>JAEAOA010002336.1:1132500-2567500 GCA_016746295.1 Potamilus streckersoni | reverse complement strand
ATCAGGAAAATTAGAACAAAATTTGAGAGAGTACCCACCTATACACAGAGATCTCATTAGCAAAGAAAATTTAGAAACAACCCAGGCCTTACCATTTATAGCTTAAATTTGACCATGTCTCACAATATGTCCTAAAAACGTAACATACACGCGGTAGTGATCGCTTTTAGATAATTTAAAAGTCAAATTTGCATCCGTCTGCCGAAGAACACCCGGATCGTGACTTGATGTTCTTTACAGGCTTTGTTGTAGATAATGACATCATCAAAATAGGCATCACAATTGTCTAGACCAGAAGTAATCATATTCATTAGGTGTTAAAAAGTACTTGGAGAACCCTTCATCCCAAATGACATTACGTTATACTGGTAGAGTCCATCCGGAGTTACAAGGGTCGAAATTTCTTTCGCCAAACACCCTTTAGAAGATCGAATTTAGTGACGTATTAAGCATTTCCAATTTTGTCGATACAGTCATCGATTCTCAGCAATCGAAATGAGTCTGTTTTTGTCACACTGTTCTCCTTCCTATAATCCGTACACATTCGGAAACTCATATTTAGACAATAATTGTTTTATGTTCACCTTTTTCTTAATTTTGTAAATGAAACAATTTCTGGTCTAATTATTCCATAACTTCGGAATTCCGAAGGCTGATTGTTCAAAAATCAGTAGAAGCCAACTGAATTCCTTTGCTGGTGGGACTGCTACAACTAAATTAATTGCATGATTTACTTGGTTATTTATTACGACGTGCTCTTTTAACATATTGATGTGGCACCGTTATTTTGTTTTTCGCCGATCAGGAGTATTTATAATGTAATTTAAATCACTCATTTTCTTTTCAACGTGAATGGACCATAATATTTTGCCTGAAGAGGATTTCTTGGAATTGGCAAGAAAGCCAGGAATCTATAACTAGATTGAAAACTTCTATCCCCCTTGAGTTTTTATCATACATTAATTTCGTTTTTCTTTGAGTAGAGCGCACATATGCTCTTGTGGCCTCATAAGTCTTTGACGGTTTATACCTGAAATCAGAGACATGATCAGGAAAATTAAGTTATGTTTTCTCATTTGAAAGACGTTTCTCTTTCATTAACTTTAAAGGTCTATGCACAGTATGTCCAAATAACTGTTCAAAGGGACTGAACCCTAGCGATTCTTCAACGAACTCTCTAACTGCAAACAAAAGTAAATGAATGCTTTCATCTCAGTCTTTATCTGTATCGAAACAATACGACTTCGTCATGTTTTTCCCAGTTTGATAAAATCGTTCCAAAGCCTCTTGCCTCGCTGGATGATAAGCAGATGTGTTGAACCGTTGAATGCCCAATTCATGCATTGCTTGCTGGAAAATTCCAGACATAAAATTTGACCCTTGATTCGATTGGACAAATTTAAGAAGGCTTAACCTTATGAAAGCCTTTACTATATTTTTGGTTTTTATTATCCTCAAAGGAATTGCCTCTGGGAATCTTGTTGATGCACATATTGTGGTCAACAAATCTTGGTTGCCTGACTTGGTCTTTGGTAAGGGACCAACACAATCTACTATAATTCTTCTAAATAGATCAGCAAATGCAAGAATTGGTTGCATACTAGCTTTAGATATCTTTGATTTGATTTTCCGACAATTAGACAAGTATGACAAGATCTACAAAACTTGCAAATAACTTTTGATATTTGACCAATAGAAGTGAGTCAAGGTCTTGTGATACGTCTTATTTATCCTTAAAAGATCATCCACGGGAGTTTCATGGGCCAAACAAAGTATTTACTGTATGAAAGGTTTCTCAACCACAATATGATATTTTTCTGACAATTCGTCACTAGCAGGTACCTCATGTAACATCCATTTTCTCATAAAAACTCCATTTTTAATGCAATAAAAGACAGGTACTTCAGTTTCACAAATAGCCCTTTTAAAGAAACAGGAGATCTTAGGATGCTTCTCCTATTTAACGACAAGTGATTGTCGTTTATCACACTGATTAGAAAAAAATCAGTATCCGAAAGAGGATCTCTATATTTAATACCTTTTGACTGATCCAAATTAGAAGTGAATTTGACCTCATGAAAAACCTGACCAATACATGTGTCAGCTAAAGAATATGTGCCTTATCAAAATCATTCTCAGGAGCTTTCTTTGCAATAACTCTGGCAACTGCACAAGAATAAACTAGGGATTTCTTTTTCAATAGGATCAACTTTTTGGTCCAAAGAAGGCTTGTCAGTCAGAAGTAGATAAACCACAACCTTATCTCCAGCTAAGTCATTGCCTAGCAGCAAAATAATGCCCTCAACTGGTAAGTGATAAATACACCGACGGTCACAGGTCCTGAAACTAAGTCTGATGACAAATTAACAGAATGGAGATGTACATTAACAAAGCCGTACACCTCTCCCTAAATGAGAACATTCTAGTTAGTACAGGTCTTATCAGAAGACGGCAAAATACCTGACACTAAAACTCTGAAAAGCTGCTGTGTCCTTCAAAATTTTACTAGGGATAGGATTGGTCAAATCAACCAAATGGTTCAGAATTCTCCATAAGAAAATCAGACTAAGTAATTTTAAAAACCCAACATGTGTTTTGTTTTGAATACGTGACTGTGACCATGACCTCTTTGAAATAAAAATGTAGGATAGGTTTATCTTGATTATAGTGCCATTATCTCAGTTTGAAGCAATCAGTATGCTCTTTGATATGATTCGTAATGTTACTAGGGACTCAGTTCTTGAACTCTTCATGTATTACTAATTGTTCAAGACATTTTAAAACATGTTCGATTTTCGTGGCTACGAACTATCTCTTAAATAACTGTTCCTTTCTGCTACCAAATTCAAATACGTTTGTCCAGCATTTTTCCCATAGTTTCTAAACTTTTGCCTATCAGTCTCAGGAACTAATGCATAGCCGTACAAAATGCATTTCTTAACTAGATTGTAATTAGAACTTTGTTCTACTGATATATATATATATATATATATATATATATATATATATATATATATATATATATATATATATATATATATATATATATATATATATATATATATATATATATATATATATATATATATATAGCCTTGCCATGATGTACACTCTGCAATATTTGAGTCCAATACTCCTTGGCCAGTTCGAATTCTCAGCATCTTTTTCATAAAGAATAAAATATTTATCTACGTCCTTGTCACTAAAAGGGAGATCTTACCTTTTATTTCCTAAATTGTTTAAACTTGAATTTTAACGAGAAGTGGTATTGTGCCTATCACTTGCCGGACCTTCTTCTTTCATTTTAATGTGCATCTGTCTCTTTATCCCTTTCTTCTACTTTGTTTATTTTGTAATTCTATTTTGTTTTTCACTTTTGCGTAAATAGATTTGTTCTTTTTGTAATTGCTTTTTCTTTCTTTTTCCCTTCCTTCTATTTGCCTTGGTTCTTTTTGTAATTATATTTGCATTTCTTTTTTCCTTTCTTCTATTTGCATTTGTCTTTCTTTTTCTTCCTTTTCAGATTGTAATTTCATTTGTCTTTTTGTAATTAATTTTGTCTTTCTTTTTCTTTCTTTCTTTCCTGTCTTTCTTTCAACTTTTCTCCAAATTGTAATTTCATTTGATCTTTCTATAATTGTATTTGTTCTTTCCGTAATACTATTTCTTTATTTTTCTTGATTCTGAAGCTCGAGCTTTCTGCACTCTATTTCAGTCTTGTATTTAATTTTCAGTTCCATTTTCTTAATGACAGATGCCAAAACACTTTGGTCAAAAATATTCCTTCCTGTCAAATATTAAAGTAAAATAGTTTCGATTTATTGCTTTGTCATGCAAGTTTTTGCTTCAGAAAGATCGCACAGTCGTGCAAGTTCTAGCAATTAATCCTTTTACAAACTATCCAACTTGAGTTATACCAGAAAAAAGCATCCATTTTTGACATTATGCAGGAAAGTCTGTTCTTTCATTAAAATTTCAAGCAAAATAAACTAGGGGTATTTAAATTTTAATTTTTTGCCAATTTCATATATTCCTAAAGATGAGCAACCCAATTTTCTTTTTATTACGTATCGGTTCGTTTATTGTAACATAAAGCAAAGACAACAAGCTTAGGAAATTTTAACAAAACTAATTTATTTCTCTAGAAACCACTGTGACAAGGCAAACATTTGAAACAAGACCTACAATTTTCGAAGAAGATTTAAACAATTGTCCTACAATTGTGAAAACAGGTCTAAATTGACGTAGTCTGATTCTCACTTCCGTTCCACGATGACGGATCAGGAAGTTAGACGAAACTTAACACAAATCTCCAGAATTTTCACTATGAATCGCAATTTGTATTGTTCTGTTCCAATTTAGAAATAATTTCAACACATGTCTTTGTCCAAAATCCAGTTGTGTAGTTCTCCAGGGAAGATAAGTATTCTTCAAATGGTAGACGAAGTACAGCTATCAACAATAACACAACACATGCTGTTCTCCATACGTGCGAACGAACAGCTCTTTACAGCACAGGAATATCTTTCCTTTAAGGTATTCGAAAGTCTACAAGATGTTATAATATAACTCTCTAAGATGTTAAATATTGAATTTCAACCATGACCGAATTCTTTCTTACGGGTAACTGAGTATTTAATTAAAATGAGAACGACATTTCACGTACACGCACGCAGGACACGTGGTGATTATGAAATCATTCCAATACCTTAACAAGAATAATTAGAAATTACCTTGGTTACAACAAATTATTTATATAGCTATTTCTAACTGTTTACTTACAACGACAAAACCGTCATGCATAAATAGTTCTAACGCCAGTCACATTACGTTTTAAATAAACACGACGTTTCTAACAAAAGATGAGATCCTGCGAACATAATCACCATCATAATGATAATAACATTTAATGATATAAAACGAAAAATGAAATAGAAAAATTTAAAAGAATTCAAATTTTTACACACATGCAATTTTACTACAGGGTCTAAAGCGCTGTCCGTTACGGATCACTGCCATCTCATCTCTGTCTGCGTGGGTTCGAGTCTAGGATTCGACGAATGTGGATATATGAGAAAGCTTGCCAGTAGCTTCTCGTGGGTCAATGGTTCTTTCCGGTGATTTCCCGGTTTCTTCCTCCACCATTTATACTGGCCGCCATGTGATAGCCTATCGTGTGCTGAAAAATAGCGTTAAGCCTAACAATAACAACACACAGACACACACACACGCACACACACACATATATATATATATATATATATATATATATATATATATATATATATATATATATATATATATATATATATATATATATATATATATATATATATATAGAGAGAGAGAGAGAGAGAGAGAGAGAGAGAGAGAGAGAGAGAGAGAGAGAGACGGACAGACAAAAACAAAGAGAGACAGATAGACGGTGGGAGAGAGATATAATTTATATATGTCTATCTCAAACTTTGTGAAGATGTTGTAAGAGGTATTCGTTTATGTTGCATGTGTCTAGTTTTCTCCAAATTCACAAACTTAAGTGTAATGTACAATCTGAAGTTTATATTAGACCTACGTGTTGACGTTCGTATTGTCCATCTGTTTGTCTGTGTTATTATTTGTTCTGCATACAGATGAATTTAAGGGATTTAAACCCATTTTATGAATGTTTCCTCTTTCTACCCGTTTTTTCTTGGGTTCTATCACTATTGATTTCAAAAATTAACCAAACACTAAACTTTTTAAAGTCTATTTTAATGTAATAATAATAATAATAATAATAATAATAATAATAATAATAATAATAATAATAATTAAAATTAAAAATAATAATAATAATAATAATAATAATAATAATAATAATAATAATAATAATAATAATAATAATAATAATAATAATTAAAATTAATAATAATAATAATAATAATAATAATAATAATCAGCAGAAGCAGCGGCACCACCATCATAACCTTCGACAATATCACTTTCATATTATTATTATTATATACTTTTATTATTATTATTATTATTATTATTATTATTATTATATTATTATTATTATTATTATTATTATTGTTATTATCATTATTATTATTATTATTATTATTATTTTTATTATTATTATTATTATTATTATTATTATTATTATTATTATTATTATTATTATTATTATTATTATTATTATTATTATTATTATTATTATTATCATTATTATTATCATTATTATTATTATTATTATTATTATTATTAGTTTTATTATTATCATTATTATTATTATTATTATTATTATTATTATTATTATTATTATTATTATTATTATTATTATTGCAGCCCTCTCTTGTTACAGTTGTAAAGAGGTAGACCATCCGACTGACTGCCACAATGTAACTACGTGTCAAGCGGATGAGGTACACTCCCTAAACTTTGAAAAATATAGGCTTGTTGCTCAACACCTGTAACAATGTACTTGATTGTAAATTATTTGCATTATATGACTCACATTTCAATGAGTTATGATTAGTTACCACTAATCTCTCATTGCCAAAATACTTATATTATGCTCGTGTAATTGCATCAGTGTGATATGAGATTCGATTGACTCACATCTTGTCACTTCATATGTGGGTTGACGTTAGAAATAGATAGCTGACCAAGAAATGTGTGTTGTTCTGTGGATGCATCACACAGAACTTGTAAGCAGTTTCTTTACATTACCGTCGATTTGTTCATCCATCTGTTTATTGGATTGCCAGATTTCCATTACGTTACAGCCTGCGTTATAAATCAGTTTTAATTAAGAAATCATCAGTGACAAATTCGAAAATTTTCTATTCATCTTCTTCTCTCTTTTTTATATGAAGAGTACATTATTATTTTTCTTGTTTCGTTTGATTATTTTGATAAATGTATTTATAGTCTCGTCTTAGATAATAACTTTAATTGAATGTAAAACCCATTGGTTCAAACTGTATCTAGCATTTATGGCTCTCCACATGTAACATTGTCATGAATTGGTCAACACTGGTCCTACTAGCAGTGATTAAAAAACAGTAACACTTGCTTTGATTGTTTAACACATGCAACACTAGCATTGATTGGTCAGCACTGTAAAACTAGAATTGGGTGGTTAGAACTGTAAAACTAGTTTTGAGTGGTCACCATTGATTGTTCACAACGTCTACAAACTGACAATAATAATGCGGAGCATTAAGAACATGTTCCTCACCACTATTATTAAAATAACTTCAAGGACACTTATGGTACAAAGTAACACTTACAAAATTTATTCAACGCAATAACACAAACATTAATTACTCAACACTGTAATGCTAACATTGATTGTTTAACACTGTAACATTAACATTAATCACTGAACACTAACATTGATTACTGAACACTGTAACATTGACATGTACAGGGATCGTAAAATTAACATTGTTTTGTAACATTTCTTGCTCAGCGCATGCAAAACTAACATTGATTGTTCAACACCTCTAACACCAAAATGTGTCAAGATTTTAAGAACTTTAAAGCTTATATTGAATGATCAACACCTGTAATACTGTCATTGATTGATCAACACCTGTAATACTGTCATTGAGTGATCAACACCTGTAATACTGTCATTGATTGATAAACACCTGTAATACTGTCATTGAATGATCAACACCTGTAATACTGTCATTGATAAACACCTGTAATACTGTCATTGAATGATCAACATCTGTAATACTGTCATTGATTGATCAACACCTGTAATACTGTCATTAAATGATCAACACCTGTAATACTGTCATTGATTGATCAACACATGTAATACTGTCATTGATTGATCAACACCTGTAATACTGTCATTGATTGATCAACACCTGTAACGATGAAATTGACTAATCTATTGTGTAACACTAACAATAATAGATCAACAATTGTAACACTAACATTGATTTAGAAACATATTTAACATTGACTGTACAACACATTTAAAACCAACATGTATTTATAAACACTTTAATGTAAACATTGATTGATCAACTGTAACAATAACATTGATTAATCAATACTTGTAGACTAAAACAGATTCATCACCACGTGTAATACTAAACATTGTTGTTCATTACATTTGACATTAACCTTGATTGCTAAGACTATGAAGTTGATTGTTTAACAATGAAACATTGATTGTTCAACACTTTAAACACTAGCATTTACTGTTAGACATATGAACACTTGCATTGATTATTCAACACTTTAAACACTAGCATTTACTGTTAGACATAAAAACACTTGCATTGATTGTTCATTAACATTGACACTGACCATTCAGCAGTCTTAAACTAAACACTAGCATTGATTATGCAACACTTGTAATTATTATTTGTGTAACATTATAATCCTAACATGAAATTTTAACATTGTAACACTAATATGTAATATTCAACACTGTAACATTACCATTGATTGAACAACACATAAAACACTACCATTGATATTTCAACATTGTACCATTGATAGCTGAACGCTTGCATCGCTGATATTGATTACTTAAAACTTGTAAAAGTGGCACAAGACCAGTAGCACTTGGTATGCAACGAAAACGCTGACAGCATATAGCATTGAACCCTAATGCAGTCCTAAAAAAATTCGTATAGAAATCATAAATGGATAACAAACCAAAGGTACATTTGTATATATCTGACTATGATACATTTAATTTAAAATTAGTAAGCCAACAAATACCTTTGAAGGCACACACAAAGCTTGCACTAATTTGAAGTTTGAGACTTTCAAGAAACATTTTGGTAAATATAATGCGCATGAAAATCACTTCAACATTTCATTATACATATATAACGAGAAGGTACCCTGATGACAACGTCAGACATCATTAAGGAAAATATATATTTGCAATAAAACTGTGTGAGATATATTAAAGAGCTTTAAAAAGTTATTGTGGAGGTAGCTTAGCGCAATATTCTAGCTGAATATACTCCAGATACTCAGCACGATGTAGCATTTGATCAAAATAGTCATCTTGTGACACAATGTCTCCATTTAAACTCTGAATATATTGCACATTATCTTGTCTGAGCATACTTTCGCAGAACTCCGAGAGATCGAAGCCTGCTGAAAGATTGTAGTTCCCAAAAGGATTCCTTCAGAAAATCTTCATAATTTGTATGCCAGCCAGCGTATGATTTTATTTCTATGCAAAGATCTGACAATAGTTGTGTTATAATCGCTTCTTTGGAACGCAGAGTGGGGCGAAACATATATTATTTGTAGTCAATATGTTCTAAAATATTGAAAGTACATACTGTACATGTTTTAATTTGTTTACATAAAAATAGTAGATCAACTTCAGTGAAGAAGCAAAAGAGGTATTCTTTGTGAAACCAAGTATTGTAAAGACTTGTATCAGGCTTTCGCTCATGTGTTGATTTCTTGGAGTTAAGTTAAAACCAGGTTAAACTAGATATATTTTATATCGTTTAAAACAAGTAATATACCTTACTTAATATTCGCTTTTCCGAGTATCACTGATAAACTCAGAGTATTGTCGATTATCTTTACCTATGCTATCTTCTAATTTTTTGGACCTGACTTTGAAAACGTGTATAGCATGTGATGTGTATTGCATTTACCTTGCAATCTATAACTAATTATGCGCATACTGTATAAGAATATAAGTTTCGTACATTTTGTTCTCCATGCAACATTAGAAAACCTTAAATGTTGTTCAATAAAAATGATGCAATTCTGTATTTTAGGAATGCCTGGTCGGTGAGGTGTTAACGACAGATTTCAGTCTAAAGTATCGTCTAGGATGCGTTTTTAAAGATGTAAGTACCATGCGTCCACATTCCTCTTGTCTCTCACCTATGCATTCATCTTGTTATGAAATGACTGATTACATTATTCCTCCTGTGAATGACTAACAGATTGAGGTTTCTAGTCTTTTAATGGGTCATCCTATTAATAAATGAATGAATTATTGACAAAATAAATGACTGACTGCATGAATGAATTCACCCTTACAATTAACTGTCTATCTTCCCTTGTGCCTGGATGAATGTCATTCCGTCTATTTAGCTTTGTCATTTTGCTCATAACATTGTCTATATTAGCACTGATGTGTTTTGTTATTGAAATTCTTCACCAGTCCATCATCGATTTTGGTAGCCGTTGAGAGTCCCATTATATAGTTTACATTTCTTCAATGTCTGCATATAATATATGATTGATCCAACATAAACAAATACTTTGTTTTCATCTGTATTTCGTGTTGAAAGCATGTTTGCTTCAAACATTATATTGATTTTCATCTTTTGTAGGAAAAAGGGTTTCAAGAAAGAAAGCCAAGCTTTAGCAATATTTTATTACATGCATTAGAGTGACGGTACCGAGACCATTAATTGTAGCCCTTGTTTAATACGCATATTCCCATATTATCTATGGAAAGCAATTAGGTTCATACTATATTCTAACTTCAATCTGTAAGGCAATGAAAAATACACTGCATGGAAGAATGCATAATTGTGCTTGCGTTTCAGACACTAAGGTAATATATCTGTTCTAGGTGTGTACAGGTCTGCACCTAACAGAGATCACAGGCTTTGGGAAGCGCTTTATCAACAGGAAGAGTGCTCTAGAAGTGGCTTGCTGTTCGACTGACAGGTGTAATAGATTTAGTCCAATTCATCACGATGGGTCGCCGCCAACTTTAAGTATGCATAAATGAATCCGTGTTTGTTAATTGTTTTATTTGTTCAACTATTGAAATTTGACTTTGCACTAATGTAATTTCAGATAAAGACAGAAATTTAAGGGTCAATTGAGACATCGACTAAGAAAGAACTGTATTCATTATTATATGTTGTAACGGGGATGACATGTTGTTAAACATGAAAGAAATCAAGAAACGTTCCCTTCCCAAATGAATGTGTGACATTCATAATATAGATGACGCATTATATGATATCTTACCATAAAATATTTCATGGAATTTGGAACTTCATACCTATCGAAAAACAAATTTTGTATTCAATGAATTAAGGCATGAATTCCGTAATAGTGCTTTCAAATATCATGTTTTCAGTCTAGAAAGAAATTGTGCAAATTCAAGACTCGCTTTTGTAGTCCCCTACCTTTGTAATTTAGGATGATCGAGAAATATATACCCTCTTCAAAATGGATAAACAATTAGTAGCAGTTGAGTATAAATTACCTACTGACATTAATAACAACAAAGACAACAGCAAAATTCATTTTGGCCTCACTCACGCCACCTAACAATACACAAAGCGACACAAACCACTACGCCACTTAGGACAAGGGATGTAACTAAGCAGTTGTCAAGGCGATCCGATATCACAATCTGATGCAAACATTCTAGTATGTGTATGCTCAGTACTTACTTCTGGTTCAACAGTTGGTGTCCAAAGTCTTGTGGAGTGTGCTGTGAGCCTAAATATCAAGCAAACATGTCTTAGCAACAACCATAAACGGCTATTCTTAGACTGCAGCTTGATCCATTTTTCTTGCCAAACAAAGCATTAGATGTATCATCAGTCATTTGTGAGACCATGTTAATAAAATTATGTTAATGAAAATTATTGATTCAGAATTTAAGACTTAGTTTTAGAAGATAATGCGATCATTTCATATAGTTTACTGTTCTAAATGGAAGAATCGGTGGTATTTACTTCCTTTCAAACACAATGTTTAAAATATTCACTTACCGTTTTCATTAAGAAGCAAGATAGTACGAAATAAATTTACAGATACAACGTTTTTCAGAAAATGTAAAATATTTTTTTTATTATCACTGTCTGCATGTTATATGTATGCCAGGGCAAATGATATACATTAGATCCTGTATAAAAATCAATACTATGCGGTCCATTTTCTCTTTATCTCAAATATGAAATAAAAACCATATGTTTATTTTATGTATTGAGTTTGCGTCTAAATTATAGATTAATTCAGCAGCGTGTTATAACATTCGTTATTTCTATCTAGCCCAAATAACAACACCCAAGACCACAAATGTTGGCAATGTTTGCCAAGATGACCCAACAGCCACATGTAATGGAGACACGTTGCAGATCGTTTGTGGGGATTCCCAGTTAGCACAACAGTTCTGCCCGAAATCCTGTGGAATATGCTGTAAGTCACATGATGAATTTCGTTTTTACACGAAAATATAAACATAGTGGCATCCATCAAGATGGGTGTGTAGTGGCAATCATGAATATAGGTGTGTAGTGGCATTCATGGAGATAGGTGTATAGTGCCATCCATGAGGATATGTGTGTAGTGGCATCCATCAAGATAGATGAGTTGTGGCATCCATAAATGTTAGGTATGTAGTGGCATCCATGAATATAAAAGTGTGGCGGCATGCATGAAGATAAGTGTATAGTGGCATCCATGAAGATAAGTGTATGGTGGCATAAATTAAAATAGATGTGTAGTAAGAAGAAAATATTTACATGCAGGGAAGATTCCTAATGGAAACGATTACATCTTCCTGTGTTCACTTGAAGAAAAATTCATCACGACGTTAGCTCTACGATCGTGCTCTAATAAAGAGAAAGAGGGAGAGAGAGCATGTTTGAATTCGAATATTGCAAATGCCTATGCATTTTCAAAGACAGTAAGATTGAGAAAAAAGGGAGAGCACGCGCACATTCAAGTACTGCAAATATAGGTAAATGTGAATGCTTCGTTTTCAGTCTTAAATTATTAGATACGCGTCTGATTTGTTCGTTTCGTATTTTTCTTCTAGCAAAAATTATCTTACTAAGGGCATTTACACATATTATTTAACGGCCAAGACTATTCAAAACTAAAAGACTAGCAGATGTTGAGAAGCACAAATGTCGAAATGAACTAACCTTCCTGTCAATTAATGTGCACTCTGAGTTTCTGAAAGACAATTCTTCATCGTTGTTGACTTGCCTACTACTAATACAACTATATATGATTACAGTGGCATGCAAATTATAGTCTTCTAAATCTGCCGTGTAGAGATCGACTTGTTTGTTTACTGAGTTTCCAATATTTTCTAATCTGTCACCGACATTTATGACAATTTTATTCAGAAAACTGAATCCTTTCATCCCTGACTTTGTATCAGTCATACGTAAAAATAAAATGGTTAATACCTATAAATATAGAATTATTATGCCTAAATACTTATTCTAATTATTGTTGATGATAATAAAATATATGTTTGCAAAATAGTAAAGGTACCAAAATATAGAATCAATCTGACAAATGCAGATTTATTAACCATTATGGCTCTCGAGATGTACGGGCATGACATCAACATAAGACAAAGGCTCATTTCAGATTAATTGCATTGCACAAACAATGCGCAGTTTAACAACAATTAAATTTCTACCTATATGTTAAATATTTGATTTACCAAATATTCAAAAATGGGTAAAAAAAAAGCTCAGTATGTAATAATAATTATTGTAGAGATGATATGCTTTGAATCATAATTATCAACTGGAAATTAGATATGGGTGCTTGACACTTTACGTGCCTTTACCTTCACAAAGAAGTTTATTTTAAATTAAAAGAACGAAGACAAGGAAAATATCCGTAACCTTACAATGGAGTTTTTGATTTGTCTCTAGATCTCTTAGTTTTGGTTTTAATTGTGACAATTAACCTTTCTCAAATTTTGTTAGTTTTCGTTCTTTTATGCACGTTCTATGTATGTTCTACACAATAATATACGATACTATTATACTTATACTTTGAATAAAGTGTTGCATGTTTCTTTTAGTATAATTTCTTGTAAGTAAAATTAATCTAGATTATCACAGCAATCCATTCTATCTTCAGGTAGTTCGGATGTGAAATAAAAGTCAAAAATATCCTTATTGATGTCTTATTTTGCTTTCCTATTGATACAATTTTAAGACTTCTTTTGTTTTCATATTTTTACAATTTGAGGACATCGTTTGCTTTCATATTCAATTATGTAATAGCTGCATTTAAGAATATTCAAGTTAGATTGATGCAACAGTTAGAACTTGTTTCCGTCATCAGGTCACAATTTGCTAACTCACTTCATGAAATTGACGTTATCTTAAAATCTATGACAGCAACAAAACCGGCATCACATGTCGCATCCACCATGCACATTACGACTGTGACACCGGCTCCTGTCATAACAGTCGCTGGTGTTTGCCAAGACGACCCTTCATCAACATGCAATGGAGACACACTGCCAATTGTTTGTGGGGACCCTCAACTTGCCAGCCAATTCTGTGCTAAATCGTGTGGAGTTTGTTGTAAGTTATGGACAATTCATGCTATATAAATCAGCAACCTCTGTGAATTTGCTAGCATTCTGACATTAACGCCTTTGTCTCCACAAGATTGCCTATCAACATACAAGTACAAAGCGTAAAAGCTTATATAGTTTGCGTTGCTTTCATAATTATTGCAATGTGACTTGAAGGTCAAATACGGAGGAAATATTCATTGACTATGTTTTGAATCTATATTGTAGACTAGTGTGTGTAAACAAAATAACGCATTCCAAATCCAAAACTTGTACGTAATGGACCATGAGATTAATTTGTAATACAAAAGGTGTTTGTAGGTTATCCTACGGTAACTCAGTCTTTATTTGCACGTGCCATGAATGTATATCAATTTGCGTAGAAAATATTGTGTCATTTGTTCATGAGATTTAGTCACAGTTAATATGGATGGATTCTACCTAGAACAAACTCCGCTTTGGCATCTTCTTGCAACTACTCAGGATAGGTCCTTTCCAGTAAGAAGACAAAAGTCGTTTTATGATCCACTTTTTGCTATTTTTTTTAAATACTGTTATGGATTTTGTTTAAAAACGTTTTATTTTGTCATGTCCTATCTGGATATAGTCGTTAATGTGATTATACATGAAGAGCATTTCTGATTTCACTCACTGTTCGAGCTGGAAAGATGTTAAACGAATAGAGATGGGTTAAAAAAAACCCAGGAAATGCTTGCCATGCACATCTTTTATTTACAGTTTTTCAGAATATACCACTGTATCCATCTTGATTACAGCTTTGGTATTTATTGTACTCCGACTTTAGTTGTCTGTCCTCCCTTTGTTCTGCTTTCTATTTCGTGTAACGTCAAACCTACCAAGCCAAATATCAATCACTACTAACGATGCAAATTTGTTGAAAAGCTATTTAACAGGAATGATTGTTCTTGGATAAATTCGTATAACTTATACGCGACATGCAGTACAAGTATAAAACTGGACTCAGCTAGATTGTGCGGGTGATATAACTTGTAAAAAATATATAGAGGGTTCTTTATTTATTGTGACGAAATTCAGTCTCACGTTCTTCTCAAGACAAATATCTATACGTAAATGAAATAAAAATGAACCTAACGAGTCCATGTTTATTCGATATAGATTCCACTTTATAAATAAACAACAAATTTAAATGTATTTTTGTTTTAATCGTGTATAATTCGATTTTTATTTACGACCTCACAAAGAGTGTAGCTATGTGTGGTCCTCGAAAGAGAACGTATCAATAACTCAGAGCAATCACACCAAACAGCCCACATCAAGAATTAATTCAGCTTACCATCGACAGGTGTAGATACATTTCCCATCCAGAAATACTCAAATTGTCGAGAGGTCAGATAGTCAATCCGATGATTATTATTGTATAGTCAGTACTCTCAAATCTCGAGCCATATCGTGGTTTGAACATGAACTTAGGTTTTGCAAGCTAGTTGTACATTGAGAATCTTACTAATTTTTTTAAATAGCATGAATGACTTTGTGTCCTGGTACATAACTTTCTTTTCCAACAGGGCTAGCAATCTTTCATTCAATCCAAATAAATAACTTGTAAGGAAATCTAAAAATAATGTATAGACAAGTGCCCAACATTACGACAAGTTGTTATGCCTTATAGTTTTGAAAACGGAATTGATCCTGAAATAGAAGATATTTTTGTTGATCAACAACCTTAATAACATCAGAGTCTCCCATATGTACAGAAAGTAGTGATTCCACCTCAAAAGAACTTAGGCTAGCAGAATGAATAACTGACTGGACTAACATTGCCACAATGGTTAGTGAATCGAAATTAACTTATTTATCAAACTTATTCAATTGAAAGATAGCGAAATCGATTAACAAGGAAAGAAAAAGTCGACCTTTTAATCTACTCTAGAAACAAGCATTTTTCTGCTTTTGGAGTTTTGAAACGTATGCATCATTCGGAATTCACAATATTGGTTATTTTGACTAAGTTACACGGCACAACTAATGATATTTAAGTCAATATCACAAAATAGGCAAGCAAGGTGTTATCATCTTAAATGAAAACGCATTTACCACACATTGAGAAAGTAAGTGTTCATCTAGATATTCTGAAGAGTCCAATTATAGTACCTATCAGCTCGCCCATCCCAGAAACCGCGTTATCAAATAAACAGTCTGACGGAAAGGCCCTTGATGCCGTTACGTATGCAGAAATCACTGCTAGACACCTAAACCCACAACCTATACCAGGCGTGTCAATACACACAAACATGCCATATAAACGAGAAACAAACTAGACAGATGGAAATTAAAAAATATAGATGACAGAAGTCGAAAATATGATCAGCAACAACTATTGCATGCAGATAGGAATTCCCAATCCAGTAATGTCACATTTATTGATGACGATAAATATTTCAGTTTCTTTATTGTGTATAACAGCCACTCAGCTCATTCTAAAATGAATTTTGTAAAAAGAAAAAAAAAACAACATAAGACCTCGTTTATAAAGGACATAAGGTTCTAGTGAAGTCATCATAGAAATATCTTGCAGGAGAACTGATATGTATTACAGCGGAAATAACAATGATCGAAATGCACAATCTCGGATAACTTCACAGTTGGACGAAAGACGGTTTCATCCAACTGTCATTCGTATTTTCCACATGAGAAATTGAACAAACTTAATACTGAGGGTATATATTCATGCAGAAGAAGCAAACCTATTAGAAAACGAAACCTTTGTTTGGTTTAATAGTGTAGCACGTCGGCGCTGGTTCAGTAGAAACCATTTGCGTAAAATCTACAACCAACAAGAAATATACAAAGGAAATCACGAAAACTACTAATATGAATTCATGGAAAACAATACAAAATTGAATCCAAAACAAAGTAGATGGAACAAATATATTGAATACGACGATAATGAAGATTTTTTAGGGTTAGCATAAAATCTTCGACAGTAATGATTATGGCATTACAACTTTGACGCCAATGAGTCACGAAGAAAGCACGGAGTGGTAATCAGTTTTGATTATTGTACATTTTATTTACTGTACAGACAATATTTTCTTTCAAATATGAATATTTCAGTATTACCGACGTATACATCTACTTGCTTACTGATGCATATATAGTCCCAACATTCTTACTTGTAACGTCAGAGATATGATGTCCACTACATCCTGTGTTATTAATTTACTTGATCTATTAGAATGTGATATTGTCATTTTATGTAAACAAAGTTGCAAAACAAACAAGCAAATCTATTGACACACTGCATAGTAATTACTTGATTTATACAAAAACATTGATCATAGTGAAACCAGCCTACTCTTGAAAGGTCGAAGATGTGGTCTGCTTGAAAACAAAACAATCCATCTAAGAAAAGACACTTGATATATATATATATATATATATATATATATATATATATATATATATATATATATATATATATATATATATATATATATATATATATAACAGATACTCTATGAAATGGAACTTTATTTTCAACATTGTAAAACCGGTGTATTAGTTTAAAATCACAATACACAAATATCGGAGAAGTTTAATGGAAAGAATCAATCATGATATACTTATTTTAATTGAAACCAAACACGTTGGAAAATATATTAACTCCAATATCAAATTTTGAAAAAGGTAGGGATTGTCATTATTGATGATAGCACGAATCCTCGTAACTACGTCACTTTATATGAAACAAATTGTGATACCATGCGATCTTTATGGCTGTCACGTTTCTAGAATATCAACACACAAAAACTTAAGACCGCTCAATGTATTTTAACATGATTGTACCAAACTGACTCAATGATTTCATCCAAGAACATGGGCAAGAATGTATGATAGCTTACTGGGGATAAAGAGATATGGATCGTAAAGTGATAAAATAAAACTAATTTTAAAAGAGATTACATATTGGATTATGTGAATTTATTCATTTTTATAATTCTGTTTGAATTATGTGAAATTTTCAAGCACTTATTCCTCGTTCAAGGGATTATCTTAAAGTAAATATATTTGGTTTTAGAACTATGATGTTTGAGTTGTGCTAGCATGGTAGCACATAAACACATTAGAACCCAAAATGGGAATACATTTGGACAGTTTCCGGATTAGTGTGAAATTGATTGTATAATTTGGAATAAATTTCTAAAAATTCATGCAACAAGTTATTTTCAATTATTTCTCTTTGATTTTATATTTTATTTAAATATATTTATATTTTGGTAACTTGATTGCTTGTTCGAATTACCAATGTCTTGTTTCTTAAGTTAAGGTTCTAGACATATATAGACATTGCATTACATTGTATTTGTTTCTATGTGTTTCCATTTTATCTCTTAAAAGAAGAAACATGGTTTAATTATATGCTTCCTTAGCCATCATCACAAGCAGGATGTACATGTGTGACTTGAGAAAAATGCTACCCGATAACAATTAAATTTCTAAATATATGTTGAGCATCTTATTGTCATTCAAAAACGGATAGAATAGCTTAACGTGTAGTCATAATCATTAAAGTACTGACATGTTTTCAGGCCTGAGCGTTAACTAAGAATTAACTCTGAGCATGTTATGTATAAATATATTGACATTTAACGTGGGATATCTCTCACCAACAAGCATATTTGCAGTTCAAAGAATAAACTGAAAGTAAAGTGCTTCGAATGGAGATTTTTAAGTGGTCCCTAGATCACTAACTTTCTGTTTCAATGGTGAGACGAATGGAGATTTTGATGTGGTCCCTAGATCACTGACTTTCTGTTTCAATGGTGAGACGAATGGAGATTTTGATGTGGTCCCTAAATCACTAACTTTCTGTGTCGAAGGGGAGAATCAAATCTTTGTAAAAATTTGTTGGTTTGTGAATCGTCTACTTTGCTGTATACCCTATGCTATAGCATAAAATAATATTGTACTTATATATCAATATAAATTGTTAAATATTTCCTTTAGTATCATTTCTTGTAAGTAAAGTACATTTCAATATAAATTGTTAGATATTTCTCTCAATTCCATTTCTTGTAAGTAAAGTAACAGTAAATCGTAGGTTATTACAGCAATCCATTCTATGTTCTCGTAGTTCGGTTTTAAATAGAAAAATACAAAATATACAATTCAAAGACTTCTTTTGCTTCCATATTTATACAGTTTGGAGACTTCTTTAGCTTTCATATTCATACAACTGAGGACTTTGTTTGCTTTCATATTCAGTTATTTAGTAGCTGGATTTAGTAATATTTTACACAACATTGATGTAGCGGTTAGTACTTGTTTCCGACAGTAGGTCGCAGTTTGCTAATTCACCTCATGAAATTGACGTTATCTTAATATCTATGACAGCAACAAAACCGGTATCCCACGTAGCCACCGCCATGCACATTACCACCACAACACGAACCCCTGGTGTTTGCCAAGATGACCCTTCATCAACATGCAATGGAGACACACTGCCAATCGTTTGTGGGGACCCTCAGCTTGCGATCCAGTTCTGTGCTAAATCGTGTGGAGTTTGTTGTAAGTTATGGAGAATTCATGCTATATAAATCAGCAACCTCTGTGACCATGCCTACATTCTGCCAATAACAACTTTGCTTCCACAAGGTTACCTATCAACGTATAAAGCATTCAGGAAAAACTTCGATTATTAAACTCTATTACTGTTATTTGTATAATGCCAACGTCGAGCAGAGTATGGTAGGATATTCGGTTGAATCGGTAGCAATGGCGGCGTGATCATATTGTGTCATATGAAATTCAACCATGCTGTTAAGCGTTTAGAGGTTGATGATGAGTTGGCAACAGATAAAGATTAGCTTACAGTCCATGTATATTTTTCATACAGATCTAGTTACAGTGTCCTGGACATACTAATCTGATTATATAAAAAGGGTGTACGGTGTTTATAGTCTGTATCTCTATCTTTAGTGATGATTTTAATTCCAATCCATGTTAATATACAAAAGACACGAGAGATAAATATTCACTTTGGTTTCCACATTTGTTTTGCTTTCTGTTGAATTTTGCAAGGTCTCTGCTGTTCATAAATTTCATGTTATCTTGCAAATATCTAATAGACGACATCAAGGATGTCAAACAGTCAATGCTCAGTGATGATGGTACTTTAAATATTTCAAATCAAATATATACATATCGATCTTTGTCAGGACATGAGATTCAAACTTCTGTCTATCAAGGTACATTTCAATGATAGCTGAACCTCAATAAACAAATATGTGCAAGAATAAGACCGATTTCTAGAGTTCTGCAAGACTTGCGTCTAATAAACAAGAAGCAATGGATGTATTGCATATCAAAATAGTTCTTCTTTTAGCGCTTGCAAGCAGAAAAAGTCTCTCATTTCAGGACTCAAAGCCGTCTTTAGCCGTACTGGAATAATGATTTGAATGGATTCCATATAACTATAAATACAAATGGCAAGAATTTACTCAGACAAGAAACGTTTATGATCGAAAAGATCTATCTTTGGCCCGTTACCAAAATGCTAAAACAAGTTTTAGGAAAGTCCCTATAAAATGTGTATTATATTATTTTAAATAAAAGAAATTATATATTAGCAAGATTACAGAGGTAGTTCATACAGTTTGAATAACTGTTTAATTAGGATAATTGAAATCTCATTGAAATGCAGTTTTGCAATCCTGTTTATCGTAACCTTGCAGATACGTTTGATTAATAGACATTACATTTTGAACCTTTACGATTCTCCTCCGAATTTAGACATGTTCCTGATCAACCAAGAGAACTTCTGATATTAACACTCTTTAAGGGAGGAAATGAAATAAAATATGCTCATAGTAATTAAACTGCACTTCTTACGGTTATTTAGAAAACGTTTGAAAAGGTTTTAATAAATAGGATAAACGGTGATCGTAAGTGTTCTGAGTTTCAAATTAATCGTCTCATGAATGAGTATTTAAAAAAGGGTTTCATTTTTAAGATGACATCCTAATAAGTACACGAGCTAGTTTTTTATGCTAATGAAACTCAACACAAGTTTAAGAAATTTTTCTATGCAAAGAGAAATCTTTTAATAACGTATGACATGATGTTTTATTATACAAATTACGTATTAATGATATCAACTCCAGAATATGGTATGTGACTCTCAGCTTAAACTGGAACATGTATAATACAATTATTTTGTCTAAGAGAATATCTAAAAGAATTTTTGCTTTAAAGGGATTACGACAAGGTGATATACTATTCCCGTGGTTTTATTTTTCTTTTATAAACTTCCCAATGTATTATCTCTATATAATCAAGGATTTCTTGTTTTTGTTATAATTCTTGCTCTTGTTCTACATTAGCAGATGATATGCTTCTTTGGGTTTTTTGAAGTTAGGATTTGATAATTTTCTATTTATATGCATAATGAATACAACATATCAATTGGATATAATTTCAAGAACACTAGCGCTGCAATGTTCAATGAAAACTCATATAACTTTAAAAGAAACAACAAACAATGGTTCTATAATTTTTAGTGTTCAAGTAACATAGTTATGTAGACAATTGGTTGTGAGTGTTTCCAAGTTAAACAGAATAAATACAATGTATAACCAAAGCACTATCATGATATTTTCCGATATCCTTAAAAAAATCCAAATCCTTGCAAACCATTGATTTTGACAATCCATCGCTTGAGTGTTTTGATCCGTCGTATAGACTAAATTTCAGAGATACGGTAGTGATCCGTCGATGACGTACATGACACTCATCCTGTCGTATACATGTCTCCTGACGAATGAACCTCAAGTAGAGGAGACATACTGCCAGTGTCTGCTGTCCTTGAAACAAATTTTTCAAACATATATCAAGTTCCACCCTGTGAGACAATGTTTGTGTGTGTGATTTGGAATTTTAACGTAGCTTTAACAATTTTTCAGTCATATCACTACGATGTCTGCATTGTGACAGTTTATGGTGATGTCTAACTCTAGGACACCATTCCGCAGACATGTAGCATGATGTCACACCCAGTCGCATTATCCTGACACCAGGTCGTCCAGACCTAACACTAACCTCTTAATGCTGAGCGCCTAGCGAGATAGCTGTTGGCACTACTTTTATAAGCCTTTGACATGACTCGGCCTGGTTTTGAACCCGTGACCAGCCGCATTTGAGGCGGACGCTCTAACCATTCGACCATTGGAGCAGATGAGATAAATTTGCAGCATATGTACGTGCATATGTGTTCCCAGTTAAAAATCTTTATGATGATGTTTCACCGGAGAAAATCTTCGATCATTAGAACGTTTGCAGATAATGTAAAACCCTTTGACTCTACACTTCAAAGACTTTATATTTTGGACCATTATGTTTCATTTTAAATAATTTTACAGTTTAATCTTCTAGTGATACTTCCTTAAGTTTACGCAGAAGGCTTTATTTTGTCTTAAGTTCTGTTCCGTTATTTATATTTATAGTTCTATAACTGGTCTTATAATCGATATCATACAACCGGTGTTTTACTGACGTGCAGTTGAACAGCATACATCCAGACATCCAGACATCCAAACATCCAGATACTCATACATACATACATACATACATACATACATACATACATACATACATGCATGCATGCATGCATACATGCATGCATGCATGCATGCATACATACATACATACATACATACATACATACATACATACATACATACATACATACATACATACATACATACATACATACAGACATACAGACAGACAGACAGACAGACAGACAGACAGATATACAGATATACAGACATACATACATACATACATACATACATACATACATACATACATACATACATACACACACACACACACACACACATACATACATACATACATACATACATACATACATACATACATACATACATACATACATACATACATACATACATACATACATACATACATACATACATACATACATACAGATAGACAGACAGGCATACATTCAGACAAACAGACAGACATGATTTAAATACATACACGTAGATCCTTGATAGTATGGTGTAAATCCTAGAGAAAGAAAGACGCAAAAATATGAATCTAACCAAAGACACTTTGGGCCAACAGGAAGTGTTATCGAGTGCTATTGTGTGATGCCTATTCTTAATTTTGCTTAAATCAAATTGCAGGCAGGCCAATAATTACCAATCCTTGTAATCAAGTAATGAAAATAGTATTGATTTAGGCTCAGGTAACATCTGAAACCCTACAGAACTACAGCTTACTATGGACTGATAACGGTTAAAGATGACAGAAATAATATAAAGAAATATAATTAAAAGAACAAAGTCGTCACCTTCCATGTAACTAAAAAAATAGATACTACAAAATATGGAATGTACATTTTTAATTTAGTTGAGATTTTGATGAGTTTATTGAATACTGGGGAAAGATTCTTAAATTAAACGTATTTTATTAGAAGATTATGGTTGTTATACTTCAGAAAGTTCCTACCTATCGTTTGACTCGGCTTATTTTAGATACTATTAAACATTCTCAAAACAAAATGTATTAAATATAAATTTTCTTGGTGTTATTTTTTCAGTTTGTTCAGTTTGAAGAAAGTCGTTACTTATATCATATCGACGAACCCTTTGCACAATTCTTCTAGATGAGCATTTTTGTTGTTCCATTGTTGATTTAGCCCGGCCCATTATGCAAGGGTATGGGTGTGCTAGGTCTGGGAAACCCCTGCAACAACCAAACTGAAGATACACTTTATTTAGTACAGGCTGCATACAACTTACTTGAAATTCACCCTTGAAACAGATATGGGGAACAAAGGTAGTACAGACTTTTAATAAGGTTTAAATAGAAGCCCAATTGTTGAACTTTAAGAATTCATTTTCTTAGGATCTAAGACAAATATGAAAGATGGTTGGTGATAAAATATTGAAATAAAAAAATGAACGTTAAGATCTATGCATAAGCGCAGGCTGCAAACTACAAAATTACAATAACATGGTTCATCGTCCATTCTTTAGAGTGGAGATCATACTGCTCTGAGATGAGGCCGAGTTTCTAAACGAACTCACACATGTAAAGTTGTCTGTGACTGATTTATATAAATTCCGTTCTACATTTATCACTTATGTGTCAGAGAAGAACCCTAGTTCGGTAAAATTGTTTGCACTGAGAAGATAATGTTGGCATACATTTGCCATGCTGTCATGTATTGTGACTGAAATTTTTAACATATAATTATTGAATGCACATTCTAAACGAACTAATACTGAAATAATTTTATCTTTTCAGCGGCAGTTACTGCAATGCACTTAGTACGTACCACAAAGCACGTGACCAGTAGTAACGCGCTCAATCATGGTTGTGCTGATGATCCAAACTCCAATTGTGAATTGGCTAAGGATATTGTTTGCGCCGATCCAGAGATGAACGTGAAATTCTGTAAAAAGACATGTGGACTTTGTACATAAAATGTAACTCTGTTGTTAACAAATAAATGAAACAGAAATTGCCATGTTATTTCGTTCCCAAAAGTGTGAGAGGATAGTAGTATAGTAGAGTGGGTTGATAATGTGAACATGCGCATCAATGACGACAATAAGAATAACATTATGACCTATATTTTGAAACATGGCATTTATCACAATAATGTGAATTTCACATTTTCCATACTATATGTATGCTGACAAGAAACACATTTTTAATATAACATTACCCTTGACCCATTAAATGTTGATTGGTGTGTTAAATGGGTGGGCAAGTTTGGCAATAAAGGGAATTTTACACTAATCCTTGGATTTAATTTTTTTGATTTTTTCAGGGAGAAATGTAATTTTTTAAATGTCGTCCATCGATTTAATAAATACTTTAATTGACCAACAACCAGTTTTATATTATCGAATACCATATACTTACTGTCGGACTCTCTGTTTCGAGCGAACAAGTTACTAACTATCCAACACACCTCTTGGAGTGACCAACATCACACACTTATTAGGCAATGACAATGGTAGGATATCAAATAAGTGGAGTGAATCGCACACTAGTATACATACCCACAAGACGTTGCACATATGTTGTACAAAAAATTAATATCATACAAGGTGTAGAGTTTAAGTTCTAGTTGTGAATAGACAAAAGACCAAGAATGACACAAAATAACGAGATTAACAATACATAAGTAGCATATATTTTCTAAGAGAACAGGGTGGTCCCTAAGAGGACCTTTAGCCAAAACATTATCACATTGAACTACTATCCTATTTCAAGTGTCTCCAAAGATTGATTCGTTCTTGCGCTTCTTCTTCCCTGACATTTAACTTTGTCAGTGCTTGCTTCCTCTCATTTATCTGCAGAAGACTTGCTAATATGATCTGAACGACAATAAGGAATAAACATTGTGCGTAAAACAAGATGTTTATACTACTGTAAGTCAAAGATCTCGGATACTTCCTTTTCCCTGCGGAAGTATTTTGCTACCTTGAAGTTGAGTATTAGGTAATTGCCAAATGTTTATTAAGAATAAACCGACCAAATTTGGCCGCCTTGTCTTCAAAAGACACAAAACGGCCGTTACCATAGCTGTACTAAAACTTCGGACACAGTACAAGATAATTAAATATGAATTACTAGTGATAATTTCGCCACATCAGCGTAATGGCAGCTCCGTAGGTATGATGGTTGACTCGACACTCATTAACTGAGTCACCTCAGCTGGTGCAATGCTCATCTACACCACGATATAAAAAGGTACCAAAGAGGAAACCATTTGTCACAACAAGGCACGGAACCCATTCAAGTCTTGCAGGATGAGTATAAACGCAACTGCAATCATACATTGACATCTGCGAAATCGAACGAAATTATTACCTAAAGTCGGGAATACCTCTCTCTCTCCCCCTTATGCACTGTGTATGAAAGACTGGTTGGTAATTGCATCTAGGAGCAGTTCGTGCACTGCATTTTGCTTCAACAGAGTCTTTGAAACATCTTGGGGTTTTTTTTCGGAAATCCTTCGGTTTATCTTTTATTGCATCGCTTTGATCACATCCGGATATAATCCCAACGCCCTAAAAAAAAGTCAATCATATTCCAATTAGCGATATTGATGATGTTCATCATTAAACTTACCGGCGACCTTTCAATGACTTTACTTAAATCCGGAGGGTTTGCCGGTCTTATATAGCAGTGTTCACGCCCATAACAAGCACATATCTACCATTTCCTCCTTATTAGCAGGAGAATAGTTGACGTGTATAACAAGCTCGCTCTATCAACATCTAAAATTTTCTCGCACATGTGATAGAAGTCCTGTGTAAATCGGGCGGCTGCGCTTAAACATATATTTTATTGAATGAATAACAACAAGTTGCCACTAAAGATGTTCCGCGTCTTAAACGCTAGATACAACAACAAAATAAATCCGCATGATCTCAACAGATACACTTTGGTCCGTTTTCTCAATTTTACATAGTTTTCCCAAAGAGGGGAGGGTTTAGCAACTTGAATAAGTCTTTCTTTACCCTCGTCCTGAGTCCAGCGTTGAGTTCAATAAATGGCGCCATTCACTTGCTTTGTTTGATCTCAAAATCCAAGTGGACGCGCTTTCCGAGACTGGTGTAGAGCTGGGGGTTTATAATGACCTACTTCAAACATTGTTTTTTCCGACATTTGGGACCTTAGTATACTATCCCTTCAGTTCATTCGATAAACCATGCTCATAGTCGCTCAGACAGCTCTCTGAGAGGCACAGTAAATCCTAAGACAGTGGGTAGTCAATAGATTTCCTCAGGGTACATAAGTTCTACCTCAAGGATGAAACCCTTAGATGCATCCGTCTCTATTGGTTCAAGTTCTCACGAGATTATCCACTTAAAACCGCCAGTTGCCAGATTCTGTATCATGATCCAGTGATAGCGATTATTTGCTCAAAGGTAGTTTCTCCAAATATCTATCGTATGTTTCAGCTGCAGTTCTTGTTGTACCATAGTACCATTTCTCGTAGTTATATAGATAGCCTCTTTTACTGAATGCAACAATTCGGGTTTATTTCTAAGATTGATTGATGATTTGCATCTAATGCATTACCATCTCAATATATTTAACATTTTCTAGATCCTAACGTTTTAGTCTAAAAATAGTGTAAAATCATCGGCATACAACTACACTAACACTTATGTTGTTTCTAGTGATATTCCCCTGCCCCGGATTTATCCACCATAGTGCTTTGAAGATTATTTATAAAAAGCAAACAGAAATGGAGAAGAAAAAAAAAACAGCCTTGCTGTACCCAGTTGGACAATCACAAACATTGCTCCGACAATTATTATATTTAACAAAAGCCTTCACATTTATATATATTGTTTTAATAAGTCATTACATTTTGATACTTATAATATAATTTTAAAGTGTATGCTTTAAACGATATATCTCTAATCAATCGAAAGCCTTTTCAGAGCATTAAAATGACATAAAGCCTCCCATTTGCATTCTTGAGATATATGCTTGTTACTGCGTATAGTATGAATATATGGTTAACTATTGAGTATCCAAAGCCTGACTGTTATTCCCCAGAAGTTCATTTTCGTGTAACCGTATCGTGCAAACAATTATTAATGTAAACTGCAAGATTTGCAACAATCCTTTCTAGCAGGATGGATAATGTACATCACCTTTTGAAAATTAGATATATTATCGCTATTTACTATTTTAGTGGAAAATATCCAGTATCAATTAATTTATTAAATAATTGAGCAGTTATTGTGTAATAACATGACTAATGCTCCATTAAAAAAAAACAACAAATCACTCTATAAATCATCCACCGGCATTTTTTATTTTAAGGTTTGCTAGTGAGATGGTCACCTATTGCGTTGATATTACAGTGTCTATGAGCTCATGTTGGATGATCAGATCTTCATTATTAGAAATATCCAATATCGTTATATAGAATATGTACGCTATCGTTATATTATGCTAGAAATTTTCAATTAGTTGTTATGTAAGAGTCTGCTTGCTCTGTTGGAAATTTGAGCTTGTCAATAGTTATTTCTAACATAACCTTCTTCTCGTACCTAGTTACGAGAAGAAAGAAAGTTCGGCATTCTTCAGAATAAGGGTCACACGTATGTTGCATCTTGTGGGGATAAACTCGGCTGCGAAGAGGTGGGATCGCTGTAAAATACAAACAGACTATCTCTCTTGCTTTTGGACTTTACAATTCTTTTATTGATATATATAAACTACATTCTAAAGATACAACATATAAAAACCTTTATATTGAAAAATACATAAAATACATATTACAATACATATTAAATAATTTTCATTTGAGCTATAACTTCATGTGCTTGTAAAGTTTTCTGCCTTTTTGAATACCATACAAGTGATTAGATATTACTTGTATTCAGAGAGTCTAAAATTCAATAGTTGCGATTGATGCCATAAAGAAATGTATTTTCTTTATTTAATTTAGAATAACGACCTGGAAAAGATCATTGAACATTATAGTTTATTAACTAAGGAATATTTTTTTATTCGTAAGTAAAGTTTAGCATGAAGCTAGTAGCAAATTCATATAAATACAAATGAACATCAAATATTAAAAAAATAATACCATATACCGTTACATTATAATAGTAAATTAAAAAGAGAACTCAAAACGAAATTACGATGACTGGTTACCACAAAAGCTTTAACTTTTAAAGGTAAGTAACAAAACAGAAAATTCTTACCTGTAAAATACAAACAGACGATCTCTCTTGCTTTTGGACTTTACAATTAAAAGACACAAGGGGGTTCTGCCTTTTTATATTCTGAGTTTAAGGAATCACGCACGACTTTGTTTAAAGTCACGCATGTCCATGTGTAAAATTCAAGGACGCTTTTGTCTCTAGTCCAAAAAGCAGAGAGATTTAAAAGGTTTGTCTCTTAAGCGAATGACCTTTAAAGTCGTATGTTGCTTACATTTGTTGCAAGTGAGGCCATTTATCTACGATGAACTTTTAAACCAGACAGTTATAAATTTGCCGAATCAATTTGTAACAGTTTATAAAGAACGAGAACTTTACAGGTAAGTCGTTTTATTGTTCCATTCGCGCTATGAACTTTTGAACTGGGCCCATCTTTTGATCCTATCTACCAAACCTATTGCTGAAAGCAATAATGACAATATACAATAGTGTGACCAACAGGTTAATTTAGTACATATGAGCAGACTGTTTTTTTTTTTTCTCTAATAGTTTCACATAGTCTAACACAACTTAGATGTTATTATTTCTTTTAAAAATTGATATCTTAATAGTTATATCAAAAATGTATGATTGTTATACCGATATGTATGCTATCGCTGTATCTAATATATATTTTATCGTTATACCAAATATGTATGCCATCGTTATGCCTATATGTATGTTATCATTATTTTGAATATCTATGCCATCGTTACACCGATAAATATACTATCGTTGTATCGAATAGGTATGCTATCGCTATACCAAAATAGTATGCTATCATTACCCGAATATCGTTATCGTTATAATGATATGTATGTTATTACTGGATCTAATATGTTTACTATCCTTATACCAAATAAGTATGCTATCGTTATACCGAATATGAATTTTATCGCTACGCCGATTTTTATGTTATCATTGTATCGAATATTATGTTATTGTTTTGTTGAATACGCATGCTGTCGTTATACAAAATATGTATGTTAATGTTATATCCAATATGTATGCTGTCGTTATACCGATATGTATATATTCGTTATATCGAATATGTAAGCTATCGTTACACCGATAAATATACTATTATTGTCTCGAATATGTATGCTATCGTTTTACTAAATAAGTATTATATTGTTACCCGAATATACTTTCGTTGTAACTATAATTGTACAGAATATGTATGCTATCGTTATATCGAATATGTATACTATCGTTTACCGAATATGTGTGATATCTCTATACCGAATATGTATGCTATCGTTATACCGAATACGTATTGTATTGTTATATCGAATATGTATGCTTTATTATATCGAAACCGTCGCTGTAGTTATACCGAAAATGTACTCTATTGTTGTACTTAATTGTAAGGTCCAATATTTATACGAAGCTGAGCAGGCGATGCAGGTCTCTTTAAACACCGATACATTTGTTGTATTTTAGTGCAATATAAAGCAGCATATCATATCTATTCAATCACTTTTATAATGGTCCCTTTTGTGATTAATCTGCAAATCGCTTTATAAGCATTACTATAAAAACTAAATTATTTAAATTTATATGTTTTATTAAACCGAAGCTGTCGGGGAATCTTAAAAGCAGAACTGTTGGCAAACTTAGTCTCTATCAAGCCATTTTTCGGAATTCGAATAATTCGAATTTCTGCTTACTCGAATAACACTTGTTGCCCTTCTGAAAACATTGACTTTTAGTTTCCTTTTGACGCATCATAGTATGCATTACTTAACATTTAAATTATTTATTCAAAAGCTCGTATCAAAAAACTTTCAAAAATAGTTATGAAATCTGTGCAAATAAAATTGAAAAGGAATGAACAAATTGTGGTCTTTTTGCTTAATCCCATATATACCTATCCATCGGAGAAACATTGAAATTGAATTACATAAACTTGTGTCGATATCTGTCAGACTATTCACTTCAGACTAGTATTAGCATATGTCTTTGTTCCATTCTACAATCAATATCAAAGGATGATAACTAATTAAAAATTAGTTGAACCGCTGAAACACAACCTATTGCAGCAGTCGAATTTCCTGGAATACGTGAATATAGTCCAATTTGTTTCATCCGTCCAGTAATTCTTCACGAATTAAGTTCATCTCCAAGATGGTTTATCTCCCTTGCATCGTGGATTTTGTAAGTTTATTTAACGCTTCCGTATATTGCGTATAATAAAAAAAATCATGATGTGGGTCAACAATACTATCACACCTAAAAGAGTCTGCTTTTTTAATTCACCAGCAAATAAAGATATACGATCGGAGTGTTTCTCTGCAAATGTAGTTATATCATTTTCTGCTAAGATAGGTCAAGCTTTATATAAAATAGTCATGACTGAAAACAATTGAAGCAACTGACATTGAAGAAGTTGTGATGCTTTAAGTAGTAAATGAACATTTTTTCCCTCCTAAAACCGTTCCCATACCGCATTTCCGTGCAAACAAAACTAACTTTCAATTGTGGTGATATATTGATATCACGCAGCGTGTGAAACAACCGTGACATTTTTGCTTGACCCTTTCAAGAGTCAAATGTCAGTAAAAACAGACATACAAAAAATCAAACTAAGGACTTGATGAAAATATTTAATTTTCTTTATTATCCTGCATTTTTACTTTTCTTCTGCTTGAAATACTATTTTTTCATTAAAATAAAACAATTTGAGCTGTGGAACAAATTCAGCACTTTAAGAATAGTTCTTATTATATATATATATATATATATATATATATATATATATATATATATATATATATATATATATATATATATATATATATATATATATATATATAGATGCAATAAACTGACGACGAACAGTACGAAACTAGTAACTAACTAGCCTAAGCGCTTTCGACTCTTAATGAGTCTTTTTCAAAGGCAAATACAAAACATAGTTACGACAAACAAATAAACACAAAAACGTTGCGTTTGTAAACCTCTACATTTCTATCTTCACATGTGTTAAAACTATAAATACAACCAGCTTGTGTAGACTAGTTGCGGAAACTGAAAACGTTGTATAATTCCCTAAAAGTCTACAAGCCAAAGCGACATCTATTTTTATTTTGTGTACATATGTAACGCAGATTATATCCCGGATATTTGGTTCTATACCGGTTATTCTTATAGTAAAAATTGAAGGATAAGAAGATTTAGAAAATGTTAAATTCTACTAGTGCATAGTTTTCATTTTCTAGTCTTCTTGGTTTAGACCGCTTGGTTTCAATGTTCTAAGGCGGCGTATCCAGTATGATTCCTTTTCCTTCCTGGTTTCGGAACTCCAGCTGTGGTTGTTGGCAATAGCGATAAGTATTATATCACTGAAAGTGTGGCCAGGGGAGGAGAAGTGTTCTGCGACCGGGCTTCTGTACAGCTTTTTTGTCATCCAATCAGATCTATGAAGGTTTATCCTTATGTGTAGCTTTTCAGTTTCTCCCACGTACTGAAGGCCACAGATCTTACATGTGATGAGATAAATCACATTCTCTGTTTTGCACGTTTTGTTTGGACCATGTATGTTTAGTTTTTCTTTAGTCACTGTGCTAGTGAATGTCTTGGTCTCTATCATATGTTGACAGGTTTTGCATCTTTTATCGCCACAGGGTCCAGATTGACTAGGTTGGTTTTGACTAGCGATTGTTGTTAGCTTGGCCCTGACTAGGATGTCCTTTAGGTTTTTTGGTCTCCGGTAAGCTACTACAGGTTTGTTCGGAAGTATTAGGTTTAGTATGTCTGACGATTGCACGGTTGGCCAGTGGTTTGCGATGATTTTACCTACTTTGGGATTGTCTGGGTGATAGGTCAGAATAAATGACAGACGTGATCCCTTGGTGGATCCAGTACGCTTGAGAGGGTTGTTATTCGCCATATGATTTGTATTCTTTATATATATATATATATATATATATATATATATAGGTATGCATACTTGTGTTTGTGGGTGGGTGGGTGTGAGTGCGTGTGTGTAAGTGTGTGCGTGCGTAAGAAACAGAAATAGAGAGAGCGAGAGAGATTGGATGGGCATGTCGATGGTTAAGTATATACTTGCTATATAAGTGAAACAGTATTATGCATATCATTATATTACTGGGTCAAGAAATTTGATCAGTTTCGTAAGTCCAATTATATAAATATTGCAATAATTCTCATGTCAGGTAATATAGTAAGTACTGAAAACCATATAGTGACAAGTTTACAGTTACATGTGTGAATAATTAATTTTGAAAATAAATGGATATAAGTGACAGACTAAGCCATTATGAGTTCTCATTTCTTGGGCCTCTCTACAAATACCTTAATGACGATTTAAGTTCTTGAGTATGATAGACAAATGTCATTATTTAGCGCAGAAGAACGACTTTATTTCTAACCTATGAAAAACTGATAATCAATGACAAAGATGAATTATTTGCCAAGCACTATTTACACTAGCTGATCATTATTTGAAGTAAAATGAACATTTTAGTACGAAAACTTTTCCAAAAATCCCTCTTTGCCTGATTGTTCAAATAAGCTTATTTGTTTGTGTCAAAACGTCGAAACGACTCTACATGACAATAAGGAAGCAAAAGAGAAAAATAATATTTTCTGTTGTTTCCAACTCGAATCGTCTGGCAGACTCTTAGACTATTCTGCCGACTCAACTAAACTAGACACGAAGTTTACTCGACCGACTCAGCTAAATTGTACACGATGCTTAACTCTAGTGAAATGTTACGATGTAGTTTAGCAGTTAAAGCATATATGTTGAACTGCACATCTTTCTTATGGACTACCTTATAGTTTATGTATACAATCAAACCATTTTTTTAAAAATGAGTCTTTGGAGCAAAATACATAGAGGTACTCCCTTGCGTTCTAGTGCATTTTTTTTTAAATTTCGGAAAATCTCATATAAAGTTACAACATCTTTAGAAAGTGTCTTTAACATTATTTATGTACGATGAAATTGTGTCAGTATTTTTACTTTCTGAGGATTTTCAAGAATTCAGAACTGATACGTGCAAAGTAAATGTAGATACTTGTTCTCTTTCAATTAAATTTTGAGGATTTCCTTTTGAAAACAATTTCAAAGACATATGAACACACCAGCTGGATGGTCGGATAATAACATTGTATTTATTTTGGCACTGAGAATAAAATATTTGCACGCATGAATAAATTCAGTGGCATCACTTGAATATGTATTCTGTTTATCGTAATAAAAATTTTCAAACAAAGAATTGATCCAGTCACAATTGTGGCCCCTGTATGATGCGTATGCTTGCTATTTTATCATGGCCTTTACTGTATATCTTATGTCTCTCTTTGCAACCCATCCTGTCACATCAAGGACTATCTTAGAGAAGCCTCTGCGACTTGCTATTGCACATTCTCTACATAATGCACTCAAGTCACTCGACACTATACCCGTACTGTTATTCTGGGCATATCTAAAACCGGTGTCCTATCGAACCGAATCATGTCGGGGGCTGGTGTGCTTTTATACAGGCACAAAGTACACTCGTTTAAAAGGATTCTATTTATGGGCATTCAGGCACAAAAAAACACGTGCTTCTCAAGAACGCTAGAGAGTTCTTTCATTAGACTGGTGTTTACATACAAGCATTTTCCAGCTTTGCTTTTCGAAGTTAAAGACTACTTCTTTATTGGAATATTGTTCTGATGTTCGTATTGTACACTATATAATACCAGAATGATGCACTAGGTAAGTACTCTGTGACGATAATAGTTTTCTATGACACCTCAGCACACAGTGGCCATGTAAAGCCAGCACAAAGGTTAAATCCGAAACCTCTATGTATTACACACACACACACACACAAACATACACACACTCCAAAAAATGTAAAAGTAAATATAATAAGATAAAATACAAATCTTAAATATGGCAAAATTCGGTATATATATATATATATATATATATATATATATATATATATATATATATATATATATATATATATATATATATATATATATATATATATATATATATATATATATATATATATATATATATATATATATAACAGATAAAGGTAACGCAAATGTGTTGCATAAACCTCATTTCTTTAAAATGTCAAATATTGTCTTGGGTTGTATATCCTCATTCAGTTTCTTCAAGCTAATTATAACTCGCAAGGCAGAAGTCAACATTCTGGACAGGACTGATCTACTGTCAGTGGACAGTGGCAAGACACACTCCGGTTGTCGTTCATTTATCAGGAGGTAAGCATGTGTCAGGTATATGTGTCAGTACAATACCACCACTCCATCTTTCTGATAATGTTTATACGAGCGATGGCACTCTCCAATTGTAGGCTCATGTTTCTTTTCTTTTATGCAGTGTCTTCATTATTAATATAACGAGAGCTGTGAAGAACATACTAGTATATGCAATATTTCAGCATATGGAATCTTCCACTCAGAAACACTACGGTACAGCTTTGACTGCTTTGTCTGTCATTACTTTTTATGTCATCGTGACAGTGCACAAAATTCATAATATCATTTTATGTAATATTGTACTATTTGTGATAAGCAAAGGATTGTCTGATTATAGATTCTATAAGGGTCTTAATGGGTACAAGGATTTCAAAATTAATATTATATTTGTTTTCTGGGATATTTCAAAGTAGTTCAAAGATATGAGTATGATGTGACTTCTATAGCAAAATGTAATGCCTTACCCTGCAACAAGTTTGACATGGTGCTATGTGATGTTGCAATGACAGCTCCAACTTTTTTCTACAGCTATCGAACCGTCTGTAGACTGCGACATTTTGCTATTATAAGAGACTGATTTTCTTGAATATAGACTCAAGCAGAAGAGGTTTGTTGAGAGCATTTTGACTTTACGAAGGTCGAACATAATTATTTTTGAAGGCTTTGATGACGACGGTGTTAATCTGGGAATACAGAATTTTTGCAATCTTTCCAGCATTTGATTTTTGCTCTTTTTTCAGTTAAGATGAATTCGTAAGCTAAATGTGGAATGAAGATCGGTTTCCTGAACCTACAAGGCTTGGCATTTGGGAATAAAAGCATCGTCTTATATGGGCTTAGATGGACATGATAAAGTTCTAAATGTAACCAGATAGAGTCTAAGTCCCCGACAGTGTAGAGGATAAAATCTGCAGATACGATTTGCAAGTCGATCCATACACAGCCACGTCTGTCAGATTTTGATCTTACTTAGGTCCTGTGCAACCTGAGTAAACGTTCCTATCTACTTCACAATTTGTATCTGCCACAACTCGTATTAAATCCAGGGCTTTTGAATATATGCCCCTTAGGTATCGAATATATGAAAGAAAATTAACTCCTAAAACTTTGGTCGTTTTCGAAAACACGAATAAATTAACTGTCAGGATAGAGCTTTAGGTAGTCATGAAAATGATGTTATCGGCAAAAATGCATATAGTAAGTTACTGGTTTCGAAACTTAGAACCAGTTTTGCTCTGACCATTTTGGAACTTTGTTTATGCTCATCTTTAAATAATCTTCAGTAGTATACAGACTTTTAGATCTGTAGCAGATGTAAACGTCGTCCATACACAATAAGGAGTGTGTTCAGTGTTTAATATATCACGTTGCTAGACCGGATCGTTTTCTTAGAAAAGCTTTTCTATTGGAAGAACATAGTGTCCGCCTGTTTAATTTGAATCTTTATATCGTGCATATTAGTAGTTTGTTGGTTTCCAGATACTACGGTAGTATATCAATACTATTTGTTACATGGTCTCTCAAATACAGCTAATTAATACAATGGGACGAATATTGCTATGGTCGATTTGGTCATTCCCAAGTTTGGGTACTGATATCAATTTTGTTTCTCCTTAAAATCATAGAATCAAGTAAAAGAGATGGACTCAGCATAGTCAGAAGACGAACAATGCCATTTGCAAGAATGCGGATTTCTATACGACTTATATTTTTTTATAAAAAAAACAAATGTTGTGTTTTTAATGTCTTTTATCATCTTCACTCCCTCATTTATATTTTAACACCACTAAATTGCATGGTGGTCTCTAAAGTTGCCAAGCAAGCCGAGAGGTGCTGATCATAAAATAATTATGGTCGAATTGGTTGAACTGAGTGCTTGAATTGATATTCATTGCTCAAAGTGAAAACGTTCTGTGTAGGGATACACGAAAGGCTATAAGTTAATACTTAATATCAATTTACTATGATATGTTTTTTATGTATGATGTTGAAGACTCCATCAGGAGCCTTATTAGACTTTTTTGAGAAACTGATGTATGTGGTAAAACATCTAAGATTAACAATGTCGTTTTTCTTTAGAAAAGTTTCTGAAAGCACAGAGCTATAGATCAAATTCTTCAAGCAGAAGACAAATATAATCAATATTTACTTTTAGTTATATAAAATTATATGGTATTAGGGAGTCAAACATATTTTACTGATGTGTTGGGAGTGTGGGACTTCTGGAAGGTTTCCATAGTGCGATATCAGAGGGCCTTCCAATGGCAAAACTTCCAAGTTTCCAAAAATTGTCAAACATCTTGATGGGATCGTTGGATCTATTGACAAGTAGAGTACTTTATTTGACACTTTCTTTGCATGGTTTCGAATATGCATTACCATCGGGGACCAGGCCCGGCTCTAGGGCTAGACTTACGAGATAATTGCATTGGGCTCCGCGCTTCTCCGCAATGCAGTTATTTTTGCTTGGGGTTCCGCGCTTATCACTTGTTGCTTTGGGCGCCGCATGCCGCTTTGGGTCCCGCACATCCTAGGGCCGGGTCTGCCGGAATAATATTTGGTTTCTAACCGCTGAACTGTCAAACTGATAGGTGAGATATACATCTCGCTCTTTGGCCTGGGTTCTGCCAACACGAGTTTTGGTGGCATGAGGTCCGTGGACTGGTCTTTGGATAAAGACAGCATTTTAATAGGAAGATTTATTCTTAACACCACCTGCGCTTTGTTAAGTGGAACTATTCTTCCATAAATTTTCTGGCTTTATTTAAAAGTTCATGGCTTTAACCTGTTTGTCACTTTCCTTCCTTTGCTTCCACTCTGTGCAGCCTCTAGACACTAGAGTACGAGAAATATTATGTAAATCAATTTGCATAGCAAACTGCCACACAGCAGGACGATCCATCGTGATTACCTGGTCGCATCTGAGACAGACTGGTTTTATCATGCAGTCATCTTTGTGGTGTCAATATTTTTGGCAGTTAAAATATGTATATGAGAACCAACCTTTTCCATTACCGCAAATGTGATTAGCTTCACTTGAGAAACATTTGCAGAGATGTTCGTGCATATCAGCCTGATGCATCTATGTAAATCACTGTATCGACCGACACCTCTTCATGAATTTAACAATCTGTGTAGAATTATATTAAAAGGTGTCTCTACCAACCGCGTTATGCGGGATAGATTATTGCAGATAACGTTGTAAATAAACTCCATAGGTACCAGATGCGAAGGGTCGGAAAGTTTAGAAACTTACATTTGTGTTCCACCTGAAGTCAGATTTTACATAAGGTAATAAAAACAAGACACTATAAATTGAAGACATATGTATACCTTATTCCTGATGTTACCTCCTATATTTTTAAGCTCATACTATAAACCTTGATTAGCCAGTTACCCATAATTCCTTGCCGAGGAAACGAAGAATTATGTGCAATATTTGCAGGTAGAAAACTCGACATATGCATATGCATATGCATATATATATATATATGTTTTAGAAATAGAAAAGAGCTGTCATATCCATCCATCCATCCATCCATCCATCCATCCATCCATCCATCCATACATACATACATACATACATACATACATACATACATACATACATACATACATACATACATACATACATACATACATACATACATACATACATACATACAACGATTCATACCTAGCTAACAATCACATTGATCTCTTATGCAATAGTTGATAGGTGTAGCCATGCGTCATTAGGTGAGTTAATAGCGACAGTGAAATATTGGGAGCAATCGCTCACAGAGTGATTTGTTACGACGATTAATATGAAGAGTTCTGAGTTTTGATTAATATAATTACTAAATAATTAAATAAAATTTCAGCCTTTGTTATCTTAATGCTAAGCGCATAGTAAGGCAGCTGTTTGTACCACTTTCATAAGTCTTTTGGTATGACTCGGCCGGGATTCGAATCAGCGACCTCCCGCATAGAACAACAAGGGTACATATTTGTGATAAATATGCGCATATAGCGTGATAGCCTGACAAATGGACATAAGAGAGCCAGACTAGATCTCATTATCTTCTATTCTGTTAATAAAAGTTTTAGAATAATGACAATACATTAATCACTTTATCAGCTTGTAAATCTCTTTATTTTAAATAATCTTTGAATAACCTCAATATCCTGCTCACCCAGGGTTGCAGAAGAAATATATTAATAGGTCTTTGTTGTAGTGTTTAACGCCATTTTTCAGCACAAGATAGGCTATACATGGCGGCCAATATTAATGGTGGAGGAAGAACCCGGGAAAACCCAGAGAAGAAACACCGACCCACGAGAATATATTAATAGGAAATGCTCATTACTTTGTTGAGTGCATATTTTACATTTGAAATCACTTTTTTTCCGTGATTTACATCTGCACTATTTAAAATCTACAATTCCAGAATGGCATATCCTGGTTACAGCACGAACAACTGAAGGGGTTATTCATGTGATTTACAAGACATGTTTCCGTGAGATAACTTCCTTAAAATAAAGCAGTTAATTTTAAGATATTTTATCCCTTATCTATCGATTTTTCTTCTTAAATCAATACAAAAATGCGTAAACACAAACTCGATAACAAATGATATACCTTTCAACACATTATAAAAAATTATTACCTTTGTATTAATTACACCATTGTGAACAAAATTGTCGCAAAGTTTTACTGTCTAGAGGATATGAACAATTTTATAGCTTTACCCCTACTTTGACATAATGGGATTGTTAGAAGGTGTATGACTAAACCAGGAGCTGTCCTAAAGAAATAAATAAATCAACACGTTAGTCCCTGAAAATAAAAGATATTATTGTTTACCTGTAATCAGTAGAATATAAATATATTTATTACCTGAAAGAGTTTAATTGTGATGAATGTTGGGCCACAAGTGTATATAACCTTATCGTCATGTACATTATGTTACCTGGTAGCAAGGTGTACCAAAACTGCCCCAACTACCGGTCATATTCCAGCTGTATCCACTTAGCCACTTATCGTTGCAAAGGTATTTGTTTTAAATGTAACTTTCAACGACTGGACAAAAAGTACTTAATCGTTACAACATCAAAGTTACCATTGCAATGGTAAACTGTAATGATGACATTGCAACGACAAGAAATACCTCATCAACCGTGATATAATCGTAGGAACGATAAAAAGGTACCGTTTGATCGATATCAATACAGTCTAGCAACCAAAAAGATAAATTTTAAATGTCTCATCGGAATTTTAGTAATTTTGAATAGGTATGTTATTATCGTCGCAAAGGTTATAACGATTATAAATACTGTTGTAATAAAGCCAGTATTCAAAATAGCGCTTCAACGATATTTTGTATTGTTACAACCGTAAACATTATCGTGCTATCAATAAAATTTGGGGTTTCAATAATAATTGGATACCATAGCAACGGTAATGTTTGTTTAGGCCTTTCAGTTATAAAATGTATTCATTTCTTTCCGGTGTGCCTCCAGGAGCTTACAGGTATGCATCAATATATACATTCGTCAAAAGTGGAAATAAATGTTGTTTACTAGCTCGATTCGATAGTGAAAGTGTTCTCAATAAGAGATTTCTTGTCATACTATTTACTGCGGGGTAATTAACAGCAAAGTTCATAAATGCATCTAGAAAAATTTCTGTGGGATTGTATAAAGGATATTGTCACTCGGTGAAATCCGGATCTGCACTGGATCATTATTTTATCCTGGTAATATTTATTGACTTGCAAGCCTACACATAAAGGTTTCCTCATGAAAGTTGACTGAGTGATCCATCCATCAAAATGTGGACTCTAAGATATATGCTTGAGTGATAATACTAGGAAGGCTATTTTAATATAGGACGATGGGGTCCTAATACAAAGCGTCTTCCCGTGCAGAAACAGGTATGTTCTAAGTGGGTAATATTAAAATAATTCTCAAATATGTGTACTTTAATACGATAACAAAAATATGCACTTAACATTATAATATTTTTTTTAATCGGAAGGTTACTTAATATACAGCTAGATTTTCTTGGCATATAGAAATTAATGAAGATGTCAAACAGATACATCGATCTCTCATGGAAATCTATTGGATTCGATGGATTTTAAAAGATAAAAATAATTTATTTTTTAACTTATACATTAAAATTGTCTGCATCAAAACTGATGTTGATATATTGGTACAAGTGAGACAAATTATCAAAGGATTAGGTTCTGCGTGTCAATATTATTTTCGTCTGTTTTGATAATTATTGCATAGCATCGTTTTAAGAAATGAATTCTTGGATTAAACTTGCGGAATTTTTCAATAGAGAAACACTGCTGTCATTTTATGATGCATGCGATATAGAAAATGGAAAGTGTGTCGTTTTGGAGGCGTTCTGCAACTCAAAGTAAACTGATGTCTGCTACGACAAAAACTTTTAAGCCAATAACGCCGTCTACGGCGACAAAGGCTGAATGAGAATGTGACTCGGTCTTGTTCATGAAAGAACTTGTGTCTGATACGACAATGATTTAGCCAACCCCAAACTTGTTCTTGTTCATGAGAAAAAGGTGAAGAGTAGGAACCAACTATTAGTTGTCTCTTCAACATGAGTTGCACATTTTATTGCGTAATTTTGCTATATTTGTATAGTGTGTATCGCTGAATCTACGGAAGAATTAAAAGAGTTGTACAACAATTTAATGTTATTGTTCATTTTGTATTCATTTCTATTGAATGGTTTTCTACCCCTTAACATTGATATTTGACGTTTGTCACAACCTGTGCAATCTATTGGATTTTCTTTTGAAAATAAAAGTATTCTGTCCTCCTGGTGTTTAACCCCTACCAAACTTTTTTTGTCCCCTCGATACTATTCAATTCCGTACTTTTTATTTACTGGAGGTGTGGCATAACTACAAATGTTACACATAGTGACAACTTACAGTCGAGATTTTGTAGCTTTCATAATAATCAACTTAAATGTGTAACTCAACCACATACTAAGGTAGTTGTTAGTTTACATTTGGTGATTTTATGAACAACTTTAAAATTAATATTGTAAGACCTTTCTGTTCGTTGTCACATATAACAAGCGAACGAAATCTATTGTGAAAAAAATGTTCATTTGGCTTTTAATTGTGATGAGCTGAAATATCTTAAAAATTGTCTATTATTTTGATTGAAATGCGGATAAATATAGCATAGAGTGAATTATTTGGAATGCCTTAGACTAAGTTAGACTAAGAAACAAAACAGGAAACTAGCACTTTAACAAGATACAAAAAAAAAACATTTGGCGACAATGAAACTTTTCAGTTCATATTGAGAGTTCAAAATTCAGCATGAGAATAACCTTATCAGACTTTGTGGTCACCCAAATTAAAACATGACCCACACCAGACTTAAAATAATTACATAATTTTAGTGTATGGTTTCATATAACAGGGACCATCTTGATATGCAATAAAACAATCGTCAGACGCAATGAAACTCTTATATTCTTATGATTGAGCTCCAACACACATTTAGAAATATGTCTGTAATTAAAAAAGTATATATATATATATATATATATATATATATATATATATGTATATATATATATATATATATATATATATATATATATATTTATATATATATATATATATATATATATATATATATATATATATATATATATATATATATATGTATATGTGTGTGTGTGTGTGTGTGTGTTGATCTGAACTATACTTGATGACTGCTTCATGTGTTTTATCCGGTACTCAGATGCACGAGCTTCATACCATTATTAGCGTCATTTTTGAATATTAATTCCATTCTTAATATTTCTTAATAGAAACATATGTATATATTTAAGGACTAACAATTTTTGACTTTTTACAATTAAAAATGAAAAACACAAAAATAATTTCCATTGCGGTCCATGTTTCCGTTTCGTACTTTCATTCAATTGCGCTCCTTTTTCTATTGCGTATTTAAGTCATACAAGCATGAATCTTCAATAACACTCGGTTAGTGTAACAGTTAACTGCTCAGGATAAAAAAAAACGCTGGAAATATCGAGAACAGAAGCATCGTAACATCCTAAATTGAACTGGATATAGGTGATTTTGTTCATGTGAGTCAACATATATTTTAAGTTTACTTGTCTCTAAGCGATGCATTCTATTAATGTAACAATTGCATTTTATAGGGCTTTCATGCAAACAAATCTAAGTGTATTTAATGCAAAAAGAATTGTCTGCCATTGAGCTTTTTTATGATGATTCATGTTTTAATTTGAGTACGTTTTGACTTTGGTCCCTTTCTGTCTAGGTATATTATGACTTGTGTACGTTATGATCTGTTCCCCATGCTCGGTAATACACATTGACTATGTATCTACATACTTTTTAACCAATACAAATATAGCTTATAATGTTTTTATTTTTCATTTATACAATTATACCAGAAAATTCTCGCTTTCAGATATGTTTTAGCTGCTGGGTCTAAAGTCAGAATATTAACTGACAAAAAAATTGTATATTGTCTTAAAAAATACAAAACAATATTTTCTCATCAAAATCGGTGCTTTCTTTAGCGTCCACACCCCATTACAGAAATGTGCTCTTCTAACGGAAGTTTACTGTTTGACATTCTCGCTTTAATTAGAGACGTTTAACATAAACGTGCTTGAACCACCTACATGAGTGATTTGGGAGAAAAAAATACTAATGTACAGTAACGAATTCTACACGAATATGCTTTTCTTCATTTCCTTATGGTAAGTAATAACTCAGCCGAAAGACATATTAAGCTAAAACTGTAACTAATCGAGCGGGGTTTGGTACAAAAAAAAACCGATTCAAAAATAACGAAACTCCTGAGCGAAGCGACCTGACACAGAACGCTTATTGTACGATCTGTGGACGATCGAAACGCCGCTTATAACCGTGGCAATGTGAAAATGATTGCTAATGAAAGACTAATAATAACTAACAAGACAAATATGACTAAATTGATACAGGTATTTATTACAGTACATTAAGTTTCATTTGATGAAAACAAACGTTATTGCAGTTTAATCACTAAAATATAATCAGTATATATCGATTGGTAAACCCCACAACTTACTACCCAGTCCACCCCAGCCCAGTCCAGCCCAAGTCCAGCCCAAGTCCAGCCCAGCCCACCCCAGCCCGGTCCAGCCCAGCCCAGCCCAGCCCTCTAGCTCTAAAAGAAACAAACATATATCGTGGTGAATACAATCAACCTTATGGAAACAGATATCGTGGTGAGCAAAATCAACATCATAAGAACAGGAATCGGGGTGAACAACCATAAAAGCACAGTTCGTAGTGAAAAAATCGACCTAATAAAAACCAATATCATGGTAAACAAAATCATTCTTATAAAAAGACAGATAACTGATTGATGTTGTGTATATCAATCATACAAGTAATATAAGTCATCTAACATTCTGCAATGATAAATAAAACAATGTATTAAACATTATTATATGAGGGGGAAAATAATCATAGATAATATTCAACGAGACTATAGTTCTTAAATATCTTATGAATATAATTGTATACATATAAGTATTATGAACACTTTATACCAGAACGTGTAAAATATTGATATTCATATTATAATATTACTTTTACGTGTAAACATAACATATGTTCTTATTTTTATCCTGTCAGACAGTAAACATGAAACCTGTGAATGCATTCTGCAAGTGTTCCGTGAATACTTTCTTTGTCATGTGAAGACACTAAGGAAATGTTTTATGAGAACACAATACGTGTTCTGTTAATACACTCTGTAAGTGTCATGTGAAGACTCTAAGTGTTCTATGAAGGTACTGTATGTGTTCTGTGAATACACTCTGTAAATCTTCAATGAAGACACTAAGTGTTCTGTGAATACACTATGAGTACAACGAAGACAATCTAAGTGTTCTGTGAACACACTCTGTAAGTGTTCTATGAAGACACTGTGTAAATATTCTATGAAGACACTTTAAGTGTTCTGTAAGTACACTCAGTAAGTGGTTTTGAATACACTGTTAGTGTTCTATGAAGACTCCCTGTAAGTGTTCAACGAAGACATTCTAAGTATTCTATGAATACACTCTAAATGTTCTATGAAGACACAGTGTAAATGTTTTATGAAGACACTGTGTAAGTGTTCTATAAAGTCACTATAAGTGTTCTATGAAGACATTCTAAGTATTATATAAATACACTATAAATGTTCTATGAAGACACAGTGTACGTATTATATGAAGACACAGTGTAAGTTTTCTATGAAGGCAGTGTAATAGTATTCCATAAATACACTGTGTAGGTGTTCTATGAAGACTCTGTAAGTGTTCAATGAAGACAGTATAAACAGTCTATACACTATAAATTTTCTATGAAAACATCATGTGTTTATGAAGACAGTATTTAAGTTTACTATGAAGACACTGTGTAAGAATTCCATGTATCGCTGATAGTTTTGTATATCTTTCTCTCTCTTCCTGCATGGCCTGATATTTGCAAATTTTTTCTATGTAGATCAGAACAAATGAAGTCCCTTAGATCCATGGATATGTTATCGCCTTTCTTTTTCTTTTGAATCTGATATATGCACTGATGTCAATGTATATACCTACGATGTATCTAGCCAACTAGTCTTCAGACCTATCAGCCAGAAAAACTAATTTTAAGCTTAGTGATCACTACCTATAGATAATGGTATTTCCATGATGCTTGATACATTTAATGAAGTATCCATGACTTCAGGACCTGAATAACCTCTTTTCAATCCAGTGTGCCGCCGTTTTGGATCAAACCAAATAATGACTTCCATGTGCTCGGAAAATCCTTCTTGAAGCCTTTTTTAATATCAACAGGTAACAAGAACTGACAAAGCTGCGTAACATTCTCCAGCTCCATCCACTGTATGATGTGTCCTACGTTATTTTCTAACTGGGTTTACGCATTGGTATGAGACTATGTCACAGAGAGCCAGTCTAATTCCGTAAAAACCATCACTTGTCAACTTGCATCTTCACATTGGACTATTGTGCACCTATATACGTTTCAGTATGATTTCCCATCTTGGTATGTATTTCTCAAAAAGCAATATTGTATAAAATAATGTCATCAGTTTAGAATATGCAGACTAAATGTCGCGAGCCTTGCATGTTAAAAAGATTATGTACTGTTGGTTATATCCAGCGGTGTTACTGTTTACTCAACTAAGCAATGTTTGGTCTTTAAATACAGTCTTCTTACCTAACTGGCACTTGAAAGTATCCCGATGGAAGATCTAAAGTGATAAGAAAGTAGTCTCCCGTAAATGTGTCAACGTCATGATTGACAGTTGGTAAATCAGCAACCCTCGTCACTTAGTACAATTGCAATAGTGTAATATATTCCCTTTCTTCGATAAGTCCGTCTTCGATAACTAATGCTTTTATTTTTATTCTCCGTTTATTGTCAGCTGGAGACCTGACTCAGCAGAGGATACTGTGAAGTTATGTCATGAAGTAATTCATCCAGTGATACTGTGAAGTTATGTCATGAAGTAATTCATCCAGTGATACTGTGAAGTTATGTCATGAAGTAATTCATCCAGTGATACTGTGAAGTTATGTCATGAAGTAATTCATCCAGAGGATACTGTGAAGTTATGTCATGAAGTAATTCATCCAGTGATACTGTGAAGTTATGTCATGAAGTAATTCATCCAGTGATACTGTGAAGTTATGCCATGAAGTAATTCATCCAGTGATACTGTGAAGTTATGTCATGAAGTAATTCATCCAGTGGTACTGTGAAGTTATGTCATGAAGTAATTCATCCAGTGATACTGTGAAGTTATGACATGAAGTAATTCATCCAGTGATTAGTAATACACTATATATATATATATATATATATATATATATATATATATATATATATATATATATATATATATGCCTTTTGCAATTTCTAAAATGCTGATTCCATTACGGTCATAACTTGGATATGTATGAATCTCATTATTATTTCATGCTCTGAAAAGGTTAGAGTTCAAGATATTGAATTCATGCAAGGGTATAATATATTCAATAAAACGAATTAAGACAATAAATGCTCTTTACAATGATCACGGCAAGGAAAGAATATATTATATTGTTATTTTTATTATCATTCTATATACAATTAGATCCGTGAATAAAATGATACCACAAACTACCTCTTGTTGTTGTGTGTCGATTTTCGTCATCCGCCTCCTCTGTATTTAACAAAGCCCGACCCATTTCCTTTGGAACAAAGTTAAAAGTGTATTTAAGAGGGTTTCACTACAACATATTACAGAGGACATAAAATTAGTGAAGGTCTATACCACATGTATATATATATATATATATATATATATATATATATATATATATATATATATATATATATATATATATATATTACAGTTGACTTATAGTCATTGTGGTATTTATCCGTGTGTGTGTGTGCGTGTGTGTGTGTGTGTGTGTGTGTGTGTGTGTGTGTGTGTGTGTTATACAGTGGATATTTGGTCATTGTGGTATATACCTTATGCATACATATTATAGTGGACATATAATCATTGTGGTATATACCTTGTGTATACATATTACAGTGGATAGTAGTCATTGTGGCATATACCTTGTGTATACATATTACAGTGGACTTATAATCATTGTGATATATACCGTATGCATACGTATTATAGTGAACTTAAAATCATTGTGCTACATACCTTATTTATACATATTGCATCGCTATTTAGTCATTGCGGTATATAGCAGTCTTAGTGCATGTGTTCATTGAGGCAGAAACTTCATATTAGATGTAATTAATAGTTGACCATTGTGGACATGCAAGGTAACAACAACCTGACGGACTTAAATTTTATCGTTTTTCATATGGTATGATTGTGGCAACCAATACGAGGTTCTAGTACAAGGTTACCTTTATATTACGTAAAACTTAATTTTGCTGCCGCATGTGGACAATCTCAATTTTTTAGCACAGATTGGCTATTTTAAGGCCAAAGGTAAAGTCATGCACACGTTCCTGTAACATCTTGTCAATGATTTGTTAAAAATCAATTGCAATTTTAAGTATTTCAAATGTCTATACATATTTGTTATGGTATTATCAAATCAACAAAATATGTGAAAAGTTTTAAATTTGGCACCAAAAGAAGGCTTTATGTTACCTACTCCTTTGGTGTTGCAACTATAATTTGGATGCCATAGAAACGGTATTGGTAATTTAGATCCTTTTGCAACATAATAGTTTCTTTTAATTCTGGTGTGCCCCCCCCCATCTGGCTACATTTTGTTTTTATTATTTCTATAGGGAATCGGTTTAATCCTATGAATGCGAAATCTGTTATCAAACACTCTACAGCTGCGTAATTAACAGAAAGTTTATATCTTTATCGTAGAGAATGGGGGGAGCATCGTTGATATGACTCTGTCCCTCTGTAAGGACCGGATCTGCATGTGATCATGCCTGTTCACTTGTCAAAATGGAAGACTTGGACGGCGTTTGTAATCATGTGATGAAACATTAATTCAATGCGCATTGCTTATACAGAAACAAGTATGTTTTATGATTATAACCTTAAAATAATTCTAAAATATTTTTACTTTATTAAACTATAAATCTTCAAACTATAGTCCCAATTCCAAAATATCGAAATGTTACCTAAAGTTAGGTTTTCTTGCTTTGTAGACATGAAAATGCTAACATTGATGATAAACGCCTACATAGGTTTCTGATTAAATGGTACTGGTTTTTCGGGATTTAAAAAAAAAAGATTTAGTCAGCCAGTAACTGATCTTGAGTATGAGAGAATCGGCATATGCGTCTTTAATCTTCCCACACCACCTGTATCCCTCAATATGATTTTATTCCGTACTCCTTTTATTTTGCCATATCTTTTACACATCGTAACAACTTAAAGAAGATCTTGTAGTTTCCATATTACTCCACTTAAATGTGAAACCCCAACATATAATAAGGCGAACAATCTAAACCCATTTATAAATCATATGGTATCACTCTTTTCTTCTTGGAGAGTTGGTGGGTAGTTGGTATAGCCATTTCACCCTATATATGATTCTTACGATTTGAAAGAAAAAAAATATCTCACATTTTTGTATGAAAATGTCCAGTCTGTAAATTTTACTTAGACATTAAAATTACGATAGCCATTCATTTCCAGATGCCTAAAAAGGTATTGATTTTTGTAAATTTTTTTTTTACAGGAAATAATTTATGAAATAATTAATACAAGTTTTTCGTTTAAAGGGGAAGTAACCAAGTGCTTACTATCCTTAATGAAGATAGCCAAAGAAAATGTTTAGCCCAGTTAGTAACTTCTATGAACACAGCCAAAATGAAACAGTGTCGATAGAGAACCTAAACGAGGAATTGTGGATATTGCACATTCCAGCAGTAATCTTTGTCCTCATCTGTGTGATTCTCGGGTTCTTCGGAAATAGTCTTGTCGTGTATATTTATAGTAGTAAAAAGTTTCGGCGGTCGAATCACCGATACTTCATCTTGTGTCTTGCATTTTTGGATTTAATTGGCTGTTTAATCGGTGGAAGCCACATGACGTACAGCCTACGCATGCCCTATTTGATGACATCAACTGCTATATGCAAAATATCTCGATATATTCATCATTTAGTGAACCAAGGTTCTGCATTCTTGCTTGTTGTTATTGCCATTGAACGCTTCAATAAACTATGCCGTCCTTTCAAAATACAGTTCAGTCACAGGCAAACCCGTTTACAATGCGTCCTGAGCGTAAGTTTCAGTGCCCTAGTTTCATTTCCTGCAGCAGTTTTGTATGGGAGCAGTACAATTAGTACAGGAGTGAGAAACATAACAGGTACAACATGTTTCATAACTGACGAGTTCCGCGGTTCGACATTTTCTACAATATACATGATATATCTTCTTTTTGAAACTGTTCTCATAACAATAGTGATCGGTGTTTTGTATACCTTTATTATACTAAAAATTTGGTCTTACAGAAATCTTGCACTCTCGGACTCCATGCATAGTGAACATGCTCTGCAGAATGCAGAATCGGACGGTGATAAAATTTGTTCGCATTCACTTGAAGAGCACAATGATAATGATCAAAATCTAGCTCGTAGCAATAGTATTGATAAAGATAGCAAAATGACATGTACTGAAATCAAAGATGGTGATATAAATGAGAAGGATGTTACTTCCGGCAACGATGACATATTGGCTGGCAAATGTAGCAACACAATGCATCATGCTATAAACATAGGAACAATAACTTTCCTTGGAACGGATTCTCTAAACAGAGTTAAAAAAAGTTGGAAAAATTGCTGAAAAGAAAATAGATAAGGACGGGGAAAAAACTTTTCCACGTTCAGGAGCCACTAAAAATGGAGGGACATTTTATGAGCCAGTGTTTTGCAACATTATTAAGAAAAATCTGAGCGAAAATGGCTCTGCAAGAATTTTAAGAGAAAGGCGAAGGAAGAGGTCAATGGAGGCAATTCATGTAACAATTATGTTATTTCTTATCACCTTAGTGTTCTGTATATCGTTCTACCCTCATCTGGTTCTCATTTTACTTACCATAAACGATGAGACGTTTCTGGAGAAATTTACTGCCTCGGAAGTGGTGGTATTTCAGTTATTTTTGAGGGTCTTTATCATCAATAACACCGCCAACCCAATCATCTATATATTCTGTGAGGCAAAGTTTCGAGCCGAGTGCAAACGTTTCTTTCGCAGAATATTTAGTTGTTAAATTAACTTATGCGATTTAGTGAACGGTCTTTAAATTAGTAATTTACTTGAGACCTTTCAGTAAAATGCCAAATAGAATAGCTATGTCGTAAAAATAGTTACAGATAGTGTTTATATGGCTATTGCTTATGAAGAGTTAGAAAATCGCTAGAAATAATCTATTTTAGTTGGAAGATATATATATATATATATATATATATATATATATATATATATATATATATATATATATATATATATATAAAGATGGGTAGGTAGATAGATTTATTATGTGTACTTAAGTTTTGATATATGTTAATAGATTCTATTTTCAAAAAGAGTCATACATGAGGTGTTTAAGAGTTTTAAAATCATCGTATATCATGAAAATGTGTACAGTTTAGTGAATTTGTCTGGTTGATTAGGTCACATAGGAATGTATTACTAAGTGGGTCACGTGAGGATACGTTTTGAAATTTACCTCGTAGTGATATTGCGAAATAAAGTCTTAAAGAGAGAGAGAGAGAGAGAGAGAGAGAGAGAGAGAGAGAGAGAGAGAGAGAGAGAGAGAGAGAGAGAGAGAGAGAGATTTATGATTTATATTTCCTACTTTTATTTTTACGTATTGTGTACAGAAGTCTTTAATATCGTGTTTGAAGTTTGTTTGAAAGGAGCTATTTTATTAACTGTTGGTATTAAAAGTATTATTACGACGGTCTAGAATACGACAACATTTTGGGACTATTATGAATTCGTTTAGAGATGTTCTGGATAGGGTCATTATGATACATCAAGACTGTTGATACGTCGGCATATTCAGGACTGTGTGATTTTGGATGTCTGGATTTATTAGTTTGATTTTGGCCGGATGATTGGATTTATTAGTGTAATTTTGACCTGACGACTGTATTTGGTAGTGTGATTATGGCCAAATGATTGGATTTATTACTGTGTTTTTTGGCCAAAGTGCTGATATTTTGTATGCATAGTCGAAGGATTCGAACGGTTCTTGAATAACATGTGTGCTGATGTCAGTGATGATGTTGGTTCGGAGAAAAATAGCTGTTTTCTCGTCTTGAGGGACCAAAGCTTTGGGATCAACATTGTCTGCAGTAAACATAGAGGGCTCTTGAGGGATTCTTCGGCCGAGTGGGAGGGGCATGACATGTTTGGTGGCTCCGTAATCATTCTAAAGAGCAGTCGGACTGACAATTCTTTGTGGTCATCGACTTGACTCCACCAGTTATATGATCCATTAGTTGTGAATTTTTCAAATTCAAAATCAAAATGGATGCAATATCATTAGTGAAAACTTTATAAAATTATTTTCGGCTGACAAACGGAGTCGACCAAAATTCGCTTCCATTTGTAATTCCTGTAGTTCATGCCAACACAGTGTGCAATACAGTTATATTACAGTCATTTGTGTACCCAAAATTCGTTCTTAATGACAGTATAAAGATCTTTTCCTCTATGATGCTTCCATATAATTTTTTTAAACTAATCAATAAAACCTTTGGCTGAAAATTTTCAATATTTAAAGAAATTAATACACTCTGTATCGGCAATTACCCCGGTTTTGATACGATTATCACCTGGTGAATGGTTAATAAAGCGGAACAAGTCAATACAATAATAAATGCTATTTTTAGTAATGTTAAAATATAGCATCTTCGCTTAAATAAAAATTCTTCTGGTTATTTAGTAAAATGTATCAAGTTAAGGGGAAAAATTTAACCAACGTCTTCTCATGCTTTCAGCAGAAAGCACCATGTCCTTTACTGTCTAATCTGTATTGCTGCACTTTGAAACTTAGTGGTGTTTATACATTGCATTTTTCATTTATATCAAACATTATGCGTATTTGTACAACCTACAAACTTTATTGACCATTGTGAATAATTTCATATTCATAGCTGTGTTATGATTCTACGGTCTTGGACTAAATGATAGAAAACAGTGAAAACTAGCAAGTTTCGTAAAATTCAATAAATTTATTTTCTTAGAATATAAAGTGCAAGCTGAAAAGAAACTTACAGTAGTGTGAATAAAATTCTAAACAGTTCTACAACAAATCCAAAAGAATAGAGTATTGAATGAATTCCAGTTTTGAATGACTCTTAGACTTTAATTTGCAGATTTGGCAGAAGCCTGTATTAGTAATGATGTGCTATGTATTGATTTATCACAAAGATATAATCCAAAAATTACCTTGGATGAATTCGCAATAATTCCAAAATAGCAAACTATTCCTAAAGCAACGAGCACATTGAAATTCGGATTAATAAATTTTAAAAAATGAAATCCTCTTAAATGAACAAACCTTGTTTACTCTAAGACTGGTCTAAAGATATGGAATTAATAATTCTGAAATAAAAAACATTTATATACAAAGCAAAGACATAATAGCTGCACAATGTTGAGATTCATTATATTATCAACTTTATAAACAGATTGCTCCTAAAATCTTCCAGATTTCTAAAGAAACGCTAGATCTGGAACAGAACATATTTAAACATGTTTATCTTAAATAATTAATGTCTTAACAGAATAACCAAAATCATAAAGGAATATTAGCTATAAAATATTTTGTATACTTCAAAGCAAAGATACTGATGTAAGTAGTAAGGTATGATTCTACGCTCAATTACTGATCAAAGTCAATCATAAAAATATAGATATACGTAACATTTATGTAAATCTATAATTTGTGTAAATCCGATTGGTGTATTTATCATTATTTTTTTAATTTATAAACATTGATAATCCGTGTGAATATATCCATAAGTCAATCTTGTTTATTTAATATATTTTAATTAATTTTTGTTGATTACTCAAAATTACATGTTATGATTCATTCAAGTTATTAATGATATCATTTTCCTTAGATTAGTTGTTTAACTAAGTATTCATCATTTTGTTTAATTCATTCTTGGGATATATGCGCACGAGTTTGGTATCAGATGTAATCATTTTTCGCTGACGATATAAATAAATATCATTATTCACGAAGTTGCTTGAGTGTCTTCACTGTAATATGACCCCAATCCAGACCACTTTGCTAGAGGCCTTATTTATAAAAACTGAAGGTTCCTACAAGGCTGAAATTACTAACTGAGAAAGATTATGTTCGACTCTTTTTGTTTTCATGTGCATTTTACATGTGCTGGTTATTCACCCACCTTGCTGCTATAAATTAAACAGCAATAAAGATATGATCAATGATGAGTATTTTAGAACCTCTTTCAGAAAGATTAGCTCGAGAGCGACTAGAGGCAATTAAAAAATATTTACCTGTTCGTCATTCTGTTAAGCAACAATTACAATCGCGTTAGGAATCTCAATTTGAATTTGAAGAGGGTACAAAACAATTATTTAAATATATCACAGAAACCATTAAAGGTTTTCTATCTGTGTTAGAGAAAACCCCTGAAGCAACTGGATAAATAGCAGAAAGAATTAAGAAAAAAAAAACACAATTCTTAGAAAACTTTCAGCCGAAATAGCTGCTGCTCAACCTGAAGGCGCCGAAACACTAGCGACTGAACCAATATCAGTAGGTCCTATAAGTAATGATGAATTGATGAATAAATTTAATGAAGACACTGTTACGAATAAAATTAAAGATCTACATCAATTAATTCTAATTGCTGTTGATGGTTTTAGTCGAAGAGATAACTTAATGAAACCTGAATACGCTAAAGATATTAAAACCCGTGAACAATGGCAAAAAGCATTATATCGCATACATATGGATGCTGAAAAGGTTAAAACTAATGATCCATTATATCAAGATTATGTTATTGAAATAATGATTTAATCCAGTCAATAAGAGAGGAAATAAAGCAAACTAAAGAACAGAGAAGACAAGAAAAAGATTTTAAAAAAGCAAGCAAAAGAACGTAAACAACAACAATCTTTCAAATCACGAATACCAATTCTATCTCCTAAGCAAAGCAAACATGAAGAGGAGGTGGAATGGCAAACACCCCCTAGTACAGACAAATGGTTTATACGACATGAAGAGAAAGTAAAAAGAGAAAGGGAAGAAAAATTACAAAAAAATTCAGAACCTTCTACTGGAAGTGTTTTAGTAAGTGGTCTTATTACTTGTCCCAATAATGCTCTTGCTGATGTTGATCGACTATAAATTCTCATTGGAGGAAAACGAGCTGGTAATCATTCATCAGAATTGGAGGAGCTGATATTTGCAAACGATTTTTTACAGGCGGTTTCATGGATGTTAATGTGTATCGGTCTCTCTTTCATAAAAGCGCCGATGACTACAACAGTGCTTAGATACAATTCGTGATAAAGTCACCTATTAATAAAATGATTCTGCATTTTACTCAACGTGGACCTACCATGCTCAGGGTAATAAACTCTCGATTACCAGTATACAAAACAACCCACAGAGATGTAGCATATGATGTTGTTCAGGGTCTGTTTAGAAGAATAACCCCAGAAGTAATACCTATTTCAAAGCATCTAGGAATGAAAGCTATTGATGTTGTTCGTGAAAAGTTATAGGCGCTGTTGGTAATATTGCTAGCAAAGTATTCTCAGCAGTCAAAGATAGACTATCACGATTAATACGCAGACACCAAGCGGTCCGATCTCAACCTGTGAAATTGGCCAGCACTGAAGTGATAACCGCAAGTGTAAGTACAATAATAAATCAAGTGGCTAATCAACATCTAGCGGAATTGGCTGGTGTAACTATGTCGGGAAAGGAAAAAAATATAACCGCTAGTCTGAGAGCAGGAAGTTGTCTCACTTCCCGAGGTGATCTTCGTGTTAGACTAAGACGATGATAATAAAGATGTTCAAGCGTATACCTGATCCCGTGTTTTACTTGAATGCACCAGTTCTCAAAGATGAGTCTGTACGCGATTATTAGTATTATTCTTATGACGAACGAATTTCAGATCAGCGTGGGAGAATTGAACAGCAGGTTCAGGACACAAGTATATATTTATTACCAGCTAAAGCAATCGTTGAAGTCGAAGGTAAAATTTTAAAAACAGATGATACTGAATACACCGCTGGCATTAAAATATGTTTTGTTAATAATGATATTATGGCGGGTTTTTTATAGTGCTACGTACATTATTGACGGAAAAAATATTGAATCAATTCAGAAAGACGTCGACTTTGCCACAACGATACTTGGACTTGCAAGATACAGCGATGAGTATTCAAGATCAGCTGGTCCATCAATGATGGGATACAACTGATGATGGGATACAACTGATTCTCCTGACAATAGACAACATAAATTAGTACAAACGCCACTGGCTACAGCATCAGATACACAAACAGCTGAAATGGTAGCCCGACCTCCTGTTGATTTTCCTTTATTGCAGAGTGTTAATCCAAAATTCGACTTAGGATTTACGGCAAGTGGATCAATATTAAAAATAAACATGAAAGCATTTTCGTGTGATTGCACTGTCACATATCCTTTTTGTGATTGCACTATCACATATCTTTGGATTCTGGAGACACGTACGAAAGGTAATTTTTGGAGCGAAACATACTCGTACGAAAAGGTACCGATGATGGTGCAATATGGCACGCCGAAGGAGCTGATGTCGCTGAAACTAGGGCACTTCATGGTAAAGTTATACTAACAAAGCTAGGACTTTGGATGTTAATGATGACTCCATCGATATCTGAAGAAGACTTGTTGTTATCTTTTATGAGTCAAGGTGGTAAATCAACGTTTTAGTGGTTAACAACAACCACGGATACTTTTCCAAACTTGGTAAATAGCCTCTCAGCAGGCTGTTTTCTGTTGAAGGACATATATTTATTACGCTTCAAAATAATCAAACACAAAGTGTTATGGTATTTGAGAAACTATGTTAAGGATAAATGGACATCAAGAACCATTCGAGGATATATTACTGAATTTTGATCAAAATTATGAAGCACGTGATTATCATTGTCTTATATCGTTCATGGGACGTGATAAAAACATTGATAATGGTTTACAAATACCTCAGCTAGATTTTACAGCACTATATCTGATTTACTATTTTCACTAGAACATTTAGATTTAAACACAATCCGTTTTACATATACATTTTTGAGCTCGTGTGATTTGTGTAGTTATTGCAAATTATAGAGCAATCGCCGTCATACTCAGCGATAAATCAATGTTACTTGAAGGTGTTGGCGAACGAATGAGAGTCGTTCATGCCACCGTTGAGAACATGTAATTAGATTGCTTATAATATTTTAATGTCATATCATCATGTTATTGTCAGTCTGAATCCTGATCCGATTAAAAAGCTACAATCATTATCAAAAATAACTGTGCAGTAAAAATATAACTAAAGCGAGAAGAAAACGTCAGTATAATCACTTCAATCAAGCCAAGCGATCAAAGACTGGGGTACGACTTAATCTTTCTGCAGGCGCCATCAAAGACATCGCTAAGACGGGTGGTATATTTCCACTTCTCGCTGCCATACCAGCATTAAAGTCCGCTGCATCACCAGCTTCGCAAACGCAGCAGCATTAGGCGCAGTTGAAACCGATGCTGAAATGGCCTTAACGAAAGCAATGGGTCAATAATAAAAACTTCCAAAAAAGGGAAAAGGTCTAAGACTTCCGAGGACACCTCTTTCGTGGTACGGAAGAGTTTCAAGCCTTCCAGTTACCCCGCCTTCGTGGTACGGAAAAGTTCTAAGACTAGGGACAGTTTGATGTTTCTACCTACAATAGTTCCACTATCGAATTTTGATTTATTTGATACAGCTAAGTAGCTAAATATAAAAATCTTTAGAGGAGTTTTTATGCGCGATTAATTACCTACCATCGCAATGCAACATGAAACTGGTATTATTAATCTTGATAAACATTCTGGACCTGGCACGCATTGGGTGGAAAATGCAATTGCTCCACTTGGGAATCTATATTTCGATTCGTATGGGTTGGCGCCACCAAAGGAATTTTTTCATTATGTCAGCAAGAAAATTTCTCCTATCTTGTATTCAAAGCTACCAACACAAATAATAACTGATCCCCAATATTATGTCGAAAAGTACTTAACATACTTGATGCTGTATCAAATTCAACAGCACCACCCCATGAAGTCATGCATGAATATACGACGTCGCATTTAAACAAACACTAGTAAACATAATGGTATAGATGTTTATGGAAGATCTTCTAGAGGTCAAACTCAGAATGTTGATTTATCTAATTACACAACTCTTGATCAGCTCAGAAATGAAAGCGATGATTTATTAAATATCACGAGTGTGCATCAAAATGAAGTCGTAGTTTTTCAGAATAAACAAGAGCGATTAAAAACGAGCAGTATACAACTGCCAGAAGTACTCGTACGAATTCCCACCACGGTTATTAATAATATCGTATTACTAATATAGTTACTTTTGCTGACCAATGCAAAATACAGGATTCTGGTAAGTCAATTAACGACTACGTTAAGAAAACTGGCGATCTATTTACTGGCGAAATAATATGTCAGGAAAATTTTTTGCATATCTTGGAAACCGAACCGGATTATTTTTATCAACAATAATGATGACTGTGCCTGCAGTTGTAACATTTATCATTTCTACGGCAACAACATGAGCAGGTATTTTCAGCATCATCGCTAAGAAAATATATATACGTTCGCGAGTGATAAATTACGCGAGTATATGATGATATTGCACACTGCGAGCCGCCTACTCTAAATTAACTTCATATATTTCCTTGTATCATGGTGACGGTTAGATATATGATTCTGATTTCGCAACGATAATGAAAACCTACAATGAAGCATTCATAATCGCCTGTGACAACAACAAAAGCGGAAATAGAGAACTAAATAATAACGATGACAATAATGTCTGAGTCCTTGACAGCGTCAAGTGAACTATTGCAACAGATCGTCACTAATAAGACGCCATCAAAAACTACTGATATCACTAAGTTCGACCAATCCTGAATTTTGCATTAAGTTTCCAATCGCGAGATAGCACTAGCACAATTATGTGTTTATAATAGCTGGCCAAATATCAGGCCGAAACCACTCGGTGGATTACCAGGAAATAATTTACTGGTATTTGAGGAAAAAGAATAAACTGGATGGAGCTCCGGATTGGCAAGGTTCTGGAATTTTAATCGGTTGTTATCAAATAGAACACATTAATGTCGATTTCCAACGCAGAATTAAATATGTTAAAGGGAAAAAAAATCTAAAATAGCGATCACTGTTTACAAACCAACACTATCAACGGTGATTGAAATAAAATATCCAGAGTGTGTTGTCGATATTTATTAAAGTTCAATCCGATCAGTGTTAGGATGGTCTGAAGTTAAACAGTTTTATAATGGAGTTTCAGAACCAAATAAAGATGTATTTTAAAAAAGTGAAGATAATTTCATTAAAAATTCAGAATATCGAGAAATATTTCCATGGAATTATATAAGATTTAAACTTGATACAAGCGACAATGATTATCACTTTACCGACTTTGACTGTTAAAGGATCCCCCATATAGCTAGATCACCATATACTGTTATCGTAGACGGCACGCGTACTTGAACTAATGTTGTTTAAAAAAATTTCTTAAAGAGATTTTAGATGCTCTTAAGCCTGAATACTATAAAACATTTAATGATTAAAGAAATTTAATTATTTCATTATCACAACATTATCATGATGGTGTAAAAAAATAAGATAATCGAGGCAATGACACTTATATGGGATCTTACTCAATTTATACATTGCCAATCGAAGTATTATAAGCATTGCAACTGATTTTATTATAAATCCTTACATGGATCTAGCACCTACAAATATATTTCTTAATCATTATAAAATAACAGAAAATGCCTTACAAGTATTTATGAAACCAGATTTAAATAACGCTGAAATGTTCAAATGAAAAATCATTAGCTAATCTTATTAAAGAATATTTTCCAGGAATAATTGATTCATGGAGAAAAATAGCCCCACTACCGGTTATACTAAAACATGATAACAAGTCATTACGTACCGGGCGTCACAGATCGCCGGGGATTGTAAATATAACATCAACGATCGCAGTCAGTCTATTATGCGATATTGTAGACGGTAGTTATCTGATAAGTCTTTCAAAAGTTCAGCCAGGCCCAGCAAGAGTACATATATGCATTTTACCTACTAGATCCATCCGGGTACTTGCGTGTACATAAGCCGTTATTATCAAGAATAAACTTCAAACTTACAGAGCAAAATGGACGCATCTTGGACATACAAAATGAAACTAAGTATAAATTTGTATGTGCGATAATAATGCTTTTTATCTCACAATGCGAAACAAAAAATATCTGAATCTAATTGGGAACAGAATACATATTTGTTTTACTAGGCACAATATAAATAGTATCAGCTTTCCTAAGGAATTTGTTTAGCCATCAGTCACTGGTTCTCCACTTTCATTATCGCTTCCATTTTCACAATACTCAATTAACTGTCTTATACGAAAGTTCATAATCATTTTTTTTGTTCGTATTCATGAAATAATTTTAACTTTTGTGAGAGGCACAAACAGCTTTGCCTGATTATGAGTGACTGTTGCCAGCAATTCTAACATTGCATGTTGAATAAATTTCATGAATTGTAATCATATGGTAGCGTGAACCTGTTCTCCTTTTTTAGTTGTTGTAATGATTCAAAATCACATAGAATGATTTCAGGATAAAGAACATCAGATACATTAATACCGTTATATTGTATTTTGTAATCGCAGTAACAATAATATTGATATTATCAAACTTCATAATATAATAACTATTTGCTTAATATAACAATAGCAAAATTTAAGGAGAGATCACATTTGATTTACCATTCCACAAGTTATATCAAAAAAACCTAATGAGGCTCCGAATCTCTGTTTAGACATTACTCCCAGGATAATTCCTAGATATCCGTAACCAAAACTCTAGAAACTCAGAGGGTTGTCTGCACATGTATGCCTTTTTTGTAGTGGCCAGCGAAATTCTCATTGTTGATCTCAGCAGAATGTCAAGATATCCTTAACCGAAAATCTAGAAACTCAAAGAGTAGAAGGCCTTGTTGATAAGGATTTTCATGAGGTTATTTTTAGTTTTGTGATTGTGTTTTTTCGAATGACCCTTGTGTGCGGTTCCCCTTTAGTGAAGTTACAAGGTAACATGATCCCTCCTATGATCCCTCTGATATGATATGATTTAATATGATATGATATGATATGATATGATATGATATGATATGATATGATATGATATGATATGATATGATATGATATGATATGATATGATATGGTATGGTATGGTATGGTATGGTATGGTATGGTATGGTATGGTATGGTATGGTATGGTATGGTATGGTATGGTATGGTATGGTATGGTATGGTATGGTATGGTATGGTATGACATGATATGACATGACATGATATGATATGATATGTTATGTTATGTTATGATATGATATGATATGATATGATATGATATGATATGATATGATATGATATGATATGATATGATATGATATGATATGATATGATATGATATGATATGATATGATATGATATGACATGATATGACATGACATGATATGATATGATATATTACATGATATGATATGATATGAAAGCTCTTTCTGTATATATATATATATATATATATATATATATATATATATATATATATATATATATATATATATATATATATGTGTGTATGTGTGTCTGTGTGTGTGAAAATGTGGCGATTTGCCATCGAACAATTATCATTGATGAAGACCGCTGGCAGGCTGACATATTATTATTGTGTTATCAGGTTTATAGAATGGTTATTTTGTTATACCTGCACGGGCAATATTATATGTTTTGTACACCCACCAACCTCTCACGATAATGCACTCGGATTAACAAAATGAATAATATATCATCATGACGGAAAGTGCAACTTTCATCTACATGTACCTGTGTGTTGTAGAAAGTGCAATTTTCCTAAATATTATAATAAAAATTGTAATATAGATTTGTCAATCTGATACCGTATCTGAGCTTGCGAAAAACACCACAATTCCTATATAATTATATAAATGTTGCAATTCGCCAAACACAGTACAATGTAATATTAGTGCTTAACTACAATTGCTTGTGGTCATGATTACAAGTACGCCAACTGCAATAACGACTAAGTTTTATACTTGCTTCAGTTGTCTCTCTTGATCCTCTAATGCCATAGGAATATACTTAAATATGAATTATGTTCCAAATTTGAATGAATAACGCATTTCACTGAGAAAGATGATATGATATGATATGATATGATATGATATGATATGATATGATATGATATATATATATATATATATATATATATATATATATATATATATATATATATATATATATATATATAATTAAAATTCCAATTTAAATACATATTTGCCTTAATTATAATATGCAGGAATTATCCACATTAGAGACTTGCGCAGCTAGATTTGATCTTGACAGACTACCGGAACATAAATTTAGTTTCTCGAAGCAGGATCTAGCTTTAACGAATGCGGATCTAACTAAACGTATCAGTGAAGCCAAGAAGGAATTTTGAGACGATGGTGTGGTTCATGTATGGTCAATTTTCAGGATTGGAAGTACTGTCTGTGTGAAAAATGACAATCGTGGAAGAGAGATTGTTGACATTCTAGATTTTTTGAAATATATTATTTTATTAAAATTTATTGTAAAGACGGACAATGATGTTTGGATCATTCGAGACAAGCGCGAGTCAGTCCTAATGTCAGGGAATAATATTGTGCTTGGTAAAAATTCCAAAGCAGGAATACTGACTGGAATCGACAAACCTTATTATGAGCGATCTTATCCAGTAACTGCGGTAGTGTACGCGCTATATCCGTTATATGATAAACCTAACGTTGGGGATCTCAAACCTATGAAATTGCCATCGCAGAATAAACTGGGTAGCAGAGCGACTTATAGAACATTCCACAAGCGCGATATGGGAAAACGGTTTAACAGATTTAAGACGTAAAAGAACAAATATATGGTCAGAAAAAGTTATTGATACTGGAGCGTCTAATATGAATGTCATTGGAACTATCTGTGTTTGATCCTGTGGATAAACATAAGACTTTATCTTAATGGGTGTGGAGGTTCAGGTAAATGCGATTAACTTATTTATCAGTTAAAGTTCAGATATAATTGTTTGGCACTGACGCACAAACTCACCAGATAAATAAAATAAAGAGGAATAAATCTTGTACATATCATAGTTTCTTTAGATGGTGCAACGATGCATGGACTCCATCGCAGAATGGTAAAAAAATATTCCTAAAACTAATATCTGTGACAAGATATGTACGGTGTGGCTAGAAGTACTAAACTATTTCTTGATTGGCTGTTAACAAAAACTACTGCTGTAATAATGTGTGGCAATCATTGTCAACGGCCACTAGTTACTGGATCGTCTCTACATGCGTGAGTAAAAATATTATGAAGAAATAACCGTTGATCATAGAGCTATTGATAACCTGTTGAAAGAATTTAAAAAGTTAATAAGACTATAACCAGATAAATAACAGTGTGAGCTAATGCGTAAAATAATTCCAGAAACACCAGTGAATGATTTTTTAACTTTATGGAGACCTGCTGATATGATAGTTGAGAGTAGAAAAATAATTCATAATGAACTGCAAAATAAATTATTTACGCTACATAGTGAAAGGTTTTCTAATCTACTTGTACCTTTATGTTATCGCCCAGCAGACACTAGACAACAAAATGTTGATGTTGAGATTCCTGACGGAGACACTGAAAGTGTCCGAATACAAAATCTTGTGCAAAATTATATTGTTTTAGTTGTGTTGATGTTGTTGAGAGCGCGTTAAAGACAGATAAAACGCCGTGGACGTTAGAATACGCTATAACGATTCACTCGTCCCAGGGATTAACTATCACTGACACTAGCATTTAGATTGTCGACGATTGTATTGAGTGGTCAAATGTGGTTTATCTCGCAGTATCAAGTCAGCATAATATCTTAACTGAAACGGGTTATCATGGATTGCGTAATAACCGACGAAATCACTAATAATGTCGAAATACAAAAATAACACCTCTTAGCAGTGTGACAAAAAATTAATCGCGATTTTGATATAGATGCTCAATTTCTTATAACACTAAAACAACGACAAAATAATCATCGTGCAAGTTGTTACGCAGTAATGTTGTGGCAGTATTCAGCAATAACCCTATACAATTAACCATTGTTAGAATTAATAGTAGTCTTGGCCACACACGCGATTATGTGGCGCTGACTAGTCTTGAGTTTAATCAACATCGGCGGACTGCTAGTTTATAAAAGTGTACGTAGTGGAAATTGCGTATCCGCAAGACTTAATTGCAATTGTTCACGAACAAATCCACGCTGATGAGCAGTTGAATCTAATCTGTAGATTGGATGTCTACCTGTGGGCCTTACCACGCTGGAAATTTTGTGTATGGTCATACTCCAGATAGGATCAGTTGTTCTTTTCTCTCTCCTTTAAGTTCGCCATGTTCATATAAATATCTTACAGTAACATTACCTAGTACTAGTTGAGAAGAAAATTCACGTTTTATTGCTATATCATTTTGTGATCGCATAAAGTTTTCATAAACATTGCACGAGTACTTTCCTCATTCAACGCAGCTATCACACTTGGTAACCTTGCAACCAATTCACGAGATCTATCCTCCTGAACTTTCTTCAGGGCTTAGTGTCCTACACATATTGCTATCAGAATAATCGCTCAGCAAGTGTTCGATTAAATCGTTCAACGATTGCCTGATAACGAAGAATTTCCGTGTGTTCTCGTCTGATATTAACGTTGTTCTTGTTCATCAACGATGATACTGCACCAAGAAATTCCTTGCCAGGATCAACCTGTAATAGTTTTGGCCATCGTAAGGGTCCTCTCTGATAAATTCGTTCACACGCAGATGCAACTTAATTTGTTGTATTGTTTATAATGGTTCCGCTTCTTTATATCTACTCGGAACTTCAACAGCCGTTAAAGCGTATATGCATGTGTATTGACGTCTGCCAATTTTAATCGTATCGTATGGTAAAAACAAGATATCCGCTTGATGAACTTCATTAGGAATGCTGACATCAAAATTTGCGTATTGAATTTTTTAGGTGGACTTAGATTTGTCATACTGCCCGTCGTTCCAACAACGCTGCAGCAACATCAGTAAGACTTTTGCTGAATCAGCAAGTTTGCCGATCGCTGTTATACCTCTCCGATGCCCTCTCGGGAACAATAAACAGATTCCATTATAATAATCAGTTGATTCAGTACTAGTCCATAGCATTTTTTATCTTTAATTGCAGATATTACTAGAAAACTACGAGCTTTTCTCTAAGAGATTTATTAGGTATATAATTTAACGCATGAATTAGCTTTACATATGCGAGATGTCGTTGCTGAAAATTTTTACTTTTATTCGCGACTTCATGAACGAGTTTCATCAATCTTATTTACTAGAATTTCTCCAGGATTTGGTTGATCTTTGTTATCGAGTCTAATATCGAGACGAGTTCCAGGACCACAATAATTATATCTTGAACGATGCTTCTAGCCGGGGTATTTAGCCCATGGAGTATGTGGCCATTTTCATAATGAAGCGGCTATATCACAACCACGTGCTATGCTATCTGCGATGCGGAAGTACGCGTCTCTTTTTTCTTTTGTTGTTATCGTTGTCAATCCAACGGTAAAGAATGTTGCTCTACATCAAACGCAATATAAACTCATATCATTATTATATGGATATAATTGACTTTTCAGCGACACAAAGACAAGAGCCTGTAAGGAACCATCCAGCGTTACCAAATTCTATCATAATGATTATGATAGGTCCATCTGGTACTGGTAAGACACAATTATTGCTTAATCTGATAATACGACGTCTCAAGTAGAATACATTATATCTAGTAGCACCACCATTTGTAGATGATCAACGATGTTACAAAGTACTTATAGATTTTAATGAAAATGCGAAATTACTGGACGAAGTCAATAACAATATTATTGATTTTATTACCGATATTGATGAAGTTCCATCCGTAGATGATTAAAATGGATTTATTAGTAACCTCGTAGTATACAATGATGTGATGCTAGATAAACAAACCAATCCAGCTAGAATATTTTCTCGAGGCCAGGACAAAAACACGGACGTGATTTATGTCACACAACGATATTCATAGATACAAAGTTGATCAAACACAACTGTAATCTTTTAGTTGTGTTTAATGGCGCAGATAATTATAATTAACAAAATATTTATTATACCCGGTGTTTAGAGAACATGGAAATGATTACATTTAAAAATTTATTTTCAAAAGCGCAAGCTGTTCCTTTTGAATTTATAACGATAAATTTACATGATACAAGAACAAGGCATTGTGTAGGTTTAGATACACTCTTTAATTTTTTTATTTTTATTTTATACCAGCAGGGAGGGTGAATGACATGTGACCAGCACGTAAAAATAAAACAAAAAAGAGTCTAAAATAATCTTGCTCAATTAGAGATTTCAGCCTCGTATGAACCATTAGTTTTTATAAATTCGGTCTCTAGCACACTGGCCTGTTCACCATCCTTGCTGCTTGTGGCTTTTTTGTTCGTGTTTGACAATCATTATTTGTTTGTTCTAATATAAATTTCTGACTTGTACGTTCCTCTATGTCATTCAACACAAAATATTTAAGAGCAGCATATTCTTAAGGGACAGCATAGCTTGTCGACTGGGCAAATACACACTAAACAATATCATCAAAAGCTTCTTGTAATGAAAATGATTGTAGTCAGGTTTTCTTTTTATTCTATGAAATATATAAGATTTAGAAAAAACACAAAAAAGTATCCAAATAACATAGCAAATATTTTCAAAGCATATCGCACCTATATTTAATTAACTTTGCTTCCTAATGTACTTTGCTGTAAATATAATTTCTTTTGTCAGTAATGCAGGTAGAAATGCTTCAATAATGAACTCAGCTTTAACTATAATTTGAACAATATTTATATAATCTTACATTGTTTCGTACCACAATATTAAATACAAAATGTATTGTAAATATTGACACAAGTGTTTGATAGATATGAAATATTTTTTTATCTAATATGTTCAGTATAATGGCGAATCCGGTTTAATAAAAAACCCTACCTCTACCTGTGTAAACGCCAGCAGTACTTAGCACGCTATTTCTATTATGTGATACGCATTGTCACGAGAGAGAGAGAGAGAGACAAACATACAGAGAGACAGACAGACAGACAGACACAGAGTCAATTACAGAGACAAACAGAGAGAGACAGACAAAGAGAGCACCTTACAATGCAGACCAATTAAAAGTGCGACAAACCTTTCCACAAAAGCATGAACAATAAAATACCTCGCGAACTTTGCCGACGAAGAAGAGAACTAGTTATCCAGAAATAAATCTTGCTACAGAACTGATCATACCATAATTGAACATTCACAAACTCGACAATATATGATTACACACTCTCTCTCTCTCTCTCTCTCTCTCTCTCTCTCTCTCTCTCTCTCTCTCTCTCTCTCTCTCTCTCTCTCTCTCTCTCTCTCTCTCTCTCTCTCTCTCTCTCTCACAAACACACACACACACGAAACCTGCTTAAATAAATAAGAGCTACTATGGATTGAATCCCACGGCAACATTCTGCATATGGAAAATGCGAACGCAGAAGCAAACAGAAACAATCTAAACGAATCCATTATACACACGTTCCTTACAACAGTAATTGTATGGAGCACTTGGGGGGCAATCAAGGAAATTAACATTGAGATGCACTTGGGGGCAATCAAGGAAATTAACATTGAGATGCACTTGGGGGCAATCAAGGAAATTAACATTGAGATGCACTTGGGGTAATCAAGGAAATTAACATTGAGATGCACTTGGGGGCAATCAAGGAAATTAACATTTAGATGCACTTGAGTGCAATCAAGGAAATTAACATTGAGATGCACTTGGGGGCAATCAAGGAAATTAACATTGAGATGCACTTGGGGGCAATAACGGAAATCCGATGTTAAAGTGGTCCATATGTGTATATTATTATATTGCAGCTTTTAATCAATTGAGAGAAAATAGGTCAAATGTTGTTTTATTTGTTTCTCCTCTAAATGTGCATACTGAAGTTATTCTAACACTGTACAATTAAAGGAACAATTTTAGTAAGCTGTTATTTTCTTCGGAAAATGGTACATCTAATGTTAAAGATTTGTTTCGTGACACATTGCTGCGTCAAATAGGACCACTTACACACAAAACTAAGATATCCGTTATGCAGAAACAAACTGAAGATTTATATTTACTAACTGAAAAAGAAACATTCTACATTTGTTAATGTTACTGGTGTTTGAAAACAGTTATAACTACTAATTTAAAATACACACCCCCACTCTAAACACATCGCTGCAATAGGATAAAATACAGCTATTTGGCAAAATATCTCGAGAGTGAACATGAGACGTAGTATACTAAATTCCTTCTTTCGCAAAGTTACATATAAAGTTCCCACACGATATTACATAAAAATATTCAGTGATGTAATTTGCAGCAAGACTTTCACCGTCATACATCTGCTAGCTTCTTAAATTCCTGACAAAGAGGGACGCTTTGTTTTCTTCTAAGGCAGTGTGGCAAAATAATGTCTATTATTTTGCGTTGTAACTATTGCAGTGGAGACAGATTAGATAGTTAAGTTGCAATCATTTGTTCTGTTCTCTAATATTTGCAGGACTTTAACACCAGGCTGAAAACTCTCTTCCTTTATTATTTTGTTATATCTTAGTTTAATTTTTGACTGTATAGATGCTGATTACTTCTTGCGACTTCAGACGCCTTTGACAACTTATATTTTAAATACAACACAGTCGCGAAGATAAATATCAGCATCTTTATTTCAAAGGAATTTCACTTTTATCGACTTTGTCGGCCCACGTACAGTATGTCCAAAGCCAAGTTCAAAAGAACTAAATCCTAACGATTGCTGAACTGATTCCCTAACAGCAAATACTAGTAAATGAATGCCTTCGTCCCAATCATTTATATTATCAAAACAATATGACTGAATCATATTTTTCAATACTTGATGCAATATTTCTAAATTCTTGGCATTCAGGGCGATAGGCAGAAGATGTAAATTGCTGAATGCTTAATGCATGCATAGCTTGCTGAAAAATTATATAAATAATATTTAGGAACGCCAAATTGTGTAATATAAACTATCAAAGTTTTTACTATGGCTTTAGTTTTATTATTCCTTGTGGACATACACATTGGCAACGGACCGACACAGTCTTTTGTTATTCTACTACACGGTTCGTCAAATACAAAAATAAGCTGCAAAACGTCCTTAGGTATATTCTAATTAGTTATTTCATCCATTTGACAATTGTGAAAAAACGCTACACTATTCACAAATACCATTTTTCATTTTCAGCGAATCTAAATGTATCAAGATTTTGTGTTAAGTCTTAATGATATCTTTATGGTCAGTCAATGAGTTATATTGGCTAAACTTTGAATATCCTGTCTAAACGACTTAGGAACTATTATTTGATATTATACTGACCTCCCTTCAGCAGGGATTTCCTCAAATGGTCTCCGTTTTGCTTATAAGGACCCCGTTCGTAACGAAATAGTAAATGGCACTCATGTGGCTTCGGTTTCGCTAATAGCCCTTTCTATCAAAGAGATGATCTCAAAATCTTTTTCCTGTCCCACGACATGTGTTTAACGTTTATAACCGTAATTAGAAGAAAGAAAATGAGTAGCAAAAAGAGGATCAATGTGATAAAACCCTTTTGTTTGATACAAACAAGGAGCAAAAGTTACATCATCAAAAGCCTCACTAATAGATGTGTCAGATTAAGGAATACTTTTCCTGATCAACATCATTCTCAAGGCCTATATTTACCACAAGCTGGGTATAAATTAGGGATTTCTTTTTCAATTGGATCGATCAACTGAACCGACCAAGGCTTGTCAGTTACAAGTGGATTAATTACATCCTTATCTCCTGCTAGTTCATTGCCTAGCAATAAATGAATACCCTCAGTGGATAAAGACCCCACCGTTTTCGATATTCATAAATCTCGATAATAAGTCTGTTGACAAATTTAAACAATGGAGAGGAACAGTAAAATGACGTACTATACTCAATGAATAAAAGCGCACTCATTATAAGATTTCTCAGAAAAAGGCACCTGATAATAAAAAACGTTTTTTTTTCTATTTCTTCTTATATTCTGGATTTCATAGGTTTCTTGACAGAAGAGACTTCTTTATCTTCTGCAAGCCTCTCTTCTTTCTCCACTTGCTTCTCTACCTTATTCTGATTTCTAATGGTACTCTGAAGATCAATTTTCATCCTCTTGAAAATTATAACAAGTAACTTGACCTTTGTTTCAATTTCCTCTTGTTTATCCTTTGTTTTGACGTTGCGGGCATTCTGGACCCAATGTCGCCTGACAGATATAGCAAGTATATTGAATTGAAGAGTAATCCATCGACTTCTTTGAAGTAAATATATCTTCTATATTTATGATCGCAAGAGGGGCTCGTTGTGCCAAATCTCCGACTGGAATGGTAAGCTGTTTGAACTCTTTTATCTTGACCGTTTGAGATCTGAATGATTGCTCTTTGGGAAAAAACACTAACCCTATGTAGAAGTTCGTTGCGAGTAAAATTGACAAAAATGAAGTATTGCAATTTAGATGAAACGATCTCACCAAATAAGTGAGAAAGCAGAATAAAGTAAGAGGAAGATCACATATTAACTGACAGTTTGACTCAAATTTATGCAAGCGATTTCGAAAACAATATGAGTGAATCCGAATCCACAACTGTCCCAAGACCAAGAAAGCCTACATCAAAGGAAAGTATGTCAAGAACTCAAGAAAATTATTATCACAATTGAAACGATTATGTGATGTATTGTTACCGAAACCAAGCCAAGCTTGAGACACTTCATTCATCACGACAGTTTGAAACGATCTGTGTGGATCGAATTAAGCACTCCAGCAGAATGGACACGTTCCAAAATTTCAACACGTCCAACAATTTAACAACGAGTTTCGCATAACTGTTGGAAAATCTATACTATACTTAACAAAGTTTTCCCTCCGAAAGAGAGCTGACGCAGAAAGTGTTATTGGTGGACAAACCTTGCATCATCAAACGCAACATCTTTTTTATTTAGAATGTATGTAATAGACTGGCTTGCGTTACATGCATTCAAAACTTATCTTTCATCATCTTAGCAAAGTTCCAGAAGTACGCAAACAATTTTGTTGAGGACCCAACATTCTTTACGATTTTGTCCAATAGAAGATAGACCTTACTAATGACACTTGGAGTAAGGAGGATGTGCACATCATCGAACAAGGTGCCTTCCTCGCTTGGTACCATTTTCACGCTTGTAACCTCTTTGACTTTGGAGAAGTAATGTGAAAGTATTACAGATCTGATGCGGCATTTTTCGATTTCTTGAAAGAAAATTTCAACAATTGTTTATGAACCACGAAGAGATCAATGCTTTGAAGAAAGTCCGTACTCCAGTTTAGTTGCACTGTCGAGAATTATGACGTGGTTGACGTGAAACAACTAGACCCACAGCTTATTTGGAGAACGGACGAATGCAACACTCCTGCTTCATAACGTTGACAAATCTCAGGGGGGAATCAAATACATCGAATTGTGTTTACTGTTTCCTTGGGTGCTGAAATATTGCCGACCTACAAATGTAGCCAGAACACGTCGACGTGAAACACGTTCGTCAATATGCAAGGTCTTAGCTCCCACAGACTTTTACCGTCTCCTTTCACTCCACTACTGTCAAAAAAACTGTGCCGTACTGTGCCGAAACACATAACCAAGATCAACCTGGTCATTACGCCGAGGAAGAACTCGCTCTTAGGAGATGTAGTCGAGCAGCTACTTTTATGACCGTCAGTCATTGAAAGGGGTCGTTAAGGGGCATGGACCGACAAGCACACCGAAAACACGATCCACAGTTTTGCTAGCCGTGATCCAGATGATGTCTTTAAAGGGCGAACTCTCACCAAATTACCATTACAAAACCATTAAATCATCAATCGCCGTTGACAAAGAAATTATATAATCGTGTACCAGAAGATAATGCGACCTCCAGATCACAACAAGTTACCATACGGACAAACCGAGCTCAAGTATAGAAGAGAAATCGTAATCAAAGTCATATTTTGCTTGTGTGATAGCTCTATTTTGTAAACTTTTTTTAACTGAATTTCATACTAAGATTCGTTTAGTGGAATAAAGTGCTTATATGGCCTACGTTTGTATAGACTGTTTGCTGTTATTGCGCCATTCAAATTAAGTGACCACGTGAGCCATCATGTGATCTAAAATTGCTGGTTAAAACGTAATTTGTAAAGATTTTGTATGTCGTAAAATTATACCTTCGAGCTCAAGATATTTGTCTGTTTGTTGCCATTTGAGTTGATATTCGTATTTTAAATAATGTATTTACCCTGGAAAATACTTGTGCTCAGACATATTTTTTGAAAGGAGACGTTCGGTGGAAGTTATGTGGAATTATAATGACTCAAAATTATTCTTGATTAATAAAATTGAGCAAGGAACTGTTGACACAACAAAACAAGACAGATTTTAGACGATGTCATCGCATTCTATATTGGAAATTTATTCATGGATTCATTTAGCACTTTGTAATGATAGGACTTATATTTTTTAGATTCCTGGATTACGGTTTGAATTATATTTTCAAACTGATAAAACCTTTTTCAGATTTTTATCTTGTTGTCTAGGGAAATAAATTATTCTGTTAAAAGTTACAAAGCTTAATCGATTGCTCTTTTCTTTTGTTACTTTTGAACCAACCTACAAGTAACAAAATAAATCTGGAATTTTCGTCATTGTGATATATGAATTTTGGCTAAACTATTTCAGAAAATTGTTTGTTTCTTACATTTAATTCTCCTAGTTTTCAGACATTGTTAAATCCCATATATTATTTCACATTTTGTGTTAAATCGTTAGTGAAAACAACATGCATTTTCACTGTCATGTAAGGTGGAGACTTTTCTTTCTAGTCCTATTCAGTTTGGAAAGTTTGAAAAACAATTGACTTGCTTGAACTTCCCAGAAAATATAATCTTTCTGAGGCAAATCTTCCTTAACGAAGCAAGAAATTAAAAGTATTTTAATCAGTATTTGTAATAAAATAATGTTTGGATAAAAGTGTTTTGGCTTAGATCAGTAAGTCTGCATTAGACTGATATAAAAGTAAAGGATTTGAAATCAAAATACAAGATGGAACTAGAGTTAAGGAAGCTGGAACTTAGATAAAGAAGAGAAGCAAATGCAGCTGAAATTGAAAAAAGAAAAAGAACACAGTTACAAATGGAAAAAGAAAGGAACAAATGTATTTACATAAAGAAGAGAAACAATTGCAGTTGCAATTTGATAGAGACAGAGAGAGAAATGAAATTGGAATTAGAAAGAAAGAACAAATGCACTTACAGATGCTAAATGAGAAGGATGAAAGGGAATTTCAAATTAAAATTAAAGAAATGGAACTTACGTGTGAAAAACAGATTCCCATAATGTATCTGTTCGATGATGTTCTCAAAGTTTGTTTTGGAGTGTTGTGGCTTTTGGTGATATGCATGCTGTAATGGTCATCAAAAACAATTTATTTTCAATGTACAATTCGGTTCTTTAGACGACTGATAGATCAGACCTTGTACATTTTAAGGCTAATCTGCAATTATCCCATTTACAATCATCTAAATCATTATTTTTTTTCATTTATCATTCATCATCATTAATCTACTATAATTCGTCCATCTACTCATTCACTGGAGACATTTGTACGTATTTAAGCAACCATTATCTCAATTCTGACCTCATAGTTTATGTGATTTCCATCGCAGTTCCCATTATAACTATGACCTTATTTTACTCTTAGGACTTAAGCATTATATTTTAGTAGCATGTGTACTCGCAATATTTCCAGTTTATACTGTATTATAATGGTTTGTAGTATCATATACAGATAGGGGTCATCATGGATAAAAACGCAAGGCCCGTGACTTTCCCATAGTAAAATCGGGTATCAATGGGTCAACAATTGTAATAGTTTCTGAAGCGGCCTCTAAGATCAACCCAGGAAGAGCCATTTTAATCTCAGTACATAGTACAGCTACTTTCATATCGTAAAAAATAATGTTCGCCAGTATTACGCCATTAATAAGATGAAGTATATTATGTTATGATGCCTTTCATCTAAATATCAACATTTGCGTGTGACATGCATTTCGGGAAAATACGAGCCCTATCTATTTCAGGCTCAAAGGACACAAATGCAATGGTCACCTTAAATGAAAGAATGAAATGTTTCATCATATTGGTTCAGTTGTCTACAGTTACCATACTTACAATAAGGAAGGCAGCTATCAATTTCAATGTCACTATGACTGAAGTATTAAAAGACAGAAACAATTGTTGCACAATTACTCACGAAATTCACAGTCTATAGTTACTAAACTTTAAGGCACTTGGTTAAAGCAAGAATGAGGTCAACGTCGGGATCACCAAAGGTCACATGACCAAGTCACGTTGACAAATATAACAAAATTAACAAACATTGATCCATCATATATGATTACCAAACTTTGTGTAGGGCGTGCACTTTTTGAAAAGAAGTCATTTGCATTTGGAGTCCAACTGTTGCGGTAAAGAACACTGTGACTCCAATAATTAAAACCATTGAGTTTACACGTTAACATTAGTTCTACTTAACATACCTGACGCAAACTTTGAGAATGACTTGCAACTAGGGCAAAGAGAAGGCTGGTTAATTTTTAAGTCGAGAGGTCATGGTTATTCATCATCCATCTGCCCGTTGGCACAAGTCACCTATTACTACTTCTCCTAAACTCGTTCCTTACGTACATGGTAATCTCAGTATCTAATTGACCCTAAATAAAAATGTTGCTGCTTTGGCATTCAGTTTGGATAACACAGTGTTATTCCACTCCTGATAAATTGTTGATCGTATCAATATTGTAGTTTCAGTATAACTCTTCTGACGATGTCGATATGCTTCTATGTGAAATTAGTCCTAACGTGACATGCGCTATTATAGCCATATTATAAATATTATTGCTAATTCTTTTGAGCATAAAGTCATATCAGCATGTAATGTCACCAAGTATTTATGATATCTAGTCGCTCTTAAAAATTGAGCTTATCTGATTGCCAGCCCTTACCACCATGACAGCTGTCTTTAAAACCTTGTTATTGCTACTCCTCTTAAAAGAAAAATAATATCGATATGTTTTTTTTTCATGAGACGACAATTATTATGATACTACATCCAATCTCCATTCACAATTTTGAGGTCAATTCTACTAATCATGTCACGATTGTATGTAGAAAGTTCCTATTCGGATTACTTTGGTTATTTACAAAACAATGATTGACCGAGAAGCTACCGCTGATCGAAAAAGTTTTAAATTCAAAACTTCGAGCAAGCATAGAGTCAATTCAACTGTCATGATAAACTGTGTTCCATTTTTTGCGGAGAAATCTCGGACTAGCAAAATAAATCACTACACCAACATACATCCGAGGTATAATTTAAAGCATCTGTTTAGTTCCAATGATGCCAATCTTATTGTCATAAGAACCAAAAGACTTCTAATGATACCTGGTTAGTCGTAGATGAAAATGGTACCAGTCTTACGTCCAGTATGGTTTATATGAAATCGTCTTTAAAATGTTGTTATTGTTACTCCTTTCGATTAGATAATGATATTGCCATTGCATGTTACTACAAGGCTCCGTATGATCTCAAGCTGATCAATATTGGTGTTGTGGGATCATCTCGAAAATCTTGTTATTGCCGCGCATCATGACCCAATTCGGTAACAATACTAATCTCTCTTCAGGATCTCGATTGTGTATATTATTTTAAAGTAATGTCGAAACATACATTACAGCACCGTTACTTACAATTTCATACAATGAGAAATTGAGGGAGAGAAAAAGAAAACTGTGTACCAAGTTGTTGAAAGGCGAATTGTCAGATAAAAGAATGTAATTATTAATCATACAGATCTATTGTTTAGAACTGAAATGGATTTTATTAGTCTAAATAAATTGATGCTTTCTCTCTAAGATCCAAAATGGCTGCCATGGTGGCAATTTTAATAACATCGTTATTTCTATTATTGTTAAACAAATTGTGATTACGTAATAGTTCTTTTACGAAAATGTTTCTTGTTACTTTCAGCGTGTTGCCAGTGAAAATGATTGTGACGTATCATAAAATATGAATATTACAAAATGGTGATAACTTTGTTGTCAATATTTCTCCATGTGTATGGTCACATCGACTAATATGCATTTATCTGGCCTAAAATATCATGCCACACCAATCCATTGTATTGATAATAGTTTTGCTAAACGATTTCGTATGATGTCTCGTTGATCATTAAAAAAGGTTACAAATCAGACTGAATTATATGGTCTCTTGAAAATTGAAGTATCCCTATTTATCATGGATGAAAATGGTCTTGATTAGAAATCCGAATATACAGAGATAATTTCCCACAGATTTGCAGATTCTTCCCCCCCCCCATTTTGGATGGCATATGGTTTAAATCAGTGCAAATGTGAGATAAATAGGGATGTAGGTGGGGTTGATGATGGATACATTTAAAGTAAACAGCTGATATTTAAAAATTATTTTTTTATTTCAGCATGAAATACAGAAAGCTTGTATCATAAAGTTTTCCTACTATTCCTGTGCATAACTGGACCACCAACCATATTTATTCCACAATGTTAATAAGAGAATGGGATAGAATGACTAAATGTTTTGTGTGCCACAAGGAGAAACAAACACATCTGTTTTCATGTGTACCTTCCAGATATCTAAGCCAATCACAGATCATATCACAAAGCGTTATATTTAGTTCAACAACTATTTCTTTAAAGACATTATCATTGGCCTTTTGATAGGATATTTGTCAGAAAATGTTATACAGAAAAATTTGTTTTGACACATTCTGCGTCATCCATAAAACAAACTTCAACTGCGTCACAACAGTCCATCAGTGTTTGCCGTTCCAGTTTTGCGTTTCGTTTAATATGTTCTTACTATTAAAATATTAGATGACTTAAATGTCCAATTCGGAAAAACTGCTTTGGTAATGAAAGTGTGTCATGGCTGCTGCAAGATGATAAAAAAAGAATGTGAAGTTTGAGGAATCTTACCCTGGTTATTAAAATATATTCAAGTCGGCTTTAACTGTACAAATGTCGCAGAGAAAGCTGAATAGATATTCCATGTCTGCTAATTCATCTGAACAACCTCAAAAGCAGAAATCTGATGAACACCAAAGCAAATGATTTAGTCAGTTTGTTCCCAAGTGGCGTGTTTATTAGTCACGTTTACTGTACGACGAGAAAACTTGTGATGGTCAGTCACTGGATATATGTACTTTAGAAAATTGTTGTGATGGTCAGTCACTGGATATATGTACTTTAGAAAACTGACGAGAATTTGTCAAAGATGAATGAAATCCCGTTCTAACCAAAGATGTCGTAAACATGAACTCTGCACTGGAAAATAGCATTAACGCTAATTCAACCTTCAAGTCATATCACATGACAGGACATGTCATTTGAAAAAATGCACTATATGAAATCTTTTCACGGATATCATGAAAATACATAAGGCACATGGTTGCAGTTCTTTCTTATGACCACAGTTACAAAGCCATTTATTTCTGAATGGAAACTGCCAAAGATAGGATATTATCAGTGTTTCCACCGGTAAGTGCCTTTGAAGTGAGGCGTAATATAGCAATAATGTACAGCAAAATAATACATTCAAGCTTCAGAAGAGAAGAAAGGTGTTTGCATAGTAATTTAGCGTTATTGTTTCCCATGAAAATATATATAATTCTATCTAGCTGTCTTTAACTATTCCGCGTTTGCGTGACCGTCCATTTTCCTATTCTCGTAATCACACACACACGCACGAACGCACGCACACACACATACACATAGATAGATAGATAGATAGATAGATAGATAGATAGATAGATAGATAGATAGATAGATAGATAGATAGATAGATAGATAGATAGATAGATAGATAGATAGATAGATAGATAGATATAAAAGTATATTTCTCCCTAGACAGGGAACCTGACTAAGCTTATAATTGTTATCACGTCAGTAAATAACATTACATTTTGCAAATAACGTATTCAATAAAATTCCACCTATATTATTTTAGCATTTACTATCAAAGATAATCTGTAACTTCTGCGATTTTTACAAGTCACGTAATACCAGCCACATGATGTGATACAGTTCCATTTACATTTGTACATCGGCAGCGTTTTATTATATAGTTTTCACCTAACCCACCAACTCAATCCGTGGCTGTGTGAACCATTCCTATTTTAAACATTGAAAGTACCAAGTGGAATACAAAACAAAATGCACAAAATATCAGTCGTTTCTCTCGTCGATTTGTAATTTCTAACATGACATGGTGTGTATAACACTGCCAAGTTTTCAAGTTTGAAAATAAATAGGAATTTGTTTACTAACAAGGTCACCATATTTGCATGGAAGTGTCTCTTATTTCGCCGTCTTCAATAAGTTCAGACTAATTCTTAAATTTTCGTAACTTTGGAAGTTGCATCCATTTCAACACATGCATACAAAAGATGCACATTTTATTTGTTCAGTTTCTATTTGTTGTACAAATATTAAAACTAGAAATTGCAAACGCTGTATGCAGATGTCATTGAAAATGGAATGTACAAGGAAATGGAAAAGGAAACAACAGTATATCTTTTTGTTTCCAGCCACAGTTTCTGATTGGTTTGAAACTTAAACAAGATGACATTGTTAGAGGTCATCTGATGATAAACTGAATACAAATTATAAAAAAATAGTGAAATGACAAAATGTGTTTCGTTTCAACAATCGCTTGAGTGTTATAAACTACTGGGATTGTAGATGAATACTATTTGAAGCATATATGAATCACTCATAGATGAAGACAGCAATGAGAATGACCATAGAAAAGTTGACTTCACTGAACAAGTAGGAAAAACCCACAAGTCGGAAATGAACGACTAACAGAAAGTTAAACTTCCCACTGTGATTCTAATTATAGATAAAGTTTTAGAAGTAATGTAAGCATTCAGTACCCACAATATCAATAGTGGATGTAATATTTTATAACATTTGAATACAAACAACTTTCAATGTGGATTCATCAAATTGTTATCATCATTCAACCATATTCCTTACAAAGTCATTATATATATATATATATATATATATATATATATATATATATATATATATATATATATATATATATATATATATATATATATATATATACTCAGATAACAAACAACTACTGCAGATATGCAGATGTGCCAGGAAAATAAATATATGAGCACTGGATTTCAGAACTTTAGACCTCAACTTTTTGTCACCATGCCAAATACAATGATTTGCAGCAATATGCAATATAGAGACTAAATATCGCATCCCCGTACTCAAACTCCAAACGAACATGAGCCAGTCTGTCAATGTAGAATGAAGTGAATTGATGGCTCATATATAGCCAAAAAAAGTCTTTATTGTTGGTGCCGAAATAAACGTTCTAGTTTTATTTATTTTCTCAAAGTTTCAAACCAAGTTAAGGCCAATAAGACTTTGATTGACTGGCAAAAACTAATCCATGATCTAAAATGATAAGGTTCCCACAATTTGCACCGCTAAAGGAAAATCATATATTTTTGTAAAAAAAAATAAACACTCCCACCCACTCTGTAACAAAACAACGGGGAAGATAATCCATAAGACTTATGATGCTGTCATTATGCTGTATAGAATGTATACATGTACACTCCAGTAATATGCCATTACTATCACACACAAAGGACACTATGTTCTGTACATTTAATTTGCATTGCTTGCTCGTAAGGATTTTTTTATATTTCATTACATGCTGCTGTAATTCAACCTTGAATGTTGGACTTGACCTTGTTCAAACTTGAGTTCATTCTTTGCTTCACCTGATTTTACCTTTCTAATAAATAATACATAGTTAAAATAGTCTATATGTATGGGTTTAAATTCAGAATTATTATTAATAGAAATAAATATGTTTATTTAGGTCTAAGACTAAGTTTTGGAATTTCTTTAGTGTATTTGACATAGTCCAGATTCTGGTTTATAATAACAGCACATATTTTTATTATGTTCCAATCATTATTTTTCTGGAATGTTATTTTCCATTAGGTAAAAATGTTGTTTAGAAAATACTAAGCGAAATGAGGTCAAGTAGAGAACTATATAATCTTGTAAATGCGAGGAATTTTCAGTTGTGCTTTGAGATCTAGCACTTTTAAGTTGTATTACGTGTTGTGTCCAGTAGGGCTGGAATTGATTAAAATTACTGAATTAAAATGATTATGTTTTCGCGACATACAATAGTGTTCTGACACAATTTTTGGATAGAGAATTCACTGGAATTTATCGTGAATTACAACCTGGAATTATATTACTGTAATTAAATCAAAGCTTTGTTGTCACATCAAAACTCTATTAGTTACCATAGACACATCATCACTTTCAGTTCTGTATTTAGTTTGGACTTCTGAACTTTATTCAGGTCTTTAAATTATTCAGACGAGTTCCGTAATTCTCTGATTATTTTGGGATTTGATTCGTAATATCGTAAGTTTCTTGTTATTAAATTTTCACCTTGTGTTCTATGTAAAAAAAAAATTAAACATTGAATTTTACAAAGCTTTCTGATTTTCACTCTTTGATGTGTCTTCTTTTAAGAATATAGACTTGCAACAATATTCTTTCTATTACCATGTCAGAATATAACTCCATTTACATGCTAGTACCATGATACAATGTACGCTGCATATACATGTTATACCGCGATACGATGTATTTTACATGTACATCTTAGTACCATGACACCAAGAATGTACACTCCATGTACATGCTAGGAACATGATACAATACACACTCCATGTAAATCTAGTACCATGATACAATGCACACTCCATATACATACTAGTATCATGATACAATACACACTCCATGTACATACTATGATCATGATACAATAAACAATCCATGTAAATCTAGTACCATGATACAATACACACTCTATGTACATACTAGGATCATGATACAATAAACACTCCATGTAAATCTAGTACCATGATATAATACACACTCCATGTAAATATATTACCATGATACAATACACACTACATTTTCATACTAGTACCATGATACAATACACACTCTATGTACATACTAGTACCATAATACAATACACACTCCATGTACATGCTAGTACCATGATACTATACACACTCCATGTAAATCTAGTACCATGATACAATACACACTACATTTCCATACTAGGACAATGATACAATACACACTCCATGTACATACTATGATCATGATACAATAAACAATCCATGTAAATCTAGTACCATGATGTAAATCTATTACCATGATACAATACACACTACATTTTCATACTAGTACCATGATACAATACACACTCTATGTACATACTAGTACCATAATACAATACACACTCCATGTACATGCTAGTACCATGATACTATACACACTCCATGTAAATATAGTACCATGATACAATACACACTACATTTCCATACTAGGACAATGATACAATACACACTCCATGTACATACTATGATCATGATACAATAAACAATCCATGTAAATCTAGTACCATGATACAATACACACTCTATGTACATACTAGGAGCATGATACAATAAACACTCCATGTAAATCTAGTACCATGATACAATACACACTCCATGTAAATCTATTACCATGATACAATACACACTACATTTTCGTACTAGTACCATGATACAATACACACTCTATGTACATACTAGTACCATAATACAATACACACTCCATGTACATGCTAGTACCATGATACTATGCACACTCCATGTAAATCTAGTACCATGATACAATACACACTACATTTCCATACTAGGACAATGATACAATACACACTCCATGTACATACTAGTTCCATGGTACAATAAACACTCCATGTAAATCTAAAGCCATGATAGAATACAAACTCCATGTACATACTAGTACCATGATACAATACACACTCCATGTACATGCGAGGATTTTTCAGTCCACTCTATGTACATGCTAGTTCACTTCATGCACATACTAGTACTATGATACATTGTGCATGTAAGTACCATAATACAGACAATGTACACTCCAAATACATGCAATTAACATAATAAAATGTACACTCATATACATCTTACTCTCATGATACCCAACAATATATACTCATGTACATGCTATCATGCTAGTACAACGATATAATGTACCCTCCATGTTAATGCTAGTGCCATGATATACACACAGTATATGATATTAACATAACACAACTAACACAAAACGTACATGTTATTAATATGATACAGACAAGAAAACTCACTGGATTAATCATGCAACAATAGTGGTAAGGTTTTGACATAAATGATTTTTTAATATATGATTCTTTGAACTGCATAATCATCTGAAAGTACGGAATAATTCTCCTGATCATTCGATTACACATTTCCTCCTGAGGAACCTACATGCGTATTTTTGGAAAACTTCCAGCTATCCTCCGTTTTGTCATTGTGCATGTCCATCGTGTCTCAACCTACTCAATTTCTATGCATCATTCATTTCTCCTGCAAGTTGACAGTAAATATATTCTTTAATTACTTTTTTTGAAATTTGATTATGTAAGTTACATTGGGGTAATTAAATGTGTATGCTTCTTATCCATGGACAGTGGAGTGCAAATTGGCATCTGAACATTTCATACCAACAGGGCTTAAATACTTAGTGTTAATGTTCGTGCTTGGTATATAATTATAATTAAAAGTATGACAATATTATCTTCTAGCTACCATTGATAGAATTTAAGTCCTTTTCGATACTTATGACAATATGACAAACTATCACAGGTACAAAAGTCGAATAATAAATCTCTCTCTCTCTCTCTCTCTCTCTCTCTCTCTCTCTCTCTCTCTCTCTCTCTCTCTCTCTCTCTCTCTCTCTCTCTGAGGATGTCATGACTCAAAACTTCTCTTTAGGAGAAAGTCGCCTACGATATCGTTTCAAAATTAAAAAAGCAATTAAAAAGCTAAATTTTTAACCTTAAAGCATATTGACATCGATGACTCATTATAGCGTTACAGTATTTTGGACATCAAAAATCTCCACTTAATAGTATAATTTAGTTAAACTACACCCTGCGCAATGAAATGTTACTTGTTCAACGAAAATGAAGTATCGTCATGTATGAGTATTATGTTCTTAGTCAAGATTAAAATATCGATACAATTAATCATGGATGTGTATCAGATTCTTAGTCAAGACTAAAATATCGATACAATTAATCCTGGATGTGTATCAGGTTCTTAGTCAAAATCAAAATATCGATACAATTAGCATGGATGTGTATTAGGTTCTTAGTCAAGATCAAAATATCGATACAATTAATCCTGGATGTGTATTAGGTTCTTAGTCAAGACTAAATTATTGATACAATTAATCATGGATGTGTATCAGGTTCTTAGTCAAGATCAAAATGTCGATACAATTAATCATGGATGTGTATCAGGTTCTTAGTCAAGACTAAAATATCGATAAAATTAATCCTGGATGTGTATCAGGTTCTTAGTCATGATTAAAATATCGATACAATTAATCATGGATGTGTATCAGGTTCTTAGTCAAGACTAAGATATCGATAAAATTAATCCTGGATGTGTATCGGGTTCTTAGTCAAAATCAAAATATCGATACAATTAGCATGGACGTGTATTAGGTTCTTAGTCAAGATCAAAATATCGATACAATTAATCCTGGATGTGTATCAGGTTCTTAAGATCAAAATATTGATACAATTAATCCTGGATGTGTATCAGGTTCTTAGTCAAGACCAAATTATTGATACAATTAATCATTGATGTGTATCAGGTTCTTAGTCAAGATTACAATATCGATACAATTAATCAGGGATGTGTATCAGGTTCTTAGTCAATACTAAAATATCGATAAAATTAATCCTGGATGTGTATCAGGTTCTTAGTCAAGATTAAAATATCAATACAATTAATCATGGATGTGTATTAGGTTCTTAGTCAAGATCAAAATATCGATACAATTAATCCTGGATGTGTATCAGGTTCTTAGTCAAAATCAAAATATCGATACAATTAACATGAATGTGTATCCGGTTCTTAGTCAAGATCAAAATATCGATACAATTAATCATGGATGTGTATCAGGTTCTTAGTCAAGACTAAAATATCGATAAAATTAATCCTGGATGTGTATCAGCTTCTTAGTCAAAATCAAAATATCGATGCAATTAGCATGGATGTGTATTAGGTTCTTAGTCAAGATCAAAATATCGATACAATTAATCCTGGATGTGTATCAGGTTCTTAGTTAAGATCAAAATATTGATAAAATTAATCCTGGATGTGTATCAGGTTCTTAGTCAAGACTAAATTATTGATACAATTAATCATGGATGTGTATCGGGTTCTTAGTCAAGATCAAAATATCGATACAATTAATCCTGGATGTGTATCAGGTTCTTAGTCAAGATCAAAATATCGATACAATTAATCATAGATGTGTATCAGGTTCTTAGTCAAGATTAAAATATCGATACAATTATCATATTTCGGCCAGACGTTCAGTTCATGACCTTCTCTTAACGAATGTTAGACCTGACGAATTAATTTATTTTCTCTTCTTAATTTCCATTCCATACCCAATTTTAACGTAATATGTTTTATATTTCCTATCGGGTTTTCTTCTTCAAGAGTTTCCCTGTTTCTATAATTTGTGAGATAATGATTACGGTCGACATAGCTGTGATTATGGAAACTGGAGAAGTCTTTAATGCTGCGTAAAGCAGTCGCATTCCAATCGAAAAATTCCTAATTAAAATTACAATAAGTAATTAAGTGACTGTGTCTTTCTCAAGTCATGGCATGGACGACGATATTTTAATGTAAATAAACAGTCGGTATGATGTTCTCTGTAATAGCTATATATAATGCTTTCAGCTTCATTGCACAAATAACGAATACAAGTTTTGTTGCTTTTTATATCAAAAGGTATCAAAATTATAACATTTAAGACCACATTTACCACTTTTCAAGTTTTTATGAAAGTGTTGGAAAATTTATTGCCTATCTTGTCATAAAAATCCTCATTGAAAGTTAAATGTTTGTATGAGATTATTTGGAATATTTTCTTTTTTTGTGTTGTGACTGACTTACGCATCAGTTAAACACTTCAAGTACCTTTACAATATCATTCTACTGTTCATCCTTTATACATACTTCATAGTCCCTAAAACATTAATAATTAATTAGTCCATATTTTCTGTAACATATACAATTACTGCAAAGGTCCTTAACCAGTCTGTGTCCTGAGTGTGTGCTTTTCAAAAGGCTTAAACTTCCAAAAGTGGCAATTGAAATACTTGAGCAAACAGCGTAATCAAAACACATAAATGTCACATTCAGTGATGAAATGCAATTACATCTGAAAAACAATTCAATCGATAACCAATAAACGATAACCAATGCTGACCAGATAAAATGACGAATGAAACCGAATTATTTTGTTTTGTAACCGATTTACAAAGTGTGCAAACAAATTTCCATACAAAGTTTTGCAGAACACGTTAGACTGAAATAGGTACAAATCAGCTTTAGCGAATTGTATAAACCTTAAGTTCAACCTGTCTCACATCTGATATTTAGAGAATCATCCGATAAAGAAAAAATACTCAAATAGCGTCCCAGTGCTGCTACTACAAAGAATATAAAATAACATATACTTTTTGCAGTATCATGAATTTATCCAGGGATAATGTCAGTATACTAAAATATCCTTTGTCCTTTCTAAGAAAGCACTGCGGTTTTCCAAAAATGCTGTGGTGTACTAAATATGTTCTTGTAGAGATTTGGTGGTTCCATAATCACATGAATAGACTGTATTCGTGTGATTTCATCAGTTGTGGCGTGCGCCATTTTGGATTACAGCGCCATGTGTATAGCAACACTACTAGTACGTTTCTTTCACGTGGTATGTTTGGTTCAGCAACAATTGTTCAATTTTGTTCTGTGTTCGGGTATGGGAATCGTGCTAACTGTGAGAAAAACTTGCCATACTTCAGACTTCCTACAGTTCGGCAGAAACAGGGCAAAAAGACAATACAGTTGTTGGAGAAAATACAGCGCATGTGGCTTTTCAAAATGAAAATAATACTTTGTTAAGTTTCTCATTGGATGATTTGGTAACACAATTAGTGTACCATTCAGTTCTTTGTTTCAGCTTAACAGGTTTTAATGTTATACAGCATATTAGTTATGATGACCTCTGTCAAAATGCCAGCTTTTACTAAAAAAAATGTAAATACCAGCTTTAGAGCTAGAGGAGTCTAGAAAATTAACTCACCTTCACATTTATGTTAAACGACTCATACGACTAATGCGACAAAAGTATACTTTTTGGCCTGGAACTTTGCCTATTGACCGTATGCGGTCCGCTGATGACAAAAGAATGACAACTATTGATAAAGCTACCATAGTGTGTGTTGCATTAACAAACTTGTCACCAAATATAGTATCATTTGATTAAAAGTGATTATGATATTGTCTAAGAATGTAGCAATGTGGGATGTTGATGCATATAAATATTGGGAGGGAGGTTTTTTAACCTGGAAGACATGAGAGAGAGAGAGAGTATTAAAGAGATCAAATCTGTTTATTGCAAGTTTGTGTGTGTATACATTTTTAACTTAAATAATAAATCAATGAATACAGTGTAATTTATGCATTGATATTTACTTTCTTCCTTGAAACTGAAAATTGTGTCATCAATTAGTATAAAATCTCAACGTCTCTCTTTCCCTAATATATGTACTAATCATAATAAATACTGATATATCGAAACACAAGACTTGTCTGCGTAACGGCTCTCTCTCTCTCTCTCTCTCTCTCTCTCTCTCTCTCTCTCTCTCTCTCTCTCTCTCTCTCTCTCTCTCTCTCTCTCTCATAAATGCAATAATCATAATGCAATAATGCCAGACCAGAACACAAGACTTGTTTGTTTAAGGCTTTTGTATAAATACGACACTTCAGAGACACTTAGTTTTGCTACCTCTGTTCTTGCTACAAGATTTTATGCATTCAGTGCAATATCATGTTCCTTTTGGCTTTGATACAATGCCTTTACAGTCTAAATGAAACTAATGAAATTGAAAATTTTGGTTTGGTCATTACATGCAAGCATCTGTCCATATTCCTCTTTCTGGCAGAAGCGCCATACAGGCTCTGCCGGCTGGTGTGCTGCATTGCTTACTCTTGTTGATGTCGCTATACCGTTCTATAATGGCAAGCGTGAAGGCTGTGAAGGTTGTACCATTTCAATGCTTGTTCCAAGTGTTGCCTCTTTTCTATTCTGTAACGTCAGCAGTTTATAATATACGTGTTGTATCATTTTTGGTATGAAGTCATCACTAAAGAGCTGAACTACACTCATATTAGCTAGCTTCACGTGTTTATCACATGCAAAAAAAGTTTATCAACTCTGTCTCACTCATGGGTTGTACTAACCTACGTTGTCTTATACGGGAAGAAAATGCTCGTGTTCCTGTTACTATGGCTTCACCCGAATGTTTCTTTTTCATCTGCGCTGATGAGAAGTCGGTCTGCTTCTATTGCAAAAATAAGTGATGCCAAGTGAGAACACACTTCACCCAAACCTGACATAGTCACAGTGTGCACTGCAGATGGTCCCAGTCTTCTCTGCAATAATCCATGTTTGGGGTGGTTTTTCTTAGTTTATGTGAGTGGAGTACCTAAAAAAGGAAGACAAGTTTATTTTTCTCCCATTCAGCATGAATTCAAAATTAAAGGGGAGCTGATATTTGCTTGCATGGAATACATAAAGAATACATTTCATACGGTGGATAGCAAAATATGTTCACTTAAATGGCAAAGCCATAAGTGAGAATAGGCTACTAGTTTTTATCCACAATTTTAATAACTAAAATCTGAAATTCTGGAGTGTATTTCAAAAGTGCATGCAAAATCTTGCATATGAACCAATGTTTCTGACAGCTCATCGTGTAAACCGGCATCTAGACTATATATTTCACTAATTTATGTTTGCCGGTGGTTTAATATGTGTACATGAACTCGTGAGCTATCAATCTGTATAACTGAAATATCAACATACCAGCACGATTTGGGTTTATGGTGGGTAGATAGAGGGTGGTTGGTGAAAATATGAGAGAAAAGAGAAGTGGTGGCAGAAACGAGAGAGAGAGAGAGAGAGAGAGAGAGAGAGAGAGAGAGAGAGAGAGAGAGAGAGAGAGAGAGAGAGAGAGAGATAAAGATAATTATGTGTGTATTACCTTTCCCAGAACAATGTGGTATCCTTTTGTCACGTACACAGAATTTCTATTACGCTGATTGTATACGTCAAGGCTTTTCTAGGCTTTCATTTTCTCTAAGGTATATTTGCTTTCGGCATAAATCAGATAAGTAAATATATCTGGGTACTGAATGCAGGGGAATAAAACCTCCGTAGTACTCAACTCTGACTTTGGTATTTGACAGGAATCTAAATCATCTACCAGCCGGCATTTATGTAAATATCTTTGCCTCCGTGTACTGTCTAACTTGTCGATATATCTCTGATTTTCTTTGATTTTCACTGACTTCGACATTGTTATATACTCCACCTCTGTCGACCTCCACTTCTAATCCAATATGGCGGCGCGCTAATGCGTACCCATGAAATTATGACGTCACTGAATACGGTCTATATTCTATATTTATAGTGTTATATGTTCTTCCACTCCTCATGCACTGTATGTGTACATTGTGATGTACCATAGGGCAGGAACAGCTTCACGAAGATTTTTGACTGAACTATGTGCATCGCGATTATACAACTATAACTCTAAGACAAAACCACTTCTCCAAACTATAGGTGATACACCCCTATAAATGGGACCATTTTACATTAATCATTCAAACATTCGTTTGAACTAAGCACATGCATCTATCTTTCACGAAAGTTGTTTACAGGCTTTGACATGTATTCTCTCTCGCGCGCGCTCAGTGCCTGAAGCAAAAGCTTAAGAACTTTCAGACCAAAAACAAAAGAGTCATAGGTCAACTTATGTGGTACTTTATTTATTATAAATAACTTTTTGACATGAAAATATAATAAATATATTGCATTTAAATGGCATTTTTTGTTTGAAAACATATATTACTGTTATTGTAAAAACAAATGGATTCAGATGATTAATAATATTATGTAAAATGTTAAAGCTAAATGAACTAGCAACAATCTAATGATAGCAACATTTTGATATCTACACATACATAACTGACCCTTGTGTTGTTCCCATCTTTCTTATTTGCAATAAAACTCGGACTCATAAGCAGATTCATGAACTGATACATGGACACGATGATCCCTAAAACTGAAATAAAAATTTAAAGGAAACATGTTGCTAAGGAATTTTCTATAAAGTAGAACATAGTAGAAACATTTTAAGTATCAGGTATTGATTATTTAAGTAGTATGCATATCAGTAAGAAAGAATAGTAAGTCTCCTTTACAAGCCAAATTAGCGTCCGGACTTAGGATACTGTTAGTTCGCTGTTTTGAGTTTTCACACTGGAATAATTTATTACGGACTTAAGCAAAGCAGCTGTAAATACGTTAGCCATTCGCAGCCTAATACAATATTTGTCTGGAAGTTGTAGGTTAATATCCTGACAGTAAGGTAGACTTTAGCTGTTTGATAATTCAATTCAAATGCCGTCTTTAGCTTGCATCCTTAACAAGAACAACAAAAAGGACAAAGCTTGGAACACATTCATCAAGTGGAGTCTAGTAGAAACAAAGAAATCAGAATCACTGTCATTGGCCTAATTTTCCGTAGAACCTGTTGCATGAAGAAATATTCGATTGCAAAAATGTGTATATAACACTGGTGTTTTAAATTAGTGACTCACCTGCCCATGTTGATTTAAATTCATTCAGTCTGTTTCCACCAGACGTGCAATCTGAAAATGAAAATATAAATAATCATGCGTTCGCCTTTATTAGGTCACAGACAAACTGATTATTTGAAAGGCATGGAACCAAACTGTATGATGCGGACTTTACAACTAATTCTCTCCATCTTTCCCTGTTCTCGACTGCCCTTTGTGAATCTCCAAATAGCATGCCCCTATCCCCTCCTTAATATTGTCTTCCAACATCTTATTATGTCTGCCTCTTCTTATGTACCCTCGCACAATGCCTTGCAATATTGCTTTTATTATTCCAGACGATTTTGAGACAAGACCATACCACTTCAGTTTGCGCTTTTTTTCAGTGGTCAAGAGGTCTTCATAGAATCCAATGCCTCGCTGGATTCTGTTGTGGAATTCTTTATTGGTTATATAGTCAATGTATGATGTGCATCTCATTGCGAAAACTTGAATCCTTCTTTTTGATCTGACATAAGCGTCCATGGTTCACAAGCACACAGAAAGATGTGACAATTGAGCGCATCAGCTTTATTTTGGAACCAAAAGCAATGTTAATATCTCTCCATATTGGTCTCAACCTTGTTTTTGTTGTTGTCTTTGCGATCCTCCAAAGTAGTTCTAGTTTGGAGCTCTCATCCTTGATAATTGATCCCAAGTATTTCATGTTCGAGGCTATCCAGCTTCTGTCCACTGACCCTTACTTCTGCACTGATGACGTCGGCGTTCGCTATCATTCTTTTTGGCGTTAATCTCCATACCTTATGCTGTGGAGGTGGTTTCGGGGCATTCAACCAAGTCATCAAGTTTTTTTTCAAATCCTGCTATACCATCAATATCATCTTCGAAGCGAAGGTTGGTGATTCTTCTTTCTCCGATGCTGACAGTGCCCTTGTGGTCATTCAAGGCATTCTCCATGTACATATGTATATACACATACACACGCCTATAAATATACAAACTAGCTCAAAAGACCTTTACTCACATTTAATCTTGTTAAAGGCTACTACAAAATAGAAACAAACAAGACAAACAATTAAAAACACAATAAATTGCTGGATTTACAGAAGTTTACATTTCAGTGTCTAATGAAATTTTGTTTGAAAATTTTAGATGTTGCAGGCAATTGGTTTGACGACAACAAACTATCATCATAAAATTCATCATTGTCGTAAGACATGATTAGACTCATAACAGAAACTTATTAGATTCATAAATTAGATACTTTGTATCCTAATGGCCTTATTCCAATGCACTATATAAAACTGTATAGTTTTCTTTTAAATTGTTAAATCGTATATCCTTTATAACAATCTGATTGTATGTATGACTGTTTATCTCTATTTTATTATATTATTTTACTGAAGTAAAAATGCCAGGTACACAATGCACTTGATTTAGGAAAAAAGGTACATAATACAGATGCACATACCATATAATCATTGGACACAGCCAGCAAACAATGCAAATTTACATACAACTAGTTATATTCATTATTTTCTGCTCATTTTCATTTGTAAGGGAAGTTCTATTTAGTAGGGTGATTTCATTTATTCAAGATTTCCCTACAAACCAAATGCATGTAGTTATGAATGTGTATAATGCTAGCTCCACACTAGCCCATCTACCCACCGCTTGTAGTGCAGATTAACTTGTTTCCTAGCAAAGAGGAGTGAGAGTGGATATGTTCGCGATGCAAGTGATAATTTATGTCAATCGGGTGTTTGTGATCTTGATAAAGGACCAAATTCTTCACAGCAATTCCTTTTTTGTGTCTGACATTTTAGGCCATATTATGGACAAACATCAGCAGGATCAATAATTGTAACAGTAATCACAGCACAATATATGTAGGATATGAGTAAAGGAAGCGAAATATGTAGCTGTAGTAATTTTGGAAGTGTTTGCAATAATGAAGTAATATATTTTGATTCAAATGGCGCTGGTATTCAATATTTGTCACGCATCTTTTCGCCAGCTACGGAAGTAACACAACAACCAGGGCGGGTTAGTTTTCAGTCAGAGAAATGAATAATATGTTACTGAAACCATGTCTGCATTGTCAATATACATATATCAGGAAGTTTGCAATGAGACAATACTTAACAACCTAGCATTGTCCATCTTAAGATGCATACTTATAAGTACTATGCGTGACCTGTTTTGATAAAATGTCCTTTTCTTGCAGTCAGAAAATTAAAGTTAAGTTCCTCTAGTTGTAGACCTCTTCTGTGGCCTAGTAGTTAGAGCATCCTCCTCGAATACGCCAGGTCACGGATTCGAACTCAGGCCGAGTCATACCAGAGACTTTTAAAATGATATTTTCTCCCGCAAATCAGAATAATGTGACTGCTTTTACGCATTAATAAAGAATCTCACTAAGAGAGACTAAACTTTTGAGGAAGCTGTACAGACAAAAAGCTGTACCAATCTCATCGCTGTTGTAAAATAGTGACGATAATTGGCGTCAAACAAAGATGTCAGTTTCAGCCTGAGTCAGGTAACATCAATATTAGACTAAGTAATCTACGCAGCAATTGCTAGTTAACAGGTCAAAAATGGTTCGTAGTCTGCTAGTCTGATAACCGTAAATTTACATATATAGCTAAGGTTGTTTTGTAGGAATGACTATTGATGATTGAGCTAGACTAGTCAATTTTTCAGTCTACTAGCTCTATTCCAGAACCGACTAGGCATCCTCCAGTCTACAGACGACTCTTTAAGACATGTGTGAATGCAATATGCCAGAAATCGTTTGATTTATTAAAACCTATGGCACTTATAACAATGGATATAATCATGGCAGCGATATAATATTTATATGCAAAAATGAAAACTACACTTTCTTGGTTACAAAAATGTACTTACCTATAACTGTAACATTATTACTTTCAGAAGCAAGAGAGGTTAACACAGTTCCTGTCATTTTGTAGGTCATCGTACATTTGAACTCTGCTGTATCATTACAGGTCAGTTCTACTCCATCCATAGTCATTACTAATGTACCTGAGGTTGGAGCTTCAACAGGCACAAGACCCCCACTAGCGTTTGGCGATTTCATGTCTGGTGGAAAGTTCTTTGCAATTTTATAGGCATCTACTGCTGCAATTTCCACATATTCTTGCTCACTAAATTTTTTTCTTGAGATTTCAAGTCTATAGAGTGTTTCTATGTTGTTTGTTCCAGTGCTGTTACACTCTAATTCCAATCTGGTCACACGATTTGCAGAACGCAAACCCACCACAATGGATGATGGAGCAATAGTCATTGAAACTCCTTTAACTGTCAAGAACAATGTATAATTATCAGAACCTGTCATATAAAGCACACACAGCAAAATAAAGACAGTGAATGAGAGACACTTAAATACTGACTAAAATATGAATTAAGGAATAGTTGACAGAAAGACCGAGAGAGGGACAAAAAAGGCTGATTAATTTACAATTTAATCCTCCTTCCTAAATTTACTAAGAATTATACACATGTGAAAAAGAGTCTCTGCAAGAACCGATGCTCTACTTGCCGGAAAAACATTCTGGCAATGCAATGCAAGATTAAATCTTCTTCTCAAGTGTTGAGTGTTGAAACTATCTATGATAGCATTCAGAGATCAGGAGACGTTGAAATTAGCTGATGTGGTTACCATATTAGATGTAAAATTGGCACCATTTTCTTCTAAGACTAAACAAGATATTATAAGAAGTCTCCTGTTAAAATTCCATGTTAGTCTATCTTGCCGTTTTGGAGAGTAACAGTAGCAAAATTTCCTAGATGGGCACTACACTCACTATGAAAATCCAACCGGATATCAGATCGCCAGAATTTTCGATTACGTCTAACCATATATCATAAGACGTCTTCTGGTGAAACCCCCATGTCAATATAGTTTGCTGTTCAGGATGAGTAGCGTTTAAAAGATTTCCAAGATGGTTCTTGTTGTATGAAAAATGGATGTACCATCAGTACTATTTTCATACAGGACCATCTAAATCACGGAATGCGTGTGCTTGAAAAGCAAATCTTCAAACAATTTTGATAATAGGACGAACAAGGACGACGGACAGAAGACTATCCAATAACCTCTCCTTGCTTTTGACCGATAGAGCTTAAGTTGGGTAAATTCCTTTGAAAATAACTCAAAGTGTATATCTCAAGAAAATAAAAATGTTTACATTTTTGATAATAAAGATGAAACAAAACAAAAAAACTTAATCTCATACATATAAATATGTATTGCAATATAGAATTCAATTTAAATATACCTGACGTACATAACAAAAGCTATCAACTCAGACTTTAACCTCTCAGTCATAGGGTCTGTCATCGGAGGCACAATTATTCTTAAACATCACACCAAGAAAATTTACCAATGGCGAGAAAGTTGTGAATTATATTTTCAACCACTAGCTCTATGTCATAATAAAGTACTTCGTAGAGAGAATACGGTTCCCATTCTTTAAGGGCGGAATTTTCTGCGTATAGTTTGAATCCAAGAACAGACTCACTCAAGTACATATATTGTCATTTCTGATGACCCTCTATAAAATGGTCGTATCTTGGGGAAGAAAATGCCCACTCCGTCGAGTGGTCATTCCGACCATATTATTGTTCCACTTGAAATAAATAAGCTCACAGTCCTAACTCTCAGCCCAGCCTACAAGCCCATCTCTCTCTCTCTCTCTCTCTCTCTCTCTCTCTCTCTCTCTCTCTCTCTCTCTCTCTCTCTCTCTCTCTCTCTCTCTCTCTCTCTCTCTCTCTCTCTCAGAATGATGAATAGATCGTTAAACCTGTCAACACTTTTGGACCTCTGGAATACATTTGTTTGCTCAATAAACATAAGCCGTTTAATGCATTAAAATGAACCTTAAAATAAAAATAGTGGCTTTAAGTACTAACATTTTTAGAATTATATAAATAATTAGTTTTGCACATGAATTATATAAATTATCAAATCGAACTTTTATGCCTTGAAAAGAAAATATGCCTTCTTATATAATATATATAAAGAAAACTCAGCCATCTTATATTATATATCCTGGCTTCGTTTATTTATAACCATTTGCAAACAATGGAAGAATGTATTAGTTTGAACTCAACATATATATCCGAGAAGTGTCTGGTCAGTTTTATCAACAATAAGATTATAGACATATTTTGTAACTAAGGCGATAAAAAGATCATCTAAAACATTTCGAAACTACCAATACAATAGCTGACTAATACAATAGCTGAATATCCCAGTGGCTGCCTTAAGAATTGCCATATATGGAAAAAAATAAATTCATATTTCCCATTAATACTATATAGGGCGTGAAAATGTTTCTAACCATGCTAGCTTATGATGCAAAAAAGTTTATCAAAGTTTTATTATTGCTTTCTTTGTTAAAAGGTGGGGATTTTGGTGGGGATGCAACTCACAATGTACATTTTCCTTATCTGACTTATGATGGGATATAATCTAATTTTGTCAGAAATGAAGACGTATCTTAAGAGTACCTCGTATACATATACAACAATTCTGGTTAAGATGATTTACAAAATCCATCGTGTCACATGTTTCCGATAGTCACATATCATATTTGTATACAGTTAGTAGATAGTCACATAGCATAGATAATATATAGTAAGTTTGCTAGATACATTCATATTTTTGCAAGCGATAAAGGGGTTCACAAAATGCGCCAAAATAGACCTTTCGCAATATTGTCTGGCATGCCGAATAATGACTCCTACACCTAATCTGTCATATGAAAAATGTATTAAACAGCTTCCTTCGTGTTAAAAAGTTATGTAGGAACTTTCAATTTGGTATACAGTCTTGCGAAAACTTTCTTGTTGTAATACAGTCTGTAATATATCTAAACTGCTGCTAATATTGCCGATTACGATATTTGTGGAAAAACGATTCCTTTTACATTACGAGCTGATATTTACAAGATCTGCCAGAAGGGACGATTAAAACAAATAATTTTACCTGATAAAATTATGCTCAGTTGTACAAAGCAGACTGTAGTTAAACTCCGGTGCATTTTCTTGCAAGCTTTTATAAATATTACTCAAAGTGAAGAAATTGCATGCGTCGTTATATACGATTGACGGAAGTGAAAATGTCACACATCTAACACTAAAATTACTCTCATTCTTAGTCACCGGATGGATGTCTACAGCATTATTATTCTCTCTAAAATAGTCTCTAGGCGGTGTCATCATAAATATTTTCCTGTTTCCAAAACATCCTAATAGAGCAAGCAGACATCGTGTGATATATGAATGGGGTCAGGGTCTATTTCATCTATTTCTGGTTGATAAACAGTATTTACAAACTTTCGTGTTTGTGTAAAAGTGGTCATATACCAAGACTCCAGCTAATGTTGACGAGCAAAATAAACGTAGATAAATGAAGCCTTTTAAATAACGAGTTGACGTTGCATAATAAAGACAGGCTTGGAAGAACAAACAAATAATCTTAAATAATAAGATGATCATAAATATTAAGGGATGGACATAATTATTTGCTGAGGGTGCGAAGCATAAACAAATAGGAAGGCATTTGTCGAACGGAATGCTGAATCTCCTGTATTTTTAGCTTTCGATTGCATGCTTTGTACCATCTAATTGCCCAAATATTTCACTCATTTCTGTTGCATGCTTTTGACCATCTAACTGCCCAAGTATTTGACTCATTTATATTGCATGCTTTTGACCATCTAATTGCCCAAATATTTCACTCATTTCTATGGCATGCCTGTGACCATCTGACTGCCCAAATATTTCACTCATTTCTATTGTATGCTTTTGACCATCTAATTGCCCAAATATTTCACTCATATATATGGCATGCCTGTAACCATCTGACTGCCCAAATATTTCACTCATTTCTTTTGCATGCTTTTGACCATCTAATTGCCTAAATATTTCACTCATTTCTATGGCATGCCTGTGACCATCTGACTGCCCAAATATTTCACTCATTTCTATTGTATACTTTTGACCATCTAATTGCCCAAATATTTCACTCATATATATGGCATGCCTGTAACCATCTGACTGCCCAAATATTTCACTCATTTCTATTGCATGCTTTTGACCATCTAATTGCCCAAATATTTCACTCATTTCTATGGCATGCCTGTAACCATCTGACTGCCCAAATATTTCACTCATTTCTATTGCATGCTTTTGACCATCTAACTGCCCAAATATTTCACTCATTTATATTGCATGCTTTTGACCATCTAATTGCCCAAATATTTCACTCATTTCTATGGCATGCCTGTAACCATCTGACTGCCCAAATATTTCACTCATTTATATTGCATGCTTTTGACCATCTAATTGCCCAAATATTTCACTAATTTCATAGAGGATGTGTTAATGAAGGGTTCAAGGAGCACTCCTGTGATATCACACAATGAAATATCAAGAATTACAGGCATCTCGATGTACAAACAACAATTTTCAAGGAATGAAACGGAATATCATGATTGTGATGTTAACATCACTTGGAATATTTAGTCACCCTGTGCATGCCTAGGAAAGCAGCATTCTGTTTAAGCTATTTGTAAGATGGTGTGATTAAGCGATATATGTTTATAAACCCTTAGCACCTGAATCTTGATAGTTTTCCAAGAATAAGCAAATATCAGTATGATCGGGGAGTCAAAAGCTTCTCGATCTATGTAAAATAGCAGGCTGGCTTTCGGAAAATTTGCTTTTGGGCAAAAGGCTGTATACATTCTTGTGGATTATTTTCTTTAATTATATAAGTATTATATATATATATATATATATATATATATATATATATATATATATATATATATATATATATATATATATATATATATATATATATATAACAGTATATCTAACCCTTTTGTAAAATTTTATCATCAGTGTTAAAATCGCAGTGTTTACCAGTTTTGTACACTGGTAGATATATACTATTTTAAGACATTAAGTGATCCTGCAGATTACATAGTATCTATAAACAGATATTGTCAATTTTTTAATAATAAACATGTTTTCAAATTTGGAGTTATTTATGGTTGACTAGTTCATGTTAGGTGTTATGTGTACTGTGAGATAGGTCACGGTGTCATGTATTGTGAATTATATTGAATAAAAAGGGTTGTCACGTGTGGTATATTACGACATTTAGTCTTAATAGACACTTGTAAGTGTATAAAACGAGAGAACAGAGCATTCCTGTTTTGGGTTATTTCCTATTTCATATTCACATTTCATATGCTAAAATCAGTATGTAGATGCATTATTTACTTTTCTATTTATAGATAATTTATAAGGAAACATTCATTTAGATTATTCTTTTAAATTACCAAGTGTTCATTAGACTAAAACATTTATTATTGGACTGTTGTGATTTTATTCAAAGCTCCGGACAATGCCATTTTGTTACATCAGGATTGTTGGAAGACCATTACATTCAATGATCTAAAATTCATGCGGAACATTCGATTAATATGTTTGTGAATACAACATTTTAGGATTATTTTGGATTCAATTCATAACACTGTTCGCTTTTCTTAAATTTCCATTTCATAACTTTTAATATTAAATTCTTTGTTGCATTTTATAAAACTTGTTGGTCTTGTTCTCTTTGTTACAAAGATTATAACCATGGAGTCGCAACAGAAAGTGGAGGCTCACCTGAGGTTTCGAATTTTAAAAATATCTCAGAATTTTTTTCAATTCAAATTCATTTTGTTTTTGGAATTGTCTTTTCCCCAATGTCCAACCAAAACAAACTTTTGCAATATCTATGGGGTGGAGTGCTTTGTTCATAATCAGGCACATGAAAGGTTAGCGTGCTTAAGGAAAGATGAACTGCCGAAGCTTGCCAGCTAATATTCTCTTTCCGATGTATAACATTATTTTTTAAAGCAGAAAACTCAAATTTGTTAAATAAATGATTTGGTAGAATAGATTATTTTTGTACGAGTGCTCTAAGATTAATTAGTACATCTGTGTCTAAGTCAGAAAAAAAGTAACAGAATTGAAATTAAGAACCCAAATGGAATTAGAACTAAATACACTTTGACATGAAATAGAAATGATGGAAATCCACAATCAGAAAAACGAAAGATACAAACAAATGTAAATTAAAATCAAGAAAGAAGAAAGAGAAAGAGAAACTCAAATTAAGAAAGGAAAAAGAGAAACAGAAATACAAATTAAAAAAAAGAAAAGACAAAAATTGTGGAATAGGTTGTAAATTAAGCCTTATGTATTTTCTGATTGAGTTTCCTACCATTTGACAAGTGTGACAATATCTACAGTATTTGGAAACATCATTTTTAATTTACGGGCAATCAAATTGATTTACCATCTAATGAATAGTGACTCCTAAATGAGTTTCATGGGCTGAACTAGGAATTCCGTGTCTTTACAGCTAAAGATCAACAAAATGATATCTCAATGACCATTCATCATCAGTAGGTACATCAAGTGGTCTCAATTTGATCATAGATAGCAAAATGGTACTTATGTGCCTTCATTTCATATAGCGCTCTGAAACAAACTTGAGATCTTGGGATCTTGTTCCTGTTTGACAAAAAAGATTGTCTTTTGTTAGTTTGATTACAACTGAGAGAATGAGTAGAAAAAAGGAGGAATACTATGATCAATATCTTTTTCGTGATAAATACAAGGAGAAAAAGCGATATTATCGAAAGACTGACGAATAAATGTGTTAGCTATAGGAATAACGTCTTCTCGATTAACTTCATTTTCAAGAACTCATATTGTCGTAGCTCTAGTAACTGCACAAGCAGGGTAAAACCTGGGATTTGATTTTCAATAGGATTAATCCTTTGATCCAAACAAGGCATGTCAGTTACAAGTAATTTAACCACAACCTTATCTAGAGGTAAGACATTACCTGACAATAAACGTACACTCTCAATGGGCAAAGAAATCACTGTTCCAATACTCACTGATCCTGAAACTGTCTGATGACAAATTTATATTATGGAGTTTAATTTGAATGAAGCCGCACTACGTTCTGAATAAGAACACGCTCAAAATAAGTAGACTTCTCGGAAAAGGCAAAGTCTTAGATAAAAATATAACATGAGACAGTCCTGTTTTTCTTAAAATTTTAATAGGGAAAGGACTGTCAGAATAACTATTAAATGACACAGAACATTCTAACATGAACGTTTCATATTTCTCCATAATAAAATCGGAGTGGGATATGTTTGACCCAACAACTCTGTTGTTTTTTTTTCAATGCATTACCGTGACTTGAACGTCTTAGAAATAAAAGCATTTGGAATACCTCTGTGTTTATTCTGTTGTTTATTTTTCAGTTTGTAGCAATCAGAAATATCGTGCTCTATTTTTGTTCAATAAATGGATACGAATTTCGTATGAGTCTTATCAGAAGTTTGATTCCCATAAGTTGTGCAAGATTAAGATTTGGAAGTACCTGTATGAGACTGACTTGGTTTCTTATCAAGAACCTGCTGAGAGGAAGACTACTGGAGCAATGAAAACTTCCTACCTTTTGATCAACAAAATAGGTCTTGACATCCCTACGGACGCAGTTGTTAAACTATAAGTTGCCTAAGGTTCTCATAATATTTTATCTACCCTTTTAGATTCATACAAGCTGTCAGGCAATTGTGATCTCTCCTTAGAAACTGAACATGCGTTTGTTTAACTTCTTTTTCAAGATTCCTACACCTCTGTTTACAACTCATAATACTTCGAAAATAACTTCCTCAACCACATCATAATTAATACTTGCTTATACCAAACATGAAGTGTAGATTTCACGAGATTTGCCAGTAAACACACACAGTTATAACCAAGTCCAGTGCTGCTCTCTTGGCCATTTCAGTTTCTGAAGAAAATCCTAATCAACATTTTATTCTTTACAAAGGGATACTAAACTAATATGCTTTGTAAAATCCATATCTAAATCTGAGGGGTGTGGCTCTGCTTGCCAGTTCTAATTCTCTGGATATAAAATGCATTTTGCTTCATTCTTTTTCTATTTCTCTTTATTCTTACAGGGTAAGTAGTCATGTCTCTTCTTTCCTGAATTTGCATTTAAATCTGCTTTTGTATTTTTTCTTTTCTTCTTTCCTTTTTAATTTGCTTTTGCCTCTCTTTTGTTTCTTTTTCTTCCTTCTATCTTTGAGCTTTCATTTTTTTTTGTCTTTGTCCTGTCTTATTTTCTTATCTATTTCCTCTTTCTCATCTTGGATTTATATCATTTCTTTTTTAACCTTTCTTAGTACTATTTCCATCGGATTTTTAATTGTGATTATTTTAATTTTGTTCAGAGCCATAATGAGATTCCTAACACAAATCATTTACAATAAATAGTTTCTTTTCCACCAAGTACTGCTCCAAAATAATTTAATTTATTTTGATTTACCAAATATACTTTTTCTTCTGACATTGAATATTGTTTGGCAAGATGAAGCAACTTGTCCCTTTTTAATATCCCTAATACTTCCGGTTTTGAACTAAAACTCTCCACTCTAGATGGCAAAGTTAAAGTTTCCCTATGTGAAATCAAGATATCTGGGACAAAAAAAATCCTAATTAAAATGAATTTAAATTTCAAAACAAGTTTGACATCTCTGAATGTTTATTGAAATTTGTATTCCGACGATTCTATGACCATAAAATTACTGAAGGAACGAAGCAGAACTAACCCGTTTTGTAAAACTTAAAAAAAATGGAGGAACTTAGAGTTTTATAAACTAAATCCAAAATATTAATAAATAAAATATCCTATACAAATCCAAACGTCCAGAGGAATAAAGCGTTTCTAATGAAGTCCAGGTCAACAAATGTGTTAATGTAACAACAGTTTTGATATATTAATGCGTCTCTGTGCTAAATATCTTTGAATGTTTTCTCTCAAATTATATCTAAACAAAAATAATAAAACATCCGCAGACTGATGTTAAAACAAAAATAAATGACATAAGAATGAAATGTTTGTCCAGATCTACATTCTTGAATATATCCATAGGCCCTGATGCGAAATATTCTCTACTCGAAACGTAATATTTCATAATAACTCACTTCGAAAAATAACCAGAATGACCTACTCATCCAATTGGAAATAATTTAGTTCTTTTAAGAACCAATCTGACCGATCCATCCAATGAAAAACAACGCTTAACTCGTAAACAGGCTTATGATTAATATTAATATTAAGGATCGTAAACACCTATTTATAGATCCTATATACGTTGCATGTACCTATTAAAAGTAACAAACACAGTATAAATATACATTTATACATTTAAAATACTCATACAGCCAGGATAATATTGTTGTGCTAATAAAACCTGTTCATCTTTTAAAATACATTCATGTAAAATCTCAGCGGCAGTAGCTGATCATAGTAATTAATTATGCATAAACTATAATTCTTTAGATAATGTTCTTAGCTTCAGTTTGTATGTTGCATAAAATGAAATACAAATGTATCAAATATTGTTCCGTCCTACAGTCATATCATCATAAGACATACATAAAGTATCCTCTACTCCATATAAATAACTTCACAAACAGCATTTGTTTCATAGAAGCGCTGAAGCTAGAACACTAAAGCTTCTTTAGCCGATAAATATACGATATATTGTACCATTCAATCATAATCTGCAATTATACAACATTATAGTCAACTTTATAATCATCACTTTCATTAATTTAATTAATCCATAAATCATCATCTCTATCTAATGTCATCAATATGCCCATTCACTGATTATTTTTTTATTCCATATTTAAGTACCTATTATGTCAGTCCTGACCTCCGTTACTTCATTTTCAGTTCAGGATCCTCTTTGGATCAACTCCATGGAGGATTGTCGAGACACATTATATGCACATTCGTCTCATGTTTAATTGGCCCTAAATGGCATTCCGTTTGCCATCGCGGTACCCGTCTTGAAAATCGTGTTAGTTTGCAAATGCTGAAAATATGGTCATATCTATATTTGGGATTCAGTAAAACTTTTCTTATAATGACTAATTGGTCGAACGTAAAATTAGCTTTAAAGTGACATGCAATATTTAAACCATGGAACCTATCTGAAAACTTGTCATTGCTGTAAAATCGCATCGACATGCTTATTTATCAGACGACTCTTTATTGCGTTAATTGGTTCGAAATGATAATTATTATGATCTGACGTCCAATATGCATTCGCTATTTCGAGGTCAATATTACGGATCATACTACAAATATTTCTGGTGAGTTCCTGTCTTTACCAGTTTGGTTTTTCACAAACCAAAGAATGACTGAGAAGTTACGATTGACAAAAATAAATAACTTTTCATTCATCCAAATGTAGAAATAGCCGAGGCCGTCCTGAATGGTCTAATGACAGCAAGACGGTTACCATCTTGAAAATCTTATTATCACTACTTCTCCAGAACGAATGGACATACGAAATTAAGTATTTTACCAGAAGACGCTTTATGTTGTGCCAAATCAAATTTGTGCCAGTCTCACAACCAATATGGCTGTCACGAAGAACATCTTGAACATCTTGTTATATTTTTAAAAAGAATTAATTCTCGTGACTGGATTGTCATATTGACCAAACGACTTCTAAAGGTGTCTGGTTACGCGTAAATGAAAATGGTACCAATCTTAAATCCATTACGGTTTCTATGACGCCATCTTAAAATTGTGTGCTATCGCTACTCATTTTAAATTTGATAGTGATATTGCTGTGGGGTTTTTACTAAAAGATTGCCTATGGTGTCGAGATTGTCTATAATGCTACTGTGAGTTCATCTTCGTAATCTTCGTTTTTATACTCATCTTGACTGGATAATGGCAGCCTTATTACGAATACAAAAGTTAATGTTATCATTGAACGGATGATTATTGCCACATGTCATTTTCACTGAAAGATGTTTTATTACTTCTAGTAGGGTCTCAGTTAAAATAGCCACTAAAAGGTGGTGTACATCTTAAAAGGTATGCTGTCACTATTCCTCCAAGTGGCTGGATTAAATTGATCTATTTGTGTTGCTCATCCATAAAATATCGTGCCAAAAAAAACACATGGACAAGATTTGGTTCCACTTTACTAATTGCCGTAAGTTGCAAAATATAAACCTGCCAGACGGGATGTGTCCCTGGATCCCAAAGAAGAAAACATGGTAATATGATCTGAAACTATTTAGCAAAATTTCATTACATTATCTATATAAAATATGTATTAGAGACCTGTGATTTGTCTCCCACAGGGAATGTTAAGTAAGACCTCAAGTCTCTCTCTCTCTCTCTCTCTCTCTCTCTCTCTCTCTCTCTCTCTCTCTCTCTCTCTCTCTCTCTCTCTCTCTCTCTCTCTCTCACACACACACACACACACATATTTATATATATATATATATATATATATATATATATATATATATATATATATATATATATACATACATACATACATACATACATACATACATACATACATACATACATACATACATACATACATACATACATACATACATACATACATACATACATACATACATACATACATACATACATACATACATACATACATACATACATACATACATACTTACATACATACATACATACATACACTATGTTCATCAACAATGGGATTACTTTGGGCTTGCATGAATATGAAGATAGTCGTATTACAGGCGATTCGTATAATTAACGTTTAAGTTAGTCTTAACAGTGCTTATCTACGTACGCATACGGAAGGTAAACTTATTAAAATGTATACACAAAGTAAGACATCCATTCAGAATAAAAACTCATTTATAAAATGTTAAGTAGGTCGTTGTGTGTTGTAAATAATGTATTTTCAAATAATTGAAATGGTGGTGGCAGAATCTGGCGTCTGTGGTGGCTGTCAGTGAAATGTGCATATTTCACGTTTATTATTACATCTAGTTTAGCGTAACCATCGAGTGGTTTATTTACGTCCTAGTTGCAATCAGAAAACCGATATACCTTGAGCTCGTTGAATGTCGATTAAAACATAGCTAGAATACTTAAAGACTCAAGGTAGACAGTAATTTTACATGAAAGGTCTTCTACTAGAGTTGTCCTCTTTATGGGAACTGTCCACTTTTCTAGAGCTTAGTCTTCAGCGCTAGAGTTACATGAAATATGAAATTGAACTCTTTTCGAATTCCATATTATGGGATAGAATTGTTTGATGCATTGTATGTTCTAATATTTTTTTTCTAAATTTTACAGATAGACCCGTGTTATATAAGGCAATGTTATTAGATGCACTATAGTCCGTTTCAAGTTAACCATTTTATAATTCAAAAGACGAATTGTATTCACTTCAATATTGAATGCATTAAATCATGTAAAAATGTTAGTTCTTAAAGTTACGTAATAGTCTTCTTGCCAGATGCGGGTTCACACATAAACCTGATTATAATAATAATCTTGTACAGTAACCCGGATGAAACGATTTGCTGTTAAATATATTCCACGTACGCGCAATGCGTAATCGTACCTCTTGGCATTTTGCACATGGCCATGTCACATATATTACTAGGCTTTACGCTTTACATTTTCAGCTATTGACCAGCTGTTTGACACCTGTAAATCTGTTTGTCTGAATTTGGATGTCTGGATCTGACTGTCTCAATTTAGAACTGTGATCTTAGCCGTGTTGCTAATAGCTTGAATGCAGATTTGTGGTGCTTGGTGGGTTGGTGTATAACCTGTGTGCTGCTTATCGATAATCGAGGAAGAAAGTGGTTATCTCGTGTGGAGGAACTAACCTTAGTCAACAAATGGGTCTGCATCGTAAAAAGGTGTTCTTGAGATTCTTTGACAGAGTGGGATATGCGGGAAAATTCGCTGTGGCTCCTCGTTCCAATAGAGCAGCGGGATTGAAGACACTTTTAAAAGTAAACTAGACACCAAAAGTTATGTTCTATTTTTGTGAATTTATTAGGATCACTATTTGAGTGAAAATCGTGTGAAGATTTTTGTACATTCTACTTTTGGTTAAAATATCCATATTTGTGTAAATCTCATACTCGTTGGAATTTGGTGGCATTTTTAATTTTTCAGTCACAATATAAATAAAATTGATATTCACGAAATTGCTTTTAGTTCCTGTGCTTATCTCAACACGCATCAAACTTTGTTATAAACTGACCCCAACACGGATCAACCTTAGTTATAATCTGACCCCAACACAGATAATCCTTTGCTATAATATGATCCCAACACGAAACAAACTTTGCTATAATCTGACCCTAACACGGATAAACACGGATCAAACTTTACTATAATCTGACCCAACACGGATCAACCTTTGCTATAATCTGATCCAAACACGGGTCAAACTTTGTTATAATCTGACCCCAACACTGATCAACCTTTGCTATAATCTGATCCAAACACGGATCAAACTCTTTGCTATAATCTTATCCAAACACGGATCAACATTTGCTATAATCTGATCCAAACACAGATCAAACTTTGCTATAATCTGACCCAAAAACGGATCAAACTTTGCTATAATCTGACCCCAACACGGATCAAACTTTGCTATAATCTGACCTCAACACGGATCAAACTTTGCTATAATCAGATCCAAACACGGATCAACCTGTAACATTAAGATTGGTATCCGAAAACTGATTGTCAATTAATAAAGTTTTACTATTAAGTAATTACAGGAGCTGAATTTTATGCGTATTCATTCAAGACCTAAATCCACTCGACTTCAGGCAGCCTTTATTTCTCCTTTAAAGTTAAGACTTTAATGCTTTCCATATTTACGTTACTTGAAATGTATTTTAAATTGGAACAATATTTTTTCAGCTCATTAACTATGAGCAGTAACGTGGTGTTTGAGCATTTCATGTCTACGGGACTTTTTTCGAGCTTGTTATATACAGGTATAAAGAATAGCATTCTTGGTACTTTTGTATCGCGCTTAGATATGTAGGATGTTAGTCGTAAAATCTGAATGACATTAAATAATTAACGTTCTCGCTCTGAATACATTATAGTTCAATCTTTATCTTCAAGAGAAGAGGCACGCATGATATGTTTTCCAATTTAAAAAAATGCAATTATACGGATAAATTTTAACCTTGAACCCTATTTACATCGATTAATTAATACAGTGGTGAAGCATACTGGACCTAACATAAATTCCTTTGTTACATTATAAACTATGTAAATTAAACCCTATGTCTAGAATTACAAAAATGGTTTTTTGCTTAAACAAATCTACCGCTCCAGCTACCTAAGCGGTAGAGCGTCAACCTCGGATGAATGAGGTCTCGGGTTCGATCCCTGGCCGAGTCATACCAATAACTTTTAAAAATGGTACTAGCACTGACTCGCTTGGCGCTCAGCATTAAGAGGTTAGTGTTAGGACTGGTCGGCTTCGTGTCAGGAGAATATCAATGGGTGGTACATGATGCTACATGTCTGCAGCATGATAACACAGTACTGGACATCACTAAAAAAGATAACACAGTACTGGACATCACTAAATACTGCCACACTGCAGACATCCTATGACTGAAAAATGGCAACTATATGGTTAATAAAGACGCAGAATTCAAAATATTGTTGTTGTGTGGCTTAACGCCATTTTTCAGCACAGGATATGCTACACATGGCGGCCAGTATTAATGGTGGATAAAAAAACCGGGAAATCACCACCGACCCATGAGAAGCTACTGAAAAGCTTTCTCACATATCCACATTCGCCGAATCCTAGACTCGAACCCACGCAGACAGAGATGAGATGGCAGTGATCCGTAACGGATAGCGCTTTAGACCACTTGGCCACCAGAATTCAAAATGTAATAGGTCATAACAATTTTGATGAACAGCACGCTTGAATTGTTACTTACCAGAGGAATGGCACAGATCAAGCAAGATGTGTGACTGAATTACGTGCATAGCGATTCTACACCAATAATCCGGAGGGAAAAAAAATCGCTTTTTTTATCAATAATTCGCGAATTAGTGTGAAGCACGTGCATGCATCTAATTTTCATCAAAGTAATTGACACGCCTTAACATGTGATCTCTCTCTCTCTCTCTCTCTCTCTCTCTCTCTCTCTCTCTCTCTCTCTCTCTCTCTCTCTCTCTCTCTCTCTCTCTCTCTGTACTTGAAGCAAATAGCGAAAGAAAATTTAGATGAAAAACAGAAAAGTCAATGATCAAAATTTACTGGTAGCTTATTTATTACAAATCAGTCTTTGACACATATTAGAGATCCATTGCCTGTACAATGAATGTACTTTGTTAGACATTTTTTATACTTCTGATTGCGAAAGCGAATAGGAATGTGATCAAATATGGAAATTTTTTAAAGTGAAATTATATATATATATATATATATATATATATATATATATATATATATATATATATATATATATATATATATATATATATATATATATATATATATATATATATATATGTGTGTGTGTGTGTGTGTGTGTGTGTGTGTGTAAGTGTGTGTGTTATCGTTCCCAGGCTTCTTGTTTGAATGTAGATTCAAGGGCAAAAACGGCGATGTATGAAATGGTACTGGTACACAGACAGGATAATCCCTAGAACTGAAAAATAAAATTAAAAAAGCTACTGCTGCTAATTTGATTCATTCAAGACAAAAAGAGTAGAAATGTCTCAAATTCTCAAAATGTTGCTAAATACAAGTCTTAGGCTTCCAATTAATAATAAGGTCTACCAATCTTCCTTTCTTTATGGAGTCGCCTGCATTATTAGTTCGCTGTTTTATTAGTTACCAATGAAATCAAATATTACGGATATCGCTAAAACAGCTTCAAATACGTTTACCATTCTTTTCTGATACAATGTTTATTTCATGGTTGTACGGTAATGTTCTGTATATTCTCACAGTGTGATAACTGCCCCAGTTTGATTAACTCGGTTAAAAAGTCTTATTTTTGCTTGCAGTTCCATTAAGAAAAACAGAAAGGAGGAAAAACTCCGAATTTAGTGCCATCTAGTACGAACAATGAAAACATAAAATTGTCATAGGTTTGATTTACTGGCAAGAAGAAACATTCAACACTATGTGAACTTAAAGATGGAATTATGAAGTAGTGTCTCACCTGTCCAGGTTGAGTTTAAGTCATTCAATCTATTTCCACCAGATATGGATGCTGAAAAGGGAAATCAATCTCATCTAACTAAACATAACAGTTTTAGCCTGGATACAACTAATTATTTTACCAAATACGGAACCAGTCTCTGTGTTGAGGAATATTAACCACTGGCTCAGTCATTACTTTCTTAACTTGTGTTGTGCAAGCGAGAAGAAGATGAAAAAGTGATTCAGATACCTGACCTAGTATCATTAATTCATGGTTCTAACCAGTGAAAGACAGGGTACGATATGAAAATTTACAAATATTTTCTTCATATATTTATATTAACACCTGTTAAAAGATCCAGTAAAACTCAAGGAAACTTAGGAATGTAAGAGTATCTGCAACGACAAATATCACAAATACTTATATCAATGGCTATGGTCTATCCTTATGGGCTAATGCAAACTTAGTCAAGTCAAGAGGGGTTGGGACTCGGTGAGTGCATGCAAAGTGATGGGTGAACCACAAATAAAATCAAAGGTGGACGATTCTATCGAATACAGGCATTTATCTCCCGAAAGCTGTGAATATGATCCATATAAATCTGAGGTAATTACGTCAAACACATACACACAGCTTATAATATAACACGCGAGACAGAACTCGTGCACAGCCAATTACGTCAAACAAACAGGGCTTATAATATTTCATGCGAGAAAAAACTCGTGCACAGCGACAATAGCATCTATGGATTAGAAGTTGTCACCACCGAGTCATATGTAATCAGAACACTTGGGCATACCATGACATATGTCTATTCCGAGATATATCCCAAATAATTCCATATGTAACTGTGATGTTTTAAAACATCTGACTTTGAGAATGTACGATACACATATGATTGTTCTGATATAGAGCAATGCTCATATTAGGGTGCCTCGATAGTTTAGTTGGTAAAAGGGGGAAGATCTTATAATCGGATTCCTATTACGATTATTACTTCCACGTCAATAGTCATGAATGTAGTCTCTAAATATTTCACACTATTATTCCTCTCCTTATGAAGGTTGCCACACCCTGGGTGTAGGCCTTGTTAATAGTGATTTAAGGAAAACTGGCTTTTGTTTAAAAAGATGATTATGGTGTGATTGTTGGAGTGAATTTTGGCTCCAATACACTGTGATTAATAAGGCACTGATTCTGACCTGGAAATGAATTATCGTACCATGTTATGTTACTTCTTTACAGTTAACTTATCCTGGCAGTACGGAATAACCAGTGGCAAGAGCATAGCTGGAAGTTTGTCTAAGAACATGCGTTTAACTAGCATGATATTTTTTTTGATACTGATACACTGGCAAGTTAAGTATTGTAAAGCAAATTTTTAAAAGCTGTTGTAAAATTGTGTACTGAGTCAATCAGCCTCGGTGCGTCCTAGGAAAGTAATTAAGCTAACATTTCCACTCTATACTATAATAACATGTTAAAAGTGTCATCAAAATAATTCAACAGCCAGCTTCCATATTACTAGTGACTTCGAGAGGAATACGAGGTGGAATAAATGTCCTACGGCAAAGATACGCTGAAGTCACAAGAAATACCTGGCCAAAGATCTTAAGATATGAAACGGACAGGTGAGTAGGAAAGTCAACATCACATCCATTCATTTTTTGACAATAGGTCAAGAAAGTGCAGAGAATTAATAGAACGATAAAGTGGGTATCACATTGTATAGAGGAGAAAGATTGTTTTAATTATGTTCCAATTAGTCAGGTCTGCCAATGCTGTTAGATTCGTGTGTTCCCACCATCAAATCTGCCAATGCTGTTAGATTCGTGTGTTACCACAGTCAGGTCTGCCAGTGCTGTTAGATTCGTGTGTTCCCACCGTCAGTTCTGTCATTACTGTTAGACACACGTATTTTTCCACCGTCAGATCTGCCAATGCTATTAGACACGCATGTTCCCACCGTCAAATCTGCCAATGCTATTAGACACACGCATGTTCCCACTGTCAGGTTTACCAATGTTATTAGACACACATATCTTCCCATTGTCAGGTCTGCTAATACTACTAAAGACACATATATTCACAAGACACACGTCAATTTAGAAAAGCCAAACAAACAATATTAATCACTGAGTATACCAAAATGTATTTTGATATTTCACAACTGATGGAATTGCCTTAGTTTACGTTGTACAATAGTTTAAATGTATTTTTCTCATAAAGACCTCGACTACGTTGAAGAAACTCGTACTCTTGTCATATTTTAGTGTATTTTTTGATCAAAAATAGATATTGTATTCTCACTGATGATATAAAAGACGACAACATCATGTTCGGTAAGGAAAGAAACAATGAAACAACTTTATTAAATAAACGTAATGCTGATGTTGCAATCATTAGCTAACTTTCTCAAGATTTTGTGATTTTGTAAAACATGATGATTTACTTGGAATGGAAGGATCAGGTGGGAAAAGTCGTCTACCGACAGTTATAGCACTTCTAATGAAAGTTTCGATGAAGAGAGTGATTGTTCAGTGACCTAATTACTGCTCTAATTAACAACCTTTCTTAGAGTGTTTCTGCATAATTTCTTATTTCTTTGTCGTTTTCATGTTCAACTTGTACACAATTTACAGCAAGCGGTATAGGTATATTTCAATGTATTCTAACATAATATTTTTTAACTTAGTCTATGTTCGTTTCGTACTACATATTTTCACTGTTATTTGTTTCTTTCTTAATCTCTGCTTAGTCTTCTTATCTGTTCGTGGTGATATTTCAGTTATATTTTAGCATCTGTTATGAATCGATAGCTTTAGTTTTTGTATATCTCTCATCTCTTCTCATATATGTGTAGGATAACTACCCTTCTGATAGTTTTTGTTTTCTTTTTTAGCATAGGCCTTAACACTTGCAAACGTAAAAGCAGAATCATTTAATTTACAAAGTCGTTCAGTTAAGCATGTCGTGCTAATTTCTCGCTCTAATTCATTCATATTTTTCACTTTTTCCCAGAAATCACATTCAATGAGTCTTGTACCTGTTACCTTTGTGCAACAATTACATGGTTACTTTTTGCCTTAAACAGGCTGATGTTCCACACGTATGTTTGTTAGTTTCCAGCGACTTATTTCGTATTAAGTTAGGTTTTAAAACTATGCTACCCCATCTTTATTGGATATATATATATATATATATATATATATATATATATATATATATATATATATATATATATATATATATATAATTGTATTAAATTTTAACAATATCATCTACTTTACAATAACCAGCATTTCTGAACAATTCCTTTCATATAATTTTATTGTGACAGTACTAGGTTGGTCTTCTAACATCACCTTCAAAACTACTCGCAAGAATTACAGCATCACAAACTTATATTCATTATTGTGCCAGTATTATATAGCCGTTGTTGTCGCCATCATTATCTCCGTTATGATGACCAAATTTTGCTTTCAGAATCTTTATCACTCTCAGCCATTGGTTCTAATTAAATAGACATTGACAGAGAATTTGATTTAGAGGAGACAAAAATAAACTATTAGAACATTTTTGTATCCGAACCCATTAAATAGAACAGTATATATTTTGTCTTTGTTCAAGTCTGAATATCTGCTAACATGGTTGATATTTCTTGGAGCATCTTTCTCTGTTGATTTAATGAAGACTTCTAGATTTTCAATTGTGCTTTTTGGTTGTGTTCAACTACTTTGTTTTGGATGATGAGTCGTTCTGATATCTCTTCTTTAGCTTTTTAAGCGTATTAGCAAAATGGAAGAAAAACTGTGGATAAATTCGTATTTAACGTAAGCGACTTAAATCATTTAATCCAATTCACAGTATAACTTTCTTTCCAACTGACACGAACATTTTTATAGAACAATCAGACTGGCAGAAAACAAGCTCCATACATACATACATCTTCTTAGAAAAAAGTTACTCTCACTCGTTTAAATTTGGCAAGTAGCTGTTTGACGATTTCATTTATAGTCTCTTTGATTTAATGTTACTACCTGCGGGACCCGACAAGTTCAAACATCTCTGTTTCAAATCATACTTCAAAATATTTGCAACAAGTGCCCTCTTCACTTCCCTCTCATTAGTCGCAGACAAGGTCTTTTAGAACATGGAGTGTCTTCGGAAGCATCCTTAAAATGACGAAACTATCTAAAGATGTAGTACACGACAGAAAATTACATCCATCAATTATATTTAAGTTGGACCTGATATTCTTTGACAGAAACCTAAACTTCAACAGTATTTTATTCTGTTCTGTTTGTTCAACTTCAGACTTGCTCTCCATCTCCGACACTTTTAGGTCATTGTTCGTGTATTAACGTTATGTTCTACGCATAGATCTGTGGTTGTCCGCTGCAGATGAATTTAAAGGATGGGCGTATCAGTCAGTGATGATATTTTACAAATTCAAAGAAATAACATGTGAAAACAAAATATTCCAAAGTTTCAAATGCCCATCTTTTTGCAAATTGTCGCAAAGTACTGTTATCGTGTTTAGACTAAAATTAGATCGACATAGATGTAGAAAGAAATTAACGAATAAAATTACTGGATTAAAGAACTAAGAAGTGAAGGAACTAGTGTGGACGTGAAAGAATGAAATATCTAAGGAACAGAACAGTGTCAATAATCAAACGTAACCACAAAGCAGACAGATGTCACATATAAAAAAAATACTGCAAGAATCGCTGCGATTGCTGCTCTTTAAACGAAGGAAAGAGTATTGCAAAGTATTCCATCTTCAAGGATTATTTAATCTCTGAAACTAAGCAAATCACCATTAATAAGTAAATATAAGAAACACGGAAAATACAGAAAATAAACTTTCCTAAGACAATTATCAAGTATAATAGCGACCACGAATTGTTACAAAACTATTGAATCGTTCAAAGGTTAGCTTACGTTTGCTAGTAGTATTGACGTTAAATGTTCTGCTATCTGAAAATAGATTCTGAATTATTAGTGCCAAATATATGGGTGTGATGATTGCATGATTGTCATGGCATTATGGTTTCCAACGCTGTTACCTATTGTCATGGCATTATGGTTTCCAACGCTGTTACCTTAGAAAAAAGGTTATATATTACTAAATATATCAAATGTTCAGCCACTTTGCAGGGTTCTTTCGAATCGAATAGTCAGGCTTATCTGATACTTTGAAAAGTTCGTTTCTCTTCATAATTGATATTTCATAAATATTTGGAATCTTTAACACATCACGGTATCAGGCAGATTAAATGCAATTCATCGAATAAAGTGATGTGTACAAAGCAGCCATTTCAAGGCCATTTGAGAAATAATTTTGTTCCTTATTTACAAATGCATAAAATAAAACTAGCCAACAAATGTCCAAATGTATATTTTCAAAACACCAGTACATGTTTTCTGTGTTTAGTGACAAAATGTTAAGGTTCTACTTACCTGCAATCAAAGATTTTGTTGTTACTGTACTATATTTGCTTGGAATATGAACTGAAAACAAAATTGTACATAAAGAGTTATTGAAGTTACGATTTTTCTTCCAAACCGCATCCTCTTATAATAATTCGTTTCAATGAAAAAAGAAAATACTATGCTTTGAGTTTCTATGGAATAGCTTAAAATTATATTTCAGTTCTAATTTAAAAACAAATTTCATGTTACACAACTATTTGCCATTAGAGCCTTATAATCTACGACAATTTTATACAAATTAGGTCAAATGCTTTGTTTAGTCCAATAGCTGGTAAATTGTTCTCACTGTCTGCGTTCACTACAATATAAGTTCTATACTAATTGATGTAATTCATCGCCCTGTTAGAAAATAATATCAAGTCAAATTAAATGTGCCTGAATAGCATGTATATCCTCTTTAAGGAAAACTGGTCACATCCTCCCTCTCCACAATGCGATCATATTTTAGATTATGAATCATATAATACCTATTGCTTGCTTCACTATTAAATTAGCTACATATGGACCCATATATATATATATATATATATATATATATATATATATATATATATATATATATATATATATATATATATATATATATATATATATATATATATATATATTGATTTTAGACTGAATGAATTTGTATTACCCACATATGGGTTTGGTTTGGTGCTTGAATGTTTTTGTTGCCAAGGCATTTGAACTAAAAGTGCCTTGCCCACAGACACACCACGTTAACTGACTGAGGCTGGTGTAATGATGGGATTCGAACCAGCACATTTTTGGACTTTAACCACTGAGCCACCGCTGCTACTACATCCGCCCCCCCACCCAACCCCCACCCACATAGAAAGCGTCAACTATATATTAAAAACAAAACGTGTGACACAAAATAGTAAACCGACAACAAAGTAGTACACTAGATGCATACAATTTTCGTATTTCATCATCTCGTTATAAATATTGGAATGATTTCATAAAATGTCGAGAACCAAACATTTCCTAAGTTGTTATACTTCAAAGTTTGACCAAGACTGTGATGTATGATGCTTTTGCATTGTATCACCTTTGACTATGGTGACCGATGGCCAGTCGAGGATTAGTTTCACCTTTCAAAACACTAGCTCTCAACAAATATCCCCAGAACTCCGCTGATCGTTTCATGATAATCGCCATTCATTTCACACCAACCTAGATTCCAAACCGAGATTAATCCCCTTCAACTCGTGATTATCACCCTTTTGGAAGGCAACATGTTAGGATTTTTAGTTACTTAGCACCAAGAAATAGCCACATATGCAGCAACATTTGCAATCAGTCTAAATATGGAAAAACACTGCCTTCAAATGATCTTAATATTAGATCGTTGAGATAATGCACTGAATAAGTGAGTAACTAGCGTTTAATGTGAAATATTATATGGTGTATTTGGTGATTGGTCATTGTTAAGACTGGCAAGTATACATGTTCCTATGACACAAAATGCCTATAAAAACCATTTAAACAAAATATTGCAGGAGACGTTTACCTTGTCATGATATAACACTGTACAGAGCAGTTCGACATTCCAAATAAATAGTGAGACTTCAAGTTAGATAAATAATTAGGCTCACTTAGAACAAAGAAAGTAATCCCTTACCCACAAATGCCCTGTGATGAGCTGACGTCGATTCATACCATTGGCCGCCTAAGTAAGCCCGTACCTTGCAACGGAACGTGATGTCGTCATCATCCTCACTTGTCAAGTTGTAGTACATACTTGAAGTCCGACGGAAGGAGCAATTAGTTGCTGTAACTGGGTCCTGTACAATATCAGTGGGTACAGTTGGAGTATATGTGCTAAAATTAGTGGATATCAACGATGTCCGTTCCCATAAGATTGCGACACTAAAATCATCTCCAATATTAGCTGTGCATCTGTACATTATTCTGGTCCCCACCTTAAGTCGGATGTCGTTTGTGAGTTCAAGCTGAATGCCACCTTCTTCATAACGAGCATCGACTACACGAACGTCGTTAGGAGGAGCTGCGAAAAACATGTCAAGACAATAGGTCGGTAATAAAACTGAGCAAATTAATTAATTTTGGATATGACTTAATTTATAAGATGTAATTCATATCTAATGTACAGCTCACGCGATTTTTTGTTTCTTCACGCGTGTTGGTTGGGAAGTATATTTTCTCCAGGCATTCGGTGGAGCGGAAGGTAACTACCTATAAATTACCATATCAACTGGGCATGAACATCTTGTGCAACATCATTACGGATGGAGTTGATCTGCATTACTGAGTAACATTTTCCGTCACCGAGGATGTGTGTCAACTTTATTGAGTCAAAGACCATCCAAGAAGAAAGACAGAGATATATAATTAGACGGCATTTGAAGAATCAATTGTCTTTATATCGATTATTTATTTAGACAACTTAAAATAATTTCCAGAGTCTTCTAAATACATTTGTATTAAGACATGATGTATGGGTTTCTATGCAATACTTTTATTATGAGTTACTGCCATGTGCAACCCCAATTCAGTTTAAAGGTCGAAAGCTAAGAATCTAATATCATGATCGATGAAACGTATAGCATTGAAACTTCTTGAATTTTACGATTTTATTTTATTCCAAGAAATCTGAACACACTAGTGCAATGACCTTACAATAGACACAACATTCGCTTTTTGTGAACAGAAACAATATATCTTACGAAAAGCAAAGTAGTAACCATTGCCAGCATTGTTATAAAAAGTGCACGGAGAAAATATAGACAACAATTAGATTCAAAAGAAGATGTTAACGATAAGCAAACGAGTTAATGTATATTACATCATAATTGTGATGGAGTATCATATTTAACATCTCGAAATATAACCCATCCAAACAGATTGGAAGTTTATTAATTGTCTGCAATGGAACTTAATTGAATTAATTTTTTGTATTAAGCTTGTCTGCTTGGAAATATATTTTTCGTTGCTAGAAATACAATTATGTCAATGAGTTTTTTGGTGGGGTTTCAATCATTTAGAGGTTGTGTGTGTGTGTTTTGAAAAGAGCATTATGTACTGTCTGTTGTAGCTCATATAACAGTTATAATAAAACTGCTGCGATTTTCAGATATGGGCAGGTAACTCTTCTTCTACGAACCTCAACGTGCAAGTTCACGACAACCACAATATCCGATCCGTGACGGGCAATATTAATATTCAGATTTTACTGTAAAGGTAATATTTTTTTTGTATTTTTGCCATATTTCCGTAAGTTCGTAATTTAGTAGTCATTTTATAAGAGTAGGCAGGTCTGCAGGAATGACAGTTTTTTTATAAGGTGCCAACAATTTGTTTTTCGAAGTATGTATAACTAATGTACTTGTATGTTCAAAGTTAACCCATGCGACGTATGGACCTTTGAACTTATTTCAAACTGTTGCCTAGAACACGACACGAATAAATGGTTGATATGCAGCGAGACCGTGTATACGTAAGTGAATTTATATGTGCTTGACATAAAGGTTAGCAGATTGGATCTCCTCTGCTTTATAGAAGCAAGCAAAAAACTTGGTTAAATTGGTTTTTATTACATATATTACAATACATTTGGCTAAGTCGAAACAACTTAAAATGACCAACTTCAATAAGCACTCACATGGCATGAACAGCAACATTGTCAACAGAATTTCATATTTATTAACCGGGTCTGAGGCATTAGTGGTATCCCACTGGCCTGAGGCAATAGTGGTATTCCATTGGCCTGAGGCATTAGTGGTATCCATCTGGTTTGAGGCAATAGTGGTATCCCACTGGCCTGAGGCATTAGTGGTATACCACTGGCCTGAGGCATTAGTGGTATCCCACTGGCCTGAGGCATTAGTGGTATTCCACTGGCCTGAGGCTAGTAAATTTGAATATGTATCTGACCTTTGTTAAGTATTCAGCATAACTAGTTCATTTTTAAATTTACTATTCCTTTTGCCGCAAAGAAACGTGTTTCATTCCTGAACTGATTAAACATACAGCTATCTGCAGGTAGCTCCTTAAGACAAACTTAACAGTAATTTCAACAAAAGCTATGCAGATACAATTTACCATAAATTATTTGATTTACTGCAATTTCGGCACTTGTATCTTTATATGAATGGCAGTGACAAAATAATGGTATATGAAACTGAAAATCATAATTTTAGGTTACAATAACGTACTCACTTATAACTGTAAAGTTATTACTGTCAGAAACAGGTGAAGTTGTATTAGTTGCGCCCATCATTTTGTAAGTCATTGTACATTTGAACTCAGCTTGGTCTTTACAAGTCAGTCCTCCTCCGTCCATGGTCACTATCAATATGCCTGAGGTTGGAGGTTCTCCCGCTGCAACACGAACAAGACGCCCAGTAGCATTTGGTGATCTCATGTCCAGTGTAAAGCTAGTTGTAGTTTTATAATCGTCTACTGCTGCAATAATGGCATAGTCGGGGTCACTAGATCGTTTTCTTGATATTTCAAGCCTGTAGACAGTTTCTATGTTGTTTGTTCCATTACTAAAACACTTTAGTTGTAATCTTGGCACAGGATTTGTTGAATTTGACCCTGCCAATATGGATGATGGCACAATAGTCATGGAAACTCCTTCAACTGTCAAGGAAAAAGCATAATTATAAGAACCTGCTACATAAATCATACCCCACAAAAAAGAGACAGTGAACGTGACCGAAAACTTCCTAAAGTATGAACTAATCAATTTTTGAGAGACAGTCATATTGATGAACAAACAAAAATTTCATACTCCTTCCTAGTTTACTGAGGATTAAAAACAAATTATTTAACAATTTGAATAAGAGACCCTAGAAGAAACTGATGCCAAAATGGACAAAAATTATGTCCATGAATTCAAGACATGATCGTATCTAATTTTCAAGTGCTGAGTGTTGGAAGCATTTGATGGCCTTCAGCGAAAACAAGAGTTGAGAATTAGTAGCTGCGGTCAACGTAATGTGCCAGATTGGCACTGTAATTACTACTATAAGAATATAATATCCGATATAGAATCAAATATCCGGGATATAATCTGCGTTACAGAAATGTACATAAAGTAATAGATGTTGCTATGGCTCATAGATTTCTAAAGAAATAGAATCATCTTGCAGCATTTGCAACAAGTCTATACAGGCTGGTTGAGACCTAATGTTTCTTTAAGTTTAATTCATGTAGAGACAGTCATGTAGAGTTTTACAAACACAACGTTTTTTTGTGTTTGTTTGTTTTGTCTGTTTTGTATATGCCTTTGAAAGAGACTCATTAGGAGTCGAAAGCGCTCAGGCTAGTTAGTTACTAGTTTTTAGATTTGCACTGTTCGTTGTCAATTTATTGCATCTATCTCAATCAATCCCTGACACACGTGATCCCTTGCTTGAAAGGTCTGTTATTCGCCATATATAGGCAAAGAACGTTTAAAATTTGCTACATTCTAACGAACGATAAAAGCTCTGTATATCATATATGTACACCTTGAATGGTTCATAGTTGAAGTAAAAGATGCAAACACGTCAAACGAATAATCAACAAATACAACACAAGCTCCTGAACAACTCCACGCTGTTTTTTGATGTGACGAGCAAACTGAACCGCCAATGCAGTGTAGTAGCGGGGACACGGTTGAAGTTTTTCTTAAATCGCCAGAACTTGCAGCGAAATCGGCTCGTCAACAACTATATGCACCCGCTAGCGTAATAATGACCGGTTAATTTTTTCAACCACTCATTGCTGGATCTGTGATAGTTCCTTTGTGACTAATTACTCGAAAAAAGTCGGTGGAGATCGTAGCTGTTATGTTTTGACCATTATCACAACACTTGCACGTAAAAAGGAACCGCACGCATCTCGTGTAATTTGTAATTATGAATTTACATAAGCAAAATAAAAATTCCTGTAGTGCTTCACAACTTGCGTCGGTATGATGGTCGTTTGATAATGCAAGCAGTAGCCATGGCATCAAAGTACCAATAAGTGTTATTCCAAACAACATAAAATAAATAAGCTGTATTCATTACAGTTTCTGAATTTGTAAGTAAGTGAGCATTCCAACGGCAGAACACTTCAACATTACACGTCGATATTGAGTCCAGGGCTTTAGCGCCCCAAATACGGAACTATTAACGTGACAAGGTGCGTATCCATACATAAGTGAGCAATTGGAAAACACTTTGATGAATCTCGGTTGCCACCGATTGAAACGTTTTATTCATAAGTGTTACGTAAAGATATTTCAGAGATAAAACATGAATACTCAAAGTTTGGTCAAATTTGAATGCAAAAACAGATGACTATCACGATCTGTATATGCGTATTATTGTGTTCTTGTTCGTTCATATGTTTGAGAAGTGTCATTACACTGCCTTGTGTGTGTACAAATTAGATACTGCACATTACATTTCATCACTGAGAATGATTTGTGATGTGTATGCGTGCACAGACACACCAAACACAACGATTGGTATCTAGATAACCTTTTGGGCAATGATGCAACCGATACCTTGTGGTGAATAATTGTGGATTGATCCCGCACATATTGACATATATAAATATATAAACAATTACAACATCAGCCGTTACTACGGACACCTCTTTGAAGTTGATCTACTCTGAACAATTTCACCGTATTTTATGTGTATACCAAATGTATTACAACAATTAGAACAAGAAAATTTGGATAACACTTTACCAGCAAGATAGTTCCTAGTATACCTTATACCACTATGGAAGTTTTCATGTTTACATAACAGCTAAAGTGTGGATAATGTTGATTATCTGATGGCCCCGGATTCTTTGTCAGTCTGGTATGTGACTTTCTATTATCAATGAGCAATTGTTGATAAATCCGTTCGTTTAATTACTAATTGTACCAGGCTAGTTAAAAGTCTTAGGAAGAAGACTGGTGGGTATTGGGGAACCCAGTAGAAGAGTATGTTGGACCTAAACCTAAAATGCATTTGAATGTTCTTGGTTCCGGCAGAAACATTAAGAAAACTAAAGGTGTTCCATGCGTGGTTGTGCAAAAGTATCAGCACAATATATACGAGGAATGCCTTCGTTAGCGTCCTGAATTTGTACACACGGTAAATATTATACGGCCTCGGTATCATCGCATAAGTGTTTACAAATGCACCAGAGTCAGTTTTTCGTCGTTTGATACCAAGCGATGCAGACACCGTAACGGAATCAACCCTACACGTTTGGTTATCTTGCGAGTGTGAATCAACATACGATTGACTGATATTCAAGGACGTCCATTAGTGCATTGTGATTCGCAAAGAGATACATTGACGTGTTTAAACAAATCTTGGTGGCATTCGGCTTTCCTGCTTTTTCTTTAGTATGCCCTAAACGGTAACTTGTTGGTTGTTTTGGAGTATCAGTCCGTTATGGCATTATAAATACATCGACGGGCCATACAGGTCAGTATCGCGGCTTTGCCTACCTTCCAATTATCCTGATGCATAAAGATACCGAACAAATTTGTTTTGCGAGAAGTACCAACAGAATTTTCTGAGCACCCGTGAGAGCATCTTGTCGAATCACACCAAATGCTTTAAACAAATATGCGTGACTTCATAGTTTAATGATGTTATGACTAATGGAAATGGTGCTAAATTCTCATGAGATCGCGCACGGGGATGGGCGCTAGTCACTGAATCCAAACCTCATTAACGATTGCTGCATGTACTAATAACTGAATTACCGTTCCGCAGGATTGCAATTAAATTGTTCCAGAATAGCTTGGTCACGATGAAGGTTGACATGTCCGACATATGTTTTTCATCAGGTTATTTACAACATGGTGTTCCCAGTAGCTGTGTTAATATTGAAATGACATCAACGTTGGTGACATTTTTAAACTTTATGCAATTACGGATTTCTTGATTATACCTTAAAGATCATATCAACCTGAACTTTTTATGCAACACAACGAATACTTATTCCAGTGATCGCCACTAGCACATTACGAGACCGGTTTGATTTGAGGAACGTATTTTGTGCAAAAAGCACACAGGATAACGACATGATGTTATTATGTACAAGAATTGTATGCTTCAATGTTATTAAATATTAATTTCGATTCAAGAATACGTGTTTACTCAGAACGACCTTCAGCGGCACAAAGTAATCACAATACAGTTGGAAACTAAGTTGGCAGAAATGTAAAATCACCAAAGCCTCTTAGTACAGATAAGGAACCGAGTGGACGCGGATTTAAAGACAATAAAATTCAGCCAAACATCTTACCTAGGTATCATGGGCTATTTTACTGGTTTTACCGCTTACTGCTCTGGGTCACAGCGCCTGTCTTGTTTGACTCGGCGCATCATTTAGCCACTTCACTTTAGTGGTTTATTACTGCTAATAATCCAATTTTTGCACGTATTTTGTGTCTTGCTTGCTAAAAGTAATGAGGGATAGAAATCGTGACCTATATCATGAAAACGAAGGCAAAACATACAAAATTAAACTACTCCTCGTATGGGTCATACAAGATGTCCTGGTTCAGACGATTCGCAATCAAATTCATCTTGTCGAATATCGTTTATAGACTCATAATGTAGATATAACCTCAAGTTTCGCCAGTATAATCATATTGTTCCAAGTGATGAAGGAGAGACTACAAAGTATGCATCAAAAGTGACATATTCCAACATTGTCCAGACTTTCAAACTTTAGCTGTTATGTACAACATATAAAAACTTCCTTAGGTAGGAATTATCCTGCTGGTAAAGTGTTGTACAAATTTTCTTGTTCTAATTGTTGTAATACACTTTGGTATACACCTTGAATACGGTTAATATCTACGATTGTGATAATTGTAGATAATTGAATCATTTTAAATTACGAGCTGATGTTGCGTAAAAGTGACAGAATGGTGTAGTAAAACAAATAATCTTACCTGATGCAACTATACTTAGCTGCACTAAACAGAAAATGGTTAAACTCTGGTGCATTTTCTTTCAAACTGTACACAAATATGACACACAGTCAATATTTGCATATGCCTTTGTGTAAGAAATAACTCAGTGAAAATGTTTGTCGCGCTTCTAAATTTAGAATTATTTCCGCATCGTAATTTAGAGGTTGCATGACTTGTGCATCATTATACTCTATTAAATAGTCCCTAAGCGGTCATCAAGTTTACCAAAGCCTGAAACACTAAATATTTTCCTGCTTGCAAACTTCATAATAGAATAATTAAGAATCGTGTGTTTCATAAATGGCGTCAACGTCTATTCGATATATATATCAAGATTAATAAACAATATTTTGCAAGTGTTTTTCTTCATGATCTGTAGCTATACACAAATAAATATCCATTGCACACCCAGAAAAATATCGAGAGATGGGGCATAGACCAGTAGAGTGACATTTTACGGCTAAATAAGGAAGCTCCTGCATTTGAAGCGTTTCCAGGGTATGATTCTAACCATCAAGAGGTTCGGTTGTTCACACTTATTTAGAGTGGAGTGAGGTTCGGGGGAGTGGAATATCAAACACGCCTATGATATCACGTACTGATGTGTCATGACTTACATGCGTCCTGGTGTACGAAGGACTATTTTCGAGGAGTGAAACGGAATGTATTGTTTATGGTGTAAAAGTTACTTCGCATCTTTAGTCATCACAATAGCTTTCACTCTGAAATAGATACAAGATCTTTTTATCAAGCGACATAATTTTACAAACATTTATTGCCTTAATAGTATTTCCGTCTTCCTAACAGGATATGCAAAGATTATGTACAAATGAGGTCAAAGGCTTCTAAACCTATATGAAATAGCAAGATTCGTCTTGTGAAATTGGCTGTTGGGGTTCAAAGATGAATAAGCAAATAGGCTGTCTGATTTGTAATGGATTATTTCCTTTTATGAATTGCATATTCTGATGACGCGCCTACTAGATTGAAATAAAATTCGGTAGAAATATGATACGGTAATACTTCTGCATTGCAAATATGAAGAATAAGAAATATAATAAGGTATAGAGACTCTGACAAGATTGCAAAAAGACTCGTAAAGTTATAAATGACATCAAATTAATCAGTACTGCTAATATTGCATCCTAGAAGTTTTTGGGGAAAAAAATATTGGTAAATACTGTCATAAAAGCTATGGCATTTAGTGATTTGTGTTCCAATGAAATTACGGAGTATTTTAAAAACTGACATGGATCTCAAGAACTTACATTTGGTCTTTCCTAAGATGATAAGCTGGTCTAGGTTTATAGAGAAATAATCTATGGAGACTTCGATATGAAAATGTTAGCAGATAAAAAACTACTAATAAATTATTGAAAATAAATAAATTAATATCACTCTATGAAATATTGTCTGCATTGATTTTTAACTCTATATTATTATTAAATTATTGTACAACTATTTGATGTCATTTTACAGTGATACGGTGATGAAAATTTTAATATGTGTAATCTATAGGTGTATCACGTTTATTAGCACATGTACAATGTGCAATATTTATTTGAATCCATTAAATGTGCCACTTTTATCAAATATATCTGTTGATGAAAAAATCGAATGCCGATTCAGGTTTTTCCTATTCCTCAAAACGTCCAAAAAAAAGGTTTTTATTCTCCTAATGGATAATCAAACCTTAAAGTTTGCAGAATCAAGTATTCGGAAGTCGTACAAAATCAAAGGTAATGCCGACTGTGTTCTTGACCAACTCAGTTATTGGTCGAGTATATCTTTGAGAAATTTCTTAATATAATTTGAATAAGCTGACTTTTTTATCGCCCAAATATCTTCAGTCACAGTTAAAAGGACATAGCTCTTTGTTCTATTGAAAATAACCAGAGAACACGTTATCTTTCTTAATCTAATGCTATACAACATAATTGAAATAGGGTATGATATACAGAGTGAAACTCAATGTACACAGATACAGAAAGACATAAATAAGTTCCCTTTTCTATCAGTTGCAAACAAGTACAAAATTCGATCGTACAAGAAAAACACCCCAAATCATAATGAAAAAAATGTGCATCTCAGCCACCATGAAGAATTCCAAAGAATTTACATTTATTGTTAGTCCATCATTTTAATTTCATCTTAATATTAGTACGTAGTATTCATTCATGCATTCAAGGCTCTAACTGTCATAAATTGTATCATATTCTTTGAAATAAGTGATTTTGCAAATAAATTATCAATGTTGAATGGTGCTGATGTATTAATAAGTATCGGAGGCACGACTACGATAATAAAAGTCACATTTAAGATAAAGGCATTGAACGTACTTTCGCTGTTTTCCAAAGAGTCTGCTAAACTGAAAAGTATTACAAAACTTCGTTACGAAAAGCAATAATAGATCTAGACTTGCAATTTATTGCTGGAAGCGAAGAGAGCTGTGACAGAAAGAAATCCAAATGCAAAGGTGATTCCGTCAAGGCAAAGTAATGTGAGAAGAAGAGCACTAGTAGAACAGAGAAAAAGAGTGAAAAACACATTCCTCTGACAAATATATTCTGTTTGGGCCGATTAGCCCAAAAAATGATGCGAACATATTAAAAATGTTCACAAATTGAACAGCATGTTTTCACAAAATCTATTTCATCGCCCGTTGTTTGTTTCTAGGACTTGACATATATTTATCATATTTCTTGTGTTTCCTGACTTGGGTAGAATAGACTCAGCAATGTGGATGACCACTATTCGTAACAAACAAGACAAATTCTTTTGCTTTTAACTCTCTGATCGAAAACATGTTTGTCGCTTAAAAGAACGATTATTCTTTGCAATCTCCTCCATTGGGACGTTTGTATCATTACAACCACTTTTGTCGTACTCTTAAAGCCAGAAATCCCTGTCTTAACAATAACAACAAAAAACAATCAAAAGCAAACAACAATAATAATGATAATAATAGTTGTTTATTATTATTATTATTATTATTATTATTATTATTATTATTATTATTATTATTATTATTATTATTATTATTATTATTATTTAATATATACTTTAATAAGAACGAATGATGTGGTTACCCAATTATATACTCAAATATTTGAAGTTATGCCATTTTTTTAACTTTTATGGGCGTTTGTATACATTTTGCTATGAATTATTTCTACACAATCTATCCTGAAGTCACTAAAGATAGCCTGCAACAACAATCATGGAGTATTTTTTTTTTCTTCTCTAATTATGAATTCTAACAACGATCACCTTCTAGTGTCATTATTGATTCAATTATTTGTATATGTATCCTCAGTCTTGCTGTCCCTCGGGCTATAAACAAGCTCCTAACCATAAAACTACTTAGTCTTATGTGTGTATATATATATATATATATATATATATATATATATATATATATATATATATATATATATATATATATATATATATATATATATTGCACAGTAATCAAACAAACGGATATAAGGATAACCCTATAACTTGTGACGATCATGATTTCTGATATGAAACGGTTTCTGTAATATTTAAGGCATTTTGAGTAAATTAGTCATTGGAATTTTAGTACACTCATTTTGTATAAAGGACCTATTTTTTAAAGTTGGTTTTTTATATTTCAATGTGGGTAAGTATTTTCTCCATACTGTGGACAAGCAGTAACAAAATAGAATTCATTTATGATGTTAACGTTACAAATTGGCAAACTTGATGACCGCTAAGGTACGATTATCGGTTTATATTCCCCATCGTGACACTAATACAGCGCCAGATAGTTGTTTAGAAAGCTTTATTTATCGACTTTTAAGATGCTCATAAGATATTTACGACGAAGTAGTATGACGTGAAAATTGTCAATTAGTTACCCTAGTTTGTCTTGCGCTGGCAATAATGTCAACAGGAAGTTTTATGATTGGTTAGTATCAGTGGCATACATTCTTAGCGTGATCACTGTGTGCAAACAACCTTTTAATGATTGGTTCTTAAGTGAAGTTATACTGTCGGACGTGCCAAAGTTAGTGTAGTAAGAGTCCAAATGACCAATTTCGCGAGACTTAAAATGAGGTTTAGGGTTTTTAAATACGAAATCCTAATATTTTTTCGGGCAGAGTCATTCAACACCTTGAAGGAACAAGGTGTATTTTTTAATTTGATGCCAAGATTGTTTATTCTTCATCTGATTTTTTGGATTCAATTTATTTCCCTGGAAACTCAACAAGCTGACTTCCTTATAAAAAAAATCAGAAAGTTATTCCTGAAAATATATTTTGGAAATATTCGGAAATAAAGACTGTGATTCAAGTGAGGAATGCTTGATATTCGTATACTGGACCACATCTTACGTCGTAGCCTTCCATATTTCTTAGTCTTCGGGACTCAATCCTGGATCCTAATAGGACTATTTAGTGCTAGGACTTGTGTTTTCAGTCTTATGATCAAATCTTAGATTATATTCACAAAATATAAGGCGTAAGTCCTATATCCCTATTTTTATTTTGTTTACTAGGGACATAAATTGTTTTGTTAAAATATACAAAGTTTGTTGGCTTTCACTCTTTCTTTGTTACTGAGTACGAGTCCTTGTCACGTAACAACTTACGTAGGGATTTTGTTCTGAAGTACGTGTCACATTGCTTTTACCGAGCTATTAATGTCATTATTCATTTCAAAGTATTAAAATATTTATTGTGTCTTCTTTCTGATTCTCCTTTGTTACGTAAAGGCGTGTTCAAAAGTAACAAAGAAAACGGTGAAGCCAACAAGCTTTGTAAATTTTAACAGAATAATTTATTTCCCTGGAAAAAAGGTAAAATATGAAAAAATGTCTTACAGTTTGTGAATACAATCCAAAAATTAATCATGGATTTAAAAAATATAAGTCCTAACACTAAAATGTCCTAAATAACTGCAAGTTCGAATCCCGATGAAGTTCCAAGATGGCGGAATGTAGTATTATACTGGTGTGTAAACAGTTACTTATAGAATTGTATGAATCAAGAATAATATTCCGGCTTAAGAATTCTGACGAATTTCCACTAAATGTCTTTGTCCAAGAATATTGAAGAAGAAAAAGTATTGTCCATTGTAAAAAAAATATTTTAAATACGGAATTTACTTCAAAAAGCAATAACAAGACAAAATACATTGAGCCCGAACGTATATTTTTACTACTGACAAATCTACTAGAAAATGTCTGTTTCAAGCAGAGATTTTAGAAGACATGTTGGCTGACGTGGTCACTTAGAATGAACAACGCAATAAAAGATATGCCAAATTGCACGTAGGCTGTGGAAGAACTTAACTCTGCTGAACAAATCTTTAATATAAGATTCAATTTAGAAAAGGGTTGTTTACAAAATAAAGTGATAATGCAAGAGAAGTATAATCTTGATTAAGACCTACGGTTTTGATTGTGTGTTAATGAATTTATGAACAAATGGTCAAAACTATGTCTGCTAAAAATAAAAACATAGCAATCGAACTACGTTGTTTATCAGGTCAAAACAGAGAACCATACTTTCCGAACGCGATGTCAAATGCAGTGAATAAAATCATCATTTCAATAACGCAATGAAAGAAGAACAAATAAAGGGAATTTAAAACTAACACACAAGTAATTAAATTACATATCTTGTAACACCTTACCCAAAGGTGTTGGCTCTATATACAGTTACTTTCAGCTACCCACAGAGACTGTGTTTCTCTCCGAAGTGTCATTTCCATTTCTGAGATCGTTGGATCTGCTACAGACTTAGAAGGATTTGGTCCCACCATCTGAGCAATCATGCACCCTAAGTATTCAGTAATAGCGTATTTCGATGCTAATAAGAAAACGCAATTAATAGTAGATGCAAGTCTTGGCGGTCTCGGTGCATTATTAACTCAGAATGGAAAAGTTATTCCTACGCCAGTAGAGCACTTTCAGATGTGGAAAAGCGATATTCACAGACGGAACGTGAAGCACTAGCAGTAGTCTGGAGTTGTGAGCACTTCCATTCTGTACCTGTTCGGTCATACCTTTAAGCTGATTACATCACGACTCCCAGCAAGAATCGAGATGGAGATTGAGACGACTACAAGCATACAATTTCAAAACTGTATACAAGCCAGATAGAACAAATGCAGCAAATTATATTTCACGACATCCCTAGACTGAAACTGAATATTGTAAACATCCAGAAAGTTGCAGAAGCTTATGTCCAATTTATATTCGTTAATGCTGTACCGAAAGCCATGACTGTTGAAGAAATTTTGACGGCTACTTTAGTGGACCAGGACCTTCGACATGTTATAAAATTAATATAATCTGAACATTGGAAAAATTCTTACAAAACCAAACCCTGAAAACATTTTCAAGACTCAGACATGAACTGATGATCGTTCCAGTTACAAATGGTTTTGTCCTACTGTGTGACAGGAAACTTGTAATACCAAAAGAGCTACAAAACAGAGTGATAGAGCTAGCACATGAAGGCCACCAGGGCATAGTCAAGACATAACAATTTCGTCGTGAGAAAGTATGGTTTCATAGATTGACAAAAAGCAGAGGATCTCTAAATAAGTTCTATACCATACTTTGCATCAACGCCAATGCAAACGACAAAGCTGCTAAAAATGATATTTCTACCGGACAACCCTTGGAGTGAAATTAGCATGGACCTCAGTGGCCCTCTTTCGTCAGGAGTCTACTAAATGGTATTTGTTGATGACTACTAAAGGTATCCAGTAGTTGAAATTGTCAACTCAACATCTGCAGAAACAGTCATTCCGCAAAGATAAAATATGGTTAATGTTTGGAATACCAGAAGTTGGAAAAACGGACAATGGACCTCCATTCAATGGACAAGAATTTGCAACGTTTGCAGAATACATGATTTTCAAAGATAGGAAAATCACACGTTCATGTCATCAAGCCAATGGCAAATAAGAAAGTTTCGTGAGAACAATTGGAAAAACAATCAAAACAGCAAGTGCAGAACATAAAATCTGGAGACAAGAAATATGCAACTTTTTACGTAATTACAGAGCCACATCTCATGCAACAACCAACAAATCTCCCGGCGAAATGCTATTTGGACGAAAAATGAAAACTAAACTCCGAAGTATACAAATCAAATCAGATAATAGAACTAGGAAAGCCGACACTGTGAAAAGGAAACTGATGAAGAGCTATGTAGACCAAACTAGAAACGCAAAGAAGCCAAATTTCCAAGCTAGGGACAGTGTTCTAGTAAAGCCAAATTTCCAAGCTAGGGACAGTGTTCTAGTAAAGCCAAATTTCCAAGCTAGGGACAGTGTTCTAGTAAAGCCAAATTTCCAAGCTAGGGACAGTGTTCTAGTAAAGCCAAATTTCCAAGCTAGGGACAGTGTTCTAGTAAAGCCAAATTCAAAGCTAGGGACAGTGTTCTAGTAAAGCCAAATTTCAAAGCTAGGGACAGTGTTCTAGTAGAGCGAGACAAGTTGTCAACTCCATTCGTCCCCAACCATATGAAGTTGTCAACAAAAAAAAGGATCAATGATAACAGTTAGAAGAGAAGACTATCAGATAACAAGAAATTTTCATTCTTCAAGACAGTGAAGAATTCACCCCATATTCCACCATCCGATGAACAAACATAGGATACGATAAATTTAAAGAAAGATGAAGATAGATGTGACACGTGTCTAACATCCGACATAGCAATAAGATCGTTCCGAATCAGAAAATCGCCAGACTACATCAAGGATTACGTGTGTGCAAAATTATATAAAACTTTTTGAAGCGTTACTACATGCAATGTGTTGCAGGATGTTTTGATTAGAAATAGTGTAGCGTGCTATAAATGTAAACTGATCTGTAAGTATAGATAATTAACAATAACGTGTATCTCATTAAATGGCAATCTAATATAATCTAGTGAATTGGAACTCTACATCAATCAAACACCTGGAATATTATTAGGATTTAGCTACGAGAGCTGTAAACTTACTATACCCATTTCTAAGTTTACCATTTTGTACATTATCAACAAGAAAAATAAAAACATATCAAAAATCAAGACGCAAATTTTATTGCACTCATGAATTTCTGATCTGTGAATTTGTTATTTAAAAAAATATATCATTATTATCATTATAACTTGTTAGAAATATACTGAACTGATTTTGAATTTAAAATTATAAATTTTAAATTTGAAAAAAAGGAGGGATGTAGTGTTCTAGAAGCAGTGTTATACGAATATATATATATATATATATATATATATATATATATATATATATATATATATATATATATATATATATATATATATATATATATATATATATATATATATATATATATATATATATATGCAATAAACTGACGACGATTAGTACGAAACTAGTAACTAGTAACTGTTCGTCGTCAGTTTATTGCATTATTTTAATTAATCCCTGACACACGTGATCCCTTGGTGGATCCAGTACGCTTGAAAGGGTTGTTATTCGCCATATGATTTGTATTCTTTATATATATATATATATATATATATATATATATATATATATATATATATATATATATATATATATATATATATATATATATATATATATATATATATATATATATATATATATATATATATATTCCCACTGCTGGGGTAACTTGTTAGAGATCGGATAGAATGCTAGATGTAGGTCAGAAAGGCAAGTCAGTTAGAATCTATAGAATAAACATGTATTTTTAGGAACAGGTCTTTTCCTCTCTCATTACAAAAACCAAACGTTACACACCACATCCGCATAGTTCTATATGCAATTCTTATATAATTAAAGGAAATAAGCCACTAAAGATTAAACAGCGTATTGGCCTATTGCATCTTCAGATCCCAACCGCCAGTTCCCAAGATGAATCCCGCTATTTCGGATGACAAGCCTTTGACTCCATTTGCGCATGACCTTTTCTTACCCTGTCAGGAAGATGGAAGGACGATTCTGGTATCAAAGGTTTCTAATGTTATTTGCTTGATCACACGATGTTGAACCTATTTCTGAGTGAATACTTCTTCTACCGGCATACACATGGTGACTAAAGAAGCCAAGTAACGTCATCATTAGAAGGATCCTAGTTGTTTGTACTCTATGATGCCTTCAATGCTTAATACTTCAGTATATATTTAACGTGTGACAGAGTTAAGTTATTACCATTTTTACACCAGAGTATGCAATTTTTTTTAAATCTGAGATTACAATTTTGTAAATAGCATTTTTATGACAGCACAATTGGTCAATGATATGCTCTCAATAATCAAGCTTGAGGGGGTTTTGTTTATTTTTAAAACTCACAATGGAATGTTTTCCTTTCTTCAGTTGTACATGATACCGTGAATTCGTCTTTCCAATACACCATTCCATTCAGCATCGATCATTCAATGTTAATCATGGTATGTGATTGTTTTACATTTCAAGTGAAATGCACGTTGTTTTTTTTTTATAATTCGAAAATGGTACACATCGTCGCTATCCAAGTTTCCGATATGTAAACAGGGTTAACATTTCGAAACCTAGGATTGCGAAGATGTATGGTTTTGTGTCTAACGTCGATGCCATTTATCAATATTTGTATTTTTTAATATCCCATGTGTATGTTATTTATATTTGTCCGTATCTTCCTAGAAAATCAGCAATTCTACCTTTTATTTCCAATTAATGTGTACCTGGTTTAACTTAATTAATAATAAATATTATCAAATACTCAGGCGTTTTAATTTTTCTGCTGACTTCTTTGTAAGGTAAATTTGGGCGATGGAAAAATAAAATAGCGCGAAAGTGTCACTAAATCTTGACTAACCAAAAGGGCACTTATTCTTTTTTTAATATAACTTCTGTAGACTACCTTATCGAATACCACTACTGAACACGAAGGTGTAAACCCAACTGGATGACAATTAAACTCGCAGTACACGTACATGTAATACAACCACTCTTTTGTGAACATTTCTGGTTTAGTTTTAATTTGTATGTTTTATTATTGCAAGATGTAGAATTCGGCAGAATTCATCACTAAATATCAAATTTGTTGTTAAGGAAGTCTTCAGACTGTACCTACTTTTATCTATATGATATTTACGTTAAATATAGATGCCACCATTTACTGCAAATGTTGCACATAAAAAAAACTCCCACACACCTCATTTCGCTTACAAATACATAAAACATAACTATTTAATCTTCGTTTTATTTGGGGTTTTTTTTTTCAGTTATTCCGGTAATTACTTTTATCCAGGTATTTTTTATTCCGGTAAATAACTTTATTCCGTTTTTTATGCTGGTAAATACCTTTATTCCGGTTAAACTGTTGACCCGCTTTAGACATGCATACGGTGACTAACGATTATTAGTCATCTATTTCAAAAGGGTGACAATTGTTTCAACTTACGCAAATAGTTTACAAAGACGCTCAAAATTCTTGACTGTGTGTAATATTTCTGAAAATTTCAAGAAAATGCACCTCAGTTTAACCATTCTCTGCTTCATGCAGCTGAGTATAGTTTTATCAGGTAAGCGACAACTCTCCAATCAACTCTAGGTATGCGTCCGGCTCAAGGGGCATGTACTTAATGTAATATAGAGGAGGACATTACAAATTAGCCAAGGACTATCCAAGGACCTGTCTAGGGAATACCATGTTGACAAAATAGTTAAGAAAAAGAACAGTACCTTAGGGTTCCTCCAACGTAGTTCTACTAGTATGTAATGGGGTAATGGGCATAAGACACACACCCTTAGCAGAAAAAGTATTTTATGTGTATGTGTCCCACTAAACTGGTTATTTTTTTTCCTAATGTATCTACAGATTTGTTCATCCGATCAAATTTCAGTCACTTGGATGTAATTCCTCTCCTTTTTTAAATTATAGTGACTTTCACCAAGGTCCTTAAGTCCTGTGTTTGCTATATGTATTATGCTATATTGTGTGCTAGCTATAGATTTTTGAAAAGACAGCATTTTATAAAATCTTTTCTAGGTTTTTCTACTAAATTTCAGTATATTTTTAAAAATCATTATTTTAAATTTTGGAAATGTCATTTTTCATTTCCATGTTTAATTTTGAAATTCATCTTTCGATTATTATTTTAAATGAGAGACGGTTGCAGTTAAATAAAAAAATAAAACCTATTGATTTCATGTATGCTTGGGTGAGACATCTCTCATTTTTTTATGGAAGTCATTAGGAAAAAAAAACTAGGCTGCATTCTGTTTAAGGAGCCACATTCGATTTATTTTCTTTATGCTTCCCTTAAGCTTTTTGGATGAATCCAAATTCCCAATTTATGACATGTAAAATTTTCTTTACAGCAAGCAAGGCTTTAAATTCTGTCTTTACTTAGTGTAATTATTATCAGTATTTTTGTGCAAAGATTTTCAAAGTTCCAAAACGAAATTTTAAATGATGAAAAGTTTCATTAGTCCCTGTTGTTTAGAATGGGTAACCCTTTTTATTTAAACATTCCTGTATTCCTTTGTATATGTTCTGTTTGTCCATTTCCTTCACGTCATTTTCTGATGCTCTTTCACAGGCTTGTCCACTTCATGTAGCGCCTTGTGACTTTGCCCTGCAATGTCCATGTCTCATACTTCTTACATGTGCAGGTTCCCTGTACCTATATAGCTCTAAGAAAAGAATTAAAAACATTATAAAAGGAATGTATTGCTATATATTAGTAAAAGTAATTGTTACCTTTAACTAAAGTTGATTAAATAATTTTTTAATTTACAACTATATAGGATACTAAAAGAAATGATTTTATATAAAATTTAGGATTGTCAACTAAAATTTTTGTTTTGCCAACCTGAGGCAAGAGATGAGGCCAGAGCTCCAACCCATGCTTTGGCTGGTATGCACCCCTATTTGGGCCGTAAATCAAAGCATCCAACCCATTCCTCTGGTTAGTCATGGATATTGTATGGATTATGTCACTGGTTACTCTTTGATCATAATAACCATTCCACAGGCCATCATTGTAAATGAAATGACTTCAACGCTGATATTTGTGTTGTGGGCTTCTACATTACCTCTAGAACATAAATATCATCATCAAGGACTTAAATTGTGGGACTACTTCCAACACAACCTTTGAATCAGTAGTGAGGAAATAAGGAGCACAACATATCTCATGAGAGCAGGCCTCAAATACTGCTCAATCCCTGGAACCCCCCACACCAAGGATCAGATACACAAGTTGTAGATGGTACAGGAAAAGGCAGAAAGTCATATCATGAATCGGTAAAGGAATACTAGCAGTGCCATCACAATGCTGGACCACCTGCAGTTGGAATCACTGGAACAGAGATGGAAATCTGCTTCGCCAGTGTCTCAAATTAAGAATATTTTAGTTACTTAGTAGCAAGAAAATATAGCAATTTATTTGGTGACAAGATTTTTTGGCTGTTTAAAGTTGTACATACAATCTTTGGTTTGGGGTGGAGATATTCAGATGCACCATACAAGGAAGCTACAAAACTTGGATCTAAAAGGCACTGGAATCAATCCATTGTTAAATCAACAAATTCTTTCTTCATATTGACAAATGCATCTTTACAGTGCATTTTTAAATCGTAATTCTGGAAACTGTATGATGTCATACATGGGGCCAGATTAACTTAAATCTATGAACCTCTGAAGGCAGGAACAGGAATGTCTATAGTTGGCCAAATGACTATTTTGTTGATTCTGATAAAGTAAAACATGTACTCAAAATTAATTTGGCAGAATCTTCAAAGAAAACTGTTTACCTTTTATTCGTATCATCTGGCATACATGCATTACAGTTATACAGATTTCTTCACGCCTGTATAGTGTTTATTCGTATCGTCTGGCATACATGCATTACAGTTATACAGATTTCTTCACACCAGTATAGTGTTTATTCGTATCGGCTGGCATACATACATTACAGTTATACAGATTTCTTCATACCAGTATAGTGTTTATTCATATCGTCTGGCATACATGCATTACAGTTATACAGATTTCTTCACACCAGTATAGTATTTATTTGTATCGTCTGGCATACATGCATTACAGTTATACAGATTTCTTCACACCAGTATAGTGTTTATTTGTATCGTCTGGCATACATGCATTACAGTTATACAGATTTCTTCACGCCAGTATAGTGTTTATTCGTATCGTCTGGCATACAGGCATTATAGTTATACAGATTTATAGTGTTTTTGTTCCATATGGTCTGGCTATACATGGAGAATGAGTTTTGGCTTCTAGATTTGGGTAACATCGCAGTAGTTTGAGATATATTGTAATAGTTTTGGGTACTTTTAGGCTACTTTGGGCAAGTTTGGGTAGTTTTGGTGGTACTTATAAGCAAGTTTGGGGGGTACATCGCGGCTAGTTTGGGGTATTTCATGCTGCCCCATTATAACAATACTTTGCCATATATGTGAGACAACTGAAAAGGTAAGCTTAAATAAAACCAAGCAATTGTGGTGAGTCAGACGGACAGACAAACATAGACAAAATGTAAATGTTTTGGGGAAATGTATCATGATTACATATTTAACAAGCAGATTCCAGTATAAAGATATTTGCTTGTTGTTAAATGTTCTGTGAAAAGTGATTTATGAAACTTTGATTTAATTGTATTCATAGAAAGCATCTCTATATCTTTAGGGTGCACACTTGTTAATGGGCCATATTTTGTTGCCATAACATAGCATGGAGACCACTTATGTCACTTCATTATCACACCTACCCAACCTCAGCTACAAGACACAACCTTTGTATAGTGTGGACAGTGGGCAGTCCAAAACAACATGTACTGCAGCATGTCTGTTCTTTAATTGAAATTTTATGGAGGAAATTCACACTACCACCAAGTTTGGAAAACTGGGATGAATTTCTGAATATGAGATGGACTTAATGAAGACCTAGATTTAGAGCTTGAAAGTTTTGATATGAGAAATTTGCAAGCTCTGTGGAATTTTTGGGTGTGATGTTTTGGAAATCCTACAATTGTGTATAAAAAAAGACCCTGGTACTCTCTGTACATATGAGGTTAAAGTTTTGAGTTATTATTTTTTGTTATACATGTATATGGTAGAATGGTCATATTAGAATTGGGTTTACACTAAAGGTATCTTTTATATTATTTAATTCGTCATAAATGAAAATTGTGTAAAATGATTTTTGATATTGCCTCAGCAGCCATCTTGAAAATCTTTGTCAGAATTTCTTCTAGATGGCTGGTCATATCAACATTGTGCTTTACCTAAAATACTTTTTTATGATGCTTAGTTGGTACTAAAATGGATATGGTGCCAGTCTTATATCCTGTATGGCCACTGGCAACCATCTTGAAAAAAAATCTTGCAGGAATGGAAAGTCATATGAAAATAGGGTTTCACCAGAAGATTTATGATGTTTTGTTAATGTTTAATGGAAATTGTGGCAATATGATACAGCTAATGTGGCAACCACAGAAAGCTTATTTGAAAATATTGTTTTTTGCTGAAAAATATCAGAAATACTCTTGACTTCATCACTAGCCAGCTACAAGGAAGAAATTGCTTTATCTTGAATTACTGAAAAATATTTTTGCCAATTAAGACATTGGTCTTTTCCAGAGACTTATGTTTATTGGTAAATAATTCTTAGTAATTTGGAAGGAGTATAAAGATTTAGTTTTTTGGGCTTATTTGTTTCTCCATCGTTAGTCAATTTCTCAACCATACCATAGTTCATACTTTTATTGATCTTCAGTTATTCTCATTTTTGGGGCGCTGTGTATGTGTCAGGTAACAGGTTCTTAAAATTATACATTTTTCTTGACAGTTGAAGGAGTTTCCATGACAATTAATCCATCTTTCATGGTGGTAGGTTCGAGTTCAGCAAATCCTGTGAGACAATTAGAATTGCGGTGTTTTAGTGATGGAACAGACCACATAGAAACTATCTACAGGCTTGACATGTCAAGAAGACGATCTTCTGATCCTGACTTTGTCAATATTGCATCAATAGATGGCTATAAAATTATAAAGAGCTTTCCTCTGGACATGAAATCGCCAAATGCTACTGGAAGTTTAGAGCATGTGCCAGGAGAACCTCCAACTTCTGGTACATTGACAGTGACCATGGATGGGGAAGGTCTGACCTGTAATGACCAAGCAGAGTTCAGATGTACAATGACCTACAAAAAGATGGGAACACCTACTGCTGCACCTGTATCTCAAAGTAATAATTTTACAGTTATAAGTAAGTACTTTATTGTAAACTAAATGTGTGATTTTTCATTTCATATACAATTATTTTGTTACTACCATTCATATGCTGCAGTGATTTCGCTGCAAATTACAAGTGCTGAAATTTCAATAAATGATTTCTGGTTGATATATCAGCAAGACCTCAGGTCCAAGTACTGTCAAACTTATTTTAAACAGGTGGATGGTTAATCAGTTTTAAAATTTAGTTTACACATCTATTTTTAGGCAGAATAACTAGCAGTATGAAAAATATACTAGTCCTTATGAATCTTGCTAGTCATTACTAAAACACACCATCATACACATATGAAACTACTAGCCTAAGGCTAGGAAACTAAGAATAATTTTGAGTTATGTTAATGGAAATTTCAATTTTTTAATAATTTTGTGCTAGAGACTTTGAAAATGTGGTTGTAAATGTAATGTAACTGCTTAAAAAAATGTTTAATTTGCTTAATTGAAATTAGTTTTAAACCCACCCCTATCACAATGATCTACATGATACCAGAATATGACAGTTCAGGGTTTTTAGTAGACACTAACAACAGGTTTTGACACATCGAATTGCAAAATGACCAAGTTTTACACAAGAAAATGTAGACTTTTGCATTTTTTTGACAGACAGATTTGGTCTGGAGCTTCAGTCTTAATTACCATTGATTTGCTTCCAGCTTGCTTTCTTACCAAGAGTATGCTGTCCATAAAAAATTTATTGTAGGAGGCACTGATTGACATCTGCTTGACAATAGTTTCAACAGCCAATAATATTGCACCAATGGAATATATACATGAACTGGGCGGAGCTAACAGTTCACTGAAGTCAGGATTCAACTGACTTAGGTTGGATTGTTTTGAGATTACATTTCAAGTTTTTAATAGAGAAAGAGGAAACAATCATGACATGAGTGGATTGCCTTTTGATCAGATATCAGTGTTGGCATGTTTGGACTACAAATTATAATCAACTGGTCAGAACTAAACAATATCTTTATAGCAGCTCACAAAGTCTGTTGTCAATGGAAGTGGACAAACTTTAATTGTTTTTCATACAAGTCGCTTCATTTAGCAGGATGTTTAAAAGTTTGGAATCATTTATGATTTTACTGGAATAATTTTGTTAAAATATTGGCATTTTTGGATTGAGCTTTAAATTATAATCAGTTAGATTGGGCTTCTTGCTAAGGCAGTTTTCCGCATGGGATAGAGTTTTATTTGCTATTAATTTGCATAAATTAGCAAAATATGTAAAATCTCATGTTTTAATTAATGGATCATTTGGAAAAAAAATGAATGAACATAACACCCACTTCATACATCTGAACTTTAAAATCACAATGGCACAAAGAAGTATATTTTCTTTTCTGTCTGTCTGAGAAATAACCTGGCAGTGATGAATTTTCTGATCCTGACACGCAAAGATTTTTGCATCACTATATAAACGTAAAAGCCAATATACTAAGAAGGATTGTAGGTTGTGAAAGGAATTATACTTTTCTCATTATTGCATCTGCTGATGAATTTACTAGTGCCATAAGTTCTCTTAAATTTGGCAGCTTTGAAGAGAAGTGTCAATCTTCGAAATTTATTAGAACATTTAAGGACAAGTGGGAAAGTGAACTGACAACTCTGCGATGTACATCACTGATATTTGAATAATGTATAACCTTCATATTTGTATGTGTATATTTTTGCATATAAAATGATTTAAGCAGTTGATAATAGAATATGTTGAAAAGTTGAAAATATAATAAAGTATAAAATAATCCTCTTGACTGTTTCATATACAAAATATACACACATTACATAATTAGAAAGAGAAAAACATTTACAAAATTGAGATTATATATAATTATATTTTTTTTAAAATATTGAACAAGTATTTCTTATTATTCAGCATGAAACAAGAAAATTTAAACATTATTTGCTTCCACCGATAACGAGGAATCATTGCCATGACTGTCCAAAAAAAATTGACTTTTTCATTTTGACTCTTGAGATTTTGGGGTCAAGGGTCAGCTGCCTCTTCAGTTTGGTAATCTATTGAGTACCCTGCAGTTGATGTAACATCCTCTTCACTTGGTGATCTTGGCTGAGTTGACTAGTTTATGTTGGGTATAGAAGTTTATAGAATTTATCTTGGCTGGTGTTTGAATTATGCTCATATCGGCTCATTGTTTTATTCATTAGAGCAAGTACCCTAGGCATAGTTATAGTTTTCTTTATTTTTGGTATTTGTGGAGGTTAATTCAAGAAATTAAACACCAATAAATATCCAAGCTTCAACAGAGGGAGATTCATAAATGTAAGTATCCATGAAAGTACATCCTTTTTAAAATAACATGAAATCAAGACTTGAGTAAATAAATGAAACCACGGTACCCAAAACTTAGGAAATCTCTGTGATTGTAAGGGCCAAGATACAAATTTTTTTTGATAATTTGAGTTTTACCAATCAGCTGTGGCAAACAGTCAACTGAAGCAGTAAAATGAACAGGTAGTCCTTTTATCAAATGTGTATGTGTGTGTAAACAACAGTGGATCAAATAAGGACATCCCTACATTAAATTGCAGTACATTATGTATACTTATGTTACAAATCTCTGCTCATTCAAAGAAACAAAGTAAAGAGTGAAGTCAAGAATAATATTCTAGCTTTAGAATTCTGAATAATTTCCACTGAATGCCTTTGTCCAAGAATTTGATGAAGAACAAAACTTGTGTATGTTTCCCAGAGAATTAATTACTAATTCTGAAGAATAGAAAAACTAAAAACAAACTTGTGTAGCAACAACATTGATAACTCTGAACTCCAAAGGTATTTTTTATGACTAACTAAAATAATTAAAATTGTTAGTCTAGATCATAATTTTAAATCATGCAATAGGCCACATGTTCACTTGCTACAAGACATTTATCATGTACGACAATGTAACCCCAATTAAGAACCAATAATTAAAAAAATGTTTTCACATAGTGATTATGCAAGCAAAGTATGACCTTGATACTGACCGATCATTTTAACTTTAGTATTTACAAAGTTTCTGAGGTAAGGTCAGCTAAAAATAAAATGAAGCAGTCTACTACGTAATCAGATTTAATAGAACTGAGTTTTAAAAAATCCAATAGATACTATTATTATTGCAATAATTTGTAAAATAAAAAAAATATTAAAATTAACATACAAACAATTTGATTACATATTTGTTACACTTAATAATAATAAGTTCATTAGTCATTCACATTTAAGTAAATTTGCTGCCATTAGGCAGCATTAGATACATTAGACAATGTAAAATGATGAAAATGCGACCAGTAATAAGTGAGACAAGCCATTTTTCTTAAGTCATTTGGTCTTGTGTATTCAGAGAATTTGCAAATAATGAAGATTTGAAGTGCAGGGTTCAAAATATTATGCCAGTTATGTGGATGTTTGAGAAGTGAAAATAGCATATAATTCCAATTTGTTTTGAATTTAATACTACATTAAGTTAAAAATGCAAAGAACAAGTACAAAATCATATTAACCTTTTGTTCTGAGTTGAGGAAAGAACTAATGTAATATAAAAATATAGTTGATAAACACATCTTAGCTTTGATTATCCCTATGCCATATAAAACTTATTCTTTCCACCAACTTCAAACAAAATATGTTTTGTGCATGTGGGTAACATTCTAAATATATTTTCCACTGTTTTTCTACAGCTGCTCCAAATGATGTACGGATAATAGATGCTATGTACGAAGAGAATGGGGTAATGAAACGACTTGAGAATGACAAATCATTTAAGGTTGGCACTAGAATCATGTACAGGTGTTCAGCTAATACTGGAAGCGATTCCAGTGTTTCAATCTCATGGGAGAGATCACCAGTGATGGGAGCATCCACTAATTTTGTGCCATACATTCCAGCTGATGACATTGTACAGGATCCAGTTATATCAACTGGTTGTTCCAACACCCAGACATCTAGTATGTACTATAACCTGACCAGCTCAGACTTTGATGGCATTATATTCCGCTGTAAAGTGCGATCCTTTTTAAATGGTGAGTGGTATCAATCCACATCAATAGAGCGCCGGACATTAGCAGGTAAGACCTTATTCTTTCTGTTATAATGTTTTCATCAGTAATAATGAACTAGGGTACCAGAGTGCATTGGTATTGACAATGTCAACTGTTTGTGGTAAAGTTTTTGAAGTTTAAGCTTACTTTGTGCCTTACTGATAAGTAAGACAGAATTACAGTTCATCATCAGTGAAGGATAGAAAAATTCACCTGATAGTCAAATTTGTGAGCAAGAATGATGCTTTGCAGAGTGCTGACCACAAATTTTGATTCCAAGGATGGTGTTTCCTATCCCACACTGCACATTGTGGATTTTTTTAATCCAATGTTAATCATAAACTAGTGAGGAGAGATGAATGGTTATCAGTAAGTGTTTAGCTGTAGATGCTCTCTGATAAGGTCACTAGCAAATGATATTTTGCACATTTTACCACCAACATTGACAATTCTTAACAAGGCTCACTGAATCAAAATCAACTTATAAATTACAAATATAGATAAGAACATAAAGCCTGATTTGTGTTCTGTTTATGTACATATTTTGTGTAACAGAATCTTGAGGTTCAGCAAATTTTTCCTTAACATCATATAAACTCAATGGTAAATCTGCCAGCATATCACAAATATGGCTACTGATGACATCATTTCGGAACTACCCACAGAAAAACATGGTAGTTTCTGGAAGTTGGCACATTATTTGATGGATCATAAGAAGTTAAGTTTACAGCAAAAGCTTGATGTAAGCAAGAAGTAGTTATTAAACTAGAAAGAAAATGTTTTGGGGGTATCCAGAATGCTAAAAAGCTAGTAGATATTTATAATATCGTAAAAATAAAGATATCGTCTATCTTGTCACAGAGTACAATCAAATGGGATTTGCATATCACAGTATGGCTCTCTGTTATGTGCAAATTGTTCCACCCATACATAGGCAGACATACCAACCCTCCTGTTTTTTGTGGGAGACTCCCTGAATTCATCTGCACTCCCACATTATTATTTTTACTCCCGGAAAAAATTGTTTCCTGAAAAAAAGGGAAAAATTCATTTAGTTTAACGAAAGCAGTTTTGGAAATTCCCCAGCATATAATGTGCAAGACCAGAAGTGTGCATAAGTTCTTTGAAAAGCATGCAGACTTGTATTCATAAGTTTGGTGATCTTTTCTACAATGTCTAAAAGAAAAGAAGATTCAGATGAAGTTGGAAAAACATATCAAATTTCTTTCCATGCTTCTTATAGCCTGGAACTTCAATGCCAGACTCATGGAAGTGATAAACATGCAGCATTTTGCGTGATGTGCAATTCATGTTTCATTGTTGCCAGGGAGCAATGATTGTTGTCAACATCTCAAGTCAGAAAAGTAAGTTTTAAATCTTACTGTTTATTGTTATGGCCTTATTTCTTGCCTTAATTGTATGCTGCAAATTGTAATTTGAGTGCCAGCATTAAAATTATGATTATCTTTAGCAAAATTAAGATACACTGATAGATTGGTTAAATCAGGTACAGTTGAACAAACGACAATTGAATCTTTACATTGGTTGATAATAAAAATACTAAAACTTTATTATTATTATTATTTTTATCTAGCTATAAACCCAAAAATGTACATAACAATTTAGATTTATCAGCTCTTTCCTAAGAAATTCATCTACTTGTCTAAGATATATAATAAGATTAGGAAGAGATAATAATACTTAATTGTGGCTGAAGTTTTAATGACAATTAAGAAACATTAAATGCAATTCGTTTTTGTGAATGAATGCAATTTATATTTTGTTTTTTGTTTCTGAGTAAGTATTTTAAATTTCATATACTTTATTTCACAGGCACTTAAGATCTGCACATACAAAAAGAAACACCCTATGTGTCAAACTGTTTCAAGCTTGTGGATTCATCCATTGAAGAAGCTGTAACCAAAGCTAGAGTACTTATTACTGGGTTTCTCATTGAATATAATATCCCTCTATCTACAGCCAATCATGCAGGTGCCCTTTTCAACGCTGTTTCTGCATTCATCCCATTCAGCATACGACATCCTTAAAAAATATCAATGTGGACAAACAAAACCAACTTGCCATGTTAAGGAACTGGCAGCAGCTTCTACAGAAACTTTAGTTCTGACAATGAAATGTGGGCCATTTAGCTACAAATGCTACAGATGGTAGCAATGACAGGGGAGACAAGTTATACCCAAATATTCACTATAGTTAAAATGGAAATACATGTACAAGAACAAAACTTCTAATACTATTGTAATTGGACACAAAAGTGAACTGGGGAAAACATCACGATAATAATTGAAAACAAATTTGAGGAAAAAGACATCCCTTGGAGGAATTGCATTGCATTCACCACAGACAATGCCAGTGTTATGATAGGAATGAAGAGTGGTGCCTATGGATTTTTGCTGCAAAAGCAGCAAGAGTTATATGCAGCTGGTTGCATTTATCATCGACTCCACTTGGCTTGTGAATGAGCATGCAAGGAGCTTGCTGTTAATGTAGACATTCATGACATTACTACATGAAAAAGATAGGATGCATGCATTCATACAAGAAGAAGCAGGTGTTGATATCACTAAGGTGTGCAAGCATGGCAGTACAAGGTGGCTGTCTCTTGGAAAAATAATAAAATGGGTATTCAAGCAGTGGGATCCATTTAACAGCCTTCTTTAAGGCAGAGGGCAAAGAGAAGTCTGCCATAAAAAAGTCAAACATAACAAAATGTGGAAGTCCAGCCTGGGAAGCAAAGAGTTATTGAAAATTTAAGGTCCAGGACTTTTAAGTTAAACCTCCTTTTCTTGGACATCATCATTCCCTTTTTTGACTTGGTGAATCTTGAGTTGCAGTCAGAAGAACCAATGATCCACAAGCAGGCAGCTCAGACAAAAGATCTTATCAAGCAGATTATGGCCATGTTTGTGAAACTTTCTGCCATTGTCTACAAGGATACAGAATCTGTTTGACTGCCGAATTGGATTCAATGTCAAGAATGATGAAGAAATAATGTTGGTCAATCAGCTTGGAGCTACACACAAGAAAGTAAACTTCCCAAAGATATGATTATGATTTTTAATGTAGCTTTAACAATTTTTCAGTCATATTGCTATGATGTCTGCAGTGTGGCAGTTTATAGTGTTATCTAGCAATGGGACATCATGTTGACATTTAGCATGATGTCCCACCCAGTCACATTGTCCTGACACCAGCTGACCAGCCCTAACACTAACCTCTTAATGCTAAGCATCAAGCAAGGCAGCTGTTAGTACCATTTTTGTAAGTCTTTGGTATGACTCAACTGGGGATCGAACCTACAATCTCCCGCATCAAAGGCAAACAATCTAACCACTAGGGCACGGAGTGGTTAAACTTCCAAAAGAAAAGGCTGACTCATTCTTTACCTTTATACAAGCCTTTTTTTCAATAGCATGTAACTATCTAATTCAGCATGGAAATATTTCAATACCTCATCTTAAAAATGCGGTTGTAGCAGATGTGACAGAGACCCTTCATCAGCATTGCTATGCTGGATTTCTTTGTGAAACAGTGTCCAGCAGGAACTTAACTAGATCAACAGCAGATGCAGTTTTCTCCGTACCAGGTTGAATAACTACCTCCTGGAATGCTGGAGCCTAATTCAGCAGCTGCCATGGACCAAACTTGGATAAAGATCGATGAGGTCAGAGATAGCATGGGTCAAGCAAAATTCTGACTGCAAAAGGCATGAGCCATATCCTTGCCATCCCTCACAGCAATGCATCCTGTGAAAATATTTAGTTTTGTGAGGCAGAATAGGACTGACTTCAGTAGCAGTATGAAAACAGAGACACTAACGTTTTCTTGTTAAGAAGGTATTGTCTGCTCTCAGAGATAGCTGGACAATGTTATGCTGAAAAAGATGCAAAGATGCAATAACCATGTCTCTCCAGGAGTAGTGTCAATTGATGTTCATCACTCTTATTTATATATTGTTATTTATTATCTAAAAATAAACCATTTTTTAATTAAATTAGTATTTTTTTAAAAAATGATTCACTTTTTGTAAACATGTTGAACATGTTTACAACCTTGATGAAATCCTCACAGCATTCATTGGAAAATTTTAAAAATCTCCCTATAGGAAACTTGTTGGGGTTGGCAAGTCTGCATAGGAACAAGATAAATAATTTTTGGCAGAGTTTAATGTTTTCTTTGTCTTGTTTCTCTTATGGAATACTCACAAATGTATTGATCATTCCCTATACTGCCCATGTTGTTGCCACCAGTTTACACTCCATAAAAGCTCGGAAAAGTATGTTGCAAAAGAAAATTTACAAATCATTTGAATTTGTCATGGGAAAATTCATTTTTACCAATGTTGAAAACAGTTTCTCATTTTATTAGGTCTCATACTGATTTTTTTATATAATCCTATACTAGCAGGAAAATACTGTGGCAAATTTAGGTGAACATCCTAAATTGTCTTAAGTACAGAGATGCTCTGTCACAAATGCACATAACCAAGACCTGCCATTTAACAATATACAAAAGTTGGTTGTGAAATTTTGTTGTGAAAAAAATGAAAATGTAAAGAACTTAAATGGCTATGTCCACAAACTGTAGTTCAGGTGATATCTTATTTATCTGTCCCCCTCTGGTCAACAAGATCTGTGATTTGTTAAATTTAAGCTGACACTGGCAATAGGGTAAGAAAATCCCCCAAACTCTGGCTTGCTCAAGGTGCAGCCCAGGAAAAAAATAAATGATCCTTCAATTGCAACATTTTTTAACATCAAGGTTCCAGGAGTATTTATGATCAGTCATTTCTTATTTGAATACATTAGCCAATCATAATACCTTAGGAGAACTACCACTGCCTCACAGTTCCAGCCCTCCCAGATACTACTTTTATCTCAAAGGATCGAAAAGACATGTTGGTAGTCAGGCAGAGTGATCTCCCCTTACTTTTAAGACTTGGCAGCAAGGCATAAAGATATATTAGTTATTACTTCTGCTTGTGCTTAGAAGCAAACTCTCATCATGAGAGACCTTGCAAAGACAAAGCTTCATAGAAGATATGCCATATGGAGGAGTTATTTCACTTCTAAGACAAGTATATTTCATCTATATTTACAACATTTTCTCTTTTTGTCACACCTTGTCATCATCACACATTGGGTACTTGCACGTGGAGCCTTCATGACTTCACCGTCCATTTGTGCTATACTTAATTTTATGTGCAAGTCTCTATTGCTCAGATAACTCCTATATGTGTAATTTCCTTACTAACTGGTACATATTAGCGAGTTTTATCCAAGGCTTTCATAGCATCCAGGTGACATTTTAGTTTAATTACCTGTACATGTGGTCTCTGGGACATTGTTTCCTACAAGTATTGTCTTCTAATGGATTTTGTAGCACCTGCTACACCTATCTCTATATATTGTGCCTTTATTTCATTCTTAGTGAAGGTTATTTGCATGTATTGTTGATAATAGTACAGTCTGTGATTCTAGTCAGATGAGTAGAAGTCAGCACTCTATACATGGTTCATTCAGTCACCTACTGTACATGCATGATTACATAGGCAACACTGCACATGCATGATTACATAGGGACACTTGAGTCCTGTTTATCTGCATGACTATATATCATGTTCAACAAACACTTAGTCACACACAGGTGTAGCCCATGTCTTCATAAATGAGGTTCAGGCTACAATATTTACATGTTCATGTCTAAATTATGTTCTGAAAAACCCATTATTTTTGTATATCAAGATGTGTTCTTTCATCATGCTATATTTAGCTTTGGAGCACCATGCTTTAATGATTCTACCTGTATAGGCCACCTTTGACCTCCCTACAGGTAAGCATAGTCATTGAAATCATCTGCTAGCAATTTTTTTCAGGTTATTATAATATGTATAGCTCTGTATAGTATGCACCATAATATGTGCAGGCACACAGGTTTGTAAACAGGTAGTATTGTATTTATAGTTTACCTGTACACTTCCTACCTTATCAGACATTAATTTCTGTGTAAGCCGATTAATGAATTAGCTCATTGCATTCTAGAACAGGTGCAGGGCTACAACTTTGTCCATTTTTCTCTACTTTGTCTTACAGATTAGAACTATGGTCAAAGCACAAACAAGATGCAGATCAAGCCAAAGGTGTCAGTAGTTTGCATTCTGATTCCTTCTGCATTGTGAACATTTTTGGGAGCAAGGGAGATAATTTATCTTACCCTTTAACCACAAAGTGCTGGACAATCTCAGAACAGCTCTGGTACTCAAGTCACCACCACAGAACTCTTATCATTTCGGATCTCCACCATACCTTGCCTCCGTAGGGTTCGACTTGATTCCTCCACAAAATGGGACAGACCTGATAAACAGCCTCTCATTCAGCAGACATACAGACTGGTTACATGGTTCAAATATACCATAACTCTTTCACAATTGATGATTATAATGCCATCTTCCTCACTTTGATGGTCTATTTCCATTGCAACAGGTCTATGCCAAATACAAGGAATCACAAAGTGCCAAACATTATTGGCTCAATCACTTAACAACCTGGGTTTCCAGTACGCCAGACACAACTTTTATAGACATGTTCAGGGACCCGTCTATTTTGTACCAATTCATAATACTCATTCGGCATGATACTATTAGTAGATCTTCGTGTCACAATATACATTGCCTCAAAATTTCTCTACACTCTGCCATGAGAAAAGCCTTTTGTACTCAGGGCATTCTACGAGAGCAGTAGACTGCATCACTCTTTGCCAGGTAAGTCGTGATGTATTACAAGGGACTATAGCCCTTTCCACACAATCAGATGTTGATCATTATACCATCAATTCTATCCTACACGAGGGCATGGTAAGTTTCTAACTTTCATTGAGCACTTTTTTTCTGTCCCGGAGCTATGTCTTTTTCCAGCTCTGATATCAACATACACCAACGCTCCAGCATCTTTTGATCTTAAGATGAACAGACAGTTTGACTTGACTTCCATTTGCAGTCTTCACAGCATTATGGATATTCTGGCTCACCTTTATCTTCATTTCATCAGCAGTTCTAAAATTTACACTCATTCGGTACGCAAGCATCAACAGTGATTTCACCGCATTGGGGATGACGTAGCCACACTCCATACACATGGATATGAATGGCTTTGTTTACACCTGTGAACAGTATCATTGTTATTGTGGGACTTTTATTATCTTGTGTTATCTTCAAACTGATATAACATGCCTTATCTTCTCCATGCAGAACACCTAAGGCATGCATGGAAGTCAATCACAAGGTAAGAACACGACCTCAGTCCTCTACCACTCTGCTTAATGTCTCAATGGACGAGTAATCTAACAGACCTTCCCTATGCAACCATAGCATTAGTACAGGGATTCTACAAAATAACCAAAGGGTCATTCATAGGACACAAACCCCAGAATTTAGACATCCTATCAAAGTTCCACCAATCAAATACAATGTTGATCTAGCACCGAGATGGTTCTTTCATTCATTTGATAACTTTGTTTTCGTCCCAACAGCATATGACTCTCTACTCTGTTCAATGGCCAAAATACCCTTGATCATTTTTTACACTCCTTTGTTCCCTCCAGGAACCCTACCGTTCATTTTGAACGATATCCATGAGTGAGATTTTGCCTTCACTCTGGGCTTAAACAGCACATACATTCTTGTCTCTTCATAGGCTCACAGGTCATTTCTGATAATTGCATGCAACATCAAATATCTATTCAGAGCACCCAGTTTGAGGCTCCTCATTGGCCCTGGGGTCTTCCATGTCTGACGAATCAAGTAATGGTGGATACCCAGACTGTTTCTATGGCGATAACCTCAGGTTACTTGGACAACATCCTGCAGCAACATAACTGCTCTCTCCAGTCATGATAGCCCTTGTTTCCAATCTGGATTGGATATCTCATTGACAAGGAAAATAGACCTCATACACCTATGTATGGACTATAGAACCATTCCTTGTCTCCCTCAGGCACTGAAATGGCCCATGGTAGCTCCTTTCTTTCAAGGAATTGTTTTTATCTTGATGAATGGAGTGCTTAAGCTGGCCTACTGGACCATCCTCTCAACATCTGCACCCAAATGAGACACCGTTGGCAGAACTTGGGTAGTTTAACTTGGATTGCGGTGGGTATGCATCTACGCGACCACCCACTTGTGATTGCAGTCTGTACCAATACAAGTATGAAAGGCAGGGGAGCCCACCCATCATTTTGGGACACATGATATTCCCACAAATGACATCTACATATCAACAGTACATGACAGGATGACCAGTGTGAAAGCTTTTCAAGAATACCTAAAAGGCCAAGGGAGGTCTCATTCTGTCTGACATATCTACATCTATAGTGGTGACTTGTCTCAACAATAAGCATTATCTCTAAACCACATTGATTGTTTATCTTCAGACAGCAAGGAGGAACTCAATCCTGCAATGGTGATTATCTTCCATAACAAGGATCCCAGTCACCAGACCTTTGCATTATGGTGTGTGACCTGAATAAGTGATGATAAACAAGAAATATGGATTCACTATATCCCAGGACACCTAAACACACTGATTGTCCATTTGTCATGGCAAAATCAACTAATACAGAAGAAATGGTCTCTACATCCTTCAGTTCTCACACAGATCTGTACCCAATTGGATCAGCTGTTGGTGGGCCTGTTTGCAACAAATAGTGAATACCAAAACCCCATTCTTTGTCTCTTCTGTACTGGGCCCAACAGCTTGGGCAGTAACTGCCCTATCGTTGGACTTGATCAACCTTAACTTGTACACCAACCATTTATAACTCTGATTCCAAGTGATACAGCAAACAACAGAATCAGGCTGTGACCTCATTTCATAACACTGATGGGACAAGTGGATAGATGATTTCATCAATATTGCATCAGAAACCCCACAAAAGATTTGGGTCTTCCCCATCTACTCAGACAACCCATTCAGCAGTTTTTCACACCTGGCCAAAGCTCCCAGACATGTAGATCTGGATCAAATCAAACAGGCCCTCACACTTCTCCAGTCATGGAGAGAATCACTCAGGTGCTACTGCCCTCTACTCTAAAGCATATGAAGGCAGATGGCACTTTGTACCCACTGGTGCTCAAATGAACAAATATTACCGTTCCAGTTATCAGTCATCAGTATCAGCAGACAAATTTTAGTTCCCTTGAGCTAAAAGTAGTACCTAGGAGGCCTTGACTTGTAAGGTAGTGGTCATTTTCCTAAAGTATTATGATTTAGTATTTTCAAAGCAAGATATTTTACTAGAAAAAAATATGTTTTCTGTCAGTACCACCTTGTATTTTGCCACCAAATTATGCTTACGAAACAAAGATATATTCAAAAACTAATATTCTGAAATATGCTTGTACAAAGAGGAAAGGGGCCCCAAGTGGCCACGTGGTCTAAAGCGCTGTCAGTTACGGATCACTGCCATCTCACCTCTGTCTGCGTGTGTTCGAGTCTAGGATTCGGCTAATGTAGATATGTGAGAAAGCTTGCCAGTAGCTTCTCGTGGGTCGGTGGTTCTTTCCGGTGATTTCCCGGTTTCTTCCTCCACCATTAATACTGGCCGCCATGAATAGCCTATCTTGTGCTGAAAAATGGCGTTAAGCCCAACAACAAAGAGGAAATTAACAAAAAAAAAAAACCTATATGTGTTTGATTATATTTTGTTTTAGATTCAATGCATCTTTTTTTGGCAAAGAGTTGACACTGTTTTATAAACCTAACCCATGTTTACAATTTATCTATTGAAAAGCTACTAATTATCCTTAATTGAGATGATGAAAAGCAAGAATTTTTGGAAAGGTGTGTAACAGATAAAATAATGACTTTTCTATCAAGCATTAAATACTCTTTACAGTGATTATTATGAAGATATTTCAGGTTACAGCACTTAATTCTGTCTGGGTGCAAAAAGACCTCCAAAGTATAGCCTATATTACATCTTGCTAATGAATTAGAGCAAACATGTTCTTTGTTATGTTCAGAAGATGCATGGAACATACATTTTATCCTGACACATGGATTGTAGATACAAATTGAATATCTTGCAGTTGAAACATCACAGTTCAATTCTTCTTTTTCATTTTCAGACCATACTTCAGGTAATGCAGGAGGAAAAGCCGGTGGACCTTTAGGTAAAATACATGTGTAAATACATAAAAACTCCATTGCTTGAAATACATGCAAATTCATAAAATACAGTAAAATCTGTCAATATAGAATGCTTTCCTTGACCTTAATTGGCAGATGCCTTTTGCATATAGATGTAAAAGTGATCAGATATGGACAAAATGTATATGGATGTATTGTCTAATTCAGATTCTTCTTTACCTGTTTAAATATTATGAGTTACGAATTGCAGACCATTGTGCAGTTCATTATGGAAAGGATCAAAGGCTGTGTATTCTTTTCAACAACTGTTCAGAAAAACAGCTTGTTGTCCATATTTGGACAGCAGTTGAGGTCATTTTTATCTTTTCCTGGCCATTCATCTGAATATATATACTTTGTGTACTCACCTTATATTAAAGTATTTTAACATTTAAGTCCAAGCCACATTTCTTGAGAGAAGTCCATTAAATAAGAAATTGTACACCTTGAAGAGTTGGATAAGAAATTGTATGTTCTAGAAATATTTATTGGAAGTTGGGCTATCACTACCAATAGCTTCACTATTGTTTTGCTAAAACTAAAGCAAATTGAAGTTTGTTTAACAAATTCCATGTTCCTGCATTAACATGGCCTGGTTCTGACTTTTAAATTTTATATTCCACTTTTGAGCTATAATGGTCATTGAACAGAAGAGTGTATGCAATGGCATGATGTCCATTGTCTGTCCTCCACTAGCACTAGGTTGTTTCTCCTTTGATGAAACTACTGGAAAGATTGCAATGAAGCATGACAAATATGTTTGTTCTAAATGAAAATGTTGCACCTTAAATTTTAAGTATGGCCACCACAGCAGCTATCTTGTTACTACTATTTCTGAGGTTTCCCCTAATGGAAGTTTTATGTCATGTTGGTTTTCATGTGATAATGGTGCTGATGGACTTCAAAATGGCTGTCATGACAGTCACGTCAAAAATCATATTCTCAGCACTCATCCTGATAAACATGGAGTTTTAACTCTTTATGATATCTGGTTGGTCCTAAATGAAATATTGCTGTTTAGACATCGCATATAGCAGGGAGAGATTGATGCCTTCCAGGTTTGTTTGACAGCCCAGGGATTAGTGTTGGTTCAAAAATTACTAGTCCTTGGAAATAGTTCTACAAAGCTTGTGCCATGGAATTTCTGGTATGTTCCACCCAAACTATTCAATCTTGTTTGTTTACCTTGAGTTGGTTTATTTATTTGTTTGGGGTTTTTTCTCAAATCCAATTTACTAAAATCCTACTTTTCTACTCCTTCAGAACAAATGTTTATATCTACATGAAATTTTAAAGAAAAGACTTCTTTTGTAATGTCTGGCTGGTCCAATTTGAAAATGGTGCTTATCTGTCATCCAGTATGGCCACTATGGTACCCTTGAAAATCAAATCCATACTCCTCTTGACTGGATAACTGTATCAACACAGGCTTTCACCAATAGACTTCTTACATTGTGTAGTTGACTGGATAACTGTATCAACACAGGCTTTCACCAATAGACTTCTTACATTGTGTAGTTGACTGGATAACTGTATCAACACGGGCTTTCACCAATAGACTTCTTACATTGTGTAGTTGACTGGATGGCTGTATCAATATGGGTTTTCACCACTAGACTTCTTACATTGTGTAGTTGACTGGATAACTGTATCAACACAGGCTTTCACCAATAGACTTCTTACATTGTGTAGTTGACTGGATAACTATCAACACGGGCTTTCACCAATAGACTTCTTACATTGTGTAGTTGACTGGATAACTGTATCAACTCGGGCTTTCACCAATAGACTTTTTACATTGTGTAGTTGACTGGATGGCTGTATCAATATGGGCTTTCACCAATAGACTTCTTACATTGTGTAGTTGACTGGATAACTGTATCAACACGGGCTTTCACCAATAGACTTCTTACATTGTGTAGTTGACTGGATAACTGTATCAACACGGGCTTTCACCAATAGACTTCTTACATTGTGTAGTTGACTGGATGGCTGTATCAATATGGGTTTTCACCACTAGACTTCTTACATTGTGTAGTTGACTGGATAACTGTATCAACACAGGCTTTCACCAATAGACTTCTTACATTGTGTAGTTGACTGGATAACTGTATCAACACGGGCTTTCACCAATAGACTTCTTACATTGTGTAGTTGACTGGATAACTGTATCAACTCGGGCTTTCACCAATAGACTTCTTACATTGTGTAGTTGACTGGATGGCTGTATCAATATGGGTTTTCACCACTAGACTTCTTACATTGTGTAGTTGACTGGATAACTGTATCAACACAGGCTTTCACCAATAGACTTCTTACATTGTGTAGTTGACTGGATAACTATCAACACGGGCTTTCACCAATAGACTTCTTACATTGTGTAGTTGACTGGATAACTGTATCAACTCGGGCTTTCACCAATAGACTTTTTACATTGTGTAGTTGACTGGATGGCTGTATCAATATGGGCTTTCACCAATAGACTTCTTACATTGTGTAGTTGACTGGATAACTGTATCAACACGGGCTTTCACCAATAGACTTCTTACATTGTGTAGTTGACTGGATAACTGTATCAACACGGGCTTTCACCAATAGACTTCTTACATTGTGTAGTTGACTGGATGGCTGTATCAATATGGGTTTTCACCACTAGACTTCTTACATTGTGTAGTTGACTGGATAACTGTATCAACACAGGCTTTCACCAATAGACTTCTTACATTGTGTAGTTGACTGGATAACTGTATCAACACGGGCTTTCACCAATAGACTTCTTACATTGTGTAGTTGACTGGATAACTGTATCAACTCGGGCTTTCACCAATAGACTTTTTACATTGTGTAGTTGACTGGATGGCTGTATCAATATGGGCTTTCACCAATAGACTTCTTACATTGTGTAGTTGACTGGATAACTGTATCAACACGGGCTTTCACCAATAGACTTCTTACATTGTGTAGTTGACTGGATAACTGTATCAACACGGGCTTTCACCAATAGACTTCTTACATTGTGTAGTTGAGGGGTTCCGAGTGGCCGAGTGGTCTAAAGCGCTGTCCGTTACGGATCACTGCCATCTCACCTCTGTCTGCGTGTGTTCGAGTCTAGGATTCGGCTAATGTAGATATGTGAGAAAGCTTGCTAGTAGCTTCTCGTGGGTCGGTGGTTCTTTCCGGTGTTTTCCCGGTTTCTTCCTCCACCATTAATACTGGCCGCCATGAATAGCCTATCGTGTGCTGAAAAATGGCGTTAAGCCCAACAACAACAACATTGTGTAGTTGACTGGATGGCTGTATCAACATGGGTTTTCACCAATAGACTTCTTACATTGTGTAGTTGACTGGATAACTATCAACATGGGCTTTCACCACTAGACTTCTTACATTGTGTAGTTGACTGGATAACTGTATCAACACGGGCTTTCACCAATAGACTTCTTACATTGTGTAGTTGACTGGATAACTGTATCAACACGGGCTTTCACCAATAGACTTCTTATATTGTGTAGTTGACTGGATAACTGTATCAACACGGGCTTTCACCAATAGACTTCTTACATTGTGTAGTTGACTGGATGGCTGTATCAATATGGGCTTTCACCAATAGACTTTTTACATTGTGTAGTTGACTGGATAACTGTATCAACATGGGCTTTCACCAATAGACTTCTTACATTGTGTAGTTGACTGGATAACTGTATCAACATGGGCTTTCACCAATAGACTTCTTACATTGTGTAGTTGACTGGATAACTGTATCAACATGGGCTTTCACCAATAGACTTCTTACATTGTGTAGTTGACTGGATAACTGTATCAACATGGGCTTTCACCAATAGACTTCTTACATTCTGTAGCTGACTGGATAACTGTATCAACATGGGCTTTCACCAATAGACTTCTTACATTGTGTAGTTGACTGGATAACTATATCAACGTGGGCTTTCACCAATAGACTTCTTACATTCTGTAGTTGACTGGATAACTGTATCAACAAGGGCTTTCACCAATAGACTTCTTACATTGTGTAGTTGACTGGATAACTGTATCAACATGGGTTTTCACCAGTAGATCTTACCTTGTGTAGTTGGTCCTAAATGTGAATTATTCCACCAGTGTGGCCACAGTGGAAGCCATATAGAAAATCTTGTTAATACCACTCCTTATGAATGGATGGTTTTAGCAGTATGTGGGTTTCATTGAAAGACTACATATGATATCTACTTGGTCCTAAATAAAAATAATATCCATCTGGCATCTAGTATGATTAAATCTTTTTATGGCTACTCCATCTGAACTGATGGTCATATTGACATGGAGTTTGAACTCAAAGGCTTCTTGAGATGTCTTTCTGGTCCAAGGTCATTCCCCTTAGACGTCCAAAATGGTTGTTACTGTTTACATCTTGAAAATCTTGTTAGTCCTTCTGAACAGATGGTACATAAAGGTAGGTTTTCACATCTTTGCATCTGCAGTGGAGGTATCAATTGTTTACATACATGGATATAGTTATTAAATATTTTTTTCTATCTCCACCTACAATTTACTCATTAAATGCATACAGTATGACATTACCAAAATTACAGTATTTGTCTCCCACCATAACACATTGCCCTATTGTCCGATGGAGTAGATAACCTATGAGTCTTGTTATATCAGTGGAGGTGGCATATGAATTGTATGTCTTGTTGCCCATAAGAACACATCACTCCTTCCCAGCCGTATTAGTCGGGGAGGGGGGAACATAGTACAACTTGTGTATCTTGTAGCCCATCAGAGCATGTCACTTATCACGAGTTGAATTTCTGTTCTGTAACTTGTGAAGGCTTTAATGGATTGGAATCCAAAATTATTAAGAGCCTTTAGATATAAACAATAGATCAGATTTGACTTTTTTTCTAGAAATAGTATATACATTTATGGCTCTTGTCATGTACACCTTTGCCCTTCAATTTCCCTCTGTAACCTTTGATGGGCTTTGGCTTTGTTGACTGACATCAGATGTAAAATGTGGGCTTTAGTTCACTAAATGGACATGCAGTTATTATATTCTGTCCATCCATGCATTAGGCTTTCTGTCATTGATGGGGCATACTGTCCGTCCGCCCATCCATATATTTGTTCAGTTACTTTTTTTGCAATAGGTTTTTAGGCACTTGTTGGGCATACTGTGTTTACCTTGTTTGGCCATACATATTTAGGTGTTCTTACTTTTTGTGATTTAGTTAATTTCCATTGAACATTATTGGCATATGAATACTTCTGGGGTTTCTTTTATATTTTCTGTTGAATGTTTCTTTATAGATGCTTGTTAAGAACTGCTCTTATCAGCACTATATGTCCATTATTGGCTGATGTGTCATTAAACTGTGATAAATACGTAATATATTCTGTTAAATTAAGTTTTATTCTCAATACTGATTTGTACCTTGAAGATGTTCGCATGTACTTATTCAAAAATAGGGTTAACTTCAGTTTGCAATAGAATTGTTGAAATTGAAAAATGTATATTTAATGGAGGTCTTATAGGGAATTGATGTTTGGAGTCTTATGTAGAATATGTTTAAGGATGTAACGAGTACTATGGTAAGAAATGAAGAATTATAAAAATTTTATGCAACAATAATGTCACATGTTTTTGGTTGTTTTATAGGTTCACCTTTAGAAGCTGGTATCATAGCAGGTGCTGTGGTTGGATCAGTCGTAGTTATTGTTGTCATCATCATACTCATGTACTTGTGGATTCGTAAGAGACGCACCAAAGAACCGCGTAAGTTGAATAATCTTCAAATCATAAAGTCAGACTGTATATTGGTTTGTGCTATTACAGATTTACAATACCAACATCCTGTTTCTAGGTACAATACAGTGATGCAGTTTTTTATTTTTTTTTCATGCATTGAGACGGAAAGAGTATGGGGAGGATTTTTAAAAAGTTACTCTCCACATGTCCTGATGGAATTATTGCAGCTTCTCACACAGAAAGGTTGTACACATTATGCTTCTCTTGGAGTCGCATTCCATCACAGCTGTATAGAAGAGGTGATGTTAATATAGTCTTCATGATTTGCTATTTATGGCACAAGCAAACTTGTATTAAAATCTTTCATTCAGAACTAATGTTGAATGAAAAAACTACTGTATCCAATCATAAAATTTTCTTTTGCAACATAAGAGATTGGTGATTTGCTAAGAATTGTTAAAGGTATGTAAAATTCAGCTGCAAGAATAAAACAGGAGTGAACAAAAGGAATAAAGTCAGGGGCTTACAGATTAGATGCTTCTTGCTTCAGCATTATGCAAATAGAATGTCAAAAACAATTTCAATATCAGCAGAAATTCAAATGAAAATAGTTACCAAATCCTCAAATTTCTGAATGCCATTAGGCATTTAGAGATAGTTTGCTTGCCTACTTTGTTGTGTCACTGGAAAATGCCCTTGACATATCTCTGTTGCATCACTGGAAAATGCTCTTGACATATCTCTTTGTTGTGTCACTGGAAAAAGCCCTTCACATTTCTCATTGCATAAGAAACATTAAAAAATTCAGATTGTCAAATTATAATATCAACAATGATCGACAGTACAGTAGACTATATACTGACACATCTTTCTTATAAATAAGCTGAATAAATGGGATCATTAATTTGACACTAAATGGGGAATAAGATAGTTTGAGTACTGAAATCTGGTAGACTCAAACATAATACATTTTGTGCCAAAAAAGGAAAATGCAGGTGAGCAATTTATAATTGAATCGTACAAGACGATTGTCTTTGTTGGAAAATAACATTTTAAAATCTTTGATTAAATTTCAACTATGACAGTGCCAAAAAAAAATCAGATAGCCCAGGGCCTAGGGCCTTTTAGATCGGCCCCATCTTGTATTCTAAGTGAAGTGCCCGTTGCGCTTGTCCAAAAATAATGTAATTTGTCTGAGGCAACTTTGATCATGCAAATAAAATTTGGAAAAGTATAATTCAAGATCTTGACATAACTGCCATAAGACGACTGTCCTACATTAAATTTAGATATGACTTTAGTCAAATTTAAGTTTGCCTGTCATGCTAAAAGTATGATTTTATACTGCCAAAGCCCTGATATGGTCTTGTATTGAGAAAAAACAATTTTCAGTAATCTTTAAAGCCAAAAATTTTTTTAAAAAAGCACTTTCAGTATATGTCCATTATATGTAGCATGTATAAACAGTAAACAATCATGATTGAGGCTGACCTAAAACTACCTCTTGGGCAGTTTAAATAGTGGCAATTAAGGGCAAAAATGTCAGGTTAAAAAAATGACCATTTCATGTATTACTTAATTGGCTACCCATAGCTAGTATTTTAAGGTTGCAGTGGGTGAATCTATTGTGCTAATTTGCATAGGTAGGATGAGGAAGTGGAACAACCCATTATTGGTAAATCAAAGAGATGTTTGATGTGTGTACAAGAACAAAAGTTGTTATATATTATTGCCTTGAATGAGAATGTTTAAGCCATATGTATTATATTTTTGACAAGATGTATTACTGGAAAAGGCCCTTCACAAGTTTGTGAACAGCAGCAAAATTTCTTTGAAATTGGATTTCACTGCATATATAGAATGCAAAGAATGATCATTTCAGTTATTGGAATAGTGTTCAAGTGTAATTAATTTTTAAGCTGATTTTGGAAGCAATTGGCTATTAGCAAAGCCCAACAAAAATAAATTTCTGAACTCTTGATTGATGGAGTTTTACTTTGTGAAGAACTCCATTGACAAAATAAAAAGCTATAAGGAAGGGCACTATTAATTCTTTGCACATAGTCATACTGCAAACAACACATCAACTTACATCAACTCAGTTTGACAAGGATTCACTCAGAGAATCCAGCAGAGAAGTTTGAAAACTGGGACCATCCAGTCCCTAGTGAGTGTAGCGATGAAAACTAATGATGCTTACATTACCTTCAAACCTTGTTGAATTTATATTTAAATTTTAGCTATTTCAGCATTGTGTGACAATGTTATCAAAGGGGAAATTTTTGTTGGACATATGGAAATTGGGGTCTGTGCTTGTAGAATTTCAGTCAGAGCTTGTGAGATTTTTTTAACTCACTAGCCTGGAGCCTGTTAAACAATTTTCTTTGAGCACCATATGACAGAGAAGGAGGGTTTAATCGTGGAATTTTTTGGAATAATTTTCCCACTTCATTATTCATCTTGGCAATTTAATTCGGATTAAACACACTTAAGAAATTTATGCTGATAATTGCTTGTTTTACATAATTTAGGCTGTTAATAGATGCTTTAAGTCAGTTGGCTTTGTGCAATATAAATGACATCTTTTATAAACAATGTTGACAGTAGCTATGGCTTTAATTTGCAAGGCATGTCTTTCTTACAAAAAGTCCATAAGTTTTGATGCATTAGGATTCTTAATGTAAAGCTTATAAATAATTGTCATGCTCTGATTTGTGGAGATAAAGACATTACTCAATGCATCATTATGTTTGAACAATTTTTTTTCTGATCTTGTAAAGAAAAGAAAACAATATCCAAGTTGCAAAGAACATTTCAGCCCCCCACACACACACACACATGCACAATCCCATCCCACTGAAAATTAATGGATTGATCACTTCCTATACAGTAGGCCCTCCTAGTACATTAACATCTAGCTGTCTCAGAGCTGTGAGTATTTAGCTTGTTTCAGAGCTGTGAGTATTTAGCTGTCTCAGAGCTGAGTATTTAGCTGTCTCAAAGCTATGAGTATTTAGCTGTCTCAGAGCAGTGAGTATTTAGCTGTCTCAGAGCTGTGAGTATTTAGCTGTCTCAGAGCTGTGAGTACTTAGCTGTCTCAGAGCTGTGAGTATTTAGCTGTCTCAGAGCTGTGAGTATTTAGCACCATGACTACATATTTTTGTGATAGTGTGTACCACCATTACTGCTTAAGGAAAGGTCATGGTTTGCATTTCACTGTAAATTAAGTTTTATTATCATTAATAAATTACCTTTTATTATAGTTTTGCTAACTCCTTCCACAGTGGAAAACTCTTGTTGTTGCTAGATGCACCAACCTTCTGTTCTAGGCTGTATCAGTACGTGATATTTATATTTCCTGTTTGCATGGCCTTATTACTCAGTCCTTAATTTTCAGAAAGTTCATTTTAATAGTCCAGTGATAATATTTCAATTCTTTATGCACAATAACCACATACCCTTGCTACTTATTGTGGTTATGGGAATTACCGGAAGGAATATGAAAAAAAACTATCTCCAGCATATTAGCAAAATTAACTGTTCATACATTATCACTTTGTTTACAATTTGTACTGGAATATGTATATTAGTTTCATTTATGTTTTTAAGTGCAGTCACCATAGTAAAGATTAAATGATCCTCCTTTAATTATTTAATGTTTGTTGCATTAATATAGTTCATAGATGATGTTCTTGTTTATAACTAGTTTCATTTTTAAAAATGCAAATAAAGTCTGTTGTATCCCATATGCATATCTGCTGGCAAGTAAAGGTGTTCAAGTTCAAAAACCAACTTATGTTATTTAGAAGGAGGGAGTTAGTCCTAATTCCCACTCTTAAAGGAAAAAAACTCAAAAACTCTCCTCAATTAGACAAAGCACCAATTGGGACAATTCATTCATTTCGTGTGAGAATGTTCATGTCACTACATTCCAGCCTATCCTGCAGAGGGATCATTCAGACACTACTAAAGTTTTAGACATGGACAATGTTAAAGGGTGATTGCAATAAATGATAACTATTTTATATGAATGTCTTCTGGGTTTGTGTTGAGATGGGGCTTTTCTTTTGAGATTTGTTTAGTGCTTTCAATACAAACTTGTTTAAAGGGATTTATGGAAGTAGTATGGAATTTAAAGACAAACTTTGACAAATTAATAACCAGTACAACATGCACTTTTATGAAGTATTATTTATTAACAGGAGAATGAAAGTTATCACTTTATACTGAACTATATTTAAATTTTTGCTTATTTATCTGCAGAATGATAGATGAACATGTAATAAATCAATAGGGATGTACATTGTATGCAGGCAGTATTTATGATGTACACTCATTCATGGTCAGAGGTAGGAAGAAATCAAGAAAATATTAAACCTCATATAGCATTGTATATTATGCATGTTTGTCCATATCACTAGCTAGACCACTGATAAATATCACAAGAAATGTTAGCACTGTTTAGTTTGTACAGTTAAAGGAATGGTATTGACACCTGCCATGGTTTGGTTTAAAGCATCAAGGATTCTTTCCATCTGATTGTTTAGTGCATCAGTGCACAGAGTGAATGCAATAAAATCTGAGCCCTGCCATAAAATCCTCTATGGTTGCAATAAAATCTATGATAGAATTTGCACTGGATAGTGAGCAGCTGTCTGCTAGAGTTCAAGGAGTTCAGCACCTATAGTGGACATCAACTATTCATAGTGCCTACCCTCATAGTTTTCATGCCCAATGGATTGATTAGGCAATCCATAATGCATGATGCTTGTACCTTATACAAGGGCATGTTTGATTCTCTATTCTTGTACAAGGTATGATTGGCAATCACCACATGTTTGAAACTGCTTGGTGAAAGTTCACACAAATTTATACATGTATATACTTTGTTAAATTAAATACCTTGTGTTCGTAGTTTCAGACTAAGCTTCAAGACCACACATTAACTTTATTTCACTACTTGAGTTAAATGTTTTTTTTTGTGAGGTTTGTATGAACTTTGACAACATCTTGCAGGCAAGAAATAATATCTGATTTGTTCTAGGTCAAAACTGTTATGATGTTCTTACATGCTTTGAGAGATGAATCTTGTAGATGATCGTATAGGTTTTGTATTTGCACATTGTACAGATAAAGATGTTTGTGATTAGTAAGTGAATTTGATGGGCACTGATACAAGGTCATGTTCAATTAACCTTTTGATTCATCCTTCAGATTACAGCTTTAAATTTATGAAGTGAAAAATATCATGAACAACATATTGTTACAAAATGTTTCCCATTGACCAGTGCTGTATCTGATGCTAGTAAAAATGTTTGTAGCCAGAATTTCAAAGGTTACCAGAACTTGATATTTTGTCAGTGCCTGTAGTATCTTCATTATGTAGAATATTTGTTTTAATCAGACTTTTTAATTCACAATTCTGCAAAATTATTTAAATTTCACATATTGTTTATTTACAGCTAGAACAACAGAAGAGGTAGAAAGGTTGGTATTTACAGTCTTCTGGCTATATAGATATATACCCTGAAAGCATACCATGATTTGACAAGTATCCACTGGCCTATGGGCAATTGCATGGACTATGGACTACATGATTTGACAATTATCCACTAGCCTATGGGAAATTGCATGGACTGCATGATATGACAGGTATCCACTGGCTTATGGGCAATTGCATGGACTACATGATTTGACCAGTATCCACTGGCCTATGGGAAATTGCATGGACTGCATGATTTGACTAGTATCCACTGGCCTATGGGAAATTGCATGGACTGCATGATTTGACCAGTATCCACTGGCCTATGGGAAATTGCATGGACTACATGATTTGACCAGTATCCACTGGCTTATGGGAAATTGCATGGACTATGATTTGACAAGTATCCACTGGCCTATTGGCAATTGCATGGATTTGACCAGTATCCACTGGCCTATGGGTAGTTGCATGAACTACATGATTTGACAAATATTCACTGGCCTATGGGTAGTTGCATGGACTAAGGACTACATGATTTGATAAGTATCCACAGGCCTATGGGCAGTTGCGTGGACTACATGCGTTACAATTGAAACCAATTCAATTTAGCAGGAACCTAGCTGATATGCAGCTATAGTTTGGATTTTTTCATAAATAAATACACATTAAATAAATAAAAAACATTTTACAAATTTAAGTTTAATATAGTTCAAAATAGAAAATGCCATGGAGCAGTAGTCTATCTCAGCTGGTTATAGACTGGAGATGTTTATGGGATGTCCTGTTGTCTGTATTCAGGTCTCAGTCAGTCCAAAGGGGTCGTTTCATGCCAAGTCATCCAATTTATTAAACCGCCTTTTCCTAAAGTATTTTCAGAATTGCCACACACTCACTCAAAGGTCTGGTTGGTCCAAAATTAAAATGATGCTGTTCATCCAACCATCATAGCTGCTGCACAAACCTGTATTGACAATTTGTTACCACTTTTCCTAAATGGATGCAAACCTATATTGACAATCTGTTGCCACTTTTCCTAAATGGATGCAAACCTGTATTGACAATCTGTTGCCACTTTTCCTAAATGGATGCAAACCTGTATTGACAATCTGTTGCCACTTTTCCTAAATGGATGCAAACCTGTATTGACAATCTGTTGCCACTTTTTCTAAATGGATGCAAACCTGTATTGACAATCTGTTGCCACTTTTCCTAAATGGATGCAAACCTGTATTGACAATCTGTTGCCACTTTTCCTAAATGGATGGTCATGTCAATATCACATGAGCTTTTCACTGCAAGATTTCTTTTGATATGTAGTTGGTCTGAAATGGAAATGTGATGATCTGATGTCCAGTATGGCTACCATAGAAGCCATCTTCAAATCTTGTGGCTTCTCCAGAGTCGTATAGACATGAGGTTTTCATCAGATGACTTTTATGGTTGGTCCTGAATGAAGATCAGTCCACATGGACATCCAGTATCATTCCTGAATGAAGATCAGTCCACATGGACATCCAGTATCATTTTTGAATGAAGATCAGTCCACATGGACATCTAGTATCATTCCTGAATGAAGATCAGTCCACATGGACATCCAGTATCATTCCTGAATGGATGGTAATATCAGCATAATCTTTACGCCAACAGACTTTTTATGATCAGTCCTAAATTAAATGGCACTGATCTGACCCGAGTGGCCACCTTGAAAATCTTATCGCTACTTCCAAGTGGAAAGTGATTTCAAAATTTAATTTTGATGAAAAGTCTTTTTATGGTGTCTGGTTGATACTAAAAACAAATTGTGCCAGTCTAACATCCAAAATGCCACCATGGCAGCCTTTTTGAAATCTTGTTCTTGATACTAAATAAAAATGGAAAGACATGGAGTTTGAACCAGAAGACTAATTAAGATATCTAGTTGACCCTGAATGACCTCAGATGTCGAGTTGATATGAATTCCTTTTTCCTGGATCAGAAATCCTGCATTGTAAACTCTAATAGTTCATACCCTGCATAGTGCAGATGCATCCCAACCAGATATGCTTTCTGTGGCAGTTCAGTAACCAAGCATTCAACGGGATATAATTTTCAGCAAATCCTGCCATTAACTTGCTGATATTTCTAAACCTGTTTTTTGAAAAAATTTTGATCAAACTTTAGACCCCTCTTCCTGGCTTTTATAGACCTCACCAAAGCATTTGATCTGGTCAGCAGAGACTGACTCCTCAAAATCCTGACGAAGATTGGTTGCCCTCCAAAGCTGTTAAGCATGGTCTAGTCCTTCCATGAAGACATGAAAGGCACAGTGCAGTATGATGGCTCATCGTCCAAACCATTCAACATCCACAGCAGAGTGAAACAAGGCTGTGTCCTTGCCCCCACGCTCTTTGGCATCTTCTTCGCTGTCTTGCTTAAGTACGCCTTTGGGACGCCCACAGAAGGGATCTACCTGCACACACATTCAGACGGCAGACTGTTCAACCTGGCACAACTAAAGGCAATGAGCAAAGTAAGGAAAGCAACCATTAGGGACATGCTCTTTGTAGATGCTGCTGCTATAGTCACTCACACAAAAGCTGAACTACAATGCCTGATGGACTGCATTGCTAAAGCATGTGATGAATTCGGGTTGACCATCAGCCTAAAGAAAACCAACATGATGGCTCAGGACACAGACCCTCTCAGCATAATCATCAACAACTACAAACTAGAAGTAGTCAGTGAGTTCACATACCTTGGCTCTACCATCACCAACAACCTCTCACTTGATGCCGAGCTCAACAAGCGGATTAGAAAGACGTCAACAACTCTCTCTAGATTGTCGCAGAGAGTATGGAAAAACAACAAGCTGATATTAAACACTAAGATCTCCATGTACTGTGCCTGCATGCTTAGCACTCTCCTGTACGCCAGTGAAACTTGGACCCTGTATGCCTCTCAGGAGAAACGACTGAGTGCCTTTCACATGCGTTGTCTCCATCGCATACTTGAGATCACCTGGAGCAATCGTGTGACAAACAACGAGGTTCTTCAACAGGCCAAAATTCCCAGCATGGTCACACTCCTCCACCAACATTGCATCCGATGGCTGAGCCATGTGCGTCGAATGGATGATGGACGGATCCCCAAAGACCTCTACTCTAAGCTTGCTTCAGGCAGAAGATCAATCGGACGGCCACATCTTCGCTTCAAGGATGTCTGCAAGCACAATATGAAAGCTCTTGGGATCAAGGTCAACATCTGGGAAGAGCTTGCCCTGAACAAGTCCAGCTGGTGACATGTTCTGTTCACAGGTCTGAAAGCCAGTGAGGAAAAGTTACGACAATTCGCCGATGACAAAAGATCTCAGAGGAAGAGGATGCAGTTCCAACCAAGACCTGACTCAAACTTCAAGTGCAGCAACTTCAGCAAGGATTGCCACTCCCATGTGGGGCTTTATAGCCACAGAAGACGCTGCACAACTACAATCATGGGTGCATTTCCATCTTCTCTCGAGACTAATGGAAGCCCACACACACACAACACACATTTCCAAACCTGTTTTTTGAAAAAATTTTGATCAAACTTGGTAATAATGTTTGTTAAGTTCTGTCAAAGCTATATAATAGGTGATTCCAATAGCAGTAGTGCAGCTCCAGGGTAACTAGATGAAAAACAAATTTTCAACTTCTCCAGAATGCCTGCTTTATGACATCAGACAGAATGTGGTAATTAGACCCCTAACATATATCTTTTTCTTATCATTCATAGTCAAAATGCCTTCATCTGGTCCAGCTGAAGTTATTGAAAGAAGAAACATTTCAGACATTTGCAAAAAGATCTGGTAATTTGTGCATTGCTGACCTCTCTTTGACCTTGATCTATTACAAGGATCATGAGTACTATACATTTTTCCATATGTTAGAAATGTGTAAGCAACAAAAAGCACTTTAAATTCTTAATTGTTTTATTAACAACTTGAAGAAAACTTATTGGAATCTAGACATAAATGAAATATCATTATTCACTGTGAGTTTTAGTTTGATAAAATTTTAAGAATCTTTTTTCTTTCCTTGCAGTCTTGATCCACCCCCAACAGGCAATATCTATTCAAGGCCAGAAAAGAAGGTAGGTTCTTTTTTATATGCCAGCACCACAGTAAAACATGCCATGGTTTTCACTATATGCTGCAATTTTAAAGTGAAATAGTTTGTCCCATTGAGTCTCCCTCTCTCCTATTAGACACCATTATTCTGTCTATAAGACCTGTGAGAATTCTGCAGGAAGAATTAAGATAAATTAGAATAAAAAGTGTTCCTTCATTAATATGTAGAAATTTTATCAGATTGGAATTGAATCACATTTAATCAGACCTTCATGGTTTTCTCAACTTCTTGACCTTAGACATTGTTTTCTGTTGATTCATTTTAAAAGATGAGTTTGCATATACATACTCCCAATGTTAAACTTATGGTATGGGCATGCATAAAGAAATGCAGACTTCAACTTTCTTGCATAAACATATTGAGATACATGTACAAAGCTGTGCCAGAGCTCTTGGAAGTGAGTCATTGCTTCCAGGACTTGTATTTCCCAGTTCTAGACATTTGCATTACGGGTCCTAAAATTGTGTTGCACCAGTTTGATTTGGTTTGGGGACCTGGAAGGTTTATGACACAGTAGCACATTGAAGGTCATGTTGTAAAGTGCCTTTTAAAGGAATGTTTATATAAAATATTTGACCACATGTTTTAAAGTTTTTGTATGTGTTACCATTATAATTTATTTTATGTGGTACATTTTACTGAATTTTATGATCTTTGTACTTTGTTTATTATGTTACATTTATTTGGAAGAGTTTATCTTCCTAAATTTTTCTGACACTTATATTTAATTTTTTTTTAAACTTTATCTTCATTTCACATCATATAGCCACTATTGTGTTGAGGTGCCCTAAAATGCTGCCACATATATTGACCAAGGTCTTACCATAGTAATTGATCCAGGCTGATAACAATGGCATGAATCTAGCCTGTACCTTTTTTATCACAAGTCCAGTGTCTTAACCACTGAGCCACATCAGCTGTCATTTTATAAATTACTTGTGTGAGAAATATTTTCATATACTTGCAGTTTCTGAGACCCACCTCACTAGCTCCAGGGGTTGTTTACAGATATCATGGTAGTGCTCAGTTAGGCCATTGCTATGATTGCCCATTTAGGCCATTGCTATGATTGCCCATTTAGACCATTGCTATGATTGCCCATTTAGGCCATTACTATCATTGCCCATTTAGGCCATTGCTATCATTGCCCATTTAGGCCATTGCTATGATTGCCCATTTAGGCCATTGCTATCATTGCCCATTTAGACCATTGCTATGATTGCCCATTTAGGCCATTGCTATGATTGTCCATTTAGACCATTGCTATGATTGCCCATTTAGGCCATTGCTATCTTTGCCCATTTAGGCCACTGCTATCATTGCCCATTTAGGCCATTGCTATCTTTGCCCATTTAGGCCACTGCTATCATTGCCCATTTAGGCCATTGCTATGATTGCCCATTTAGGCCATTGCTATGATTGCCCATTTAGACCATTGCTATGATTGCCCATTTAGGCCATTGCTATGATTGCCCATTTAGGCCATTGCTATGATTGCCCATTTAGACCATTGCTATGATTGTCCATTTAGGCCATTGCTATGATTGCCCATTTAGGCCATTACTATCATTGCCCATTTAGACCATTACTATGATTGCTCATGTTTAATATATAATGATTGAAAAGGATTGGTATGTGTAATTGTAGTATTTCAATGGCAGTTCTTTACAGTGTAAATATAAAAGACAATAAAAGTATGAAAAATTTTAGAAGCAATGCCACCTGAGGATATAGATTCAAGTTTTACTTTTTCTTTTGTCAGAAGAGGACCAATCTTGGCACAAAAGTTGGTGACGGCAATAGCAGAAAACCACCAGAACCATCTGACATACAATATGCAGATCTAGATCTACCAAAACAACCAAGGCCAATTCCACGGAAGTCAAAAGCCAAAGTTCCACCTGTCGAATACACAGAAATTCGTTTACATAAATCGTGAACATCGAAAAGAGTAGCCAAAAATTGTGCTTGTATTCTACAGATTTTATGTATTTTTTAGTGTGTTTAAAATTATACCATATTAATTGAATTATAGTACTTAACTCGGGTCATCCAATATTACAATAATTTCTGTTTGTACTAAGAAAATTTTTTAAAGTTGTATTTCAGAAGACTGAAAAATCTGATTGAAATAATTGTGTTTTGATTTGTCTTTCATTGCAGGTTGAAATCGGAGTTTATATTTCTTGTGCATTGTTAAAGATCTAACATGTCCAATGTTGTTGACATTTTTCTGTATAGTTATCTTTGACCAGTAAATTTATATAGTTCATATAGAATCATAATATGCCATAAAACTGGTGGTTGTCCAAATTAGTCTTGCCAGTCTGTTTTTATTTGTTGGAAGAACAAAAGATAATGCAAAAATTGGACATCGAGTCAGACATAAATTGGACAGTCAGTCAAACAGATAAATTGGACAGTCAGTCAAACAGATAAATTGAACATTGAGTCAAACATAAATTGGACAGTGAGTCAAACATAAATTGAAACCACTATCTTATCTGCTGTGAGTAAAGTTTCTGTCATTTTCTTAAAGGAATAATAGAACTTGTAGGAGAAACAGAATGACCGGAGTCATAACACGCAATCACTCTAATTTTAAGACATACCCATTTTAACAAATAATAAAGATTTCTAGAATCTAATGATGCCAGTTCCATGAGTTATTCTCTCAAGCACATGCAAATGTAGATACTTGTTTTGAGGGTTGGTTTTAGCAGACGACAAGATGTAAATATCATAGTTATTGTAATAAAAGCTCCAATCTAATAAACACTATCCCCTTCTTCTTCTTCCACAAAAAAACAATTCCTACTTTTCCAAGGTTTATAGATCTCTTATGACATGTCTAGATAATTTAAACAGTATATGATTAATACAGTAAATGTAAGAAAAATAAAAAGTTGAATTTATGTACATTTTCAGTCTTAACAGTGATGTCATGGTGTTCAATGTCCCCCCTTTTTTTAAATTGTACCTTCAATGGGGCATCTATTAAAGTAACTATGGTAACTTTTTTATTTATTGTCTATTCAAAGTTATGATTGTTAAGATTTGAATTAATAGTTTTTAGCAGGTCACATGCAGTATTAATATATCCAGGCATGCTCAAGAAACAAGGTACCCCAATAATAGAACCCTCCAGTGAACACTCATATACACAGTATTTCTTAACCTGCCATAAGGCAAAGTGTATTACAGTTTGCATACATCCTTTTCGTGCCAATTTTGTTTTTACATAATACACCATCAACAAGTACATGTACCAAAGGTTCTGTCTGGCTTGTGTTTCATCTAGTGAAGAAGCCTTGCAAAGGTCAAGGTTACCTTGATTGAAAAAAGAAGAAAACAATTTTTTCCACACTATGACATTAGTTCTGCATAACAGTTGGGGCCCTGACTGGCAAGATGGTTTGAAGTGTACACCATTATGGATCTCTGCCATCTCACCTGTCTGCCTAACTTTAAGTCTCAGGCTCAGCCAATGTGTGTATGTGAGGAACTTAGCCAGTAGCTTCCTGTGGGTTTGTGATTCTTTTAGAAGTTTTCCATGGGGGGTTTTTCTGCACCAGTTATACTGGCCACCAAATATTTCCTATCTTATGCACAAAAATTGTGTTAAACCCCATAATAACAACAAGTACATAAAACAAACCTAATCAAGCACTCTGAATGGTTTTCAATTTTTATACCAAAAAGGCTAATTTGGGGGTCAAAATGTCATAGGCTAAAAGTCACTGGCTAAACAGAGGCAGATGATTTCAACACAATAACACTAGTTCTGTATCACAAACCAGTACAATTTTTAAGAATGGCTTACACTTGTTGCACAGAAGCCTGTTGATTAGGTGGTCTAAGAGATTAGTTCAGCTTTGATAGAAGAACTGTGGCTCCTGCACAGAAACCTTAGTTCTGGACTATGTACCTACACCAAAGTTTATGAATGACTTACAGGTTGTGTGAGGAAAATGCTTGTTGCTTTTCTACTTAAAAGGCGAATGGTCAGAGTTAGAACTTAAAATGAATACCATATCTTCCCATCTGAATAATTTTTGAGTGTATTAGAAAATGATTTGAATATTAATTGATGTTACTTAATGTTAATATTGGCATCAAATCTTTCCTCTTTTCTTTTTGTGTTTTCGTATTTAATGACTTCCACCATTCCCTGCCAAGCATCATTGAAAAGACCGTCAACTAAGTCATATCAAGCTAAATAGTATTGTTTTGATCTTTAGTAAAGATTTTAAGGAAAAATGAATGTACTAGGTATTCACATTACAAATGTAGACATTCCTTTTGGTCAGTAGATGGAGAAACTCAGTTAACTGTCCATTTAAATGTAAGGATTATTTCAAATATTTCTCTGGAAATTGATTTGTTCACAAATCAAAATCAAACAGACATGTAGCCAAATTTATTCAATTAATTTTTATCCATTGAATGCAATTTTATGGTAATATGTGACATGACCAACTGAAATGCTGAAATCAGACCTTCTGATTTTTTGCTAAATCATATGAACTTATATTCAGACATCATAATGATTATTTTACCTAAATACACAGGTATTGACCAGGTATTTTACATTGCAATAGGTGTGAAATGATATTGTGGTATGTGTAGACAGTATGATGTAACCTGCACCAAGTACATTGGAACTATTTTCATCCTCAACCAAGTTTCAAAGTGGACATTTTGGTTTTCTGGTTTAGAGGAATTCCCAACAAATAGTAAAGTTATTTTCAGCAAAGCTTAGGAAAGAAATGTAAAACAATTCCCTCACTAATTGCTGCTAACCATACTGTTACACAGTTACAACACAGTGTTGAGACTGACAGCCACTACAACTTGTATGATCCCTTTCCAAAGTCTCATCAGTTAGCTCATGTAAATCTCGTATAAAGCTGATGTGTGCATTGAATAAAGGTTAATTTCATATTTTGTGCTATTATTAATTTCAGTAGCTGTACAAGTACTAGAAAACTTAAATAAAAAGATCAAATTTGGATCTATAGTGGAGTTGGCTTTCTGAGGTGCATGCAATAATGGTTTGCTGGATTTACTAAATTAATCCAGAAAGAGCATGTGTCCAACAACAGTTAACAAATTATGTAGAGCTCTGGTTGATTTTGATTTTAAAATGACCTTTTTTATACCATGTTCTTCTTCACCTTGCCCTATGACACATCTTTTCAAGAATGTAATAAATAGAAATGGCAATGATAGTTGCAATGTGACTATTCATACAAGAAATGGCAATGATGGGAGCAATGTGACTATTCATAATTTCAATACCAGTAATGAGAGAAGTGTGACATGTTACTATTCAGAATTGATGGCAGCAATGTGACTAATCAGAATAGAAATGGCAATTATGGGAGCAATGTTATTATTCAGAATAGAAATGGCAATGATGGGAGCAATATGACTATTCATAATAAAAATACCAATGATGGGAGCAGTGTGCCACGACTGTTATTTTTTTCTGTTTGCATCATGTCACAACCATAGTTGTCTTTGTGTTTGCAATGTCAGATTTTTTTAACAGAATTCATTATTTTTATTGGCTTCTCCTTTTTCATGAATTATAACTTATTGTAATTAATTTAATTTTGTAAAGAGATTTATAGCTGGTTGTAATTAAATGTTTGTCAAACCCATATTAATAGAAACATACTGAACCACCTTTCTGACAGCTGCATAAAGTGTTTCTAAAGTTTTACTTAAAGGTTTTGATTTGCTTTAATTTAGTTATTTGGACTAAATTTATACTGTTCTAATGTTGCCATTGATTGACTCGATGTATACCAAGTCATGAGTCATTAACCATTTTGGTGGATTTTTTTTTCTTCAGTTTGGTCTTACGAGATAGTAGATCATGTTCAGAAGAGATGAGCTTTCCAAATTAGTTATGAAGGTTATAAACAATAACCATTTCAACAGAATGATGTATTTTTTTATAAATTAAACATTACATTCAAATGAGGAACACTAAACGAAAATTAACAAACTTCAGGAATAAAACCTCAGTAAACTCAAATTTCCTTGTAATTTAAAATGTTATTGTCCCAAATTTTTCTTTAAATAAAATGAACTCCATGTATCAAAGATGTCAAATCACACAAATTTTTGGGGTACATTTTGAAATCTCAGTCACAAGATGTTTCACTGTACATTTTGTAAAAATATATTTATTATTCTTCATACGCTTTTATGTGATAATTAGCATTAAATTAAATGTGAATCTAAACTTTTTGAAGACTGTTTTTGTTAAATCAAAAGCTTGAATTTCTAACATGACTTTATTATTCATTTGAAAATTGACATTCAACTTCCATCCAATTGTTGTTTTATCATAAGTTAGTAAAGCTTTATCCACAAAGAGTGTGCCAGGTTAACATTCCTTTCATCTTGTTATTTTTTATACCTATCACCATGTGACTTGTACACCGTGTTTTCATAATGTAATTTGTAGACTGATTTTTTATAACTGTACTAGCTATTGTGATCAGTACTTGGTAGAGATACCACATTTACACATGATGTTAAATGTTTACAGATCTAATCATTTCATTTGAGCATGATTTTACATTGTCATAGACCATGGTTGCTTTCTCAAAAAATATAGAAAAAGTGATAATCATTGTTTCTATCTCTGGTGTTGAAAAATAATTATATCTCTTGCCAATGTATACATGTACCTTAGTGAATATATATTACTGTGCTCAATGGCATAACTATCTCACAATGGGCCTCACAGCAAACTTTTTGCCCTGGTTCCTGCTTTAATTTTTTTATATATTTTTTTGGGGTTGGGTGAGTTCCCAACACAGCAGCTTGGCTGTACCTACTACCATTGTAGTTGCACCACAGACTGCTAGTTGACAATTTATACCATGGCAGCTTATGTAAGCACCTTATTAATGGAGTTATTTTTATGACAAAACTAAATTTCTGTTTTATCCCAACTAATTGCTATTCTAGATTTAAAATGTATAAATCTAATTTTTTTATATCTTTGTATATAAAAATAGCAGGACTAGTTTTAGAAGAGAATCTAATAAAGTATGGGGTGGGAGGGAGGGCCTCCAAAATGCATTTTCTTAAAATGGCATATGAAGTTTAAATGTTAAAGTATCATTCACAGGTGAACAAGATTTGCAAAGCTGCCATCTGCTGCATAAAGTTTATTATAATTTGCCTGATATCAGCAGGAATATTCAAAATGAAAATTAAACCATACAAGGAATTTATCTCATCAAAAAAGAAATTTGTGAAACATTCCCCAAACACTAAACACTAAGCTCAGAGATCTTGGGTCACACACTTGATTTATAGTTTGACAGTGTGGTTAGCTCAATGTAGGAGGAGTTTCCCAAGATGTATTTGGTTGACTATGGATCTTTTTTCATTGAGGTGTTTAATGACTGGGCTTACATGTTCTAACATTGTTCCTGAATAAGCTAACTCTGTTGCAATACACCTTTTTCTTCACTATTTGCAACCCCACTGAAATATTTGTAAAATTCACCTTGACATTTTTTCCTCTCAGCTATTTTGATTTAATCAGCATTTCAATTTTGTTCACATTGTTGCTTTCATCATTTAAATGGAATGTTGTTTTTATACATTTCCATGATGAACACTACAGGATGTCATTGACATGTGTAAAGGTGACACAAAAATACTCTGTAGAGGCCCAGTAATGCTTTTGTGGGAACCATGAAGTATTATGTTGTAGTGCAGTGTCATATACACCTATGTACATGGCCTAAATAATCTTCACTTGGCTACTGGTACTGCATGTCATGTGACTTGGAACTAGTACTTACTCTACATGAGCATTATTCATCCAGCATTGTAAATAATTCCGAATTGGAATAAAATGGCACTCATTGTGTGATCATCATAAACGAGTAACTTCATGTTCCTCAGCCACCAGTTATAAATATGTGCAGACAAATGGAATTTTGGGCTCTTGCAATACCTGGAATTTTTTTTGCTTCATTTTTGTGTTCTGTTTATTTGGAATGAAATGAAAATGTATTTATGGAAGATGGATGTAACATTATAGGTCACAGACCAGAAGAGTTAAAAGGTTGGTCTTTTGTCCTTTGTCTTTTGTCCATTTGTGCATTAGCACAATTTTGTTTTCACTTCCTCCTAAACTACTTGGAGGATTGCTGTGAAACCTTATATACAGCTTCTTACCATGGTGGATATGGTCTAGAATGATAATTCTCAGACATCCAATATGGCCACTACAATGGCCATCTTGAAAATCTTGTTATTGCAACTGAATGGATGGTCATATCAGTATGGAGTTTCTTCTTAAAAATGATATCTGGTTGGTCCGTGGTGAAAATGGCACCAATCTGACAGCCAATATAGCCTTTAATTCAGCCGATCAATATCCAATATGGCTGTCTTAGAAATGATGTACGTAGTTTAGGAGATACAGTTGTATCAACATTGAGTTTGCACTAATATGACTTACGATGTCTAACAGGTTCAAAATGAAAATGGTGCCAATCTGACATCCATTATGGCTATCCCATCAGCCATCATGATAAACTTGTCCCTTCTGAAAAATAAACAGAAAGTCATATAAAGTGTTTGGGATTTTTACCAAAAGACTTCTTATAATGTCTAATATGTTTTAGTAAAGTAGCAGACACAAAAGAAAATTTATGGTAAATGAAAACATGCTCAACTGAAGTAAATGTGAAAGTATAGTTGTGAATTAGTCAGCTTTTTTTGTTTTTTTATTTAGTTCAAATGTAAATAATACAATACAAGCATTTGATTTTTTGATCAGTGGAGAGTTTTTGCCTGCCCTGATAAGAAAACTTGTCATCACTTGTAAGTAGTTAATAATTATAATTGTAAAAAATATTATCCCATATTATCAAAGGAAAGCTCTCTCAACCCAAAAATATCAAATCCAATCATAAAATGGACTTGCATTTCATTTTGTTTTCATTTATTATTCATTAGTTTTGCATCTATTATTTATGTTATACATTATCTTCCAAAATTGCATTCATTTTGATTGTGTTAATTATGTATTCTGTTTATATTCCATTTTCATTTCACTGGTTAAATGACTTGCTTTAGTGAGTGTAATGCTGAGTATATTGTGTATTATATTAGGCACAATTTTATAATTATTATAACAGTGCTCTCTCTCTCTCTCTCTCTCTCTCTCTCTCTCTCTCTCTCTCTCTCTCTCTCTCTCTCTCTCTCTCTCTCTCTCTCTCTCTCTCTCTCTCTCTCTCTCTCTCTCTATATATATATATATATATGTATATATGCACACACACATGTTTATATATCCCATCCCTATTTTAAGGCAACCATGCCTATTGTATGGTACACATGTAAGGCTTCTTTGATCAGCATTATATCGAGGGAGTAATGTATTTGATGAATTTGAATTATTCTTACGACTGCATTAGTTAAAATTAGATGCTCATGCTTGATCTTGACCAGATGAAAAGTTTGTTTTCATTTTAATGGGACTTTTTATGCATATGTTCACTCTGTTCTTTGAATTTATTTAGTTTTGTTTGTTTTAATGGTAGTTGTTTTAGGCAATAATTGCTATAACATGACAAGAAAATGCAAAATAAGTGTCTTTCCTAAAGATGTACCAAGGCAGCTGACCTGGGCTGCCCTTTGTTGGTAATGAATCTCTGTTAAATACATAAGTGTGTAATTTTGACATGCCTATTTTGCATACAAACTTTAAACCCGAAAAGAGCAATGTACATATTGATTTATAATACATGTGTAACAAAACAATAAATACAGTATGTAATATGGTGTCTAACTTGATACATACTGCATAAAAATACTTGTACACTTCAGAGTTCTAAGCATTAGTGACATGTTTGCATACTGTACTCTTCAGTATGAGCCAGATTCCAGTAATCCTTAAGGCAAGGACTGAACAAACACACCCAGTAGTGATATTTATGCATACTGTTCTCTTCAGTGTGAGTGTGAGTCACGTTTCCAGTAACCCTTAAACAAACACACACAGTAGTCATCATTTTGCATACTGTACTCTTTATCACTGTGAGTGTGAGTCATTTTCCAGTAACTCCTAAAGCAAAGACTGAACACAACACACATACACAGAAGTGATATTTTTGGCTACATTACAGTTGACAGTGACCCAAACAATAATGTGGATTTGAAAATTTGTGTCACATAACTCCTAATTTGAGATTGCTAGTGGGAGCCATGATACTTTATAGTTAATATTTTGATAAAGTGGACTGGTTCTGTTATCAATAAATAAATAATAAATTGTTCCTATTGGAATCAAAAGGGTCGCAATGAATACATCATGTGCATGCACTAAGTGGAAATAAGAATATATTGATGCAGTCAGATATTTCCCAGGTTATTGAAAAGAAACATTTTTGAAATTTTGCCCATTTTGCATTTGTTAATTTTGAATGTGCAGTTTCTGAGTGCAAATGGTGTGTCAAACTCTTTTGTTGTTTTAGTAAATTATGTAACTGCATTTCCATTACCTTGTATATTTGGAAGAAAAAAAACATGTTTAAATGTGTTGTAATTAATTACCTTGTGGAAAATAAATGTAGCTGAACCATGAGTCATAAGCCTTGAGAAGACATGATACTTTATGGTTAGTACATTATAGTCAGATAATTACAGTTAATCAAGCTAATTGTCCATAAATGAATCTTGAATATATTGTTGGATTGAAATAGAACATCTTTTTTACAGTTATAACACATTTTTTTGTCTCAGATGTGGCTATTGAATTTTCTCTTCATGATTTATCATTTTTCTGTTTTTAACCTAGTCGTGCAATATTTATATTCGAGACTTTTCAGACTTTGTGGTATAAATAGTAAAAAAGTTTCCTCAATCCATCTGGTTGGAATGGAGGAGATGGAAGGAAGAAATGGGTACATGATGCTGAGAATTGAGCTGAATCATGAGTCATTCCCACAATACATCAGGTTCGATAAGACATGATCCCTTATGGTTGGTACATTATAGTGAAATTATCATAATATACATTTTGTCAAGAGAAATGTCCTTAAAGGGGTCTTGTATATATTGTAAGAATTGAAATAAAACACTTTTCTTTACACAGTTAATATATATTATGTATATCAGATCTTCTGGTTATTATTGAATTCTCTTCCATTATTTATCCTTTTTCAGTTTACACTTTTTAAAATTGTCATGTGATATTCAAATTAGAGACTTTTCAGAATTTGTGGTATAAAGAGCAAACAAGTTTCATCATCAAGCAGCATGGAAATGAGGAAGAAGAAAATGGGCATGTGATACTTTGTTTCAATTGAAGGATATAATCATATATTTTTCATAGAAGTTATATGTAGATAAAATAATACATTCTGGTCTATATGTGCCATGTTTGCAAATGTACAATGTAATTGTTGTAAATGAGTTCAACCCAGATTTTTTTTATAGTGTTTAGAATCAGTTTAAACTGAAAGCTCAATGATCATTTCTTCAACCACTGACCATAATCAGTTTAAATTGAAAGAGCAATTATCAGTTCATTAGAACTAATAAACCATTGAACTGTGACTTGGCTAGATAAAAATGACCATGCATACATACATACATACATACATACATACATACATACATACATACATACATACATACATACATACATACATACATACATACATGCATGCATGCATGCATGCATACATGCATGCATACATACATACATAAATGCACACATACATGCATACAAACATAAATACATGCATACATACATACATACATAAATACATACATACATGCATACATACATAAATACATACATACATGCATACATACATACATACATAAATACATACATGCATGCATACATACATAAATACATACATACATACATGCTGGATGGTTTTTATGCTCTATTTCAATCTGTCATTTTAGCATAAAACTATTGGGCATGGGTTGAAAGAGTCAATAGTCAGGGCAAGTAGGTTGTAGGAAATCACTCAAGTCAGCATACATAGTGGTGGAAAATATAAACCTTTTTATTATCCTTTGTTTACCAGTTCATCAAAACTTAACCTTTGATTTTCCAATTTAATTCATTTTTAAAGTCACAGACCACTTTAGAACTATCGGCAACCTATCATTCTATAGCTTATTTTCCAAAATCAGTGAAGGTTTAAGATTTTATTAAATTATTTGGCTATGTGAAAAAATATCAATTCATAGAGATACATACATACATACATACATACATACATACATACATACATGCATGCATGCATACATACATACATACATACATACATACATACATAATTACATACATACATACATACATACATACATACAATAATACATACATACATACATACATACATACATACATACATACATACATACATACATACAATAATACATACATACATGCATACATACATACATACATACATACACATACACATTGCATATACTGTTTAATAGGTTTTATTATGTTTCAGTCTGATAATTAGCATAAAAATATTAGGCATAGTTAATTTAGAGAGGAGGGGCAAGTAACATTGGTATGAATAAAGAAAGCATATATACAGGTGGAAAAAGCTTATTAATTTTTTATTTATAATCAATTATTAATGTCAAAGACCACTTTAGAACATACCTTGGAAACCCAACTGAGGATAATGACGCTGCTACTAAGAAATATGTTGATGATCAGGAATCAAAGTACGTGTCGGTGCGTGGTAGTATAATGTACGCGTTTCTCAACATGAACAATAATAGCATTACTAACCTTAGAACACCAGAGTTTGATTTTGATGCTGTAACAAAGAAATATGTTGATGATATCAACAATGAAATCACCAAGTTCAAAACTGATTTTACTAATCACATCACCACGTTTTTAAATTTTCGTAGAAACATAAACAAAACCAATAACGAATTTTTTGGAAGTCCGCCATCTGTTGATATTACACTCGATAATATTAACACAAAACTCAACGATATTATTAGTGGAATTCCTAGTATTGTTGAGAAAACAAGTATGATTTAAATTCCTCACAAGCAGATTAAAAATATTGTTTATACTGTTGCTTCTGGAATGTCTACTTGGTCGCCGCAAAATAACACTCTCAAACATACTGCAGAGGTCACTGGTGTGTATAGATTGTCTGTGTTTAGCAGTGTAAAGTTTAATATATTTACCTTATTTCCATGGCGTCACTCGACTGATAATTTCTCTGGAACCGTGTCTATTGTGTTAAACAAAGATGTTGAAGAAACTTTTATGCTAATAGCAGATGACAAAAAATTAACTGCTGCGTCATATTGGTATTGTCTGGAATTTGTGGCTGAAACACCTCAACTAGTTACTTAATCAAGCCTGAGATTATGTGAACAAATATTATAATGAAAAAAAGTATAGTTGATTTCAATCATATTTCAAAAGATATTCCAGGACAGGATGTTGACGCACTAATACAATACTACAAATATTATCATAAAAAAACTTTGGTGCGTTAAAAAATGTTACAAATATTATAACAAAATACTTCGAGTAATATCATATCTACCCTTGTTAATGACTAGTTCTGGCATAATTTCAAGTGGTATATCATTAAACCCGTTTTTGTTAATCATATCCGGTGTTGGTGTTTCTCTTACAGCAGCTTGTAAAAAAGTTGAACCTAAAATTTTGATAAAAAAGCACGGCTGCTTAACATCAATTATAACTTACAAAAAACTACTTGATCAAATAAGATCTTACCTACGAGGAGTAAAATATAGTATGGACGATTTAATACGTGAATTTCGTATTATTGACAACATGTTAACAGATATTCTACCCATGAGGATCAGCAAATATGAGAAAGATTATCAAAAGAAGTATGATATAACATAAAATTTTATATAATACCACTTACCTTATTGGAATTCTAATGCGTAATTTAGTCCACAATCGCCACGCTCTGCTAAATCGTAATGATTTGGAAAATTGAGTCTGACATATCATTCTGCTTATTCTGGAAGATCACGTAATTAAATTTTACCTGTTACCTAGGTATTTTGCAACAGGTGTTCTATTGTATTTGTTTGGAGGTCTAGAGGGGTGGGGAGAGGGGTTGTTGAGCTCGGATTCTTAGCGCAATTATTGATTGCAACAGGTGTTCTATTACGTTACCTAGGTATTTTGTATTTGTTTGGAGGTCTGGAGGGGTGGGGAGAGGGGTTGTTGAGCTCGGATTCTTACTTTCTCCTACTACTTGGACCTTTCCTAATTTCTTAACATAATGAATTCTTAGGTGTTCCAATTTATTAGTGTTTTGAAGTAGGAATAATTATTTATATTAAGTCTATGGTCCTGTTTTCTGGTGCATGGTTTAAAATATCAATATTCAGCCTGGAAAAGCTTTCAAAAATGTAGCAAGGAAAAACATGCAAATTTGAATTTAAAGTTTGGTGATGTGTGGTCATTAGATGATTAGAGAAAATTGTTTTCATATATATGCGTTCACTGTGCACAGTCCACCGAGTCCAGCTATCAATATGAAAACAAAAAATCTATACAGTTTGTTATTGAAATGTGTGAATAACAAATTCAAGTCTTACAAATGGCATTAGCAAAACAATTGAACCAACACGTACTGCAAGAGCATTTGGAAAGAGCTAAAAGCAGGTACAAGCGGTTTGTTATTTAATGGACTTGGAGACAAATCTTAAAGACAACATTGTTAAAATGAACTTTAATGTTAAAAGAAATATTACTATGAAGTCAAAGGCTACAACAATAATATGAAAGATAAAGCATTACAGTAGTTGCTGGAACCACTGCTTTAAGTATTTAAGTATTAACAGTCCCCCGTCAATTTTGTTTTAACTAAAATGTAGCTGGTGGTGGATAGGCACTGCATCGTCATAGACAATTTGTTCGTTTTTCGTTAGTTATTTGAATAAAAAAGTGGCATAAACAATTATTGCTAACTATATTTGTGTTAGCAATAAAATACAGCAGCATCTTTACTGTAAGCAATATGATTATCAGGTTTCTTAAGAGTTTTGATCAAACTGGTTTATTCCCAGCTGGAAGGTATTGTTGTACCTTTTTTCGCATTAGCACTTATGCTGATTGCGAATCTGATTGGAGATTTAATCAAGACATATAATAGAATAAGAAAACTATTTTAAAAACAATGTTATGTATATTTAATTTGTATTGCTTGTTGGTTTTTTATTCCATCATTGTGTGTTATGCTTAATTGTAGTTTGGACTTGACCTTGTCCAAAATCAAATTCAGTATGCTCCAGACTCGAAACACTAATGATGTTTTTACTTCGTAAGCAAATAATACATAGTTAATACTTCTAAGGGTGTGGATTAAATATAAGGATTATTATATTAGTCATAGATAAGGAAATTATGTTAACTGTATTCTTTATTATAATTTTAGTAACAGAGTTTATCTTGTTGACAAACTCAGAATCTTCTAGGATGGAAAATTCCGTTAAGTCATAGTATTTCCAGAAAACGCTAATTGTGACCTTGAAATTAGAGGGCTTGATGATCTTGTTGATCAAAAACTATTTATTCTTGTTTTGACATCTAAAACTTTTTATTCTTTCTTTGACATCTAAAACTATTTTTGCTTTGACATCTAAAACTATTTATTCTTGCTTTAGCATCCTGTGGCAGAATTATTTGTATGTCCGTGTTAACTATTTTAATTTGGGTGAAATTATTTATTCAAGTTAATTTTCTCTAAAATTACAAAGTGCTCTTTATTAATATTCATGTACAGATACATTAACATGGAATTATAATGAATTCCAACAAGTACATATTGTATTATATTACTGTTACTCACCCAAAAGACTGTTAGAACATCATTACACTTCAGACTACTGGTACATAATTCATTCAAGACTACAGGCACATCAATCATTTCCTTCAGTGCTTTATATTATTTTGAACACCACTGGAGTTTAATTAGAATCTTTATCATTAGATATAAACTTTAAGACTAAGTTCTCAATACTTTACGTTCCTTTTTTTGCTTTGTTTTCTAGGGAAATAAATTATTTGTTGCTTACAACAATTTGTTGGATTGGTTCTCTTCTATGACTAAGTTTAAGACCATAGAATCGTAATAAAGCAAACTCTAAGATCTCCACTGATATGAATATAAATGGTTGCTAAATTCATACTAAATATTGTATTTTCTCTTCTTTACCCTTCAGTTTTGCGGGGGTGGGGTGGAGGGTGTTATGTTATTTGAAAATACAAAGGCAAATTGTGGTATCAAAACTGACGGTAGTACTCTCATCATCCTAATTTTACTTCTCTACGTAACTGTTTGTCTTCTTTGTTGTCCACAACAATTTCTTTTTGTACTGTCACTGTTTTTGGAAGTGTTCTTCACTACGTTGCCAAATAACGGCAGGGTGTAACATTAGTTTATGCTGTATCCAACAATACTTCCCATGTTGATTACTTTGCTGCTTGGCCACAAGAAACACATTTAAACCAGAGTATTATCTAATTTTTATTTTTACTTTGAAATGAGTTTTGTAAAATTTGTTAATAATATTTTCATTTCTTAAAAGCTTCATTAAGTTTAGCAGTGTCTATTACTGTATAAATACACCGTGTAGCAGATATTATGTGTTTTGCCTATGCACCTAAGTTGCAGATTACATAAATCCAAATGCTTTAATTCAGGTAAAAGTATTTTGTATTCAGATAAGTTTTATTTAGCAAACATTAAATTTGTATATTCATTTGCCTAATTATTTTTGCCTAATTATTGGAAAATTTGTATTAAATATGTTTAAAAGTTTCACAATCAGCTGATGTCAATCGCAATGCACTTTAAGTTTAATCTGCCAAAATAAGATATCACGTTGTACTATGTGTCTGTTCACTGAGATATCACTGTCAATGAGATATCACTGTCTATGATTGTTCTTGTTAGGCTTAACGCCATTTTTCAGCACACGATAGGCTATTCATGGCTGCCAGTATTAATGGTGGAGGAAGAAACCGGGAAATCACCGGAAAGAACCACCGACCCACGAGAAGTTACTGGCAAGCTTTCTCACATATACACATTCGCCGAGTCCTAGACTCGAACCCACGCAGACAGAGGTGAGATGGCAGTGATCCGTAACGGACAGCGCTTTAGACCACTCGGCCACTCGGGGCCCCCACTGTCTATGAGATCTCACTGTCAAAATTTTAAGAATTGTTGTCACAAATTTGTAATGGTGTGTATAAGAACAATTGAGTTATATTGTATTATGTCGAATAGATCCTGCTACTTTTAGACAGTAAGGCTATTACATTTGGACTAGGGAGATATTGTGTTTGTACCGGAATTCCCCGATGTTTTTTTTGGGGGGGGTACCAAAACAGTGTTGTGGATAGGTCTGTATGTCGTGTCCATTATTGATAATAATAATAATAATAATAATAATAATAATAATAATAATAATAATAATAATAATAATAATAATGATGATGATGATAATGATAATGATAATAATAATAATAATAATAATAATAATAATAATAATAATAATAATAATAATAATAATAATAATAATATGAAACTGACTCTTATTATGCAGTTATAATTAGCATATATTTACAGTCTTTCTTAAAAATATGTATATGAACTTCATTTTGAATTTTTCTCTCCCATCTTCGCATTTTTTTCCACTGGAAAACTATTTACATCTTGTTAATTTCATCCATTAAGTCATTCCTGGTACCTTGCATTCTCTTGTCACCATCAGTTTTTTTTCTGTTGCATTTGCAACTGTTTGCAACTCGAACATCTGTTATCTGCATAGTTGTACAATATACTTATGTAGTTTAGAGGTAAAACTAAATGGCAAATGACATGTTGAAACAAATTGTATCGTCAAAATCTCAACATGAACAAGCTGCAAACGATGATCTGTATTTTACATCATGCGTACAGTATACAAATTTTTCCCATGTTAATCAGTTTTGGTTCATCCTGTGATTTATGCAAGTGTCAAAATTGTACACGTTAAAATCTGTATACCGAAAAAAGGGATAAGTGTGCCAAACGTTCCTATACCTTCTTTGCATTACATTTGAAAAAAGTTTTCTTGCCTTCAAGATTGTATCAACATCACAGTAATTTTTATTAAAACCTGTTCTGTTTTTAAAAGATCCCATAAACTAGCTGGTAGTCTTTTATACTGAGTTTGGTTTTATTTAACTTTGCAGATGGTTATAGACTGTACAGCTTGGCCTTACTCCAGTTGAGCATCTTTCAAAAAAGTGCTGATTTTACTACTCATTTTCACTTCTTAAACATCAGAGGTAAATTGTAAAAAGAAAAAGAGCCGATAACTTGTTTTACATTTTATAAATTTGGTAATTCATTCATTACACTTTCAGAATCTGGTATTCAAATAGTTGAGGTATGTTTTGGGATGCTGTCTCAGTCAAAACATCTACATAACCCTTTTAAAGGACATAAATAGATACTCGATTTATGACGAGCTTTACCCTTCATCCATGTCAACTGTTAGAACGTTCGGTCATCCGACATTCGAAAGCCTCGACGGGGTTGGGTAAGGAGGCTTAATTTTATAGATCACATAATCTATTCAGCACATCCTTCTTGTACGCTGAAGCTTTGCTCATAGTTACTTCCAGGGTCAGATCTGGTCAATTGTTGGGAGGGGTGTGCAGGGGGTTTTTTCTCCAAAATTTCAAAAGAGCCCTGACCTTTGGTACCAAAGCAATCATCTATGTGTCTATCTATTCAAAGTTTACATCATAGGTGGCGTTTACCAGTTATTATTATTATTTTTTCTTTTCTTAGCTAGAATCATGTCGCCAAGAGATTCCATACAGTTTGATGCTAACGAGATACTGACTTGCCTTCACCATTGCAAACGAAGCTTGAAATTGCATCACAGTGAATATACGTCTGCTCTGGATAATATAGATAAGTCTTTAAAAGACATCGAGGAGGAAATCAAAAAAACAGCGTCCGAAATGACTCAGTATGTTACAGTGTTAAGAAATTCCACTCTGGACAGTTTATCAAAGCTATCAGAAAATTTGAGAGATTCTGTTCGGAAAAAAGTCTGAAATTCTCAAGGAATATCAAAGAAGGTATGCAAATATTATAAACCAATCAATGATCAAATCTCGAACTTGTCAAAGTGTCACCTCACGCACCTTCTGTGGAGATCGTACGAGTCTATCGTGCGGAACTGTAATCGGTCATAATAAGATCATATCTCATTTTTTAATGCCCCGTTGGCAATCTACGCTTAGTCTCTTCAGTCAGTGTGTCTGTTTTCTGCCCCATCCCCAAAGAAGCTTGTTAGGACTATTAGAAAAAATAACTTCAACACAAACAAATGAAATTTTGAAGGTATATTTCTATCGATATGAAAATGATGCAACGAATTTTGTATGATAATTTAGTGAGATTGCTTCCTTTCTCTTTTGTACGGTTATGGGTTCAACACCCACCCAGGCCAGTACGGACCAGTTGCCTCGGTGTGTCCTTGCGAAACATACTTTTGTCCAATTTCCTGGACACGATAGAGCCGTTGTGTTAAAAGTGCGATTAAAACCAACAATATCTCCCTCCCAACGAGGACTTATACTTATTGAATCACTGGTTACTTTAAATTCCTCTTTTAATTGACAAAAATACTATACTCTTATTTTCCAAAGTTCACTTGATTAAAAAAAAATGTTTTTATTGCTTGGTTATATTTTAAAATTTGTGTAATTTCCAGATAAGAATTTCTTTTTGTGTAGTAAAACGATGAAAGATATTTAAACTCACCAACGACCCTAATGATGGTGTGATCTAAAGCCACCTACAGCCCTAATTATGGTATGATCTAAAACCACCTACGGCTCTAATAATTGTGTGATCTAAAACCACATACGGCCCTATGGATGGTGTGATCTAAAACCACATATGGTTCTAATGATGGTCCGATCTAAAATCACCTATGACCCTAATGATGGTGCGATCTAAAACCACCTACGGCCCTAATGATGGTGTGATCTAAAACCACCTACGGTTCTAATGATGGTGCGATCTAAAGCCACCTTCGGCCCTAATGATGGTGTGATCTAAGACCACCTACGGCTCTAATGATGGTGCGCTCTAAAATCATTATGATGGTGTGATCTAAAACCACCTATGGCCCTAATGATGGTGCGATCTAAACCACCTACGGCCCTAATGATGGTGCGATCTAAAACCACCTACAGCCCTAATGATGGTGTGATCTCAAACCACCTACGGCCCTAAAGATGGCGTAATCTAAAGCTACCTACGGCCCTAATGACGGTGTGATCTAAAACCACCTACGGCCCTAATGACGGTGTGATCTAAAACCACCTGCGGCCCTAATGATGGTGCAATCTAAAACCATCTACGGCCCTAATGATGGTATGATCTAAAACTAGATATGGCCCTAATGATGGTGTGATCTAAAACATCTTCGGCCCTAATGACGGTGCTATCTAAAACCACCTATGGCCCTAATGATGGTGTGATCTAAAACCACCTACGGCCCTAATGATGGTGTAATCTAAAATCACCTACGGCCCTAATGATGGTGTGAACTAAAACCACCTATGGCCCTAAAGAGACGCAAAGATATTTTAGGCAAAAACGTTCGGAATTGATTAAATTAATGAAAAGTCTGCATTTATTTATGTCACTGAGAATATAATTCACTTGTTGAAGAAATTTAGAATTGTTAGGAGATCGAGATATTTGTCACATAATCACTTTGCTTAGAGCTGGTAACTTACAAATCAGCTACAAAACACGAAGATATGAAAATATTTCTTATTGTGCAATGTTAACATCGGAAATTAATTTCATATTATTACTGCTTATCCACTATATGGAGAATTACCAAGAAACTATTTACCCACCTTTGTATATAATAATCCAAGTTTAGAAAAAATTAGGGCTTTATGCATACTTACCTACCTTCCTAGCTACCTGCCTACATACATACCTACCTGCCTACATACATACATACCTGCATACATACATACATACATACATACATACATACATACATACATACATACATACATACATACATACATACATACATACATACATACCTGCATACCTACATACATACATACATACATACATACATACATACATACATACATACATACATACATACATACATACATACATACATACATACATACATACATACATACATACATACACACTTTTATTGTTTTCATGACATGGATTTGTTTTTTGGGGATTATGTCGTTTTGCTATATACGTATTATTTTGAAACTCATGGACGTGTGGGTGTGGAGCAACTTGATATGTAATATTCTCTTATTACAAAAGAGGTATATGTGATCTTTATATCATAATCCATTAATTTTGTTGACATTTGTTTTTCAAGTTCAGGTTTTAGATACTGTTCTTGTTGCAGTCATGAAGCAGGATGATAAATACTTTTCAGTCTCATGTAAATTGTTCCTGTATATCATAACATGTTCTTGAATAAAGTTAGACTACCAGACCGTAGGAAGAAAATCTCCACTTGTTAATTATTTTGATTCGAATACTTTTACAATGGTACGTTTATGCTAAGAACAAACCTAAGGTAATTTACTTTTTTCCAATAGGTAACGTTCTGGTTACATATAATTCAACTACGTAGACTTTTATGAAAACATTAATGTATCGATCTCCTTCTTTCTCTCCATAATCACCATACGAACTTAACTTAATTCATTCAAGCCGCCTTCTGCATATATTCAGCCAGAGCTTTGTAGTTTGTACTTGTCTTGTGTTAGACCCCAAAACAAGTGGATTCAGAATGTTAGAAAAGACTGACTGATGATTTTTTTATATGATTGGAATTCTAAAAATGGACTGGATTTTATTCCGTGATCCAGAGTGCAAGTTTTGTCACCACAGTATCGTATTTGAACCCAAATATTATATCGTGCATGATAAAATCACATTAAAGGTCAAAAGGCCCATTAATGTTACAATAATACATTTCTCGCCAAACAAACCCAGTAGCAAACGTATATTTGTTTTACAAGAAAAGATGTGGTTTATGTAGCCAAGTCATTTTGTTGGATCGTCGGTGCTATATTCCAGTATATAACATAGTGTGTATGTTGTATTTCCCTACATTGAATGTTCTCGAATTACTGGAATTCGCAATCCTGACTTCGTGGTTCATCGCTCTTGCATCAATGCATCTTCACTCTCACATTTGGGCGGGATCAAAGGTGGACATGAAAAGATACGTAGTGGCTCTCGTACACTGACTTTTCTAGGTGGCTTTTAGACCCACCGCCGCACCAAAATAAGGGGGTTAGGTCGGTTTCAATCACCATTGCCGATCTACGTTGTCTTACTTCTTAAAGAGAAATTATAGAAAATTAAAATAGATCTCCATGTAATACATCGCCATGTTTTTACTTTTGTGGACTTGAAATATGAAAGGTTAACATTACCGTAAACTTTGAAAAGGGCTAATAGAAGAATCAATCATACTAAACACGTGGCGGGCAGAAATTAATCCTTTCTTCAAGTGTCTAGAGATAAAAAGGTTCATTTTGTAAAAAAAATGAAATAAGACGCTTAGTGCATACAATGGTAGAAAGACGAAAGATTGACATCACAAGAAATTTAAATATTGTTGTGTATTGAACCGATATAAAGCATTGTCTCTAATATACCAATATGGTCAAGGTGAATATAATAAAATGTAGAAGGAAATGTACAAAGCATGACAAAGATGGAATATTTTGACTCATATTACTTATTTCCCTTGGAAGATATTTCGATGGACTGGAATAAAGGAAATGCAGTATCCTCTCACTGTTAATTTCCCCTTTGGGTCTATAATCATTTTGCTCCATTAAGACTGAACACCTGTTTGGATCTATAGTGTCATACTGTACTATTTAAAGGTGGTATGTTATGTCATGATAAGCCATCCTGTGTTGTCTCCCTTAAAAGGATCGCTACATCAGATTAATTTCGGGTCATATATGTTACATTATTTAAAAAGAACCCTTCACTAATATCTGAATATCTGACTGAGAAAAAGCTAATATATAATAAGCACATAACGCTATCAGTGTTTTAAGATATGGTTCGAAACTTGATGAATTCATGAATGATCGATACGCCTTTAAACGTCTGCCAAAATATATACCACCTTAATCAATATATCAATTAATTGATCATTTGTAAAAGAACATTTTCAAAAATAATATAATATAGAATATTTCAGACTAATAATTTCATTAAGATGATTGCCCAAAATCAAACTAAGTTTTCTTAAAATATTTATATCTGCTGAAAGTGACTATATAATTTCTGTTTAATTCTACATTGTTAGAATAGTTCAGGCATGGTATGTAATATTATACAACTCCTCACACCAGGCCTTATGCTATGGTCCTACAATTAACTATACGTAACTGTATACAACTCCTCACAACTGGCCTTATGCCTGGCCCTACAATTAACTATACGTAACTGTATACAACTCCTCACAACAGGCCTTGTGCATGGTCCTACAATTAACTATACGTAACTGTATACAACTCCTCACAACTGGCCTTATGCATGGCCCTACCATTAGCAATATGTAACCTGATACAACTCCTCACACCAGGTCTTATTCAATAGACTCACTATTAGCTATACGTAACATTATGGATCTCCATACAGCAGACCTTATGTGATGGCCCTAATATTAGCTATACGTGACATTATAGATCTCCATACACCAGACCTTATCCGATGGCCCTAACATTACCTATACGTAACATTATAGATCTCCATACACCAGGCCTTAAAGGTAGACCTAAGACTCCTGTATCACTTAACTCTAAATTATTAAACATCATGATTCATACAGTATCCGAAAATTTCTACCTTATGCGATCAACGGATGGCGAGATATTTAGTTTAAATGTACATGTCACGAATTTTCCACGTAAGCCAAGTGCAACTTCGGCAGTTTCCGTGACAGCAGACAGTGTGACGTCACAAGAGAAACACGCCTTGCTAGGAACAATTGTTATAACGTTGTCAAGTGTGAAGCGTCTCTGGATTGTATTATGATTGCGTGTATTACTCGGTATGGGCAGGAGGTGTATCATTGGTGGATGTAGCAATACACCCAAAAATGGTGTTTCATTACATTTGTTTCTCTCAGACAGTAACTATAAAGGACTTTGGTCCCGGTTTGTGCGGCTGACAAGACCGGATTAGAGAGAGCCTTCAAAACATGCGACAATCTGTAGTGAGCATTTTCAACACGATTCTTTTGAACCCAGTCAAAGTTTGATGGCTACGTTTGGAATAAAGAAAAAAAGTTACTCTTCTCCCTAACCTAGTATCATCCATTATGCAACAAGGCATAGTGTGCTTATATCCCTGATGCGGACAAAAGTCACCCACCCACCACAACTAATAGTTTAGACCAGACACCCAAGTGCTCGAGATCGGCATACAAGAAGAGGAATAAAGAACAGGTAATTTTGTATCTTTAACTTTTGCAAATTGTCTTCCTTTTATTTTACTGCTTTATGATTGATTGATTCTTTTTCATGTTAGTGTGTGTGTGTGTGTTTTGTGTGTGTGTGTGTGTGTGTGTGTGTGTGTGAGAGAGAGAGAGAGAGAGAGAGAGAGAGAGAGAGAGAGAGAGAGAGAGAGAGAGAATCAGCTGCCTTGCATTAGTGTGTTCAGGTTTCATTGGTGATATAATTCTGAGGTGGAAAATAATTTACATAAATCTAAGTAGTAAAGTTTCTTCATGCAAAGCTTCACATGACCATTTCGTCAGTATAATGCATGGCAGTATGACCTCAGTTAAATTTATCTTTCAAACATTACAGGATGGTATGGCTACATGTACAAGTTCAGTTGACAATATAATAGAAGATGAGGTAGAAAATGGAACTGTTTTTGTTCTGGCCGAGATATGGTAGGTTTCACTAATCAAGATTTAAAACAAAGCAAAGCATTCAACAGTCAGGATATAAAAAAATTGTTAAAATAATTTGGCATTAAATTTTGGAACAAATAATATTGAACATGAATAAATGTGAATAGATGACCAGATTGTCACACACTTCAGTAATGTGTGCTTTTCTACAAAAACCATTATCCCACCAATGTGATTTGGTACTATTTACTTTTTTTCTCTGCTGAATGTCTTAAAGTGTACAGATTGTCAGTTGAATATTATGTTATTAAGGTATTTTATCCTAAAAAAAAGTTTCAGGTAAAAAGTCATAAAAGGAAATATATAGAAATAAAATTTTGAAAATATTGTAACTTAATTGGCATTATAAACACAGTTTTACAGTCTAGCAAGTTGGAAATGCAGCTGTGTGTCGGCAGGATATCTGCTAGGTTCAAATTAGGTTGTAGTCATTAATGGTAGTTGCTATACTTGATTCTTCTAAAATATTCCAGAAGGATGATGCCTGTGACTCCAGGGTGAATGCTGTAATAACTAGTTGTCAGACATCAGTCAGAACAAAAAAGAAAATCTGCTAGAATCAGGCACGTATATAGTAATGGCTCTATCTATCTATAATATAAAAATGGCCTCTATATATAGGCTACCAGTAATTTATATGGAATGTGTTAAGATCATTTTTAAATAATTTAATTTTACAACAAATGTGGTTTTCTTGATGAGGGGACTGTTTGACCAAGAGTTTTGTTAAAAATGCTTTAAAGCAAGGATGGTAATTAATGAATTAAACAGTATCTTCTAGTCTTAAACATTTTACAATTTTTTTAAACCTAAAACAGCCCAAGTAAGTAAATATTATAGATTATGGTGATGAAATTCGTAGTTTCAATCAGCTTAAAGGTGCAGTTTCTAGTCATTTTTTGCAAACAAAAAAGTGGATGAAAGCTGCAGGTTTCCAGCTGGAATGGATCTAACAAAGGTATGGCTATTCCAGGATCTCTTGTTATTACAAAAATCACATTTCAGAATAATATTAATAAAGTTCTCTTTCTGTTGTTATTATGTCCTTGTGCTTCATTTACACAGTTAACACAAACATTGAATAGTCCTAGAAGAGCACGCTCTGCTACTAAGAACCTCTTTTCTTGGTTAGTTGACTTCTGTCTTAAGAATAATAAACATTTATTGTATGATACAGACTTTATTTAAAGTTGGAAATAAAAATACAAAAAATTCATACCACAAAATTAGTCCTAGGACATAAATGCTTAATTATGCATTCTTTTCTCTCTAGGATTTTGAAAGTAAAACCAGCAAAAAAAATAACTAGAAGCTGCACCTTTAAGCTGATTGAAACTACAAAGTTCCACGCCATAATCTATATATTTTTTTTTTTGGACTGTATTAGGTTTAAAGAAATCATAAAATGTTTAACACTAGAAGATATTGTTTAATTCATTTATTACCATCCTTACTTCAAAGCATTTTTAACAAAAATCTTGGTCAAACAGTCCCCTCATCAATAAATCCACATTTGTTGTAAAACTAAATTATTCAAAAATGATCTTAACACATTCCATATAAATTACCGGTAACCTCAATACAGAGGCCATTTTTATATTATAGATATATGTAACCATTATTAAATATATACTTAATTCTACCAAGTTTTATCTTCTGTTCTGACTGAATTCTGACAACCAGTTATTACAGCATTCACCCTTGAGTCGCAGGCATCATACTTCTGGAAAATTATAGAAGAATCAAGTATAGCAACTGCCATTATGACTACAACCTAATTTATACATAGCAGATATCCTGCCCACAGGTCAGGCTGCCTTTCCACCTTGCTAGACTGTGACACTTTGTTTATAATGCCAATTAAGTTACAATATTTTCAAGATTTTATTTCTTTATATTTCCTTTTATAACTTTTTACCTGAAACTTTTTTTTAGGATAAAATATCTTAACATAATATTCAACTGACAATCTGTACACTTTAGGACATGCATCATTTTAGAGAAAAAAATAAATAGTACCAAATCACTTTAGTGGGATAATGATTTTGTAGAAAAGCACACATTTTTGAAGTGTGTGACAATATGGTCATCTATTCACATTTATTCATGTTAAACATTATTTGTTGTTCCAAAATTTAATGCCAAATTATTTTAACACATTTTTTTATCCTGACTGTTGAATGCTTTGCTTTGTTTTAAATCTTGATTAGTGAAACTACCATATCTGGGTCAGAATAAAAACAGTTCTATTTTCTACCTCATCTTCTGTAACATTGTCAACTGAACTTGTACATGTAGCCATACCATCCTGTAATGTCGGAAATATAAATTTAGCTGAGGTCGTATTGCCATGCATTATACTGACGAAATGGTCATGTGAAGCTTTGCATGAAGAAACTTTATTACTTACATTTATGTAAAATATATTCCACCTCAAAATTATATCACCAATGAAACCTGAACATATTAATGTATGGCAGCTGATTCTCTCTCTCTCTCTCTCTCTCTCTCTCTCTCTCTCTCTCTCTCTCTCTCTCTCTCTCTCTCTCTCTCTCTCTCTCTCTCTCACACACACACACACACACATGTACACTAACATGAAAAAGAATCAATCAATCATAAAGCAGTGAAATAAAAGGAAGACAATTTGCAAAAGTTAGAGATACTATATTACCCTTTCTCTATTCCTCTTTTTGTATGCCGGTCTCGAGCACTTGGGTAAACTATTGGTTGTGGTGGGTGGGTGACTTTTGTCCGCATCAGGGATATGAGCACACTATACCTTGTTGCATATTGGATGATACTACGTTAGGGAAAAGATTAGCTTTCTGTCTTTTTTCCAAACGTAGCCATCAAACTTTCACAGGGTTTAAAAGAAACAGGTTGAAAATGCTCACTACAGATTATCGCTTGTTTTGAAGGCTCTATCAAATCCGGTCTTGTCAACCGCACAAACCGGGACCAAAATTCTTTATAAATACTGTCTGAGGGAAATAAGTGTAATGAAACACCATTTTTGGGTGTATTGTTACATTCACCAATGATACACCTCCTATACCGAGTAATACACGCAATCATAATACAATCCAGAGACGCTTCACACTTGACAACGTTATAACAATTGTTCCTAGCAAGGCGTGTTTCTCTTGTGACGTCACACTGTCTGCTGTCACGGAAACTGCCGAAGTTGCACTTGGCTTACGTGGAAAATTCGTATCATGTACATTTAAACTAAATATCTCGCCATCCGTTGATCGCATAGGGTAGAAATTTTCAGACACTATATGAATCATGATGTTTAATAATTTTGAGTTAAGTGATACAGGGGTCTCATGTCTACCTTAAGCGATGAACCTACGATTGCCTAAACGTAACCTCATACAATTCCTCACAACAGGCCTTATGCGATGGCCCTGCCATTAGATATATGAAACATTTATACAACTCCTCGCGCAGGCCTTAGATTATAGCCATACCACTAGATCTAGTAACTTTATACAACTCCCCCCCCCCACATCAGGCCTTATACAATAGACATTCCATTAGTTATATGTAACATGATACAATTACTAAAAACGTTGATTTCCTTGCAAAATCTTTTGAGAGGCAAGTGTAGTTAAAGCTATTTGTGTTCCAAATTAATAAATAAAAGATTTGTGTTCCAAGTTAACAAATAAAAGAACAAACATGTTTGATTTGTAATGTAAAAAAAATCAAACTAAATACGATTTCAACGTTTAAATAAAGTGCTCCTTGCATATAACGTTTGATAAAGAAAACAACGAAATGAATATCACCAACCCTAAAGAAAGATGCTAACACTGTATTTTAGGAAAGAAGAAAGTACGATTATGATGTTAGTAAAGACACAAATTTACATCTGGTTAACTGTGTAGTAATATTCTTATCAATATTACAGAGCAAATCTACGATGCTTCAACAAGAAGGAATTGTATGGGGAATAAAACTAGTTTGAAACAAAATCATGTGGCTCAGTGAAATAGTTTTTGTAGAATGAAGAATAATAATTGTAGTTTTGACCTGAAATCATTTATACGTTTGCAGTGATTGAAAAAAACGTTCCAAATTACTGACGAAAAAAGTATCTGTTGTGTATAGAAGTGACTCAGGTACGCTGATAGCACGTCAAGACAATTTACCCAGCGGAAAGTATTTAATAGAGTTTTGTATACTGTTTTATTTCCGACATTGGAGATTTTTCAGAACAAGACCAACAACGTTTGTTATACCATCTTTACTAACGGTATTTAAAATATCTTTTCTACGCCCTTGAACGTAATGTTTCTTACACAAATGTCAGTTTTTGAAGTAATTAAACGAGCAAAAAGATAGAAATGTACGCTGAATTTGAAAAATAGTTAAGTGGACAGTATAAACACACCTTGCACAAACAACAAAAAGAAAATTATCTATTAAAATACTATCAAGCTGACGGAGTATAAAGAAAACTGAATGGATGCTTTCGGAGAAATCATACGAGATCGAAAACCTGCAAATATAGTCTCACAAGGGAAGCAATTTTGTAAATCGAAGTTTAAGAATTTGTTGATAAAGGAAAACACCAAATACTTTTTCAGGAAAAGTCATATGTAGCGTACAGGTTTAACAGAACTCGAAACTGTACAGATCAGGTGGCATGGCCTCATTACAAGCAATCAACAACGAAAACAAATTACAAGAATCGACTTTGATTACAACTAAATCTTTAAAAACGCTACTAAACAAATTCAATGCTATCATCACTTCAAATTAGTCTATTAGAGACCATAAGGAATTAAACATTATCACAAATGTAATATCTTGGTGACCTTTTAATTTCTTTCAAATTTTATTCATAAAATTTAGATAAGTTTCACCCTTATAATCAACTATACTTTCTTCCTGGATACAAGTTTTATTATTATATACAATTTCGCAGATCTTATAAACCTATGACTAAACATAAGTATCAAAACAGGCAGCAAAATTATTGTATCCGTGAGCAGTGTTTACACCACATTAATTACAAATACCAGCGATGGAAATATGGTACAAAACGAACAAGATACAACTAGTATAATCGAACACATAAAAACCAAAAAGAAAACAATTAGTCATGAAGGAAATGCATGAGAATATGGAAAAAGAGTAGCAAGCGTCTGAATGAATTTACACAAGACTTAGCAAGGTTCTCTCACAGATGTAGACGACATATTGCTTTCAGATGTTCTCATTTGAGGGACTACAGTCCAAACGTGAATGACTCCATTTATCATGTGATTGTGTCTTCGACAAAAGATTTCCGAATTAGTTTTAGATTTAATAACTAAAAAATGCAAAAGTGTAACATATTATCTTGTCTTGTTGATCAATTTAATACAATATATATTTAAACAAATAAAACGTTATTGAGCAAGTCTAAAGTTTTACATATAAACAATCACACATTTGTAGTAAATTGTCTGTTTAATGTTAAAACTATGTACAAAGTATATTGTGACAGTTGCAACTCTATGCACAAAGTACAGTGTGACAATTTAACTCGTGTACATATACAAAGCACAGTGTGACAGTTATAACTGTACAAAGTACAGTGTGACAATTATAACTCGATGTATAAAGTACAGTATGACAGTTATAACTCTATGTACAAAGTACAGTGTGACAGTTATAACTCTATGTACATATACAAAGTACAATGTGACATGAGATTTTTGAAGAATCAACTAAATTGGGTGCTGTGAATGGCAACATCCAGATACGGATTTTCTACTTGCATTTAGAATGCAGAGGATTGAAAGATGGCGGAATAGAAAGAATAAATCCAAGCATAAAGTCTTGTTTAGTTTGCACGCCTAGTTTACAAGTACAAAACATTTGTTACACCATCTGAATGGGAGTATCGAACACTTAAAAAGTTAGTGCATCTATTTATTCTCGGTTTCATAACAGATGGGAACAATCGAATGAAATTGCCATAAGACCTAACTGTATATATGGCCACGTATTTTGTTTTTTTTTTTTTTGTTGTTTTTTTTTTTCCTAGTTACATGTTCGTGACAATAAGTAGTATCTTCGATAAACAACAATTACTGTGACTTGTTTAAACTCGCATTAAACCCTACTATCAAATACCATTGTATCAAACTGGTATTCCAAAATCTGTAACAGTTCAACTATCAATTGTCGCGGACATGAAGAGCAGACTTATGTAAAATAGACCGCTTGTAACGACGACAGTAAACAGTTACACCTAACAACGCTACTATGTCTTTGGCAAACGTTGTTTCTGAGACATTCCGATAATCGGACGTTTCAACGACGCATACCAATTTAAACACTTCCGAAAACATATGATGAAATAAACATACAATACATTTTGTTATTTATGGTTGCATTAGCTGCTGGGTTTTTTTACTGCTTAGAATAGATTCCGAACATTTAATTCTGCAAGATGCCTTCTTTATATCTCTAATGCAAACTGGAAATAATATACACACGAATACCAAAATATGTCAAATAACATTTTCAGCAAGGATGGAACCAATCTGGCCAGAGCTGGTTAGGTCTCACTGGACAGTTTTGTTTAAGCAAATTTTCATCCGACTATGACCTATTGCAGAAAAATGATGATAATATTACATTAAAGATAAAAATAAAATTAATGATTTTTGTTGACAGGATACTTGTAAGATTCTGACTGAGGTATGAAGTTTAATTTCTTATACAACTGGTGGCCTTTATATTGAACCGATACTACCACCAATTCCTCTTTCTTACATTCATTTTTAAGAGAAAAGTGCTATTTTGAACATTTTCCTGAGACAAGGCGGCTAAAAGAATCAGTATGTACCTTATTGATCTTTAAAGTTCACTAGTACTATAACAAATTGACATACCTTTCATCAGCCTTCAACCATCTAGATGTTGAGATATTTACCTCTGTAGCAGACACGTGCAAATGCGTAAGCCAAAAAGGCTGCTCATTTGCAGCCCAAGTTACGCATTTGATCTCCAATGCTAGTATAACTATGACAGGCAGTCACCAACAAGCCAACCCATTTACAAGCCTAACTCAAAGTAAATGTAAACCACATTACAGATTTAAATTATGTGTGAATTTATAAATGCTAGGGTTGTGATAATTAGGCTCATGCCTTCTACCTTAAAAATTGGGGGTTGGGGCAAAAAACGAAACTATCCAGTGAGACCTTAGCAACCAACTTGTAACAATACTAATAATACCGGAAAATGTTTTGGTTGCATTATTAGATAGCTGGAGCAAATTCTTGACAAAATATATTAAGCTCTTTTTTTAAATTTGTCAAACAAATAAACGATATTAGATTAATTTAGAGAATTTGGAAAAGATGGAGGAAAGCCAACGGTATTAAGTAAAACAATTCACCACATGAACTCTACACGACTGTTTATTGTTATTGACGTTTAGTTTGTATAGTGTGCTTGGCATTGTCCATGACCGAGGATTGCGTTTTAGTGCGTAATTGAATTTTGTGGTGTTTATAAGTTACAAATAAGCGTTTAGTTGAGTTTTAGTTTATGACCCAGCGTTTATTTTGACGTTAGAAGGTTCTATAAAGTAACATGTTACACAGTCTGTGGTAATTCTCATTAAGATGATTGAGGTCTTTTCGGCAAATGCCGTTGTGACGTAAGATCAAGTGGAGTTGTATATAAGGTTGGGATCTACAAAATGTTTAATTTCTGCTTTAAATTCAGTATATATAATTATCTACTGCTGTGGTGAGATAAAATTTGAGAAATTATTTATTCAAATTATTCATTGGAATTACAAACGTCTCATTGACTGATTGGACTAAAACCCTGCTTAGAAATTATTGAAAATTCATTTTGAGACATTCTGGATTATATCATGGTGATACAGCAAGATTATTGGTGCATAGGCACATTCAATGCTAGCACATGCAAGATTGGAATTAATTTGGATTTGTATTAGAAATATTTGGATTATTTCTGATTTAATTTAAACACTAAATTCCTGTTTTATTTAATGTTATAACTTAGATAATTAATTTGTTGAATTTTACAACCCTTGTTGGTTTTGCTTTTTGCTACTTAATATAAAACAATATAATCATAACATTATATTATTTTTACTATCGCAGTAGTTCTAGCAATAATTTATATTCTATTTCTTTGAATAATGCTTTCAGCCATTCTACAAAAAGTTCAGATATCAATTACTTATTTTTTCTCACTTTGAAGTTTTAAATGTTTTCAAGTTTTTCGATATTTCTATGTTTGTCTGACGTAATAATTTTAACTTTTTCTTGTTCATTTTATTGTATATTTCTTAGTTATTGCCGTCCCTTTAATGTTTTTTTTTCTTGATTTTCCTATCTCATTGTAATGATGCTGGAGTTCTCTTTTAATTGCTCCTATTTCTGATATGTCAAATTCAACAACTCTTTTATATGATCTCTTTTCGCTTAATTTCTTGTGTGATAACTAAACTGTGGACAATTTACTCTGCTTAATTTCATGTTGATGTTTTTATCTTTCAATCTCATCAATTAGTATGTCCATTTTGGAGTAAAATTGTCTTAATACATTTCTAAACTGTAGAATGTGCCACAGAAATCATTCGTTTCTATTGATTTTTATACAACAGTTTATGTGTGTGCAAGTTATGTTTTTGTACAACAGTATGTTCCATTATGAATTTAGGCTATGTGTTTGCACAAAGTATGATCTAACCCTAATCCTGGGTTATGGTTTTGTACAGTAGTATGTTCCAGGGTGTGTTTAGGTTATGTATTAGCTGTTGGACTTTTGCACAATAACTATATGTCTATATAATGTATACTGAATATCATTCGTTAGAATAGAAGTAGGAACATGTATATTTTTTAATCTGTTGCATTACAGTAGTCGCTATTACACGCTTCTCTGTCTATTAATAAATGAAGCCGATGCTGATGAGAGACAGACTACGCAATACTGTGCACTATTTCCTCCAATTTTTTTTTAAACGAAGATAGCCATTTTTAATTATTCAGCTTTTCAAATTGCCTTCTCTTAGTGGGTCTAGTGCAACATTGATGCAAAAGCATTTAAGGATAAGATGTTGTTCAATGACATTGCAGAGCATGATGGAATAGTAACAAGCAAATTGAACATTATCGACGACATGATGAGAAATTAACAATGAACCGTATATTATTTGGATAATCAAAGAGTAGAACAGGTTCTCAAAATGCAGTCAGAAAGAACGTAAACAATACAGAAAACCTAGATATCACATGTTTACTGAAAGAGGACACCAAAAATTGAAAATATCTATTTTAACATGAAGAGAAGAAAATGAACGAGAACGAGATGTTTGATAAACTTACATAAAAGGGTCACTGTGTGTTGGGCACAGATAAACATTAGGACACATATTAAACATAAAGCCATTATGTGTCGGATGTTTTAGTTCGGCAACGCTACTTTTAACTATACAAATGGATAGCTATATTACAACGCCAAACTACCCGTAATACATCCGTAAAATCAGTGCACCATTTACGGTTTTGTTTAATAAGTTTTGTTTAATAAGTTTTCAAGACTTTTAGGGACAATCGTCTTTATTCATACGTTCTAATTCTTTTCTAGGTGCAAAATAAATTATTGTAGCCTTTGTTATTTATTTTCGAAGGAGCCTATTTATGCAGTCTGTTGGAGGTTTGGGTACACCTCATTGCCACCATGAACATGATTTATCGCTTTTGTTACTGGAATTTGGGAGTGTTTTGCCTTGGTTTCATGCTTCAGATCGGAAGGTATTTTTACGATACTACTTCAATTACACGATGGAATTTAGCCGCCATTGAAGCTCTTAGGTCAAAATAAATGCTCAGAGCTCAAAAAGTAATGTAATCTGTAGGCATAAATGAGGATGTCCTCACGTCACTTAAGACGAAACAGTTCTGTAAGCTATGTAATCTGGTTTCATTTCATATCCTTGAAAGCCGAGTTAATAGTATAATTTACAGGTTGATCAATCCAACCGACTTAATACTAAAACAGGTTAATCGACTAGATAGTGTAAGTATGCACTGCCTATATAGAAACTATTCTGCAAGTCGAGTTGACTTATAGACTTGTGGCTTTGAGCTGCAACTCTTATACTCCCGCACCAATGACCGTGGTTACTAAAACTGTAAAAGTATACGCATTCTATCAAACTAAAAGTTTTATTCAGTAGGAACGATATTTAAATATCACAATAGTTGTCTTCTGTACTCATTCTCTTAAATTAATCAGTAATTAGGTTTTTATATTTTCAAATCAAAATCTGAGAATTTATTTTAGAATATTTCTAATTAGGTTTGTACCATTGTTTCAGAAATTACACTCAGTGCTTTATATTTTAAAATAGTAGAGAGAAAATTAACGTGCAATGCAAAGGTATATTATATGAAACTCTGTCCGAATCTAAAGCAGATCTGTAATCTTCCTTATGGTTTAGACTGTAGCCTATGGCTTAATATTAAATGAAATAAGGCATAGCAGCTATCGGAAGCAATTAATATGTAATTCATTCTACGTATATAGCAAATTTATCCCTGGTTACTATAGCGAGGGGCCAAATGAAATAGACTATACTGTATTTACGTGTACTTACGTCTCAGTGGTCTAGCCATTTTAATGATTTTCCAACCAGCCATACAAAAGATATTTAAACACAAAATTATGTGTGTCAAGTATCTAAATATACATACTACAGGTTACGCGGAATAAGTTATTATTATTATTATTATTATTATTATTATTATTATTATTATTATTATTATTATTATTATTATTATTATTATTAATTATTAATAATAATAATTAATTATTATTTGCGCAGTTTCATATTTTGGATATACGTATGAACATATCACTTTATGTGATTCTGTTTGGTCCAGATAAGCCCATGAGATTTTTGTGCGGTTTTTTTTTTACTGATTAGCTGGGGTCGTGGGAAAATGTTTTTAGCCCCGCCTTCTGGAATTATTTGACTTAAATGAACATTTTTGGTAACCATTTTTTTAACTCGACTCGCGGAAATAAATTGAGGAAATATTATATCGACTGTCTGCATATATTTATTTTACCCCCAGTTGGGTTGGTTATGTCATGTTTAACAATATTATCATAAGAAAAATGGTGTCAAACTACAAGACAAGAATAACAATAAGAAGTAAAACTAAGGGTATTACTTTTTTTGATAGCGATTGGCGGGAAGTGGGGAACATAGATATAGAATCCACTGTTTATACAAGCGTAGTCTAAATGTTAACTTAAAGTAGTAAAAAACACTCCTGTGTTCACAGAATAATCTGAGCATAAATGGGTCCTAACTGACAGAACCTTATTGTTACGATAGGGTTTTAGTTATACCCTATAGTGTTATGGGGTTTAATTAATTATTTGTATACCGGTGTATGGTTTTGGTTATATGAAAATGGGGTGGGGTGTTTCCAATATTTATTTAGGTATGGCACCCACCCAGGCTCGATTATGGTTCAGAAGTTAAGTAGGTGAATATGGTTCTGAGCCCCCAGTCAGCAATGCCGACAGTTAAATCCAAAAGTACTAAAGGGTGAAATTAAACAGTTAAATACAAAAGTACAAAGGGGTGGAATTAAATAAAACAATTTAATTAATAATGACATTTCAACATGCGAGCTTCCCAATCGCTCGACCCTTTTGTGCCTATTTCATCATCTGAATCAGTGTGACAATTTCGCCCTGTCCTTGGTTCTACTCATCTGTCTTTCTATATTTCTCCTGCACTCCTCCTTTACTCCTTCAACTTTCCTCTCCACTTCTACTCCTCCTTTGCTTCTTCCAATTTCCTCTCCACCTCCACTTCCCTTTTCGTCGACTTCCTCGTCGAACTGTCGACTCCAATCCGTCGACCCTGACTGTACCGATAGTCTTACTTCAGTCTTCTCTCTCAGACTCTCGGACTCTCCTTCTAACTGAAGTTGTCCCACCCGGAAAGCTTCCTGTAAAACACAAGGAGGGTGTACTATTTTGCTGGGCATATACACTCACACTACCCAGATAACTTATCATCAGGCTATCAAATATCATGGGTCACGCATCCATTCCCACCAAAATACTCATACATTCATGGATGGTAAACAAAATGTAAAATCGTAACATAATAACACATCATAAAGTACGATATCAATTACTCGTATACAGGCAACGATAATTGATTCACACCAATCCATAATAACCAACACATCTATTTTGCATCACAAAATCATACAAATATATAAATATGCAACTATCTATGCTCTGAACATATTCTAACATACATTCATAATCTTGCTTACATCAATCATTTCCTAACTCCAATATAAATCTCAAATAAGTACACAAATGAAACTCTACACAGTAATTCTTCATTCTAACAATACTATTAGTAATTGCGTAAACATAATATTAGTACTTACAGTTACGGCGTTGCAATGTGTGAGTCAAAAATCAAACGAATATCTACCTTCTTGAAGCTTTCTTTTCGTTCGCAATCTTCTCCCTGCGATTCACGCCAAATTTACGATTGCGTATCTCGGAGTAGCCTTAATCGTTGAATCACCTAGTAATCTGTCTCGGTCTACTAAATAATTCTGGGATGGAATCAGTTTGATATCCTCGAAACTTAATGGTATGCCCACCCACTAGCTTAATTCTGATTGGATGCGGTGATCTAACTATTCCCAAGTTCTAAATCAGCGGAACTGTCAATATAAGTTGCCTATCTTTCTATTACAAATGGCTCTTTTGATGTCCTACTAAAGGATTAGCACCCAGGTCTAATTTACGATGCCCTGTTTTGCAAAAAAGAACCTTTTTGGCGACTACGTCTAGATTGGCTTCTTGCTCGCGGCGTTTGTCCACAGATCAAACACCGGATTAGTGTCAGTTGGATAAATATCCGTCCACCTAGGTAGACTGTGACACTTATCTAACCTCATTATCTTCACGCAGTATATCTGGGATGCAATTCCGACTCTAATATAAATTTGCTTACGTCTTCAGTACAATATATTGTTCTAAATCAAATACTGCAAATATCTGACCACAGAAGGATATCGGTAAATGTGGGAATTTTTGCATCCAGTACTCGTATTTCACATGAAATTCACAACAATGTAACATTTAGCTCTGAAAGAGACACTTTAAGATTAAACATGTACTTTAGGACAACAGTATCAAACAACATAGCAGAATCACATCACATTGATCAGCCTGTTTTTTAAAATAAATCTGCTTATTCAGATGGAAGTTATTTCTTTGGTTTATAGTTTGTAAAAAAAAATGTACAATCGACTTTTACCAGTTCATCTTTGTTTGGGACTATGTTTTATGCACAAGAAATGAAAGGTGCACCGTCAATCAGAATGAAAAAAAAATATACGTTCTTCTTTCTATCTAAATAATTTCCACTGAAATAAAAACTATGTGATAAAAAGAATCTCAAATGGGTAACGATTTAATATTAAATTTATGAAACTCGTTGAATAATGTCCGCTTTTGCTCACCAACGCTCGCAAAAAGTGGACATTATTCAAGTCATTTCAAAAGTTCAATATTAAATCATTACCCATTTGATAGCATCTTTTTATTATTATTATTATTATTATTATTATTATTATTATTATTATTATTATTATTATTATTATTATTATTATTGTTGTTGTTGTTGTTGTTGTTGTTATCAGAATTGAGGGTTGTGAGAAGAAACTGGCGAAATACGGGCCTCGTCAACGTCTGGAAGAAGCTAAACACCTATTGTTTGAAATTGATGAGACGATTGGGAAAGTTAATCATGGAAATTTCAAACCACGTATCGTGTTTCTTCAGTCCAAGGAGGTGACCAAGTTCCTAAATAAATGTACCGACCTTGGAAACATATCAGTGGTATAGGATGAATCAAATACATCAAATACAAAAAAAGTTATGTGAGACAAAGGAAAATGTTTACAAGCCCTCTGGCTCTGACATTTCTTACGTCGGAGTAAGTGGAAATATGGACCCAGAATTGGCAAGCATTTCTACAGATAGAAGTGATTATGCTGAAGTTTCTGGACTTGACACCTTCAACAAAGACACTGCGTCAACAGCGAAAGATGCCCTGTATAGCGAGAAAGAGATGACAAGTGACATGGCTCGTTCTATGTCTTTTTGCGAAAATTATTCGCATCGGCAGAACAAAAATGTGGATTTTTTTTTAGTAAATAAGATACAAGTTTCTCTACTGTATGACAATTGTTGTAAGATAACAAGTCTGATTGTTCTTGAAAATGGTGATATCGTTCTGACATATTACGCAAATTGTTGTTTGACAGTTTATAGAGGACAAGATTCCTATCACATACAGCTAGATGACCGTCCATGTAGTGTATGCCGATCTGACATAGACGATTCGGTCTTTGTTGCTGTGAAAGGTGGCGCTTTACAGGAAAACAGAGAATCAGCATCAAAACAGAAGGAGACATAGTCTGTGTCTGCTGTCATATGGGAACTATTTTTTGAGCTGCGCAGGAATAAAGATCTTAATGGTATCTAGTAGAACAAACCGCGTACTTAAGACAATAACACTTAACGATACAGGAACGCTTTCCCTTCACTGTGTAAGCTCAATCGCGACTGATGGCCAATCGATTTATGGAAGTGATAACGGGAAAGTAGTGTGCATCGACATCATCAGCGGCGCTCTGAAGTGGATATATGGTCCTAGAAACTTTGATCCAGGCGATCTCAAATTAAACAATGAACTGCTTTATGTCACGGATTGGGAAGGACGCTCGGTCAAGATGCTCTGCATTGGTTGTGGTATTCTGCTCAAAGAAGTAGTCATTGGAGTTGATGCCTTTCATCCGCGTGCTATTTGCATCGATAAATCTAGAAACTATCTCTTTTTGTCACAGTATGACGAGAAATCACCCAGCAAAAATAATCAAATTCTACAATTTGATATGGGCACCTAATGTTACGAATTTGTATACATCCAATTATTTATTTAATTCATGTACTCGGGTTTCGTTTCTTGTGTACAACGATACTCGAGGGTAATTTATGTATATTGTACAATGTTTCAAAATAATGAGTTCGGTTCATCTCTGCCACACGTGTTAAATGCTCTGAATGGGATATATTCACATTACGTAAAGTCTTATCAGTAAGCAGTATACTTAGGGACTTGCACGTCTTCAGCTGTAGAGATATGTAAGTCATTTGTTTATTTCTTATTTATATTGTAAGTTATAACAATGTACATACTATCACTTCCATTTTTGTATATTTTCAAGGTAGATCTGGCTTGCGTAGTATAAAGCAGATATGTTCTATCCTTGTTTGTGACTTAGCAAGAGATTTATATAGCAATATAAAGTTGTATTTTATTCAAAAACGTTTAGTACCATATAAATCTTATCGGACACAGATACACTTCTGGACCTTTTTATTTTGTGATGTTGTACCAATAATGCAATTTGTATAACTTACCATATATATCGTCATTACGTGCTATTTTATATGCCCGTGTCATGCATGGTACACGGTGTTAGATGTATTTTCAGCTGATCAGAGTGATGCTTGGTGATCGTAGTCGTCATGCTACCAGCTACAAAACTAACCATAGAAATGAACCACAGCATCCATAGAACTGAGTGAACAGTATTGCTGGTCGAATATCAGTTGCTGGGGGCGTTGCTGACCGGATTGGTGGGCGCTGATTACTTGATCGACCAAGGAATTTATTGGTGGTCGGTGACTACCTATAATGTTTGCTTGATTGACAAATGTGACTGGTAGTCAAGTGTAATATTGACGGAGTGTGTTGTGTTTCCCCCTGCACGTAATATTTTAGCCGTGGGCTAATTTTGGGGTTTTGTTATACTCAGTCTTTTGTGAATGTAAAGATATTTTTTGTATGATATCTGTTAAATCAAGTCGTCATTTTACTATTTGAGTGAATACATCATTTTTACTATGAGTAAAACACGTCTTTCTTTTCATCATATGAAATTACTGTGAATAGTTCACCATTGTCCTTGTACGGTGTTTGGTCATTTATTTGTATTTATATTTGTTACATTTTTAGGTTCGTGCATATTATGTTACTTTGTCTCCAATATTTAGATATTATAAACGCACGTATTAATAATTCTTTCTCATTCAAGGCATACATCATTAAACATTTTATTTGTATCACCGTCAAAACTGTTGTCGTAAATCCGGAAATCGATCTCGGTTATCTTGTTACACCTAAGAAGAATGTGGTCCATATGGATGTACTCGTTAACAACCTAGATGGTCATTATTTTGGTGTGTGGTGTGGTGTGGTGTGTGTAAAAATGTGTTCAAGCTTGGGAGTTTTGTGAATATTGATTCAGATGTATTTGTTCCATTTCACTTTCTCCCTTTCTAGAATTTATTTTGTTCTTCATATGATAGGAGAGACTCGCACACAGACACACTCCTTCAGACGTACACATGAGCCAATTTCAGATTTATGAATCTATTAATGACAATTAGTGATAATATATTAATATTAAATTCTAATTTAAAATTATATACATATACATTACACTACAACAATATTGAACATCATGGCTGTCAAATAAAGTTAACAGTACAAGACTTTATGAAATTCTAGAAAAACCGCAAAACACACCGAACTATACAAACATGCATAAATAGATATTCACTTTCCAACAATAAACCTTACCCCCACAACAAAATTGCACACAATGGCTGTCAAAGAGATAGTACCATATATGATGCAATCCTAGGATTGCAGCAACATATAAACACCGAACTTTTAAAACATGCATACTATAAGAACTTGTATACATAAATATTCACTTATGAAACAAATAAAATTAAATAAAATAAAATAAAATAAATAAATAAATAAATATTCACTTATTAAACCTTATGAAACAATAAAACTGCATACAATGGCTATCAAAATTTACTACAATTTAGGATGCAGTCCAATAATAACAGCACAAGATTGTTCATAATTTGCATGCCTTTGTTTTTCTAGCGTATATAACAAGACATAATAAGTTTGGAGGAAAAGAAAGTTGAAATACGGTGTTGAAACACATGATTAAATATGTGGCATTCAAAAAGTCTCATAACAACAGGCGGCTTTATTGGACATTCAAGAAAAGAAAACAATCAGATACAAATCTAAAATTTATGCTTTATGACCAGTCCAATTATGGAAATTACGTGTGACACAAAGTTCAAACATTTTTATTTAATACTAGATATAAGGCCAAATTTTGTTATTTCAGTTTACTGTAATATTGCATTGTATTGACAACTGTTATATAAATGTATGGTGCAACTGAACTTGTCTCTAAAAAGTTATATGAAAGCAATCGAGCTTCTTTCCACTGTTGGTCCAAAGAAGCTTAAGTAAATAGATACATAATTGACTAAGCGACAAAACAAGAATGGTCAAAGCCATGACGACCGCATTTCCCGATTGATGTCTACCAGTTTTAATAGTATCATATGGTAAAAATAAAATATCTGCCTGATGAACTTCATTTAGAGCACTTACATCAAAATGTGCGTACTTTTTTGTGGTGGTCATAGATCAATTTGCCATATTGCCTGTCGTGCTACCGAATCTGCAGCAACAGAACGTGTGGCATTCACTGCATCAGCAGTTTACTTATCGCTGCTCTACCCCTCCAATATTCTCTTGAGCTATAACAAATTGAGTCAATAATAATAATAATAATAATAATAATAATAATAATAATAATAATAATAATAATAATAATAATAATAATAATAATCTGCCGCCTAATTAACAGCCCCTAGCACTAGCTTACCTTTCATTGCAGATCTTACCAGCCAATTAGCTAGTGATTATCTGAGATTTATTTTCTACAGACTTTAAAGCATGTATCAACTTCACGTCTGCAATATGCCGGTGTTGCAAATATGGATTTTTATACGCAATGTCATGAACATTGCACGCTTGAAAAATTGCATTTATTCGATACTCTCCAGGTCATGGTTTGTCTCGTTCGTCAAGTCGGGTTCCAGGACCACAATAATTATATCCATGAAGATGCTTCTCGCCAGGATACTTAGCCAATAGAGCCCCTGTTAATTTTCTGTGAAGCAGCGATATCTCCACCTGTTTCATGTGAGATAAATTTATATATTTTGTACCACATTTCACACACTCGCCAGTAAGTGCATGCTTTTCATTCCTCGTCGCTATTGTTTTTCATCCACTTGTGGGGGTGGGGTGCTCTGCATCGAACATATAAATTCATATTATTTATTATATTTCTACAACATTGATATCACCGATTTCTTAGCGATACGAAAGCATGAGCCAATTAAGCATCATCAAGGCTACTGATATTCTATCAGAGAAATTATAATAGGTCCATCTGGGTCTGGTAAGATGCAGTTATTACTTAACCTGATAATGAGATGGCTCAAGTGGGATAAGTTGCATTTTGTGGCACCATCTGTTGATGATCAGCGGTGCTACGACGTGCTTAAAAATGAAGCATGATCATATATTTTATAATTTTATATACTCATGTTTTAATTAGGCAGAAGTGTGCATTTTATTATTTTATGTAATTAGTGGTCATTGATATGTTAAATAAAATCATCAGTTGTAATTATTGTGTTATTCTCATTGTACACATACTTAGCCAATTTGGTAACCTTAACCAGGATAACTGTTTTGTTCATCCTGAGCAATGAAGCTACCCTGTTCATGCTGGATTGTTCTATTATGACAAGTGGTAAGTAACTTCCTGATTAGTTAGTTTGCTAGTTGTCTGTATAAACAACATATCATGAACAGCATATTAGTGGTGGTCATTCCATTGGAGCTTCTGAAGGGTGATGAACATTAGACTGCAGTAAGAAAAGTGCCTTATGAGTCTTTTGCTTCAAGGAAAATGTGACTTGACCTTTGTCCAATATGATAAGGTAAATAGATTTATAGTATAGTTAATATATCAGTTTTGCTTACATTTACTCTGTACATTCTTCTTGAATGTATGTTGAAGCATTTTAGTACCTTTAAAAGGTTATCAACCTGCATATTCTTTACTGAGCCTTTCACTGTCTATATGCTTGTCTGTCTGTCTGTCTGCTCTCTACGTTTGCTCTACACACTGATTGTTTTTTGTTTAAATTTAGTTGGTCCACTATCTCTCTAGATGGATGTGGTAGTAAGTCATTTGTATTGAATGTACTGAAAACAAAATCAATGTATACTTGCTGAACAATAATGCACTGATGAAGGTAATGTCGTTTGTAGTTGTAGTAAATGTATTTTAATGTTTTCAGGGTGTAAGAAAACAGGAGAAATGTATTTATCTCCATTTACTAACCTCATGCACAATAAATCCAGTTTCTGATTTTAAAAATACTGGACTTGTATTTTATATTCTATTGGTAGAAGGCAAGTGCAGTAACAAAGATTTTAATGAAAATGTAAAATTGTTTGACGAGGACGGTAATGATATTATTGACTTTATTGATGAAGCCCCATCTGTATATGATATTGATGGATGTATTAATAATCTTGTAGTATATGATGTGATGCCAGACAATCAAATCCAGTTTGGATATTTTCCCAAGGCAGACACAAAAACACCTATATTATCCCAATAAATATACATGATCCTCGATCAAGGTATCATGTAGGCCTCAATAAAATGTTTGGTTAAGAGACAACAGCAGGGAGGATGATGACCAAAGGTGTGTCCAGGTAGGTAAACAAGCACACAAAAATACAAGCGTTGAAGATATAAGAAAAAAAACGTGCTAACCCAATCAGTTGATCAGTTAGAGACTTCAGATTGGCAACATTGACCTTGTATTCTCGTTTTCATAGGAAGCTTTATTTTCAAAAAAGGACTGCTCCAAAACTAGTAGGATAATTTTGTTTGACAGGATTCGTCCTATAAAGATGTTTTGTTGTTTTACTTTTTTCACTTTGTTCATCTCTTGTGGCAGCAGATTGAAAAGTTCCTGGTCCAAATTGTCCAAACTTTGAGATTAGTCACTTCAAAGTCACCACTGTCCAATTGCTAATGTTCATTTAAATTGGGGTGGGGGTGGATGGGAATACAGGTACTACTAAACTGACTGAATAAGACTTTCCATGTGTGCATTGACTGCATAAACATAAACAATGTCATTAAGACAGGTTCATATCCAATTACTAGAATTGATGAATGTATTGTGAAGATTAGAAATGCCAAATATGTCTGACCCTTTGAGGAGATTCTATCAAGTTCCACTTAAGGACAGAGCAATGGAAATTTAATTTGTGATTCCATATCAACTTTGCCAATACAAAGTCAAGCCATTTGGAAGTGTTCCCCAAGTTCTTTCCAAAGTCTGATGAATATTAAACATATTGAATAGGAAATTGTGACACATACTGTGACATCATAATCTACAATGATACCTAGAAAGAACATATGGAAACCTCCAGAAGTTTTTAAAAAAGCTCAGCAAAAGCAAATATGAGAATCAACTTCAGCAAAAGTGGTTTACTTTTTTTCCCAGATTGTGTCATCTTTTAGGACATATTGTTGGACATGGTCAAATAAAACCATCAAAGTTACAGTTAAGTCTATTTCTGAGCTTCCTGTGCCTATCAGTAAGTAACAACTTATGAGATTTTATGGTATGGCTGGTTATTATTGGAAAATGTTTTAATTTGTTCATGATTATTGTACCTTTGACAAATTTTGCTAAGTAAAAATGATAAGGACCAGAGAAAATATTCTATGAAAGAGACGGGTTATTTTGCTTTGATGATGGCCTTGCAATATTTGAGAGGTGTATGTTTGTGCAATTCCTTCTCCAATTATTGTCTTCAGCAATCACAACCCCTCACTTTCATTAACATGAAGAAAACGAATCAAAGATTGTTATGATGGAGTCTAAGGTTATAATAATATAACATTGATATCAGGCACATCAGAGAAAAGAAAAATTGATTGCTAATGCACCTTCACATGCAAAGTACAGTATTGCATTGTTTTGTATGTAAAATTAATACTTGATTGTATCATTTATACTTTTGTGTTTAATATATATGCCAAAAGAATGTTTTTTTGAATTAATCTTTTTTTTATTTTCACCCTTTAATTATATATCATTTTAGTCATTTAGACATTTATATTATAATTCATTCATTCAGTGTCTGGATAACACTAGTAAAGTACATGTAATCTACATGTATAATTTCAGTCATAAGCGAAGATGATTGCCAAAGTCAAGTCAACAACTATTTAGGTCAAGCAGAACACTATAATAGTAATTATGGTCACATAAACATCACCTGAAAGTAGGAGTCATTCACAAAATGACCTTTTGAGTTTTTTGGAGATACATTAATACAATTTAAGTTTTCAAGAATCATTTTTGTAAATCGGAATCTGTTTATTTTGTGCATATATAGAGGCTAAATAATGTGAAAATATGCACCACGTAGGCATATTTTCATTTCCATTCCACTTAGTAAAAGTCGTAAAGAGATAGTGATTTACTTATGTGTGATGGATCTTGAACAAAAGATTAATTCTGTGAGATAATGTAAAACGACCCAGAATATTTTGTAATACATGTTCACTGGAATTCCTTGAACTAATACCTCTTGGATTTAGATTTAATTTATCTGTACTAGCACAAAAGTGCATTTAATAATCCATTCTAAATAGTTTCAGGATCAGTGAATTTGATAGTACAATATTATGATATTATTCTAGGAATTTTCACACTAAATTATCTTATTTCTTTTGTTTGTTTCAAATGTTTTATATTTTAGGTGTTGTTGAGAAGTTGAGTAGCTGAAATTACATTAGTTCAAGTTTTCAATCTGATGACAAAACCAAGTCCAAAAAGTGGGTATTTTTGTAATGGCATACAACTGATGTTGCCTTAGTTTATTTAATGTTAAAGAAACAACAAACTGTAAGGAATTAAACTTTGATATTCCTCTTTAAACATCTATGTCAAATTCTTTTCCACTTAGTTTTTAACAACTGTCAACTACCAAATAATTGTGATGTGCATACACATGTCCCTGTCCATAATGTTTTCTAACATTATAATTAAACATTATTGTTACATAAAGCTAAAACCCTGCATCATCTAAATATCAAATGATTCATCTGAAATTTTTATTAAAATAATTGTCTAAGATAAAAAAACAATATGTTGTTCAACGGAAATTAAATTATCCAATAAAAATTTATTGACTTTTTATGTTTCAATAAATAAAATCCACTTCTTTTAATAATGATTATTAATAATATACATTTTTCTAAAGTAATGACAAAATACTTCTCATATCCATATTTTTTAAGTGAGTATTTCAACATGTGTAAATAGTGGACTGATATGTGAATACCTTGTGAAACATAATATAAAATGATCATTTATTCCTTGTAAAATTTTATGTACATCTGTATTATATATGTAAGGAAATCTCAAATTTTGTATAAGTTTATAAACTTCTAAATCAATACAGGGTTTATTTGTTTGGAAACACCAGTCTTGAAATATAAAATATAAAAAGTTATGGCAGTAGACAATGGACATATATTATACAGATTTTTGTTTCCTCATCTCTACCATACACTATAAATATGCTAACTTGAAACACAAAAACAAACCTTAGAATAAACCAACCAACAAGCTTTGGACAGTTTTAAAAAAAAAACAGGCAATGGTAATGCAACACAAATTGTTAGAGTTTTACAAAAACAGGGGTTAATATTAACATAACTCAAGTTTTTTAGGCAATTTTACAAAAAAGACCTCTACAAATAAAAAGGTAAATTATTATTGCAAACCTAAGCTTTTAAATAATTGTACTGGGTTTTCTCCTCTGGAATCAAGCTGCACATATGAGCACCTGGAACACCAAAAGAAAAGTTAGCACTTTTTATAATAACCTAATCTGTTCTCACATGTAATCCCCCTAAATGTTTAGTAGTCTAAAAGGATAATTTATATTTATAACTAGTCACTGGAACAAGTCATGATATATATATATATATATATATATATATATATATATATATATATATATATATATATATATATATATATATATATATATTGTTGTTGTTGTTGTATGGTTTTTAATGCCATTTTTCAGCACAAGATAGGCTATACATGGTGGCCAGTATTAATGGTGGAGAAAGAACCCTGGAAAACCCTGGGAAGAACCACTGACCCAAGACTTAATATGGAAATTAAATTAGTAGGTTAATTTAAAACAAATATAAACTGGTTATACAAGTATATACAAAACAAACGCTCATACACACTTACTATTAAAAATAATAAATAATTGGCTGACATATTGTTTAAATCCTGATATCTCTATGTTCTTAGTTTTAAAAATTAAATGTCTGTGTTACATAGTAGTTTTGTTAATAGTAAGTAGAATTCCATTTCAAAATTTGCGAAAAACATCCAAACTAACAAGATCTTGAAAAATCTGGTGAAAACAATTTGTGATCCATGTTACTAAAATACTCTAACTGGATTGTAATAAAAGTTTCAGAAACTAATGTACATATACATTATATCACCTCTTAGAGAAATGTAAAATATTTTTAGATCCCAAGGCATAGCTTACAATTTGTCAGAACTGATCTTCATTTAATTATTTGTGAATCATTTTGTTAAAAAAACTCTCCTTTTCTATAGTTATCATTAACTTATCAATATTCAAAATTCTTTAGAATGCATTCTACAATCTATATAATATAATTTGTCGTAAGAAACTAAACAAAATTGTCATTGATAATGGGTATAATCCGATGCTACATCCCCATTGGTTTGTACCCACCTACTGATTTCAATATCTAAAATGTTTAACATGATAAATAGTACACAGAACTAAGTCAACTGAATCATTGATTTATAATTTCAAACCTGACTGTGACCAGTATGGCACTATACTGGCATCCCCTTGCACCTTTCATGCTTAACAGACTTTCCATACTAACATGAGGCCATATTCCGTACACTATGGGGTAGTTTATTTCCATCCAACAGCATAATGACGTAATTCATCCTATTCTGTAACTGCTGGATGATTCCGTAAATTACCATAACATTGAGTTTGGAATTATATTCCTTTGCACACATGAACATATTAATGAAACCACTTGTTAAATTCACGTGCAAGGCAATTTTTTTTCTCATACTTTTCCTTAGCTTGATTAGACACTGTAAGTATCGGAAGCAGACGACATATGTAGGTACATCTTTAGTCATGCATACACCCCTTTGCTGAAAATGGACCTGCCCAGGAACTGGAAATAGGTCTAAGGCTGGTCCGTCTATAATATTGACAACTTCCGTTAAGCATGAAATGCGCAGACAATGATGGTGTTAAGGCCATTCTACTCACAGTCTGGTTAGAAAATATAAACCAATAATTGAATTAATTAAGTTTATTGCACTTTTTAACAAATTGAAGGTTTCCGTTATTGAATTGGCAGGGGGGTACAAACCAACGGGTTAGTAGGCTTGGACTATAGTCCTCAATCATTGGAGCCAGGCTTCACATGCTGTGTTCTATTGAAAAGAAAGCTTTCATTTATGAATCCATAACTTGTTATATTAGCAACAGCAAGTAGTCCAAACATACTTCATGCATCAATAATTACCATGATTAACCACTAGAGGTGATGTCTGAGGGTATGCTTTAACAATATGAAATGTAATCATTACAATGGAAAGTGGACCACTTAATAATATGTATACCTAATAGCAAATGCATTGCTCAGAAAGAACCATCTGAATAGGCTGTGATATATGTAGAGGATATCTATATATTTTAACCAGATATAAGGAAATACTTTATTTCTTAATTAGATATAAGGACATTTTTCAAAAGTGAAGTGGAGACATTGTAATGTCATGAGTGGCTTCTCTTGCAACAATAAAAAATTTCTACTTCATAAATAAATGTTTCCTTATATCTACATAAAAAGATTTTCTTTTTAGATTTTCTTTTTTTATTTTTTATACACTTTTAAGGCAAAAACCTTTGCTTATAATGGATTTGTTTCTCCATTCAGTGTATATTCAATTAATAGCTGCATTACTACATTGATAAAAAGAAGCTCTGAAAATCTTATAACAGCTGGGACAGTGACTATTTACAAAATTTAGATTTTATACATAATCCATTTAATTGTGTATTTTGTCAATTAAAAACTGTTTTCTTACAAAAATGAAGATAATTTAGCTTTTGTTAACTCAGTCTTTGTGAGGAGTAAACATGCTAGTGGTGGGGTTTTGCAGAAGCATGAAAAATCGTCCAAATAACTTTAGGCATAGCATCATTAACAAGAGATTTTAATCATTGTCAGTTTACTTGTAATGACTTTGGTTTCCATTTTATTTATTACTTCTGCATTCAAACATGAATATTAATGAATAAAAAATCTTGCAGTCTATTTCAGTAACAGTTGATGTACCTAAATTTTAATTGTCACTTTTAGGGTTGCAATCAACACCAATTGATATCTGATTTCTTCATCATTTTCAGACATGATTATAAATGTAATGACAGTTAAATTCCCTTTTTAAACAATCTCCTTACTATATGTAATCAAGAGTTTTTTTTAATAATGTGTACCACTTGTCATTGAGCATAATAAGTATACCTGCTGCATGTGTCACACAGAATATTAAATAGCAACAGCTCATGTAAGTTCAGGCAATGACAATTTGCATGATTCGTGTAAAAATTTAAAAATTAATACATGAAACTAACATTTTTTTGTTTAGGTTCTCTATTAGGTGTTCTTAATGGTGCCTTTTCATCAATTACATAAGAAAAATTTTGGAAATTTTATTTCTTTAAAAAAATCCTCTTATGGTTTTGTATTGTTAAGCTTTGTAAAACAATGATAAATGTTACACTACTTTATTCCAACAAAAGGATTATAAATGGCATAAAAATTTGAAGTAAAATTAGTGATAATAGGTCAGTTACAGTATTTCTTTACAGCAACATGTCCATCTGTTCACATGTTATATTAACATCAACAGACAATTATTATGCATCTAAAACTAATATCTAACCAGAGCTGGAAACTTCCTATGTTGTCCATCCCACTAGTCCATGGCACTACTTATAAAAGCATTATAATTTTCTTCATAACATTATTTGGTTGAGAATACAAATCTTACCAAAAATAAGCAACATTCAGGTATTACACACATTTTGAAGGGAGTTAATAAATCCTACATCAATGAGTTAACTCCCCTCAAGATATTGCCTAATACCCCAATAAAACCACTGAATAATGTTCTTCCATCAATCAACACATTCATGGAACAATTTCCCCTTAAAATCTCCAATTTCCCCAATCCTCACCAGCCTTAGTTAGGGTCATTTTCTTAGCAAGCAATAAACATGGTATAGAAGTTGGAGAATTTTAACAGTTATTTGGGAGGAAGGGGTTTTCAGCAATTAAAATGCATAATTGGTACAGTATATAGTTTTCTTTTATGCATTTATTTGTGGGGTTAGATTAAGCATCAGTGGCTTCAGTTTTGCTGTTGGCCAGGATCAGCATGGAAAATATGGAATTTAATTACAAAGCAATTAAAATTAATATAAATGGTCTTATGTACTTTGATATTCTGAGCAAAAGCATTCAACACCATTACCAGGAAGGTAAGACATTCATCTAATTATCATATGTGCATGTCTTATCACAGAAAAACTTTTCTATACTGTACTGGCAATGCTTCCCACCTAGTGAATATACTAGTTTAATAATTTGCAAAACATCCCAAGTTATCTTGCTATACTAAAATGTCAAATCACATGGCACTGATACATACATTAGTGTTGTTTTTGTCTGTAATGTCCAATTAAACAATGTTATGTTAAAATTTCAAATCACATGGCACTGATACATACATTAGTGTTGTTTTTGTCCTTAATGTCTGTTACGACCCTGGAGTTCAAGTGTGTTATAAAAATCAATTTTGTATAAATCTTTATATTTCAATTTATTTCATTATATCATCTAACATGTTTTTGATAAGTTTACTTGAGTCGTAGTTGGCACGTGCTGTGTATGATGACAAAATTCATTGTTCAGAAGTATTGGGAATTGCATGCTTCCTTATGTGAGTGCAGTTCAGGCTACGCTTTAGCCTTCCCATATATGCTTTTTGAGTTTTTGTGATTCATACACAGTCACATACAAACTGTCCTGTTCGAGAGTCAACAGTCACAGACAGACTGTCGTAGTCGAGTCGAGTCATACAACTTTTAATTTGTTGTGCCAGAAGAAGAATTCGTTATTATATCTACGTAAAATAACACAAACCGTGTTAGAGGAACTATTCACTTCTTTCCTAGCGAGCAACATTGCATATTTGGACGTTTTCTTGCTAATTTTAGAACGGGACAACACGTACATTGTTTTTGTGAAAAATTCTGGAAATTGCAGACAACCACCATTTGGGACCGGAACATCATATTTTAGTATGTGTTTAGAATTTTTTTCAGGACTTATTTTATTAATTTTGAACAAATTTAGACCATTTCTCTAAAACCGTAAGTCTTGTGTTAAATAATTTACATTATTTTATATTTTAGTAAAATAAATTGTATCACTGTTAAAATTTATAAAGCTTGTTGTGTGCACTTTATCTTTCTATGTTACATAGAACGTGCCATTTTGTAACATAAAAAGAATTGGGCGCTCGTCCTTCGGGATATTTGAAATTGGCTTAAATTTGAAAGTTAAATTCCCCTAGTTAACTTTATTTGAAATTTTAGTGAAAACAACAAGCTTTTTCTTTAAAAATGTCGAGAGTGGAGATCTTTCTTTCTACTCCAACCAAAGAACAGTTGGAGAGTTTTAGGAAGGATGAATTGCTTGAACTTGCCAGAAAATATGAACTGTCTGAAGCAAAATCTTCTTTAACTAAACAAGAAATCAAGACAATTATAGTTCAACATTTGATTGAGAAGAATAATTTGGACAAAAGTGTTTTGGCCTCCGTCAGTAAGACTTTAACCGATGCTGACTTCAAAAAAGCAGAACTAAAGTTGAGGGCACAACTAGAAAAATAACAAATGAGAATGCAATTAGAAAAAGAAGAGAAAGAAAAAGATAGGCAAAAACAACTTGAACTACAAAAAGAACAAATGAGAATACAATTAGAAAAAGAAGAAAAAAGCAAATTGAATTACAAAAAGAACAACTTGAACTTAAGAAAGAAGAAATAAGATTACAATTTGAAGAAAGGGAAAAAGAAAGACAAATTGAAGAAAGGGAAAAAGATAGACAGATGCAAAAAGAAAGGGATGAGAAAGAATTTCAAATTAAAATGAAAGAATTAGATCTGGCAAGTGACAGGCATGATTCCACATCTCATGAAAAGTTTAACATTATAGGAAATATCAAATTAGTTCCCCCTTTTAGTGACAAGGAAGTAGATAAATATTTTATAATGTTTGAAAAAGTAGCTGAGATTTCAAAATGGCCAAGAGAGTATTGGACTCAATTATTGCAGAGTATACTTCATGGCAAGGCCAGAAATATCTATATATCTCTATCAGTACAACAAAGTTCTGATTACGATTTGGTTAAGGAATGCATCTTGAAAGGTTACGAGTTAGTTTTTGAGGCATATCGACAAAAGTTCAGAAGTTACAAAAAAGACAATATACAAACTTATGTTGAATTTCCTTGGGAAAAAGAAGTTATTCAAGAGATGGTGTCTGTCTGAGAAAATTGAACATAATTATGAAAGACTTGAACAACTGGTATTACTCGAAGAGTTCAAAAACTGTATTCCTAGTGATATCAAAAATCACCTGGAAGATCATGAGGTTAAGACATTGGAAAATGCTGCTCTGGCTGCAGATAGGTATTCCTTAACTCATAAAACTGTTGTAAACAAAACCTTTACTCAGCAATCTACTGACAGAAAGGTGTTTCAAACAAATATGACTCTCAATAAAAATCAATCTGGCACAACTTCTAAAAATCAAGCCTCTGAGAGACTTGATTCTAAATCCTTGTCTCTACCTACATGTACATATTGTAAGAAAAAAGGACATGTCATTTCTGAGTGCCTCAAATTGAAATATTGGCCCCAGAATCAAGATAGACCTATACTAATTGCTCTTATTTCTAGAAGGTCAAGGTCATGTATTGAAAACAATACATTTGATAGGTTTGATAAACTTCAGTCTGATTGTATTTGGGAGAATTTTGAACCATTCATGTTGAAGGGTTCTATATCACTCTCGAGTGATTTGGCCAATCCTATCCCTATTAAAATTTTAAGGGATACAGGAGCTTCTCAGAGTCTTTTAGTTTCAGGTGTGTTGCCTTCTTCTGAGAAGACCTGTTCTAATGAGAGTGTTCTCATTCAGGGAGTAGGGTGCAGCTTTGCTAATGTTCCTCTCCATTCTGTTAATTTGACATCAGACTTAGTTTTAGGACTTGTGATCGTAGGTGTAGTGTCTACTTTGCCTGTTGAGGGTGTTCATTTATTGCTAGGCAACGACTTAGCTGGAGACAAGGTTGTGGTTAATCCACTTGTGACTGACAAGCCTTCTTTGGATGAAAAAGTTGATCCTATTGAAAAAGATATCCCTGATTTATGTTCAGCTTGTTCAGTTACCAGAGCTTTGGCAAATAAAGTTCTTGAGAATGATTTTGATAAGGACTGTGTTCCTTTAGCTGACACATGTATTGGTCAAGCTTTTGATGAGGTTACTTTCACTTCTAATTTGGATCAGTCGATAGGTATTGATCATAGTGATCCTCTTTTGAATACTCATTCTCTTTTATCTGATCAGGGTGATAAACGACAATCACTTGTCGTTGAACAGGAGAAGGATCCCGAGATCTCCTGTTTGTTTCAGCAGGCTGTTAGTGAAACTGAAGTAAGTGAAGTACCTGTCTGCTACTTCATTAAAAATGGAGCTCTTATGAGAAAATGGAGACCTCCCCAGGTACCTGCTAGTTACAATTGCTCAGTAAAATATCAAATTGTGGTTCCAAAACTTTACAGACAGAAAATACTTTGTTTGGCCCATGAAACTTCTATGGGTGGTCATTTGGGAAGAAATAAAACGTATCACAAGATCTTGACTCATTTCTATTAGCCGAAAATGAAAAGTGATTTTTCAAAGTTTTGCAGATCTTGTCATGTGTGTCAAATTGAAGGAAAACAAAATCTATACATTCCTAAAGCTCATTTGAAGCCAATTCCTGCATTTGACAAACCATTAAGTAGAGTTGAAGTAGATTGTATTGATCCCTTACCAAAGACCATGCCATGTAACCAAAATTTGTTGACAATCAAGCATGTGTCAACAAGTATTTCAGAAGTAATTCCTTTGAGGAATTTTGTTCAATTTGGCCGTCTCAAGTTTGATCAGTTTGGTCAAAGGTCAAAGTTAAAGTCTGGTATGTTTCAGCTTATTGTACTTGAATGCCACATTCGGCAAATCAAGTCGAAAGTGAAACTATGGTTTCACCAATACGTACTAGAGAGAAGTTTTGGCTCCTGTAATAAAGTCCAGTCTCTCTTGCGTATTCTGTACAATTTTCTGTAAATAAGATTCTAAGGCCCTTACAAAGTAAAGAAGAAAATGATTTAGATTATAACATTTGTACTCAAGTCTAAATAAATTAATGGAGTATTACTGTTTTTAAAGAAATAGCCAAATAAATGTAATCAATTTAGTTGTACCTGTCCCACCAAATGTATATTCACATGAAGGATTTCAACTGGATACTGCTAATATTGGAACAAGTCTACAGAATTTGGAAGTTGTGAAAAATCTAGACCAGAAAAAGTTTTAATTTGCAAGAAAAAACTGAACTTGAATAATTTGTTGTCCGAATATAAACATGTTTCCAGATGTGCCTACAAGAACAAACCAATTTTTACACGTTTAAAAAAAAGAAACTTCAGTAATTACTGGACAAATGTATAGAGCCCAGTAAGAGTGGAGTTCACAAACAGTATTCTGAAATATGTACAGATTATAGGAAAGTGAATTGTGACAAAAACAGACTAGTTTCCACAGCTAAGAATCTGAACGACAAAATTGGAAATGCCAATACGTCACTAAATTCGACTTCCTGAAGTTTTGCAAATTCCAGTAAAGGAAAAGGAAAAATTTCAACATTTGATGGACTCTAACAATTCAGTGTTTTTATTTTGGGATGAAGATTTTTCAAAATACATTTCAATGCCTTATGAATATGATAAATTCTGGTCTAGACAACTGCAATGCATATATTGATGATGTCATCGTTTACAACAACACCTGGAAAGGACATACAACTAAGATTCGGATGTTCTTCGACAGACTCCCTAAAGAAAATCTTACCATTTATCCAAAAGGAGTTCTGCCATGCACGTGTTACCTTCCTAGGACATATTGTGGGACATGGACATATTAAAACTATAATTGAACAGGCTATTTCAAAATTTCCTGTGTGGAAATGTCATTTTTATTAATTCATAAGAGTTTATATTATTTCAAATTTTTACTTTGTGTAGAATTAATTTAATATCTGCTATGAAAAAAAAGGTTTTATGACATAAAACTTTTTTTTTCTTTTTATGGGGGAAGGTGTTACGACCCTGGAGTTCAAGAGCGTTATAAAAATCAATTTTGTATAAATCTTTATATTTCATTTTATTTCATTATATCGTCTAACATGTTTTTGATAAGTTTACTTGAGTCGTAGATGTAATTCATGTTGGCACGTGCTGTGTATGATGACAAAAATTCATTGTTCAGAAATATTGGGAACTGCATGCTTCCTCACGTGAGTGCAGTTCAGGCTACATTATTAGCCTTCCCATATACGCTTTTTGAGTTTTTGTGATTCATACACAGTCACATACAAACTGTCCTGTTCGAGAGTCAACAGTCACGGACAGACGGTCGTAGTCGAGTCGAGTCATACAACTTTTAATTTGTTGTGCCAGAAGAAGAATTCGTTATTATATCTACGTAAAATAACACAAACCGTGTTAGAGGAACTATTCACTTCTTTCCTAGCAAGCAACATTGCATATTTGGACGTTTTCTTGCTAATTTTAGAACGGGACAACACGTACATTGTTTTTGTGAAAAATTCTGCAAATTGCGGACAACCACCATTTTGGACCGGAACATCATATTTTAGTCTGTGTTTAGAATTTTTTTCAGGACTTATTTTATTAATTTTGAACAAATTTGGACCATTTCTCTAAAACTGTAAGTCTTCTGTTAAATAATTTACATTTTTTTGTATTTTAGTAAAATAAATTGTATCACTGTTAAAATTGATAAAGCTTGTGTGCACTTTTTCTTTCTATGTTACATAGAACGAGCCATTTCGTAACATGTCCAATTAAACAATGTTATGTTAAAATGTCAAATCACATGGCACTGATACATACATTAGTGTTGTTTTTGTCCCTAATGTCCAATTAAACAATGTTATGTTAAAATGTCAAATCACATGGCACTGATACATACATTAGTGTTGTTTTTGTCCTTAATGTCCAATTAAACAATGTAAATTGGATTAATTGGCATGGCAAAAAAAATTCCAAATGAACCAATTTGCATTGCTCATTTCCATGGCAGCCTCACAAGTTTATGTACAATGTCACATATTAAATATACATGGCAATATCATAAATTCTGTCCTTGGCAGCTGGTCTATTATAATTAATAAACTGTGCATCATACTTTTGCAAATTATAGCTAGAAATTGCAGTTATATGATACTGAGAGAAGGCAGTCATGACAATGTAAAAGATACTTTTTCATCAGCAATGTAGAGCAAAATACTTCCACACAGATTTCATTATTTCACTAGTTCTGACAAAACAATTTGCCACAATTGTTTTCAAGTCTCAAAAAAATTCAGCTTATCATCTCAGTTTAATGACTTATTCATAATAACGGTACTAAACTAAAATGTATATTTGAACTTTTTTTTTAATCTCTCCCTCTCCCTCCCTCCCTCCCCCCCTCTCTCTCTCTCTCTCTCTCTCTCGCATACACACACACACACTCACATGGAAGTATCACCAAAGTTACACTGTGCTTATCTTTCAGTTACTGTATAAACAATAACTTAAAGAACTTGAATATACTGTATACTTGTGATGTCACCAAGTTCTGCTTCCACTAGTGTTATTAGAAATTAATGTCCAGGCAACATCAAAACAAAATGGCTGCTGCCATGATATTAGTTCACAAAATGTTTTTGACATACTGCATAATATGAACATAATCAAACAGTTGCTTTCTCCTAATGTAAGCTATGTGCTGTTTAATTCTTCTGAAAGTCATATAAACTTCCCTCATTTTCATCATACAGGGAAAGTCCTGTAATGTGCAACTTTTCACCAGAATGGGAATATCCTAACTTTTCATCCAATATCAATGGTTTGTCCATTTGTTTAACAGTGTTATCAATCAATTCATAATCCACCATCTGTGAATCTTCATTATTTTCTTGTGTTACTTTGGTAATTACTGCAAAATCTTCTGATACAGAATCATGATCACTGGTATTTTGACTCAGAAGTTGTGTCAAGGCAGTATCTAGTTCATCATCTGTAAACCCTGCAACTTTTGTCCCATCATTGTTTGTGAAAATATTTGACTGGTTATTCTTGCTATCAGTATTTTCATTGGCTTGTGCCCCAACTCCTTGTTTAAATTTGGAATCACCAAATCTATCAGTTTTTGAACAATTTTCATCATGTATGACATTCTGCAGTCCATGGCTGGTTGGGTTTTGGAATCCTGTTATATTTTTTGCAGAGTCATTCATACCTTCTAACTCATAATTATTGCTTAATTTTCCTTTCTCTCCTTTCTGCACAGTCTTTTCTTCTAATGGCTCAGAATCAAAAGGAGGACTAAGATGTTGTAACTGATTAGTCCATTGACCATCTGTTTCATGACTGAATATATTCCTTTGCCCTACTGATGTAATACTCTCATGTAAAGTCTTCCAGTCAGCTGAATGTGATTTTGGCATGTCATTAATGTAATCTTTACCATAGATGCCATCAGTACTTCTACTATTAGTGAATGACAAAAGCCTCTGAGGTTTTGCACTTTCTACAGATGTTCCCATCTGTTGTTGACTAGAAGCTGTATTATCTGATGCCTGAAATAAATAATACATATTAATCCAGCAATGTTCACCTTTAGTAGCAGCATGATTTCATGTCATTCCATGGCTACACTGCCAGTAAAGCTAAATACAGACTGTGCCTATCATTAAAAATACAGTCTATTCTTAGTAACATAAGAGCAGACAGGCTGTGGAAAAATATGCTTTTAACATTAAATGATAAACAGGATTTAAAAACCTATGTTCACTAGAAATGTACATATGCTTTAGTTTTTAAAAGTCAATGAATCAACTCTTGCTTCAAATTTATTGGTTCCTTTCTCATTTCATGTTGATGGAGATCAAATAGAGTAAATTGTCTACTCAATAATTAGACCTATTACATGATTTTGAAGGGGCTACCACTGTGTGTATGTGTGTGTGTGTCTGTTTGTGTGTGTGTGTGTGTGTGTGTCTGTTTGTGTGTGTGTGTGTGTTCAACACTCTAAAACCCATTCAATTCCAACTGGATTGATCAACACAGAACATATGCTTGCCCTAAACATCTAAGTTTAATTAAAAATTAGTAGCCTGAATCAGCCAATCCCCAGCCAGTCACCATCATCTACTGAACTGCCCTTACGTATACAACTTTAGTTCAGAGTATGTTTACATGTGAGTAGAGAAAAATGGTTGACCATTGGCAAAACTGATAAAATATCTTCCTTGCATGTCAGCCATTGGATCCAAAATACCATTGGCACAAAATTGTTTATACCAACAGGCCTTAAAACAAATTTTACAATAACTATCCTTTGATTGTTAGCACTGTATTGGTAAATTTTTGCTAAAATATTTCATTTAGGCTGATGGAATGCAACACCGAAATGTTTATGATCCTATTTAACCACATAATAAAAAAAATAAACAATTTTGTATTTAAATCTCTGTAAACTGCATCAAAACTGCAGAAAAGATCATTAATAATCACTTCCACATGAAAACACACAACTTTCTTCTTTAATTCTGTTGATGTCTTGAGCACATGCTATATTTGTAATTTCCATCAATATGCACTTTTAATTGGCTTACAAATTCCGCTTTTAATTCATAAGTATATAAAGTTTTAATTGGTATTCAAATTTAGCCAGAAGTCCATTAGCACACATTTTTAGGGGGATCTAATTCAACTTTAAAGTCTATCAGTGTATGTTCTTAATGTGGGCAAAATTCAACCCTGATGTCTATTAGCATATATTTTTCAAGGGAATCAGATTTAAAGCTTTAAAGTCCATCAGTTTTAATTCAACCATTAAGTCGATCTGAATACATTTCAGTAGGGGCAAATTTGAATTTGAAGTCTTCAGTATATGTTTCATTGGGGGTCAAATTCTGCACTTAAGTCCATCAATATCAGTTTTTCATGAGACACAAATTCAACTCTGATGTCCATGACTATATTATTGATGGGGGTCAAATTCAACTTGTATTAAGAGAACTGGATTATTATTTATCTCGATTCAATCAATGATCATACTGCTAAATTTCTCAGATTTTAAACCATAACATGAAAAATAAGGGCATTGTATATGACAGCTACATGCTTAAAATGTAAGGGCATAGTCCATGACAGTTAAATTATTAAAATGCAAGGGCATAGTCCATGACAGTTACATTATTAAAATGTAAGGGTATAGTCTATGACAGTTACATTATTAAAATGTAAGGGCATTGTCCATGAAAGTTACATTATTAAAATGTAAGGGTATAGTCCATGACAGTTTCATTATTAAAATGTAAGGGCATTGTCCATGACAGTTACATTATTAAAATGTAAGGGCATTGTCCATGACAGTTACATTATTAAAATGTAAGGGATTTGTCCATGACAGTTACATTATTAAAATGTATGGGCATAGTCCATGACAGTTACATTATTAAACTGTAAGGGCATTGTCCATGACAGTTACATTATTAAAATGTAAGGTTTTAGTAAATGACAGTTACATTATTAAAATGTAAGGGCATTGTCCATGGCAGTTACATTATTAAAATGTAAGGGCATTGTCCATGACAGTTATATTATTAAAATGTAAGGGCATTGTCCATGACAGTTACATTATTAAAATGTAAGGGCATAGTATATGACAGTTACATTATTAAAATGTAAGTGTATAGTCCATGACAGTTACATTATTAAAATGTAAGGGCAATGTCCATGACAGTTACATTATTAAAATGTAAGGGCATTGTCCATGACAGTTACATTATTAAAATGTAAGGGATTTGTCCATGACAGTTACATTATTAAAATGTATGGGCATAGTCCATGACAGTTACATTATTAAACTGTAAGGGCAATGTCCATGACAGTTACATTATTAAAATGTAAGGTTTTAGTCCATGACAGTTACATTATTAAAATGTATGGGCATAGTCCATGACAGTTACATTATTAAACTGTAAGGGCATTGTCCATGACAGTTATATTATTAAAATGTAAGGGCATAGTCCATGACAGTTACATTATTAAAATGTATGGGCATAGTCCATGACAGTTACATTATTAAACTGTAAGGGCATTCTCTATGACAGTTACATTATTAAAATGTAAGGGCATAGTCTATGACAGTTACATTATTAAAATGTAAGGGCATTGTCCATGACAGTTACATTATTAAAATGTAAGGGTATAGTCTATGACAGTTACATTATTAAAATGTAAGGGCATTGTCCATGACAGTTACATTACTAAAATGTAAGGGCATTGTCCATGACAGTTACATTATTAAAATGTAAGGGCATTGTCCATGACAGATACATTATTAAAATGTAAGTGTATAGTCCATGACAGTTACATTATTAAAATGTAAGGGCATAGTCTATGACAGTTACATTATTAAAATGTAAGGGCATTGTCCATGACAGTTACATTATTAAAATGTAAGGTTATAGTCCATGACAGTTACATTATTAAAATGTAAGGGCATTGTCCATGACAGTTACATTATTAAAATGTAAGGGCATTGTCCATGACAGTTACATTATTAAAATGTAAGGGCATTGTCCATGACAGTTACATTATTAAAATGTAAGGGCATAGTCTATGACAGTTACATTATTAAACTGTAAGGGCATAGTCTATGACAGTTACATTATTAAAATGTAAGGGCATTGTCCATGACAGTTACATTATTAAAATGTAAGGTTATTGTCCATGACAGTTACATTATTAAAATGTAAGGTTATAGTCCATGACAGTTACATTATTAAAATGTAAGGGCATTGTCCATGACAGTTACATTTTTAAAATGTAAGGGCATTGTCCATGACAGTTACATTATTAAAATGTAAGGGCATAGTTTATGACAGTTACATTATAAAACTGTAAGGGCATTGTCCATGACAGTTACATTATTAAAATGTAAGGTTTTAGTCCATGATACTTACATTATTAAAATGTAAGGGCATAGTCCATGACAGTTATATTATTAAAATGTAAGGTTTTAGTCCATGACAGTTACAGTATTAAAATGTAAGGGATTTGTCCATGTCAGTTACATTATTAAAATGTAAGGGCATAGTCCATGACAGTTACATTATTAAACTGTAAGGGCATTGTCCATGAAAGTTACATTATTAAAATGTAAGGTTTTAGTCCATGACAGTTACATTATTAAAATGTAAGGGCATAGTCCATGACAGTTACATTATTAAAATGTAAGGGCATAGTATATGACAGTTACATTATTAAAATGTAAGTGTATAGTCCATGACAGTTACATTATTAAAATGTAAGGGTATAGTCCATGACAGTTACATTATTAAAATGTAAGGGCATTGTCCATGACAGTTACATTATTAAAATGTAAGGGCATTGTCCATGACAGTTACATTATTAAAATGTAAGGGATTTGTCCATGACAGTTACATTATTAAAATGTATGGGCATAGTCCATGACAGTTACATTATTAAACTGTAAGGGCATTGTCCATGACAGTTACATTATTAAAATGTAAGGTTTTAGTAAATGACAGTTACATTATTAAAATGTAAGGGCATTGTCCATGGCAGTTACATTATTAAAATGTAAGGGCATTGTCCATGACAGTTATATGATTAAAATGTAAGGGCATTGTCCATGACAGTTACATTATTAAAATGTAAGGGCATAGTATATGACAGTTACATTATTAAAATGTAAGTGTATAGTCCATGACAGTTACATTATTAAAATGTAAGGGCATTGTCCATGACAGTTACATTATTAAAATGTAAGGGCATTGTCCATGACAGTTACATTATTAAAATGTAAGGGATTTGTCCATGACAGTTACATTATTAAAATGTATGGGCATAGTCCATGACAGTTACATTATTAAACTGTAAGGGCATTGTCCATGACAGTTATATTATTAAAATGTAAGGTTTCAGTCCATGACAGTTACATTATTAAAATGTATGGGCATAGTCCATGACAGCTACATTATTAAACTGTAAGGGCATTCTCCATGACAGTTACATTATTAAAATGTAAGGGCATAGTCTATGACAGTTACATTATTAAAATGTAAGGGCATTGTCCATGACAGTTACATTATTAAAATGTAAGGGTATAGTCTATGACAGTTACATTATTAAAATGTAAGGGCATTGTCCATGACAGTTACATTACTAAAATGTAAGGGCATTGTCCATGACAGTTACATTATTAAAATGTAAGGGCATTGTCCATGACAGATACATTATTAAAATGAAAGTGTATAGTCCATGACAGTTACATTATTAAAATGTAAGGGCATAGTCTATGACAGTTACATTATTAAAATGTAAGGGCATTGTCCATGACAGTTACATTATTAAAATGTAAGGTTATAGTCCATGACAGTTACATTATTAAAATGTAAGGGCATAGTCTATGACAGTTACATTATTAAAATGTAAGGGCATTGTCCATGACAGTTACATTATTAAAATGTAAGGTTATAGTCCATGACAGTTACATTATTAAAATGTAAGGGCATTGTCCATGACAGTTACATTATTAAAATGTAAGGGCATTGTCCATGACAGTTACATTATTAAAATGTAAGGGCATTGTCCATGACAGTTACATTATTAAAATGTAAGGGCATAGTCTATGACAGTTACATTATTAAACTGTAAGGGCATAGTCTATGACAGTTACATTATTAAAATGTAAGGGCATTGTCCATGACAGTTACATTATTAAAATGTAAGGTTATTGTCCATGACAGTTACATTATTAAAATGTAAGGTTATAGTCCATGACAGTTACATTATTAAAATGTAAGGGCATTGTCCATGACAGTTACATTTTTAAAATGTAAGGGCATTGTCCATGACAGTTACATTATTAAAATGTAAGGGCATAGTTTATGACAGTTACATTATTAAACTGTAAGGGCATTGTCCATGACAGTTACATTATTAAAATGTAAGGTTTTAGTCCATGATAGTTACATTATTAAAATGTAAGGGCATAGTCCATGACAGTTATATTATTAAAATGTAAGGTTTTAGTCCATGACAGTTACAGTATTAAAATGTAAGGGATTTGTCCATGTCAGTTAAATTATTAAAATGTAAGGGCATAGTCCATGACAGTTACATTATTAAACTGTAAGGGCATTGTCCATGACAGTTACATTATTAAAATGTAAGGTTTTAGTCCATGACAGTTACATTATTAAAATGTAAGGGCATAGTCTATGACAGTTACATTATTAAAATGTAAGGGCATAGTATATGACAGTTACATTATTAAAATGTAAGTGTATAGTCCATGACAGTTACATTATTAAAATGTAAGGGTATAGTCCATGACAGTTACATTATTAAAATGTAAGGGCATAGTCTATGACAGTTACATTATTAAACTGTAAGGGCATTGTCCATGACAGTTACATTAAAATGTAAGATTTTAGTCCATGACAGTTACATTATTAAAATGTAAGGGCATAGTCTATGACAGTTACATTATTAAACTGTAAGGGCATTGTCCATGACAGTTACATTATTAAAATGTAAGGTTTTAGTCCATGACAGTTACATTATTAAAATGTAAGGGCATAGTCTATGACAGTTACATTATTAAACTGTAAATGCATTGTCCATGACAGTTACATTATTAAAATGTAAGGTTTTAGTCCATGACAGTTACATTATTAAAATGTATGGGCATAGTCCATGACAGTTACATTATTAAAATGTAAGGGCATTGTCCATGACAGTTACATTATTAAAATGTAAGGGCATTGTCCATGACAGTTACATTATTAAAATGTAAGGGCATAGTCTATGACAGTTACATTATTAAAATGCAAGGGCATTGTCCATGACAGTTACATTATTAAAATGTAAGGGTATAGTCTATGACAGTTACATTATTAAACTGTAAGGGCATAGTCTATGACAGTTACATTATTAAACTGAAAATGCATTGTCCATGACAGTTACATTATTAAAATGTAAGGGCATAGTCCATGATAGTTACATTATTAAAATGTAAGGGCATTGTCCATGACAGTTACATTATTAAAATGTAAGGGTATAGTCTATGACAGTTACATTATTAAAATGCAAGGGCATTGTCCATGACAGTTACATTATTAAAATGTAAGGGCATTGTCCATGACAGTTACATTATTAAAATGTAAGGGCATAGTCTATGACAGTTACATTATTAAAATGTAAGGGCATTGTCCATGACAGTTACATTATTAAAATGTAAGGGTATAGACTATGACAGTTACATTATTAAACTGTAAGGGCATAGTCTATGACAGTTACATTATTAAACTGAAAATGCATTGTCCATGACAGTTACATTATTAAAATGTAAGGGCATAGTCCATGATAGTTACATTATTAAAATGTAAGGGCATTGTCCATGACAGTTACATTATTAAAATGTAAGGGTATAGTCTATGACAGTTACATTATTAAACTGTATGGGCATAGTCTATGACAGTTACATTATTAAACTGAAAATGCATTGTCCATGACAGTTACATTATTAAAATGTAAGGGCATAGTCCATGATAGTTACATTATTAAAATGTAAGGTTTTAGTCCATGACAGTTACATTATTAAAATGTATGGGCATAGTCCATGACAGTTACATTATTAAAATGTAAGGGCATTGTCCATGACAGTTACATTATTAAAATGTAAGGGCATTGTCCATGACAGTTACATTATTAAAATGTAAGGGTATAGTCCATGACAGTTACATTATTAAAATGTAAGGGCATTGCCCATGACAGTTACATTATTAAAATGTAAGGGTATAGTCCATGACAGTTACATTATTAAAATGTAAGGGCATAGTCCATGACAGTTACATTATTAAAATGTAAGGGCATTGTCCATGACAGTTACATTACTAAAATGTAAAGGTATAGTCCATGACAGTTACATCACTAAAATGTAAGGGCATTGTCCATGATAGTTACATTATTAAAATGTAAGGGTATAGTCCATTACAGTTACATTATTAAAATGTAAGGGCATTGTCTATGACAGTTACATTATTAAAATGTAAGGGCATTGTCCATGACAGTTACATTATTAAAATGTATGGGCATAGTCCATGACAGTTACATTATTATAATGTATGGGCATAGTCCATGACAGTTACATTATTAAAATGTAAGGGCATTGTCTATGACAGTTACATTATTAAAATGTAAGGGCATTGTCCATGATAGTTACATTATTAAAATGTAAGGGCATAGTCTATGACAGTTACATTATTAAAATGTAAGGGCATTGTCTATGACAGTTACATTATTAAAATGTAAGGGCATTGTCCATGACAGTTACATTATTAAAATGTATGGGCATAGTCCATGACAGTTACATTATTAAAATGTAAGGGCATTGACCAGGACAGTTACATTATTAAAATGTAAGAGCAGTCCATGACAGTTACATTATTAAAATGTAAGGGTATAGTCCATGACAGTTACATTATTAAAATGTAAGGGCATTGTCTATGACAGTTACATTATTAAAATGTAAGGGCAATGTCTATGACAGTTACATTATTAAAATGTAAGGGCATTGTCTATGACAGTTACATTATTAAAATGTAAGAGCAGTCCATGACAGTTACATTATTAAAATGTAAGGGTATAGTCCATGACAGTTACATTATTAAACTGTAAGAGCAGTCCATGACAGTTACATTATTAAAATGGATGGGCATAGTCCATGACAGTTACATTATTAAACTGTAAGGGCATTGTCCATGACAGTTACATTATTAAAATGTAAGGGCATAGTCTATGAGTTACAAGCTTTAAAGATAAGGGCATAGTCCATGACAGTTACATTATTAAAATGTAAGGGGATTGTCCATGACAATTATATTTTTAAAATGTAAGGGCATTGTCCATGACAGTTACATTATTAAAATGTAAGGGCATAGTCCATGAGAGTTACATTATTAAAATGTAAGGGCATAGTCCATGACAGTTACATTATTAAAATGTAAGGGCATAGTCCATGACAGGTATATACTTTAAAGAGAAGAACATAGTTTATGACTGTCACATGATTAAAATGTAAAATAGTGTGGAAATTTGTATGAATCCATACATTTGAGGCAGGAGTTATCCCACTGAAAAGTGATGACATCACTTCCTGTCTCCTTCTCACCAAGTCATCCACTTCAGATACCTGTTAAACAGTACAAGACTTGTAATATGTTTCAAATAATAAGGTTGGTTTTACCTTAATATAATTAAGACAGGTAAACAAAATTACTAAATCTAAAATATTTATTTTCATATAATATTTGAAAATACCTTTACTGACTCCTGTTGTTAATTTGGGGTGTTAAAATATAACACAAGACTGTATATCCCGTTTGAATTCCTTAATAAACATGCATATTAAGTTTCATTTGTGCACCAAAAAACTGATTTCATTATTACTTTAATCTGGTACTGTGGAATTTTCGTTAATACTTATATGTGTTTACTGTGGAACAGGTTCATTAAAATTTTTTGTGTAGTGTGGAACAGATACAGTAATACTTTTATGTATGTCCTGTGGAAAGGATTCATTGATACTTAAATGTGATTACTGTGGAATGGATTCATTAATACTTAAATATGTGCATTGTTGAATGGATTCTTTTATACTTTATGTACTGTGGAATATGTTCTTTGATACTTAAATGTGTGCATTGTGGAATGGGTTCATTGATACTTTTGTGTGTACTGTGGAATGGATTCATTGATACTTAAATGTGTGCATTGTCGAATGGATTCATTTATACTTTATGTACTGTGGAATATGTTCTTTGATCCTTAAATGTGTGCATTGTCGAATGGATTCATTTATACTTTATGTACTGTGGAATGGTTTCTTTGATACTTAAATGTGTGCATTGTGGAATGAGTTCATTGATACTTATATGTGTTTACTGCAGAATGGTTTCATTGATACTTAAATGTGTGCATTGTTGAATGGATTCTTTTATACTTTATGTACTGTGGAATGGGTTCATTGATACTTAAATTTGTGCACTGTGGAATAGGTTCATTGATGTTTTAATATGTGTACTGTGGAATGGGTTCATTGATACTAAAATGTGAGCATCGTGGAATGGGTTCATGAATATTTATGTGTGCACTGTAGAATGGGTTAATAGATAACATATATGTGTGCATTGTGGAAAAGGGTTCATTCATACTTACATGTTTGTTGTGGAATGGATTCTTTGATACTAAAACGTGTGCACTGTAGAATGGGTTAATAGATATGTATATGTGTCCATTGTGGAAAAGGGTTCATTCATACTTACATGTGTTTGTTGTGGAATGGATTTTTTATATTAAAATGTGTGTGCTGTAGAATGGGTTAATATATATGTATATGTGTGCATTGTGGAAAAGGGTTCATTCATACTTACATGTGTTTGTTGTGGAATGGCTTCTTTGATACTAAAATGTGTGCACTGTAGAATGGGTTCATTCATAGATGAGAGTATTGTGGAATGGTTTCATTGATATTTATGTGTGTGTAATATGGAATGGTTTAAAACATAGTTGATCATCCTTGAATCCTTTTCAAAAACAGTTGCATAACATTTTCAGTTACACATCATGAAAATATTTTTAAGCCTGTGAAACACATTCAATATTCATAAATACCAACAAAATTCTACAATTATATTGTGTGTTTAAAATACAAGTGTCTAAAATTCTTTTGATATTTTTCATATTCTTGTAAGCTTAAATTTTATTTTCTGATCAAAATTACCAACCAAATTATCAACAGATCCACCTAACTGTTGACATGCATTCATACCCCACCTACCTATTGTTCTACACATTCATATTGCCTACTGACCAATCTATCTACTAGAAAACATCAATTGATACCTATTTATCTACCAATGAGAAACCTGACATGCATATCCTATTTACCTGAAGACACCATACCTACCTGCCAGTCAACCTACCAGAAGACCTGCTAATTTATGTACCTGAACACATGCATTCATTCAACACCTACCTAATAATCTACTTGAAGACATATGATCATACCCTACCTAACTGCTAATATTCTTACCTGAAGACATGCATTCATACCACACCTACCTGCCAATTTATCTACCTGAAGAAATACATTCATACCCCACATACAAATGCAAATTTATCTACCTGAAGACTTGCATTCATACCACACCTACCTGCCAATTGATCTACCTGAAGACATACATTCATAACAAACACCTACATGCTGATTTATTTACCTGAAGACTTGCATTCATACCAAACCTACCTACAAATCAACCTACCTGAAGACTTGCATTCATACCACACCTACATGCTGATTTATCTAAAGATACATTTATAACCACACCTTCATGCCAATTTATCTACCTGAACACATATATTCATAACCACACCTACATGCTGATTTATCTACCTGAAGACATACATTCATAACAAACACCTACATGCTGATTTATTTACCTGAAGATTTACATTCATACCACACCTACCTGCCAATCAACCTACCTGAAGACTTACATTCATACCACAACTACTTGCCAATTTATCTACCTGAAGACATACATTAATAACCACACCTACATGCTGATTTATCTACCTAAAGACTTATATTCATACCACACCTACCTGCCAATCTATATACCTGAAGATACATTCCTACATCATAACTTCAAGAAATTCTATAAATAATAAAATGTTCAAAAAACAAGTCTGTAAAAATCAAAAGCAAGGGTTTATAAAGACAGTTGCCTGGGGTATTAAATATATGTTCATGCAGTTTGACATTACTAGAACTATACTGCACAAGAGTTTTTTCTATTATAATAATGATAATAATAATAATAATAATAATAATAATAATAATAATAATAATAATGATGATGATGATGATGATGATGATGATGATGATGATGATGATGATGACGACGACGATGATGATAATAATAATGACGATGATGATGATGATGATGATGATGATGATGATGATGATAATAATAATAATAATAATTATAATAAAACCTAGTCTCTGCACAATAAGTAGGATTATGTGCAAAAATGTCAAGATTCCTCAATGGTACTAATATTTATTCAGTCCTGCATGGAAATACTTACTATTTACCATGTCTTGTGCTTCATTAAAACAACTATGATAAAGGAAAAAATTGTTTTTAAATAAAGTAATTTTAATAAGATTGTTTATAAATAAAATATTGATAATAAGGCAGTCTTATGTTGCAATACAATGTGAAAATGGCAGACTTGTTTTACAGAAATGTTGAGTTATGAAAGAAAAAGCATTTTGTAGGGTTTTCAGTACAGCAAAACCTGTCTTATGAAACCACTGCTCTAAGAGGCAACTTGTCTTGAGAGACCATGTTCTCCATGCATAGATTTAATTTTATGATGTGTCTTAAGAGTCCAACCATTTTGAAAGACCATCCTTTTTGAAATGGTTTTTCATGATACGACCCTCCTATGTAGCAAAACCATTTTCTCTGAATTTATACAGAGTGGTTTCCCTTTTGAAAGGTAACCTGTTCTGCTATAGCAAGATGTCTTATAGTTGGGTGGCCTGTTTTAAAGGGACAAAAATAGAAAGATACTACTCTAATACAAATTAGGCTGGCCTCTTCTATTGGAATCGGGTGGCATTAGCCTCTCTTTATATGATGACCACTGAAATTGATCAAGATTTATATTGTACTGTCTTACCATATCATGATCAGGCTGCCTCTCTGTCTTGGTTGAGTCTTGTTTTGATGCAGGTGATTCCCTAATGAGCCCCTGTTTACCCCAAACTCGCTTCACACTGCTCATCTTCACCTCACTGACAATACAGTAACAAAAACTAATTAGTAAAATGGTCCTGAGAATTTCATAAAATTGGTCTATTCAGAGATTAAAATATTCAAATTGGATGAAAATGCATCACACATCTGATTTGTATGAAGAAATATTTTGTTCATGGACTGAATTAGAGTTCCCATTTATGTCTACTTAATTATATATCTCCCAATAAAATATAATTTTGGGGGTGAAAATCCCAACTCCAGCTGAAAACCAGAAAAAAACTACATATTGTATAGTAATAGTGAATCTGTCATTTAACAGGAATAAATAGCTTTGGAGAGTCTGATTTTCCATTGCAATATCCACCATGGTGGTATTTGCTTCTCACGACATAAACATTGAATGTGATGACAACATGGTCAATCTTTACATTATCAGTACTAATCAGCACTACATAAATATTAAATGTGATGACAACATGGTCAATCTTTACATTATCAGTACTAATCATCAGCACTACATAAATATTAAATGTGATGACAACATGGTCAATCTTTACATTATCAATACTAATCAGCACTACATAAATATTAAATGTGATGACAACATGGTCAATCTTTACATTATCAACACTAATCATCATCGCCCTTATCCATCTCCAGAAGAAACTATAATAATAGATGACATTTTGGCCAGGTTCCTACTTTAAAATAAAAAGGGTATTTATTTCACAGACAAACAGATTCATCAATCAATATGGATGGATGCATGCATGCATGGACAGACATGAAGAAATAGACACACAGGCAGACATGGATAGATAAGCAGATATATACAGTTAGATGGACAGACAGGTAGATGGAAGGACTGATGGAAAACAGTATTTAACCTTTCAACTCACCCTGTGTCTTTACTAGCCTGCTCCCCTGAAAACAGACTCCCAGATTTGTTGAGACTGTCAGGGGTCAAGGAAGAATGAGTACAGGGTATGGCTGGTGTACACCCATCCTGAACACCAATAAATAGCTTCTGAACTTCTGAAATTTTAAAAAATTAAAAACTGTAGTTGAGTAAATAATTTTCTTGAAAACATCAAAGCCCTCTATGATTACTTTATAACCATCTGAAAGATAAATAATTCAAGAATTTATGTATCCTATTCTGTTCTGCAATATCTATTGCATACATGCCTATCCATGGTGAGGAAAAAGCATAATCCAAGTGCACAAAAGGAGTAATCTGAGCAGAAAAAGCGTAATCCACATATAACATAATAGAATTCAATGCACATATGTACAAAATACATGCATATTTTCCACAATTTCGGCATTAGGAGGCATCTGTTTAAACAAAGGACCAAAGCTGTATTATACCAATAATTCTAGTCAGCTTGGTAAATAACGCCCCTGTATTTATAACATTTGTTTCCACAATTTAGTTCTGCTGTAAAAAAGAAGTTACCTTAGTAATGGAGTTAGCAAAACAAGCTAATTCAAGGCATCATTGTTTTCCACTATGACCAATATTAAAATCATTTTCACTCAGCCGGCAATGGGCATGAAACAACCCTATGATGGCACTGAGTCATTTTTTCAATTTTTTTATTTCTAATCAATCTGTGAAATCATTTGAGAAACATTTTTGCTGTAACAAACACACTGGCTAGAATAAATATGAAGACTTTTAACACCTAAAACAATTAATATGTGAGCAAAGATTAAAAATTAGAAACCAGTCTGTTATGTCCTAAGCCAGACAGGTGTTATAAATAGAAACTGAGGTCTTCTTGGAAATAGGGCAGCTGCTATAAATAAAACATAACACTAAAGAAAGTCACCGCTAGTCAACAAACAAGTGTACTTTTATGTCAGAGTTACTCAAAAGCTGTCTTTTCTAGAATAGGTTTTGTGCAATTAGTGGGATGTTAATAAAAAAGGGAAAACAAATTAATAATTTTTTGGGGATGGGGATATACTAAAAAAACGTAATCCAAGTATGTTTACGCATAATTTAGTGAAAAGCGTAATGGTTGGCATGTAAGCTGGTGCTGATAACATTGTCTGGAGAGTACATTCAAATGGATTGAAATATAGAAAATCTATGAATAAGGGTTGTAATAAGAGTCTATCCAAACTTTACTTTTTTCTACAGCAAAATCATTGCAGATGATTCCCATCTTTCTCCTAAATCTTTGTACAACCTTTATTTTGGAAATCCTTTAAAAAAATTTCATCTGAACTTTTGTAAATGCATCGTAAGTTTTTGGACAGTCATGTCAGTAATGTTATTGACTAATGTTTGGACACAATAAATAAAATAAAACACAATTTTTAAAAATATTACAGAAAAGTAATGAAATTTAACACAGTGGCTGGTATTTGAAAAATGAAAATCATAATGTTGTATTCTGCCTATAACAGACTTTCATTAGTTGCAGTTCAATGATGTTTAATGACAATTTGAAATGTATAACTTCAGCTGTATGTTAAATATATTTTACACCTACAAGTTAATATCAATTTGACATGTATAACTTCTTCAGATATACAAATAAATATATTTAGTATCTGCATTTATTATCAATTTGATGTGCATAATGTCTTCAGTTATACAATACATTAAATATATTTAATATCTACATGTTATCAATTTTATAGCCAAGATGACACAAATTCATGTTTATGATAAATAGTTCTGTTTGACCTTTATTATACTCTGCAAAGTCAAATACAGATCATTCAATGATAGACATCAGTTGAATGGCATGTCAATCAATCAGTCTGAGTTTTCAATGTTTTAACCTAATTATAATGCAGATGAAAATTAACATTTGAATCAAACAGTAAAACATAATTTAAGCAAAAACATAAGCTTAAAGTAATGAACACACATTCTTTGCCTGCAAACAACATTATTTAAATATATGATGTAAAAAGTAACTGTTACACACTAAAATGATTTTGATTTCATTCTATCTACTCTGTAATTGCAACCAGTAACTTTATAACTCCAGAAAAAAATGTAGCTGTTGATCTTGCCCAACCCTAATTTAAACTCAATGTTATTGGACAGTTTTGATGAAATTAACTTCTTTGTCTCTATGTTTTTTTTAGGCATAGAAAAGATTATTTCTTTTTTGGCATCTAAAAGTAGGCAAGACAGTTTATATGACGTCCAAAAGCAGTGTCAGGATAGTATTATATGTGGACTCTAGTTTATGTATTTCCAGTCAAAGAAACTTAGAACTACTGACAAAATTCTTAAGTATATAGTTTTGGGGTTTTTTTTAAATTAGGATTTACACTGTAGCAACATTTTAAAATAAATACATGTTTCAAATCCAAAACTAATGATAAAAAAGTATGCACTGTTTACTGAACTATGATGACATCTGACATCTAAAACAGATGGACTGTATTCAGTTCAAGATGAAATATTTTTATCCAAACAAAGTCATTTTTAATAACTATATATTTTAAATCTGCACAATTGACATTAGATAGTAATTCTTCCTAGATAACCATAGGGATTTGGCTTGTATGTATGTTCATATCAGATGCTTAACACATGGGCAAACAAAGAATAAAGATGACAAGTTTGAAATGAAAATTTAAGCAGATAGTATATTGTACAGATTGACAGACAGTGTATTGTACAGAGTGACAGATGGTGTATTGTACAGTGATAGTGTATTGTAGTGACAGATAATGTATTGTACAGAGTGACAGATAGTGTATTGTACAGTGACAGTGTATTGCACAGATGCTTAACACATGGGCAACAAAGAATAAAGATGGCAAGTTTGAAAAAAATGAAAATTTAAGCAGATAGTATATGGTACAGATTGACAGACAGTGTATTGTACAGAGTGACAGACAGTGTATTGTACAGTGACAGATAGTGTATTGTACAGTGACAGTGTATTGTACAGAGTGACAGTGTATTATACAGAGTGACATAGTGTATTGTACAGTGGCAGTGTATTGTACAGAGTGACAGACTGATGGACAGACAGATGAAGCATCATCATAACACCCCTTTGCTAAAGCATAGGGATAATAAATTCTGAATTAGTACAAAGTAGCAGAACCGTGCTTTATGAAAAATATTATAATGTACTTTCTTCTTTATACTGTGCCAAGAATATTTTGTTCCTTCCTGGATCTCATTTGACCCCACTTCCTCAGTAGACTGAACAAAAACCTGGTGCCTATTAAATCAAATTTACCAAAAGACACACAAAAATGGCCCTATTAAATCCAACTTAATCAACAGACTGGACACAAAAATGTTCCAATTAAATCCAAATTACCCAACAGACTGGACACAACACTGCCCCTATTAAATCCAACTTACCCAATGGACTGGACAAAAAATCGCCCCTATTAAATCCAACTTACCAAACTGACTAAACACAAAAATGCCCCTATTAAATCCAAATTACCCAATGGAATGGACACAAAATTGCCCCTATAAACTCCAAATTACCCAATGGATTGGACAAAAAATTGTCCCTATTAAATCCAACTTACCCAACTGACTAGACACAAAAATGACCCTATTAAATCAAACTTACCCAACCGACTGGAAACAAAAATGACCCTATTAAATCCAACTTACCCAATGGATTGGACACAAAATAGCCCCTAATAAATCCAAATTACCCAACGGACTGGACACAAAAATGCCCTTATTAAATCCAACTTACCCAATGGACTGGACACAAAAATGCTCCTTATTCAATTCAACTTACCCAACAGACTGGACACAAAAATGTCCCTATTAAATCAAACTTACCAAACAGACTAGACACAAAATTGCTCCTATTATATCCAACTTACCCAATAGACTGGACACAAAATTGCTCCTATTAAATCCAACTTACACAATAGACTGGACACAAAATTGCCCCTATTAAATCCAACGTATCCAATAGACTGGACACAAAATTGCCCCTATTAAATCCAAATTACTCAACAGACTGGACACAAAAATGCCCCTATTAAATCCAACTTACCCAACAGACTGGACACAAAATTGCCCCTATTAAATCCAACTTATCCAATAGACTGGACACAAAAATGCCCTTATTAAATCCAACGTACCCAAAGAACTGGACACAAAAATGCCCCTATTAAATCCAAATTATGCAATGGACTGGACACAAAATTGCCCCTATTAAATACAACTTACCCAATGGACTGATCACAAAAATGCCTCTATAAAATCCAAATTACCCAATGAACTGGACACAAAATTATCCTATTAAATCCAACTTACCCAACAGACTGGACACAAAAATGCCCCTATTAAATCCAACTTACCCAATGGACTGATCACAAAAATGCCCCTATTATATCCAAATTATGCAATGGACTGGACACAAAATTGCCCCTATCATATCCATCTTACCCAATGGACTCGAAACAAAAATGCCCCTATTAAATCCAACTTACCCAAAATACTGGACACAAAAATGCCCCTATTAAATCCAACTTACCCAATGGTCTGGAAACAAAAATGCCCCTATTAAATCCAACTTACCCAAAATACTGGACACAAAAATGCCCCTATTAAATCCAACTTACCCAATGGTCTAAAAACAAAAATGCCCCTATTATATCCAAATTATGCAATGGACTGGACACAAAATTGCCCCTATCATATCCATCTTACCCAATGGACTGGACACAAAAATGCCCCTATTAAATCCAACTTACCCAACGGACTGGAAACAAAAATGTCCCTATTAAATCCAACTTACCCAATAGACTGGACACAAAATTGCTCCTATTAAATCCAACTTACCCAATAGACTGGACACAAAAATGCCCCTATTAAATCCAACTTACCCAAAGGACTGGAAACAAAAATGCCCCTATTAAATCCAACTTACCCAATGGACTGGTCACAAAAATGCCTTATTAAATCCAACTTACCCAATGGACTGATCACAAAAATGCTCCTCTTAAATCCAACTTATCCAATGGAATGGACACAAAAATGCTCCTATTAAATCCAACTTACCCAACAGACTGGACACAAAATACCCCTATTAAATCCAACTTACCCAATAGACTGGACACAAAGTTGCTCCTATTAAATCCAACTTACACAATAGACTGGACACAAAATTGCCCCTATTAAATCCAACTTACCCAATAGACTGGATACAAAAATGCCCCTATTAAATCCAACTTACCCAAAGGACTGGAAACAAAAATGCCCGTATTAAATCCAACTTACCCAATGGTCTGGAAACAAAAATGCCCCTATTATATCCAAATTATGCAATGGACTGGACACAAAATTGCCCCTATCATATCCATCTTACCCAATGGACTGGACACAAAAATGCCCCTATTAAATCCAACTTACCCAACGGACTGGAAGCAAAAATGCCCCTATTAAATCCAACTTACCCAATGGTCTGGAAACAAAAATGCCCCTATTAAATCCAACTTACCCAAAATACTGGACACAAAATTCCCCCTATTAAATCCAACTTATCCAATAGACTGGACACAAAAATGCCCTTATTAAATCCAACGTACCCAAAGAACTGGACACAAAAATGCCCCTATTAAATCCAAATTATGCAATGGACTGGACACAAAATTGCCCCTATTAAATACAACTTACCCAATGGACTGATCACAAAAATGCCTCTATTAAATCCAAATTACCCAATGAACTGGACACAAAATTATCCTATTAAATCCAACTTACCCAACAGACTGGACACAAAAATGCCCCTATTAAATCCAACTTACCCAATGGACTGGTAACAAAAATGCCCCTATTAAATCTAACTTACCCAATGGACTGATCACAAAAATGCCCCTATTATATCCAAATTATGCAATGGACTAGACACAAAATTGCCCCTATCATATCCATCTTACCCAATGGACTGGACACAAAAATGCGCCTATTAAATCCAACTTACCCAATGGTCTGGAAACAAAAATGCCTCTATTAAATCAAACTTACCCAAAATACTGGACACAAAAATGCCCCTATTAAATCCAACTTACCCAAAATACTGGACACAAAAATGCCCCTATTAAATCCAACTTACCCAATGGTCTGGAAACAAAAATGCCCCTATTATATCCAAATTATGCAATGGACTGGACAAAAAATTGCCCCTATCATATCCATCTTACCCAATGGACTGGACACAAAAATGCCCCTATTAAATCCAACTTACCCAACGGACTGGAAGCAAAAATGCCCCTATTAAATCCAACTTACCCAATGGTCTGGAAACAAAAATGCCCCTATTAAATCCAACTTACCCAAAATACTGGACACAAAAATGCCCCTATTAAATCCAACTTACCCAATGGTCTGGAAACAAAAATGCCCCTATTATATCCAAATTATGCAATGGACTGGACACAAAATTACCCCTATCATATCCATCTTACCCAATGGACTGGAAACAAAAATGCCCCTATTAAATCCAACTTACCCAACGGACTGGAAACAAAAATGCCCCAATTAAATCCAACTTACCCAATGATCTGGAAACAAAAATGCCCCTATTAAATCCAACTTACCCAATAGACTGGACACAAAAATGCCCCTATTAAATCCAACTTACCCAAAGGACTGGAAACAAAAATGCCCCTATTAAATCCAACTTACCCAATGGACTGGTCACAAAAATGCCCTTATTAAATCCAACTTACCCAATGGACTGATCACAAAAATGCTCCTCTTAAATCCAACTTATCCAATGGAATGGACACAAAAATGCTCCTATTAAATCCAACTTACCCAACAGACTGGACACAAAATACCCCTATTAAATCCAACTTACCCAATAGACTGGACACAAAGTTGCTCCTATTAAATCCAACTTACACAATAGACTGGACACAAAATTGCCCCTTTTAAATCCAACTTATCCAATAGACTGGACACAAAATTGCCCCTATTAAATCCAACTTACCCAATAGACTGGATACAAAAATGCCCCTATTAAATCCAACTTACCCAAAGGACTGGAAACAAAAATGCCCGTATTAAATCCAACTTACCCAATGGTCTGGAAACAAAAATGCCCCTATTATATCCAAATTATGCAATGGACTGGACACAAAATTGCCCCTATCATATCCATCTTACCCAATGGACTGGACACAAAAATGCCCCTATTAAATCCAACTTACCCAACGGACTGGAAACAAAAATGCCCCAATTAAATCCAACTTACCCAGTGGTCTGGAAACAAAAATGCCCCTATTAAATCCAACTTACCCAATAGACTGGACACAAAAATGCCCCTATTAAATCCAACTTACCCAAAGGACTGGAAACAAAAATGCCCCTATTAAATCCAACTTACCCAATGGACTGGTCACAAAAATGCCCTTATTAAATCCAACTTACCCAATGGACTGATCACAAAAATGCTCTTCTTAAATCCAACTTATCCAATGGAATGGACACAAAAATGCTCCTATTAAATCCAACTTACCCAACAGACTGGACACAAAATACCCCTATTAAATCCAACTTACACAATAGACTGGACACAAAATTGCCCCTTTTAAATCCAACTTATCCAATAGACTGGACACAAAATTGCCCCTATTAAATCCAAATTACTCAACAGACTGGACACAAAAATGCCCCTATTAAATCCAACTTACCCAACAGACTGGACACAAAATTGCCCCTATTAAATCCAACTTATCCAATAGACTGGACACAAAAATGCCCTTATTAAATCCAATGTACCCAAAGAACTGGACAAAAAAATGCCCCTATTACATCCAAATTATGCAACATACTGGACACAAAATTGCCCCTATTAAATCCAACTTACCCAATGGACTGATCACAAAAATGCCCCTATTAAATCCAAATTACCCAATGAACTGGACACAAAATTATCCTATTAAATCCAACTTACCCAACGGACTGGACACAAAAATGCCCCTATTAAATCAAACTTACCGAACGGACTGGAAACAAAAATGCCCCTATTAAATCCAACTTACCCAATGGTCTTGAAACAAAAATGCCCCTATTAAATCCAACTTACCCAATAGACTGGACACAAAAATGCCCCTATTAAATCCAACTTACCCAAAGGACTGGAAACAAAAATGCCCCTATTAAATCCAACTTACCAAATGGACTGGTCACAAAAATGCCCTTATTAAATCTAACTTACCCAATGGACTGATAACAAAAATGTTCTTATTAAATCCAACTTACCCAATGGACTGGACACAAAAATGCTCCTATTAAATCCAACTTACCCAACAGACTAGACACAAAAATGCCCCTAATAAATCCAACTTACCCAATGGACTGGTCACAAAAATGCCCCTATTAAATCCAACTTACCCAATGGACTGATCACAAAAATGCTCTTATTAAATCCAACTTACCCAATAGACTGGACACAAAATGCCCCTATTAAATCCAACTTACCCAATGGACTGGACACAAAAATGCTCCTATTAAATCCAACTTACCCAACAGACTGGACACAAAATGCCCCTATTAAATCCAACTTACCCAACAGACTGGACACAAAATGCCCCTATATAGCCAGCCTCTGTTGCAGACTGGACACAAAGCTGGCCCTTATCTAACCAGGCATCCTAAGCATACTGAACACATATTTCAGTACGAATGACAATTTTTACATGAATAAAACATCTGCATACTGGCCATTTATATGAAATGGCCAAAGTTTGGGGTCCCATCAGCAACTACTTCTGGAAAATTTTAATGCATTTTTGTTGAATCATGCTCTCTTTGAAATGTTAAGTATAGTGAGAGTAAATCTACCTTGAGTTTGCATGGGGGCTGGACTTCGAAGATGTGATGGTTTGTATGGTGCCATGCCTGCCTCCAGAGCATTGCTCACAAAATCATCCAGGAATGACAGAGTGAAATCCAACTGCAAAATTAGACAAAAGCAGAAATTATATTTTAAAACAAATATTTTTATAAAAGATAACAGATGCTAATATGTACCTAAAGGATTTATTCATCAGTTTCAAGTTATAATCATTCTTCACTTCTTATTTTCTAAATCAAGAAAAGATATTTAATGATTCAAATCAAAAACATTTCTTTGTAACAGCATCCCTTTAAGGATCATTATAACTGCTTCGCTGTTAAAAGACAAGTTGTCCATTACTACAAGGCTGCTAAATATAACATTTCCTTATATAGCACAGTTGTTTGTATAACACTTCTTTATATAACATAGTTCCTTATATAACACAGTTCACTACATAACACAACTCTTTGTATAAAACAGTTTCTTATATAATGCAGTTCTTTACATAAAATAGTTCCTTGTATAGCACAGATCCTTATAAAATGCAGTTCTTGATATAAAATAGTTCCTTGTATAGCACAGTTCCATATATAATGCAGTTTTTTATATAAAATAGTTCCTTATATAGCACAGATCCTTATAAAATGCAGTTCTTTACATAAAATAGTTCTTTGTATAGCACAGATCCTTATAAAATGCAGCTCTTTACATAAAATAGTTCCTTGTATAGCACAGTTCCTTATATAATGTAGTTCTTTATATAAAATAGTTCCTTGTATAGCACAGATCCTTATAAAATGCAGTCCTTTATATAAAATAGTTCCTTGTATAGCACAGTTCCTTATATAACAGGTATCATCATGTATACCATCCCTGTGGGAGAATTTGATTTTGGAATTGCTGATCAGTTTACAAATCTTTCTGACTGATGCAAACCCATTATCATCTGGTTTGACCCTAAAATACCTGCCATATTAGACTTACCCTAAAATACCTGCCATAATTGGACTTACCCTAAAATATCTGCCATAATTGGACTTACCCTAAAATACCTACCATAATAGACTTACCCTAAAATACCTGCCATATTAGACTTACCCTAAAATACCTGCCATATTAGACTTACCCTAAAACACCTGCCATAATTGGACTTACCCTAAAATACCTGCCATAATTGGACTTACCCTAAAATACCTGCCATATTAGACTTACCCTAAAATACCTGCCATATTAGACTTACCCTAAAATACCTGCCATAATTGGACTTACCCTAAAATACCTGCCATAATTGGACTTACCCTAAAATACATGCCATAACTGGACTCATCATACTCAATACCCATAACTGCATAGCTTAGCCTATGAACTACCTCAGCACAAGACAGCCTCACATATAACAGTACATGTTTATAATATACCATTATGTAGATATATTTGAATTTCTTTATATAATAATAGGATCACTGCACCTCAGGAAGTATTTAATGGCACAAAATTGCAGGTAAGGGTGAATTTTCTTGCAAAAATGTTGAGACATTTATGTATATCAACTGATTAAATACTATCTAAAAGGCAATTCTGGGGTAATATCAAGTATGTAGAGGTTTTCATTATGAAATACGAGTTCTATGAAATCTTCGTACGTAGAGTAACAAATCTATTGTCTCCATATTGAAATCCTGTTCTGCAGTAATCAGCAGATCCCAAACAAATAACACATAATTCTGGTGACTGAAATTTGCATAATTATATGCCATATTGTAAACACTGAAGTTGATGACGTAAAACACAACCACGCTATGAGACTACGCAAAATGTCAACAATGGTAAGTACGATCTTCTTCTGATCTCGTTTTTATCTCCTTATCCTTTCCTCCTTATCCTTTTCCTAATTTTTCAGTTTTGAGAGGAAACATTGAAATTTATGTAGAACTATTTTATATAGTTATATTTAAAAGTTTTTGTGGTACAAAAATGAGTTAAATTGATGTGCTTTGTACCATATTGCAAAAACAACCACATGTATTTTCACTCCCTCACATCCCCACCACTCAGTCTTATAAACTAAAAGCATCTAAGATATTTAAAAATACTCAAAACTTAGTAATTTCATAAATCAATTTACAAATTCTAATCGGATCAACACCTGTTGACCCCTAGCACTCATCTTCCTGGTATTTCAAACAAAGAAAAGAATTCATGTTCTGCTTCTCCAAGTTGATACTTTACATACACAATGTTTTAAATAACAGTTTTATTAAAATATGCAACTGGAGTATGGAATCCAGGTCCAAAACTCTGGGCCAGATCTTAAAAAGTACACGCACAAACAGTCATTTGTCACTTGAAGTTTGACCACCGTTTTATTTTTACACATGTTTATTGGGGTATTATGCACACTGAATAAATAGACACTTAGACTTTGCTTTGGTTCCCATTCAAGGAAAGTAGGGACCCTTTATAAATTTTGTACCCCAACCCCCACTTGACCTGCTCCAGCCTAGAAAATTTCCATCAAATCACAACTTCACATGTATTAATTTCTGATTCTCAAATAGCACTATATTCCTATAAGTTTCATAAGTAATCATGAATACATTAGTTACATATTAAAATTCATCTAAGAGACAAATGGACAACAGTAGCAATTATAATGTGTAATAGACAAGATACACACTGAATGATAAACTCAATGGAAAAATTGTTCTTACTCAGACTGAAATCAGCTTACTTTCAAGCTCAAGTCCAGAGCAACCTTTAAGAGGGGGAGGGAGAGGAAGGACAAGGCATGGAGCAAGAACCAGAGGGGAAAGAGGAGGAAGACATGTGCTGCAGCCAGAAAATGGAGCTTACCAAGCTCTACACATAGTTCCAACAAGGCAGACAATAATGAGAATAATGATTTATTTATTCTTGCAAAACAAGTATTGATACATATTGAAAAATGTTTGATACTTGGCAAAGACTCTAATACCTTCAAGTCAGTAGTCTTTTGCACAACTTAGAAAATGCATACTTGTAGGATTATTTATTTTACCAAACAATGTATGTTTAAACTGCTTTACTTTTTGTTGCAACTCACCACACCACCCATATATCATTTGATAAAGGAAGACTATGTACAGATACCATACATAATACAGAGGCCACCTCATTTTTATGGCCACCTTATATAATACCAAAATGATAAATGTAGTATGGAGACTATCTCAGTGAGTACCCCATTGCATAATGACATACATATAATTGATATGAAACTAAATACAAAAGGTTTTAACATAGGTCACTTAAATGTACAAGGTATAGTGGGGAAATTAGACCAGATTAAGTTAATGTTGTCTTCCAAGCAAAATATATACCTGTTTTAGAACTCACTGAAACCAAACTAAATGCTAACCACAATGATCTATTTCATTGTCAAGGCTACAATAAACCATTACACAGGGACAGAGAGACAGCAGGGGGAGGTTTTGTTGCATACATTAGAGAAGATGTAAATGCAGAAAAGCAACTTGACTTGGAGTCACATGAAAATTGGGAGTATTTTGATGGAAATTTCTTAAAACAATGCAAGACCATTCCTAGTTGGTTTCATTTATAGGCCACATTCCTCCAAATTAATTTGGAATGATAACTTTATGAAAAAGAAAATGTTCTTGCACAGGAAAAATAAACATATATACTTGGCATTGTAAACAAGGACCTGTTCAATAATCAAATAAGAAGTAACTGGATGGAATGTACCTAATCATTAGGCCTAGTCCAGCTGGTAAATGAGCCCACAAGTGTAACAGAAATATCAAGCACTCTTATTGATCAAATTTATACCAAACTACCAGACAATGTGCCTTATATTAATGTACCAAATGTTGGTCTTAGTGACCACTATCCTACTTTTTGACAAAAAAGGTTAAATGCAAATGAAACAGGAAAAAGACACACTATCAATTACAGATTATTCCAAAATTATAGCAAAGAACAATTTCTCAATGACCTATATAAAATTCTATGGAATATAATCTTAAATTTTGATGACACAGATGAAGCTCTGAGGGCATGGACTAGTCTCAAAAAATGCACCACTTAAAGTACACCGAGTAAAGTATGAAATCCAACCTAATTGATTTACTACTGAAATCCTAGATATGAAAACATGAAATCAATTTATGGCTATGGGAAACCATGTAAAATATAAAGTACAGACAAATAAAATAACAAGTATGTATAAAATGGTTAAATATGGAAAACTGCAAAAGTAATACCAATGCACAAATCTGGACCTAAGAATGATGTTAATCACTACCATCCAATTTCAACTATCAAAACTTGTCAAAATTGATGGAAAAACATGTCCATGACTTGTTCATGTCATATTTAATGAAATATGTGCGGTTACACCCTAATCAATCAGGCTTTATACAGATACAATCATGTGAGACTGCCTTGATCTTCCTAACTGATAAATGGCTTCAAGCACTTGAAGGCAGAATAATATGATCTGTATTTGTAGATTTCAGGAAAGATTTTGACATGGTGGGTCATGGAATCCTTTTGAAGAAACTGAAAATTTACCAATGTGAAAGCACATTTAGATGGTTTACTTTTTTTTTACAATTGATACTCATCAAGTAGATTCTTTTCATTACCTGGTTTCAATGTGCATACCTCACTATGCTAAACAAATCTAAGCTGCTGATAATACAAGGATAACATTTTTATGTAAATATTATCTTCATTTGCAATCAGCCATTCCTATTTTGATCCCAATGCAGGAGTCTCTGACTTCAAAAAATGCTCCCCAAAACTTTGAGCTGTTGATCTTAACATAAAACTACACTTAATATCAGTTCTAGTTGTGATGGAACTCTCAGTGCTCGTGTCAAAATAAAAACCATGTGCAGTTTTGATCCATGTGTAGTTTACAGTTGAATTTGCTGATAGAAGATGAAGAATATTTGAATAAGTGTGTGTTCCTATTATTTTTTAAAATATCTTTTTTACATTTTAAAAAAGCATATTTCAAATGGGAATAACTTTTCAGGATTTTAAAGTTCTAATCTTTGATGAGGCTGTTCTTGCTTTGACCAGGATGTACAAATGGGATATTCTTGTCCTCAGTAATGAAGTTGACTTGATGTGCACCAACAGACATGCTGCCTATAGGCAGTTCATACTACAGCAACATGGAAGGCTGGGGTCTAGACAGAGACGTGTAATTCCCTCATGCTGTTTTCACAGATACATGATAAATATATGGATGGACAATACAGTTTCTTCATTCCGTCTGGTCTTGCATGAATGCTTTCTTGCATGTACTAATTTGTATATAAATGAATACTGTTGACTCCATTCTTTGTTTTGTTCTAACTGCACATAATATGGCATCAAACAATATGCTTTCATTCAGATTTTGTTAAAACACCCGCCTATAAACAATGTGGGCAAGAAGGTCGTTAATAATCAATACAAAAAGTTTTCAGCAACTGTTGATTCAGCATTATACATTGTTTTCAACTACTGATATTTACAAACTCCTCCATATATCAGACAGTTTTGTTTTTTTTACACAAAACTAAAATGGAGACACTTCTCCTTCACCAAAACAAGTTGATGATGGTTCTTGAGGCAACAAGGTTTCTACTGATTGTCTTGGGATCATCTATCTTTAGTTTTCTTCTCCTCCTCATACACTGCTTGTCCTCAAGTCTCTTTCTGTATATGACCCAGATATGTTTTCTTTTCCATCTGCTGCATTTTTTGTTGTAACATTGATGATACCTGTGTTAAAGAAAAATTTTTTTTAACTTGTATGACAAGCATCCCCATGCTAACCCATATTAACTTTTCACCCAATATTAGAGCCTCATGATGAGTCACCAAGAAAGAGTTGAGAGGTTGTTTTTGTTCTATCTACAAAGTACTATGTGCGACATAAAACATTTTTGTCCATTCCTTCATAAGGTATATTTTCATGAACAGGTATTAGATAGTAATCATCAGGATGACAGCATCTTCCCCAGACCTCCTTAGGAAATTCTGTGCTTCCTATACATTATTAATAAAGAGTATCAGTCCCTGAGAAAGTGTTATACATATCACTGGATTTAATTATTGCACTTGCATTGCTCAAATCAAAATATTATCCATCAAAATGATAACAAATACTAACTAATTACAAGATGCATGAAAATATTAAGATTTATTACCACAAATATAAAAAATATGTGTCGTTTGTTGAGCAAAGTTTTCATGACTTGTACAGTAATGTGAATATATTCCACTGGCTTGATATCCAAGAGGGGATCATAATGTATAATCAATATATAAAATTATTTCTAATTTCCTAATGTGAAACAAACAAACACTGTCTCCCTTCTTTGTTTCTCATTACACCTCTGCCACTATGGATGCTGTGATCCAAAGCAGCTAGCTCAGTCCTAATCCTGTACACAGGATGGATGTATTAAAATCTCTTGGCACAGTACATCTGGATCTGCTGATGAAAAACTTATAGCTCAGCAGTGCTTCTACAATTATCAAAAACATGCATCTTGTAATGTGTCCTTTGCAATAAGCTAACAATACAGTCATTAAATAATCACTACTATTGGTAAATTTTGCATACAGAATCTTTACTGATTAAGTGTCATGAAATTGTTTTTTCCTGATGTGCATATATTATACCTGAATTTACCAAAAAGACATGAGAAGAAGAGTCACTGTACGAACAGTTCAACATCAAAATATGTTCTACACATTTACATGATAAGGTTTATTAAGGTCTTATTTAAGTAATGTGCTTGTCAAATTAACCCAATGTGTGTGTGTGTGTGTGTGTGTGTGTGTGTGTGTGTGTGTGTGTGTGTGTGTGTGTGTGTGTGTGTTTGTGCATGCACAAGAGAGAGAGTATACATATAGATAATGCATGTACATATATCAAGTTCCCTAATGGAATTTAAAGAACCTGTCTCATTCACTGGGGCTTGTTAGTTGCTTACAATGTACCTGTCATACATATACTACTATAGGAGACCGTATGGTCTCACATAAGTAATGGACATGGATATAAATGACCTCTATGAGCATGCTGTTATAAACAAAATAAATAAATTCCACCACAACATATATAAATATATACAATGCAACCACCAAGTAAAATATCCATCAGCTGATCATAATTATATTGGGAATCTTACAAAGCAAATCAAATCCTTGTGCAAAGATAGTAATAATATTACTGTGTGCTTTTAAACACTGGAACAAGATATCATATGGACAATTGGAGACCACTGTATAGGAAGACATTAGCTTACCTGTCCAACAAGTCATTTCAGTGTCTGATGCAGGTTCTAACTCCTCCATTATTGCTCTCTATCGAACAGACTGGTCCTCAAGATGAATCCTTGATAGGTTCCATTCAGTTTCTTTTACAGCTTTTCTATGTTTCTTCTCGGAAAGCAACAAGCGTGGGCGACCTTTACATTACTGACTCTCATGCATCTGCCATTTTTGTTTATAGTAGATATTTTAATTAGAACCAAGTGACTCATAACCCACCCACTGGACAAAGATGATGTATCTGTTTTTGTGGTTACATGAGGTTTCTGTAACAGTTCATGACCTACATTTTTCAATTAAAGTGAGCCCCCACAAATATTCATTTTCTCTTGTTTATTTATCGATTATCTAATTGAATCTTCCCAAACTCTTGATTTTTGTGAATTACTTTGTCTTATCTTTAAAATTCATAAAATTACAAACACTTTGCACTATTGTGCCTTTAACAGAAACCCTTATCTATCTCATGCGTGTCATCTGCATGATAGATGGAAATAATAAGGTATATTGCCTGCATGAATTTGGAGACAATATATATTTCTTGTCTCCTTTACAGAGTGGTTCAGCTCTAAGATACTGTTCATTTATATATGGTATATTTTCTTATAGGAAAGGCTAACCTAATTAAGCAGAGTATGAACTAGCTATCTGTGTAACAACTGTCATGTTCTATGCACAAAACAATTCTGATATGAATATTTAATTTCAAATCACAAAATAATGGTTCATAATATACAGTATTATGTGATGTACATTTGGTTGGGCATCAGACTGCTTGTAATCAAAGAATGGCAGACAGCCCAGTTCAGCTGCCTTGAACAGATTATTTTTAAAAAATGCTTTGTACTTATCTACTTGGTTCAAAATCATGTTTTTAAAATGCAGTTTCTGCAAATTTTCACAGATTCTGTATCTTCTTGTTTATATAGTAATTATCCCAAACAACATTATACCTAAGATATTGTACCCACTGTATGTCCTTTACAGTCTAATCTCATACAATATTATACCTAATATATTGTACCCAATATTTGTCAATTACAGTCTAATCTCATACAACATATACCTAAAATATTGTACCCAATGTGTGTCCTTTACAGTCTAATCCCATACAACATTTTACCTAAGATATTGTACCAAATACGTGTCCTTTAGTCTAATCCCATACCCAAAGTGTGTCCTTTACAGTCTAATCCCATACAACATTAAACCTAAAATATTGTACCCACTGTATGTCCTTTACAGTCTAATCCCATACAACATATACGTAAGATATTGTACCCAATGTGTGTCATTTACAGTCTAAGTACTCTTTATAGTGTTAACAAATATGCTGCTTTAGCCAAAATAGGAAAGGAAGACAACGGGAAACACCTGACTGCAAAAAATCACTAAAATATATGCTCCTGAAAATTTGATGGTCTTGAAAGTAAGCCTCCAAAATGTTAACAAAGATAATGTAAGACAAAGCTTGATTTTGCAATTTGAGCATTTTGTAAATAAAACTATAAACTAGTACGTAAAAAAATCCAGTTACTGGTACATCAGGGTTTCACATGTTACTACAGGGTCCTTGCAAAGTGGATTATATAAAAAAGTAAAAACTCACTGACAAGCTGAGGTCTATAACTGATCAAATTCAAATCATTTTGCTGAGATAAACCGTCAAAATTAGTACATGGATTTCCAAAGGAATATAACTAACCTGATTGGCCACATCACTCTCATTAGGTACAGGCACTTCAGCATATACACCATGTTTTGCCAACTGATGAAGAAGTGTAAGTCTCTGTAATGAAATGAAACATAATGATAAGTAAGCAATTCAAACATAATGATAAAAATCAGGAATTCAAACATAATGGTAAGTAAGCAATTCAAATATAATGATAAGAAAACAAGAATTCAAGCATAAATATTAAGTAAGCAATTCAAATATAATGATAAGAAAACAAGAATTCAAACATAATAAGTAAGCAATTCAAACATAATGATATTAAAACAAGAATTCAAACATAATGATAAATAAGCAATTCAAACATAATGATAGGAAAACAAGACTTCAAACAAAATGGTAAATAAGCAATTTAAAATATTATAAGTATGCAATTCAAATATAATGATAAGAAAACAAAAATTCAAACATAATAAGTATGCAATTCAAACATAATGATAAGAAAACAAGAATTCAAACATAATGGTAAATAAGCAATTTAAAATATTATAAGTAAGCAATTCAAATATAATGAGTAGACAAGTAAAACCATAATAAGTAATTCAAACATAATACTTTGTAAACAATTCAAAACTTTATAAGTAAGCAATTAAAATCATTGTAGTATGCAATTGAAACATGATAAGTAAGCAAGTCAGACATAATGATAAGTGTGTACTTATAAACATAATAAGTAAGCAATTCAAAACATTTTAAGGAAGCAATTCAAAACATAATAAGCAAGCAATTCAAAACATTACATGGCCTTATTAGCACTGAATAACCACCTTCATTTGCTTATAAATGCCAACAAATAAACACTTAAAAGTAGTTAATGTTTAAACTCCTATTATAACTCAAAATGTTTGCATGCAACAGAGATGCCATAACACAGAACTTGAAATAACCTAAATTACAACCTTGACCAAGGTGTGACAAACAGAAGGACAAGGGAAACACTATCTGCCCCTACCAATGTCAAAGTTTCTTTCTAGTGACTCTTTATTACATATGGCATTGTACTTCTCATAAAGAGCATTTGATTTTGTTCTCAGATAAAAGTTACAAACTTAAATATGCAATTATATTTGAGCAATGACTAAACTGAGTCTATCATTGATCAAACTGTATAAATCAATATATTATATTGCAAGCGTCTTTCTCAAAACATACCTGCCTGATTATAGAGGAACTATTACACTGAATAACCTCCTGTGTTTTTGATAAAGTTATGTCTTTGTTCAGAACTTTGGCTTCATAAAGTTTGGTAAAAGCTGTGATGAGCCAACCTTTCACCTGAACATCAATATCAGGATTGGATAGGTGCTTGATGATTAATTGAGTCAGCCTGTCTGCTGGCATATTCTTCAAAGAAGAAGCAAATTCACCTAGCACCTGCAAAAAATAAAACAATATATGGATAATTTTAAAAATAATTGCTTTGAAATATTGGAGTAAATACTTATAGAATATGGATATTTAAAAGCTATTACAACTGTATGATCTTAAAATAAGTGATAGAAAAGAGAAGCTGCAAGATTTGGAAAATTCAACAAATTTATTTCCCCAGAATACAAAGTGAAAATGTAAATAGAACTTACAATATTGTGAATTAAATTACAAATAATCCAAGAAGCACTAACACACTTCCTAATAAATAAAGTTCTGAGTAATATTTTGTGGTATTCCAAAAACTTTCCAATGCTGAAGGTGTTGATGAGCCTGTGATGGCCAGTAGTCTCTAATGTACTAATGTATCAATAGCCTGAATTGTTATGATGTGCCAACAGTGTTTTGTTGAATCACATTAATATAATCCAAGGTTTCCTTGTTTGAATTCACTATTTTATTCCAAGTTAATGTCTCTTTCCAAGAATAGACTTAGTTTGAGTTAAATAATTGCATCCAAATCAAAATATTGAACATAACAATGATATATTTCTGCCCTGGATGTCATCATATGATAAAATAATGTTTCCACAAGATTATATAAACAACTGACACAAAAGAAGTACCCAGATGAGAACTTAAACTACATTACTAGAACAATCCAAGTTATAATTAGAAGGTCTGATACTAAAATTATATACAAGAACATGTATTATGACCCAGTAGTTAAGTTACAGTGTTTCCCTTTACGCACAGTTGTGCATCAGGGATGCACACTGGAGAAAATAGAAGCACATAAATTTTTGCTGTGCATTTTTCTTACACAAAGGATTTGCAAAATATAATCAGGATTTATTTAATATCCAATGTGTTGTATTAGAGATGGCATTGTGTATATTTCGATTATACATCATTAGGGATGGCATCATGAATACTCCTTCCAGTTTCCTCTTTCATATGATCTCTGTGTTGCACACTGCAATACTGAGCATACAAAGCAGAGAACCAGACTACTATTAGACAATACAACAGAGTAGCTTCCCCTGATATCGCGAGCTCTCACGTGATTCTATAGAGTTCAGCAAGATGTCCATATGTTTAATCTCAATTCTTGTTGCAGTAAAATGTGATCTCAAGATGAAAACAGCGTACACAAAGTATCATTAGTGAAGAATGTAAAAGAAGCAGAACATGAAAGAGTAAATGTGGATCTGACTCTAATCAAAACTGAGAAAATATTCCCTTGACTAAAACACGGCACATCCAAAACATTGGGATTACCGGTTTGACTTCATGATTGCAAAGATTACACAAGTGAATAATCCTTTCATGACATTGTTTGAGAACTTTTAAAAATCTGCCCTTGATCACCACAAGATTTCTTTTGAACACACTATTACCTAAAACATTCTTTCAGAACAAAGAAATAAGTAAACTTGCAGAGATAAATCCATTATTTGGATTACAAATTCAGGGGGTCATTGCAGATTTTTCTAACTTTGCTGCAATGAAAGAAAGATCTAAAAGTTCAAGTGTAACTTGTTAAAGAGAAGATAAATCATTAGCCTCTGATTTTTGGATAAATGTGTTTTAGGATAATGTACAATGAAACCGATGATTGTACATGTTTTATGACAGGCAGTAAATTAATTGTCGTTTTGTTAAAAAGATTTATATGGAGTTTTGTATTGGCTTATATGTAATGTGTTGGTCTATAATATTGCTACAGAAAATTATAAAGAGACTGTTAAAAGTATGACTTTAAACTAAAACGAAAATTAACTAATAAAAGTATCCTTTGAATGGATAATGCATTTGTGTTAATTGTGCCTGTTGGTTTATGGTTTATCTGTGTGTGTGTGTGTGTGTGTGAGAGAGAGAGAGAGAGAGAGAGAGAGAGAGAGAGAGAGAGAGAGAGAGAGAGAGAGAGAGAGAGAGAGGAGAGAGAGAGAGGAGAGAGAGAGAGGAGAGAGAGAGAGAGAGACAGAGAGAGAGACAGAGAGACAGAGAGAGAGAGAGACAGAGACAGAGAGAGAGAGAGAGAATATTGTGCAAATTGCAATATTCTATTCCAGCTGAAAAAGTATGGATTAGATGAAAATTTGTCGGTACATTGAATCAATAATGCATTTGTGTTAATTGTGCCTGTTGGTTTATGGTTTATCTGAGAGAGAGAGAGAGAGAGAGAGAGAGAGAGAGAGAGAGAGACGGAGAGAGAGTGAGTGAGAGAGAGAGAGAGAGACATGGAGGGAGAGAGACAGACAGAGAGAGAAACAGACAGAAAGAGAGAGAGAGAGAGAGAGAGAGAGAGAGAGAGAGAATATTGTGCAAATTGCAATATTCTATTCCAGCTGAAAAAGTATGGATTAGATGAAAATTTGTCGGTACATTTTCAACCACCATAGTTTTTACTTGACCCCCAGTTCTGACACCAAGGGGTTTTTTTAACCTTCAGTTTTACACTCCTGGGGGATACACTGAGTTATGTGTCTTAAGGAGTGAATTCTGCATAGATCTTTTTATTTCATTTTATATCATTAAATGTAGTTACTATTACTACTACTACTACTATTATTATTATTATTATTACTATTGTAGAATGTGTCTAAAGTTTTGTTACAAACATCGTGTTTACTTAAATCATAAATGTGACTCATCTAAGCACGACCTTTGTATGATAGTAAATTTGTCGCAAGTAAACATTTAGAATTATACTTGTTCAGGCTTTCCTTATGTCCAGATGTATTGTGAAATTACACATGTCCTCCATGTACGTATACATGAAATGATGTATTAGTGTCTTTTATATGCTTAGTTATCTGTAAGAAAGTTCAGTCAAGAGTCAGAGTGGTGGCTGATCTCAACATCTTAGAGAGTCAGATAGCATTAATTGCCTTAAAAAAGGTATTTTTGAGATGGAAAGATGGAAAAAGTTGTCTGTTCATGTATCTATGTAGAACTACATATGCTTTGTTAGAGGAGGTAATTGTACTTTGTCTACTTTCTAAATAATTATTTTCCCTGGAGAACAACTCTATTGGTTTGGACAAAGACATTTTCTGAATTTCTTCTAAATTGGAACAGAACAATATAAATTGTGCTTCACAGTGTAAATTCTGGGATTTTTGTAATAGCCTTCATCTGATGTTATCATTTGCCATCTTGGACCAGAACTGAACTTCAGATTGTGTCAATTTAGAACTGTTGACAGGACTTATGTGTTTTCATATCTTTAGAACAAACAATTTTGACCTCTTTTGTAAATCATAAGTCTTGTTTCATATATTTACATTTTCTCCATGTTTTCTAGGGAAATAAATTATTTTTGTTAAAATTTATAGAGCTTGTTGTCTCCACTCTTTCTTTGTGTTACTTTAAATGAGCTGAAATGTAAGAAATGATAAATATAACATTCTTGACTCAGACTAAGATAATAATCCTAATATTTAACCACATTCACAAAGAAATATAAATAATGTATTAGTTTACAGAATAAAAATGAACTTGATTTTGAACAAGTCAGCTACAAAATACAATTTTGCATAACCCATGACATAAATGGAATAAAACAATTAAGAAAGAATGCAAATTAAATATAAATAACAAAGCACAAAAATATTTAAAGATTTATGTGCATTTTGCAGCTCTTACATAAATATCCCCATGTACATAAAGACCCAGTATTTATGTTAGTAATTATCTGAGTGGGATTCAAGAACTTCAACAAAGTCATAAGTCATAACAAGATCAACAATTCAGAGTGTAGATAAATCACATGACAATTGGCAAAGCATGTTGGAAAAACAAAATGGCAGAAAACCTCTCTTTCAAAGCTAAAATGCAGATATCTTTAATATAAAATTTTACAATATGCAATGATATTTTTTATCTACAGAAATGGTTTTCTGTATGGTTTATATTACCCATGGAAATAATCCTCCCCCCCACTACAAAGAAGGCTTGATTTGAATCAATATATGCTGGTTCATCAGTCATTCAACAAAATGTTTTTCAGGCTTACATGAGGTACCTATGAACAGTGAACTGCATAACTAACAATGCAGCAAAGAGATTTGCAATGCAAACTAACAATGGAATTTTGAACAAAAGAGTTAGGTTTATGATGTAATAAATGTCTTATGTTCAGCAGGTGTATAAAATGTTAAGACCATTTGTAACCCCATACACTATTTGCCTGTATATTCTTCAGTACTATCTCACAGTTGCCACATGTAAACCATTTTTGTTGGACAATTAAATATAAAATATCTGCTACTACAATGCATTTCTACTCTTAAAGCAACAAAGCAATGCTTATTTCATTTTTAGGATTTAAATCTTTTTTCAAAGTCCCAAAATATATACAGCATGTAAATATAAGTATATTTACAGCAAGTATACACAAGTATTTTTACAGCATTAGGTCACAGGAAAAAGTTCTCCACGTTTTCTAAAGCAAACACAGATACACTGACAAAGAGACATATGAAATACTTGTGTAACAATGTCTGAGATTCTACATACCCATCCAATATTTGGATTAGCTCCTGACAGGTGCATGTAACAATGTCTGTGATGCTACATACCATATTTACAGTATATATTGGGACATCAAATAATTTTTTTTTCCTGTCCCTGAACTTATAGTGAAATTTTTTTTCATCTAGGTCTTATGTCCCAAAACTCAAGAAATGAAATCAATTTTTATATCATTTATGCCCACCTGCACGTTGCAATAAAATAGATGAACAAAATGCTTTTTTGATAATAAAAAGAAACTAACCTTGTATTGCTATCATTTATTTCTTTTTTTTAACATCAGCATGAAAGAATAAAATATATCCATGAAATCTGCATATATAGCATGCATCATCCAACAACACAAGCCACAATGATCACTAACACGAAACAAATTGTATTTGGTTGTGCTCAAAGGTTTGAATATATTATCTGACCTTAAACTCGATCCAACAAAATAGCAAACAAGAGGGAAATAATCAACAGATATCTTGCAACCATCATTCATGCATGACATGGTGTTAGATGCAAAATAATCAAGAGTGAATTATATCCAGATCTACTGTATGACGATATCTCGTAAACAAAGATCATTATTTGAAAACACATTCACTTGAGTGTACGTGACAATCTCATTGCTAGCACAGGTTATAAAAGTATCATTACTATTTACCCACAGTCATCAATGCTCCTTTGTATTAATTATTACTGAATATGTGAAGCCCATAGAAGCCAGGGTGGTGAATAAACATAACTGGCAGCAAGCAGTAAACTCCTTTAAACTTACCAACAGGACATCAAAGACAAAGGTTATTTTTAATAAAAAGCAAGCCAATCTCAGAAGCCAACATTAGTTACTTTATTTTTTATTGAAGGACATCAATATAAAGGTTATTTGATTGCTAAGCAAGCAGATATCAGAAGACACCTATGGACTCTTTAAATTTTGTTTTGTTTATCTTTTGGAAACTAGAAAGAGGGTCAAGATATGGCAACACATTTTGGTTCCTTTTCACCAGTATTCACAGGAAATTTGAAAATAAATTGAAACAAAAGAACAAATTTTAAAGTAACACAAAATAGTGCTTTGTGCATAGATGTCCATGACCCAGCATCGCCCAGAATATTTGGAGAAAATAAAATCGTGATGAAATTCATGCAGGCTAGAAGAGAAGCAAATAATCTTTCACATGAGGTAAATAATCAACTGATATATTGAAAACAACTTCCATTCATGCATGACATGGTGTTAGGTGCAAAATAACCAAGATTGAATTATATCCAGGTCTACTGTATGAGAGGATCTTGCAAGTAAAAATCATTATTTGAAAACACATTCACTTGAGTGTAAGTGATAATCCTTTGGCCAGCGCGGGTTACAAAAGTATCATTTTCTTAAAGGTATATCGATACAAAGGTTATTTTATTGCAAAGATAGATGACATCAGAAGCCAACAATGGATTCTTTTAAGTGTGCCGATTTTTTAAAAATAAATTTAATATACAAAAGATGGCCGAGATATGAAAGCAAACTTTGGTTCCATTTCACCAATATTAATGGTAATTTGAAAAACTAATTGAAACAATCGAACAATTTTAAAGAAACACAATATAGTGCTTCATGTATGGATATCAATGACCCAGTGTTGCCCAGAAAATGTGGAGAAAATAAAAATCATGTGATGAATTTGTGAAGGCCAGAAGAGAAGCAGATGATTTCACTGACAATATGATCATTTAATATGAAATTCTGGTGCACTCTGACTGCATTCCTGGATGGACTGAGGATAAGATGGGGGTCAAAAGAATGAGAATTAAACTGTTGCAGATTTGAAAAAAAATCTGACTTTAGTCCTTGCAGTTTCCGCTTCAGGAGATGTGTTGCCTCTAACAATTTTCATGGTATAGGAAAATATTCATGCACCGAAAGAATAGATCGATGTATGCAGAAGGGTTGTGTTGATGAGGTGCTGCTGTAGTGGATAAAAAGAGTTAAATCTCAAGTACACAGTTTTATATTTTTTTAAAATAAAATTTCAGTTGGAAAAATGATCATACAGTGCAGTAAAAAACTACTTTAAAAATTAATTTATGGTGTCACAACATATACTGTGTCCCAATATATACAGTACCCATGCTGATATTTAGATTAGCTCCTGACAATTATATGTAACACTGTCTGAGACGCTACCTACCCATGCTGATATTTGGATTAGCTCATGACAAGTGTTCTCCTTCAAGAGATTTTCTATGGACTTCTGCATCAAAAACTGTTGAAGCTCATTTCTGTTCTGTCCATCTGCTTTACAGCCTGTTAAAGAAATTGATACATACAACAAATACTGTATTCATCACCTTCTACAGCATACCAATCTATAAACGAAATATAACCAGCTATCTCTGCATTCATTCTTAACTACAAACAACATAGACCCAGATTTGGCTTTATAAACATGTCCAACTATAAATAGTACAGATGCAGATCTGTTGATGTATTAATGCCAACTAAAAACAGCACAGAACCTGATTTGACTGTATTAAAGTCTAATTAAAACAAGCTATGTGTAGACCCAACTGTCTCAGTATTCAAACACAACAACAAACCAGAAAGAACCTGTTGTCTCTGTATTCATATGCAACAACAAACCAGAAAGACCCTATTGTCTCTGTATTCAATCCCAACTATAAACCACTCAGAACCTGTTGTCTTTGTATTTATACCCAACTACAAACCCACACAGACCCTGCTGTCACTGTATTCATACCCAACTATAAACCACTCAGACCCTGTTGTCTTTGTCTTTATACCCAACTACAAACAAGACAAACCCTGCTGACTCTGTATTCATACATAACAACAAACCACACAGACCCTGCTGTCTCTGTATTCATACCCAACTACAAACAACACAGACAATGATGTCTCTGTATTCATACCCAACTACAAATCACACAGACCATGTTGTCTTTGTATTTATACCCAACAATATACCACTCAGACCCTGTTGTCTCTGTATTCATACCCAACAATAAACCACTCAGACCCTGTTGTCTCTGTATTCATACCCAACTACAAACCAATCAGACCCTGGTGTCTTTGTATTTTTACCCAACTACAACCACATAGACCCTGCTGTCTCTGCATTCATACCCAACTAAAAACCACTCAGACCCTGTTGTCCTTGTATTTATACCCAACTACAAAATACTCAGAACCTGCTGTCTCTGTATTCATACCCAACTATAAACCACTCAGACCCTGTTGTCTCTGTATTCATACCCAAGTACAAACCACTCAGAACATGCTGTCTCTGTATTCATACCCAACTATATCTGTATTCATACCCAATTATAAACCACTCAGAACCTGTTGTCATTGTATTTATACCCAACTACAAACCACTCAGAACATGCTGTCTCTGTATTCATAACCAACTATAAACCACTCAGACCCTGTTGTCTCTGTAATCATACCCAACTATAAACCACTCAGACCCTGTTGTCTTTGTATTTATACCCAACTAAAAACAACACAGACCCTGTTGTCTTTGTATTTATACCCAACTACAAACCACACAGACCCTGTTGTCTCCGTATTCATGCCCAACTACAAACCATTCAGACCCTGCTGTCACTGTATTCATACCAAACTATAAACCACTCAGACCCTGTTGTCTCTGTATTCATACCCAACTACAAACAACACAGACCCTGATGTCTCTATATTCATACCCAACTACAAACCACTCAGACCCTGTTGTCTTTGTATTTATACCCAACAATAAACCACTCAGAGACTGTTGTCTCTGTATTCATACCCAACGATAAACCACTCAGACCCTGTTGTCTCTGTATTCATACCGAACTACAAACCACTCAGACCCTGTTCTCTCTTTATTCATACCCAACTACAAACCACTCAGAACATGATGTCTCTGTATTCATACCCAACTATAAACCACTCAGAGCTTGTTGTCATTGTATTTATACCCAACTACAAACACTCAGAACCTGCTGTCTCTGTATTCATACCCAACTATAAACCACTCAGACCCTGTTGTCTTTGTATTTATACCAAACTACAAACCACTCAGAACTTGCTGTCTCTATATTCATACCCAACTATAAACCACTAAGACCCTGTTGTCTCTGTATTGATACCCAACTATAAACCACTCAGACCCTGTTGTCTTTGTATTTATACCCAACTGCAAACAACACAGACCCTGTTGTCTTTGTATTTATACCCAACTACAAACCACTCAGAACATGCTGTCTCTGTATTCATACCCAACTATAAACCACTCAGACCCTGTTGTCTCTGTAATCATACCCAACTATAAACCACTCAGACCCTGTTGTCTTTGTATTTATACCCAACTAAGAACAACACAGACCCTGTTGTCTTTGTATTTATACCCAACTACAAACCACACAGACCCTGTTGTCTATGTATTCATGCCCAACTACAAACCATTCAGACCCTGTTGTCTCTGTATTCATAACAAACTATAAACCACTCAGACCCTGTTGTCTCTTTATTCATACCCAACTACAAACCACTCAGACAATGTTGTCTTTGTATTTATACCCAGCTACAAACCCACACAGCCCCTGCTGTCACTGTATTCATACCAAACTAAAAACCACTCAGACCCTGTTGTCTCTGTATTCATACCCAACTACAAACAACACAGACCCTGATGTCTCTGTATTCATACCCAACTACAAACCACTCAGACCCTGTTGTCTTTGTATTTATACCCAACAATAAACCACTCAGAGACTGTTGTCTCTGTATTCATACCCAACGATAAACCACTCAGACCCTGTTGTCTCTGTATTCATACCGAACCACAAACCACTCAGACCCTGCTGTCCCTGTATTCATACCCAACGACAAATCATTCAGAACCTGCTGTCTCTGTATTCATACCCAACTATAAACCACTCCGACCCTGTTGTCTTTGTATTTATACCAAACTACAAACCACTCAGATCCTGCTGTCTCTGTATTCATACCCAACTATAAACCACTCAGAGCTTGTTGTCATTGTATTTATACCCAACTAAAAACACTCATAACCTGCTGTCTCTGTATTCATACCCAACTATGAACCACTCAGACCCTGTTGTCTTTGTATTTATACCAAACTACAAACCACTCAGAACTTGCTGTCTCTGTATTCATACCCAACTATAAACCTCTCAGACCCTGTTGTCTCTGTATTGATACCCAACTATAAACCACTCAGACCCTGTTGTCTTTGTACTTATACCCAACTACAAACAACACAGACCCTGTTGTCTTTGTATTTATACCCAACTACAAACCACACAGACCCTGTTGTCTCCGTATTCATGCCCAACTACAAACCATTCAGACCCTGTTGTGTCTGTATTCATACCAAACTATAAACCACTCAGGCCCTGTTGTCTTTGTGTTCATACCCAACTACAAACCACTCAGACCATGTTGTCTTTGTATTTATACCCAGCTACAAACCGACACAGACCCTGCTGCACTGTATTCATACCCAACTATAAACCACTCAGACCCTGTTGGATCTGTATTCATACCCAACAACAAACCAGAAAGACCCTGTTGTCTCTGTATTCATATGCAACAACAAACCAGAAAGACCCTGTTGTCTCTCTATTCATACCCAACTATAAACCACTCAGACCCTGTTGTCTCTATATTCATACCCAACTATAAACCACTCAGAACCTGTTGTCTTTGTATTTATACCCAACTACAAACCCACACAGACTCTGCTGTCACTGTATTCATACCCAACTATAAACCACTCAGGCCCTGTAGTCTTTGTATTTATACCCAACTACAAACAACTCAAACCCTGCTGACTCTGTATTCATACCCAACTACAAACCACAAAGACAATATTGTTTCTGCATTCATACCCAACAACAAACCAGAAAGACACTGTTTTCTCTGTATTCATATGCAACAACAAACCAGAAAGACCCTGTAGTCTCTGTATTCATACCCAACTATAAACCACACAGGCCCTGCTTTCTTTGTATTTATACCAAACTATAAACCACACAGACCCTGCTGACTCTGTGTTGATACCCAACTACAAACCACACAGACCATGCTGTCTCTGTATTCATACCCAACTACAAACCACTCAGACCCTGATGTCTCTGTATTCATACCCAACAACAACACAGACCCTGATGTCTCTGTATTCATACCCAACTACAATGCACACAGACCCTGTTGTCCCTGTATTCATACCCAACTATAAACTACTCAGAACCTGCTGTCTATGTATTCATACTCAACTATAAACCACTCAGACCCTGTTGTCTTTGTATTTATACCCAACTACAAACCACTAAGAACCTGTTGTCTCTGTATTCATAACCAACTACAAACCACACTGACCCTGTTGTCTCTGTATTCATACCCCAACTATAAACCACACAGACCCTATTGTTTCTGTATTCATACCCAAAAACAAACCAGAAAGACCTTGTTGTCTCTGTATTCATACCCAACTACAAACCACTCAGACCCTGTTGTCTCTGTATTAATACCCAACTACAAACCTCTCAGACCCTGTTATCTTTGTATTTATACCCAACTAAACCCAAACAGACCCTGCTGTCTCTGTATTCATGCCCAACTACAAACTACTCAAAACTTGTTGTCTCTGTATTCATTCCCAACTATAAACCACTCAGACCCTGTTGTCCTTGTATTTATACCAAACTATAAACCACTCAGACCCTGTTGTCTCTGTATTCATACCCAACTATAAACCACTCAGATCCTGTTGTCTCCGTATTCATACCGAACTACAAACAACACAGACCCTGCTGTTTCTGTATTCATACCCAACTACAAACCCAAACAGACCTGTTGTCTCTGTATTCATACCCAACTACAAACCACAGACCCAGCTATCTCTATTTCATGAATAACTACAAAACAAAAATGAAGACCCTGGTGTCTCTGTATTCATGCCAAACTGCAAAAAACTCAAAACCTGTTGTCTCTGTATTCATTCCCAAATATAAACCACTCAAACTCTGTTATCTCTGTATTTATACCCAAATACAAACCACACAGACCCTGCTGTCACTGTATTCATACAACTATAAACCCCTCAGACCCTGATGTCTCTGTATTCATACCCAACTACAAACCATTCAGAACCTGCTGTCTCTGTATTCATACCCAACTACAAACAACACAGACCCTGCTGTCTCTGTATTCATAACCAACTAAAAACAACACAGATAGACCCTGATGTCTCTGTATTCATACCCAACTAAAACCATACAGACCCTGCTGTTTCTGTATTCATACCCAACTAAAAACAATTCAGACCCTGTTGTCTTTGTATTTATACCCAACTACAACCACATAGACCCTGCTGTCTCTGTATTCATACCCAACTAAAAACCACTCAGACCCTGTTGTCTTTGTATTTATACCCAACTACACAACACTCAGAACCTGCTGTCTCTGTATTTATACCCAACTATAAACCACTCAGACCCTGTTGTCTCTGTATTCATACCCAAGTACAAACCACTCAGAACATGCTGTCTCTGTATTCATACCCAACGATAAACCACTCAGAACCTATTGTCATTGTATTTATACCCAACTACAAACCACACAGAACATGCTGTCTCTGTATTCATGCCCAACTACAAACTACTCAAAACCTGTTGTCTCTGTATTCATTCCCAACTATAAACCACTCAGACCCTGTTGTCTTTGTATTTATACCCAACTATAAACCACTCAGACCCTGTTGTCTCTGTATTCATACCCAACTATAAACCACTCAGACCTTGTTGTCTTTGCATTTATACCCAACTATAAACCACTCAGACCCTGTTGTCTCTGAATACATAACCCAACTATAAACAACTCAGACCCTGTTGTCTTTGTATTTATACCCAACTACAAACATACACAGACCTTGCTGTCACTGTATTCATACCCAACTATAAACCACTCAGACCCTGTTGTCCCTGTATTCATACCCAACAACAAACCAGAAAGACTCGGTTGTCTCTGTATTCATATGCAACAACATACCAGAAAGACCCTGTTGTCTCTGTATTCATACCCAACTATAAATCACTCCGACCCTGTTGTCTCTGTATTCATACCCAACAACAAACCATTCAGACCCTGTTGTCTCTGTATTCATACCCAACTACAAACATCACAGACCCTGATGTCTCTGTATTCATACCCAAATAAAACCACACAGACCCTGCTGTCTCTGTATTCATAACCAACTATAAACCACTCAGTGCCTGTTGTCTTTGTATTTATACCCAACTACAAACCACTCCGAACCTGCTGTCTCTTTATTCATACCCAACTACAAACCACACAGACCCTGTTGTCTCTGTATTCATACAAAACTATAAACCACAAAGACCCTATTGTTTCTGTATTCATACGAAACTACAAACCAGAAAGATCCTGCTGTCTCTGTATTCATACCCAACTACAAATCACACAGACCCTCTTGTCTCTGTATTAATACCCAACTACAAACCACTCAGACCCTGTTATCTCTGTTTTTATACCCAACTAAAACCACACAGACCCTGCTGTCTCTGTATTCATGCCCAACTAAAAACCACTCAAAGCTTGTTGTCTCTGAATTCATTCCCAACTATAAACCACTCAGACTCTGTTGTCTCTGTATTCATACCCAACTACAAACAACACAGACAATGATGTCTCTGTATTCATACCCAACTACAAATCACACAGACCATGTTGTCTTTGTATTTATACCCAACAATATACCACTCAGACCCTGTTGTCTCTGTATTCATACCCAACTATAAAAACACTCAGAACCTGTTGTCTCTGTATTCATACCCAACTACAAACCACTCAGACCCTGTTGTCTTTGTATTTATACCCAACTACAAACCCACACAGACTCTGCTGTCACTGTATTCATACCCAACTATAAACCACTCAGGCCCTGTAGTCTTTGTATTTATACCCAACTACGAACAACACAAACCCTGCTGACTCTGTATTCATACATAACAACAAACCACACAGACCCTGCTGTCTCTGTATTCATACCCAACTACAAACAACACAGACAATGATGTCTCTGTATTCATACCCAACTACAAACCACTCAGAACCTGCTGTCTCTGTATTCATACCCAATTATAAACCACTCAGATCCTGTTGTCTTTGTTTTTATACCCAACTACAAACCACAGACCTTGTTGTCTCTGTATTCAGGCCCAACTACAAACCACTCAGACCCTGTTGTCTCTGTATTCATACCCAACTATAAACCTCTCAGACCCTGTTGTCTCTGTATTCATACCCAACTATAAACCACTCAGACCCTGTTGTTTTTGCATTTATACCCAACTATAAACCACTCAGAACCTGATGTCTCTGTATTCATACCCAACTAAAACCACACAGACCCTGCTGTCTCTGTATTCATACCCAACTACAAACCATTCATAACCTGCTGTCTCTAATTTCATACCAAACTACAAACAAGACAGACCCTGATGTCTCTGTATTCATACCCAACTTTAAACGTCTCAGACCCTGTTGTCTTTGTATTCATACCCAACTACAACCACATAGTCCCTGCTGTCTCTGTATTCATACCCAACTATAAACCACTCAGACCATGTTGTTTTTGTATTTATACCCAACTACAAACCACTCATAACCTGCTGTTTCTGTATTCATACCCAACAATAAACCACTCAGACCCTGTTGTCTCTGTATTCATACCCAACTACAAACCATTCAGAACCTGCCGTCTCTGTATTCATACCCAACTATAAACCACTCAGAACCTGTTGTCTCTGTATTCATACCCAACTACAAACCATTCAGAACCTGCCGTCTCTGTATTCATACCCAACTATAAACCACTCAGACCCTGTTGTCTCTGTATTCATACCCAACTATAAACCACTCAGACCCTGTTGTCTTTGTTTTTATACCCAACTACAAAAAACACAGACCCTGTTGTCTTTGTATTTATACCCAACTACAAACCACACAGGCCCTGTTGTCTCTGTATTCATGCCCAACTACAAACCACTCTGACCCTGTTGTCTCTGTATTCATACCCAACTATAAACCACTCAGACCTTGTTGTCTCTGTATCCATACCCAACTATAAACCACTCTGACCCTGTTGTCTCTGTATTCATACCCAACTACAAACAACACAGACCCTGATGTCTCTGTATTCATACCCAACTAAAACCACACAGACCCTGATGTCTCTGTATTCATACCCAACTACAAACCACTCAGAACCTGCTGTCTCTGTATTCATACCCAAGTAAAAACCACTCAGACCCTTTTGTCTCTGTATTCATACCCAACTATAAACCACTCAGATCCTGTTGTCTTTGTATTTATACCCAACTACAAACCACTCAGAACCTGCTGTTTCTGTATTCATACCCAACTATAAACCACTCATGTCCTGTTGTCTTTGTATTTATACCCAACTACAAACAACACAGATGCTGCTGTCTCTGTATTCATACCCAACTATAAACCACTCAGACCCTGTTGTCTCTATATTCATACCCAACTATAAACTACTCAGATCCTGTTGTCTTTGTATTTATACCCATCTACAAACCCACACAGACCCTGCTAACTCTGTATTCATACCCAACTATAAACCACTCAGACCCTGTTGTTTCTGTATTCATACCCAACTACAAACAACACAGACCCTGATGTCTTTGTATTTATACCCAACTACAAACCACTCAGAACCTGCTGTCTCTGTATTCATATCCAACTATAAACCACTCAGATCCTGTTGTCTTTGTATTTATACCCAACTACATACAACACAGATGATGCTGTCTCTGTATTCATACCCAACTATAAACCACTCAGACCCTGTTGTCTCTGTATTCATACCCAACTATAAACCACTCAGATCCTGTTGTCTTTGTATTTATACCCATCTACAAATCCACACAGACCCTACTGACTCTGTATTCATACCCAACTATAAACCACTCAGACCCTGTTGTTTCTGTATTCATACCCAACTACAAACAACACAGACCCTGATGTCTCTGTATTCATACCCAACTAAAAACCACTCAGACCCTGTTGTCTTTGTATTTATACCCAACTACAAACAACACAGACCATGCTGTATCTGCATTCATACCTAACTATAAACCACTCAGACCCTTTTGTCTTTGTATTTATACCCAACTACAAACCCACACAGACCCTGTTGTCTCTGTATTCATATCCAACTACGAACAACACAGACCCTGATGTCTCTGTATTTATACCCATCTAAAAACCACTCTGACCCTGTTGTCTTTGTATTTATACACATCTACAAACCCACACAGACCCTGCTGTCTCTATATTCATACCCAACTATAAACCACTCAGACCCTGTTGTCTTTGTATTTATACCCAACTACAAACAACACAGACCCTGCTGTCTCTGTATTCATACCCAACTATAAACCACTCAGACCCTGTTGTCACTGTATTCATAACCAACTATAAACCACTCAGATCCTGTTGTCTTTGTATTTATACCCAACTACAAACCCACACAGATCCTGCTGTCTCTGTATTCATACCCAACTATAAACCACTCTGACTCTGTTGTCTTTGTATTTATACCCAACAACAAACCCACACAGACTCTGCTGTCTCTGTGTTCATACCCAACTATAAACCACTCAGACCCTGTTGTCTTTGTATTTATACCCAACTATAAACCACTCAGACCCTGTTGTCTCTGTATTCATACCCAACTATAAACCACTCAGACCCTGTTGTCTTTGTATTTATACCCAACTATAAACCACTCAGACCCTGTTGTCTCTGTATTCATACCCAACTATAAACCACTCAGACCCTGTTTTCTTTGTATTTATACCCAACTATAAACCACTCAGACCCTGTTGTCTCTGTATTCATACCCAACTATAAACCACTCAGACCCTGTTGTCTTTGTATTTATTCCCAACTACAAACAACACAGACCCTGCTGTCTCTGTATTCATACCCAACTATAAACCACTCAGACTTTGTTGTCTCTGTATTCATACCCAACTATAAACCACACAGATCCTGTTGTCTCTGTATTCATACCCAACTATAAACCACACAGATCCTGTTGTCTCTGTATTCATACCCAACTATAAACCACACAGATCCTGTTGTCTCTGTATTCATACCCAACTATAAACCACACAGATCCTGTTGTCTCTGTATTCATACCCAACTATAAACCACACAGATCCTGTTGTCTCTGTATTCATACCCAACTATAAACCACACAGATCCTGTTGTCTCTGTATTCATACCCAACTATAAACCACACAGATCCTGTTGTCTCTGTATTCATACCCAACTATAAACCACACAGATCCTGTTGTCTCTGTATTCATACCCAACTATAAACCACACAGATCCTGTTGTCTCTGTATTCATACCCAACTATAAACCACACAGATCCTGTTGTCTTTGTATTTATTCCCAACTACAAACAACACAGACCCTGCTGTCTCTGTATTCATACCCAACTATAAACCACTCAGACTTTGTTGTCTCTGTATTCATACCCAACTATAAACCACTCAGACCCTGTTGTCTTTGTATTTATTCCCAACTACAAACAACACAGACCCTGCTGTCTCTGTATTCATACCCAACTATAAACCACTCAGACTTTGTTGTCTCTGTATTCATACTCAACTATAAACCACACAGATCCTGTTGTCTCTGTATTCATACCCAACTATAAACCACACAGATCCTGTTGTCTCTGTATTCATACCCAACTATAAACCACACAGATCCTGTTGTCTCTGTATTCATACCCAACTATAAACCACACAGATCCTGTTGTCTCTGTATTCATACCCAACTATAAACCACACAGATCCTGTTGTCTCTGTATTCATACCCAACTATAAACCACACAGATCCTGTTGTCTCTGTATTCATACCCAACTATAAACCACACAGATCCTGTTGTCTCTGTATTCATACCCAACTATAAACCACACAGATCCTGTTGTCTTTGTATTCATACCCAACTATAAACCACTCAGACCCTGTTGTCTTTGTATTTATACCCAACTACAAACAACACAGACCCTGCTGTCTCTGTATTCATACCCAACTATAAACCACTCAGACCCTGTTGTCACTGTATTCATAACCAACTATAAACCACTCAGATCCTGTTGTCTTTGTATTTATACCCAACTACAAACCCACACAGATCCTGCTGTCTCTGTATTCATACCCAACTATAAACCACTCTGACTCTGTTGTCTTTGTATTTATACCCAACAACAAACCCACACAGACTCTGCTGTCTCTGTGTTCATACCCAACTATAAACCACTCAGACCCTGTTGTCTTTGTATTTATACCCAACTATAAACCACTCAGACCCTGTTGTCTCTGTATTCATACCCAACTATAAACCACTCAGACCCTGTTGTCTTTGTATTTATACCCAACTATAAACCACTCAGACCCTGTTGTCTCTGTATTCATACCCAACTATAAACCACTCAGACCCTGTTGTCTTTGTATTTATACCCAACTATAAACCACTCAGACCCTGTTGTCTCTGTATTCATACCCAACTATAAACCACTCAGACCCTGTTGTCTTTGTATTTATTCCCAACTTCAAACAACACAGACCCTGCTGTCTCTGTATTCATACCCAACTATAAACCACTCAGACTTTGTTGTCTCTGTATTCATACCCAATTATAAACCACACAGATCCTGTTGTCTCTGTATTCATACCCAACTATAAACCACACAGATCCTGTTGTCTCTGTATTCATACCCAACTATAAACCACACAGATCCTGTTGTCTCTGTATTCATACCCAACTATAAACCACACAGATCCTGTTGTCTCTGTATTCATACCCAACTATAAACCACACAGATCCTGTTGTCTCTGTATTTATACCCAACTATAAACCACACAGATCCTGTTGTCTCTGTATTCATACCCAACTATAAACCACACAGATCCTGTTGTCTCTGTATTCATACCCAACTATAAACCACACAGATCCTGTTGTCTCTGTACTCATACCCAACTATAAACCACACAGATCCTGTTGTCTTTGTATTCATACCCAACTATAAACCACACAGATCCTGTTGTCTTTGTATTCATACCCAACTATAAACCACACAGATCCTGTTGTCTCTGTATTCAGGCCCAACTACAAACCACTCAGACCCTGTTGTCTTTGTATTCATACCCAACTATAAACCACACAGATCCTGTTGTCTCTGTATTCATACCCAACTATAAACCACACAGATCCTGTTGTCCTTGTATTCATACCCAACTACAAACTACAGACCCTGTTGTCTCTGTATTCATACCCAACTATAAACCACACAGATCCTGTTGTCTCTGTATTCATACCCAACTATAAACCACACAGATCCTGTTGTCTTTGTATTTATTCCCAACTACAAACAACACAGACCCTGCTGTCTCTGTATTCATACCCAACTATAAACCACTCAGACTTTGTTGTCTCTGTATTCATACCCAACTATAAACCACTCAGACCCTGTTGTCTTTGTATTTATTCCCAACTACAAACAACACAGACCCTGCTGTCTCTGTATTCATACCCAACTATAAACCACTCAGACTTTGTTGTCTCTGTATTCATACCCAACTATAAACCACACAGATCCTGTTGTCTCTGTATTCATACCCAACTATAAACCACACAGATCCTGTTGTCTCTGTATTCATACCCAACTATAAACCACACAGATCCTGTTGTCTCTGTATTCATACCCAACTATAAACCACACAGATCCTGTTGTCTCTGTATTCATACCCAACTATAAACCACACAGATCCTGTTGTCTCTGTATTCATACCCAACTATAAACCACACAGATCCTGCTGTCTCTGTATTCATACCCAACTATAGACCACTCAGACTTTGTTGTCTCTGTATTCATACCCAACTATAAACCACTCAGACTTTGTTGTCTCTGTATTCATACCCAACTATAAACCACACAGACCCTGTTGTCTCTGTATTCATACCCAACTACAAACCCACACAGACCCTGTTGTCTCTGTATTCATACCCAACTATAAACCACACAGACCCTGTTGTCTCTGTATTCATACCCAACTACAAACCCACACAGACCCTGCTGTCTCTGTATTCATACCCAACTATAAACCACTCAGACTTTGTTGTCTCTGTATTCATACCCAACTATAAACCACACAGACCCTGTTGTCTCTGTATTCATACCCAACTACAAACCCACACAGACCCTGTTGTCTCTGTATTCATACCCAACTATAAACCACACAGACCCTGTTGTCTTTGTATTCATACCCAACTATAAACCACACAGACCCTGTTGTCTCTGTATTCATACCCAACTACAAACCCACACAGACCCTGTTGTCTCTGTATTCATACCCAACTATAAACCACTCAGACTTTGTTGTCTCTGTATTCATACCCAACTATAAACCACACAGACCCTGTTGTCTCTGTATTCATACCCAACTACAAACCCACACAGACCCTGTTGTCTCTGTATTCATACCCAACTACAAACCCACACAGACCCTGTTGTCTCTGTATTCATACCCAACTATAAACCACACAGACCCTGTTGTCTCTGTATTCATACCCAACTATAAACCACACAGACCCTGTTGTCTCTGTATTCATACCCAACTATAAACCACACAGACCCTGTTGTCTCTGTATTCATACCCAACTATAAACCACACAGACCCTGTTGTCTCTGTATTCATACCCAACTATAAACCACACAGACCCTGTTGTCTTTGTATTCATACCCAACTATAAACCACACAGACCCTGTTGTCTCTGTATTCATACCCAACTACAAACCCACACAGACCCTGTTGTCTCTGTATTCATACCCAACTATAAACCACTCAGACTTTGTTGTCTCTGTATTCATACCCAACTATAAACCACACAGACCCTGTTGTCTCTGTATTCATACCCAACTACAAACCCACACAGACCCTGTTGTCTCTGTATTCATACCCAACTACAAACCCACACAGACCCTGTTGTCTCTGTATTCATACCCAACTATAAACCACACAGACCCTGTTGTCTCTGTATTCATACCCAACTATAAACCACACAGACCCTGTTGTCTCTGTATTCATACCCAACTATAAACCACACAGACCCTGTTGTCTCTGTATTCATACCCAACTATAAACCACACAGACCCTGTTGTCTCTGTATTCATACCCAACTATAAACCACACAGACCCTGTTGTCTTTGTATTCATACCCAACTATAAACCACACAGACCCTGTTGTCTCTGTATTCATGAATAACTACAAAACACAAATTAAGACCACACTGTATTTATCCAATAATGGTGGAAGCTATACAGCAAAATAAATGTGTTTTCTACATTACACACAAACTTGTACTTAAAAAAAGGAACTGGATCATAATTATTGATACTTAAAATGTAAGCACTACAATATCGGTGATGAGACAATCTTGCCAGTAAGAAAATGCCCAATAACATCTAACCTGGTAAAATCTATAAAACATCATGCATACAACTATGAAATTAGACAATAAGACAAGATAATCTAGAAACTTATCTATATATATCCTCACTCAGCAGATAACTTTTAACTCTAGCTAAAATGTTTTAACCTGGAAAGGCTGGAATTGCAAGGTGTTATAAGTTATCTTAACGTATCATGACATGGTAATGTATTTAAAAAAGAAATGACAACAGTGTCAGTCTCAACTGATAATATCCCAATTAAAATAAAAAGTTGTCATTTTATAGGGGAATTAGTCCAAAGGTCCTGCTCCTAGACTCAGTGATGTGAAAGGAAGAATATGTTTTATGCCAACCCAATTAACAACATCTGCTGGAATTACATATATGGTAAAAAGTTTGTCATCCATCTCATTGGGAGCTTTAAATATCAACCCCATTTGAAAACAGACACAACCAATGCAGTGAAAACAAACAAGAGCTATGCAGGGGGTGGTAGTATAAGAAAAACAGGACAGACAGACAGATGAACATAGATGAACAGACAGAAGAGTAAAACATGAAATTAAGAGTATATCATAAGGATAAATAGTTACTGTTATTCTCTATTTCAAAAACTTACCTGACTGAATAACTGTGATTATGCAGTTAACAAAATCTTGACCAACCCTCCTGTTACAAAGCTCAACTGTCTTAAACATAATATCTATGTACCATTGGTCAGATACCTTGAATCTGGAAGGAGGGAGTCAAGGAAAGAGGATAATTATTGTTAGCATGAGTTCTTGACAACAGATGATGCAGGTACCAATTTAGTCTTAATTCCTGACATAACACTTGTAACAAATGATCCTAGAGCCAACTGCCAAACAAAAACTCAAAATGTATTGCACTAACATGGGCAGTTCTTGTTATGCTATATTTCATTACCAAGGATTTGTGCACCAACTATTAGCAGTTTTTGCTAGGCAATATTTCATTATAATGACTATATACACCAATCTAGGGCAGTTCATTTTAGGGTATATTTCACTATGGTATCACAGCTAGATAAACCGAACATGGGCAGTTCTTGTTAAGCTATATGTCACTAAAATGGTTACATATATCAGACAGGGGCAGATCTTGTTAGGCTTTATTTAACAACCATGGTTACATACACCAAAACATGGGCAGGTCTTGCTGGGCTTTATTTCACAACCATGGTTACATACACCAAAACATGGGCAGATCTTATTAGGCTATATTTTATTGCTAAAGCTGCATGAAAATATTGATAGCTTGATCATGTATCTCAATGTAAATTTGTATGCTTGATATGACTCATTTAGATCTATTTGGTGATAATTATTTCAAACACAATATCCCCAATAATTTAGCAGTTTGGGTGCTGGAGAAAACAATGGTATGGGGAAAAAGTAATTATCTAACAATTAAGTTGACATAACTGAGCTGATACATAATAATTGCATGATAATGATATTTAAGCAAACAACCTCTGTAAGTCACAGATTTGCATACATCCTTGCTTATGAAACAGAACCTGGCAAATGTCACTCATTAATTGGGGCTATACGTATAGTCTTTCAATAGACAACAGAATCTGATGTAGTGACTCGGACTAAATTATTTTATCAGTGATGGCACTATATTGAAAACTTGATTGCTTTTGTTTTAGTGATGGCACTATATTGAAAACTTGATTGCTTTTGTTTTAGTGATGGCACTCCTTTGAAAACTTGATTGCTTTTGTTTTAGTGATGACACTCCTTTGAAAACTTTATTGCTTTTGTTTTAGTGATGGCACTCCTTTGAAAACTTGATTGCTTTTGTTTTAGTGATGACACTCCTTTGAAAACTTGATTGCTTTTGTTTTAGTGATGGCACTCCTTTGAAAACTTGATTGCTTTTGTTTTAGTGATGACACTCCTTTGAAAACTTGATTGCTTTTGTTTTAGTGATGGCACTCCTTTGAAAACTTGATTGCTTTTGTTTTAAAGATGGCAACTCCTTTGAAAACTTGATTGCTTTTGTTTTAGTGATGGCACTCCTTTGAAAACTTGATTGTTTTTGTTTAGTGATGGCACTCCTTTGAAAACTTGATTGCTTTTGTTTTAGTGATGGCAACTTCTCTGAAAACTTGATTGCTTTGATTTAGTGATGGCACTCCTTTGAAAACTTGATTGCTTTGGGTTAGTGATGGCACTCCTTTGGAAACATGATTGCTTTTGTTTTAGTGATGGCACTCCTTTGAAAACTTGATTGCTTTTGTTTTAGTGATGACACTCCTTTGAAAACTTGATTGCTTTTGTTTTAGTGATGGCACTCCTTTGAAAACTTGATTGCTTTTGTTTTAGTGATGGCACTCCTTTGAAAACTTGATTGTTTTTGTTTAGTGATGGCACTCCTTTGAAAACTTGATTGCTTTTGTTTTAGTGATGGCAACTTCTTTGAAAACTTGATTGCTTTGGTTTAGTGATGGCACTCCTTTGAAAACTTGATTGCTTTGGGTTAGTGATGGCACTCCTTTGAAAACATGATTGCTTTTGTTTTAGTGATGGCACTCCTTTGAAAACTTGATTGCTTTTGTTTTAATGATGGCAACTCCTTTGAAAACTGGATTGCTTTTGTTTTAGTGATGGCACTCCTTTGAAAACTTGATTGCTTTTGTTTTAATGATGGCAACTCCTTTGAAAACTGGATTGCTTTTGTTTTAGTGATGGCACTTCTTTGAAAACTTGATTGCTTTTGTTTTAATGATGGCAACTTCTTTGAAAACTTGAGTATTATTGTATCAGTGATGGCAACTCTTTTGAAAAATTGATTATAAGCCTTCATGTAAACTCATTACAGAATTAAAAAGTACACTGTCAATTAGTTTACAGGTATTACATGCTTATAACACAGCGTGAGGCATGGATCCCATTTTATAAAACCAGAAAATACTGCCAAAAATTGATCCCAAGTTTACTGAATTTGAATAAAATCACAATCGAAATTAATATATCGCTCATTTTATGGTTGAAAACGGTAGAGAGGACCTGGAAATTTTAATCAACATTTTGAAATTATCTGCTTTGTATAAGAAGATAGATAATTTGTTACATTGTTTTCCAAACAACATTCTTAGTACATCATAATTAAAGATATTCGAGGAAATTTTGATCAATGAAAATGTCACGCCTGGTGAAGCAGTACATAAATAATATAATACCACTCTGGACTAATCAACAAAACAACAAAAAGCAGTGATGTAATATACAGATGTTTTCATGAAAACATGATGACTGTTGAAACCAGTTGGAACAATCTTCCATATGTTGGACATTTTAAACATACTTGTTATTTATACAGAATAACAAACAATTTCATTAGAAAAAGCATGTTATTAGCAATTATTATCGACGTGATTGTAAAATGAAGATTCTGTCATTAAACAGCCCAGGCCACTCCCTGTAGTTTTCTTTAAGTATAGCGTAAGAGGATTCTTCCAATTTTGGAGGTCCCTTGGTAACTCACACCCTCACTTACAGTGCAGTCTATGTTTGTGGACCCCATTGAATGCAAGTTATCAAGGAAGAGGTATATAATCCTGTACCATTTAAATTTGTTTGCCTTCATGTAAACTTATTACAGAACAAGTACACAATGTCAATTGGTATATAGGTATGTATGTATTTCTGTACCATTTAAACTAGTTTGCTCTGTAATATCAATGTTTAGTGTACAGTTCACTCAGTGTGTCATATTACTATGAACTCTAAGTCAGACAGGACATAGAACAAATTACTCTTATTTAAGCATTGAAAAAAAATATGGTAATGCCATTTTTTTACCATTAAAATAACAATTCTGTAAACAAAATGCTGATAAAGTCAATGAAAAGCATATGAGAGCTTTGAAACTCTCCAACAATTTACAATGTGCCATAAATCATAAACACAAGCTTTTTCTACTGTTGGAGTAAATGATGTCATGACAATAATAGCCATTCCAAAACTAATCAGCTCACTGACATATTCTCTCTTTGTGTATATAATATGAAGAATCTATCATTTTCTGCCTGAAAAAATTTGATGCACTTTTAAAAACTCTGTGTTGTTACTTTATGGACATTAAGTGATGGCACATTTATTTAATATACTTTTCTATGTAATGACACCTAATTGTGGTAAGATTTTCAAAAATGTACACTACAAGAAAATGCAGACCAATCTAGAAAGAGATGCAAGCAATCCATGTTGGTGTAAGGTTAAGAAAAATGATCATTAAAGCATAATGACACAGCCAAGAGTTGTGGATGCAATCCATGTTGTTGTAAGGCTACAAAAAATTATCAGTAAAGCATAATGACACAAGTACATGAGTTGTACTTATAATCCATGTTGTTTTAAGGCTATGGAAAATTCATATTAAAGTATAAGGACAAAGTCATTAGCTGTGTTTGCAACCCATGCTGATGTAAGGCTATGGAAAATTTGTATTAAAGTATAATGACACATGGTCATTAGTTGTACTTGCAATACATGTTGATATAAGGCTATGGAAAATTTGTATTAAAGTATGACACATGGTCATTAGTTGTGCTTGCAATACATGTTGATGTAAGGCTATGGAAAATTCATATTAAAGTATATTGACACAAGTTCATGAGTTGTACTTGCAATCCATGTTGATGTAAGGATATGGAAAATTAGTATTAAAGTATGACACATGGTCATTAGTTGTGCTTGAAATCCATGTTGATGTAAGGTTATGGACACACTCATCTAGTTCATCTAGAAAGACTCCAGAGACTATCTTTTATATGCAAGAATACTGGACTTATGAACTGAATAAAATAAATATTGATTCAATCTGTTCCTTTAAGTTAACAATCCTTGGAACTGAACCCCATGCACATGGAGTCTTACACTCTTAGCCCATTCACACCATGAATAAAGTATAATCACTCTACAAAGATTACATTCAAACAAAATTGGAGCTGTGAAAGACAAAAAAAAAACCCTAGGTAAAAATCATTAAAATAGCACATGTGTAATCAAATCAACTACATATAGTGAGAAAATGCCTACTAATTGTATTTGCTATATTGACCAGTTTTTTGTATAATCATGCTAACAAGTTTGGGTTTTTTTTCAAAGAGTTCAAAAATGCATAAAGAAGCTGTTTATAATTGCTGTTACACTAACAGCATGAAAATCTAAGTATGTAATGTACAAATAAAGACAATAATGGCAGTCCAAATCATAACGCCCCCACTACATGCAGTATAGACATTAAAAAAAGGATACTTTTCAGCAAGTAATGTAACCATGTTCAGTATGTGACTCTGCCAATACTGGTCAGTAGTGGTCTGCAAATGCTCCAAGAGTTTGGCACAAATAAACTGAACATTGGAGGTATTACACATCTGGTACAGCAGCTCTATCATCTGAAATGTAGAGTACAGGGGAGATAATTCAGCTGCTCTAGAAGTTATAAGCTTCTTCATGCAGGCTAGAATCAGACAAACCATCCCACTATATAGGATGCCCCTTCATAGCCCTAGACAACAAAAACTAACTGGTTGCTCAATGTGAGCAATTCATGCAAATATTTTTTAACTTCAAGACATGTTAACTAAATATAACTAGAAAACATTACCAAGAAATGCTGTCAATTAACTTTGAATTTCGTTTTCCTGGCATGTATGCAGTTCTATCTACATGACTACAATGACTAAACATACAATTTCTGAAGTCAAAAATTGGTTTTTTATTAATTTTTAAAGATCTGCATGGTTTAACTAGAGTCCCTTAATGGGACTGATGCTCTACTCTCCAAGAATTACCAGGCATTCAAGATAAGACCATTTAATCTTTTTAGCTGATAAGCATTGACAATATGTCTCATATTTTTTTTTAGAACTTACAAGACTTTCAAAGCAGCCTACTGAATGTAAGATCAGCACCATTTTATTTTATTTTATTTATAACAAAACATCATAAGAAGAATACTGGTGAAAGCCGAATGTTCATTTGACAATCTATCTAGAAGGAGTAGCAATAACAAGATTTTACAAAAAGCCACCATGGCAGCCATATTAGACATCCGACAATTTTAATTTAGGACCAACGAGAGATCACCTTTCCTCTTAAAAGAAATAGCAATAACACGATTGTCAAGATGGCTGCCATAGTAGCCATGATGGATGTCAGATCAACACCATTATTATTTAAGACCAACTAGTCATCACAAGATGTCATCTGGTGAAAAACCCCATGCTGATACAACTTTCAAATAAGCAGTTGTAGTAATAAAAAAGATTGCTGATATACTGGATAATAGATCAGCACCATTTTCACTTAGAAACAACTAGCCATCAAAAAAAGCCATTTAGTGAAAACTTTAGGTCAATATGACCTTCCATTCATGGAAAGCTACAAAAGCAATATTTTCAAGATGTGATGGTCATACTGGATGTCATATTGGTACCATTTTCATTAGTACCAATTAGTCCATGAGATAAAGGTAAAAGTAAAGTTTAAAGTAATCGTTGAAGTAGTTTGGGAGTTACAGTGATAGCAAACTTGTGCTAATAGATGGATGGACACAAGAAAACAGAGAACAGACCAACCAAGCTCTGCTAGTCCATGACCACTGAGTAAATGTAATGCAAGCTCTTAAGTTCCTGTCAATACTGTCCAGTTGTCTTTTGTATGCAAGTACAGAGCACTCTCCTTATGAAATGAAGCCATCAGACTTTAAAAGGACATAAAAGATGGACAAGTCAAATGTCAACTTTTGAAAGTGATTGAAAGACGTACCTGCTGTAATAATATGATATGAATTGCATTTTCTAATCAGTGCTCATTGTACTTTGAAATATTTATATTGTATAAGTAACCTGGATAATGCATTAGTAATTGTTGTTTTATCTTTGACATTGCATTATATGAAGTTTATATTGTGCTGAGGCAATTAGAGTAAAGTCCCTTGCACAAAGGGATACATCACAGTAAAGTCCCTTGCCCTTTTATGCATCACGGTAGTAAGGTTTCTTGCCCTATACTTACATCACTGTAATAATGTCCCCTGCTCCAGGGACACATCATGGTAATAAAATTCCTTGCCCAAGTGATCCATTATGGTAGTAAAGTTCCTTGCCCTAGGGACACATCATCGTAATAAAATTCCTTGCCCTAGTGATCCATTATGGTAGTAAAGTTCCTTGCCCTAGGGACACATCATCGTAATAAAATTTCTTGCCCTAGTGATCCATTATGGTAGTAAAGTTCCTTGCCCTAGGGATACATCAAGGAAATAAAGTTCCTTGCCGCAGGGGTACATCATTCCCAGTAAGGTCAGATGGTAAAATGTTTTTTGTCTGTCCAGGCCAATAAGAAATTATCTGATGATAATAATAAAAGTCCACTGTTGCTTTAATCGTTTGATTTAATTAGAGAGTAGGCTACATACATATATGTTGATTTAATGTTGTATCTGCCACACAATGCTGGCAAATTAAATGTGTCAGAGACTGAAGTACATACATTGCTATGTACAGAATTGCGAGCATGAGGTCAGATATGTAACTTTTATAAGTCTAGTAAGTTGTACATACAAAACAGTAAAATAGGAACCACTAAGAACAGTTCATACAAATAAGTACAGTTAATGTTGTTGTTAGAGTATTAATCTAAGTTAATCTGATTTAAAATGTATTTTCTTTACCTTTCGTTGTACAGCTTCATCACCATCTTCTAGAGTTTCTACCACAAGTGTCTGGTAATCTAGAGCAAATTTAGCATCCACCTTAACCAGGGCTGTCAGACATTTAACCCCTACAAAATGGAAGCAAAGCATAGTATACATGGTTGTAAAATGAGCTGTCCCCCAACTCGCATGCTTTTACCAGATTTTTCTTTTACATGGCTATCCATTCACCCAAAGTATGAAAATTAGCAATCCAGATTAAATTTTTCATGCAAAGATAAAAATATCATTTTAAATAAAATAATTTTGTGTTCATTATCCTGCAAAAATAAAGTAATTAAGTTTAGCAAATATGAAAATATTTAGAAGGTCAGTAAGGATCTTATTTCCTTGAAAAAAGTGCCTTAAAGAAATATAACACATTGAAATAATTTCAATCTTCAATAATGTGGTCTTCTTTTGAGTCCAGGTCAAATGATACTGAAAGCTATAATCTGTAGTTAGTGTACAATCTGGTCAATAACTGGAGTCGTGTGTGTGTGTATGTGTGTGTGTATGTGTGTATGTGCGTGTGTGTTGAAGGGCATCATTATAGTAACAGTGAGCAAAATTAATGAGTTAACTTCATGTCCATTAAGTTTTTTTCTCCTGAAACAGCTGCTTATATGACATTATTATAAGCTTTGCTTGATACATCCCAGCCTATATACCAAATCATCAACCTTTGTGTCAACCATCCAAGAGATACCACTGCATATCACATTAGTCAATGCTCAATCAGTAGAAGCACCAGAAAAGTGCACAGAAATATTTAATTTTATCAATGATCAAGATATTGACATCTTTTTCCTGAGTGAAACTGGGCTAAAAACATCAGTCAATGAGCGCAAGTATTTGGATCTAACACCCATGGGTTACTCCATCAAGTTTTTCCCCCACCACTATTGTGGTGGTGTAATTGCTGTCATCACAAAAACTCCATGATCAACCATTTTAACTACACTACAACCTTTAATTTCTACAAAGCATCAAACCACACTCACATTGGAACAAAGGTGAGTCTATTTTTTCTGCCTCTACCACTCGTATCCTAGTAGAAAAAACCAAGCTGACTGAATCTCTCTTTTTGGAGCAGTTTCTGAATCTCCTGGGTTATGGAAATTCAATAGGTGGCAACCTGATTATTTTTGGAGTTTTCAACTTTCATTTTCACCGTCCTGGAAACCCATACACATCAAAACTCATAGATTCCATTCACATTTTTAACCTCAAACAGTTAGCTAACCCACCCATAAATATGGTCACATTTTAGACTGGATTCTTCACAGTTGGTTAGTTACATGCTTCCTTGCTTGCTCGATGTGCCCCAATAGTTTTGTTTTAGCATTTTATACTTGTTTGCTTGCTTTACCCATAATAGTTTATAATTTGCATCCCTGATTCTAACCAATAGCAATAAACATTTTTGGAAGACAATAAATGTCACCCTTTTGGATAAAATTAATACATGCCATGCTAATCCTGCACATGTTTCAAGACACTGTGTTTCAGAGTAAAATAATTAAGATCAGTGGATTAAACCTGTCTCATCAAGTTACCTTGCCACATAAAACAACCAAGACAATGAAAATGATGATACAAGGAGTCAAGCTTCTCAAATGCATTCAATGGCATTTTTAAATGAAAGCAATTACAGATAGCAGATAAAAGTCAGTCCATGTGTACCACATTAGTCTCGGTCATGAATGTGCTCCATAATACAATGTTAGTCACTTTTTTACCAGATAGTCAAGGTTCATACAGTCAACTGGGTATGCAGTCAGGGACAACAACTCCTGCAAATGATATAGTTGCAGAATGCAGTCAGGGACAATAACTCCTGTAAATGATATGGTAGTAGAATGCAGAATGCAGTCAGGGACAACAACTCCTGTAAATAATATAGTAGTAAAATGCAGAATGCAGTCAGGGACAACAACTCCGGTAAATAATATAGTAGTAAAATGCAGAATGCAGTCAGGGACAACAACTCCTGTAAATAATATAATAGTAGAATGCAGAATGCAGTCAGGGGCAATAACTCTTAAAAATGATATAGTAGTAGAATGCAGAATGCAGTCTGTGACAATAACTCCTGAAAATGATATAGTAGTAGAATGTAGAATGCAGTCAGGGGCAATAACTCCTGAAAATGATTTAGTAGTAGAATGCAGAAAAGTCATTCAAGGTTACATAAAGTCACATGCTACATTTGCTGAAATTCAGCTATCCTTTGAAAAAACTGAAGTTGAGGAAACAAAAATTTAGGACAAGACACAATTAGAAATCATTATTCCTTTATTTGATGACAGAAAACAGGAAACCAACTTCATTTGAAGTCTCCTCAATATCCAGCTTTTGATCTGGATGGACATGTTAGTTCTAAATATAGCATTATCATCAGGCAACTCTGTGATAGGTATCACAGGAATATGACAAATACCACAACAGAACTGGCAGGTTAGTACATAGCACTTGATAAAATAAACATTTTCTGATTTAAATGTTTGTTCAGAAGTATTCATTTCTGAATATCTTAATACACTTGAATGTCACAGACCAGTGGTCACCAACCTTATATGGCTAGATGGCACCATTAAGCTTGTGTTCAAAAGTACCACTCTAGGATGGGTACCACTAAAGTGTCCAGAGGCTGGCATATTCATGAAAAACAGTCCAAATTTACCCCTCGATAGTGCCACATAATGTCATCTACTGTGCGCAAAAAATTAATAGCCCAATGTCTAGGGCACTTTCATTTCATATCAGTCCCCTCCTGTATTCTAAGTTAGGCATCCACTATGCTTGTCATAAACAAGATCTAATTTGTATATGAAAATATTGATCAAAACTGATGGAAAGAGGAGTCTTGTTTTCTTGAGTCAGGATGAGTTTTCTTAAAGTCACCAGCTTGCACCTGAGTCTAAAAAAAATTCTTTTAGCACTGTTCTGAAAAAAACATTAACTGCAAATCACATACCAATATACTTCAGATTGGGATCCTTGGAACGAAGAAATCTACCAACATGGGTTGCAGCTTCTCCTAGTAACTTCTGATCAGGTTTAATAGATGTAATGCACAAAATGCATTCATACAGAATACCTGAAAAACAAAACTACCTTATAATTATTACATCCTTATAAAATGCCTGGAAAACAAAACTTTCTGATGAAAGATAAATATTATCTACTTATAAAATGTAAACTATACCAATTTGACCCAAATATTCTCAAGATAAATTTTACAAAATCTAGAATGTATGCAGATCTTGCCACAAGTCTCATTCAAGCTACAAAGGCAAGATAGAAAATAAATTTCATCAATGCCTCTAATACATTAATAACAAAATATCAACTCTTTTCCATAAAATGATAGAGGAGTCAGAAGGCATTCACATTAAATATATTGATGGTAGTGATGGGTAATCCAACTAATAAAAGTGTTCTGTTTCAAGCAATCCTATTGAAATTTTCAAAGTGGCAGGATCTTTCAGAATGTGCCAACCAACCCCCAATGCTTTCCAACATTTATTTTTGGAATATACAGCAACAACTGTAACAAAAAAAAGAGAAATCAGATAGAAAGAGAGCTATAATTCATCTATGTACAATTTTGTATATATCATACCAAAAGAAAGAGTTTCCTTCATGTTTGTTCGCTGCAAAACGTCTTTTAACAATGGAATCATCAACTGGCCAATACTGTAAGATAAATATCATTTCAGATATGTGCAAATGTTGACACAAATAAAAAAAATTAAATTTCCATTATAAACCATAATTTCAATATTTTTGTAGAGTACCAATTTTTATGGATTTTATGCCTGCTATAAATCATATATTTAATGATCCAACAAATGATGGTCCTTATGTAATCCATAAATTTAAATGCATAATGGCAATGATGGATGCCAATGAAAACTAATTAACTCAGTGTTTATTTCGTTATATACATGATTTTTCAAACAAATTTAAATTTCAGTTTGAGCAATACCATAATGCTTGATTTGTTTTATCAGACTATCAGGTTGGCACAATGAAGGATTGTAATTTTTCTAATAACAATATTATGGAAATTTTTCATTTTAAGAAACAAAGACTCTAAATGCAAATACCCATAAAGACAGAGTTATCATTCATTTTATACTGAATGTAAATATTATTTCACCTAATTTCTTAAGTTTTTCTTTTTTTTTTAAATACTCAACAAATATAGCAGGGTAGCCTCCCCTTACTAGAATTTATCAACACATACCTGTGCACTTTAGCACCAATCCGTGCAAGACATTGCAATATTTTTATCTGCAACCATGGAAGTGGGATGCTGTGGTATTCAAATATTGCTGGCATCTTTCTGGATAGAATTTGCTGCATAATCATTATCAATTTCTCTCCAATAGATATATATTTCTCTGGATCAATCTGGTGGTTGACAAAATATAAATACACTTTTAGAAGATCTGGATATAAAAGGAATTAATGTCATAAAATTTGCACAATATCCTCAAAAAGAAGACAAAAACTGCAATATTATGGCTACCTTCAGTTTTGTGTGATATGGATAAAAAATCAAACAGGTAAATAAAAATAATTTGCTTACAAAAATTTTAGTCCACATTCAAATCTATTTGAATAAAAAACTAAAAAACTAAGAAACTAAATGGACAGCAGAAGTTTATTGACATATGTTTGGTTCTAGTTTGAAATCCTACATATTTAACAAAACAGTCCAACAAATATCAACAGACATTGGAAACATGAACTTTTGGAATCATCTTAATTTTGTTTCCTTAACTAGCATGAAAAATTTCAATTAAATTGTTATATACCAATTTTAAATCTGATTTTAGTCTTGCCTACAAAACATCTTTCTTGTATTTAATATTTTTTGTCTTGTCTGCAAACCACTGTTGTGTATTAAATCTGATTTTGTCTTACCTGCAATGCACTGCTATGTATTTCATCTGATTTTTGTCTTGCCTGCAAGTCTTCGGAATATATCAAATTGGATTTTTTTCTTGCTGTAAAGCATTGGCAAAACATAAGTAATATTTTACCAATGACAGTTTCATTGTTGTCGCAGGTGTGACAGTTAAGTGTTTGCGTTTATCTCAGTTTCTCCGACACTGCTGCACAGTCAAGAAACTTAGTGGGAGTCTTCACTGTGGCAGGTGCTGCTCATCACAGTCAAAAGGAGGTCACAGTGACCTGCACTAATGTTCTATTAATTTTGATGGTTACTTGGAATATGCCTTGTCAAATTCTGAAGAATTATTACTAGGTTATGCAAATGAGCTTGAGTTTATAAACATAAAGTTAATAAAGTTTTAACTTAAAACCTCTCTCACAAAATCATTAAGTTACCTTGATAAGATGATGGTATACACTGACTGTTGCAGTCATGACTCCAGGCTCTTTGTCACAAAGGATTCTCTCGAATTCAGGAAGAATATGTTGTACTAGGTCTGGTGCCTGTACTATAAACCTGTGTAAACACACCACTGCCTTCAGCCTTACTAGCTCCCTGAAATGGACATTAAAGACAAAATGCATACTATGCATTTGAAATAAAAACCATGACATGCAAAAACTCAAAAGCACTGGAACTTATCTGCAATCTGTGAGATTTAATAAAAAAAACTTTTCATCTTGGAATATATTGAATCTAAGGCTTACTGAACTTACCCAAGATCATGTGAAGATTCATCTTTATTTTAAATCTGCTTGAAATTCAATTAGATACTGTAGCATCATAAATTTTCATGGAGTATCCAATTTTCAAGGTTTTCATTGTATCTCCAACCATGAATTTCAAGACCTATTTAAAACCTTAGCCTTGTATGTTGAGGACTCCATAAATATTCTCTTATTCCATTTTATTCCAAGACATAAAGCCAATAGTCAAAACTAATGTCAAAATATTGTAACAAAAAAACTTGTAGACATTTATTTTCTTTTAACTCTTTAAAAACATAATTATAAAAGCATCAATTACATTTTATACTAGGGGCCCCGAGTGGCCGAGTGGTCTAAAGCGCTGTCCGTTACAGATCACTGCCATCTCACCTCTGTCTGCGTGGGTTCGAGTCTAGGATTCGGCGAATGTGGATAAGTGAGAAAGCTTGCCAGTAGCTTCTCGTGGGTCAGTGGTTCTTTCCGGTGATTTTCCGGTTTCTTCCTCCACCATTAATACTGGCCGCCATGAATAGCCTATCGTGTGCTGAAAAATGGCATTAAGCCCAACAACAAACAAACAAACAAACATTTTATACTCACTGCCTTAAATTGATATGTAATGTAAGTAAGGAGACTGAGAAACAAGAAAATGCATAAGGTATTTAAACATTAGTAGTACAGGAAAAAGAAAGAAAGAATGATAAAACTTTAATACCTATTCAAGTCAATAACTAGTACAACTGTTCTTGAAAAACTTTAATCCTGTTAAAAGAATAACAAGCCTGCAAAATACTAACCTATTATTCTGGACCAGGCACTATATCAACATTGTGTCAATTAAGTCTCAGGTACACACAAATGCTTATCAAGTAAATAATTCCCAAATTACTGAAAAGGGCAGATTATGAATTCACCCTATTGTTATAAATAGAATTTGATTTCAATTACCAACAAGACCTGCGGTGCACCACTATATTCCTTTGTGACAAAATCAGAGTGTAAACAAAGTAATGTCTATGCTCAACTTTGTCTTGTATTCTGTAAACTGTGTAGCTCTGGTCAAATCAATATTTATAAAATAAAAGATAGCATAGTCATCATATTTAGCAGATAAAACAAATAAAGATTTTTTTGTTTTTAGTCTTTATATCTTCGAATTTGGAGAGCTTTGTGATTTCTCTTTTTAAAAGATATATTTTATTGATCAGTCTAATAACAACAGCAAAATGAAAAAAAAACATTCAATAGTAATCTCAGTTCATTGTTTTAATTTTCATCTTTTATTTGTATTCTTGGTTTCAGTAAAATTATAGTGTCCATTTTGTAAACTGTTATGGTCATTTATTATTCTCTTACTTATCTTAAATTATGTGTAAATTTATATATTTTGCAATTATCCTTGTTTGTCACTTTTGTTACATTCATTCATTCATTCATTCATTCATTCATTCATTCATTCATTCATTCATTCATTCATTCATTCATTCATTTTATTTATATGTCTACCCTATGACTTACCAACTTATATGCTACTACCTCTGTTCACCATTTTATTTTGTTGAATTACTGGTGAAATTGAAAACAAAATGAATTAGAAAATTAACAGCAACGTCAACAATATTTAGAAAAAGATCATTAGAAAAATCTTAATGCACATTACACTGATACAATATGGATGGTCAAGGAATTTCTTAAGATTATATGAATTTTATGGCACGAAAATATATGAGTAATTTAAAAGGTTTATGCATTAGCTTTTTCTGAGATTAAAAGAAATGGACATCAAAAGGTAAATCAGTTCACAAAATATATTTATTATAAAGACAATAAGTCATTATGGAATATTGTGAAATATCTTTACAAAGGATGACCTTTTTATATTCATCGATATCTAGATTTTCTAGCCATAATTAATATTAAGGCAGATACAGATGAAGCTGGCATTGCTTCAGTGAGTTTTTTTTTTATAATTTCTTACTATTAGTTCATGAAAACATAAAGCTTTTTAAAATGTACCAAGATATTAGTAAAAAACAAAATTAAGATAAATTTTGGCATACCTGTTCATGTCTAGAAAAATCCTAAAACTTCATTTAATCTTGAAACATTTTTATATCATTTATTAACTAAATAAAAACCTGTCCAGTTTTTAGTAAAACCACTGATAATTAGGTCAGATAATGGATAATTGCCTTTCATGTGACAATCAATGAAGGATTCATAGTCACACGAAAGGCAATTATCAATACAGTATGAATTGGCTTGATTAATGAGGTTGCAAAGTTCACCAATACAGTCCAATAAGATCTTACATTTCCATGATGTCTTGTTTAACATACTAGATATAGCAGTCTGATTTTATTTCCTCTTTGTACTCATTATTTAATGTCAAGTCTTTTGGTTGAAGATGATCTAAACATGAGGCAGGCAGAAACAAAAGAGTGATTCCACTGTCTTTCAATTTAGTCAGCATCCTCACACTTTGGTGGTGTTGGCATTCAGAAGAAAACATAGTGTAAGTGAATGATCTTAACTTTTGTACTCATAAAGGCAGTAGTATTGTTTTAGTGTTGACTGGTCAGCTTCCATTAATGTTATTCACTTGGATGAAAACACCCTGTAAGTATTGAACTTGTCAAGTTTTTGATTTTTGCCTATACTATACATGTGGTAGTATTATCAAAAACATTCAAGTGAATGCTGTTTGCAAAAGGCAAAAAATATACAAAATTTTACAGGCAAATCCATAAATTTAAGTATCCAAGGCCTTTTTTTAGAAAACCATGAAAGGTGAGCTCAACAAAAATAAATGTTACTACAGGATAAAGGTTTATAATGTATTAACATTCCAGTACATTTTACCATGACATTTATATCTAATATTGCAGCTTATTAATCTCATCTAATTTATTGCTGAGAAACACCATCATGTCAAATATGATTGAAATCCAATTCCAGCTAAGAAACACCATAATGTCAAATATGATTGAATTACAACTGAGAAACATCATAATGTCAAATAAGGTTGAGATCCAATTACAGCTGAGAAACACCATCATGTCAAATATGATTGAAATCCAATTACAGCTGAGAAACACCATAATGTCAAATATGATTGAAATCCAATTACAGCTGAGAAACACCATAATGTCAAATAAGGTTGAGATCCAATTACAGCTGAGAAACACCATAATGTCAAATATGGTTGAAATCCAATAAGAAAAAAAGTTGACTCTAGAGTGTTAATGAGAACAGTCTCTTCAGTTATTGCTCTAAAGCTATGTAATAAAAGTAAATAGCCTGATTCAAACACTGCATAATCATACACTGTTTTGCATGGGTTGTTTATCAAGATAAAGTAACTTGATGAAACAAGATATATCTTGACAGATAACCACATATGTTTAGTAGATATACACAGGATTTGATTATTTTTATAAAAAAAAACAAAAGTTCAAGTACCTAGCAGAACAAGCTAGCCATGTGCTAAGTTGTCCCTTAAACATGCTATAAAACTTCCTCCAGGATAGGATATGGAATTTTAATGCCATGCTTTGTGATGTAACTAAGTGGATAAAACTAGATACCCACAAGCCACAAATTGCAATTACATGCTCAGGAGTAACTCCCGAGGTATTCTACAGAGGACTACTTTATTTCCTACATAGAATCAAACCTCAAAACAGGCTCTGGAATTATATATTTATAAACTACTGAGGGACAAGTTTACAAACAAGCAAAACAATATTTAATGAACTAATTAATTTGAATGGTCTGTAGATAAAATCTGCCTTTAAAATATTTTACAGGACTTGTATAGACATTGCTTACAATTACAGAATTATACTTCGTATTAGAAATTTTTAAACCCTTTAAGTTTCAGATACACATCTTGTATTATTGCCTGATTTTATTTCAAGATATTTGGTACCACAGCCTAATTTACTCAGACACATGCGTTACCACAACCTGATTTACTCAGACACATGCATTACCAGTCTAATTTACTCAGACACATGTGTTACCACAGCCTGATTTACTCAGACACATGCATTACCACAGCCTAATTTACTCAGACATGTGTGTTACCACAGCATGATTTACTCAGACACATGTGTTAGTACAGCCTAATTTACTCAGACACATGCATTACCACAGCCTAATTTACTCAGACACATGCATTACCACAGCATAATTTACTCAGACACATGTATTACCACAGCCTAATTTACTCAGACATATGCATTACCACAACCTAATTTACTCAGACACATGCATTACCACAGCCTAATTTACTCAGACACATGCATTACCACAGCCTGATTTACTCAGACACATGCGTTACCATAGCCTGATTGGTTCAGATACATCTTGGTACCACAGCCTGATTTGTTCAGAAACATCTGGCATTGTGGTCTGATTTACCTATATACACTTCAATTATCTTTTTCCACTACTAATATAAGATGGAATTTTTCCTGACAATTCACCCAAACTTAAGACTAAGACAAAAAGCATAGTCTTCTAAGAATTAATACATTTACAACAAAATCTAGAAACCAGTTTAACTTCATTTATCATTTATTCAAACCTCTTTGAATACATTTTTTAATGCAAGTGTAATTCAAAATGACAGTTTACCTAATTTTAAAACTTGCCTTGAAATTTACATAGTGTATATACTCACAAACCCAGTCCAACTGCAATTCAGTACATACTGAACTGGCAGATCTAGATTTGTGCATTTTTCAGAAGTAATCAGTAGAACAAACACCACATACCCTGATTTACAGGTGCACTATGCTTTGGTAGATCTGGATCTTTGTTATTTACAATCTGACTAAACTTATAATCGAGTATTATTAAATTTATGTTGACTGAGGTCTGACAGCAGATAACACATTTAGTGTTAAATCCTACAGAAAACACTGCCAACAACTAGGTCTTAGAATTAGTAAAGATGTCAGCTCTTTAGTCCAATCCATGAACTGAGGCCCAATTGCCAATTGATGAATAAATTTAACTATAAAATACCAAGAATAATAATATTGTGGATGTTTCAATATAATATATAAATTATAAAGAAAATGAACTTTCATATGATACATAACTTGATGGAAGCAATGCAGAGAACTATTAGCTAGAATATCTAGAACCATATGTCACATGTTCATTTTCAATATGAACAAATCTGGAGGCTTTTGACTCAATGTTCTGAAGAATTTTTTTTTAAATTTAAGGACATTCATCAGTACTGTTTAATAACTAACATAACAAACATTTTTAAGTACAAGTTTCATCCTATAAACCCTTCTGGTCAACCGTGACTGCAATCAGGTCAAGTGATATGCATAAATGACTCCCTCCATAGTTTTTGTAGATCAAACATTGTTACATTTTCTGACATCTTTCCACAAGGTATGATAGCTATTACTAAGTACAATCAAATTTCTGTAGTTCTGAGTCAATTTCAACTATAAATGCAACTGTAAATACTTGCAACAGTAATGAAATTTCAGTTGTTCACAAAAGATCTGAGCAGTTTAATTGGTCACTTATGTCAATCAAGTATCAGGTACACACAAAAATGTAATAAAGTGATGGACAAATGCTAACCAACTACATGTCTGGACTTTTGCTAATACATAAATGTGGCAAGAATACCAACAGAATGTTGGTGTTGTATTGAAAGCTATTCCACATTAACTGCATGACTAATAAATAAAGAGTAAAATTTACGGGTTATTTTGTATATTTGTATTCTGGATGATGTTGTTATTGCACAGTGTCCTCACAGTTTTTTATATCAATGTATACCTTGGATGTCTAAGTTTTTTCAGCACAAGTGGTAACAGCACAGGGATCATCTCACTGTTGACCAACTGACATGTAGCTGTCATAGCAATACAGTTGTCAAGGAAATTGCTGCTTGACAGGTCCTGAAAAGAAATGGCATAGATTAATAAAATAAAATGAATGCAATTCAAAGCAATCTTTGTGAACATAACATTAAATAAAAAGCATGACATGATGTTGCAAATGAACCAATAAGGCTTACCAGTTAAAGTTTTAATTAGCATAGTTATTTGCAGAAGACAGAATGGTTTACTGAACATTTTGGATGTAAACAACATGACTCATTTATACCATATGCAAACAAGAAACAACAAGATGTCCAGACAGATATGAGACTGCTCACCTCACTCAAATGTGCCAAAGTGCCAAATGCATTTTCAGTTGGCCGAGAAATCTGAATCAGCAGGATGCTTTTGTATAAATCTTTGTAAAATGCTGTTAAGGGCATATGAGAACAAGCATTTCAAGGTCTCTACACTTTTTACACCTTTCCATGTTTAATGGCATACTACATCATTTGTCAAATACTGAAATGTCTCTATGCAAATAAGCTATCTATCAGAATTAGTCATATTTTGTTATGCAATCTGTATTTTACAAATCTGTGCAAATTGTTTTCTATTTTCATTATCTGAGACCATATTTGATTTTGGATCATCCATCATTTCTGCACATGTGAAAAGTGGCATTTTCTGTCAAATTCTGTTAAGCATTTCTTTTAAAAGTTAACAAAAGTTTTTTCAATCCTTAGAAGCCACACTTATATTTGATTGACATCATTTGAACAAACTCAAAATCATTTGATGTCAAGATGTTTTCGATCAAATTTGGTCAGATTTTCTTTAATGGTTTTTAAGAATCAAACAACAGATTTTCTCATTTTAGCAGTGGTGGCCATATTAAATATATATAAATTTTAAAACCATTATTGACAGAAATTTTTTTGTACAAAATTTATCATAATTCAGATGAGAAGTCATCATTTAAAATCTTTTTATAAAAATAATAATGAATACCATATTTGACAGTAAATGGTCAATTTTTTTACAAACTTCAAATGTCTTTATGCCTAGATGCTTACTTTCAAATTTTGTCAAATTCTAGTGGTTTTAGTAATGGTGCCATATCTGATATCAAATCACCATCGTATGAATCCATTTCAATTTAAATGATGGTACACTTGTATCATTGCTACAAATTTTGAAAGTCATTTTTTCTTCCAGATTTGATCCAAGTCTGACTAGATTTTTGTGAAAAAGTATTTAAAGGTCTGTCTATTTTTAGTAAAAACAGCCATATCTGATGGCATATCAGCATCATGAGAATAAAAGTGAAGCCGTCGATGCCAGGATTACTGTTGCCTGTGGAAAATTATTTATATCAAGTTAAAAAGCTTAGTGTCCAATAAAGCAGTATGTCAAAAAGTCCAGGAAGCCCAAAACTGTGGAGACAGTAAAACCAGTGGTTGGATAACTCTACAACATAGAGGAGAGATGGCTGCTATGAATAATCATGGACTGGGTCCCATACAGAGTGAAGAGATAAAGATGGCAAAAGATGACAAGGATGTAGACTGTGACCAGAAATTTACAAGAAAACTGTCAAGACTGAGACAGCTAATGTGCTGCTGTGGCTCAGAATACAAAACTGATGCCAATGGATTTAGGATGATGATGCTAATGCCAGGATGGTTTCTGTAATATCTAGTAAAATTCGGTCAAGTGGTTTTAAAGAAAAAGTATTTGAAATTATTTGTTTAATCTTTCAGTTCTTTCAGTTGTTTAATCTTTCAGTTCTGGTGAATTTAAGGATGGACTGGGATTATTTCAATAAATTTTAAACACATTTTCAAGGACACATCATTTACACAACCAGTGTTATCCCCTCTGCCCTTCAGGTTCTTGGCTTTAATTCTTAATTTAGAAATTGTTAATAGCCTCATCCTTAAAGTATATATCCAATCTGGCATTACAAGTTACTTGCTTTTCATCAAATCTGGTCAAATTATGTGCACTGAGTGGTTTCTGATAAATCATTTAAAGATTTTTCTATTTTTAATAATGGTGGCCCTACTTCATAGTGGATTAGCACCATATGAACAAATTTCAAAGACCTCCATGGAAATCTGTTGGAGCCATCAACTGATTTGTTCAAATCTAGTGAAACACTGCTGAAACAAGCTAGATGAAGAAAACCAAGAAATCATATTTGAGATAGTGATGATTACCCAAATTAAGAAAGGTTCAGCTGACTGCAAATATTTGCCACCTTTGTTGTATTATCCCTCCCCTCCCAAATGTTTATGATTTAATCAGGCAAAATAAATAAAATACTTGTCTGACAAATCCTATCACATATTTTAGATTTGAAGATGAAATTATACTGGTAATCACCATCATTATTATTACTGTCACATTAAAAGTAAACCTGTGGGCAGATCAAGACATTTCCATTTTACTTTGCAGACTGATTTAATCACTTACCAACTGTAAAGAACACCAAACTTTGCATTTAAAAATCTGATTTTAGAAATGATAACTGTCAGAAAAAAGGATGAAAACATCAATATTGCAGAGAACAAGGTACAAAATATCATAACTTTTGGATGGTGTTAATGAGTAACACTATCAGCTCATGTCCATCATTCAACAGAATAGACGATGCCAGGTAACCTGAAAATAAATAAAACCAACAAATTATGTCAATTTTGTTAATCACAATCATGATGGCAGTTTAGCTTTTAAGTATATTTAATTCTAAACTTATTCATTCTTCAGCAAACTGACAATTATAAAAACTTGTAGTATGTAATCTTGATGGTTCATATTACAACAGGAGTTGTTTAAGTTGGATTAAACAGGGGGGGAAAACCCCTTGACATTACTAGCATGTATGGCTAACACATACCACTACAAGAATCAGTATAATAGATTGGAGAAATGGAGACAGCTGATAACTGCTGTACTACCAGGCTCTATATATTCAGCAAATAAAAAAGATATTCATGTTTTAACCTTTTACACATAAATAAAAAAACATGTAGTGTATTTGACTTTTATTCTACACTATACTTGTGCTGCAAGTCAGCTTAAAACATACTTGGATGTAAGATCAAAGTCACGACTATGGTGTGTAATACACAATGTTTTCTGTGCAAACTATTATATGAACATAGGTAGAAAGTCTCTTATGAGTACCACAACTGATGTCCAAAATATGTGACTGACAAAAATGTTTACTACTTCAGCATATGAGACAGACAAGACAGGAACTCTAAGCATATAAACATGTAAAATTTAAACCAACAGTTGTATTATCCTAAAGTTTCACCTCAAAGCAGCCAGTGACAACACACATAAAAGATCTGTGATTTCAAAAATCATAATATTTTTGAAATCACAAATCACTGTGCTTCAATAGATGAGACAGACAAAACCCATACTCCAAACATATCATAGCATCAATTTGTGACCTACTGTGATATTTATAGGTTACTGCATTTGTATGGTAAAACATGAACTAGTTTTTTGGATGGAAATACTGCATGACTTTGGGAGTAACCTTATTATTATAAACTCATTTTCTTATACTACCCAAGGCTTAATTAAATAAACAAAAAAATTACAAGAAGCAAAATAACTGAATGTATGCCATATTCTAAACTAAATAAACAAGCAAAGATTCATCATTACACAACAACATTATTAATGTGCACATAACTCCATCCAGATAAATTTGTACTTGGTCATGTGCTAGACATAAGTTTCAAAAGAAAATGGAGTTTTGATCTGCTTAAAAGTGAAATTTGGAGTCATATTGTGAATAAATGCATATTGCAACAACTTTTCCAATTGATCTGGAATGAATAGATTTTGGTATTTTTCTCAATCTACAAAAATTTTGTGATCATGGATTGGATTTATCTGTGACAATTCTACATGAAATACATCAAATTGCAGCAGTGAGGAGCAGCGTGTTGACATCTGCAAGTGTGTTTCTGTTCTGTAACTGGATATTTGAAATCATAATGTGGGAAGAATATGAAGTCTTTCAATTGCAATTATCAAAAAGATATGGAATGTAATGTTTATTTCATTTTGAGTGTAGTATGGAGGATGTAATTGCACTTGGAATGTAGTCAAAATTACAATTTCAAAATGTGTAATCAAGCTTGAGAACCCATGACATGGCTCAGGTAATTAGGATTTGAGGAAATTCAGAATGTAAAACTGTAAGTATATTTTTTGCCATTCTTATTATCAGCTAAGAAGACAGTTTATGCCTTGTCACTTGCATGTTATTTATAGGGACCCTGTCTGGCATCTATAGCTAGCCTAAATCCAAAACAATGTTATCAAAACAATGTTATCAAAAAAGTTAAAGCAGAATGTTGCAAAGCAGCTGGTATGTGGCAGTCCATGAACCTCTGCTTTAGTTCACACAGAAACAAATTTAATCAACCAAAATGCAAAGGGTCTACTACATTAGTGAATATGATTTGTTTACATAGTAGTTCCTAATATACTATTGGGCACACATGTCATGTACATGAGTTCAATATGAAGAGCACATATTGTAAAATATTGCACAATGCTGACAATGTAAAGTTAATGGACAAAAAAGTGAACATATAATAATATCAGTTTCACTTAATATAGCAACAAATACACAAGAAACTTTAATACAACATTGCTGATGTCATTGCCACTGGAAAACATTAACATTGTTGATGCCATTGCCACTATGGAATCTAATATTGTTGATGCCATTGCCACTGATGTAAAACTTTATTATTGTTGATCCTACTGCTGGAAAATTGCTACTACTGATCACCATGCCTATTGCATTTAAATATAAAAGTTCTGTGTTGTCAGCCTAAAGAAAAGTTGAGCTGTATGAACATTGTTTTAATGTCAAGAACACATAACTAATTTTGAAACTAAAGTGCTCTATTTCTGATAAGAAATAAATCTTAGCCATCCATGCCTGTAACATGATTGTTTGGTTAGTAAAACCAATGCTATATACTTTCCATACAAAAGGATACAATTAGACTAACATTTTTCACATTATCTTACTGCCTTCTTAATCTCAAAAGGCTGCAATGTTTTGAATTTACCACATGGCATGTTGCTTTCTGACTCGACAGCTGATAATTTGACATCACACATTCCTTCATAAAATCAACTCTGATAATTTGAATTCTCCACAATACACACTTCATCATGATAATTAAAAGTTACCACACGACACTCCATCATGATAATACATATTTACCACATGACAAACTACATAATGATAATTTGAATTTACCATATAACACAAACCATCATTATAAACTGAATTTACCATATGACACACTCCATATTGATAATTAAAATTTACCACATGACACACTCCATATTGATAATTAAAATTTACCACATGACACACTCCATAATGATAATTTGAATTTATCATAAAACACACTCCATCATTATAAATTGAATTTACCATATGACACACTCCATCATAATTTGAATTTACCATATAACACAAACCATCATAATTTGAATTTACCAAACTACACACTCCATCATGATAATTAAAATTTACCACATGATACACTCCATATTGATAATTAAAATTGACCACATGACACACTCCATATTGATAATTAAAATTTACCACATGACACACTCCATAATGATAATTGGAATTTATCATAAAACACACTCCATCATTATAAATTGAATTTACCATATGACACACTCCATCATAATTTGAATTTACCAAACTACACACACTCCATCATGATTAATTCTAATTTACCACATAACACACTCCATCATGATAATTTGATTTACCACATGACATAACTCCATCATGATAATTTTGTTGTTGTTGTTGTTGTTGTGGGGCTTAATGCCATTTTTCAGCACATGATAAGCTATACATGGCAGCCAGTATTAATGGTGGAGGAAGAAAGCGTAAAATTCGCAGAAAGAACTACCGACCCAGGATTAGATACTGGCAAGCTTTCTCACATATCTACATTTGCCAAATCTAAGACTTGAACCCATGCAGACAGCGGTGAGATGGCAGTGATCCGTAATGGAGAGAGCTTTAGACCACTTGGCGCTACCCATGATGATTTGAATTTATCACATATCACCACTCCATCATGATAATTAAAATTTACAATGTAATATACTCCATCATGATAATTTTAATTTATCACATAACAAACTATATCATAATTTGGATTTACTACATTACACACTCCATCATGATAATTAAAATTTACCACATTACGCACTCCATGATGATAATTAAAATTTACCACATTACACACTCCATAATGATAATTAAAATTTATATTAAATTAAAATTTACCACATTACACACTCCATAATGATAATTAAAATTTACCACATTAAACACTCCATAATGATAATTAAAATTTACCACATTACACACTCCATAATGATAATTAAAATTTACCACATTAAATTAAAATTTACCACATTACACACTCCATCATGATAATTTAAATTTACCACATCACACACTCCATTATGAAACCAATGTTTTCTATTAAATACATTTCTTGATAGTACTTACCTGATAATAATATATTAGAAGTACTACTACCTTGTATATCCTGCCATCCCTAACTAAAACTTTTTACCTAAAAAGCTTAAAGTTACCTCCCCACCTAGGTGGCAGATAGAGTGATCTCCATTCTATTGCAAAATTTTAGACTAATTCAACCACAGAAATGTCTGAAAATGGGCAGCAAGAATATGTCATAGGTAGTAAATGCAGGCGCAAAAAAAAACATGCTCCATTGTCACAGTTTTCAGATTAAATCAATGCATATTAAATGAAAAACAAAATTACACCTGTAATGAAAACAAAGGCATATATATTTTACTTTATTAAGAGAACCACGCATCCATGCATTGGTACATATGTGTATACTGTTTATATATCCATCACTAATGTACAGCATGAATAGCGTATCAACACTCACCCATGAATCTCATCACATACTTTGAATCCAAAATACAAGTAATTCCATCAAAAATATGCACACAAATAACTTTTAAATATTCATTAATTTTGTCACAGGTCACATAGGACTGAATTCAGTGGAAACAACATAACACAGTCACGTAATGAATAATAAAGCAAATTTACTTTTCAGTGCATCCCAAATCGGTAAAAGTTTACATTTTAAGCTGTTGTTAATAGCATTCATAAGCACAAACTTTTTTCCTGCAGAAAGGAAACTTTCATGGCACAGTAAATGTGTTCCAGTCATGTTTGAAAATGAAGTAATAGATCAGATTCCATTAAGTTTGGTACTTACTTCCTTTAAAGAAGGTTCTTTGTTTATATTGAAGATTTTAGAAGGCTTTTTTGATGACAAAGGAATGTGGTAATTAAGTCACTGCTAAAGAACAGCTTTAGAGAACCAAACAAGGGCCCATTTCTTATTGTCATCAAATAATTGCACTGCATAATTGAGACTATGATTTTTTTTTATATGCTTATTATGTTTTTACAACAATTGGTCTTCAATGGTAATCTGTTTTCTTTGAAATTTCAGCTCACTATTTTATCTGGGTACATTGTTAAAAAAGGAATTTACTGACCTTTGTTCGACTGTAGTTACTGTTTCTCCCTGCCTAATGAATAGACCAATAAGTAAGATCTGGTTTGGTTCGTGGGGAAGTTTGGGGTTTTTATACACTTGTGGTAGCAGTGATGCTGCCTTCCATGCATGCGTCAGAAAATTTTAAAGGGTCAATGGATAATAGAGACGTAGATGCTCTGGTCTGATGACAGGGATTACTACAGAAAATGTTTGTTCTAAAGGATTACTTCTGAGTGAAAATAAGAGAAATTTTACTTACCATCCACATACAAATGTCAGCCAATGTAAATATATTAATTACTAGCAAGCAGCCAAAAATCTGACGAAAGATAGATTATGAGATAATGCCTCCTTTGGTTGGTCTCCACTAACAGAAATGTCAACAACAAAAAAAGCAGATATCTCACAATGTACAGTACCCATGCTAGATGTTAGAGGATTATGATATAACAGTGCACTGTTAAAATGGTTTGTCAATATGTACAAAGAATTTGTTTATCTAACAATAGATAAATTTCAGTGCATTTTAATCATGTTTGCAGCTTTCTTTCATTGGCTAAGCCCTGCATGATCCCTCAATAAACTTCTTACAAGTTATTTTTCATACTTATAAGAAGAAATAACTATTTCTCATGTACGATAAAAATACATATAAAATTTAAATTGTCATAAGCGATCTCTTCCCAAAATGCTAATAAACTTTTAAAGTTTTTTGTACTTTTAAGAAAGAAGTCTTTTTTTGTGTACAAGAAAAGTACATGTATATGAAATTTCAGGAGCCACACCACAACTGTGTCATATCTGAACTCATGTTATAACAGAGTGTGTAATAGTGGGGTCACACTGTACTATTATCAACTGCAACCTTATGATTCAAAATGGCAAGAAAAATACAAAGCGAAAACTTTTATTTTTATGAAATATTTTTCAGTGTGTTAGAGTTCCTGTTAAAATGAAAACATACCCATCCTTTTTTCAAAGCCTGTCCCTTGCTGAGCCAGTTTGACTGCATGTATGTAGCTGAAGCTGACATCATATCCCAAGATAGCACAGTAAATAACCCGACCAAGGTAATCACGCATCTGTCCCTTTAGGAATGCAAAAAAATACATGTTATTTTGAAGCTTAAAGCCTGTTAAATTTACATCACATTTTGAAGGACACTATCTTACTTTTCAAATTATATATTAACTCTATATTTGATGATTCTTTTACTTATGTCTATGTATCATATCTAGTTCAACTAACTTGACTTTCATTAAAATTGGAGTTTCTTTTTAAATTATTATTTGACATTTCAATTTAACAGTCTTTTCTCAGTTATCTAATACCTGAACCTTGGCAAGTTAAAATGGTAACACAAGGTTAGATATACTTATACATCTTAGCTTTAAATTATATAGGGCATAGTGTACATTACAAATTTTTTTCACAACATTTGCACAAATAGCAAACACATGACTTCAGACCCTAGACTATGATTTAAATACAAGATGAATCTTTTTGTTTGCTTAAAAATGAAAGAACATGGGCATAAGATCATGGTATTTATAATAGATCAAAGAACTCAGTGAAGTTGTAAGAGTTAAGTCTCTTTGCAGAAGCTCAGTGGTCACTATGAACAAGATTATCAACATCTGGGAGCAAATTCTGCAAACAAAAGCTAATGAATGCAGAATTTTATACATGTTACATAACATTTTCAGCTGAATTCAAAATGGGACCAAAGCTTCACATATTTGTTGTATATTCAATTTTTCCAATGCATTTAAATGAATTGAAGATAATGCATTTTTAACCCTGTGAATGCATCCTAGGTTGGCAGCTTTGATGTGTCCTTGAGAAAAAGCATTTAGTTCCCATGTTTTCAGCATCTTATTGCCAATAATGTCGATAACCAGTCAAGTATCAATCATTTTTCACTGACTTCTGATAGTGCAAAGGGATATAACTCTTACAATGCACTGTTTAATGTGTTGACTGGTATATTACAGCACATCTACATACAGACCTCCTGATATTATAAGATATTTATGACCCAGAATTTTTAATTTCTTAACATACTGAACATCCTTACAATGACATTTTAGTGACTTTTTCAGGCTAATTTCATTGCACTTTTTTCATTCCCAGCTACATTAAAGTTGGGCCTTAGTAACCATGGACTCCTCTTATTGACTCCTCTTATTGTTTTCATACAGGAAGTACTTGATAAGGAAATATTGCTTTAATTCATATAGTAGTATAAGGGGTATTTAAAATTTTTGAATATTCTATCAAAACTTTTCTGTTTCTTTCAGCTTGTCAATAAATATAACACTAATCAATAGACCAAATAATAAAAATAAAACAAAATCATCTGCAGCTGTACATGCAGAAAACTTGACACATGCAGACATACTCATATGACACAACATTGATAAATGACAGTCACCTTAAAAATATTTGAAAATAACAACTCTACTATTGTGTAAAAAGTATACTATGAAAAACAGGCACTCTTTGGATAATCTCCTACTGCTATAAAAGGCTAAAGTAGACAAAGTTATTGATGTTATTCTACACCATATCCAACCATTCTGAAGTGGATTCAACATTTTAAATATGATTAATCAATTTATAGAAGATGACCAATATTGTGGAAGATTGTCATCTGCAATTGGTGAGTGGAAATGGCTGCTGAGATCAACATGCTTGATACACAGTGGAAGATATTTCTGTTACCATGAGCATTAATTCATCAGCTTCATCAAATACAGTGAGGAATCATTTGAAACAGAGAAAGGTATGTGCAAGATAGCTATCTCATAAAATCATCATCAAGTGTGATGACCAATCAAAAAGATATTTAGGTTAAAATCATCAAATGTGATGGAAAAAAAAACAAAATTGTGTTAAAGTCATCATCAAATGTGACAGCCAATCAAATACATACTTGTCTTAAAAACATCAACAAATGTGATGGCCAATAAAAAAAAAAACATACTCAGGTTAAAATCATCATCATATGAGTTACCAGAGGCATCTAAATGAGATTGTCACAGATGATGCAACATGGATTTTCTTTCTGAACCTGAATCAAGAATAAAACTGGTTGAGAAAAAATAAACTGTCAACAAATCCTTCAGAGTAATCAGACTGACAGTAGAGTTTAAATTCAGAAAGTCAAATCATCCAATCTGGGTCTGACTCTACTAGAACCACTTGACTTTCCTGCCTCTGAAATGTTGTAAAAAGTTGTGGAACACTACAGGACCACCCATCCATACAACAAGGTATCGATCCACTGCATGACAACACCTCACTACATAAATCTGCCATTGTGACAGACTTCAAGAAGGAGCACTGCATCCAAACTTTGTTACATCCTCCATAGAGCCCTGATTTAGCTCCAAGTGAGTTTTTTATTTGCCTGAATCCTGTTATCAATGTTTAACTGAGTGGCACTTAATTTGAAATCTACCATGTCATCAGAAGAGTGTTTTCTGGTGTATGAACAAAATACCAAAAAGTGAATACAAATGGATGTTAAATGGACAATCAGACAGAAAGTGTGTACAGGTGTATGGGAAGGGATACTCTGAAGGAGAGCAATTAAGTACAGTTCACTAATAAAAAACAGTAAAGTGCACTAATATTCAAAACTTTTGAATAACCCTTACATAATGACTAAGTAACTCAAGAACACATCATAGAATGTCGTGCTTTGTGACATGTGGGACATAAAGCTGTGCAAAGAACACTTACAAGAGTCACATCTGGTTGGGAAAACTTCTGTTTAAGTATAGCCAGCTCTTTCTTTATAGCAAGGTCTTGTTCCTGAAAATATACCAAAAAAAACATAATAAATAAATATTTTTTTCTTAAATTTATATGAAAAATCAGCACATAAACATTACAAGTGCATCTATTTCCAATTAAAATTTCCTAATGATCTCTTGTAATAACTTTAGATTTATTTAGATTTTTAACGTAGCTTTAACAATTTTTCAGTCATATCACTAATATCTAGGATGTAATCTATTTGAATTACTTTACCAATTATAGACATGGATATTTAGCCAATCTCTTATCACTTGTATTATCTGGTAAGGAAGCTTAAATACCACAGAAAATTTTGCTGGATGTCTTTGCAGTAACAAAATATGATGCCCTTTAAAGTAAACAAACATCAGTAAAGTGATCCCTATTCATAAATGCCAAAAATATCCTTGCTCCATAAATGGCAGTAAGTCCTCATTCCATTCATGTCAGTAAAGTCCTCTCTCACAATAAATGTCAGAAACATGCATACTCCTTGTAAATATCAGTAAAGTCATCTCTCCATAAATGGCAGTAAAGTCCTCATTCCATTAATGGCAGCAGGTGTCTGTCACAATAAATGTCAGAAACATGCATATTCCTTGTAAATATCAGTAAAGTCCTCACTCCATAAATGGCAGTAAAGTCCTCATTCCATTAATGGCAGCAAAGTCCTCTGTCACAGTAAATGTCAGAAACATGCATACTCCTTGTAAATATCAGTAAAGTCTGCATTCCATAAATGGCAGTAAAGTCATCATTTCATTTATGGCAGTAAAGTCCTCTGTCACAATAAATGTCAGAAACATGCATACTCCTTGTAAATATCAGTAAAGTATGCACTCCAGGTTGACAAATCTACAGATATCAACAACAATGCAATACTACTTGTTGATGTGAGATATCAATATCAGGAGGATGTGCATGAGGATTTGTTATGTGCACTATCTTTGCCAACCAACACCACAGGAGCAGAACTGTTCAAGTAACTTGATGGTTATATATCAGGACAACTAAAATGGTCCTTTTGTGTTGGCATATGAACAGATGTAGCTGATGGCATGACCGGACGACTATCTGGTTTAACTGCTCAGATTAAGGAAGTTGCACCTGACAGTAAATCACAGGGAAATGCTGGCAAGCAGAAAAATGTCACTAGAATTTAACAGCATATTGATAGATGTTGTTAAAAATTAACCTCATCAAAGCACAAGCCTTTAACTCTCATCTGTTTTGGGAGCTTTGTGAGGGGATGGACACATAGCACAGATGTCTTATCTTATACACAGAAATATGTTAGTTATCCAAAGGAAAATCACTAACCAGAGTATTTGAATTACAAGAGCCATTGCAAAGATTTCTCTCAGAAAAGAAGTCACTGCTGGCAGCACATTTCAGTGACAAGGTATGGGTCGAAAAACTGGCTTAGCTGTGCAACATATTCAGCGTGCTCAATAAACTCAATTTGTCCCTTCATGGAAAAATGACAACAGTTTACCAGTTGGCAAACAAAGTAGCTGAATTTAAAGCCAAACTGGAGTTGTGGGGACAGCACATGAACAGAGTATTTTGGACATGTTTCAGACATTAGCCAGCGATTTTAAGATGAGACTAAACCTGAGCATTCATTCTCCCAGTCAGTGCACAATCACCTGTCTTTGCTTTTAAAAGAGTTTGAGCACTACTTTCAAACACAAAAAAAACATAAATTGGTAAGAAATGGAACAAACCAGGTCAATCTAGCATGTCTGTGCAAGAAGATGATCAACTGCTGGTGATTAAAACATTGGCCTTAAAACTACATTCAAGACAACAATTCTGCCAGTGTTCTGGATTAAAATCATGGTGGAATACCCTGAGAGTGCCACCACAGCACTTAAATCCCTATTGCTATTTCCGACATTCTATCTGTGTGAAGCGGGGTTTTCTGCAGTGACAGCAACCAAAACAAAACAATGGAATAAATTGGACATAAGCAACACACTTTAGGTGTCATTGCATCTTATTACCCCCAGATGGAACTGTCTTGTCGCAAAAAACAAGTTCAGGTTTCTCATTGATTTAGCGTTCTAGTGAGTTAAAATGTTAAATCACTTTATATCCATTTTGTGGTGTAACTGCATTTTATTTTGAAGGCATGTTAAATACAATTAAATTAAAATTATTAAATCAAAACAATCTAAACTATAAACAATCAATGTACTCCAACCTCAGGGGGCCACAGTAAAATTATCAAACATTGACTGGTCCGTGGCGATGAAAAGGTTGGGGACCACTGTCATTAGGTACTGACCAATGCTTGGGACACATCTGCCAATAAGTCATGCCATTAATCTTACCTTTATTCATCTTCTCAATGTAGTCACATGACTGATTCTCTTACTAGCCTAGGATGGAAGGTGTAGTATGTATATGATGACCTAAAATAAGTTGTATTGCTCTGAGAACATCTGGTTTTTATCTGCCTGTTAAGCTTAAGCAGCTGACTCTTATGTCCCCTACTAGTGGATATCAACATATGTATCTGCCAGCAATTTAAAATTTTGAGTCAATAACTTATGGATACACAGTTGTTCTGTTATGACAGGGATTAATTATACAAAAATGAATGTTTGGAAGGATTTATTGCCATCGGTCAAAAAAATAGGGTTTTCAACTTATCATTCACCTTATGAGTCCATCTAAATAAATTTTTTAATTACTAGCTAGTGGCAGTTAGTCTGACACTATCTGGGCAGAAAACTCCAGCATAAATAGTGCCAATTTATGTTGGTCTCCATCACCAGTAACTTCAGAAAAAAAAGGCAGAGATCTACTTTGCCTAGCACAGGAGCTGCATCAATCGTCACACGGAATTAGTTATAGCACAACCATTCATTTTTTTTAACTTCTATGGTGAACATTAATAACCTATATGAAAATGTTTTTACCCTTGATGCTAACATTTAATTATCTATGTAAAAATACTTCAGTACATAAACTAAAATATAATAAATGTATGGTAACAATGTTATTGATGCCACGTTAGTATGACATTTTATCAATAAAGTACTCTGACTTGAAATCACCTTATTGGTATTAAAAATGAACACAAGGAGTGCAAGCGTGACTGCAAACCTTCACTTTTCACTTGATTTTACTTTTCTCATGCATCTTTTATCACTTAAAATAGCAACAAAGACCGAAACAATACACACATCCATTCAAAAGACAGTAATGTACCAACACATAACTCTCAGACAACCATTCCATGAATCCAATCAGGAAAACTGACCTTTATTTTCACCATCACAGTCACAAATATGCATCAGGATCTAATAATTATACTGAACATTGCTCAGAATCTCTTTTTTTCTCTATCATTTTCATCATCATCATAATAAATATTACATCTTTCATATAAGCATCATATTTTCTTCTTCACTATTATTTTCTGTTATGAAAAAACCTCAGTACAAAAAACTGATAATCTTACCAAGTGGCAACTTCTTGAAAGTCAACCAAACACATTCTTAAATCTACCAGATCCAGCATCCATCTTGGCTTTAATAGCCGAAATATGATGATGTCATCAACCATTATTCTACTATCCTAACTTTAACTACATATTTCTGTTCTGGAAATTTATATAAAATTATATTATACAATCTGAAATAAAAAGCATCTTGTGAAATTACTTTCATGATGTTATTCAGCCTGTGGTAGAATATGTTACTTCTATTTGATGCATTCACCTAGAAAGGGTTTGTGACCATAATGGTGAAAATGAAGGTTCATTCGCCGGATTGGAATTATGCGATGGTATTCCGAGAGTTATGCGTTGGTACGTTACTTTCTTTTGAATGGATATTTTTCAGTCTTCTTGTGAATCTAAATCGATAAAAGACGAGTGAGAAGAAAAGTCTAATTGAGCGGAGTTTTGCGGTCATACTTGCACTCCTTGTGTTCATGTATAATACCGATAAGGTGGTTTCATGTTGTCAGAGATTACTTCGTACAATAATGATAAAACGTCAGGCTCCTGTGCTGATACCGACCTCTATTGTAAATGCTGATTTAATATTAATGAAACTAACTTAAGGCGAGTCCCACGTGAGCTTTGGAAGTACAAACCAATTACTATGTCTGCTCTTACGTGTTTTGTTTTATGTTGGTTCACAGACACAATGAAATCTTGAAATCCTTTCGAAATCATTGACTTTTTCGGTGATGGAGAGCCAATAATGTTAGTGAGGATTCCCTCACCAATAAATTTTGGCAAGGAGGAAAGCGTGCTTTCCATTATATACTACTGCGTTTTTTTCTCCATCCTTTGTATTCACCAATATAAAAATTATACAATATTATTATTTCAGACTAGACGTTAAATATAAACGGAAGTTGATGGAAGCCATAGTTGTTTTTCTTGTTGAGTAAAGCTCTCCGTATCCTCTTCGGAGCACCCCTGTTCATGTAGCTAGTGCAAACTATCAAAACGGATGAAGGCTGCTTTCGAATGAGTCGGATTCGGATTAGGTTTATTCAGACCAAACTATGGCTGGTTCATGCCAAACGCTGGGCTGATTCCGGTGGAACCTGTTTTAAATGTGACATTTACGATTAGATCATCCCCAGGTACTATGAGCAGTATGATTAAAATCATATTTCCAGTGTACTAGATGAATCAGATTGGTTCAGTTAAAAACTGCGTTTAAGGAAACAAAGCTGCGATTTCACGCAACCTAATGACTTTTCTGTATCAAGATAAAATAAATAATTTAAGACTGTTTATAGTGCATTTCCAATTTTTTAGCGAAATATTTTCAAAGCAAATTGTTCACTTTTAAATATTTCACAATGTTTCATTGAAAAATAATACAATTGCTAACACTGAAGAAATTCATGAAACTGGAACAATGATGTAAAGTGTGTTAGTGTGAGTATGTGGTGTCTGAGTATATATATATATATATATATATATATATATATATATATATATATATATATATATATATATATATATATATATATATATATATATATATATATATATATATATATATATATATATATATAACATTTAAGTAGGTTCCTGTCTATTGTATGATTTAATTCAATACAATATCATACAGTGATATTTCTGCTTACCTTGTATTTTTTTTGTATTAATTATATCAAAGAAAATTATAACTTAACGAAAAGGGTAGTATTATTTATTTAGAAAGATGAAATATAATTTATTAATCTTTGTAGAAAAGCACTATATAGTGTGCAGAGGCGTGGCAAGACACCACTTTGCCGTGAGCACCACCTCTTGAAGGGAGGGGATGCAAAATTTGTGAGCAGAACATAACTTTTTATACTTTCAAAGCTTTGAAAAGGGAGCTGTTTCAAATTCTTCCGATAGTGCACCGTTTATCTGTACTCTGGCCTTAATTTCTCTTTTCAGAATATCAGTCCATTTCCTGAAATTTTCTTCAGAACCAAAATTTTGTAATACACTTTATATATAGTTATGTTCAAATCTATCAAATGCCTTTTCTTGGTCCACAAGCACCATGGTGCCTTTTTTACCAGAGCTCTCTACATATTCTAAAACATTTTTAATATCAAGTACGTTATTTTGTATATTTCTACCCTTGGCTCCACATGTCTGATTTATATTTACTATTTTGTCCATTTTTTTAAAAATCCTATTCGCTAGAATTCTACATAATATTTTATAATTTATATTTAGGAGGGAAAAGTGCCTCCAGTCTTTTTAAAATCTACCCTCTCTTTCTTCCCCTTATAAATTAATGTAATTACCCCTTTCTTCATTGTTTTTGTCATAGTCCTGTTTTTAAGAATAATATTAATATACAGGTTTTGTAAGATCGGTGTTAACTCTCTTTTGGAATTTTGGATAGATTTTCGCCGTGAGTATATATCTTCCTGGTGAATTTCTTTTCGCTAGTTTCATTATTGTATTTCCTATTTATTCTCCTGTGATGAATTCATCACATAAGTCCTTGTGTTCTGTTGTAATTCTATCACATTTAGCCTAATTTATGTATTTTTTTTATCACTTTTGTGTCAATAGTTTGAGTTGCATACAAGTCTTTGTAGTATCCTTGTACCCTATTTATTATATCCTTTCTATCCTTTACTAATTTCTTGTTTTTGTCTATCAGTTTGTCTATTATATTTTCTCCTTCCTTCCTTAATTCCTCTCCTTTGATTAAGTATTGTGTCTGTGTGTATAATCTTATCTCCCACTTTTTATCTATCTCATTATTTATCCTATTATTTTAATCTCTGATTTTTTCCATTTCTTTATTTTGACTATTCTTTAGATTTCTCTCTAGATGTTCTATTTTCTTCTTTTGTTTTCTCTATACTCTTCTATTTGCAAACCGCTTTGCTTTTATTTTTTAAAGTTCTATTTAAGTTTGTCCCATTCTTCTATTATCTCCTATCTGTTACTCTAACTCGTTGGTTTATTTTTAATTTCATTATCCATAAATGTAGTTATTAATTTGTTTATTTCTCCTCTGAAGTCCTCATCTTCTACATCTTTATTGTTCAGTTTCCATATCCCTTTTCCCCATTTAATTTTTTTTTCTTTAATATCATTGTTAATTCAATTAGTTTGTCATCAGATATTTTAATATTTTTTATTCCGGCTTACTTGTATATTCATTCCATGAAAGTTTGTCCCATAAAATTTATCCAATCTGCTTGCTGTCCCATTTTTATACTCATATGAATATTCTTTCTGTGATATATTTTGTTTTCTGTATATATCACTTATATCATGTTTATTTATTAATCTAATCATTATATCTCTAAATCTTAAATCATTTGTTGCCAAGTTGCCAATCCTGTCAATTTTATCTCCAACCCAATTAAAATCCCCTCATATTAAGAACATCTCCAGTGAATACTTACTTATACGTTTATCAACATTTTGAATAAAGTTTTCTTTCTTATATTATTTGCTGAAAAGTATTATTAATTATATAAATTCTATTTATTTCAATATGTACTTCCTTAAAAAGACCCTCTTCATTCCTTTCCCATACTACCCATCTCTTATTTTTAATTATTGTTGCTACTCCCACTTTTTACTTCGCCATATTTATGGTTACTTGTTAGTTCAATAGCAATCAATTTTTCTTCAATTTCTTGTTTAAAATCTTTAGTTAGGCCATTGTGTGTTTTTTGTAATAAAAATATATCTATTTAAATTGCAAAGTTCATCTATTTTACCCATATCTTTTTTTCATTTGTGTTAACTGAGGCTATTTGGTTATTTTTTTATTATCATTTGTTATTATTTATTAATGATAAGTGATTATTGAATATTTTTGGTGAGGTTGTTCCTCCTTCTGTAGCTTCTATGGGAGGTGGGGTGGTACCCTCCCCCACATTGCAATTGTGCTGTCAAATTCTTCTTTGTGGATTTCGTTTATGCCCATGTCATTCCCATGTCTGATTCCGTTTCCTGCTTTTCTGTTTCCATTTTCGCTTCTATTTTCATTTTCCTCCACAACATTTTCTTATCTTACCTTTGTTCCTTCCTTTTTCTCCTATTTCTCCTCTAGCGATATGCTCTCCCTCTCCGTGTTGGATAGTGATATTAATTTTTCATCTTCCTTTAATTTTTCCTCTCTGGTGTAATAGGGGTTAGCATAGAATCTATTCCCAACTTTATTTCTCCCCTTCTGTTGTTGCTGGGCATCATTTTAATAGGGCTAAGGTATTTTCCCCACTTTCCCTGATCCGTACTATGTAATATAGATTCCTCTCTATTTGTTTTTTGTTTTTTTACTTCTTGCCTTACTGCTCTCTCTCTCTCTCTCTCTCTCTCTCTCTCTCTCTCTCTCTCTCTCTCTCTCTCTCTCTCTCTCTCTCTCTCTCTCTCTCTCTCTCTCTCTCTCTCTCTCTCTCTCTCTCTCTCTCTCTCTCTCTCTCTCTCTCATTTCCTACTTCTTTTTGTCACTCTATTGTTTGTTTCTTTATCTCATCTCTGGCTTGCTGACATATTTTCCTAATGCCGGCCAATATTTCATTCTGTTGCGCTTCTGTTAGATTTTCCTTTTGTGTAATATTCACACTCGCATAATTCTTGATTGTGCTGGGTTGGGATGATATCGTGCCATGTGTTACCATTTAAGAACACGCAATATAATGTTGATTTTAAATAACTGTAATTGCTGTCGACACAAAAGTGCTTTTATATTATATCGTTTAAATGTAATAAAATAACTATTTATAAATAAGGCTTCAGTGCCTTTAATATATGTTTTAAATGAAATATTTACGTTCATTAATATTTGCAAAATGTTTAAACTTAAAAATGAAAATGAAATACTATAATTTGCTGGCACTGCAAGATATAAATTTAAGGAAGTATTTTTAATAATGTGTTACAGATTTATAAATCTTTACACAGTACTTATTTTGTACATTGACTATGAAAATAACATGATTTGCAAGAGAAATCAATACAACCCACGATTCGGTTTATATACATTGCTATTTGGTAGTGTTTTGTTTACCATACTGACCTTATTCATAAAATGTTGCAAAATGGTTTTCGAAAGATATTAATTTGAAGAAAAGATAAGACTTTATGTTTTCTTTATGGTAAACAATGAAAACATTTTTGAAGGTTGGCGGGGATGGGTGGGGTAAAAATATTCTAAATGCCATAACTAATATATATATATATATATATATATATATATATATATATAGATCAGGCGATGTCCAAATGCGCTCTGGTCAGAATCAGGTAATATTCGTCAAAATTACTCCTAATAATTAACTTATCTTGTATTATGGCAAAACACATGATTGTGGAGGAATCGTTGGAATTTGCAGTAAACAGCATCAGATTCATGTTTACAAAAAAACAAATCATTACTAGATATTATTTATGTCATGACATCTTCAGAGTTATAAATCATCGTTGAATCCCCGTATTATGTCACAATTTGGCGTGTGCATCTTCAGATGCTAGAACTACATTGGTTCAGAAGGAACGAGACGAACTTTCATATGATGCAACTGTATTACTAAAATGAAGGAAATGCTCGCTCTACGCAAAATTTAAATGGCATTAAAAGACTTTATATGACTAGATGTACTTTATTAACTGGAAACATTATGGATACAATTTGCTATGTTTGCTTGGTCGTTATAATGAATATTTCTCGCATGATTATATTTTATGCTAGCCTTTTTGCAGCCGTTCAAATGATCGTATATTTTTATTATTATTATTATTATTATTATTATTATTATTATTATTATTATTATTATTATTATTATTATTATTATCATCATCATCATCATCATCATCATCATCATCATCATCATCATCATCATTATTATTATTATTATTATTATTATTATTATTATTATTATTATTATTTATTGCAAACATTATGAAGCAGTGACGTTATTGATTAAACTGAGGAATATGGACAGTTGATGTTATTATAATATATGGATTATGTACTATTATGTCTCTAATGTCTTTTCTAGTTAACCAGTCTATCTGCCTATTTATCTTCTTGCCATCTTTGTCATCGTGGTAATTGTTACATGTAGGCTCGTACAAATGTAACAAAAGAAAAGTGTGAAGTCAAAAGGCTTTGTAAATTTTAACAAAATAATTTATTTCCCTAGAAAACAATGTATAAATAGAAAATAGGACTTACGGTTTGTACAAATACTCCAAAATTTAATCCTAGAATTGAAAAATAGACGCCCAATCACTAAACAGTTCAAATTAAATCCAGTTTCGAATCTCGGTGAAGTTCTGATAAAGAAGCGATGACATCAGATGAGGTAGCTCTAATAATGCTTGAATTTTATGAATCAAGAATAATGTTACGGCTTTAGAATTCCAAATAATTTCCACTGAATGTCTTTGTCCAAAACTTTATGAGCAACACTTGTAAAAGTTTCCCAGAAATTTGATTATTAATTCCGAAAAATATTACGATTGACCTGGAAAACAGTGATATTGAGTATTAAATCCCACTAAAACGCCACTTCGACACTTGAGATATGTTACATGATCATTTACCAAAAGACATTTGACACGTACGCCAGGATAGTATTATTTAAGAACCGATCTTTAAAAAATGTTTATAACAAATGGTGATCACGTAAGTGAGGTATGACCTTGATAACGACCAATCATTTTAACTCAGTGTTTACCAAGTCTCTGAACTAAGGTCAGCTAAAAATAATAGTAATGTAATACTTTTACGTTAAAAAATTGTAATGTAATACTTTTACATTCTATGCAAACATAATTTACATTTTAAAAAATATCGAATCCTGTGAAAATAATCATTGCAATAAATGTAATAAAATAAAAATAAAATGACTAGTCTGCGTATCACTGACTGACCTTGTTATAGCTGTACTGCCTGAAGGTTATCATGCTTACAGTTGGGTAGAAAAGGGCAACTGGTTCCTTTTATTGTATTTTGTCATAACAATATTAGATTTATCTACACAAATGGCTTCATACACTACCTCAGAATATCTATTTTTGATCTGAATCAAACGTTTACCAGTGAAATGATCTCTTATCTGCATATATTAGTATCGTCACCTTATAATAGTGTAGTAATTGAGGTACTCATATGGGATCTATGTGTGGCCTCAGATCAACTTTCATGAATTAAAGTTTTGTTCTGTTCTGTTCTGATCTTTAGTGAATAATATTGCCATAGATTAAAATAAATCGGCTTCTTAATGAAATTTTTTTTGTTAATTTAGTATGCTAGATCAGAATCGTAAATATTAATTTTAGTGCTTGAGTGAGAGGGTAAGCATAATAAGGATGAAAACAGTAACCCTTAGCCGGTGTTTGCAGACGATAGATTTGCCGTAAAGTACAACGAAGCAAAATGTTAATGTATTTTTTATATCAATGAAGGTAATGCTTTTCGGATGTGTACCACATTTTGGACTCCTCTTCAAAGAATTTCTTACAGCGGCGACTTCAAAGGGATAAAACTACGAGCTGATCACGTGACAATGACTTTCCAGATAAAGCAGCATAATGTATTCTGATTATTGATGAAAACACGCCCGAATCATTCCAGGAACATGCAATTTTGAATGAATTTACAGTGTTAACATCTCAAGCCAAGTTTCCAGTATGTTATAACCCATCTACAGGGTTGACTTATTGGAAAAATGGTTAGAGCCTAACGTTTTTAATATGCCTCATCTTGGTTATCATTATGAACGCTTACTATGGTCAACCTATTGAATAAAGTGACGCTGTCAGCAATGCCGAAGTTGGGATTGTCAAGAATATTGTGTTAAAGAATGCCATGGGACTTCTACAAGCCGAATTACTGTCAACCAAGTTCCATTGTGCCTGGATGTGATTTGTTTGATGAAATTTTACAAATTCTAGTGTCAAGCGTGTAGTCTGAGCGCGAATTTTAGCACCTCAACGGGGTTGGTGATTTGTGCCCTCTTAATTGATTTGGCAATCGTTATCTAAGGAATGATTTTCTTACGCAATGTGAGTATATAGATAGAATATTTACAGAGAACTAAGTGAGACAATTGAAAAGAAATAACCAAATACGAGTCCCCGTCAACAGTAAAATGAAATACATTTTTAATTTATTAACATATAACTAAAAATTGCAATTTCAATCCAACAGATTTACATCAATGGAATTTAATAGCAGTGTTCAATTTACGGATTCGTTCATCATCGTTACCAGCGGTGAAAAGAATACAATGTCCACACTGCCTTGCATAACCTGGCGTTGTTCTTCTATAGGCTTTGTACGTCTAGCGTGTATGCTTGGTTCTTCCTCTGACCCTTCATATTCTGAACTCTCTAATTGCGGACTTTTCTCTTGGATTGTCCTCGTTGGGTTCTCGGGAAAGGATATAAAACGTTGACCCCTTAAATGACAAGAATACCGCTAAAGGGGCACATGTTTTCACCACCCATCCGATTATATATAAAATCTCTCGCTTTCGTTATTTCAGAACCATAAATAGCTATCCACACTGCATAAATTCTGACCTAATGTGACCTTCACGATTAACGGTCCTTACAAATGACCCCTGTAATATATATCCATAGATACATCCAAGCATGGCTTAATTAGATTTCGCTTCACAGCAGCAATTGACACGTGGGCTGTGTATATAAACACAAATGCCGTAAATATCAGCAAACATAACTGTGCGTTTTCTTATAGCTAGCCAATTCCACTCAAAAAGATAAATGTTCGATTAATATTGTATAAGATTCACTAAATTCTAGCTTACAGTAACCAATAACATGCAAAATCATTTAGACATTTGCAGAATCGTATATAAATATGCAATGATCATTAACTCACTGTAAACAGCATCATCCTATAGATCAAGGAAATTAATTCATGTAGCCATAAGAAATTCAACATATATTGAATTAGGATTACATCACAAATTCGTCAATTATATAAATGAACTAACAATTGTTAAGTTAAAGAATTCAATTGCATAACACTCTAACATATCAAAACAGTATTATGAAATAAATGCACGAAACGCGCGTGAATCATAAGCATACCAAACAAGAATAATCGGACTAAGGAATTTTGCGCTAAGCAGTTACCTTAAATTTCCCATTATTTCTAAAGTGTACGCCTTAATTTTAACTGGCTAATCAACTGTTTCTAAATTTTCCCACAATAAATCATGTTTTTCATCAGTTTTTGACTGCATAAACTACGATGCAATTAACTGTGCTTTAAAGATCAATTATTTGACATAAGGTCTCCTGCAGCCGTTACGGTCGGTAATTGTAATGTACTCTCTGCTACTATACCGTTACGATGACTGGATCGATTCCTCTGAAGGTTAAACGTTGGCCCTTTTATGTTTCAGAGATAAAATAAGAGAAATATCAGAGTGAACTTTTTCAAGACCTTTCTGGCTTGACTATGATAACTTTAAGGCACAAATTTTTTAATTTAGGATTCAGTACTTTCTCAAAATTCGACGTATTATATATATATATATATATATATATATATATATATATATATATATATATATATATATATATCTATATATATATATATATATATGCAATAAACTGACGACGAACAGTACGAAACTAGTAACTAACTAGCCTAAGCGCTTTCGACCCTTAATGAGTTTTTTCAAAGGCAAATACAAAACATATATACGACCAAAAAAAATAAACACAAAAACGTTGTGTTTGTAAACCTCTACATGGCTGTCTCCACATGTGTTAAAACTATAAATACAACCAGCTTGTATAGACTAGTTGCGGAAACTGTTTCCGCAACTAGTCTATACAAGCTGGTTGTATTTATAGTTTTAACACATGTGGAGACAGCCATGTAGAGGTTTACAAACACAACGTTTTTGTGTTTATTTGTTCGTCGTATATATGTCTTGTATTTGCCTTTGAAAAAGACTCATTAAGAGTCGAAAGCGCTTAGGCTAGTTAGTTACTAGTTTCGTACTGTTCGTCGTCAGTTTATTGCATCTATTTTAATTAATCCCTGACCACACGTGATCCCTTGGTGGATCCAGTACGCATGAAAGGGCTGTTATTCGCCATATGATTTGTATTCTTTATATATATATATATATATATATATATATATATATATATATATATATATATATATATATATATATATATATATATATATATATGAAAAATTGTTCAGATTTCACACACATAAATTATAATGAATCGAATAATATAGTTCAGTATTGTAACCACTACCTAAGCATTTATTTCTATAATGGGTAGTTTCTGCTTCATCATAAATATTGCTTGACAGCCTTTATCTGATAGTGTAACAATGATTAAGGTTACCAGAGCTTTTAATTATTATACCGAGACATCTTCTGTACAATCCTTAGTGCATTTGTTATTTTATTTTAAATTGCCACATACTGATAAGTTTACCACCTTTATTGAATATGACCATTTGAGTTTTATCGCTGTAAGAGTTAAACGCAATCTATCTCGATATGAATCAAATTTATGTAGGGTAATGTGCAACCAAACTAACTGCTGCAGCAGGGATCCCTCTGCACTTCAGAAAGGTTTAGCCATTCATTTTTAACAGCAAAATTGTCTCTATTGTTACATCTATATGAGTTTAGATAATCTTTTAAGCCGCTACAAAAATTATTCGTTTAAGTGCATTTGGCACACACCGGAACGGTTCATCCTCTGATATAAACGTAGTTACGGCACACCATCTGAGTCACGGAGACGCTAGAATTAACTCCGGCGCAATCGATGAAGACAAAGAGTAAGTTGTATATGGCATCTGTTGATTGTCATGGCCTTTATCCAAGATGTGCTATTTTCGTTGATGCCACCATGTTTTTTGTTACATTTATTAATTTTTGCAAGTAAAATTGGGTTACAGCTAAGTTTTTTAGGTACTTGGGTTGGAGATTAAGCTGTAAGAGTCGGCGTTATTGCGAGCTCATTTTAGTTCCACCTACCGGATACAGCTCAACCCGTAGTTGTCAGGGACGTGTCTAAAACACGTATGTCTCAGATTATCGCTAGAGACTCAAATACAAGTAAACCAACATTGTTTTATCAAACATTCACAATCTCCTCAAGAAAAGCTAGCTTTTGCCTCAGCTTGCTTAGTGTTATCAGACATTGTATCATATCTACAGCGTTTGTGAAATGCAGATGAACAGTTATCCGTGGCTATAACGGGGTTGGTGGGTGGTGTGAATTGTGAGCTGTCAGTACGTGTGCACTTGATTGAAAAAGATTACTTTTTTTTTCATGCTTATATACCAATATTGAAGCAAAATTAAAAATTCAGATAATATATGAATATATGTTTCGTCATGTGTTGCTTAACATGTCATTTTGTAACAGCAGTGATAGATGTAGTGTGTTTAGTGACCCTTGAAACCCAGATGTTACCCTTTCTCCAAATTTAGACTTTTTTAATGTCAAAAGCAAAAACAATGAACTTGTACTGTATAAGGAGCTTTTAAATTTGTTGTGCATTTGCATTAAATTAAAAAACCAAATTTATGGAATTATATTTTTGTGCATGACAAAATCTGTAGTTTTAAATTGCATTTTGCCACCACAAATAGTTGTGAAACAAACTTAATTCATAGATCCAGCGTGACATACAACAGTCTTAGATACAACATCCAGGTTATTGCATAGGTGAAGCCTCTCCTATCAACGCCTAGCATCCATTTTAAATATTGTTTAATTTAAAAATGGACAATCGTTTTCATAACTAAAATACAAACTGGTTTTTTTTACTGAATGTTCTTTTGTTGCCTTATTACCTAGTTCCTTTCTTCTAATTCCTTGATCACATCTGATTGTGTCTATGTACCTAATCCATATAACTGTCAATAACATCAATTAATTTAAAAATAAAATGTTTTCCTGTCTCTAGGCATTTTTTACACATGTGACTATGAAAGCTGACAAGAAGTCTTGAGGCTTAAAACTACTTTCATTTTGGATGGATACACACAGTAATGAGCTATAAGCCACCAAATAGTGCTTACATGCTTCTACATGCAGATGTTATGTTTTCACAGCGAGTAAATTATGAACTACATCATCATTGGGTTACTCTTGCTGTTGCTGACCGAGACTGCATGGCAGGATATGAACATAGAAACTTATAAGTTCATTTCAGAAAATTCTTATATTAATATAAGTCTTTGTCCTTAACATTAAAGTATATGAAGCAACAGTATTGAACATTAGATAAATAATTTTGACCATAATAATAAAGTATAAGAAACAAAAGCCCTTTCCAGTTTTCTGACAATTTATTTTCGGGGATATAGTAAAGAGTTAGGTAGTGTGTAGCAGATTATCATTTTAATATCAAAGAGTTCTTCTGTTTAAATCATAAATTTAGCATAATAAATCAATTGGAACTTACACATCATTAATTATTTATTTTCTACGTTTTAGACATTTTTTAATTTAACAATATTGATATCATGCCCATTAGTCTAACTAACTGCTTTGAATAATGGTCGAGAGGTTAATGTTTCACCTACAGGGATGCTGAAGCTGGCGTATCTATGCAAGAGAGAGCACTCTTCTTGTTAATTACCTGGATGTTCGGATCTATGAATAAAATTAATTTCTTGTATCTAAGCAAAATATTTTTTGCCACCATTGTTAGGAACTTAAGGATTTCTGGATAAGGAGGAATTATATTTTATTTTAAACAATAGATATTCAGTTTGTGTTCAAAATTCAACTTAGAATGGCCATGCTGTTCTTTCCCCTCACCTAGTAGTTTGTTTTTCTCATGCCAGGTCATTCTGTACATAGTGCTTGACCTTTTTCTCAGTTGCAAAATGCCCTATTTTGTTTCTCACACAGGTGAAGAGTCACTAATGTTTTCGATTTAATTTCAATATTGTTGATGCTTGTAAGAGGCAGTGTACATATAACTAAAGTTTAGGCTGCCTATTATATAGCTAATCACTGCTGATTGCATCAAGAAAGCTATAGTCTATTGTAACTCAACTGCTTCTGGCAGCAAATTAGGACGTTTTGGTGCTGCCATTTTGGCATGACTGTTTTGGTTCCACCGTTTTGGCACCCCCGTTTTGTCGTGATTATTTTGGCATAGCTTATTAACATGAATGTATTTCTCAATATAAATAGTACATTTTTTGCAAGAAAAACATCTATTTTTTAAGCATTCCTAAAAATTTGTAGTTTATCAACGTATTCAAGAAATATTCAAAGCATATCTCAATAAAAGTAGTACATAACATTTGGAAATAAAAAAAACTTTGTTATTTTAATGCAGAAAAACTTTGTTATTTTAATGCATTTAAGCCTATAAATATGTTAATTTTTAAAAGTATTCAAAATTTGATTCAATGAATAGACCTACTCTTCAATTCCATAAAATTGCTACCTTTTTGGTAACTTGTCCAGTCCATCAAAAAGTTAAGCACTAATCCTCGAAGGTACTTGATGTTTCGTTCTCAGTAACTCTTTAACAATTTTCCTGAGTCTGATGACCAGCGCCAAAATGGCTCTCCACCAAAAATGGCTCTATGCCAAAACAGTTGTGCCAAAAAGTCACATCCCCTCCTGGCAGTATGCATCCTACTGGATAATGTTTGATACACAGTTAAACAGATATAAATAAGAGAATTATATGCACTGTAGATATAAGTTTTGTTTATTCTAAATAATGAGATGATTATTTCCACTTGTCCAAGAAGTCACAATAATTAATGTATGATTATAAGATAGCACTGCATTGACTATGAGCTTCTCAGAGTGTTCTTAAATTGTTCCAAAGAGGTCTTGGTAGTTGTTAGTTAATAATTGAATGACATCATATTGTTTATAGTATTAAATTAAAACTAAACTCAAATGGGAAAACTTCTGCTTTAACTTTTAGTGCTTCATTTCTGACAAGACAAAATTGAAGCATACATCCATTTGTAACACCTGCCTTTCCCATCAAGCTGAGAACAGAATTTTCTTGATCATTTTGAATTACAGTCCAGGGCTTGAAATCATGAACTTTATCATAACTCACAGGATCATGATAATAAAATTGTTGCTAATACTTCCTAAATTTTACTAATTGTCATGACTCTATGGTCTTAAACAAAGTAACAATAGAGAGTAAAATGAAAAATATTTTGTAAAATTCAAAATATAATTTATTTTCCTAAAATTTAAAGTGGCAAGTACTAATAACATACAGTTGGTAAATGAAATCCTAAATTGTCTTAAAATTTGTGTCACACATAAGCCAAAAATATCTGGTAATTCATATTAAGTTTACTTCATTGTGCTGATGTGCCAGTAATATTGATTTATTACAGTTATAATCCAAAGTGTCTTTAAATGTGACTATAGTTACTTGAACTGAAAAGTCTGAGCGCCTTTTAGTTCCAATGAATAATTAAGATAAATTCATTTAAAGGATCACAACTGTTTGTTTCCTCTAAGACTGATGATAATGCTTGGAGTAACTAATTTCCAGTAAATCATCCCTTGCATTAAACCTGAGATCTAATGCAGAAAGCAGAATGAGAGGCACATGTTCAGTTTATCTTGTAAACAAAGTCAAGTACATTAGCAGGTAAGCATTCAGAAATTAGATCAGATGGAATTCCCTTGGGGAATTTGTGGCAATTTTGAAAATCATTTTATCCCTATTCTAATGTAAGGAATGGCCATATAAACAGGTGGTTTTCCCAATACCTCTTATCTCATCATATATTTGTAGTTGGGCGTAATAAAATGATATCAATTTGATTTCCCAACATGTGACAGGTCTTATAATAATTACATATCTGTATCTTATAAGTTATTTATCTAGACCTTGCAATGATTATTCACCAAGATCTTGTAATGGTTATTTACTTAGATCTTGTAGCAGTTATTTATCTAGATTTTGTATGGTTATTTATATAGCTATTGTAATGGTTACTTATCTAGATCTTAAAATAGTTATTTACATAGATCTTGTAATGGTTGTTTATCTGGATCTTGTAATATTTATATAGATCTTGTAATGGTTATTATCTGGATCTTGTAATATTTATATAGATCTTGTAATGGTTATTATCTGGATCTTGTAATATTTATATAGATCTTGTAATGGTTATTTATCTGGATCTTGTAATGGTTACTTATCTAGATTGTGTAATGGTTATTTATCTAGATCTTATAATGGTTTTTTTCTGGATCTTGTAATAGTTATTTACTTAGATCTTGTAACAATTACTTGTCTAGGTCTTGTAATGGTTACTTATCTAGGTCTTGTAATAGTTATTTTTCTGGATCTTGTAATATTTATTTAGATCTTGTAATGGTTATTTATCTAGATTGTGTAATATTTATTTAGATCTTGTAATGGTTATTTATATAGATCTTGTAATAGTTATTTACTTAGATCTTGTAACAATTACTTATCAAGGTCTTGTAACAATTATTTATCTAGGTCTTGTAATGGTTACTTATGTAGAATGAATGTTCTTACCATCATTATTTGTAAAGCTACTAATTGCAATAGATATTTGTTCCTATATTAAATTGAAGTTGATAAAACTTTCAAAATGGCTGTATTGATGGTATACTAAAAATCTTATATGACTACTTCCTCTGAATTGATGGTTATAACCACAGAGGGTTTTCACTAAATTACTTGAACTATAATAATCAAGTTCTGAATGAAAATGGTGCTAATCTGACCTCTAACATGGCACCTAATCCTATTGCTATCACTAGTTTTACAAGAATGATGTCATCAACATTTGTTTGTACTAAAACACCTCTTGCAGTATTTTACTGGTTTTAAATTAAATTGGTGTATATTTGACCACAAACAGCAAAGGAGTTAAGGGAATTTCGAATGCCAGATCTATTTGACCTAAGGGTCAAGTCAAAGGTCATTGCTTGCATTTTTATATCTCTCTGAGCTTATGAACAGAGTAACTTGTACATATACAGTTTAATTTTGATTGGACTTTTATTTAGCTGCTTGGTTGGATTGTCAGCACTCATGCATGAAGTTTTAGGTCAAACTTCATTAATAGTACTTAGGTTAATTTTTGTCCATGATTGTAAATTGTACTTTTGATTATGGTCACTTGTAAGCAGAAAGGTTAGATAGCATTTGAGTTCAAGGCCAGTCTGATTTACAATTTGGCTGTTTTTCTCTGATGGATTGCATAACATTCTCTTATGATATAGGTCAAATGAAAATGTATATACATAGGGATTTTATTACAAAATAACTCATTTCTGTTTTAGATCTATCTGTGGGAATCCATTTGTGATCAGAATTTACAGTTGTGTTGTTGAAATCAGATATAATTAAAGATGAATTTATTTATTTAAAACAATCATTGGAGTTAGCAATACATCACTTTGGATTTTTGTGAACTCATTCAAAGACATTCTGGATTGCATCATTATGTTATATTGGGACATTCAAGACTGAGTTTATTTGAACATTCTTTAGTTTTGGACTGGTGATAGGACAGTTAAGATTATTTGGAATTTAGTCCAAGACTCAAAAGTCATCATGGACATCTTTGACCCTATTATTACCTATAACACCTAAAAAAAATCTCCAGTTTGGGATAAATTGTTCAGATTACAATAATGAAGTAATCATTTAACAGCTTGTTCTGTAAAACAAAATTGGTCTGATTACTCAGCCAGGCATAATTACACCAGTTGCAAGGACTGATGAAATAGAAGACAGGTTCCTTTGAACAAAAACTGGTCTTCTTTTCCATTGTTTTTTGTTCAGTTTTGTACCAAAACAAGTATAATTTTCAAAAGCAGATTTGAACTTTAAAATGGTATGTGTAGTAAATGGCCTTAAAAGCTCTATTTTTATTCTATCAGTAGTAGCATAACATATGTTAAAAGGAAGAGAGCAATAATTATAGGAAATCAGTCAGTCTGTTGCCCATTCATATGTCATAGCCTTTGCTTTGAACACAAAGTTTATAGCTTTCTATAGGTAAGTGGCATTTACTGAGATACATACAAATAATTTACTAATCTTTCAAAAAGTTGGAAATAACTTTCTGCATTTCATCAGCTTGATAGAAGTTTTTTCAGGCAAATTATTTAAGTTTTTTTTTCTTTAACAAACCAGATGGTCACTTCACTTAGAATACAGATTGGGTAAGATCTTAAATTAGAGGAACCCAGGGCATTCAGCTATCAGATTTATTTAGCACTGGGCCAGTTAATAGTAGTAAATCCTCAAAATTTCCTCTTGTTGCCTTGGCTGTGACAGTAAAATAAAACATTTGCTTACTTATTAAAAATTTTCATAAAAATAAAACTAAACGGAATGCTATCATTGATAAAGAACTTTTATTAAAATTTTCATATTTATTATAGAAAATTAACTTGCATGGTTCAACACAATTTTTATTTGAGTTACATTGATTAAAAATTGACAATCTCATCAAAATTTTAATTATTGATCTTTTTAAATATATTCTTTTTCAGGGTAGCTATCGTTCCTGGAAGGAAAAAAAAATAAATTCATATTTTTGGTCATCAATGATACTGCCTCAATATGATGTGGCCAGATGCACCCAATGATGTAAACCATGATTCTTTTCCTCGTTCTTGTCTTTTTGGTGCAATTCCTAGTTCTTGTCTTTCTTTCTTTACATTGTGATTTTCATTTCTTCTGTAGCAGTCATATATCTTTTGATAACATGCTCATACCATTATCATAGAAATTTTGTAATTATGTAGGGCACTAAATTCACCTTAAACAATAGAGCCTTTTCACTTTGACGTGTATGTATATAATGTATGTGTGTGTTGTTTGTATATTAGTGTTTTATGGCAAGTCAGTATCATACTACCTTTAAAGTAACAATTATACATTAAGTTCTTAAAATGCAAATACATAAAATTGGAAGAATATATTTTGTCTTTTTTCAAGGAAAGGACATATTTTAGGAGTCCTAAAGGTCCCACATTCAGTCTAAGAATTTATCTGCTGATGATGTGTTGAAAATTGATATATTCATAATTTTAAGAATAAAATAATATTGAAATATTTATTACTTCATTAAATAATGCAGCATAAGAAAATGAGATCAACAGGAAATAAGTTATTTCTTTTGATGAGGTTCATTGATTTGTATAAGGACTGAGAAGAGGATATAAAAGAGTGGAGGGAAGGACACTGATGACAAAAGGGAAAGAATTTGGTGCAGAATCGGGTGGGCATTAGGGAAAGAAAGTGGAGTGTCCCTTGATTTCTGTTTACTAGAGCACTGTACATAAAGTAATTACAGTGTAATAAATCCGATGTCCACAGACCTACCATATGTTGAGGCATGATAGGCACCTCAGAGTTAGTATTTTGATGCCATCCATAGTTTATGAATACGTTGGTGACTTGGTAACTTTTAGACAGCTTTAGGCTTCTTCAGTCATTGTTCTTTGAGCCGTAATATAAAGTTGCAAAGCATGTCAATGAGCTGTGTTGATTTACCATAATTGTGAGATCAGTGGAGATCTTACTTTTAATTATTAAAGTAATCAATATGGCAGTTTTGTTAATTATCCAGACTCAATGGGAGATGTACATTTTATTTAGATTTATCAGCTGTTCATATAAAAATATATTTTGCCTTGAAAATAGTTTTAGTTACACATGATTCATTTTGCAATAAACTTAAGATGTATTTTTTGGACCTGTTAAGTAATATTTACATCTGATAAGACTTTGATATTATTCTTACACTCAGACTGAACTGGAATTTCTGACATTTGGTTGGCTGACATCAAATTAATGACCAATCAAAATATCAGAACTTTGAGTTGAGTGTTTCTAAGTGAGAATTGATTTATTGACAGCTAAAAACACTATCATTGATCCCAATTGATTGCTGATCAATTAGACAGGGCCAGGTGACACTTCTTTCACAAGTATGTCCTCTTTCCCTAATGCTTGTTTGTTTGAATTCTTGCTGATTGAATTCTGACACATGGAAATCTCTTTCTGTAGTTATTTGTTTCTTTTTGTGCCAGAGTATGTGTAAAATTGTCTGTACTTAGTCAGCAGTGTTGTTGAACCATGTATGCCAAATTTCTCAACATATTCTTTCATATTAAAAAAGTTGATATGGCCTATGTAAATGAGTAAGCAGTACTTTGTTGATACTTAGTTGCAGATTATATAGTGAGATGGCTTGTTAGGTGGAGAAAGCCATTCAACTAAGAGGTTTTGGACTTGATACCCTGTGGTTTCACAAGGTTATGTAGGGATGTAGTGTAGGCCCTTTTGCCAAACCTAAAATGATGTAAATAATATTTATCATTTTTAAATGAAAATTCTAAATTCAGAACATCAAAATGAGATGTAAAGTTGAATGTGTTCTTTAATTGCTTTCTGATTTTTGAAAAAATGTTTGTGGAGAAAACATTATTCTCACAAATACAGGAATAGATGGAGAGAATCTTAATCTGCACATCTGCATCTAAGGTTCTCTTTCACCCACTGAGATGCATTATTTTGTTCAACAAATTAATCAAATTTATCCATATTGGCCAGTTTCAAGTCAGACTGGATGCATGATGTCCTGCCATCAGGTTATTATAACTTATTCAACATGTGTTTTATATAGATCTAAATTGAACTGGATCTTCGCTGGCAGTAAAGTTGATTCACTGCTGAATGCATTTCCTTTTGGAGAGTTTGTGAAGGGAAATGAAAAGTGATCAGATTTCTAGAACCATGCATTAGTAATAATGAAAGCTGATGTAGCTTTGCAGTACATCAATACTGTATGCTGCTCTTCATTTGTTTGTAGTGTAAATAATCTGTTGTAAAGAATAAGATAGATGACTTAACAGACTCATTTGAACTAGAACCATCAACTTATGATGCTGAGTGCAATGTCAATGAAGCAAACCCCAAAATTACAAATTTGCATGTTCCCATAGACCCCAAAAATATGGAAGTGAATATACACATTTTTTATGGAATGATAGGTTAAATGGGTCCAAATATGATGAACTCCTGATAGTTGTGCTCGGATTACTCTAGCAACCAAATTAAAAACAATGCTTTTAGTATCAGATGACAGAAAAGACAAATTTAATTAAATAATAGTAAAGTTGAGAATCGTGTGTTTAATTTTAGTACATGTGTGAACATTTAGTGCAAAAAAATTATTTGAACAGTTTGTGATATATGAAATAATGACACAAAAAATGAACTCTTGGGATGGCATAATATAGATAAGCATTTAAACAAAGAGAGGATAAAAGGATGTTACCAACAAATTGAAAGAAAGGAGGTGAAAACATATTTTCACGAGGCTCAGGCCCACATTAGAAAAGTGAATAAAGTCCCAGCTACCATTTACTTAGAGCTGTGTCTTAACTTGAGTAATATGATGGATAGGCAAGTTCATACTTAATACTGTCCAGGTCACAAAGACCCTGTAATAACCTGGAGAATCTGCATAGAACTTTAGTAAAGATTTTAATGAATTGGGTATATTACTCCCAGGCTTAGTACAAGATCATGTATTAAAATTTTCATTAGACGTACTTAAACACAAATTTGTGATGGCAAATTTTATCCATGCCAGTTTGAGAGATACTGTGAAACCTGTCTTGAAAGACCAGTTATGTGAGACCACCTGTCTTGAGAGACCATATTCTCAACACACAAATTTAATGATTATATAACATTGTGACCTGTTATGAGAGACCACCTGTTTTGAGACATAATTTTATGACAAAGGGTGGTCGTTCAAAACAGGTTCTACGGTATCATACCTTTGACAATGCAGTGAACACTTTAATGACCAAGACTAACTAAAACATGCTTGGCTGTATAGATCTGAATGTTGCATCAAGCTGTTTGGTGACCAAGATTAACTAAGAAAAGCTCAACTGTAAAAATATGTTAGATAAATCAAATAGTTTATTGACTAAAATTAACTAAGAAATGCTTGGCTGTAATAAATCTATTGGATACATCAAGCAGTTTGGTGACCAAGATTAACTTAGAAATGCTTGTCTGTATGGATCTGTTAGATGAATCAAACAGTTTATTGACCAAGATTTACTAAGAAATGCTTGGCTGTATAGATCTGTTAAATGCATCAGACAGTTTGGTAACCAAGATTAAGATATGTTCAACTGTATAGGTTTGTTAGATGAATCAACACTTTAGTGACCAAGATTAATTAAGATATAATCAACTTTATAGATCTGTTAGATCAATGTTTTCACTGTAATTGAGTATTTTTATTTTAGACAGTTCATGCTGTATTTGGATATTTTTATTTGACACAGTACAGTACACATAATTTAGCCAAATCACATAGTTTATATTGGTCAATTTGTTTTAATTAAATATTTTTGGTTCAGCATATTTTAATATTCTTTATGTGGATTTAGTGAATTTATATACATAAAATATGCATATATACTGTTTATCTGAAGAACTGTCCACATTTTTTCAGAGGACCTAAATCTAAGTAAACAACATTTGGAAAAAAAAATTGGTGTTCAACAATGTTTGTTAATTAGATCCTTTTCCATGTTGGCTGACAGGTGCTTGATCAATCATCATGAAAGTTTTTTTCAAAGATGAGCTGGTTGAAATAATCTTACTTATCGCCATTTGTATTTCCATTATATGATCTAGTCTTCTTTCTCCACTTTTAAGATCCAGCTACAATCTACAGTATCAAGTCGCATGGATATGTCCACCATGGTAAAGGCCATTAAAGTTGTAGCTTGATTGATTAATTTGCTAAGATCTCATGTTTAATATCAGGAATAATTTAAATATATCTTGCCAACTGTAATATCTTGAATTGATGATGTAAAAATACCTCAATGTTAAAAGCATATTAATCTGACGTATATATATTAACAAACATTTGATGCTTTTCTTATCTTTATATTTGTATATGTTGTCCATCTGTCCATTTGCAAACAATTTTAATTTCTTACTCATGTATTCCACCACCTATTTACCAAACTTTGTGGATCTCTTGCTTTTGGGGAAAAGTAAGAACCTTTTGATTTCAGGTTCAAGGGTCAAGATCACTTGGAAAAAGATTAAATATATTTGACAAGTCAACTTGAGTTTTTCACTATCAATAGTTGCCAGAATATGTGTTTGCTTTGCACTCGGGATAAAGAAGAACCCTCTTCTTCACTATCTACAGTTACAAACTTATGAATTGCTGGTACTTTGGCTAAGAAAGAAACCCATAAATTTTAGGATCAAAATGTCTTTGGTCAGAATCACTGACTGAAAGATGAAAAATAGTTTCAGCAAAGTTACTCAAGGTGTCCATCATCTTATTGTTACAAAAAGTTTTGGATGGCATGTACATGTACATGGGGTAAAGAAGAAGCCTGTTGATGTTGGATTCAAAAGGTTATGGTCACTGTGACTTAGGGTAAGGATGATGTCTATTGCTTTTGGGGTCAAAGGTCAGTATCATTGTGTCTCAAAGAAAAGTGGCTTTTGCAGAATAATTTTTTTAATACAAAGTTCCATAACCAAACTGTATAGTAATAGAGAGACCTGTAGATTCTTGGTTTTAAAGGTCAGAGGTTAATGTCATTGCATGTTAAATAAGAAAATAATAGTTTCTGCACATTAAGTTTTATTCAGGTCTGTATACCATGACGAAATTTGTGGTCACTGAGATTCGTTAGGTATTAATAGTCAGCCATATGCATCTAATGCCTCACGATTGGGATATTAAGGATGGGGCAAGCATTTAATGTGCTATTTGTGGTACTGTTTTTATTTAATTCTTTTCAACTGAATTTAAAACCTTATATTTTAAGAGTATATTAATTGATCTAATTTACAATTTGATACTATAATAATCTAAATGCTATATAATTCTACATAATTCTGAACTGGCAGTACTGATGCCTTAATTTCGATGAAAACTTAAACAAAAATCATTTCATTTTGTCGTGAAGGGACGAGTTTGTGCTTTTATAAACATTGATATCACAATTTCTTTGATTTTTAAGGAGAATCCTTGTGTCCAAGACATCAGTTTTCTGAGTCATATTCCTTTTTTTCAGCACCAGAGGGTGGGAACTCCTGGGATTCCCTTCTCAAGGTTGATTGGACCCTTTATAGCTGGACAGGGTTATGCAGAACAGGATCCCTCCCATGGACACCCCCATGGGCATTCCCATGGACACTCTCATGGACAGCAGACTGGAGGACAAATGACTATTCCAAACTACCAGTAGGTACAGTACACACATTGTGGATTTGGGTGAACCATGCCATCATGATGGTCATTTTATCTGTCCACATTGTGTTAACTACAGATATGGAATAGTGGTCATTGTGACTGTTCATGCCAGGGCACATAGTGAATGGTTTAAGTTTTATTGGGTTTACCAGAAAGTCACCAGATATTATATTTTTAATTATTGGTAATTGTCTATTATTTAATGTGAAACTTACATGCCAGCAGTAGCCAGTGCAGAAAGCTCCTTTTAAACTTATCAGTATGCTTTTTAATTTTGAGAGACATTCTTGCTAAAACACAATGATATGCATGCATCATTAGAATATTCAAAGGATTGCTTGCTAAAGCGCAATAACTTGCTTGTATTATTAGAATCTATAAAGACCTGCTTGCTAGAACGTATGGACTTTTTTGTATTATTAGAATATTCAAAAGCTTGCTTGCTAAAGTGATGATATGCTTATATTATTAGAATATTTAAAGACCTGCTTACTAGAACACATGGACTTTTTTGTTTTATTAGAATATTCAAAGGCTTGCTTGCTAAAACAATTATATGCTTATATTATTAGAATATTTAAAGGTTTACTTGCTAAAACATGATATGCTTGTACTATAGAACACTCGCTAAAACACAATGATTTGCTTTTATTAGAACACTCAAAGACTGATAAAACACATTGACTTGGTTGTATTATTATAATATTCAGACTTGCTTGCTAAAACACATTGATTTACTTCTTGAAGATTAGGTCAGGGGATACCATTATTATTAGAATATTCACAGACTCTCTTGCTAAAACACAACCGCTTCGGTGGCCTAGGGGTTAGAGCATCTGCCTCGGATGAGGGAGGTCGTGGGTTCGAAGTACAAAAGACTTAGAAAAATGGTACCAACAGCTTCCTCACTTGGCACTCAGCATTAAGAAGTTAGTTAGGACTGGTCAGCCTGGTGTCAGAATAATGTGACTGGGTGAGACATCATGCTACATGTCTGCGGCATGATGCCCCAGTGCTAGACATAACTATAAACTGCCACACTGCAGATATTGTAGTGATATGACTGAAAAATTGTTAAAGCTACATTAAAAATCATAATCACATCACATCTTGCTAAAACACACTGACATGCTTATATTATTAGAGGTGAAGCACAAATAATTTTAACTTAAGAATCCTATGAAAATTAAGTATTACCTTAAAGATGAAATGTGTTATGATATAATGACTTTATTGATGTGGCTTTGTAAAATAAAAGAATTATTCTTCTTTTAAGAAACATAAAATACACCTAGGTATGAGTAGCTTGATACAAGGAGATAGATGCGAGAATCAGTATGAAACATTATTACAAGGACTGTTTTAATAAATTAAATAAAGAATATGGAAAACATTGTGATCATTATTTTTTTATGCCAGCCGCTTTAAGATTATTTGCTTAATATATTCCCACACATTGAAATGCACATACCAGTATACAATATGCATAAATCTAGCCTGTGTAGCACATAAGACATTCCCCACACATTGAAATCCATATACAAATATCCAATAATGAGTTACTTAAGACATTCTCCACAAATTGAAATACATATACAAATATCCAATAATGAGTTACTTAAGACATTTTCCACACATTGAAATCCATATACAAATATCCAATAATGAATTACTTAAGATATTCCCCACACATTGAAATCCATATACAAATATCCAATAATGAGTTATTTAAGACATTCTCCACACATTGAAATACATATACATATATCCAATAATGAGTTACTTAAGACATTCCCCACACATTGAAATCCATATGCAAATATCCAATAATGAATTAGTTAAGATATTCCCCACACATTGAAATCCAGATACAAATATCCAATAATTTGGAGGGTGGGAGACACTGTCCTCTGCCCATGAGATCCCATGATCATCACTGAGCTTAATCATTTAAATATTTTCAGTTGGAGTTAAATTTCTATACTCATTCAAAGCAGATACAGATGCATGTTAGTGTAAGTGGGGGAAACAAGAAGATAATGCAGATGCATGTTAGTGTAAGTGGGGGAAACAAGAAGATGATACAGATGCATGTTAGTGTAAGTGGGGGAAACAAGAAGATAATGCAGATGCATGTTAGTGTAAGTGGGAGAAACAAGAAGATGATACAGATGCATGTTAGTGTAAGTGGGGGAAACAAGAAGATAATGCAGATGCATGTTAGTGTAAGTGGGGGAAACAAGAAGATAAAGTAGATGCATGTTAGTGTAAGTGGGGGAAACAAGAAGATGATACAGATGCATGTTAGTGTAAGTGGGGAAAACAAAAAGATGATACAGATGCATGTTAGTGAAAGTGGGGGAAACAAGAAGGTGATACAGCTGCATGTTAGTGTAAGTGGGGGAAACAAGAAGATGATACAGATGCATGTTAGTGTAAGTGGGGGAAACAAGAAGATGATACAGATGCATGTTAGTGTAAGTGGGGGAAACAAGAAGATAATGCAGATGCATGTTAGTGTAAGTGGGGGAAACAAGAAGATAAAGTAGATGCATGTTAGTGTAAGTGGGGGAAACAAGAAGATGATACAGATGCATGTTAGTGTAAGTGGGGAAAACAAAAAGATGATACAGATGCATGTTAGTGTAAGTGGGGGAAACAAGAAGGTGATACAGATGCATGTTAGTGTAAGTGGGGGAAACAAGAAGATGATACAGATGCATGTTAGTGTAAGTGGGGGAAACAAGAAGATAATGCAGATGCATGTTAGTGTAAGTGGGGGAAACAAGAAGATAAATTAGATGCATGTTAGTGTAAGTGGGGGAAACAAGAAGATGATACAGATGCATGTTAGTGTAAATGGGGAAAACAAAAAGATGATACAGATGCATGTTAGTGTAAGTGGGGGAAACAAGAAGGTGATACAGCTGCATGTTAGTGTATGTGGGGGAAACAAGAAGATGATACAGATGCATGTTAGTGTAAGTGGGGGAAACAAGAAGATGATACAAATGCATGTTAGTGTAAGTGGGGGAACCAAGAACACAATACAGATGCATGTTAGTGTAAGTGGGGGAAACAAGAAGATAATGCAGATGCATGTTAGTGTAAGTGGGGGAAACAAGAAGATAATGCAGATGCATGTTAGTGTAAGTGTGGGAAACAAGAAGATGATACAGATGCATGTTAGTGTAAGTGGGGGAAACAAGATAATACAGATGCAAGTTAGTGTAAGTGGGGGAAACAAGAAGATAATGCAGATGCATGTTAGTGTAAGTGGGGGAAACAAGAAGATGATACAGATGCATGTTAGTGTAAGTGTGGGAAACAAGAAGATAATGCAGATGCATGTTAGTGTAAGTGGGGGAAACAAGAAGATAATGCAGATGCATGTTAGTGTAAGTGGGAGAAACAAGAAGATGATACAGATGCATGTTAGTGTAAGTGGGGGAAACAAGAAGATGATACAGATGCATGTTAGTGTAAGTGGGGGAAACAAGAAGATAATACAGATGTATGTTAGTGTAAGTGGGGGAAACAAGAAGATAATGCAGATGCCTGTTAGTGTAAGTGGGGGAAACAAGATGATACAGATGCATGTTAGTGTAAGTGGGGGAAACAAGAAGATGATACAGATGCATGTTAGTGTAAGTGGGGGAAACAAGAAGATAATGTAGATGCATATTAGTGTAAGTGTGGGAAACAAGAAGATAAAGTAGATGCATATTAGTGTAAGTGTGGGAAACAAGAAGATAAAGTAGATGCATATTAGTGTAAGTGGGGGAAACAAAAAGATAATGCAGATGCATGTTAGTGTAAGTGTGGGAAACAAGAAGATGATACATATGCATGTTGGTGTAATTGGGGGAAATAAGATAATACAGATGCATGTTAGTGTAAGTGGGGGAAACAAGAAGATAATGCAGATGCATGTTAGTGTAAGTGGGGGAAACAAGAAGATGATACAGATGCATGTTAGTGTAAGTGGGGGAAACAAGAAGATGATACAGATGCATGTTAGTGTAAGTGGGGGAAACAAGAAGATGATACAGATGCATGTTAGTGTAAGTGGGGGAAACAAGAAGATGATACAGATGCATGTTAGTGTAAGTGGGGGAAACAAGAAGATAATGCAGATGCATGTTAGTGTAAGTGGGGGAAACAAGAAGATGATACAGATGCATGTTAGTGTAAGTGGAGAAAACAAGAAATATTGCCAGAATAGAATGAATTTTGTTTTCGTTCATGTATGTCAACAGCAAACAGCAATGATTTCAAACTGATTTTGTTTTTGCAGTTAATACAATGTATATTGTAAGTCAACTTGACTGTCATCTGAAGTGTAGAACTACAGTAACATGCAAGCAATATTTGGTTCACATCCAATGTTAACAGTTACATCAAGTTGATATGTGAACAAATATGATTTTCCCATGAGTCATCCAGAAGTAATAGTCAGTGATGTATTAGGCTTTAGTCTTACAACAGAGAATTTTGTAATTGTCAGTATTCAGTAACCAATGCAAAAATCTAAAATAATAGTAATACCGTATTTTGCAGGCCTGTGTAAGTTGATGCAGAGTATAAGTCGAATCAGCAAATTTGGCAAATTTTCCATCCTTATCCATATATTAGTTGATGCTGAGTATAAGATGAGGCCAGATCAATACAGTGTTCCCTCACTACTTCACGGTTTGTTTATTATGGACTCGCTATTTGCGGGTTTTCAAAATATATTAAAAGATTATTATAAATCACAAAAAATTACCATTTACAGTAAATAGCGTATTTATTCGGCGGATGAATACACACCAAAAACAAAATGTAGTACTTGCACCCACTTGAGAGGCTACTTGCTGATGTGAGATTGTAAGGTTTAAGATTTTAAAACATTTTTATGAACATTTAAGTAGAAGTTTTTTAAATTAAGTATAGCATCCCTACTTTGAGGAAATTCATTTATCACATGTGGGCCTGAAATGGAACACCTGTGATAAGTGAGGGAATAATGTACCTCAGATTGTGTTTTTCACTTCATTCCACACACAAATTTTATCATCTCTGTAACTCAGTAACCTTCCAAGTCAGGATCATTAAATGTAAATAAAAGTATCTAATTTGTTTCACACAAAGTATTTTAAATGTATTATGTACTTTTAGCCATGTACAATAACACTGACCCAAAAATTTATTCAGTTACAGATAGAATAAAACTCTCATTGCATTGTGTAGTTCAATTATGAAAACTAATGGTTCATAAATATTAATTGTATCACTGTATGCAAGTTTTTATTACAAACAAAAGGGAAATTGCATCATTATTTCTAAAATGCTTTTTCCATTTGTTTATTTGGGGGTTTTTTGTGGGGCGGGATAGATAGAGAGAGAAGGATGCATATGTATTCCATTGCATTTTTCTTCTTGCACCTTGTGATTAAAATAAAATATGGTCTGATACATGTGAGAGAGAGAGAGAGAGTTCAGCTCTTTGTGGGTGGTGGTGTTGTTTTTTGTTATATTTACCTTATTTTACAAGTGTTGCTGAAGTTTTTGTCAGAGAGAGAAAATATTAATAAATGAAGCAGTAAATGTAAATTATGAAAATACATACCATACTTCTTCAGGGTTTATATATTCACAGTAGTTATACACATATTGTCTCCATTAGGTTATATCCAAAGAATGACCATTTTGCATGTTGTCTAATATTTTTTGCAAATGTAACAACTTCTCCATTCACAACAAATTAGATTTTGTATAAAGTACATGTACTCTTTCTGTACTTTGATTTTTGCTCATGCTAGATATATTTTAAATTGCTGTCAGTTTCATTGGCAAGTTAAGAAATGTCACAGGCTGAAAAATTTACACTAGTAACCACCTGGTTTTTCATTCATTATATGGTTCAGTATTCATAATACCAAGGGTAGCCTCATTTCCAATTGGTAGCCTTGCTAATCTGATCTGATCTGCTGAATCTTGACATCAAATAGGTGCTAGCTTGGAATGACTGAATACAGCCGTAGCATATTTAATTAGTATATAAATAACACTACAAAGCCATGTGATTCTTTTAATAACAGAAGTTGCAACAAAAACTGGAATTAATTGCTTACCCAGTGGTATTAATTAATTTGGAAATATGATACTGCACTTGTACATGAGTAAGATCAGTCATCAGGTACATGAACAATACTGATTTACAATCATGAAGAAATCTGTCTGTCAGTATGTCTGTCTGTCTCTCAATGGGGCATATGTTTTATTTAATTATTAGGTGCAAGAAGAAATTTGTGATGGAATATGTCATTGTCATGGTTATTCATCTTCTGTCTTGTAAATTCTAATGCTCATTATGTAATCAAATTTAAACGTATATTACAACGTACATTACTGGTACATTTTGCTTTAGTTTAATTGCATCTGATTTATATTAATATTTAATACTGATGATCCAGTAATTGTTTAAAATACTCATTTTGGGATTCCATTTTTTTATACACAATCTCTTCCCAAAAATGGAATATTTTTTACACTTTTTTTTGTACTCTTTACAGAATTTTTTCCATTTAAAAAATGTGATAAAGCGATTCGGATGTCATTATCCAAGTCAATTCGGACTATAAGACGAAGCTAAGATTTCCTGGTTAAAAAGTATCATCTTATAGGCCAGCAAAACAGTATTGGAAGTATGAAACAGTATTTTTGTATGAAATAATATTTTTTATGAGACAGTTTCTTGCAAATCATTTATTGGGATAGATCTGTTCATTACCAGCTTAGTCATGGTAAATGTATAGCACAATACTTGGGTAATGATACATAACATAGTATGTATCATTCAGTTAGAACCTAATACATTTTTTATAGTTGTATCTAGCTTCTTAACAGCAAAAATTGCAAATTGAAATTGCACAGAACTCCCAACAGTTTGAACACATGAAGCAGCACTGTGTTAAATATTGCACTGAACTCCCAACAGTTTGAACACAAGAAGCAGCACTGTGTTGAAAATTGCACAGAACTCCCAAAAGTTTGAACACATGAAGCAGCACTGTGTTGAATATTGTACGGAATGCTCCCAAAACTTTGAAAACATGAAGCAGCACTGTGTTGAATATTGTACTGAACTCCCAACATATTGAATACATGAAGCAGCACTGTTGAATATTGTACTGAACTCCCAACAGTTTGAAAACGTTAAACATCACTGTGTTGAAAATTGCACAGAGCTCCCAACAGTTTGAACACATGAAGCAGCACTGTGCTGAAATTTGCACTGAACTTTCACAATTTTGAACACATGACACATCGCTGTGTTGAAAATTGCAGTCAGACTCCCAACATTTTGAACACATGCTCTGGTTTTGCAATCATATTGATCATATGACCAATTGATGTAATCCTATTGAAACTTTTTCTGATTTACATAATTTTATTTAAATATTTTATATATAATTCAGTTAATATTTTAATTAAATAAAAGTTTGTTGGAACTATATATTATCTTTTTGGAGAAGTTTAAAAAATAAAATAGTGATGCCCAATCTAAAATGGTCCGTCTGAAAAGAAACCACTTTTTATGATCTGAATTGCTTGGCACTGATTGCATTGTGTTAGAAAGTGCACCACTAGAACAATCTCTAAGGGTGAAATGATTCATCGATACTTTTGCTGTAATGATACAAATGTTGATACATAGTGGCTAAAATGAAAATGACTATTGAGAATACTTGCTCGCTATCTACAAATTAAGAGACATCGTTTGCAATTTGGAGAACAGTGATGCATGAGAACTCTTGCAAATTGAAAGTCCTTTATGTGAAGATGTGTTTGGCACACTATGCAATTTTGTTTAACTGTTCTATTTTTTAGCTAGGCAATTGTTCACACATAAAGCTAACAAAACTAGCTATGTATATGCCCCTTCAGAAGGACGCACATAACAATATTTATATGCATATAAGGAACAGAGTATGCTCAGAAATAATTAACAGATTAATGCTTATACAACTTGAGGTAACATCTTTTAAAGATTTTTTTTTTCAGTAGAGCTGTAAGAAAGTGTAGCAGAAAGAAGGATATAGAAGTGTAAAGTAAATATTGAACTATAGCTATAGCCTTATTTGGGTCTTGAAAGAAAATCCTGGCAGCATCTCTCCTTAAATTGTATATGGAAAATAAATTTGGAATTTCTCTTTTTATGCAGAGATATTTAATCAGTGAATGAAGGTGCAGATTTTCAAATTGCTCCAATTTATCACCTTGTGTAATTTTAAAAAAAAAATTGTAGAATTGGACTGGCTGTTGTCAACAATTTAACTTCTTCACTAACAAATACAAGTACCTGTGGCTGCAGCAATCTTTTGTATGTGCAGGAAGTACATTGTGATCGATTTGTTGGTATTCATCTTCATTCCCCTGCCTGGATTAGTTTTAGATGATGTTTTCTTTGAACAAGGAAATTGGATTACTTCTGTTTTGATGATAAGATCGTAATGTCTTCCAAGTTTGAGTGAGACTTGAAATTGGTAATAAGATGTTTCAAAGCATTTATGCTATGTAAAACAAAGGGCATGGTGGCTAAAGTGAATTAAATGAAGCCAAAGTTAAATGGCTATGGATTTTAAAAAAAAAACTTTACTAGCAACCAACAGGTAGTCTGTTTAAAAGTACTTTTATTATCCTCTCATCAATGAAAATTATGTGTAAATATATAATAACTATATGACTATCTGTAATCTGCATACTGGAAATACAATAAGTCTGTCAACATACATAAAAGGGTACCACCTACATTCCAAAGATAGAAAAACCAACTAGTTCATATGTGTATCATATCGCAGTCTGTGTCGTGTATTGTGTCCATATGCCACCCTTCTAACACAGCCAGAATATTATGGTGAATAATGTCAAATATATTCCCATTAGAAGACACATATTAATGGAAATATCAAAAATATTTGTTGATTTCTAAATTCAACAGACATTTGTTCCATTATGCAGATAAAGTACCTAACTTAATTCATAGAGAGATATAGGTAATCCAGTTAAATTTAAAGCTATCTTTTTCTTAGATACCAGGTTTTGTCACATTGATAATTACTTCTATTATTACCAACTGCTGCATTAAAGGTTGCCTTATAAAGGGTAGGGTGAACCATTTAACGTTATAAAGGCTATAGCTAGTCTTTGGTGATATTTTCCCAGTCATAATATGAGCACACTCTCCCAAGCTCTTCTGGCAGATAATCCCTGCAAGAGGGTATACATCTACTCCAGTCAGATACATGCCTGCAAAAGAGTATACATCTACTCCTGGCAGATACATCCCTGGAAGAGTGTTGTTTAACACCATTTTGCAGCACAAGATAGGCTATACATGGTGGCCAGTATAACAGGTGGAGGAAGAACCCAGGAAAACCCTGGAAAGAACCATCAACCTTCGAGAATCTACTGGCTAGCTTTCCCATGTACCCACATTGGCCGAGCCTGAGACTCAAATCCACACAGAGGTGAGATGGTAGTGTTCATAACAGTGAGTGCTTTAAACCACTCAGCCACTCTGGGCCTCCAGGTAGAGTGTACATCTACTCCAGGCAGATATATCCCTGGAAGAGAGTGAACATGTACTGCATTAATTACTTTCAAATTCAATGATATTTAGTGCCAGTTCCTTTGACTGAGGGGAGAACACTCTCATCTATCTTCTATCTAGGAAATTAGACAAGTTTTTAGCATTTTCATTATGAAATAAGAGGGAGGAGAGGGCTTAATTTGTGAGGTGGTGGATATTTATAATGTAACATGATTTGGTAAGTGTTGTCAAGAAAACATAATTTAAGACAAATATTTGTTTCTGTCATTGGAATGACTCAGTTGTCAAGGCCAGCTTGACTTTCATATACATCAAAGTGTTTTCATATAAATGTAACATCCCATAAAATAAATGTTTACTCTGGAAACCATGTTGATAATACTAAGAAAATGGTTATGTATCACTGAGCTGGTCAAGTGACATAAAATTGATTTGTTACAATAAGCCCAATATGAAGGAGTCTCTAGGTTTTTGTACCGATTTTTGTTTAAATACAAAATATCTTTCTTTTTTTTGTTTCTTATTTAACTTGTAATGTTTTATTAATAAGCTCAACACATTTTTTATATCAATAATGATTTGCATATTTTCCCCATATATTTGCCAAGTCTATAAATCTTTTACTGCACATGCTTCAACAATACCTTATATATTGTCCAGGATTATAAAGCCACATGTTTGCCAAGCTTATAAAATTTATTATTGCATTTGATCAATAGTGACTTCTATTTTACAAATTACAAATCCAAGAGTTTGCTAAGGCTATGAAAACTTTTACTGCTCTTGCATCAATAATGCCTTATATATTGTCCCAGATTACACAGCCACCTGTTTACCATGGCTATAAAATCTATTACTGCACTTGCATCAATAATGCCTTGTATATTGCCCCAGATTACACAGCCACCTGTTTACCATGGCTATAGAATCTATTAGTGCACTTGCATCAATAATGCCTTGTATATTGCCCCAGATTACACAGCCACCTGTTTACCATGGCTATAGAATCTATTAGTGCACTTGCATCAATAATGCCTTGTATATTGCCCCAGATTACACAGCCACCTGTTTACCATGGCTATAGAATCTATTAGTGCACTTGCATCAATAATGCCTTGTATATTGCCCCAGATTACACAGCCACCTGTTTACCATGGCTATAGAATCTATTAGTGCACTTGCATCAATAATGCCTTGTATATTGCCCCAGATTACACAGCCACCTGTTTACCATGGCTATAGAATCTATTACTGCACTTGCATCAATAATGCCTTGTATATTGCCCCAGATTACACAGCCACCTGTTTACCATGGCTATAGAATCTATTACTGCACTTGCATCAATAATGCCTTGTATATTGCCCCAGATTACACAGCCACCTGTTTACCATGGCTATAGAATCTATTACTGCACTTGCATCAATAATGCCTTGTATATTGCCCCAGATTACACAGCCACCTGTTTGCCATGGCTATAGAATCTATTACTGCACTTGCATCAATAATGCCTTGTATATTGTCCTAGATTACACAGCCACCTGTTTACCATGGCTATAGAATCTATTACTGCACTTGCATCAATAATGCCTTGTATATTGCCCCAGATTACACAGCCACCTGTTTGCCATGGCTATAGAATCTATTACTGCACTTGCATCAATAATGCCTTGTATATTGCCCCAGATTACACAGCCACCTGTTTGCCATGGCTATAGAATCTATTACTGCACTTGCATCTTTTGTTCTTGGTCTGCAGTTTCATATTTTTTAATGGCTTGAAACCGGTATCCCTGGATGGACTTTTTTATTACTTTTTCGAGTGGGGAGGATTTTTCTTCAATGATTGTATATCCAAACTCATTCTTGTTCATTGTGTGTTTTTAGGATTAATTGTAGGACTATTGCTATTATTGTCATAATATTTGTTAAACTATTGATTCAAGTTTTTTGAGCTCATTCATTACACTATGTTATAAACCAGTTTTAGCAACTTAATAAGGACAATGATTTTCATAATAATTCTAGGGACATGCTTGAATTTAACTTCATATAATATCTGAGGGGTCTTCATAACAATTGTTTTTTATATATAGAGAAACACATTAATAGCATGTTAATAAACCAGCTATTTTTATTTTAAAAAATTTATTACATTTTAAGAAGCAATATATTTTATTTATTCAGCATTAGGAGTGGTATTAATTTTTTTTAATTTTGTCAAATAAACATGTTCTGAAATTCAAGCACATTTAGAAATACACTAATAATTTATTGTTGTACATCTGAGTCTCTGTAGATAATGCTACAGAATTCTCCTTCTGTCATTGTTTATGTTTTTAATCATTAGCTTCCTAGCTAATTGCCACTAATACATAGTGTGGTGTGTATATCAACAATTTCTTTTTTAAATATCTTCTCCAAAACTGCTGAATAGAATTTGATAAAATTTGAAATAGAGAATTTTTGCAGGAAGACCTTCTACATGTGAACAAAACAATACCAAGCCGCTGTCTGATCTGACTGCTTTTGTTTGCAAACAAAAATATAAAAATTTTAAAAATGATTTCATTTAAAAAACTGCTGAATAGAGTTTAACCAAAATTGGCAGATAGCATCCTGTTGTGAAGATTTATGTTAATAATGGTGATCTATCAGCAAATATGGCTATTGTTGTTAAAACAAAAATGTAAACAACACCCTCTCAAAAAATAACATAATTTTGATATAAATTCTTTTTGTTTTGAGGGCTTGCATTTTTTTACTAGTGCTATTATCCACCATCAAATATGGCTGCCATTAAAAAGAAATAGAAGATAAGCAATTTGCCTACTAAAGCAAGCAGACCTTGAATGTTTTGATTGCCAGATATGTTGTTTAAAATGGAAATTAACTGCCATCCAAGTTTTATTTATTGCCATTGGGTAACTTTGGCTATTGCAAGCACCAACAAAGATATGAACAGCCATGCGGAAAAAAATGGCAAGTTTTTCTCATTTTCCATTACAAATAGTGTGACTAGGGGGATTACAGGATTTGTTGATTTTGGGGACATTGCATGAATATAATGAGGAGAACTTTGCAATCCCTAATTTGAGTTGGCAATACTTCCAGATTATCTTAGTGTTGTGACCAGACTGGATTTGATTTCATGTGTAATTAAAAGTGTCAGACATCAGTCTTATTTTCACACTTATTGTTTCTCTAAATATATTTGGGTACCTCCAGGACATACACTAAAAACCTGATTCAGTAATAAAAAACATGATTCAGTAATGGAAAGCATGATTCCGTAATGGCTGCATTTGCATCATGATTAGTTCAGATTTACAGAAATTTATAACAATCAAATGTTATTTAAGTAATTATATAGAGAGAGAGTGCAAATGTATCTTAAAACATCATATTGTTTACTGATACTGACAATACATTTTCTTGAAGGAACAAAATTAGGTCCTGCAATTATGGTTCACTTTTAGCAAATGGAGGAGGAACAATAAATTTGTAAAAAAAAAAAAAAAAAAAAAAAAAAAAATTATTCTGACTAACCTGCTTCAAATTTGTTTAGAATGGGACTGAAAACACTTTTTTTTTCTTTTTTTTTTTTTTTTACACCAATTGGATATTGTGGTAACTGAGAACTTCAGGCTTTTCTTTCCACTCCCTGGTTTCACTACATATATGAATCTGCTTCCACAAGCTTTTATATATATATTTGTGAGGTGAGCAATTATCAAACCCATGTGTGCCTCTAGTTTTAATGCCTTGTTATCCTTATAAAGAATTATAACATGCATGTCTGTATGCAGTGATTCAATCTTGTAAAAAAAAAATGTAATAAAAGAAATGGAAAAGTCAGGGAAAATGGCAACAAATTGAAAAGTCATGGGCTTTCAAAATGAGTGGCAATTTCAAATTGATGGATTTTCAGAATCATGGTTAAGACAGTCTTACAGTTTGCAGATTTTCTCTAAATCTTGATTTAAGTTCAGTTATCTCCCTTTACCTATCAGTCAGTAGTGTTCAAGTACTTCGATTAAATGGCTGTAAGGTTATCTTTTTAAAAAATGCTGTTGTTCTCTTTCCTATCATGTTAAATAATATTTAAATTTGTTCCTGTGTACAAATCCAACATTTGGATCATTTGTTGCAAACTTTAAAGAATTTAGCGACAAATAAAAATCATTTGTGTAGTAACCTTTTATATTTCTTTAAGTCCCATGTACTTGGTAATAAATGTATGTTTTAAATGGTATGGCATTTATTTTTGATTTCAATATGTCATAATTATCAGTTTAACTTATATCTTCTTATCAAAATGTTGCATTGCTACATATGGCTTTCAACTATGAAGTAATAATAGGTAAATTTTAAGTTGATATTCATGCAATATTTGGATTTGAGATGTTATTTAATTGTACTGGAAAACCTAACATTATTGCAGATTTTTCTGACGCTGAAACTTTACAAGATAATAATTTCTATAGCTCTTCTGATATTTCTTTAGTAAATTATTTAAATATGATGTGTATGTTCAGGGCTGAGCAAATCCCATAGCCCGACATCCCAGACTAGTCATTTTTGAAGTCAGACAAGTAAAATTTTCCATGTTGCTAGTCAGGGACTAGTGCTTTTAAAAAAATTGGGCTAGTCTTTATTTTCATGCTTCAATCACTATGTCTACCTTTATTTCCCCAATCATGCACTCCAGGCATAATGAATACTTGATTCAAGCCCCTCTTTGTGTATACATTTACATCCTGTTACCACTTGACTGCATACTGGGCTAAGGGACAAATCAAAACACCTCAAATTCAAGAAAGCCACTATGATCAATTAGCAGTGTTGTACCTGGTTTTGTTGCAATGAAATTACTCTATCTAGATCAGAATGAGCGACTTTCTATGATTTTAATCCAGCAAGTCAGTGTAATTAAATTAATGATAGGTATTTTACCAACAACAGTGTCAGTTTCCTATATGAGCTGATTAAATGACAGTAATAATTCTTTAATTTGTAACTGTTCCACCTGCGATATAGTGGTTGAAGTGAAACAATTACACTAGAGTCTGAGTCAATTAACCCGTTTGTATGTACCCCAGTACCGATTTCAATAACAGAAACCTTTAAGTTGATAAAAAGTGCAAAGAACTTAGTCAATTCTTTCATTGGTTTATATTTTCTAACTTAAATGGCCATAACACCATCATCGTCTGCACCTTTCATGCTTAACGGAAGTTTTCGATATAATAGATGAACTTTCCAATTCCTGTACCAGTCCATTTTCAGCATAAGGTTGTATGCGTGACTAAAGATGTACATGCATATGTCGTCTGCTTCTGATATTTACAGAGTCATATCAAGCTAAGAAAAAAAAATTTGCCTTTCACTTGGATTTAACAAGCGGTTTCATTAATATGTTCATGTGTGCAAAGGAATATAATTCCAAACTGAACATTATGGTAATTTACGGAATTATCCTGCAGTTACTGAATAGGATGAATTAAGTCATTATGTTGTTGGATGGAAATAAACTACCCCATAGTGTATGGAATATGGCGCTGTGTTAGTATGGAAAGTCCATTAAGCATGAAGGTGCAAGGGTATGCCAGTATTAGTGTCATTCTGGTCGAAGTCAGGTTAGAAATTATAAATCAATGATTCAGTTGACTTAGTTCTGTGCTCTCTTTATCACATTAAATATTTTACTTATTGTAATAGGTGGGGGAGGGAACAAACAAACAGGGATGTAGCATCAGACTATAATTAATGAGTGGTTTGAGTTCATATTTAAAAGAGAAAATTGATGTTATGATCACTTTAAAAGAAGTTACAAAGCAAGTTGATAGATACTCTGTGGATAAAATGAGTTTGCTAAACCATTTTCATAAGGAAGGTAATAATGGCGATTTGGAGAATATAAATTTGTTTAAAAATGTAGGGATAAAACGTAAGACGGATGCTGAGTGTGTGGTAGCTATTTCACCAAAGAGACATAAGCAACAATCAGTGATGGCAAGAAATGTCAAATATGACACTACTAAAAAGCAGAAATTTTCAGCCGCATTGGGTTGCTTGTTATCCCTGGCTTGAATATATTGACTCAGAAGGAAAGATATTTTACAGTTACTGCAAACAATATCCAAAACTAGCACAGGTAGGAAATTCACCCATATGAACATTTCGGCAAATGGACCAGAGCTTGAGGACTTTAACTCAGACACAGGTTTCAACTGCTGGCTTAGTGCTGGTGCAGGTGGCAGACATATACATGGACATAATGTTCAAATCCTCAGCTAAAGCATATGTGTGTGTGTGTGTGTGTGTGTGTGTGTGTGTGTGTGTGTGTGTGTGTGTGTGTGTGAATCTGAAGAAGCCAAATGAATAACCATCAAAATGTTTGAAAAATTCAATTCTTTTAAGAAATAATTGTGTTGTATAATATTTTGTTTGGTATTTTTTTCTATGGATAACATACTTTTCATCAAATCTCTGCAAGTGATTACCATTTTGGGACCAGTGAAAAGTAAGAAGGGACTAGTGAAGGGAAAGGTGGGACAAGTGAATTTTCTGAAACTACTTGTCCTGGACTAATGGTCTAAAGAAATATTTGCTCAGCCCTGACATTATAAAACTTGTTACAAATCTCTTTCTAAAGGATGGGAGCATTAAAATCATAGCTTTCTTATGACTGTATGAATGTCTTGTATGTTTGTGTTAAAAGAAGTTTTTTTTTTTTTAAAAAAATTTATGCTCATTCAGTGATATGCTAAAATTGAGTCTTGAAAACATTGAAATCAAAGGAAAACTGAAAAATTAAGAATCCGTGCAAGAGGTATTTGTATGAAATACCATTTTTTAAAAAGAGCATTGGACATATTTTGCAGAACAATATAGACATTTCTTGATATGCTAGCATGTAATTTATAAAATTTGGGCATAACTGGGTTATTTTCTGATGTATACAGTGTCATAGGGCAGTAGTGAGGGTATCCAATAAATAAAAAACCCAGTTTTTAAAAAATCTTTGTTATACACATGTATCCATGCATATTTCAAAGAGGTCTAATGATTAATACCACTTGTTATCCACATTGATAATTTAATAATACTGATTTGGAAAATGCAAATTAAGTATTACAGTCACATAGATGAAGAGATTGCTGCTATGTTAATATTTTGTTTTGCACCTTTTCGGTAAGATATGTCAAAATGGACTTGGCCAAAGTACTTATTATTTGTGTATTTCTAATGCACATCAATAACCAATAACCAAATTATCCAATATATAGCTAAATAAAGCCACTAGACAGAACACCATAAAACAAAACCAGAACTGTTACTTGTTTTTTATGAATACCAGTGAGTTAAACCTATGGAGGAATTGACAAGTAATATGCCTTGTAACCTCTGGGCCAAACAACTCAAAAGTCCATTTAGCCCAACTAAAGTACATGTATTGATTTTTCTTTGCACACCAATAAAGGTAAATATCAGAATTTATTTACATATTATGTGTAAGAAAAAATATTTTGCTTTAAGAGTATAATTTCTTGCAGAAACATTTAAAGTTATTTCTAAATGTATTTGCTGAGAATTTTTGCTAAAATCTTGACAACTTGTGGAATTTGGCTGATTAGTTTCCAGTTTCTAGTTTGCTTGTATCGCCATATTAAAGTGCTCAAAACATTTGTTGATTATGTTTTCGCTTGTGCATTTTTTTAAAAGCATTTAATATACTTTGTGTCTTTAGTCACAACAGTGTATATTGTATTTTTCGTATTAAATTAGTTCAAAAAGGTTTTAATTCAGAAATACTTCCAAATTTAATTACTAATAGCAAAGACACTCATGACCCAAAAGGAAAATCAGTAGAATTTCATTAGTTGAATCAGACTGATCAGATTGTGAGAATCAAGCTGGCAACCTTCTGGTCATGAATCCAGTGCTAACCTTAGAGCCAGTGCATTGCGTGAGTGGGAATCGATGGTTCCTAAGTTGCAACAACAGGGGCAGGGGGCTCTGAGTAAGGACAGATCTAGACTCATTTTGTTTGCACAAATTATCTCCCATTGCAATGTGAAATCATTTTATGTACTGTATGCATGAGGCTCTGAGGTTCAGAATTAGTGCTCAGTTTCATGATGAGATTCAAGAGACAATGCTGGTTGTACTTGTCTTTTTAAGCTAGGAAGTGATCCTGGATATAGAAAGTCTAAGAAAGAAAGGTACATGATGCCAACCATAATAGACATGGTAGCTACTGTGTGCTTGAAGCATGTCTTTACAGTTTCAATTCATGTGTAAATTTGAAATCACCATCAGATTATATTAGCTAAACCAATGAGCAATACCAGACTCCATGCCTCATGTTGTGAATGGTTAATGTAAGGATTTTTGCAATATTTACTATTATATGAAGTTAAGAAATCTTCCTGTGATTCTATCAAGTTTAGACCCACATTTGAAACTTAGTGAAATATATATACCATTATATCCAATCTCTCAGCTAGAGCCATTCAGCATTACATTCTTATACACACATAAACACACACATAAACACACACACACACACACACACATATATATATATATATATATATATATATATACATACATACATACATACATACATACATACATACATACATACATACATACATACATACATACATACATACATACATACATACATACATACATACATATGAGTTCCAATAACAGTTGTGAACATAATGTTTGGGACATTGTGCATAAGGTGCCCATAATTAATCCCATCCAATAGTTTTATTTCTGAATTATTTAAACACTGTAGCAACAAAGCACAGGATGGAGAGGTGTGAAAGGTTGATTTCATTTTTAATTTGTGTTCTGTGCTTGACCATTTTTCATGATTTGAGGATAGATTTCTGGTGTGTATCAGACTTTTATCATTTTTTTAAAAGTTGTTTGCTAATATTAGAATTCGAGGTTTGACCTTGTTTCTTACTTAGACTGTTCTGGAAGTGAACTTTTGGCCAACATCCTGGTCATTTAATTATGTTGTAGGTTTTTATATCATGTTGAAATGAACAAAATTCATTCATTTGTGAAAGTTCAGTCTGTGGAATTATTTACTATCATGTTCAGATACAGTTTGTGAATAGTCGTCACTTAAAAATTATTTATTGGAATTGCGAAGTGCTCATTAACATTTTGGACACAAACATTACTTTGGGATTATTGTGAATTCATTCAAAGACATTCTGGATTATATCATTGTGATACATCAAGACTGTAGGTAGATCAACCTTTCAAGACTATTGGTACATCAACTCATTTGAGACAATAAGTACATTGGCACATTCAGTACTGTATTTCATTTGGAACATTCTTTACTTTGGACTTGAATTAGAATGTTTAGGATTATTTGTGATTTAATTTGCAATACTGTTATGTCCTCTTAAATTTTCACTGTAACATAGAGAAAAAATTAATTTGTTGATTTTTCAAAACTTTTTAGTTCCACTCCTTTATGTTACTTATTCTAAACCCATAAAGTTGTAACACTTACCAAAACCTTAAAACTTAACAATGGCGCCAGGGTCTTGTCCACAAACATTACATCAGTCAAACTCTACTCCATGACTGTGTGTTAGAGCATTTTTAAAGCCTTCATAACATCATATATGCAGCCTTGACAATAATTAAAGATAAAAAGATGCTAGCAACAAAAAATTGTATTGAATTATCTGAGACACATTTGAAGACATGGTTAAATAAAACTCAAAAGACTTGATTAGAAAATGTCCCATAATTATGTATCTTAAATCTCCTTATTGGTCAGTTATTAATTAGTTTTGAAAAAAGTAGAATGCTATAAAATACTGTTGTATAGTAAAACCTCTTTTTTGAAAGAAAAACTCATTGTTATAATTAAAGGAAAACAAGTGAGACCTGGAAAGATAACACAAAACTGAAGGAACGTAAATATGTAACCAAAATTGACAAGTTTTCTGGTATATTTATGAAATATATACATGTATTCTTTTTTGTTGTAAGTCATTATTCCTCTTTTAAATATTTTGTATGTTTCTTTCACAAATATCTGGCTGCATTATTAATTGTGTAGAAATATCTTGTGAAAGAATGTCTGAAATTGTATTATATATGTGAGGACTGACACTTTAACAAACTAATCGGACATAGGGAGTTTTTGCTATTTTTTAATAATCTCCTATTCATACTTCATAAATGTTTAACTGATGCTAATAAGTGGGTGTTGACCACTTTTATATGTATAATGTACGTTGCAATAAGTGCAAAATGGCCATGTGGCTTGTGTAAACAGTATAAAGTAACCTCTACCACTGCCAGGTACCAAGGAACTAGTTCCCTGCCTCAGCCAAGCTTGGGAGAAGACAATACAGTTGCATGGGTAAAGAGGAGTTCCCAACAACAGTTAAGTCATTTTCAAAAAGACATAGGAAAGGTAAAGTGCAATAATGCCCACATAAATTAAAATGTTATCTGATGACGATTGATTTCCACAAAGGATCAGAAAAAAGTGGACTAAATTTGTATTGTAATGGCAAACTCCTTGACCATTATAACTTAAAGAATAATGTCCAACAACAAAAATATGGTCTTTACATACAGTGTAAACTGGCTGATGTACCTCTAAGTATGCATTGCTGACTTTTAAGAAAATAAAGTAAAGGATTGCATCAGATTTTAAGAATATTTGTAGTTTTAAAGCTGTATAATGACTTCAGTATTTGAATTAAAGACAGAATATGGAAATAATCTGTTGTTAACCCCTTTGAGGTAAGACAATTGTTGGAACAAAATTAATGTCATAAGTTTACAAATTTGTTCACAGCTGTAAAATATATTCTTAATTAGTTACTTGAATTGACCTTCTGCTTACTATAGCTTTGTTTTATCCATATTTTACTGTATTTACTATGGTAGATTCAGACTGACAAACTTGCAAAATCTTTAGGGATTTTCTGTATGTTAATGAAGATTTTTTTTACCCTCCCAAACCAGTTCGACCCCAAACTGTATGAAAATCTGTCTACTTCTCTCCATTCCCACCTCCTCCCACACTTTTGTGTCTGTAAGTGCCAGATATAGACTATAATTATCCTATTTGATTTGGACAATATCAATGAACAAGAGTACAACTAAATGCAAATTTTGGGAAGAAAAGTACCAAAATAAGATTGAGCTGTTGAAGATTTTTTCCATGTGGCAATGTGATATTGGTGCAAAACTGGTGACATAAGAAATCTCAAGTCTTGTTATTGAATCTATTAACAAAAATATCATTCACACAATCTCATTTTAAGTATTTCATAAAAGCGGTGGTCTCAAGTATATGTACATCATTTATATTCAGTTGGAAAGTAAAGTCAAGGTTCAAGGATGCATGTTTGGCTTTTGCTATCAGTGAATTATTTAATTTATATTAATGTCTTTTCCAGAGACGGCCACTCCCATGGACAGCCAAATCACCCACACCTGCCTTCCCTTCATCCCCCATCATGTCCACATCCAGGACCTCCCATGAGCCAGCCTCCTGTCAGTCACCATCATCATGTACCGCAAGCTGCTCATCAGGGACCTCATCAGTCATCGTCTTCACAGGTATTTTAGCTTCGTTCAAGCATTCCCCTGACAGTGCAATTCCAGATTTACATTGCCAGATTAACTATCTTTCTTGGTATTGCTGCAAAGGCATAAATTATGTTTTACAGAATGCTTTATGACACAAAAAGTGAAAATGAAAGAGAGGTCTTTGTTTTATTCCTAATTTTCAATGTCTGTTTCATCATCATGGGGCATGTTAGGACTGAACATTTTGATACATTTATGCATAACACTGTTAAGGTATTAATCTGACATACAGTTACATCATTATGAGACACATTTCTGTTTATCACTGTTAATGTTCAAGTCTACACAGCATTTATATCATCATGGGACATGTTTTGGACTGAACATTCTGATACATCTTTGAATAACACTATTAATGTTTGAGTCTTGAATCCAACTGTTAACCATTTGTATCTGTACTGGGCATGGACAAGTATAGCATACGGGATGCTCTTTTTGTTTTTGTCTGTCATCCATTTTCTGTAATCTGCCCATCATTTGTCTGTCCAACCATTTCCACAAGTGGTTTCTATTACCACTACTTCACCCAAACTACTAGGATTGCCTTGAAACTTGACACATCCCATAACCTGGTTGGTTCTATGTGACAATGGTGCTGATTGAACATCTAATGGGGTTGCCAAAGCACCCATCTTAAAAATCTTGTTACTGCTACTTCTCCTGAATGGATGGTCACATCACCATGGAGTTTTTACTTAAAGACTTCTTGAAGCAGGACGTTTTGGCATAGAGCAGCTTTGGCACTGCTTATTAACATGAATTTATTTCTCAATATAAATAGTACATTGTTTGCAAGAAAAACATGTTTATTTTTAAAGCATTCCTAAAAAAAATCATAATTTTATCAAAGTATTCAAGAAATGTTCAAAGCATATCTCAATAAAAGTAGTACATAACATTTGGCAAACAAAATGTTATTTCAATGCATTTAAGTCTTTACAGTGCATTGTTACATGATAATCTGCTTATGTTGACATCTGGCCTGAGTACCGTATGCTTTGATAGACTCATTCATACTACTGGACTGTAACTACAATTTACCTGAAGACGCGAACAGAAATAACTACAATTAATGGAATGACGGTTAATCCTTCTGTTTATTTTAAATATCAATAAAATAGCTTTGCTGAAACTGAATACCTTTGAAGTACTGATTGCTGTGTATAAATACAAAACAAATGGAAAAACTGTCAGTCAGAATTATATACTGTTATAAATGCAACTTTGTTATGGGTAAATGCAACTTAAACATTGAGTGTTTATTGTCTCATCCTAAGAGTAAGTTATAAAAAAAATAAAAGTTAACAAAATTAACAGCATTTTGGATTCTGTGCAAATTCATCAGACAACACTGTCACTAAACCTGATGTTATACCTGACAGTCTCGACATGTAATTAGTCCCACTTACTTTTGACCAGCACCAAAACAGCTGGTGCCAAAACAGTCATGCCAAATAGCAGTGCCAAAAAGTCACGTACTGAAGACTTCTTATGTCTACTTGGTCCTGAATGAAAATGGTGCCAATCTAATGGCCAATATGGCCACAACAGCAGCCATTTCTTTAAATCATGTTGTGGCTACTTCTGACAAACAGAACATCATACTGACATCTGGTTTAACATAAAGACTTCCTATTATGTTGAGTTGGTCATAAAGTAATGGTATTGATTAAAGGTCCACTGTGGTTGCCACAATGGTCATCTTGGAAGTTTTGTTATCACTACTGCTTCTGATTTGAAATTCGAATGAATGTATCACAGCAAGACTTCTTATGTTGTCCATTTTGTCCCAAATGTCATTGGTGCTGATCTGATGTGAAATATGACTGCCACAGTGGCCAGCTTGAAAATCTTATTATCACTACTTCACCTGAAAGAATGGGATCTTCACTTAATGGTTGGTACAGTGTTTTGCTGATTCGAAATTGAAATGGCATGATCCAACAGATGGCCATCATGAAAGTCTTGTTATAAATGGAAAGTCATTCAAACCTGGGTTTTTATGAGAAGAATTTGATTAGTGCAGGTAGAGCCTTAATGAAAATGACTAACCCACTTGGTGGCCTGATCATTATGACCATAAGACTACTAAATATAACTTGTCCTGAAGGAAAATGGTGCCCATCTGACATCCAGTAAGTGCTGCACAGCAGATAATTTAAAATTCTTGTTATTACTAAAGATTATCAGAGATTGTTTCAACACATGGCAGTTTAATGGACCTTAAATTCCTGGATATTGTTTTCACCCAGTAGAATGGCAGTTATTATGAGATACTCTTGTTTAAAAAACAAGTACGGTACACTTGATTACTTTTTTTTTTCAGCTTGGATTTTTTCTTTCACCTGAGGATTTCCTGCCAGCTCCAAGTCAAAGATTGATGTACCAAAATCAGAATGAAGAACTAAGTAGGACTATCCCAACAACCTCAGCTCCTTCATACAACCCACCTCCTCCTCCACCTACGAAGGTTACCCCCCGAAAGCGAGAACCTGGTACTACAGGAGATCGGCGGTATAAATGTGATGAATGTGGAAAAGCTTTTCTTCAAAGCAGCCATCTTAAGCGGCACAAGAGGTCCCACACTGGAGAGCGGCCTTATAGGTGTGAGATCTGTGGTAAGGCATTTATAAAAACTGATGCATTAAAAGTCCATCTCCGCATTCACACTGGTGAGCGACCGTACCTCTGTAAAGTCTGTAATAAAAATTTCATACAGGCTGGAGATCTCAAGAAACATGAAAGAACTCACAGTGGAGAAAAGCCATTTAAATGTGAGGAGTGTGGCCGACCGTTTGCAGAGATGGGAAATCTGAAAGCGCACATCAGGCTACACCGAGGAGAACGGCCTTTTAAGTGTGATGAGTGTGAGAAAACATTCACAAAATCGGATCATTTAAAGAAACATAAGAGAAAACACACAGGAGAGAGGCCATATAAATGTGAAATTTGTGACAAAACATTCACGGAGTCCTCCACATTAAAGGGACATCTCCGTATTCACAGTGGAGAAAAACCATACAAATGTGAAGATTGTGGAAAAGCATTCACATTGGCTTGTTCTCTTAGAAAGCATAAAAATGTACATTCTGGTAAAAAGAGGGCAAGGTCATACCAATGTGATACTTGCAACAAAACTTTTAAGAAGGAAATACTTGCTCTAAAAGAACAGGTGAAATCCAAAAATAAACTTTTAAGAACCAACAAATCGAAAATACAGAAAATGGGTATGGAGGTTACACAAGCCAAAAGAGATACCAGTAATGCTAAATCCCGAATTAAAGCCCTGGAGAAGGATAAGAGAGATCAGGGAAAGATGATAGAGTCACTCAAGCAAAGGATTTTGGCACTGGAAGATGCATTAGATGAACAGCAGTTTTTGAGGCGAACAGCAAAACGGTCTTTCATGCGTCGATCTGCAAGAATGCCACCCATGGAACACATTCCATTGGTTGAAGATCCTGTTGAGGAGCCAGAAGAAAACAGTGTACAGACACAAAATGAGGAGAATCATTCTTTGAGTGAGGAAACAAACGATCAAGAAAATAACCATGAAGAAGAGGATAGAGAGGAGATACAAAACCAAGAGGAAGAACAGCCAAATGAAGTAGATGAGGACACAGAGGAACGAAGTAAAGAGAGAAGACGACGAATTGAAGTGGAAAAAAAACAAAAGGAGGAAGTCCATATCAAGACTGAGAACAGTTTTTCTGATAATGATGAGGAAACTCTGGAAAATGATATAGATGAGGAGGATAGTATGGATGAGGAGGAAGAGGAGGAATCAAACTCTGAAGAAGATAGTGAGGAAGATGATGAAGATGAGGATGAAGATACAGAATAAATAGCAGTACTTGATGGATCATCACTCATCATTAAATGCCTCAAATTAGTAGCATTATTTCCTTTTTTTTAATAAAATCTGGAATATAAGTCTGTGTGCGTCATTACTTGGTGAAAGTGCATCTTGGGACCAAATTCAGCAGTCAGACAAATAAAATCATAAGTCTTGTGTATTATATAAGAAGCTTTGTACATCAGTCCTAAAAGTTCATTCCTTCTGACTTGGGTTTTTTTTGTTTTCTTCTGTAAACAGTTATAATGTGTACAGAGGTAACATATATTTACCACTAAACTGTACTGAAGTTGATGACTAATAGAACTGGACAAAATGGGAAAGCCTACACTATTTTTAATTCAGATTTTAAGATATGTAATTTAAATGTAGATTGGCAGCAGACATGGCATCAAATTAACCTCTTTTACTAGATGAACAAAACTGTATGTTCTTACAGTATGTACAAAGTGTATTGACCATGTTTCACTCATGCTGATGGTGGGTGCTGTAGAGTGTAGTTCATTGAACTGTACTTATCGCATCAGCTGTAGCTTTTACTCAACTCTTTAAGAGCAGATTTTACCTGGCTATTTGTGAATTACAGCTTTGTTCTTAAAAGACTTGGTGAAGGTGAAAACATCATGGATCATAAATCAGTTAATCAGTTACCCAAAACCTGTAAATACATATTTCAGTGTGTATTTGGTTGTATTTGAGTCAATGCTATGCAGGCATCAGTGGAAATGGGTCAGTACGTTTTGTGTTAATTAAACTTGGAATGGTCTGTACCAGACTCCAGTCAGTCAGTCATTATGACATCTGTGTTGAAACAGACCAGTAAAGATCCTAAGTACCTCAGGCAACAAAAAAAAATGACTGAGATTCTGGTGTGGAAATGCTTTCATAATATGAGGAAACTGCTGCAAATATGCAGCTTTTTTGATGAGTTATACATCATAAAATGTCAAATGTCAGACTGAGATAAACCATTTAAGAATTCTTTACCAGACACACCAAAGGCAGGAACAGTATAGGTGAGAAAGGTGATTGCTTATAGATGTTATATTTTTTGTGTAAAACAAAATGTGAAGGAAAAGAAACCCCCTTACATCAACTGAATGTAAGATTTGTGGCAGTATTAGATGGATGTGACAGTGAGCAATGGCATTGATAATCTTTACATGAAAATTTCTTCCAGTGTGAAATAGGCAATGTCTTGGAAGTTCACTAATATTTTTATTTGTTTAAATAATTTTTGTACTTACTTGGAACTTCTCCATTCAGTAATTAAATATGCTTGGACAAAAAAGCAGTTATATTGGATGATATCATCAAACCTGGAATTTAACATAAATTTCGTAGATTCAGAAATTTGATAGACCTGCTGAATCTTCACTAGTCCATCCAACAAAGTGAGGATTGGTACCAGCTGAAACTTTACCAGCCATCAGACAGCTGACATTATGAAAATTTATAATACAACAGAAAATTTACTTGCCTTAAGCTAACGGATACCATATTTTCTAGCCTGTACATTGATGTGTAGGATAGTTTGAATTTATAATTTTGAAATTTATTCATCCTTCATCCTTATGTAAGACATTGTGATGTATAAGATGAAGCCATATCAACACCTTGGCCTCATCATTTGGGAAGCTGCAGTCACTGATATTAATATGCATTTTGACTGATTTCATTTTGGAGGGTGTGGTGAGGTTTCAAGGCCATTGTTATCTGTAATGTTCAGTTATATGAAAATTGTAATATTCCTCGTATACAAAAACACTAATATATTCCATTATCAATTGACACACCTAAATTACAGTTATTTTTAAGTATGATATCCATTCTCAGTAGAAGCACATCACAGTTTAATGTTATTTATATAAATGTGTCTAGAGCTGTTGACCAAGTTATTCCAGTTGATAAATTTTTTAGGTTAAAATTCAGCAGATGAGATTATTGAGGTTGCCAACATGGAAATGAGGTTGCCAATATGGAAATGAGGTTACCAATATGGAAATGAGGTTACCATAGGGAAGTGTGTGTGTGATTTGGATTTTTAACATAGCTTTAACAATTTTCCAGTCACATTATCCTGACACCAGGACAACCAGTCCTAACACTAACCTCTTGATGCTGAGCACCAAGCGAGGCAGCTGTTAGTACCATTTCTGTAAGTCTTTGGTATGACTCGACTGGGGATGAACCCACAACCTCCCGCATCCGAGGCAGACGCTTTAACCACTAAGCCACCGGGGCAGTGGAAATGAAAACTTTAAAGAAAATTATTGAGACATTGAAAAAGTTGCAAAAAATGAGATTTTATATCTCATAATGAAATTATTACTGGTACTTGAAGCAATTTCAATGATAGAATCCATATGCAAAGTTGATTCAGAGAATAAGACAAGGTCCAGACTTCCAGGTCAGAAAGTATAAACTTTTAGGCTGGAAAATACAGTACTACTAAGTTTGAGCCCGGAATCATGGAAATATTTTGCATAGGGGAATGCATGCATTCTTCATCTGTGCAAAGAAAGAGCTTTTGAGTGCATTAAAAATTGATATTCTTTTATAAATGAAAAAAAATTGAGTAACAAATTGGTATGGGGAATGATTGGTTTTCTCTGCCATCTTCAGTATCATTGCTTTTATTACATTATCTACCTAATTTGTCATTTGTTGGCAGTGGACCAGTATGCAGCATTTTATCATTTATACGGAGTGCAAATTACTTTAATTCCTATACTCATATGATTAATATGATTTACTTTTTATTCTACAAACATTATTATATTGTTTTCTCCATTCATGAAACTTCTTTCCTTATCGGTAGAATTGCCATTAAATATTATTGCTTTTTTAATGTTATTGATTTTTCATTTGTTATAATACCTTTATCCAGAATATATTGTAACCGTCATCTAAAAGAACAAGAGCTCCTTTCTTACATTCCTGAGAAAAGAGTCCTGCTATATTCACTTAAGAATTTAATCAGATTTGAGGAATTCTCCATTTTTTAAAAAAGAACTAGAATAGCTTAGGATGTAAATAAACAATGTACAAGTTTGATCATTATTTTTCAGGACTCTAAATTAACTTTATTCAGTACCAGCAAATGATTTTAGTATTTTCAGCTAGCACAAATCAGGCTGTTTACAGTGTTCTCCAGCATATTTATTTGAATATAAAATATCACTTACAAGAAACTTTTTTCTACTTTGCTTGTGTTACTTTATATCCATGATGTTTTAGTGGATTTCTATCTCACTAAAATTCTAATGTTTCATAAGTATTTTAACATATTCTCAAAATTGACAAGAAATTGTATAATTTAAGTAATTGGCATGAACCTGTTACAGATTCAGATTGTCGGATGTAGTTTCTTTGTGTGTGTGTGTGTGTGCGCACGCGTGCACGCAAAAAGTATGCTCTTTTGTTTCAGATCCACAAAGCTAAAATTGCAGATGGCTTTAAAGAATATGTAATCCAGGTTATTTTATTTACAGTACCAGTTTTATTTCAAAATCATAAAAGATAATCTATTATAATTCATAATGTAAAACAAAGAGAAAAAACATCTTGATTTGATAAACCTAACACCTTTTTCTTTTACCCTAAATGAGACAACCATAAGCTATATCGAGGAAGGGGGGGGCTGAGTATATTATGGAGCCAAAATCATTATACATGTAATTGACATACCCATCTATAATTTTTATTTAACAGTGATAAAAAAATGTTAGTGAGGAATTGATTATTTCCTGATATTATGTCATGTGTAGACAGTTTGTGTTACTATTCTTTTCACATCTTTAGTTGTTTAATTTTAAACCTATTAATTTTCAAATAGTAATAGTCTATATATGTACAATTTAGATGTTCATTTACATGTATGTAGGAGTTAAGATAATAATTGCAAGGATCATTGTAATTAATGTTGTATGATAAAGAAAGTTAATTGGTGAAATATGCCTTTTTTGTACTTGAAAATGTGCATAATTTTCATGAATGTATATGTTGTGTGTGTGTGTCTGTGTGTGTGTACTTTCCAAAGATCTCTAAAATGTGGCATGTTTTGTAGCCAAAGTTTTATTTAAGCATTGAGAATTTGGATATATGCTATTACATTTTAAGTCTGAAAAGCTGTGAGAACTTTTACAATTGATATCACATTTTAAGCCTAAAAGGAAGGAGAACTTGGATACATGATATGGCATTTTCATCATTAAAAGCTGTGAGAACCTTAAGCCATAAAGCAGTGAGAACTTTGAGCCTTGATATCATGTTTTAAGCAAGCCAAAAGGAATCAAAACTTGGATACATGAAATCACATTTCAAGCCTGAAAAGCAGTGAGGCCATTGATGCATGAGGTCACATTTTGATCCTAAAAGCTGTGAGAACTTAAAAATGCACATAGAGCTGCGTGCTCATTTTACCTACTGTTTTATTTGTATGCTATCAAAGCAGTTTCTTATCAGCAAGTTTTTACAGAATTTAGAAGTAACAAAAAAAACATGTACATTTCATTCAAAACCTCAGCCTGTTAGTAAGTGGTTTTTAAATATCTACATTAAGATAATAAGCCTTACTCTTAAAGTTGCGTTGTCAAAATCTGAACTAATTACTAATTAGGTAATTGTAGCTCATGGCTACTTAGAATAATTTTGTGACTACTAAATTCCACTTAGACTGTACAAATTTGATATATTTAGTATCTGAGTAACCCAGCTAACAACCAGAATTCACCTAAATCATCCAGTTTGGTAATTTAGTATTTGTTTGCCCATATGTTGTATAATTAAATGGTATTGACTAAACTTGATAAATAAAGATTTTGAAAACAATAGTAAATCTGCCCAGGTTGTAAGCTTGCTCTGTTTTCATATGATTATTTTGATTTATGATTGGGTGAGGTAGTACAACATTTATTTTGTTTTTTGTTTAGGTCAGGTAGTTAAAGGATTTAAATAGGGCACAAATCTCCTGACACTTGGACATTAAGGGTTTGTGCTTGCACACTTTGCTTTGCTCATTTGCAAGCTGATTATAGATGTGTTATTTCCATTTTGGTGGTTTGATTATGCATGAGTGAGAAGCCACATACTGGGAATTATGCTGGCTTTATGTACATACTCTCATTTTTCCCACTAGTGTGGGACCCATTTCTGATTCCCCCTTTTCTCTTAAATCTGGTCTACATTTTTGTTAATTTAATTATTTCTTCTCTGGACAGTCTCAGAATAATGGTATGCCTTTGTGTGTGTGTATGTGCATGTGTGTGGTTTAAACATGTAATGGTAAATGGTGACTATCAGTATATCAAATATAAGAGAATTTGTGCACCAGAAGCAGTCTTTCCAGCAGTGCATGTTTGTCATTGTTTTCTAACTCTTCTTTTTTTCAGACTCCCTATTTTTCTATACATTTTCCAAAACAAAACATAAGTACACTTTGAGTACCATTGATTGGAATGGACCTTCGCAGACATCCATGTCAACATTTTACACTTATTGAAGTAACAACTTTGACACTAACTATGAATACTTTTAATCTTCATTTTCTTAAAAACCGTAAGATACAACTGACTTTTCATTGAGCTATTAGGTTTGATGGTAAATATTATAGGATTTGGACCTTGGACCATTGCTATTTTCAGGCCCTGAGGAAAATATTGGAAACCTGGATTGAAGCAATAGCTAGTACATATGTGCCAACTCATACAGTTGAATTTAGTGAAGTGTCCCTTAATGTCCTTTAAGTTACAGACTTGTGGAACAATAGCAAAAGAATTGATTTTTGGGAGTCAAATCCAGTTTGGCTTGTCTGTGTTTGATATGGATTCAGGTTTCATATTAGATGCAGTGGAGTTTCAGTTTTACTCAACCAGACAAAATTTACAGAAACTATTTTTCATGCAAAATGCCTGCATAATCAGGCTGTTGTTTATAACATTTTGATTTAGTGGCATCCAGCAAACAAAAATATATTGAAGCTGAACTTGACAACAAGCCTTGTAAAAATTTTAAACTGTCAGCACAGAAGTATAAATGGAATTTGTAGATTATTAGAGAAAATTCAAGGGAGGCAACACATTTTTTGGGCATCATTTTGACATGAGTATAATTTTGGCTGGAGGGATGATTGCCATCACCACATGAAATTGAAAAACAAATCAAAGATTGAATCAAGTTGAGAGATTGAGCAGGAATCTTTGGAGCTTCATGGTTTTAGAACTCCAATTTTTAAACAACTGTAGTTCATGAGTATACTTACCAAAGTTTTAACTGAACATGTTTGTCTTTGCTGCAGTAGTCTATGATTACCTTTATGAACTTTCAAAATGCATTCTTTCCAAATTGACAATAGCAGTAAATGATATTTCAGTACACCTTGCTGAAAATAGTCATCATCTTAGTAAAAAGGTCTTGTTAGGGTTAACAGGTCTGCATATATAAGATCATGCTTTTGTTTAAGTTACAAGTCGTTTAAAAGATTTTATATTTTCAGTAATTTACATATATTTCACACAATTTGTCTTTATCAAATATCCATATTTTCCACTATTTGATGTCTCTAATTTAAGTAGCTTTATTCCTGCATTTTCACAACATGTTGAAGGAAAGACTAAGGAAGGAAAATAATTATTGGTCACAAAAGCAGTTACTTCTAATGACAGACAAACATACATACATGCACTTTTCTATCATGTATAAAACTAACTTGTTTTCAATATGACACACATCAAACCTTTACTATTGATGAATGCCTTTTCAAAATATTGAAATTTTGTCTGATTTTGTATCAAGATTGTTGTCCCGATCATTGTTGTCTAATATGTAATCAGTTGAAAATTGTTATGTGCACACTATTTATATAAACATTTATTTTAGATTTAACTTTTACATCTTTAATTGTATAGTTGTCATCATTATTGACTTTCTGTTGTTGATTAATATTATTTTGGGCAATGGATGATGAATGAATTCTTTTGTATTATATAAGATTTTTTTTTCTCCATTGTATGTATTGAAAATTTAGCTTGCATTTTTCCGTTTCAAAATTCAAAAATCTCTTCAACATATGTGATACCCAGCAAAGGTACTTTTTAAAATTAAAATGTATGCCAGGTTATTATGATTATATTTAAAAGATAAAAAATTCTGAATTGCATCTTTGGATGACTATTCCACTTTAAATGTTCCTTTCCTGGATCCCAAGTATATTTTACTGTAACAGCCTTGATTATGTCTTGCTTCATGGTTTAGTTCTCTGTGATAGCCCTTCCCTCATAATGGAGCAAACTGTTTTGCCTTGCATTCATATTGCAGGACCAATTCTTAGTGGGTTACTTTTTTTTGTAGATTTTAATTACTCAAAACCACAATTTAAAGACACAACAAATAGTCCTTGTTTTGAACTCAAATACTGATAGAAATGGTTGATCCAGAAAACCATGAGACTGTATTATCTTAATAAAGAATAAATTCATCCCCATATTGAATTTTAGTTGATTGTTACAAACTACTAGAGTTTTTCCCAGATGTTATGGTCTTTGCTTTTGAATAATTGTTTTTTATTATACACTTAGTTGTGTGTGATAGAGATTTATTCTCAGAATATTTTTGTTATCTTTTTTCATTAATTTGTTTTCAAAGTAGAAAAATATATCCTTAGATTTTTCATTATTCCATGCAATATGCCTGCATAAGGTATCCTTGCAGCAAGATAAAGAGCAGTTAATTAAAACTGCTTTGCCATCTAGGCATGGAAATTATTGCTTGCCAAAGATGTTTGACTTACCAACATTCTCCTCTTTGAAATTATGTCCTCCATACTACCATGTCAAAAGCATTAAAACTGAAACACCTGGTATGCTGCAGCACTTAATTTGACTCACATTGCAGAAGAAAATATAATTTTTTAGATTTAGGTAATAGACCATTTCAAGAAGACTTCGGCAAACTTCATAATTTGCTCAGAATTTTGATCATGTGGCAGGTGGTCAACTGACCGCAATATCCAATCGATAGCTGGTGGTCAAATAGTCTGGTGCCCTGCTTAGTATGCTCCTTAGTATAGTATAGCGAACTGCATCGCAGGGAGCATACTAAGCAGGGGACCTGACTAGTGGTCAAAACAAGGCGGACGCATCAGCATTAGCATCAACTGTTCCAGCTACTTCAGCTTCGTTTATTGAGTTGAAAAATGCCTATTCAACAGTGATGATGCCACAGATATTGACGAAATTTAATATTGGAACCATCCTGTCTTGCTTTTTGGATTTTATAGCCATATGAGAGAGTAGCTATAAGCTGTGTACATGCAAGTATGGAAACAGTGTCATTGTTAAAAATTTAATCCCTTTTTTTACCATAACACCGTATTTCATAAATCGAGTTTCGTTTACCAATAAAAGGAATTTTTCGTATTGTTCCACAGTATAACAAACCTGGAATATTTTTCAACGGTAAAGCTGCAGAAGTCCCAGTCATTTAGCTGGCATTTCTTAATTTGTTTTAATCTGATACATCTAAACAACAATGTATGCCATTTTGTTATGTACAGATGCCTACCAGCGTTTGATTGGCTGGAGTATAAAGTGACTCCGGAGGTTTTTCGGATAATTACGGAGCAACTCTGTTAAATCCGTTATGAAATGGGCTATTGTATACTTACTGCTCTCTTCAATCACTGTTATAGTTAGCCACTGAATTTAATTCAAATTAAGATAACTTTTTAAAAAAGGTAGGTGCTAGGAAGAGATTTTAATCTACTGAGCTTTGAGTTGGGAATAAGTTTATTATATAATAAAAAGATAATTGTATTTCCTGTATAACTAGTGCATATTTAATCTTGTGGTTAATTATTGATATATTTTAACTTGTGGGTTCAATATGATGTTTTGCTTTGTATTAAACACTGAATTCATATAGTTTTATTGCTAATACTGTGACTTTGTCTGGGAAAGGCATTTTCATTGATACCATATTCACAACATGTAATTCAGGGACTAAGGTCCTGATTTTTCATAGGGTCAATAGTTTTATGGTTTGTTGTAGCTTCAGAATCCTAAAAAATTGATTCCCCTGATATAAAAAATTTTTTGCAGTTACATAATAACTTTTATGTAAACTTGCACATGATTCTTCTGTCTTATTAAGATTTTTCTTTGTGACTTCAGTTGACCAGCATTTTATTGGAAATTAGGAGCTGGTTTTGTGTCCCATTTTGAAATATCTTGATATTTCTATAGTTGTAGCTATCATATTTTATTATGTTATATATATATATATATATATATATATATATATATATATATATATATATATATATATATATATATATATATATAGTTGTACCCATCACATTTTTATTATTTTAAAAATATTCTTCCGTAATTCACAAATGGCTTCAAGAAAGAGTCAGATCACCTGTTTTTCTGTAACCATTTTTACATTGGAATGCCAGCAGTAAGATCTTTTATTTTTATAATTTACTTTTATATATATATTTTTTTAGCTTACCTGGCCTATAAGGCCTATTGAGCTTATGATGTGGTTCTTCATCTATCCAGTTATTTAGCATTAGTCAACCATCCGTCGACAGTTGCTGTTATTTTCAGCCACTTCTAAAAGTTCATTTAACCAGCAGCAACCAAAGTTTACAGGAGATATTTTGGATTCAAGATCTTCTGATTTATCTCAAATGCTGCAAGTTTTCCCTTAAGTATGGTCTCAGTTTCTAAAAATATAAGACCTTGAAACAACTTCTAAAATAATTTTTTTCCAAATTTAAGAAAGGGTTTTACATCAAGGTTTTTAAAGTTTGCACATGTATAAACAGTGCAAGTCTCCTGCCATATATTGGCATTTATCTACAAATACACAAAAATTTAAACAATCTTATTTTTGTTCTGAAAACTCAGTAAAATATTACCAGATTTGAGGGGAGGAGGACATATTAGCATAAAATCCTTTCAGTTTTGTACAGATGATATGGATGCAACAAAATATATGGCTACCATGACTAAAATTATTTTGCCAACTGCTAATGCATTTAGTTAATAGATAAATTTCAAAATGGTGAGCAATGATTGAGGCTGACTTGAGCCTCCTGTTTGTTTTTTCAACCCAGCCCTTGGTTTCAGTTGAAGCTAAATGCTCTCTAATTCACACCTCCTGGCAGGAAAATAAGGACGGGGAAAATTTTTGTTTAAATGACTCGAGTATTTGGACTAGCTGTAAAACTTTGTTTCGTTTGCAGATATGTATCTCAATTTGATGTCATTAGTGAACTTTATATTAACCTTTCATACATTATTTGTACTTTATAAGGTTTCATCACAATTGCTACTTTTATCACATGCACTGTGCCCATTTAATCCTTTAATGTGACTACTACATTCCACGATTGCCTGACAAGAATGACTTGTCCATTTCATGGAATATTTATGAGAGCCTGGTCCACTCACAATGGGGTACATGCATGATACTTGCTTGGTTTGGAAGAATAAGCTCCATCATGTAAAGTGAATGCAAACAACAAAATTTACACTAAAGGGGAATATAAATTTTTACTTTTGGGTAATATACCCTATTGTCTATTCAAAATAAATATTAGAAGGTCATTTTTGACCATTAAAACAAAGTTTCATGCTTTCATTGTGGTTGTATCAAGATGTGTCCTCTCTCTCTCTCTCTCTCTCTCTCTCTATCTCTCTCTGACACACACACACACACATACAAGAAATTAATGTGATATAATTTCGTATCTTGTGTATTTTGAGTTTAAAAATGGACAAGGGCATATATACTTTATTTAAGGATCTGAATGATAATATACATATTAAATGTGGGAGAAAGTGCTTGAAAAAATGTCTGCAAACATAGAAGTTTGAGCTCAGTTCATGAAGCATCTTCATACAATTTGTCCCTAGGCAGTTCATTAATGAATAGTCATTTAAATTTTGAGACATGGAAGGAATATTTTATACACATGGCTTTTTGATCTGAGCCTGAAGCTGTACACATAAAGTACTTTAGAAAGTTTTTGGGTGAGATAAGTTTTTATGTGATATCTGTATTATCTATAGATCTTCAAATTATTCTTGGCATTCTACTTCCACATGATGTACAGACTTTGCTAGTTTTTTTATTGTCACTTCAGATAGAACTTTTGCTGATTCATGTTACCTTACAGTGTATAGTATAGCAAAATATTATAGTTGCCAGTCTGTGTATGTATCCAGCAGTATAACATTTTGTCTGGAGGTTTTAGAGAAAACATAACAAAAAGTTGTATATGATACAGTTGAAGACTTGGACCTCAGTATGTTACTGAATAAAATTGGTATATATTGTGTTGAATAACTGTTAAATATGTACATACAACATATAGCTTCTATCTAAATGAATGATGCCATTAATAAATAAGATCATGGAGCATGTTCTTTGTGTGTTACATTTTCTGTCTCATACATAAAGCTGTTTCCTTATGTTCTTGTTCTATTCAGGAAATGGCACTAAATCACAATAATGCACTCTATATGAAATATCACAGAAAAACCTTTGGAGTAGTAGTCCCAGAAAATATCACACTTGACATAAGTATGTATGTCAGTAGTATAGATATTGTCAGCAATAGAGCTATATACTTTTGAACAAAGATATGACAAAACTTACATAAAAAAAAACAAAGTTCCAAGCACCAACACAAAAGTTGAGATTCACTAGTTCAGCCATATAGTCAGTTGTAGCACAGAAAAATCCTAAACATACTACATAAACGGCACAATCACTAGCACAGATGCAGAGTCTAAAGAGAGGTGCTGAAAAACCATGAACACAGGAGAAAGAACATAGTTTGTAATTTTTGTCAATCATGTACACATCATAATTTTGCAAAGCTACATTCTATTATTTGTTTTCCAAGAAAGTGATCAAGTATTTCATCGGGTTCAAATGCCAGTTTCTTGACAAGTATGACAGGATAAAAGTGACCAAAACTACTAAATGTTGGAAAATAACATTAAATAGAAGAAAAAGTAAATGTATTACAAATTATATTACAAGCATGAAAAAGATAAACTCCATGTATAAAAAAATTCAGATTTAAAAATTACTTTATTGATTATAACATTGTAATAAGCAGCATCAGACCAGATAGCAAGACAATTAAAATAAATAAATTCCGTAATTAATGTAAATATGTAATTAGCTAAATTTACAGAACAACAAATATTCATGAATGACTATAGACAATGTGTAAAACAGTACATGGGGCCTGAATGTGAGGTAGCCAATTTTTATTCAACCAGAGAAAAAGCACAAATATGAAGTATTAATGTGTTTGAAATAACTATAAAAAAAAAAAAACGTTGCAAAATGCTGGAAAAAAGTACCAGTTTATTCATCGTGTTGGCTTTTGATAATATGCAAAGCCAATTGATGTAATGTATTTTCTTGTTTGGATATACTTTTTTGAATATACAATTTTCATAGAATAACCTCTTTGAAATTTAACTACCCAATAAAATGATGCAATCATGTAACAAATTTCATGTTCATTTCATGATGCGACAATTTCTGTCTTGCTATAAAATACAATTATCACGCAAAGATAAATTTAATCAAACAAACAATACCATGGATATGAAGAGGAAGAAATTTAATCTGCTACAATGTTAAAATTTCCTTAAATCACTATTGAATATACCGCAAAGAGAAGAAACAAAACTATCACTTACAGCTGGTATTTACAAAACCTTTGTTGAGATATTTCAGAATTACAGATGATAGTTTTAATTACTGTTGTAAAAATATGGACATTGATGATTTTAGAGAAGTCATTATATTGGATAACAGCTTTGGATCAGTGATGTACTTGCTGTGATGTTGTATTCTTATGAAATCAGACACAAATTTCCTATTGAAAAGAGGGGGCCCCTGGAGTTCGAGTGGTCTAAGGCGCCGAGTAATCCGGAGGTCTAACACCGCGGATGGTCTAGTGTTAAGGCGCTCACCTTTAGAGATCACTCAGGTCTCATTTTTGTTTGCGTGGGTTTGAGTCTTTGACCAGCCATTAAGGGTATGACAGAAAGTTTGCCAGTAGATACCATTGGGACTGTTGTTCTTCCCGGGGTTCTTCCTCTACCAAATATACTAGATATCATGTATAGCTGGCCTATCGTGAGCTCAAAGTGGCATTAAACCCCTCCAAACCAAATCAGTATTTTGAAAAGTATCGGCCTGATATTTTAGAAAAGTGTAGATTTAATCTAAGCTAAATTGAAAATAGGACATCTAATAAACAGTACAAATGCACATTTTAATAAAATGTTATTAAAAGAAACAATAGTCGGTGAACAACGTTAAAGCTGATGTAATATTATGACAGGATTTCATCATTGAATGACCTATAATAAATTCAGTTATGCTCAGTTTAAACTATACTACCAATACCAACGTCTGAAAGTTAATTCACTCTGCGACAGTACGACGAGAAACTGTTCAGGACAACAAAGACGAAGTGAGTAACAATTATGAGGATAAGAATGAGCGTGATAATGATAGTCCCACTGTCCGAATTGTGAAGCCTGTTACACAGCACTTCTTCTAATGCAATTGTGCGTCTGGCACGTAAAGAGCGCATACTCGTACGTTAAGAGTATTCGGTAAAGAAGGTCCAATTGGAAAATATGAAATAATTATAGGTTACTGCATTTGTATGAGAAAATATGAACGAGTTTTATGGATGGATATACTGCACGACGTTGGGAGTGCAGTATATTCTTCCAACAAAAGGAGTTCATATATTCCTATACAAATACAGTAACCATTTTATTATACTGAAGAAACAAAGTAGCTAAATGTATGCCGTATTCCAAACTAAATACATAAGCGTTGATGGATCATTACGCAAAATTATTAATGAGCGCATAACTCCGCCCAGATAAATATGAAGTTGGTCGCGCGCTAGACTAAGTTTCTAAAGAAAATGGCGTTTGCTCTACTTAAAATTGAAATTTGGAGTAATATTGTTAATGAGTACGCATTGCAACAACTTTTCTATTTGATCTGGAATGAATACGTTTTGGTATTTTGTCGATTCAATGCAATCTTATGATTATGGTCTGGATTCAACTTTTCTTAAACCCTTTTTAAATTTTATCAGCTATTGATGTTCATGTCTCTTGATGGATCATTACCTTCAGTTGTCCCCCTACTGACACGCACAAAATGTTTAATAAAATTTATTTTATAAGTATGTAGATCAGTACATGCTATAATCTCTGACATCGATGTAGTTTAAATAGTTGCTTTAGACTTTCTTCTAATGTTTTTCTCCATAACTTTTGAGTGTATTATCTGTTTTCTCTATAAAAAAATTGCCTTCCAACAGTATTTTATGTTAGATTATTTAGTTCAAAACTTTTAAATTATTCCAAAACAGAGTTTTCTTTGTTTGGGTATGTTTCGTTGCCAATTTCTTCTTGTAAAGCCTCTACCTGTTTTTGTATTTTTCAATATCATATTTCATATATTCTAGTTTGGATGATGCAGTCTATATAGCAATTTTACATAGGCCTATGATTTTAATCCCCTTTTGGAATTAATAATCATTTCAATGCGAGTGGATGTTCTCCGCTTTTAATTAAAATGTGAATTAAAGACTCCGCTGTTCTGTTTTCCCTTTTCCCCATGGATTTGAATTTCCTGCCTTTATATAACATTACGTTCAAGCAAATATCCTCTTTTCTCTTTCACGATCCAAATATATGCATATTCTCTGTCTTGTAACCTCGATGCGCAATAAAAATGCTCCCTATCACCATGTGTTTTTTCAACTTTGTGCAATTTACAAGCTCCTGCTAGTTTTACTTCCAATAACGTATAAGCTTGCATATACTCAGTGTTTTCTTTCTTCAAAAATCTGAATAAACTTTCCATCAAATTATTCATATTTGAGTGACCTGTTTTGTACTCTATGGTCATTTATTTAACAGTTTCATTATAATTCAATCGTAATAAGGCCTTGCTTTAGGTCTTATCGAATAGGACAAGACTTTAGCTTAAAATACGTTATAAATTTGCTTTCAGCCACATCTTCGAACGTCCTTTACCTTGATCTGCAACTATAAGCCACAAAACACCGGAGAAGTCACCCAAGACATTAGCTAGTGGGTAAAAATTTAGCAATGTTCCATTACGTTTTGTTCATTACAAAGTACACATAATATATCCTTTGAAACAATATTATTTCTTTTTTTGTATAAAATATCCGGATTATTCGAAATTATAAACTTGAATATCAGTCATACACGATGTCATCCTGATCAACAAAATTCACTTATTCGATTAGAGGTAAAACAAAGTGTTGTTGCTCATTAAATACGTATACAATAAGCATTAACATACTCTCTGGAAGGTATAATTAGGTACAAATATTTTAAAATTTAGAGTGAAATGGATAATCGGAGCGCGTTATTCTAGTTCAACCTGTAAAATAAAAGCTAGAATAGTATTAAAATGTGTTAGTGAAAAATACAACTCATTTTTACGGTAATCTTAATTAATGTCACCTCATGTTCCTGGTTGGTTCTCCGTTTAATGTTTTATCAGTTTGGCTTATGCGAAAGTAACCCAACCCATTTTCATGCTTTGACAATGAAACTCACGTGAGCTACTGAGCCCAAATTTTAATGATCCAGATTTACTTTAATACTGTCCTTGACACCATCAATTTTCTCAGTTTACGTGGTTCCTTTAATTTCGTCAGTTATCTTTAAATAATATATGCACTTTGTGAGATTTTCTATCTTTGCTACTTTATTTAAAAATTGTCCATTTCCTTTTTTATGTTTAAAAGCTTTTCAAAAGTCAGACTTAACAGACAAATACTATTAACAGTAAAGTAACCTGAAATAACATAACCAGCACACCAGGATTATATCCCCTGACCATTGTTAATGTGTATAATTTTTTAAAAATTATTTTCGCTAGGCTCAGCACCTAAAGTACAGTGTGTTGTATGAACTATATAGATTTGGATCTGATTCTGAAAATTAAAATTCTTCTAAGAAAAGTCTCCAGGCTGAATTCTAGAGTAGTGAATAAACTGACAGTATTTGTATTTGCAACTCTGGGAAAATTTTTATCATTTTGTTCTCTCTGATGTTGTCTCTCTCACCTTAACATTTTATTGAGACCTACACGATTCCTCGATAAATCCACGAGGAATTGCATGCGTTTTTCAGAAGCTTTTAAACATTAATAATATCCATGATGCTTGATTGGTTCTTGCTTTCGTAACAAATGATATATATGTTGTAGAATTATATATTAATTAGAGTAGTTTAGACTGTGTTCGATGCAGAGAACCCACCCCCACAAGTGAATTAAAAACAATAACGACGAGTAATAACAGTGTGCGTTTACGGGCAAGTGTGTGAAATGTACAAGCAAATACAGATTTATCTCTACTGAAACAAGGCGGATATATCGCTGCTTCACTGGGAAAATTACCAGGAGCTCCAGGGACTAAGTATCCTAGTGATAAGCATCTTCGTGGATATACATATTGTCGTTCTGGAACCCGACTTGATGAACGAGTGCAATCAAGACCATGAAAGTATCCAATAAATGCGATTGTTTGAGCATGCCATGTTCATGATGTCTCATATAAAATCCCTATTTGCAACAACAAAAGATTGCAGACGTGAAGTTGATACACTCGTAAAAAGCTGTTAATATTCTCTCAGAGAATCAATAGTTAATTGGTTGGTAAGATCTGCTATGAAAGGGAAACTAATACTAGGGGCCTGTAATTAATCAACCTATTATTATTATTATTATTATTATTATTATTATTATTATTATTATTATTATTATTATTATTATTATTATTATTTATTCGATTTATAATTGACCAAGATGATATTGAATTGTAGAGCAGCGATTAGTAAACTTGCTAATGCAGCAAATGTTACACGTTCTTTTGTTGGAAATTGATTAGCACGACAGGCAATATGGAATATATCACCAACTAAAAAAAATTCAGTACACACATTTTGATGTCAGCGCTCCCGAAGAAGTTCATCAAGCATATATTTTGTTTTTACCACGTTGAGTGTCGTTAACGTTGCAAGTAAATATAAAGAAGCAGAACCACTATCAACAAAGACAGTAATGTCAGGTTGCATCTGTGTTTTTAAGAATTTATCACTGAGGATCTTTCCAATGGCCACAGCTATTACAGATAGATCCTGGCAAGGAATTGCTTGGTGCAGTAACGTAAATGATGAAACAACATAACGTCAAAATCAGACAAGGACACACCGCAATTTATGAAGCAATGATTGAACGATTAATCGAACATTTGCTGAGCGATTCTTTGGATATCAATATGCGAAGGAAATATCCATGAACAAAGTTCAGAAAGACATTAGGTCTCGTGAATGGGGTTGCAAGACGACCAAGTGAGATAGCTGCATCAAATAATAAAATAACTCATGCAATTTCTATCAATGCGATCATAAAAACAAATCAGTACATCGACGTGACTCTTTCTCAAATACAACCATTTCTTGGTAATGTGACTGTAAGATATTTATATGAAGCTGGTGAACTTAAATGGAGTAAAAAAAAGAGCGACTAAGCCTATTTGGAGTGTGATAACAAATTTAATTTCTAGCGTGGTGAGATCCACGGTTAGGCCTGCAATTTACAGACTAGATTCAACTACTCCTCAACATGGATATGTACGCGAACAATTACAAGAAATTCCTAACGATACACAATTACCACCGCCTTCACTTCTGTGAAAGTAGGACATTAGCTCCTGGACTTCGATTACACTCAAGATATGTCAACATCACATTTTGGCGTGTATGACCGAGACTACTATTAATTCTATACACGGTAAACTGTCGTGGGTTTTAGAATAATACTGCAACAACATTACTATGTTCCAGCAAGCACAGTGATTATTTTGATGTCGTTAACATCGAAGTCAATGTCACGCTTACTTTTTTGTAAGATCACTGATAGTCGACTAATATTTTCCTTACTACATCGCAATTGCTGCCAGTGGTTTCCTGAGTCTATGATAACCCTCCGTAGCTGAGATATTGTTATAATTCTCGACTCCGCTAGATAAACTAAATTAGACCATTCGATCCCATCCTCAACAATCCATATATTTATATCGGAAATATTTAATCGTTGTGACAAATGAATCATTATATCATATCCTAGAGTCCACGAAGGTTTATCTATCGTTAACGCGTTTTCAACAGTACGAACAGGAATGAAAATATTAACATTTGATACAAGATTTTGTTTCCTCATTGGCTCTGTCAAGGGCCCTGGATTCTCAACTTTAGTATTTTGTGTGCATGTGTCTGCTGGGCGATTACATAATGGAACAAATATATCTGAATTTTTTCTTTATGTAACATAAATAATTGCTGTTAAAGTGAATCTCTAACTCTTCCAACTTACAACCTCAAATCAGCAAGCTTCAGCGAATTCCAAAAATCATTCATCATATTCTCTGGAGTTACTTCTCGCATTATCTCCCATTGAATCTTATATGGCTGCCGACTGATTAACTTTTTTTAACTTTTTCAGCAATTTATCAATAGTTCTATGGTCATTAGCTATCTCCTCATAATAATCTATGAACTTTATCTGTCATTCATGCGGAGATGATCCAACAAGGGTTGGTGGGTAACCATGATCGCCACACATGATTACAGCAGTATTTATCGCCAACAATCATTCAAGAAATAATTTTAATACCTCCACATACACTGTGCATATCTCATCCCTGATAATAATCTTAGGAATATATTTCTCATCCATTCACTCAGGTGTCCATGCATCGGAAGAAGATGTGATACGTGTGAGATTTAACTCCTAGTTGTTTAATTTTACTGGTAAGCCTGTGAGTCGGAGTTGGTACAACCATATAAAAATTCAAAATAATTCAATCGCGCATGTTGTTTTACCAGAACCTCGGGGTCCATGGAGATAAAAAAAGTATCATGTCTAGTCACAGAATCATATACCGATGGAGCCAATGAGAGTTTTGACATCTGTTTTTTTTTTGTTGTTGTTGTTTTAGTTGTTGTTTTTTTGCAATATGTTTCCTTAGATTCAACGTCGGTGGATTCAGGATAACTAAGATTTATTTTCTCGCTTTATTCTCCATTAGACCCATGATGCATCAGCGCAAGTATGTAATCGTTTTAGCAATCCTACGTATTTTTATTGATATGACATGAATACATGGAGACTTTAACTGCGGTATAAGGATATCTGTTTATCATCGATAGTAAGTTTATTGAAACGTAAGCGATCATAGATCTTAAACGGGTAAACTGTGGTGAGTCACCATTAGTGTAGCCCACAAATGTACCTAATTCAGTTCCGTCCTATAAGTTAACATTTATTCAGACTTATAAAAATGTCTCTCTCTCCTTCGTATCAACAAGAATGAACTCAATTTCAGCATCGTCGATAATTAATCGTGTACAATGTCGTTTATGATCATATGAACCTCCTTGTATAAATTTACCAATTATTTTTTCCCATGATTTTTGTAAGTTTATTTTCGAGATCGGTATCGTTCGTATTTTCTTCTGTTGTGTTAACTAAACTTGCTTCTGCGGACCATATGGTATACTTGCTTCATTTGCAACCAACGATATCAATATTAATACATCAATCATATATAGTAATAAAACAATTGGAGCACAACTGCGTTCGTTACAATGTTTACCAAACCAAACAAAGACACCCGGATGAAGGTTTTTCAATGGAAACTCAAATGACTCAATACATGAAAATACAGTTCATTCAAAATCTGACAAGGGTCCACTTATTGCAACTCTAGTCATATCATGTGTTGGATGTCCAAATCGCGTAAAATACTCAGAACATTCCCCGTTCCAAGAAAACTTCCAGGATAAAATACAACCATATCAGCTTATATAACATTCTTAAAATCGTATTTAGTATTCCACAATTCGCTGTGTCCATATTCGATATAACTGTGTTGGACATCTTAAAAATTTCCAACCGTGTAAGCCTCCATGAATTTTCATTCTGAGCAAAGTAGGCAGCAACTGATTGAACGGTGAAGCATTTACTAAGTAATCGTTTGATAACATCAATATCTTTCGTGTATTTCCACGCAAAAATTTTTATTTCGTCGTGCAGAGATTCCCACATATTTTTTGTAGTAATACAATAATAATTTAGAAAAATAATATTTACTGCATCAATGGAGCAAGCAGAATTTTTAACACATCCCAGCAAAAATGAAATTATGTGGAATTTCGTGCTGGTTTAATTAGGCATTGTCAACTAAAAAAAAACAGTCGGTTATGTTAATAATGCTGGTTATCTTATGTTCAATGCCGGTGGAAATATATATCTCTGCCATAAATATATGATTGAATAGTTTCACGGATTAATCAAACATTCTCTTGTGATTGATCATATTTATTCTGATTCAGAGAATGTTTATTTTTTAGTAATTTACGGGCTATTACAAAAAGTCAAAATTATAAGTTTGGAGGTACTAGAACATGTAATAAATATTCAAGTTGTTACAGAATAAGGCAAGAAATAACTTAGTTTCGCCTTAGAACGATTTGATCATTTATGTCGTGCATGTGTACAATGTTACCTGGGGTGAATAATTATTTTTCTAGTTAAGCGACTGAAATAGCATGTAGCTCGTCGTAAATCCCTTGCGTAGAAACACACTAAAAGCACAGTATGCATGTGTATTTTATCTTTATTGACTCATTCCCCTGAAGATTTAAGACAAGTTTGTTCTCTAATTGAGACATTGGTCTTTTGGATCTTGTGAATGAGTGTACGTGCTCCATTTTTTATTTTACATCTTTATTTTTTTTATTTTATTTGATATAAGAATCATATTCAGTCTTGATGTCGTACCGTGAAATGTTGTCTTTACCACTACGCGGATTTGAAAAGTTCTGAACTTTTGAATTGTTAAAAGATGATATTAAGAGTTCAATTTAGTAGAATGTATATGTAGATTTTAATTCCGTACCAGTTATAAAGACCGGTTTGGTTTCATTTTAGCTGTGTGTGTGCAGGTATATCAGGCTGTCGGTCTGGCCATCTGTATGTCTGTATGGGGATGGAACCTGGCATGACCATCAAGGCCAATGCAAGGACGAAACTGCTGATTTGTAAACTTGTGTGAATGGTGGATCTATGAAGGGTGTTAATGGCAAATAGCAGTGTGGGCAAACATAAGAATTCATGATAACAGAGTAGTTTGACAATGGACATGTAAACCAGGTTAAAATGTTTCGCTTGCAAGTTTTAACAAGTTAACAAATATTTATAAGAGTCATACGTGGTTATGAACTGTAGCAGCATGGCGGGTGAACTCTACAACTTTTTGCTCGAGCCCTTTACCTAAAAAAAAAAGGTTCTTACAACTGGCTGAAAAATAAGGCCAATATCACTAAATCAAAGTCTTTAACCGAGTATATTTCCATACCGTTAAAACCAGATAATATAAATCGTTTAGTTTAGCTCAGTTTTGTTATCCTAATGTTGACGTATTTTTTCACGATTTCGTTTACTTGCGAAGCGAAACTCAATTTTTGTCGTTTACTCACCCTGCTGCTATAAATACCAAAGATTTTATCCAGACCAATACGACATTTGGGTCTTGATTCATGTGGATTTATTGTTATAAATCCGAACGGAATAGCTTGTGCTTTTGAAAAAAAAAAGATTTTAAACTTGATTATGTCCATATCCCCTGAACACCAAGTATAAAAAATATTGTGTAGAGTATAATTATCTACTCCATTAAACACAACCAAAATATTACTCTTATCTCTGATCACCTTAGGTATATGTGTGTATCGTTGTGCTACATAAATCACGTCAGTATTTTTATGTCTACCTCTGGAAAATATTCTAGCTGTATTTGATTGTTTGTCCAGCATCTCACCATCATATACTATGAGATGATTAATGAATCCATCTAAGTCATCTATAGAAGGGGCTTCATCAATACCGGTGATAAAATCAACAATATCGTCGCCGTCTTTATTAATTGATTTCGCTTTCTCATTAAAATCCTTAAGTACTTCGTAACAATGCTGATCATCTACAGACGGTGCTATTAAATATAGTTTGCTCCATCTCAACCACCCCATTATTAAGTTTAATAATAGTTGCGTTTTACCTGATCCAGATGGATGAATTAGAAACATCCTTATCGAATTTGGTAATGCTGGATGGTGCTTTACTGGTTCCTGTTTTCGTGTCGCCGAAAAGTCAATTATTGTATCCATATTATTAATAACATAAGTCTATATTGTGTTCGATGTAGATTATCTACACCCACTGCTGGATGAACTACAATAACAACGAAAAATGAACGACATGCATTAACAGGTAAATTTGTAAAAATGTGGTACACAAAAATATAAATGTATCTCCATGTCTGATTCAGGAACAAAGACAGGTGGAGATATTGTTGCTTCTTTAGGAAAATTACCTGGATTACAATGGGCTAAATACGCCGGTGAGAAACACCTTCCAGGATATAATTATTGTGATCCTGGAACTCGACTTGATATCAGATTAGATGAACAAGACCAATCAAGACCAGGAGAGCATTCAATAAATAAGATTGATTAAGCATGTCATGTTCATGACGTTGCTTAAAAAAGTACAGATTTGCGGCAGCGGCATCTTGCAAAAGTAAAATTGATTCATGCATTAAATTCTTTCCCTATAAATCTCTCTGAGAAAAACTCTCTAGTTTTCTAGTAAAATCCGCTATGAAAAGTTCAATAATGCTAGGGGCTGGTAATTAATTATTATAATGAAATATATTTATTATAGCCCAAGAGCGTATTGGAGAGGCAAAGCAGCGATTACTAAACTTGCTAAAGCAGAAAACGTGTCACGTTCTGTTGCTGAAAATTGGTTAGAAAGACAGGCAATATGGCAAATTTATCTGCCACCACCAAAAAAAAATCAATATGCACATTTTCATGTCAGTGTTCCTAACGAAGTTCGTCAAGCAGATATTTTGTTTTTACCATACGATACTACTAAAAGACGTGGACGAAATTCACGCACGTACAAATACGAATCGACTGTTGTTGACGTTGCAAGTAGATATAAAGAAGCTGAACCATTATCAATAAAGACAGCATCTTACGTTTCATCAGCGTTTGAACGAATTTATCAACGTGGTGGTCTACGATGGCCGCAGCATATAACAAGTTGAACCTGTCTAAGAATTTATTGGTTCAATATTATCCTTGATGGAAAAAGATAACGTTAGAATAAGACGAGGACATACTAAAATTCATCGTGATCAGGAAATCGTTGAGTGATTTAATCGAACACTTGCTAATCAGTTATTTGGATATCAATAAGCAAAGGAAATATCTACTGACTTGAAGTCCGGTGAGAGAACTCGTGAATGGGTTGCAAGGTTACCAAGTGTGATATCTCTATTGTATTATGAAATTACTCGTGTAGCTTCCATGAAACCTTCTGATGCAATTACAAAAAAAAATATACCCAATGTACCGATAACGGACAACGACGTGAACAGCCAGTATTAGGTAATGTGACTGTGAGATGTTTATACGAACCAGGGGAGCTTGACGGTGGAAAAAATGGAGCAGCTGATCCTATCTGGAGTGTGACTACACATACAATTTCTAGCGTGGTTTGATCCACTGGAAGATCTGCAATATACAGACTAGATTCTACTGTTCCTTAACGTGGATTTGTACGTGTATCAGCGATTATAAAATCTAGCTCTGCATCGTCCATAATCAGTCATGTACAGTGTCGATTATCATCGTATGAACTGCCTTTTGTAAACTTACCGATTATCTTTTTAAAAAAATCTTTTGCAAGTTTTTGATCGTGTTCGTCCCTGCATTTACGTATATTATTGGTAATTTAATAATGTCTTCTTTATTAAGATCAGGAAATTCTTTCCTGGCATTATCGATATTAAACCTATCCGCTTCTGGTAACCAGACATACTTTTTTGGACTATATGATATAATTGCTTCATTTACCCTCAACGATATTAAAATTTCAGCATCAAGCATGTACTTTAATAGCACTATTGGAGTCCAACATTTTTCTGAAAAATGTCTTCCAGACCAAGCATAAGTAATCGGACAGAGATCTTCTGTGAACTCGAATGATTATATACATGAAAATCCGGTTAAGTCAAAATCTGGTAAGGGTCCTTTTATCGAACCTCTGGTAATCTAATGTGACGAATGTCCGAATCTGTCAAAGTATTTGGCGCATTCTCCATATCCAAAAAAACTCCCAGAATAACACGCAGCCATATCAACTGAGATAACATCATTATAATTGTATTTAGTATTACATAGTCCACAGTGTCCAAATTCTAAAAAAAACTTTTTTGTAAATCTTCAATAAATTCTGATCTTGTCGTCTTCCATTAATTTTTTTCCGGTGCGAAATGGGCCGATTTCGATGGTACGGTAAAAAAAAATTATTCTGTAGTTGTCTAACTTTGACATCGTCAGAAGTATATTTTAGTACAAGATTTCTAATTTTCTCATAAAGAGATCCTGTATAGTAAATATCAGCATTAGGTCGTACAAACTGATCATGATAATCGTATTCTGAACTTTGAAATAACCAAACAGATACAGGGACATTTTTAATGATATTTTTGATAAAATCAAATATATGACCATTTCAAAAATTAACCATTCTGTCTCATGGAAATATTGTTACAGCATCAGTCCATGCATGTGCATTATGATCAAAAATCGTTACAGGGCTTCCATTTTTATATATTTTGGTTCGTACACTTTCTCTCCGGTTAGTATTCTTACAGTTATTGGAAATCTTAATAACTTTTCTAACTCGGCAACATCTTTAATAGAAACTCTAGTATTTTTAACTCCCTCTGCCCATTTACATATTTTTACGCCTTAAATCTGTTAAGCCATTACCACGTATCGCATTTGTGAAATATTCTGTAACTCGTTCAGCTACACAGTTTATTCTTGACTCGGATAATCACATTAGTTTGAGATCCACAACGTTAGGTCTAGAGCCTCTTTGATTTCCTTGGATTCAATGTATTTATTCTGGTCTGAAAGCTTCCAAAACTTATATTCACACTGTTACGACCATGTAAAATTACATGCGTGTTAAGATTTGATTTTTTATATTTTATTTCTATTTTAATTTTATTTCATTTTTATATTATTAAATATAATTATGATGATTATTATGTTTGCATGGGTCTACCCCAAATTATTGCATTCGTTTATGCAACGCTGTTCATTCCTCAGAATAAATCGTATGCTAAAGACAATCTTCGGAATCATTATGAATTGCAATTGTAATCCCACCAACAAAGACGCAAACTCATAAACACTGTGCTTCCTGGAACCTTATTTTTATAATCAATGTTCTCTGTTAAAATAAATCAAGCGCATATACGACTCATATTTTCATTGGTTTTCTTTATATTCCCCTCCTCCCGCCCAAATCAAATGATAGGTACCTTTCCTGGGCGTAGCACAAGGAACCCACGCAAAGGGGGTGGAGAGGGCAGGCTCATGGGGAGAGGGGGGTAAAATTCCCATAAAATGAATCATTTTATTGGTAGGGGGCCCCAAAAATAAGTTTTACGTGGAGGAGGGGGAGGCAGCATTTCTACGGGAGGGGGACATAATTCCTTACTACATCACTTATCCCAAGTTGCATTCTTTTTTTTTGATGTACATATACCAGATTACTAAGAAGGAAAGCGTTTGAACGAAGGATATATCTCTTAAGACTACCCATAGCATCATGATAAAAATAGGAAATCTGAACATGCCAAGTGGTTGGATTTAAGTATTTATTTCCAAATTCTTAACAACAGTAGTGTAGTGTGCCAGAAACTTATACTCTCTCTCTCTCTCTCTCTCTCTCTCTCTCTCTCTCTCTCTCTCTCTCTCTCTCTCTCTCTCTCTCTCTCTCTCTCTCTCTCTCTCTCTCTCTCTCTCACACACACACACACACACACACACACTTTAAATTATATAAAGATAACAAGCATATAATTCAAATTTGTCAAGCATGCCGCTGTTTACAGTTTGATAATTATGACAATGTTAATTATTATATCATGTATCTTGTAGATTATGCATTTTTCTTCAGGCATTTAAATAAGTTAATTATTCTCATTAATAGACGAATACTGGCTCCATGTTCAACTTTGTATCCTTTGATTGATCTCGGCTATTTCCTTACTCCATTTTAGAAGCATCCGTTAGTCGGACTTTGAAAGAAGGTGCACGTGTCACAACCCCAGGTTGAAAATAGTTTACATCACACACTGGTACTTCTTCACTCGAGCTAGGCAACAAAAGGAAATTCTGCACAATATTTGTCAAATATAAAAACAGACTGTTTCTTCCAAATGTTTTTCCTGCGCATGCCCTTGGGCCAACTCCATACGGAATATAACTGCAATAATAATAATAATAATAATAATAATAATAATAATAATAATAATAATAATAATAATAATAATAATAATTCAAATGCATTATTCGAAGGAACTTACAAAGATAAACATCCATATAAAATAACCGAAACAAACTGACTGCCATTTTCATACCGATTCCAATTAAACCCTGCGGAACAAGCTTCGTATATTTGTATAAACTGGGATGTATTTTTTAATATAAAAAGACGAACCGTCAACACCAAACGGTCAAAGTTATGTACATATATATCTCGGTATCTTGTTAACCCTCTATTTACTAGACTCGTTTTTTTTTTGTTTTGTTTTACATGACTGGTTACTATTTTGCAAACCATAGTTCTGTTTCTGTACATACCTATCAAAAATGATAAGGGATCATCGCACTCCCTCTTCGTTTAAAGAGGCAACAAGTCACCAAATAATCCTTATTTCAAAAGAGAACAAGTACATGCATAAGTACTTACTTTCGTCTCAGAGGATGGTCGTCCGGGAGTAATTTCCCCTTCTCCGATAAAAAGCGCTCAGGTTTGAAGCATTCTGGTTCTTTCCAAAACCGTTGGTCGTGATGAATACCCCACAAATTGGTGTAAATCTACAAACACAAATCAAATTGTTGTTTTATAAGTAAAACACGTGTATGCTATAAAATTAAAAGCATTTAATTTCATTTATGGTTAGATGCTAAGCATGTAAGGATGCAAGGTATAATTAACAACAGAGGGGTAACTATTAATCCAGTCTCCTACTAAAAGGGTTACATGTAACATTGAATTTACAATCATTAACTGATGGCGTGTAGGCCAAATTGCGTCAATCTCTCAATGGCATTGAAAATAGAAAACATTTCTGGTTCTTTATTTTGCTTATAAGATTTATTTTGCGTTGTTTTCTTGTCCTCATTGGGCCACGAGTTGCCGAGTGGTCAAAAGCGCTCACCATTCCGGATCACTGCCATCTCACCTCTGTCTGCGTGGGTTCGAGCCTGAAGCTCTACTAAAGTGAGTACGCGAGAAAGCCTGCCAGAAGCCTCTCGTGGGTCGGTGGTTCTTCCCTTGGTTTTCCAGTGTTCTTCCTCCACCATTAATACTGGCCGCCATGTATAGCCTATCTTGTGCTGAAAAATGGCGTTAAAACCTACAACAATATCTTGTCCTCAGCTATGAGGAAGCGATAGACATCATGAAAACGACAAGAATTGCAATCCAGTTTCGTGCAGTTTTGAACAATTATTTCAATACACAAGGAAAGAAAATTACATCGGTATTTTTCGGAATGATGAAACCATCGAACTCTATCTCAATCCGATTGTGATGTCTTGCTGATAGTGGTAGGGGTGTGTGGTATCTCATCAGTTCCTGTAAACACGCATGCGTATAAGGCATATTTGGCAAGTCAGTCAACTTTGGTTGTCTCTCTTTGCCCACAACTGATATCACTTCTGCTCTGATTTTCTGCTGGATATGAGGGTAGTTCACTAGCAACAGCAATAGGACGGATAATGATCCTTGTATAGGTTTCACAGCTGAAAAAGAATACAGACCAAATTTAAATATGAAAAAGAAATATACCAATGAAATGCGAATTCCCAAATGCAAACTTTGACCGGACGGATAAGTAAATACGCTAGTGATGATACACTGAAAGTGAACAGTAAATGAGTGGAAGGACGTGTAATAAACGGAGACTAATCGAGAAATGAAAGCAAAACAATTTACATTTTATGCTTCAATATTTAAGGAATGAAGTATATGAGGCATAGCCATAAGACGATCTGAAAGCATGAATCTGCAGGTTGAGTGTTTATTAGCCACTGGACATATAGGTAATTGAGTCTGAGACAAAATACTGTTTAACTGTACGAGTTTGAAAGATTCAATGCAATTGATGGATAGAATATTGATTAAATCTGTTGTGGAGACGAAAAGATCAGTCGATACGATTTTATTTAGCTACTAAGAACATTTCATTATCCAAAATTTTTTACGGTCGGAACAGTCCAGCCGTCACTAGTTGTTGTAATGTTGTATTCCGCTGCAATCGCAACTACTTGGTTTAAATGTTACACATTGCGTCATAAATACACATACAATAACTTTTATAATTGCAAATAAAATATTTTAAAAAAAACTTTAATCACGAATGATATAAAAGAATACCTGCATCTCAACGGTCAAACAAGCTGCTGCAAGTGCTTTAAAATACGAGCGGGGTTTTTAATGAGTCGGTACATTTAATGTCGACCTGTAGACTAAACAACATTCTACAGAATGCTGCTTCACATGCAGTACGCCGAACACCTGCAGATGTATTTGTGTGATGTAACATAAGCAAATGACCAGGAAGTTAAAATGTCGGAGAAGGGACATAATAATGCCACCAGCAAAAATAGTACAGTTTAAAATCCTTGCGCTCTTTGGGTACTCTCCAGCTGATATCAAGGACGACACGGATGAAGTTTTTGGATATAATTGTCTGCCGTGTCCTACAAGTTTGTGTTGGTTTCGTCGTCTCTAGGGTGGTTCTGAATTTACTGATTAACTACGTTCTGGAAAACATCTGTCAAAATATCTCACTAGGAAACGTGTTTCGCGCTCATTTTCTTTTCTTGAGTGGGGGGGGGAGCTGCCTGTACCACCGACCCAATGAATCCGCCTTTGTTTGCATCTTTTAACCGGGCTTGAAGGATAATAAGTTTTGAATCAGAGAAAAAGACTTGTGTCAACAATCGCTCAACGTAGTCGGACTCTCAATGTTTGTTGTTTACGATGAGGATTTTCAAACAAATTGGAATATCAATACAAAACTGTCGATAGGAATATTCCTTTATATTTGACTCTAATTCACAATAAGTCGATGGAATACAGCAGGATGGAATATTCCCATCTGTCCCGCAAACAAAACTGCCTTGCAGCTAATAATAACCATGTCACAAACGAAAACACATTTAAGTTTAATGTGCCTTAGAAACTTAAAGAAAAAGTTATCGCCGAATATATTGTTATGTACATTTAATTTTTATTGTGAGTTTAATGTTTGTTCGTCATTGTAGATGGTACTGTAAGATAATGTCAAAAATGGTCATTTGTAACAACATTCTTACTTCGGTATGAGTTCAAAGTCAAACCTTTTTAACAAACTTTGAATATTATGGAAACAAACGTGTGATTTACATCCTAGACTTTTTAATTTGTCTTAGGTTTTTATATAAGGTTGTGGTAAACAAAATTATTCATTCATATTTTAACTTCAGTCTGTGAAGTCACTTTTAGTTGTTCAGATATAATTTGAGAGGAATCATTTATTTGAATTCATTGGAATTATAAAGTCACATTAAGACTTTAGACTACAACGCTGCTTAGGGATTACTGAGGACTTATTTAAAAATAGTTGGGATTATGTCATTGTTGTACATCAAGACTATTGTTACACCAATTTATTCAAGACTATTTGTATATTAACACATTCGACACTTGAAATTCATTCGGAATAATCTATAATTTTTAAATTCACTCGTAATATTCTATAATTTGAAATACATTCGGAATATTGTATTAATTGAAATTTATTCGGAATATTCTATAATTATGCAATCGTGAATGAGCAATTAGATTTAGTTGGGATTTAATTTGCACAGCTATTTAAATTTTCACTTTGTATTCTAAGGAAATACATGGTTTGCTGAATTCACGTTTTCTGCTGGTTAGTTTAATACCGTAAAGTCGTAACAGCCATTCTACTTACATGTAAATTTCTAAGTATAAAGTGTAACAACTATTTTATAGAGAAAATAACTTCAGGAAATAAATCATGAAGCAACTATTGCGGAAATATTGTAGCCAAATATGTACTAAGCTGCATACTGATAACCAGTGATAAATATTATCTTGATATTTATAATACTTGCCGTACAGTCACACCACTTGACCTCGTTGAATACGATGGTAAAAGAGGAAATGAAACGATTCATTGACAACACATATTACAATCTTTGTTCCATTGGCAGTATTTGCAGACATAATACACAATGTGTTCTTTCACTAGATTGGGGGGGGGAATTACCGAGTGGTCTAAAGCTCTGTCCGTTACGGATCATTGCCATCTCACCTCTGTCTGCGTGGGTTCGAGTCTAGGATTCGGCTAATGTGGATATGTGAGAAAGATTGCCAGTAGCTTCTCGTGGGTCAATGGTTCTTTTCGGTGATTTTCCGGTTTCTTCCTCCACCATTAATACTGGCCGCCATGAATAGCCTATCGTGTGCTGAAAAATAGCGTTAAGCCCCACAACAACAACAAAAACTGTCACCAGATGGTTGTAAAACAGGAAATCCTTGCATGAATAGATATCTAATCAGCACAATTTGGCTGGGTCAAGTGTGACATCCTTTTAACAACTTCAAAGTTAAGAAAGTCAACAGTATTTAGTTACAGTATTGATGTGAAATCCCGTATATACTCGCTTATAAGACGAGTCCAACTGCAAACTGCACAGAGCCAAATCTGCCGTCGCATAATGCATCGACAGATCTGGATCTGTGCAGTTTGTTAAAGAAATCAGTCAACAAACAACAAAGACCCGGACGTGCAGGCGTACTATATTAGGACAAATCAGCATAATTGCTATTTGACTCGACTTAAAAGCGAGTATGAAAGGTAATACGAGAACAGTTTTTGAGGGTAAGAATGTATTTGCTTTTTTTCTTTAAAGTTTAGTCGTTGAGTATAGCGAAGTTGAAAGAACCTGCTTTTTAAAATATCAGCATTATCATCTGAAGTCTTGCTGACACGGTAACAACAATTGAAAATCCTGTTGACACAGAAACTACAACAGAAAGTCCTGCTAACATGGTAACTGCCAACTGAAAGTCCTGCTAATACGGTAACTGCAACTGAAAGTCTTACTGACACGGAAACTACAATTGCAAGAATAAAGTTTTACAAGGTCAATTCATTGAGAGGTTTATATTCACTTAGGAGTATATTCATACAACATAGAACCTAATATGCCATCGAAATGCATCGGCAGATCAGGGTCTACGTTGTTTGGTAAATTGAGTACTCCGAAATCAGCTGCATAGACCCACGTATTGTGACGGCAGATCTGGATCTATACAGATTGCAGCTGGGCGGAAATTACCAGTAAGTTCATGATGTATGTACATCACATAGCCCAATTGACTGAGCGCTAACAGGTCAGTCTCTAACAGGTCTGTAAACCTCTGGCATAACATTTTTTTTAGGAGCAATACATAGCGGGGAGTACACGAGTCTGGGAAGGCTGACCACTGACCCACTTAACTTGACCTAACATCATTCAAATTAGCTTTAAAAAAGACACCAATGAACAAACGGTCATTCAGAGTGATCATTTGAAAGTCCAAAATAAACAAAGAATGAAAATATGGTACCTGCAGGCGTCATATCCATGACAACGCCGTGAATGAATGTCTCACTCAACCAATCGTCACGTGTCTGTTTTTCTTTTAGCGCTCTCTCCATCAGGGCATCTACCAATCCCTTGCATCGAAACTGACAAAATGCAAGTCAAAAGAAACCGTAAGATGTGAGACCCTATTTTTGGCAAAACAGTATTTACAACACAAAAGATTTTGGAAATCTTAAATCTCTGGATACATTTCAGCACAGAGGTATATTCATCTAATATTCTGTTTCCATGCTAAATTATGTATGTGTTGATAAGTACTGCAAAGTGACAAATCCCTCCTTATATAGTTTCTGAATTTATGGATTACTCAGCTAAATAATATAGTACATTTCTTTTTCATGAGCCATATTTGTTACCAACTGCCAAGCATTGTAAGCTTTAATAATTGTAACTTCCTATATAGTATAAATTCATTTTGCAGTGTGTGATTTCGATACACTGCTGTTAGATATGTTTTACTCTTCGGTTCTATTTCAGAGTTTACATGTTGTTATATTTTTTTACGTTTTCGCTTGGAAACGTTACATTATATATACAAACAATATTATCATACAGGTTAGAGAAATTCGATTCGTACTCTACCGAGATTCGAACCCAGGTCCGCGAGTACATGGCACCCATCGCCATGCCTGCACGCACCAACTCATATACCGTCACGACTAAGCACGCATCACCTAAATGATGGCACTCAATCGTTGTTATATAAGCTCGTGCGTAGCAGACACACTCGCAGAACGACCTAATAATTAATTCTCATTTAAACACACAGTCGTTCTAGATTCCTATGAAAGAAATCAAGGTACATATATATAGGATTTTTGTTTTACAAAGAATTATAAATATATACAGACAGAACAGACTGTGCTATCCCTGGATTCTGTAGTAGAATCTTGATAATAGTGGGCAGAAATAATAGTTTAAAACAAACAATACTATCATACAGGTTAGAGAAATTCAATTCGTACTCTACCGAGATTCGAACCCAGGTCCGCTGTGTGATGCGTGCTTAGTCGTGACGGTATATGGCTTGGTGCGTGCAGGCAAGGCGATGGGTGCCATTTACTCGCAGACCTGGGTTCGAATCTCGGTAGAGTACGAATTGAATTTCTCTAACCTGTATGATAGTATTGTTTGTATTAAACTATTATTTCTGCCCACTATTATCAAGATTCTACTACAGAATCCAGGAATAACACAGTCAGTTCTGTCTGGTATATATATATATATATATATATATATATATATATATATATATATATATATATATATATATATATATATATACCTTGTCTGTCATATCTCTGGTATCAGTTATGAAAAATTTTAGTAGTTTGTCTCTATTTTCTGCCAGTTTCCGAAAGGTTCCCCCAAGTTTGCCGGGCGCGTGTCTTAAAAAAGGGCATGCTGACAGCGCCATCTGGTTTTTCACTTTTCCCAGCTCGTTGGCCGCCTGTTCAAACCCAAGAAAACTTTTCATTGCGGGATCTGTATCAGATAGAAGCTTGCCACACAGCTGTAAAATCAAGAGAAGTCATGTGTACTAAGTTATTGAGGTATGTACTTTTGTAGACTGGTTTACGAAAAAGAAAGAAAGAATTATGCATAAAGGTGTTAGATTGCAAAACTGATGGACCATGGCTTCGCTTACCTCCCCTCCCCCATGATCAGTTTCATCATACTTTTAAAATTTTCTTCCGCAAATATAGATTTGTCTTATCTTTCATTTTGCTTCGTCAATAACAATACTTTTTAACCGAATATATAGCAGACCTTTCTTTGGAATAAAATTTTGGTTTAGCTCAGATGTAAGTTTGTGGATTCCTTCAATGAAGAAAATTCTCAACTGTTATTATTTTATCATTCTTTATACAATTACCATGAATGGTATAAATTTCCTCTAAGTAAAAGAGTAGAATATGCTAGATTATGCAAAACCTCAGTCTGAAGAGACACTTTGTTATATAAATTAAATGAAACCATAATCTTGAGTGTGAAAGTAATCCTAAGTCATGAAAACAATGATCAGATTTGTTCAAATTTAAGGCAGCTTAAAATTTAACAAATTAGGCGTCTTAAATTGCTGTTACTTGTGAACTAGGAGCAAAACCATTAATTACTATGACTGAGAAATCCCAGTGGAAAAAAAAACATTGTAGAAAAGATGATAATGTTATTATTACCAAACATTAGAAATTAAAATTGTTTCGTTTCTTTGCTAATTTCAAACTTCTCTTTTTGCTGACGCAAAACAAAATATATTCTGACGAAAAGTTACATAAGAAGCAATCTGCAAACATTACAGTCAAAAGATAAGGTGCATTATTAACAACCTGAACAAATTCTAGAAGTTACACATACCATTAGGGCAACTTGTTTGGATACGGAGGGATCAATGAATTCCATCAAATCTATATCTTTGTGCATATGTGTTCGCAGTCCGGCAGTAAACTGTTGGATTTCGACTGACACTTGTTCATAGAACGTCTCATCTTTGGCTGTGTGATTCTCTATGAAATTTACTGCACTCTCCTTTAGGCATTTCTGTCTGTCGTCATACTGACGGAATAAAACATCTTGGGAGTCATTGAGTACATATTTTGCCATGAACCCACCCGGTCTGTCATTTGTTACTTCTAGAAACTCTTGCCTTGAAAACAAATTCCTCACAATCTCTGGGTGGTTCAGCACAACACAATTTTTACCCAACAGTCTGAAAATAAATAGGTCGCCATACAGTTTTCTCCATTCTGTGAATTGCAAGTGTGCCTTATCTGGATTGAGGCTGATAGCCTGACCGATAATCGGAATATCCCGAGGACCGGGCGGAAGGCGAGCTGGCGTGAGACTGACACTGGACAAGGTATACACGCGCCTTGCCGTAGCTGCTAACGGGCACTTCGCCATTTTGTTGTTCTGCAGAAATAAGCAAAGAATTATTTAACCTACCGAATCTGTATGGTCTTTCTACGAAGAACCGTAAAGATTTTACGTTATGAATGGATTCATCACATTAGTTTCAAAATTCACACACTCACGCTACAAAGTATAGTCACTCATATTTGTTCTTCACTATAATTAATTCTACATACCTTGATTTCTGTCGCAGGAATCCAGAATGACTGTAGTTGGATGAGAATTAATTACAAGGTCAACATACTAGCGTTTGCTCCGCATCAATGCCTATACCATCGACTTTGAAATAGAATTTTTTTAGTGAGATGTGCTTAGTTATGATGGTATAGGGACTGGATTAAGCAGGCAAGGCGATGGGTATCGCTTACCCGCGAACCTTGGTTCGAATCTCCGTAGAGTAAGAATTAAAATTTCTTCAACCTGTATTATCAAGCATTCTTTTGTAGAAGCTAAGGATAGCCATTTTCCCTCTGTATCTTTTATATTTGTAATTCTCTAAAATAAATTCTTTATGGCTTGGTTTCTCAAGAATCAGGAATATAAGTGTAGTTAGATGAATATCTTTAGAGTAAACAATAAATATTTTCTAACTTGTACGATATTATTCCTTTTTTTTTTTTATAATAATTCTGCCTGGTATTTCCAACCATTCTCTTGCAGAAACCAAGGATATCACTATCCGTTCCCGAACACCGATTTTTCGTAATTAAACATTTAATCACACAAATCTAATAAATCCTTAAAATAAATGGAATGGTATATACAAATGGCGCGAACCCTACATTTAATTATTATTATTATTATTATTATTATTATTATATATATATATATATATATATATATATATATATATATATATATATATATATATATATATATATATATATATATATTAAACCACTCAGTGGCATAGTATAGGAATATAATTCATGTGTTAATTGTCACAATACTTCACGTCATATTTTCTAACTAATTTAATTTTTTTATTTCATTTACTTACTGACTGACTGACTGACTGACTGACTGACTGACTGACTTACTTACTTTTTGTGTCACTAATAAAATCAGCTTCAATATGATGCTCAGTTTCTCCGACTGTTAAATGTGCAGTACTGTAGTAAGGCTGATACGTTTAATTCAAAGCTTTTGAAACGGCCAGTCTTATATCTACACAACTTCCGACAATGTATTATTCGCTGTGAGGAAGATTAAACCTGATTGGTCTGTATCAATTTTCCGGTTTTTACGAGGTGTAAAGTGGGTGAAAAATCGAACACTCCTTTGACTAGCACTTTTAGCTGCAAATCCATCTGCTCTGTACCTATTCTAAAAGAATAATGATATCTTCTCCACAACAAAAACAAATTAATTTAAACCATAATTCCGAAAGCACTGTAAAGTCCATATAGATATTCAAGTTCAAGTTTCTCAAAATTTTAAAATTTTATTTCTTTGTCTCTTATATTACTTATGACACTCTTGACAACATTGGAGTTTATGTCACATGTATGTATGTATGTATGTATGTATGTATGTATGTATGTATGTATGTATGTATGTATGTATGTATGTATGTATGTATGTATGGATGGATGGATGGATGGATGGATGGATGGATGGATGGATGGATGTACGTACGTACGTACGTACGTACGTCTGTCTGTCTGTCTGTCTGTCTGTCTGGATGGATGGATGGATGGATGGATGGATGGATGGATGGATGGATGGATTCACTGCAATGGGAGACATAGATATATCAATCTGAAAAGGAAAGCTTGATATCTTTAATGAAACTGGTGTCCTTTATCTCCGATATGATAATCTGGTTAATATTTCTCGCAGTGAATATTACTCAAGAGCTGGGAATATTGTTCGAAGTGTACAATAGCAGACTGTGAATATTGTTTGAAGTGTACAATTGCAGACTGGGAATTTTTTCGAAGTGTACAATTGCAGAAATTTCATTGGAAAGATTTTGCACCAAGTGTACAAATGCAGCATTTTCGGTGTGTGCTTTGTTTTTACAACAAAAAACCTGTACTCAAACAGAAGATGCATGTCCAATGTTTGAATACAAATATAACATCAAACTGCATATTTCATAAACATACGATGCGTTTTAGCAGTGTGACCAAATGGGCATGTTCTAGCCCAGATTATTTCATTATCCTAAATGTGTTCCAGTCTACGACAGAAAATGGCATTAATTTAACCAGACTGGAAGAACAAGAATGTATTTATAACATAAACTTATTCTGCTTCATGTCCAATAAGGTAAGAATATTCGTTATTACGTTTGTCTATTTTTAATGGGTAAGTTTCTCGACGACAACGTGCCATGTCCTTATGTTTCATGACAAGTTTAAGCAAGTGCTGGTAATACCTGGTTACACTTGGGATAGAATGGCAACATCACGTGACCACAACGTAGTCGCCGAACGACCAACCAAAGATAAAGTAAACTTACATAACCTGTGGGGGAAAGCATGCCAAATAAATTTTGTATTCTAACGATTGAATAATGGTTGATAAAATTAGTGAAAGCTTCAGTAAAATTGTCAAAGTATATATAATACATGGATTTGCATGCAACATAAAATGCTAATGCATAACAGTAACATAATCCTTTCAGATTTACCATGTTGTACTTTTTAAACATAATTAAAGTGTCATAATACAAACATATGATTAGCATAAATTCAAATACTGCATTTCTTGTATATGCATGTGTGTTATACAGAACGTGTGTCTAGGTTTACGTGGTACAATATGTTTGGTTTTCTGCAATACAGTACTTTGTTTTTAGAACAATGACGAATACACTAAGACAATAATCTTGCATCCGGAAACAGGAAAAGACAAGTTTATACAAACACCACTGCATTAAGTACGCTTCACACGAATTGTATTTCCCTTTTATTACAATATACGAATGTCCAGGACGTAGATCACTACACATCACTAACTTATGCTTTTCGCATAACCATCATGTGTGACACATTATCTATTATATATATATATATATATATATATATATATATATATATATATATAAATATATATATATATATATATATATATATATATATATATATGAGACAAACGATATTTGCCCCCAAAAGAACTAAAGTCAACCGCATAAATGGTGATACATTACATCTTACATTATCTTCGTAAGCTGTCTTTCTTCCTTCTAAACAATAGATTATCGTATCTTGTGTACGACACTCCCAACAACACTGGAGTTTATGTATGTATGTATGTATGTATGTATGTATGTATGTATGTATGTATGTATGTATGTATGTATGTATGTATGTATGTATGTATGTATGTATGTATGTATGTATGTATGTCTGCTGAATGATCAACAACATCAAGATGACTGTCCAATGCAAACTCACAAAGTGGCAAGAGTCGTGGCTGAGCGATAATCTAAATGAGATTCAGTCCAACGTAGACAGGAAGAACGTCTGTGATGCTTTGAAGAGAATCTATGGACAACTTTCACGACGAAAATCTCCTCTAACGAGAGCTAACAGCGAAACGCTTATCACTGATAATGAAAAGATACTTTAGAGATGGGCAGAACACTTTAACTGCATCCTCAATCAACAGTTGTCAATCAGCGATGGGAAAATCGATCGACTGCCCCCAAATGGAAATCAACCTACCAGGTTCCCTAAGCTGCCAAATGGCAAAGCACCTGGAGCAAATGCTTTTCCAGCAAATGTTTACAAAACTGGAAGCTTGCATATGGCACACGAATTGTTGTAACTCTTCCAGTCTGTGTGGACTCGTATAAACAAGAAAAAGGCCATGATGTATTGGGTAAATAAAGGCTAACATTTGATAATACAAGAGCGTGTGAATATACTTTTATATTTGTATGTTATTTTTATATTTTAAAAACATGTTTGTGTATGTTTTTTCTTTGCCTGACGAGTTTTAATTTTTCTAAATAATATTATGATCAAGACATATTATACATAAAATATCACTCACTCTTCACAGAATAAAATAAAGATGACGATGACGAATCGTGTCCTATGTAATACAATAACTTGGGCATACTATTTAATAATCTAGCCATATATGTCCAGTTGTGTTCCGGCTGCTGTTTTCCATTTCCGATTGTCATACAATTCTTATTTCCTGTCTCGTATTGTATTGTTCTCGCCATTATTAAGAGCTCTGAATAATCATTTGATAAAATAGGCATATGCATTCAGAAAAGCTGGCTGACTGTTTTGTAAATTATTTTTAATTGCATTGGACAACATCTTGTATATGTTGATTCAATATATTTACTTTAATTTCAATTTTGTATACAATTTTTTTTTAAATTGCTATTAATTTTTATTCACCGATCAAATATGTTTTTAGTTTTTATTTCATCACTGATTCCATCTACTAAGTATCGGGTTTGATGGACTCCAAGTGGCTAAATTGTGTTTTTAAACAACCAATAACAAAGCTGCATTGATTTAATTTTTATCATGTTTTCATATATAACATTATTTTGTATCTTTCAAAATACTGTTAAATGGCCATACAGATTTAAATACGCGTCGAGGAGGAAAACTGGGTAAGTCTGTCACTGAATCAGTCACAAAAATTGTCAATGGTTTCTCTCTATCGTTTTTCTGGGAAAAGGGTGTTATGTCGACTTACATCTTATGTAAACTTCCACCTAATTGGCAATCCCTAATGAAAACGGATTTGCTATCTCGTTTTTTTTTTTACCTTGAGCAGTTTTAGGATATTCTCTGCAATGGCAGCAGAACATTGATTCATTTGCTGAGCCGTGTTCTAGCCATGGATAATCATTAATCCAGGAATTTTAATATAATGGCTTTATCCAATCAAAAAATGTCCAATCAATTTATATAAAAAGTATCTTGAGTCTTGCGTCGACTGGATGAGACTCATTAGATAGCATCCTCACTATCTCCTAAATAGCTCAATATAAGATTGATCAGTCTCGTTATATTCTTAGGAGATCTGTTTCAGTTCTGGCGAGATGCCGAAAATACTGAGACTGTATTAAATTTATCTCGTCTCGTATTTTTAGAATGGCATTGTCAATTCAACTCAGATACTCCAAATAATGTGGCTCAATTTCCCACAATATTCAACCTCAATAAATATAAATCTCCTTGTCTGCAACCTCAATAAATACATATGAAGAAATTCGATTTCCTTGTCTGCAACTTTAGTAAATATGTATTAAGAAACGAGGTCTCTTTGTCTGCAGCCACAATAAATATGAAAGAAAAAATCGGATATCATTGTCTACAACCGAGTTTTACATTGAATTTCGCTGACATCTATCCATTTTGCAATAATTGCATTTTTATGAACTGAATGCGTAGTCTACGTTTTGATTGGATGTAAACAGTCACGTGATACAGATCTGGAATTTTTTACACAACGATAAATTTTGCGGACTACTTTTGGTACCCTGTTTCCAGATCATTTGATGTGATGTTTTATCTATATCAACGCCTCACACCCTAATAAAAACAACAAGCCCTCACCCACCCACTCCAGTGATTTCCGATCAAATATGACAAAATACAGATTAAAATCGACCATTAGAAGTTAAAAACAAAGACATTCCTGCACACCAACACTCACCCCTTTTGCCGAAGAAGGCATATGGCAGGCTTTAGAAACCAGTTTTCGTAAATTGTTGCATTTTACCTCGACAATATGTTACAGCAGCGCTTATTAAAGGGCCGGATCATATTTCAACCAAGGGATCTTATTGGAAATGGACACGGTTTTGCTTTTGAAAGTAACAACGACACTGCTATAACAAAAAGTGCTATACGCAGACGTAATTTACGAAAAAAAGGAATATTCTTGGTTTTATCTGCAACGACCATTTTTTTATATATTAAAATAATGATTATAACAATGTATCACTGGCATCACCCGCTATGACATTCTACCCCGTATCACTGTATGAGTCTTGGCTAGCAAAATGAGGGCTATGTATTCTATCGCAGTCAAGTGGCTAATCAACGAAATCTTACATGTATATAAAAGCGAATGTTTTGTTGATTAAATATGCTGATATGATGTTAGAAAGGAAGTAAATTGGAATTATAAAGATTAAATGATCATGGTTGGGTATTTATCGATGTGTATATTTTACCTAGTCACTAACAAAGTTTACATAAAATCATTCGAACATTAATTACTTTGTGAGTGATTAGGTAAAATTTACATATCGATAAATACCCAAACATGATCATTTAATCCTATAATAAATTAGCTCCACTATAAAATAGTTTATCCATTTTACTACTTAGTTCTCAACATTAAAGTATATACAATTTTAATATGTAAATTTCAAAGAAACTGAATGACTTTTCAAAATCTATGGAAAAAGAATAAATTAAGGGATATTTTGCTTTCTTAGTACAAATTATATATATATATATATATATATATATATATATATATATATATATATATATATATATATATATATATATATATATATATAATTTTAATATATTTCTCAATGAAAAAAATCCATTCTGATCTTTATGTATTCACTTTTTGGGGTTTGCAATATAACATAAGCATGCTAAAAGGAAACTGGCATTTACCTTTGGAATAGTCCTTTCCCAGAAGTACTACGCAAGAAATTAAAACTTTTAGGTCGAGAAAGGGACTACTCAAGAAATTTATTTTTATGTCCACACTGGGACTGCCCAAGATAAACAAATTTTTAGTACGAAACTTCTATAATACACTTAATAATGCAGTACGTACAAACTACTGATTTAAAAGTTAATATTACAAAGAACTTGGTAACGTAACTTATTCTATGTGATTTATTCAGGTTAAAACGTACGATGCAAAGGTTTCTGTGTAAAAGGCAACAGTTATTTTCGATGTTTAATTCTAACATAACGCATTTATAAATGCACAGGTTTACTACGACGTAACCTAGTAGCGAATTACAAAATTAATTCGTACCACAAGCTAACAATCTACATAATTCCACCTCACATTTAATAAATATCTACGTAAGGCTCAAGCCCATTTCTCAAATACGCATATAAATGAACCATTTACAAAGATAATTCTACATACTAAACGATCCTAGTAATTAAGTGTACATCCTACAAATAATTACAATTATGATGCCGTAATATTCTGCAGAAATCGAATAAATAACTTACTGACCTTTTCGAAGTTTTGTCTTTCCCTAGAAACTACATCTAAGTTCAGCCGCCAGATCACGAGTGGCTTCTTTCTCAGAGTAAACCCTATTGATCTGAAATCCTTCCAGGCGAATACTAAATTACTCTTACAATTTCGGAAGGCATCATCCGGGTCTGAATTGTAATCACGCCCTCCATCTCAGATTTGATTTGATATCTCTGTTAACTGATCCAATCAAACTTTAGCGGTAAATGTCCCTCTCGCTCTCCGTCAACGTGGGAACGGATAAGAACACATCCCGTTCATCCAGATTTCTTTTTTTTTTTGATACTTGAACTAACCTTTAACACATATGTGCGATAATGTCAAGCCTTTTTTAAGTGACCAGTCACCTTTGCCGACTAAAGTTGGATATCGCTGTTAACCGATCCAATAAAACTTAGCGGTAAATGTCCCTCTCGCTCTCCGTCAACGTGGGGACGGATAAGAATACACCCCATTCATCCCGTTTTCTTTTTTGATCCTTGATCAAGCCTTTGTTAAGTGACCAGTCACCTTTGCCGACTAAAGTTTCCGGTCTTTTTCTGGTCATGTTAACCTTGCCTGAGAGTTCAATACTAACACCGTTGCAATCTTTAGAGATCAACCACATGGCCGCGGTAATATTCCCAAGACAGGTATATTATAGCTTATACATTACTTTAGCTGAGTGCTTAGCAAACGTGACATATAATTACATGTAAATAGATAAACAAAAATAAAATGTATAATGTAAATAATATGTGACACTTTGTGACAAAACGAGTTTGAAGTAAATGTAAGCATTATTGATTGAATTATATCTGCTTTTATATAACAGAAAAGTTCATTGTACTGAGTAATGACTGTCCTTTCAAAACCACACTCCCTTGAAAATGCGGAAATTAAAAATGATTAACGCTTCATGGCATTACTTAGAATCAGGTCTCGGTAAAGGAACACGGAGGAGGGTTGGAATTGGCGGAACAACATAAAGAATCACAGACGATGCCATCTAACAGGGAAATGTAGTTATTCAAGATACACACAATTTCTTTGAATGGGCAAAAGGTTCTGAACGGCATATACAGTAATACAGTACAAGTCACGTGTGTCAAGTATGCGCATTGATTAACTTAAATTATATATATATATATATATATATATATATATATATATATATATATATATATATATATATATATATATATATATATATATATATATATATATATATATATATAATTTAAAACAAATTTTCTTTAACCAAAGTCTATTCATTCTGACTATTGGATGTACTGCACCTTAACTGTGACCAATAAACTTCCAGACGAAAATTAAATATCGCTATAGAATTTGCCAATGTGGCCATGTACAAAAATCGAATCAAAATAGAAGCGCGTCGAGTGGAATTGTCATAATAGAGAGTAGCACGGATTTGTTTATCAATATATGTAGCTTTCATTGTGACATCACAGCGCGCGACATTAAATCCGGATTAAAATGGATCACATCTTTAGGTTCATTTCGTCCAAACTTGTATACGTACTTTAACATTGATTTTGCCGTAAGCACCTCTTGGGGCGTCTAAATAATGACCTTCCAAAGAAATATGGATGAACACGAAAAGAAATATGGATGTACACGAATCCAAATGAAGTGAATATTTGCCATTTTAAGGTATGTAGAATCAAATTCTAAAAACAATTATATATATTACTGAAATTTTCGGCGTTGAATGCATACATCACACAATTGACTTGTACACAGGAAGAGTTTGACTAAAGCAGAAACATTGTTGAAACTGAGAAATAAAGCCTTTTCATGATACCATGAAATTACATAATGTAGTTAAGATATCTGACCAGAAAATTAAGACAAGAAAAACAAAGTGTACCTTTAAAGATTGAAATTCAGTAAGGGTTTTTAATGAATATACAAGTTGCACATGGTAAAAAGCTTGATGAAAAAGCCGACAAACACAAGATTACATGGATAACATATCTGGGGGGGGGAGAGGACGTCAATCAGAACTCAAATACAATGATTACGTAGAGGTATTAAATGAAAGAGAAAAGCTATATCGGAAAAATTGTGGACTTCAATCACGGAGGTCAGCTAAGTTGAAGTAACCTGTATGCAAAAGTGCAGGAAACGTGAGGGAGCGGTTTAAATGGCCTAGTGTCGAATACAAAATGCGGAGAAACAGAAACGAGATACTGAAGGTCATTTTAAAACCAAAGCAAATGGAGAAGAAAAAAAAAACATGTCGAGTGTTCATTGTAGCAGACGAGATTACGCTGCTAATGAAAAACTATAACGATAATCATTTGATTATTGACAGACCAAATGAAAAAAAAGTATTTTGTAGTCGATCTGCAAGTTTATTTTTATATTGCATTTATTGAAAATAGTTTTACAGTTAAAACTTAGTAGTGCATTATGAAATATTCCCGAGGTCATTAAAATGTTAAATTTAATATTTAGACACAAAATTTGTGCATTATAAACAAGGTAAATAGTTCCTATTATTTTTTTGTTTGTTTAAATAGGTTGTTCCAATAGTGTAAATAGTGAGCATCGTGTTTATATGTTGCATTCTGCATGATCTATCATGTATTACAATATTACCTGCTTTATTGGAAAAATAGGTAAGTCATTTAAGATACAACGTGAAGTCATTTACAGGACGTATAAAACATTAATTGTAAATGTACAAACGTATAAAATATTCATTGTAAATGTACAAACGTATAAAACATTTATTGTACATGTACAAACGTATAAAACATTCATTGTAAAGGTACAGGACGTATAAGACATTCATTGTAAAGGTACAAATGGCTTGATGGAGGGCTTGCATGGCAAGTAATTTTACAGCTTAAACAACGTTGATATATTCATGCAAAATGATGTTTTATTGCAAGATGCTGGTGTGTATTTAATTTATGATGGTGTGTATTTAATTTCGACAACGAATCACACGTTTAAAGGACTAAAGTTTAACTTAACTTTTTAATTTGTCTCAAATTGATAATCCTTATCTCATATCAAATAAAGACAATTCCAACAGAAAAAAAAATGCAATGTAAACGAGCATAAATGAAAATAAAGTTCATTTCTACAGTCTAAACAATATTCTTTTGCAATATAATGACTAGGGATGACTCGAAACTGATTGCAATATAATGACTAGGGATGACTCGAAACTGATTGCAATATAATGACTAGGGATGACTCGAAACTGATTGCAATATAATGACTAGGGATGACTCGAAACTGATTGCAATATAATGACTAGGGATGACTCGAAACTGATTGCAATATAATGACTAGGGATGACTCGAAACTGATTGCAATATAATGACTAGGGATGACTCGAAACTGATTGCAATATAATGACTAGGGATGACTTGAAAATGATTGCAATATAATGACTAGGGATGACTCGAAACTGAATGCAATATAATGACTAGGGATGACTCGAAACTGATTGCAATATAATGACTAGGGATGACTCGAAACTGATTGCAATATAATGACTAGGGATGACTCGAAACTGATTGCAATATAATGACTAGGGATGACTTGAAAATGATTGCAATATAATGACTAGGGATGACTCGAAACTGATTGCAATATAATGACTAGGGATGATTCGAAACTGATTGCAATATAATGACTAGGGATGACTTCAAAATGATTGCAATATAATGACTAGGGATGACTCGAAACTGATTGCAATATAAAAGCATTGGAGATGACTTGAAAATAATTGCAATATAATGACTAGGGATGACTCGAAACTGATTGCAATATAATGACTAGGGATGACTTGAAAATGATTGCAATATAATGACTAGGGATGACTCGAAACTGATTGCAATATAATAACTAGGGATGACTCGAAACTGATTGCAATAAAATGAATAGGGATGACTCGAAACTGATTGCAATATAATGACTAGGGATGACTTCAAAACGATTGCAATATAATGACTAGGGATGACTCGAAACTGATTGCAATATAATGACTAGGGATGACTCGAAACTGATTGCAATATAATGAATAGGATGACTTGAAAATGATTGCAATATAATGACTAGGGATGACTCGAAACTGATTGCAATATAATGACTAGGGATGACTCGAAACTGATTGCAATATAATGACTAGGGATGACTCGAAACTGATTGCAATATAATGACTAGGGATGACTTGAAAATGATTGCAATATAATGACTAGGGATGACTCGAAACTGATTGCAATATAATGACTAGGGATGACTCGAAACTGATTGCAATATAATGACTAGGGATGACTCGAAACTGATTGCAATATAATGACTAGGGATGACTCGAAACTGATTGCAATATAATGACTAGGGATGACTCGAAACTGATTGCAATATAATGACTAGGGATGACTCGAAACTGATTGCAATATAATGACTAGGGATGACTCGAAATTGATTGCAATATATGACTAGGGATGACTCGAAACTGATTGCAATATAATGACTAGGGATGACTTCAAAATGTTTGCAATATAATGACTAGGGATGACTCGAAACTGATTGCAATAAAATGACTAGGAATGACTCGAAACTGATTGCAATATAATGACTAGGGATGACTTGAAAATGATTGCAATATAATGACTAGGGATGACTCGAAACTGATTGCAATATAATGACTAGGGATGACTTGAAAATGATTGCAATATAATGACTAGGGATGACTCGAAACTGATTGCAATATAATGACTAGGGATGACTCGAAACTGATTGCAATATAATGACTAGGGATGACTCGAAACTGATTGCAATATAATGACTAGGGATGACTCGAAACTGATTGCAATATAATGACTAGGGATGACTCGAAACTGATTGCAATATAATGACTAGGGATGACTCGAAATTGATTGCAATATATGACTAGGGATGACTCGAAACTGATTGCAATATAATGACTAGGGATGACTTCAAAATGTTTGCAATATAATGACTAGGGATGACTCGAAACTGATTGCAATAAAATGACTAGGAATGACTCGAAACTGATTGCAATATAATGACTAGGGATGACTTGAAAATGATTGCAATATAATGACTAGGGATGACTCGAAACTGATTGCAATATAATGACTAGGGATGACTTGAAAATGATTGCAATATAATGACTAGGGATGACTCGAAACTGATTGCAATATAATGACTAGGGATGACTCGAAACTGATTGCAATATAATGACTAGGGATGACTCGAAACTGATTGCAATATAATGACTAGGGATGACTTGAAAATGATTGCAATATAATGACTAGGGATGACTCGAAACTGATTGCAATATAATGACTAGGGATGACTCGAAACTGATTGCAATATAATGACTAGGGATGACTTCAAAATGATTGCAATATAATGACTAGGGATGACTCGAAACTGATTGCAATATAATGACTAGGGATGACTCGAAACTGATTGCAATATAATGACTAGGGATGACTTGAAACTGATTGCAATATAATGACTAGGGATGACTTGAAAATGATTGCAATATAATGACTAGGGATGACTCGAAACTGATTGCAATATAATGACTAGGGATGACTCGAAACTGATTGCAATATAATGACTAGGGATGACTTCAAAATGATTGCAATATAATGACTAGGGATGACTCGAAACTGATTGCAATATAATGACTAGAGATGACTCGAAACTGCAATATAATATCATGGGGATGACTCGAAACTGATTGCAATATAATGACTAGGGATGACTTCAAAATGATTTCAATTTAATGAATAGGGATGACTCGAAACTGATTGCAATATAATGACTAGTTATGACTTGAAAATGATTGCAATATAATAGCATGGGGATGACTCGAAATTACTGATATAACCAATCCACGAATAAAATAGAAAAAGGTTAAACCTGTACTTTCAATACTAGGGAACTTAATTCTATACATATTACAGTTACAAAACATCTAAAACAAGAATCTTTACTTAAGTTAGAAAATTCATTTTGTATAACCCCTTATGTTGGACTTTACTGAGAATGTGTCTATAAACGGATTGCATGTTTCCGCAGTTTTATCAGACTAGTACCATGTGAAACTTTCTTACAGCAAAACGCCACTTTATTAGCCTCAACATTATTGTCTCTCAGAACCATTTACCTCTGAGGGAAAAAATATTATATAGCCATTTCATCTCTGAAGGAAAAACTAGTAAAGACCATTCCACTATATATTAAATTACAGAGGTCTCGAAAAGTACCTCCAACTTTTCCCTGTTCAAATGACCCTTGGCAGATACACGTCTCCAGAACTACCAAGTGCCTGATTATTTCTTGCACAATAAATTAGAAATTAAAAAAATTTATTATATATTCCCAAAGGGTTAAAACTAAGGGTGCATTTGCAACGGTTTCTGATTACTTTTGCAATGCTATATTATGGTGGTGGTGGGGTTTTGTAACACAGTTATCGTTACAACGGTGTTTATAGTACGCTTCAGCAATATTCATATACCTTTGCAACGATACTCGTGTACAAATGCAACGGTAATTTCCATCGTTGCAACAATTATTTTACCCTTTTACAGCAGTCTTCATTGTTGCACCACCACCCCCAATAAACCGTTCCTACAACTAAAGTACCATCGATCCTGTATTTTCCTTGCGATGGCTTAAGCCCAACCTATGTGCAGCCACTACTTATGTAACACGACAATAGATTACATCTGGTGTACGATTTATTTCACTCAATGCATCGCCAATCCTACACAAATCCTGCACAAATATTCCAAAACATTCGTACTTTCATAATTACGATCTATACAACATTATGTAACATTTAAACATTGCGAAAGAATAATAATAATAATAATAATAATAATAATAATAATAATAATAATAATAATAATAATAATAATAATAATAATAATTTCTTCACTAAATGTTTGCGACTTTAGTAAATTACTTTTATTTGAGAGTGTAAATTAAGATTTCGCTAGTAAATTATGAACTAAGTATAATCTATCGTATACCCTTTTAGCAAAATACAACACTACTAATCAGTGTGATAAGGGCCACAAGATTTTCTTGTAAGTACAACACATAGTTAAGATCTATATAGGGGACACTTTTCTCAACCTTTACTGAGTGGTAATACGTAATTATTTAGCATGTACATAATTTGAGTAAATTTCAGTGTCAAGCTTTAGTGTGAGAATCTAGAGTAAGACAAAAAATGGGAAACAACTTCTGAGACTCTGGAAAACTTTTTACTCATAGTTTTTTTGCCTTCTCATTTACGTGCGATAACCACTCCGATTCTAATTTTTCACGTATGTCATGTATATGTGAAACCTGAATAATTACTTTCGAAGAACGCTTGGAAAAACGTTTCCAGACATTTTCGAATCTATACTGTGTATGGCCTAATAAAAACTTTACTTACGTTTTGCCTAAATATACTGTGTGTGGCCGAATAAAAACTACTTACGTATTGCTCAAAATCTATACTGTGTGTGGCCTTGTTAAACATTTCACTCTTACAGAGCAGTTTGCTACTTTTTTGTCACCGAATACAGCCAACTCATTACATTACATGAAAGCGATCCACAATCATGGTCGTTCTGGTTAGCCAAAATGATACATTACGCTGAATAGAATACTCTATTTTAATTGGTCAGGCGAAAAGGTGCTTTTATGATGCACGTACTAAATACATGAGCAAACGCTACATTTTTTTATCTATGAAAAAATGTATTAACATCTTTCCTTCAAATTTGAAGAATTCTCTGTGAAAGAGTGGGTAGCCATTTTTCTGACCTGGCTAGGATAATGTCGTCAGTAGGTTTTGAGTACTCGCGTCCTAGCTGAGTCATCCACTTAAGTTCTACATTTGATCTACGTTGCAGCCTTAGCAATCTGCCACATTGAGAGACGTGGCATCGCTATAACAAGCAAGAAAACGAACATGTAGAATATAAAATATAGATTTCTTTATTATGAATAAAATTACAATGATTTAATATCGCCATGGAAACCCACTTGAAGATCATTTGTCATTTACAAGAATGTTGTAAACTCTTCTCATTTCTAATCTGCATTGTTTCTTCCAGTGGGCCACGATAGCTGGTACAGCGTCGGAATCGTAATCAAACGGTCACGGTTCGATAATCATTCAGTCCAGTTCAGGTCAGCAGCCTCGATGCATACTTGAAAAAGATGATCAGCTCCCATTCAATCGGCATGTTATAGCCAGTACCATGTACAAGTCCCTAAAACTAACAAAATAAAAACCTTTCGTCAATTAACTGTGACGTAATCAAAATCGTTACAATATTTCTATCACGAAAATTGACTTGATGCTAACTTAAACTAAGAACAAACAAAATACCGTGTACACACTTCCTGAAGCTTTATCTAATTCATTTAAAACTGACTTACAACTGGTGACTACACCCACAAAACAGACACTGGGTAAAATATAAAAGTTTAAAATAAAATATGATTTTCCCGTAACGTACGAAACACATAGTGTCATGGTAAGGTCTGGTCCTTTTATCTTCGAATCTGCGATTACATTGTTCAGAATATTAGAAAGGATCCAAATGTTGGTCTAGTAAGTTTTTCTTGCAGTACTAAAAAGCCGAGCCCTTGAAGAAAAATGCACAACATGTTGCACACTTAACAGGCAATTTAATTTGAAATCAATCTTTCAAAATATCTTTAGTATAATTTATTATTTACCTATAATTTCTTTTTACTCAAGAAAGAGCTATAAGGTTACCATAATTTCTCAGTCAGGAAAACAATTATGACCTTTTCTTATTTCTTATCATCATACTCTCAAAAGAGGCTGGAATTATTCATCATTATTATTCATTCATAAAACTGAAATTCATGCGCATATCAGTTGATTAAAATGTAATTCGGTTTATGATTAAAAATAAGTTCGCATTCAAAATGTTGCGCGATTACTTATGTTTTTCAATAACTCATAAAGACTTATCAAATTACCTCAAAATTGATAAGTATATAACAAACCAATCAGCTATCATTTTAAATTAATCTAAATTCCTAGATCTAATTGTCAACGTCACAAAATGTGGATCAATACGAGATGTTTAGTCTGACTTGTCGTGATTTGGACTTTCTGGTGCTGACAGTAAGACCTAATCTAGGATTTATCCGGATATAAATTGTGAATTTATGGCTGAAATTGTACCTCCTGTATTGGCTAAAGCACTTGTTGGTTTACCTTGGAACTAAATTTTTGTGAATGGATGTGACTAAAGTAACTTGTGGCCATTGGTCGTGAGATGCGCGTCCCTATTGTTTTCGTGTTGACAAGCACACACTTGAAAAGTGACCTATCTTGCGACAATAGTGACACTGCATCGCGTGCACGGCAAACTCTACGTGACGTACACTGTCCACCACATCCAAAGCAAGGAGTGGGCTAACCATTTAGTTGTTGCAGCTGGTAGCGATTACCGCGAGATGATTGGTAAGAGTAGTTATGACTGGGATAGCTCTTTAGAAAGCTGCTGAATCTGGTGTGTAATTTTGTCTAAAATACCTACCGCGCAATTGATAGTTTGAGTTCTGAGGGCGAAATTTCGATTTTGTGACATTAATATGTGCATGTGTTTGAGAGCACGAATTACTGTCCTGTGTTTGTTTGGAATTCGCAACCTTAACTTTATCTTTGAGTTGTTTTACTTCGTTCAAAATGGTGTTAAGTGTGGAAAAATCATCCGTTTCAATAGTAGTAATGAATTTTTCTGCTAAAACTGCTGCTTGGCGTAATTCAGCCATATTTGCTGTGTGTTTGTTCATTACAATCCTCTTTAAAGAAGGTTTCAATCCATTCAATGCCACTGCTAATAAAACTTGATCTGGAATACTTTTGTTTGTTGCAATCTGCAATAGGCGACTTATTTAGTCCATGACTGATTCTGAATAACACTGTGAAATCTGGATTTAAAAGCTGAGATTAGAATGTTCCAATTGTTTGCAACAGTTTCTATTAAGGTATCGTACCAAATTTTTATCATGCCCCTGAAGTTGAAAAGAAAATGCATTCAAAACATTAGGTTCTGAGAATTTGTAAAACTTACTCATTGTACAAAATGATCTAATCATTTGACAGGATTTTGTGACTGATCACCATTAAAACATCTAATTTAATAGCAGAAGACTTACCTGTTGACGAGATTCGGTCGTTTCCAAACTACTGACACTCCTAGAATAATGTTCAGGTGTTTTTAAACTTAACGGCTGAACCCCAAATGTTCTAGTTTCTGACACAGGTGCAATGTTCAATGGGTGTGCTGTGAAAAGAGTACTTTTTGGAATTAATAACTCAAGTGAATTTGGTGTAGGTTCAAGTAGCTGGCTCAAACTTTCGAACGTTGATGGTGTCTGATCACTTGGGCACTGGGTCACAGGTGCTAGACTGGATGTTGGCGGTGTTAGAGCTGTCGAACCGTGGTCAAATAGATACTGGAACGCTGGTGCTGAACTAAGTATGGGCACTGTACCTGTCGATCTTGATGGGATAATCTGACAATGGTGGGTAAATTGTCGCTGGTGAAGTATGGATGGTTGCTGTAGCTTCCAACAACAGCGAAGTTGTTGGAATCCTTGATTTCTCTTGTGAATATGGTGGCGCTGTCGCTCTGGAGTTGATGTAGCATAACTGGATGGAGTGAAATGTGATGGTGTCAAAAGTTTTTGTGCGAGTCTGTTCATTAGGGCATAATTATGTAGGGTTACACTTTTATTCATGTCGAGAGAGAGAGAGAGAGAGAGAGAGAGAGAGAGAGAGAGAGAGAGAGAGAGAGAGAGAGAGAGAGAGAGAGAGAGAGAGAGAGAGAGAGAGAGAGATGGGTTCAGCTCTCCTAAAAGGTCTAACGCCTGATGGTGTCGATACTTCTACATCTTTTCATTTTGTTAACTTCACAGAATGTACCGCAATGATTTTTCATTGTCTTTTTGCAAATTATCAACGGTTTTACCAATGCATTGTAATTTTGCATTTTAATCTTTATACATTCTTGTATGCAAGGATTTGTCTCTTTTCGAGCCTCGAGGACTCGGGTAAATTCAGTAAATTATATTGGGAGTCGTTTCCACCAAAATATATCGAGATTAACTTATAATCTATTTTTGATAAAGACAGTGGCCTTATAATTAATGAAAATTTCTCTCCCGTGTTGTGCGTGTGTGCGCCGACTCATCAAGGCAACGTCCCGTACCAACATTCCAATCTTCATAATTTGATTTATCAGATTTTCTATCTCGATAGGAGACTGTTTTTAATTACGAATTCGATCTCCCAGACTTTCCAAATGTTTTTTTGTTTTTTTTTGATTTGGTAGAGCTAGGATCCAATCTTCCTTATTGGATTCACCGCATGTTTTGTCTTGATAAGAGATTGCTTCCATCACAAACCATTAAGAATCTAATCTACCAAAATTCCCAAATGTCCTTCTGATTTAATAAAGCTAAGGTTTAATCATGAGATTAATTAAATATTTGGCGGAATGGGATGTAATAAACACATTAGCTTCTATCAGGATAGAACTCTCCTGATCAGGAATAGAATGCATGCTGTGCCCGCGTGATACTAGCGTGATACACTTAGTACCCAAATCAGGGGGTATCTTGAGGTAGTATAAATATCGCGGAAGGACGGACGTGTTTTTCTTAGCTCTCGGATTTAAGGATAATAATGGATGATACACCTCACACTAAGGATAGTGCACTAGGAAACTAAGGTAAAGTAAATTTTACTAAATTTTACTTAACTACTAAACTACTAAATTAATAAAAATCTATTTCTATCCAAATATAAATTAATTGCGTTAGAAAAACCACGATCTACGAACTACTCAAGCCAACTAATACTGAAATTTATCGTTAGAAAAACCACGATCTACGAACTACTCAAGCCAACTAATACTGAAATTTATCAACCAAACTACTATTTTTTACTAATAACGAATTAAATATAATCCCTCTTCCAAACTCTACAAATTCTGTAACATTACAGATAAAAATGAAAGTTATTTATTAAAGAATCCCTCTATTCCTTTGTTCCCGCGGAAAAATCCTTTGTTCCTTTGTTCTCAAGGAAGTTAACACGTGGGCGACTGTAGCATTGCTGAACAATGATACTACCTCAACACTAACCTCAAACAATATTAGGAATATAGAAATACATAATTGCACACTATTACAAGAATATGCAGTTAGTGCTTTAAAAAAAAAAAAAAAATTTTTTTTTTTTTTTTTTTTTTTTTTTAAAAAAAAAAAAAAAAAAATAAATAAATAAATAAATAAATAAATATAAATAAATAAATAAAAATAAAATAACTAAATCATTATACTAAAAATTATATACATAATATAAACAGTCAAAATATAGATTGAACAGTGTTACTACCTCCCCATCTCAACCTTAAACAACATATTAGACATATTTAAGCATACAACCAGAATAGGGAGATACAAACAAGGCTGAGGGAAATAAATTTACCTCAAAAATATATACACAAAAGGGGCGCTTAGGGTGTGAGCTGAATAGAGATACTTTATCGCAAGCAATAGACCTTAGCAATATATTAAGAATACAAAAAAAAAAAAAATAAATAATAAATACTAATAATAAATAATAAAAATTAATAATAATATTAATAATAATAATTAGAAGGTTGATGACGATGAGAGTTGGGTAAGCCCCAATAATAGTAGTAATAAAAACTTATGTTTAAAAAAAAAAAAAAGGTACAATATAACTGAATCATCCATTATTATTCAGTAAATAACATAGCATAAAGAAGAAACCTGAGAACCACACAGAGAGGAGACGAATGAATACAACAAGATAGCTGAATCATTCCTACTGAAATTCTTAAAATATTCAAATAAAGGGAATCTATAAGCCGGTATTGAAACCCTAATAACCCATCCCCGCATACAAACACCAAAATACTCGCAAACATCATACCTAGTCCATATCATAAAACAGGCGCTAGGACTCATACTAGCACAAGCTTGGGTGGATCCTGAAACCTATAAGCACCGTATAGGCTAAGATTTCCCACCATGATAGGGACATATAGGTCAAGACCGATAAACAAAGGTAACTCAGGAACACCCCCCCTGATATCCACAACTCCCAGGAGCGGAGTAGACCGAGTAAAAAAAAAAAAAAAAGGGGGGTAATATATATATATATGTATATATATATATATGTATACGTGTGTGTATGTATATATGTGTGTATATGGTAAGTAATTACGTAATAATCCCCATAGTCGTTCTAATGATAGGGGGATTAAATGAAAAGATTGTGTTTCATCAAAGCCAATTAATATACTGGAAGCTCTACCAGTGTATGTCCGAGGCGGAGAATTGGAGCCGACCAATTCTCAAACAAATAAGACAGGGGGATACAGTCAACTCCTATTGGAAACACCGAAGGAGGGAAGTAACCAAAACTAGAACAAGATGGCGGATACAACAAATAAGCAGAGGGATGATGCAGGTCCAGCCCAATCCGACAAAACCAGGAAGCAATACCAGCACTACCCACGAAAATTCGGACAAACTCACAGGACCCTAGGCATCCAGCACAATACAGACGAACCGGAAGAAGGAAGGAAGAAAAAAAAAAAAAAAAAAAAAAGAAAAAAAAAAAAAGAAAAAAAAAAAAAAAAACAAAAAAAAGAAAAAAGATAAAGAAAAAAAAAAAAAAAAAAGAAAGAAAGAAAAACCACCAGCAGAAAGGAATGAAAAGATTACTTTCTCATGCCAATTAATAACAACTCTAATCAAGGATAGTTAGTCAGCTCCAGCTAACATCCAAAATACCCCCCCCCGCACACACACAAAATAATCTACACTACAAAACAATCAAGGGAAACGCATAAAAAACCCCAACCCCTTGCGTTCCCACAACCCCCCCCTGGTACGGACAAGGCACAAACGCAAAACGAACAGTCCGGGCCACGCGGCCAACTGTTCAAAACAAGAAGCCAAAACCACTGTCTTCACTTTGGCACTGAAGGCAACAGGCCCTAATGCGACCCTTTTGAAATGGCGAAAAAAAAAAAAAAAAATCAACCACAAAACAAAGCGTGCTAAATTTAATAAAGGTGGCCAACACCTAATTCTAGGTCAACATCTTTAGGACCATATAAGTACGCTAAGTACGCAAAATTTTTAAAAAAAAAAAAAAAAAAAAAAAATTTTTTTTCTAAATCCACAACTCAGGAATATTAGGACAATTGCACAGGTGGCTTACACATCATTGATATAAGGACACCTATAGGCAAAACTGGTCTCATTTGACCCTAACAAGCCCCCTAACTGAAATAAAGTTAGGAGGGTTATCTTCTTCGGTCTTTGCTGCGTGAGGGAGCGGAAGGGGAGCTGGGGAGTGGGGTGTGGGTTTGCCGTTTTTGGAGCGACTTTTTCCTAACACATAAAGGTCAAGTTTTAGGGTCTTGTGGGGGCCAAGCACTGAGGCCCGCGTCCTTCCGAGGGGAAAGCGATCCAGACCGGGATTGCAAGCACCCCCCCCCGGAAGAAACGCTGCCCAGCCTGGGGCAGAGTCAAAAGTGTCAGCACTGGACACAGGTGCGCCCGGCCCCGGAAGGGGGAGAGGCCACTAGCCCTTCTCAGGGCTCAGTCATAAAACACGCGAGTGTATACATGACTTTAAGCATACTATCTTGTCTTGTATTTCAGTTCGTTAGTTCCAGAATCAGAGAGGGTCTAATCTTCTTACATGTAAGAATCGTTGCGTTCGAATAGGTACCTTTAAAAGTTAAGATTTCTGTGGCAACTATCGTAGTTGCAATATTCATGTAAGTTCTCTTTTTATCTTAATATCATAATGTAATAGAATATTTAATTGTTCTTAAGAATGTCTGTCCATTTGCATTTGTATCAATTTGCTATCAGCTTCATGCTAAGATTTTGTATTATTTAGGTAACAACGAAGAATGTTCAGTGATCTATTCCAAGTCGGTATTCTAAATTAAATAGAGTAACATATATTTCTTTAAAATGATTTTTGCATTAATAACAACTATTGAATTGTATGCTCTTTGAATTCAAGCGATATCCAATTACTAAAATGCAAAATCTATCCAAGCGCATGAAGTTGGTAGATCGAAGAAAAATTATTCAATATATATTCTAATTGGTGGCCAGATAGAATGGAATTGCTAGCTTGTGTGTAATTGAACAAAATGGCTACCAAAAAGTATTAAGCATGTATTGCATGTATTTTCAATATAATGGCTTTATAAGTTTTATCCCTAGCATCATATAGTTCCAGAATAGGAGAGGGTCTAATTTTTTACAGCGTTTCCCGCTACCTCTTGCTTCGCCATCTCTCCCCCACTCCAATAAAAAGAAAAGATATAGATGTATTGACACCATCAGGCGTTACACCATTTTAAGAGAGCCGAACGAATCCGTTATTCTCTCTCTCTCTCTCTCTCTCTCTCTCACACACACACACACACACACACACACACACACACACACACATACCATGGACCGAACCAGTTCTTACGACATGACTAATTCCTTCTCCTTGCAGAATGAAAATCGAATTGCTATGATAATCATGTGTATTATCACACCGACTGACATTGAAATTGATTCACTGTGTTGAAGTTGCGCCATACGATGCTGTTATTGGTTCATAAAAAGAAGTTGTGTCATTCAGTCTGCTATCATTCCAGTGCTCATCATATTGACAATTTTGGGAATCTTTCCTTTTAGCTATAGGATAACGATACTGAGACAATTTCCAGGAAGGCAATATTTTTATTCTTAAAGGAAGACACGTGTCCATGATGTCCCAAAATGTCCTCAGCTCAAGGTTTGTGAAACTATATGTAACCTTTTGTATAACAAGAAAAATTTAGCATTTCAGGCGAATATAGAGAGTTACAATCAAATGACCTGTCTACTGGACTTTACTATGAGAGTCGCTGAAATTGGGCTGGTAGTCGTAGAACCAGTGTTTCGTATCGGCTAAAATTTCACAAAAGTTAATCCGTCTGTATTGGACATTATGAGTAATTGGGTATATCCAGCTGTGCGATGGAAGTTTGCAAGAAATAGTTACATTTATAGAGAATATTTATTAGAATATTGTGATCGAAAAAAACTGCGAAAACAGCAGTGTTGAACATTTTTAAATTTTATTTTTTATTGTATTCTTCACACAAAGTGTTGTGGTGGTGGTTGTCGTCAGTAGTGTGTGTGACGGGTGTCCTTGTTGCTGTTAATTAAAATTTGACTTTAGAAAGCAAATTTTGTTCCTCGATCACTAAGATTAATTGATTCACGTTTCTTACAAACGAAGAGTCAGTAACTCACTTGTACTTACACGCTCTTAACAGTGACGTGCTCAAGGTTGTTACACTTGTGAAATCAGTCTGTGTGTACATTGCTTTATGCAATTATATTGCATGACATTGACAGTTTTTCCACATGTAGCAATGTACTTAAGTTGCATTTGATATCACTTATACAGAAGCTTTCACTGACGTCACTATTAGAAACACTTATTAGAGTTCATGAAGGCGAAATGTTATTTGTTGAAATTTGATTAAATGTTGTCTTTATTTGTAACGGGGACTCGTGCTTTTCTGTTCTATATAAAAGCTCAGATCCTTATTTATTCCACCCATAAGTTCATACTTGTTATTGACATTTACTCGTTCCGGGCAAATTACACCGTCGGCTATCACCTGAAGATAACGATAGCCAAAACCAGAAAACCCGCCGCAAATATATTGAGGAGGTGTTTACCGCAAAGATATCCAAACCTAGAAAATAAATAACTTGCTCCTTGTGTCTAAATCAATGGAGGTATTTGCCTTTTGCATCAAGATCCGGTACGAACAAAATTGTTTAAACTTTTGAAGATGGAGTGGTTTGTTTGTCTTGATCAACTGTGTGATGATACAATATAAAAATTTACGTCATCTTCATAATAACCTCATCATCTTTGACACCAAACATACATTTCCACAGAATTTTATCGGCTGAGATAAAAAAGACATTCATTGCTTTCTGTTTACCAACTTTCATCTATTGGTAAATTTGTTTCTTACAATAAATGTGTTTATGAGTTTTTTTTATAAATCGTCTTTACTAATGCTAAACGTTTTCAGGTTTCATTATAATATTAACTTTTGTATTCCATATATGTCCTAATTAGAAGAAAAGAGATTTCGAAATATCATTCTTACTGTTGTGACTGAATATATATATATATATATATATATATATATATATATATATATATATATATATATATATATATATATATATATATATAGTTAAAGTTCATTTAGGTTTGGTTAGGTGTTTCACGTCACAGCAATGAAAGTACATATACCCTATTGATCCAGTTGGAGGGTCTGCAAGTGGCGAACATTTTTTTTGTTGTCGGCGTTTTCTGTTGTTGGTTTGTTTGTTTTTTTGTCCAATCAAGTAATAGTCTCCATAAATTTTAATTCCGTGTCGAGATCACAAGTGAACATTCATGAAGACAGCTACAAAATGTTTTTTTTGTTTAATTGCTCAGCAACAAACTTAGGTTATTTGGTACTGAGGCAATCTGAGTAAAGTACGTAGCTCAAGAACGCATCACGATAGTCAACCCAGACTGATCCAATGGAAGGATTCGGAGTCGCGTCCTTATGATCGGGAGTCCGGAGTGCAAATCACTAAGCCACCGCGATTCCTGTCTCCATTGGCTGCATTTTACGACATGCAGGAGTGTGCATAAATATTCAAGATACCGCTATTGTTGGTGGTGGAACAGTGCCGGATTAAACACTGTGGAGGCCCCTACGCAGTCGAAATTTCAGGCACCATCGCAAATTATCTCCTAATATGTCAATATCAAATCTATACAATATTATTTTGATTCGTTGTCGTGCGGCGCCTAAAAGACATGTGGCATATAGCCCGGAGCCTACTCTGCCTATTTGGTAATCTGACACTGGCATGGAAATGGGGCTATTGCGTTGCAACCCAGATATCGTAGCCGTCCTTCAAAATGAGGCAAAGCGAATTGCATAGTTTTTCAATTGTGCTAGCCTTTGTGGCCAAAAAAAATGCTTGATTTATATGCCTCGATGAGTTTTGGTTGTTCTTTTGTGTTAGCGTATTTTTTTGTTTTGTTTTGTTTTGTTTGGGGGGGGGTCGGGGCGATGGGTCATTAAGACAAAAAAAGATATGCCTGTACAAAAATAAACCGCAAGCATAGATTTTGCAGAATTTTCTAAATCGTGATGAATTATCATTTGGAATGATATGCGTTGTCTAGAGAAGGCTGCTTTGTCAATAACTGACATTCAGTGTAGCGAAAGTTACAAATATTTTAAAGTCAAATACGCATGTAGAAAAGAATAGAAACTTAACAGTGACAAAGCATCTTGTGTGCCCATTTAGACCTAGGGAAATTAAAGTTCAAAGTCATGAGCGAGAACAGTTTTCCTGCTTAATAATAAGGCTGACAAAATATTCAATTAGCTGTTTCATTTTAATTATCAAAGGACACAGATCACCATCATCATCTCTCTCTCGCGCGCACACACACACACGCACAAACACACACAGAGTCATACACACATCTTATATTATTGTTGTTTTTCGTCCTTCGTTCTCGAAGACGACCATGACTTCACGTCTGGGCTAGTCTGTGAGTGTGCAGATGGCTGGTGAGGCCAATCCGCGCTTTAAAGTGTCTAGGACAATGAAGGCAGGGAATGGCCGGGGCCTGGATCGAGGGTTGGTGCTGTCTCTGCTCTTCCTCTGTCGGCGTTTATATTTGGCCTCGATGATCCTTTGCTCTTCAAAAACTTCAGCGCCTGAATTGATCTGTTGACGCCAGGCATCACGGTCTTCGGCAAGTTGCTCCCAGCTGTCTGGATCAATGCCACATGACTTCATTGAGGCTTTGAGCATGTCTTTGTACCGCTTCTTTTGGCCTTCTCTGGAATTCTTGCTTTCAGTTAGTTCCCCATAAAACAGTCTTTCTGGATTCCCTCATCAGGCATACGGCAGATATGGCCATCTCAGCTCTCTAGAGAACTTCTGTGTCAAAAATCTTTTCATGCCATTTGATGTGGAGCAGTTTTCTTAGGCAGCGCAAGTGGAAGTAGTTTAGCAGTCTTTTATGACGACTGTACACCGTCCATGTCTCACAGGCGTACAATGAGGGAGGGCAGTACTACTGCGCGGTACACCTTTATCTTGGTTTTCAGGCTGATTCCTCTTCTATTCAACACAGAGTTTACGCATGCAATCCTGAGGTTGAGCTCTTCTTCGATGGAGACAAGTGACAAGGTGCTGCCAATATAGACACACACACACACACACACACACACACAGCGGGGGACCCTAGTGGCCGAGTGGTCTAAAGCGCTGACCTTTACGGACCATTGCCATCTCATCTATGTCTTCTTGAGTTCGAGTCCAGACTCGGCTAACGTGGGTTAATGGGAAAGCCTGAAAGCCTGCCAGTAGCTTCTTGTGGATCGGTGGTTCTTCCCGTGGTTTTTCAGGTTTTTATCTTCACCAATAATATTGATCGCCATGTATAGCCTATCTTTTGCTGTAAATGGAGTCAAACCCTATAACAACAACAACAACAACAACAACAACAACACAGCGAACTTAATTGCTTTGGCCAAGTACGTCAGACCTTCTGTATCCGGTTCAAGCTTAATTCTCCGTACACTTCTGCATGTGCGGTCATAAAATTTCACGTGTGCGTTTACAATAAATTATTATGCCAACACCCATTAAACGTAAACAATGACTGTATTGACCTAACCTTTTTAGGTGCGAGCTACCAAATGTTGGTCTGGTTACTAAATATTATTGTTTGTTACATCGCTACAATATTATGTTGTTAATATGTTGAAATCAAACATACTCTAAAAATGTGATGACGCTAATTGGGAGAAAACATCTGCATGATGTGCATCGTGGAAACAAACAGACAACACTTTTCGATAGTATTATCCAGATCGAGGATTGTCATACATTTCATTCGTGGTTAATGCGCCTGATCTTTTATCTTTGCAAACGAAGTGTTTTCGTTTTATATAAACATTAGACACACATTGTATATAGCACTTGTTTCGTCCCAGTTCTGGACAGTATCCAAAGTGTCAAGAAGTGCAGAATTCTAAAAACCAGCCCGTATTATTCTTTTTGTTTAGGAATTTATTAAAAAAATAAACGTCTGTTCGAAATGTTTACTTGGAACCTAAAACATTTCAAAACTTAATAATACCTGTCGAGTGAATTGCTACAAACCAGTTGTGCAATTGTATCGTTCAAGCAACACATTGTGTGATAAAGCTACGTAAGTGGCAATAAATGCAGAGTCGTATATATGCTTATCGTATTCTCCGGTATTCTTTTACGTATATATCCGCAACTGAAAGATAGCTAGCTAGACATAATATATAGCTGTGTCTGTGTGTGTGTGTGTGTGTGTGTGTGTGTGTGTGTGTGAGAGAGAGAGAGAGAGAGAGAGAGAGAGAGAGAGAGAGAGAGAGCAGCGGAGAACACACAAAGAGAGTACATTTATTAACACGAATATACTTAATCGATTTTACGTTATATCTGTTACAACATACATGGTTCAGATGTTTCACAACTTCAGCATTAATATTTAAATCGTGCCTAATAATCTAAAAAAAAGTGCTGTCCAACATGCTGATTTTAAAATGGCCCGCCAGAGTTCGAGCAATTATTGTGCATTTATGTAAAACAAAAAGTCAATGGCCTACTTTTAGTTTTTGCTGCGGCTATCGGCTTCAAGAAAAAAATGTTCATTGGCCCATGGTGTCTAAAAGGTTGGACAGCTCTGATCTAAACAATCATGATTGATCAGAGATCTTGTTTATTTCATCCAATATGAACAAACTTTAAAAGTATACCTTTATAAAATCAGTGTACTCAGGTGGGAGAGAGAGGGATTGAGGGAGAGCTAGCTTAAGTGTGTAATTACGTAAAATCAGAATAAGATCACAATCTCATCTATTTTCATACCATCAAGTTTGGATCAGCCAGCGATCAGGAAGTGTAAACCAGGGTATTACAGCGTTTGATGTTCAAACATTGCCAAAGGCTAGTGCTAATTCCTTATGCTGTGTATGTGTGATTGTGTGTGTATGTGTGTGTGTGTGTGAGAGAGAGAGTGAGAGAGAGGGAGAGAGAGGGAGAGAGAGAGAGAGCTTAAATGTGTAATTACGTAATAACAGAATAAGAGCACAGTCTCATAATCTATTTTCATACTGTCACGTTTTCATCAGCCAGCTATCAGGAAGTGTATACCAGGGTATTACAGCGTTTGATGCGCAGACATTGCAAAAGGCAAGTGTTAATCCCTTATGCAAGGATGCCGTGACGCCAGCTAAGCTATAGATAGTACCAACTAAACAAAGGCTTGTAATATTCACACTCAGCCATTAAGTATTGGTTCAGAGATCAAAGGAAGTCCGCAGAGTGAACGGGGCGTGTTCTCTTCCATTCCCACGTGGACAGACAGCGAGAGGACATTGTCCGATAAGTTGATTGGATCAGATGGATGGTGTGATTAAACTTAGAACGGAATTATAGCTCAAACTCGCAGCAAAATTTTCAGTACGCCTAAAAAGATTTATAAAGAGTAAGGTTACTCAGATGAGTCACTCGTAATTTGGCGGTAAAACTTATGACCAGATTTTAAAAGAAGATAATCTTTGAAAAGAAAGCTTTTTGTTGGGGTGTGTGTGTGTGTCAGAAAACTTCCTGTTCAAGTTCAGTAGTTCCGAGTCTCTAAGAGGGAGGTGCAATCGAGACTGGCAAAGTAGTTCCGAGTCTCTAAGAGGGAGGTGCAATCGAGACTGGCAAAGCAGTCGGAGTTCACCAAAGGTTGTTCGGCAAAGAGAAGAGGGATAGAAGGTGAAGGAGGAGAAAAGTAGTCTGGAGGAGGAAATTGAGAAGGAGGAGTATAGAGCAGAGGAGGAAGAGAAGGAACTTGAAGGGAGTCAGGGATTATGAGATTGTGCTCTTATTCTGTTATTACGTAATTTCACACTTAAGGAATAAGGAGATAATATAAAAGTATACATGGATGAGTAGAACACAATGAAGGGTGGAAATATCTCACACTACGAATCAAGTGATGCGATAAGCTATTAAAGGGTCGAGCGGAAGAAGTGTACTTGGGAAATTTGAAGTATTTAACTATTTAATTGTTACCCGTCGGCATTGCTGACTATGAGCTCAGAGCTATACATTTAACTTTCACTAATTTAACTTGCAACCAAAATCGAGCTTGGGTGTAACTTCCACAACAATTTAAATAACATATTGGAAGCATCCCACCCCCAATCCCCACAGTGGGGCATCCTCCAAACATATACTACTCGTAGCTAAAGCACAACCTAATTTTAAAAAATGTGTGTGATTTGGATTCTTAACGTAGCTTTAATTTTACAGTTATATCACTACGATCTCTGCAATGTGGCGGTTCATAGTGATGTCTAGCTACAGACATGTAGCATCCTGTCCTATGATCCTGACAACATGCCGATAAATATTAACACTAGCCTCTTTATGCTGAGCACTTAGCAAGACAGATGTAAGTACCATTTTAAAAAGTCTTTGGTATGACTCGGCCAGGGTTAGAACCCGCGACTTTTCGCGTCCGAGCCGGACGCTCAAACCACAGGGCCACCGGAGCGGTCTTTAAAGAAATATAATAGCTCATCTCCATCGTATATCTAATAAACTTGCAACATATTTAACCGCCTGAATAAAAATATTAGCTGGTGGAATTTAGATATACGATAATTTCACGTCCATAAGCTACGTTCAGTGGAAAAAAAAAAAAAACGACACTAACTCCCTCCTTGCAAAATGTGCCGGTGCAGAAAAGAAAACTGCCAGTTATTTCGTTCTTCAGTGCGTACCAAAAACAGTACATTGTAGCCGAGTGGTATAAAGCGCTTACCGTTACAGATCACTTCCATCTCATTTCAGTCTGCGAGGGTTCGAGTCTTGGGCTCGGCCAATGAGTACGTAAGAAAGCTTGCCAGTAGCTTCTCGTGTTTCGGTGGTTCTTTCCGGGGTTTTCTGGGAGTTTTCCTACACCGTTTATCTAGGCCGCCATTTATAACCTAAAAATGGCGTTAAAACCTATAACAACAACAACAACAACAACAACAACAACCAAACAGTACGTAATTATACTAATAATTGCAAGCGAAGAGTTCAAGGTCATAGGAATGGCAAAGTCTGCTGAAAGTTATTTTCGGGGTAACTGGGTATAATGCTTCTATATAAAATTCAGTTGCGTACATATTTATTACTTTATACAAAATCGTACTCATTTATTCCATTACACAAAGACAGGTTCAGTGTCTTCAATTCTTGTAATACGTTCATTCCGTCCTGTTCTGTTGTTTGAACGTCGGACTTGTCACTCAAACCTTGCGTGTTTGATACACAGACCTTGCTGGATCGACTGACTCGGTACGGCATTGGGAAAGGCACTTAATTTTCATTTCCTCTGCATGAATTGCACAATAATGTGTTTCAGGTGCTGAAAAAAGCTAACCAACGATCCAACATTCCAATTTTTTTTCTTTCGAACCTTGTGTTATTATGTCAGTATCAACTTAAATACATGATATCAAAAGAAAATATATTTATCAACTATAACACATGTATTGAAGTTTATGAAATGTCTGATGGGAAAACAAATTAAATCCATTTACTAGCCAATGGGTGAATACTTGAGACTGGTTGTCTGACAGTAAAAATAATTGGTGGCCTGGTACCTTCACATAGGTGAAAAGTAAGCCTTCCAAAAATTATTGTGCAAGTAAGTTAAACTTTTGTATCCGCAGAGTATTATCACACTGTGCCTGTATTATTTTTTTTTTAAAGTCACAAAAAAGCCTCTGGTTAACTGTGGTACTTTCAACGAGTAATAATGTTTGTAAGGTGCCGGTTAAAAAAAAAAAAAAATTCGCTGTGTTAGGGCTCGATAACGGCGTCTCGTGAGATGGAAGCTGAGGCTTTTTATCAATTATATACTTTCTGTAATGAACCAGTCTATTACGCGTAAACGATATTTCCCTTTATCACCGCTATACCATGGAAAGACAACTGTCCTACCTCAAACGGGATTTTTGTCGCGACACAAGATATATGTTGACTTTCTGTTGCGAGCATAGTGCACGCATTGTAACGAAACGTCCCAGTTTCCATCTTGATCTTTCGGGTAGAAAACACCGTTGTTGTAATTGTTTTGTTTTTCTTCTCTTTTTAAAATTCATATGATTATTTTTAATAGGCAAATGAATTCGAAACCAAAGTTAAATCTTGGACTATTTCGCTATTTGTTGTCTGTATCGATGAATCTAACATATATTATGGGCCTTATTTTTATGACATGTTCACATTTGTATCGTTGCGCAAGATTGTAACGCTATATATTTATGTAAAAAAATTCAGTGGGTATTTTGCTGATTGAAAGTTACATGAGTATTCACAATACAACATTTTGACTTTAACCCTGATTTTACGTTCAGAAATACGAGGAAAAGAATCCTTTGTTATGCTTCTCTGTCGGATAAGAAATTCCCACCCCAACCCTCCGGTGGTCTTGTCTTATCATACACCGATGCACATGAAGGATTCTATTAATAACCTGATAAGACTATATGGTCTGAAACTGAGAAATGGTAAAGAACGAAAACCAAGACGTTTTGTAAAACTGAACAGATAATTTTTTATCTAGAATACAAAAGGTGAAACGTTTAAACATTACAGCATTGAAAATTTAATCCCAAAGAGCTCTAAACGTTCTATCAAAGTTCAGAAGTATAAAAAATTCTGAATGAATTAAAGTGGTGTTCCGAATGAATTCTAATCTTGAAAGTATTCTTGTACCAATACGTTAGAATAGTATGGATGTGTTAACAGTAATGATGCCTCAACAATGATATAATCCAAAATATCTTTAAAAGAATTCCACGTAATCCCAAAATAGTGATTTAGTCAGAAAGAATCAATGAGCGCTTTGTAATTCCAGTGAACAATTTAAAATAAATAAATCACCTCAGATTAAAACTAAACATACTTTAGATATTAAGAGAGGAATGAAGAATTTCTGTTAACTTTTCCAGTGCATATTACCTTAAGACACAATATGGAGATCATGATCTGAGTCAAATTTTCATTTATCGAACACTTTAAGTAGTCAACAAACAAGGTTTCTTCCAGGGAATACCAATGTCCTGAACGCATATCTAAGTAAACATATCTTCAAGTAATAATGATCTTAAAATATAATAAAAACTATAGATAAAAATTAGCTATGTAATATGTTGTTCAATTTTAAATAAATTGACAAATATGGTCATCTCCTATCCTCAGTTCTAGGCAAGGGTAAATCATAATACAAATTAAATATATAACACTCCAGAGAGAGAATCATAAAATACTTTCAATTTCATACGAGCTGTGACTCACGAAATCGAGCTTTGCACAACACGGTGCAAGAACGTGCGTAACACGTACTCAAACTAAGGTGGGTAACCAAAAGGATCAAAACTCCTCCACGTCATAGGCCCATTGAATCTCCATACCCATACAGATGAAGGATTGTACTCGATATTAGTTGAAAGACTTCTGTTTCACCGTTTGAAGTACAGTTGATAAGGCGACTGTGGAGTCTTTATCACAGTAATATGACCCTGAATGGACACTATAAGCTGAAGTATGGATTATATACACAAGGTTAAAAATTTCAACAAAATGTATTAAAAAACCAACCTCTTTGGTAATCATTGCTATATAAAGAATGAGCATGCGACAGTAAGGTTTAAAGGAACTACAGTGATCCTTATTTTTATATGATTGGGTTGATTTTACGTTTAAAAGTAGACGGAGCATATTTCTGATATTATAAAGTTAAACGAGCTGATATATGAGTGTGCTTTTGTATGTTTAGTAAGTAGTCTTTAAAAATTTAAAATGTCTGTGATGTGCAAATTTCTTTATGTATTCCAACGACTGGCAATATTGATGTCCTTTGTGCTATTTCAGGAAATTTTTTCGAACAACCAGAAGCAACCATTTTCACCAGTAATACAATAAAATAAACATCAGTGCAAGTAAGTAAAAGACAAGCAAGTATATATTAATTTTCTCTACAGTGTGAGAGCTGAAGAGCAAACATCGCCTTGTGCCATTACCACTCTCAGGTGTGCTCCAAAACTCTGGAGGGACACCTTTATCCAGCTGAAAAGCTAAAAGTTCTAGATCCAAATCTTGCATACTACTGTGTATTATTACGGACATTAAAATTATTATGAGTGAAAGTAATCATTTCTCCACCTTTTATGGTGCATTGGTTGTCGTTATCTCGCAGACCACGGTGTTATTGCCAGGATTGATGAAACAATGAAATAAAATATGAAATTAACGTATGGAATAAGAGAGATCTGAGCAATGGCATAAAATTTATCATCACGAGCCCCCGTATGTAAAATATAACAATTTAGGCAATTGCATAAACAAAAACGAATTGAACAAGACATTTCAATAGTACACCTTCTCTTAGAAATAGAATACAAAATTTATGCGATATGTCATTAGCCTTTCTATTATACCGATTAAACGAATTTCATTTTATGATCGAGTGACTGATCTCTCTCTCTCTCTCTCTCTCTCTCTCTCTCTCTCTCTCTCTCTCTCTCTCTCTCTCTCTCTCTCTCTCTCTCTCTCTCTCTCTCTCTCTCTCTCTCTCTCTCTCCGCCGTCCATTTTTACTTGTAAATTTTCTTGGAGTCCCTCAGACTTCCCTTTCTGCAGAAAGCTTGGACTCCCATTTTTTGTCAAGGGAAATTACTTCAAACATCTTAATGGCTGCATGCCACGCTGATCAACATAAAATGTGATGCGACAAAACATCTACAGGCATGTTGTTCCATTAAAATTATATATCCCCCTTTGTTATTTGTTTTATTTAATTCGGAATAAAAATTTTATTTACTTGAACCATCAAACAAGGTTGAAATGGGACAACACATTAAATGTCGTACACATATTTTATTTTCGTGAGAATAGTTTAGGCTGAGCATATGTATATATCGTACTGCCCCCAAAGTTTGGTTAAATTGTAATAAACCAGAGAAAAAAGCATAATATTTTGTTTTTAATGGTACGATTATAGATAATAATAATTATTTAGCCCTTTACAATACGATGCATGTGACAATCATTACTAACCATTTTTTTTTGCTACAGATTTTATGCTTGTAGTTTCTAATATAATATTTGTTTTATAGTTTTGTAATTTTGCTTGTTTTCTTACAAATGAACAAGTCATTGGGAACAAGCACGTGTGCACTTTAATGAATAAATCTGTTCCATTCACCGGAGAAAAATCAGGAAAAAATTATCTCAGATTTTGGTTAAAGGGTTATTTAGACTCTCGTCCTGTTCTTCGTTTATTCATTCATTCAGCAAGCATAGAATATCGACATCACTCATGGGTGTTTACTTTCTGTTTGCAAGAACGTTCTCGCACTGAAACCACATGCTTCCGGTCCACTTAAATAAAATTAAAGCACCAATCCCATTATAGCCACCAGATGCAAAATTCAGCAATAAAAGTTTTGCATGTGTTTTTAGATTTAAGATAATGTAAAATACGATGTGTATGTTTCGTGTGTTTTTAATTTTAGAAATGACTGCAAACTTCTACATTACTGCCTACATTTTTGCAGGAACAACGTAGCTCTATAGTTTGAAGAGTTTGCGTGTTTGGCTGCTTTTAACAGCACATTAAATGACGCCGACGTAAATGGGAGCTGATTGCTTTTTTTTCCGGAGACGAATCACTGCAGCCGACCCGGGCTGGCCTGAGCTAGTCTGGAACCCCCTACCCACGAGTTACGATTAAGACGCTCTACGAACTGAGTACCAGTGGCTTTCCACTTTGAAAAAAAAAAGAATATTGAAGGTTTATAGGAATTAAAGATTTTGTGCAACAACAAAAAAACCCAAGCAATAAATCTTTGAGTCATTAAGTATTCAATCGATTGAAATGTTTCCCAGAACATGTGATGTACGGTAAAGAAATACCCACCATTTTTTTAGCATCATCAATGTAATACTAAGTGGAATTTTAGTACTAACAATTCTAGACAACTCGTACGAGTACAAACTTATTGATTGCTCAAATTACAACATCTCTTTGCAATATCGGTAGTAATAGTGGCAGATGGCGTCCAAATCGAGCACTGAGTTAGTGAGAACCCTCAAACTATTGTTGCGATAAAGCGGTCGTCACCCACTTCGATGGAAACCGACAAAGGCACCGAATTTCTGAACTAACCTGTCCAAAAAGAACTAAAGAAAGGAGTCATTTATTTTTCACCGCATATAATACCGAAGTCAAAGCCATCATTGTGAAACGTTTTCAGCTCATCTTGGAAGAACGCATGTGGAAATATTGTATGCATCAACACACTCAAATACATCGACGTCTTAACGCATCTGGTCCAAGCGAACAACCAATCTTACGATCGGATCATCGGAAGTGTCCCCCAAGAAATGACTCCCAACAACGATGTGACCGTCTTTGAGAGCCTGTTTGGTAGTTCCTCAACTGTGGCTGTCATCAAGAAAGGTCAAGTGTTGACGATGGGAGATTGGGTGCTCATTGGCTAAACCAAACGCACTTTCGACAAAGGTTGTTTACCCAACCTGACCACAGAATTGTTTTGTGTCAATGGACGAGTGCGTGGTCAACATCATGCCCTCTATAAACTGGAAGACATGAACGGGGAAGTGTTAAAATGAACGTTTTACTTGCACGAGTAAGAACGTGAGACCAAAAGAGAAGACAAAGCGTACGACAACGACAGCATTCTTAATCGAAGAACACGTAAAGTGAAAACACGTGTAAATGAAGTCAAAGTACTTTGAAAAGGATATCCTCCCAGTTTTGATTCTTAGATCGACGCTTCGCAAGTCATTGACTATAAAAAGAAGTGACCATCATACCCTTCTATACAGCATCAACTACTACTGCAGTAAGCAATCTGTCACAAAGTTTTTCTGTGCAAGATCTACTACGAAAGCAACCCTTATGGTTGTGGTGTTGAAAACGTGTGCCTAAAACGCAAATCGTCTTTATCTGACAAATCTATGGTGTATTGTGTTATCGGTGTAGCCATTGCCAATTTGAGTTTGTAACAAGAAAACAAACAATTGTGGACCATCTTACTGAGCAGCTGCATCGGTTACCTTATTCCCAATCCTTCCCTGAAACACTATAACAGTAACAACTGGAGTCTTACGCCCAAAGTCAGTCACCCTCCCAACAGTCACCACCCAAACAACAATATCTATCCTTTTTTAGACACCCATATGACCTCGATGGCCCCGATTGGCCGAGTGGTCGAAAGCGCTCTACGTTACGGATCACTGCCATCTCACCTCTGTCTGTGAGGGTTCGAGTCTAAGATTCGGCGAATGTGGATATGTGAGAAAGCTTGCAAGTAGCTTCTCGTGGGTCGGTGGTTCTTTACGCTGGTTTCCAGGTTTCTTCCTCCACACCACGAGTTCCGGTTAGTAAACCTATCAGTTGTGCCTCTCAATAATATTTGACGCAATAATCGCAAATCTAGGAATGAAAATCGTGTTACGATTGTCTCGCAAATGTATTAGATGCAAACAATAAAGTCCATAATATACCCAGTACCACAAGGGACGTTGGTGCGCCGTTGACGGAAAATAACACCAAACATTTTCAATATTATTTTAACCCATATTATATTCCCCAGCGATTATGTAAAACCAGCATTGACTCAGCTAAAAAGAGAAAAGATCTTCATTGTTATTCAACAATGATGAACTTGTTCGTCTAACATTTCTGAGACCACCCATGGAGGCTTAAGAAAAGACGTAATCGGTGTGTTTATATATAAACCTGGTACCAAATAAGCGAAACGTACAATTGTCGGAGACAAAAAGATTCTCCCAGAAGGTATTTTCTCTGATTGCATGACAGATGTACTAGTGAAGATAAGTAATTGATTAAAAGTGAGTGTGCGTGTTTCAGCTGAACAAGGCCAGCTGTCGAGCAAATAGTCTTCACAATGACATTACTAATTAAAGAACTATGACAGACTCTAAAAAATAAACACGCAAACAAAAAGTAATGGAAATAGAACAACAACAACGACTAGAATCAACAGATGAACCGACCGACTCGTGAAATACAAAAGCACGTGTGTGGTTGTATACGCTATTTTCGGGATCACTACCGCTAAAACTATTGGCCTTGATGGTTCTGGAATTCTGAGCACATCATCTAGCATATGTACACCAATCAGATTTGTTGTCATAGATGTACCAATAACAACCGGTGTCTTAGGCAATGCTGTGATAAAACGATTAGCATGTCTGAGTTCGACAGCGGCTGGTGCAAGAACGCACCGGTGATTCCGAACACAAATGCGGAACCTGGCATTAACGACTCAGATTTACAGGCAGTGAAATTGAGCAAATATTTACCAGCGCTTCATAAGAACTTCGCTTAAGTGGTTACACTCGTATGGTTTCAGGATTTGGAACCATAATGATCACTCGTATGGTTTCAGGATTTGGAACCATAATGATCACTCGTACGGTTTCAGGATTTGGAACCATAATGATCACTCGTATTTTTTTCAGGATTTGGAACCATAATAATCACTCGTATGGTTTCAAGGTTTGGAACCATAATGATCACTCGTATGGTTTCATAGTCGAGTATTATCATAATAGCGGTTTCTTTGGGGGGGGATATCTAATGACGTTATCCTCACATCAAACGCAAGCCTGTCAAGCAAAGTTGCTTTAAATAAGCGTGTACCAAAATCCTTAAATGAGGAAAAATTACAGGGGTGGGGTGTTAAAGGGTTTGACAAAGAAAAGTTACAATAATCCAAAAATTGCCAAACGCCATATTATCACACTTCTGCCGTTAAATTCAGTACGGTATCATCAAATTTGGTGGTGTCTTTATATTCAGTATGACAACTTCAAGTTTGGCAGTGTCTTTATATTCAGTATGACAAGCTCAAGTTTGGTAGTGTCCTTATATTCAGTATGACATCTTCAAATAGGATAGTGCCTTAATATTCAGTATGACAATTTATAATTTTCTAATGTCTTTATATTCAGTATGACATTTTATAAATGTAAGGTGCTGATCGGCGAAATTACTTGGGGGTGACAACTTTCTGTTTCCAAATAATGACACTTAACCGAAATATTGATTACCTAATGACGCAATCCCATTTTCTGCTGTCCGGTAAAAAAATTAGTTCAGATCAAACATAATTTATTTCCATAAATGTAACAAAATGATAGAGGAAGTAATATACATTGTGGTAAATATCAGATCTAGTGAGCTAGAAAGGTCTTGCTGGAATTTTCATTTACAAACAAATCCAATGACACAATTTTCTTTTACAAATTCATTTACACAATTAATTTTCATTTACAAACAAATCCAATGATACAGTCAACAAAGTACTTATTTATGGCTAATGATTTGGGCTTTGAATCGGATATATACTTAGCTCAAAAGAATAAACACACATAAAGGATTGTCTATATATATATATATATATATATATATATATATATATATATATATATATATATATATATATATATATATATATATATATATATATATATATATATATATATACATGGTATGTAAGTCATAAATTTATTCCTATTTCGGGCATGCAGGATAGTCAGTTTTCTGTCCCCATGTACATATTAGGCAAGCACGTGTGTGGTTGGTCTTGAAGAATTAAAAGATGTGATTCTATCTTAAAAATCGTCACCAAAATAGCCATACAATACAGTAAGCGAATTTAATGCAGAGAAGCTTCCTCAAAATTCTTTAACTGAAGTCATCTACAAAATATTTTGACGTAATTTGTATCATATTAGTGTCGTAATTATATCCATCTTAAGTCAGTGCTCTCACTAAGGTAAAATATAACATAATGAGATTTAAATATCATAATAATACAATAACAGTCACTCATGGAGGTAAAGTATAATATAGTGTGTTTTATTTATTCTGTGGCGTCACTAGCTAGTGCGGGGTGGGGGTGCTGACTGTACCGGGTGACACCATCAGAGGTGGTGATACCAAAATGAGTGTCTATAAAAGTTTTGTATTTTTGTGCGTAAATGTGATCCATGGGATTGACGCCACGAGTTACCGCACATGACTATCTACAAAATGTTTGATTTTTTTTTCAAGAAGGAGGTCCTTTGGGGTTGACACCCTGAGTTACCGCACTGGGTGACACCAACCCTAGTGCCGTCAATGTAAATATGACAACAATATTACATCAATCACTCATAAAGGTAAAATATACTGTAATGTGATTTAAATATTACAATATTATTACATTAATCTCTTTACTTGGTCTTTATCATCGAAATATTCTGAGCATTTTTTTAAACGAACTTTAATACTGAAAGTGTTAATTACAAGACTAAATAATTATATAGATTGTCCATTTCAGGAAAAAAATAATAAAAAATGGAAATACAAAATAAATGTAAGGCATTAAGACAATTGGGCATTCAAAGGACATGTTTAGGGAATGCATGTATTGCTTGTTCACGGATGCTAAGATATTTAATGTTAATGCAATGATCAGATGAAAATACCGTTAACAGGTTAAAATTCCACATCTGGTATGGTGATCTACGACTGATAATGTCAGTGTTCCGTCAGGTCGGTCCCAGATTAACTATTCTTGCCATATACAACACCCAAGTGATCTAAACGTTATTACATTTGCCGATTTTCTTTCCAGATATATTGAGTGGCTACATGATTTCATACCACAAATTTCGTGGATCACTTCAAAGGTGATATATTTTTGCACTGCTGAGTGGAACGCGAAAATATAGGGTTAGATCAATCGTGCCAGAAACTTTTCGACAAAGTTATTTCAGCTACAACTCGCTTTTTTGTTTACTTAACATTTGAGGCGTGTCAGACAAAATATCAACAATGAAATGAAAGATAGGAAAGAGATAAATAGTTGCTATAAAATAGTTACAATATAAATGTAGTTGGTACTTATATCAATAATGGATCAAGATTGAGTAAATCTGTAGTATATATTACACAATTAGATCTGTTTACCTGATTAAATAAAACGTGTTCTACAAAGCCCAGTGTCTCAATGCGCCTTGTGTTGATGTATCATGTACCCCTCCCCCCAATTAAACTATGCGCCTTGTGTTGATGTATCATGTACTCCTCCCCCCAATTAAACTATTCTCTTTCTTTGATATCCCTATCCAAACGTGCCCCACCCCCAAGCGTATTTGACTTGCACGTAACCTGTACACAGATCTTTTAACTTCTTCGACGATGAAATTAAATAAGAAGTGATAGTTACGTTTACCTTCTTATATGCAGTAAAACTAAAAAATAAGTGTTCTCAATCCACACTCAAGAAGTGTTTCTTAAAAGAAAACTTAATAATATATAGATTTCTTTACGATTCCTACTACGCTTTACTGTGTGAAAGTTTATGAAAATGTATGCAACAACAACATTATTAAAAATTGCTGAAATACATCCGTGTGAATGTAACGGTTTTAATTGGACATAAATACATATTTTCCTGTTACGTATTTAACCAGGATTTGAAGACGAGGTCAAAGATTGAGGGAAAGGGCTTATCAAAATACGACCTTGGCGTGATAGTTATCATGCGTGTTCAGCTAGTTATCAGAACCAACATTCATACAAGAAACACTCTTCAAAAAACGAAAAAAAAAGAAAAAACGTTTCAGCCTTATTAAATTTTATATCTTATATGCTGCTGTCATTTATATACATGTATTTGGAAACGGTACAACAACAAGAATATTTTTTAAAAAATTGTGAAATGTGTGTGTGTGTGTGTGTGTGTGTGTGTAGGTAGGTAGGTAGGTAGGAAGGTAGGTAGGTAGGTAGGTAGGTAGGTAGGTAGGTAGGTAGGTAGGTAGGTAGGAAGGTAGGTATATACAGAAAGACAGAGATTCTTCCACGCGATCCTTAACCACACCATCCAATCATTGTCTAATAGCATTGGATACTTCAAAGACAGACTACACATTTTATATGAAATCGATGTTAACATGTAAATCATGACAGCATCGTTGTAACGGATACTTTAATCGTAAAGAGCTAGACCCACGATAACTGGTTTTGCATGCTTTTAATACAGTTCGTACAATTTTGAGCTTTTCGAAAAGAGAAAGTCATCTGAAATTTATTTTTAGGGCAGACATTATTCAAGATTAATACATGTAATTTTTATAATCATTGGGGTTCAATCAATCGGAAGTTTTTATTTCAGTTTACTTAAGCATATCAATAAATGTATTGGCATTGATCCTTGTATGGCACTAATCGGTGTATTTGGCATTCATACTTGCATTTAGCATTGATCGTTGTATTTGGTTTTATATATGTATTTGGTTTTGATACTTGTATTTGGCATTGATACTTGTATTTGGCATTGATCATTGTATTTGACATTGATCCTTTATTTCCGTTAAGTTTTAAGTTCATTACAATACTTATACAAATCAATTTTCTACAACGAGGAGGACCATATATCAGAGGAAAAAACAAGATGAACGATAAAAATGTTCAGTATGTTTTCGCCTACCGGAAACACAGCTCTAGACTTCATATCATGGATTTGTAAATCTGATATACCGGCACTTTCAGACATTGGAACGAACTACATGCCACTTTCTGCTTCATGTCCGATTCTGAATTTAAGAGTAAGTTTATCAAGACAGAGCAAAATTGCAGTGATAGATTGGGATGAAGCCCGAAAGAAAGGGAGCATGAACAAGAGGAATCATGACTTAAACAACTAAATGTTTTCAAACAGAAGAAGTGGGTCATAGAGTCCTCCGCATTTGGATCACATCAGAGTTTATCAATACACCTATAAATAGTTTCAGAATCCCCGCCATTTTGCTTTTAGAGCCCGGATGTACGAGTAAACTTACTAGGCTCTGTATAAAATGTCTGTAAACGAGAAGTGTTAATTTTTGATCTTGCAGTAGTTCTAGATAAAAACAACTTTCGTGATACATGAAAGCAATTTTTATTTCGTTTTTAAATACTATTAAAAAAGCTATTTAGACATAAATAAACAAAAAATATGCCTTCTGATATTAAATATTGTTTTGACTCAAAACAAAAGGCTTTGGCATAGTGTTTCACACATGCCACTTTAGTACGGTGTTGTGACATAGTGTTTTGTTTCCATGCCACGCCATTTTTACCCCCTCTCACGCCTTTTTTTTTTGAATGGTCAATGACTTTTTTATGTCTTATTATCACAAATGGTGTTTGTGTATTAATGAAGTGCAAACGCATGTCATTGACATCAAGTTATGTATAAAGTAATTTTATGCCAGTTTATATATGACATACGTGAAAGAAATATGTAATTCAAAACGTTGCAAATTATATTTATGAATTTTTAGGCATTGTTTATATTTTACAATATGAACAGGCAGTCATCTGTCCTTGGAACATCAACTTATGGTTGTATTTGTAAGGCGCACCAGCACAATGAGGCTATTTAGCGCCATACAAAAGTTTATATCTTTCATTATTTAAAAGTGGTAAAAGGTTTCGAACCGACCAGCGATACGAAATCAAATAGTTAAAGGTACGATAAAATTGTAACTATGATAAATTAATAAAGTTTCCCAATCAACAGGGAGTGCAAATAATGTATGACAACGAAAACAGATGAAAGGTAAATCCTATTTCACTGGTTTTAAAATTAGGTTTGGCGTTTTTTTTTAAAAAAAATTATATACATTATATATAAATCAAATATTTCCAGCACTTCAATGTACTGCGTAAAATCGGCTCAATTAGATACACAAATCAATTTCGGCCAAACATTGTTTTTATATCATTGGTGAATAAGTCGAGGGTCGGCAGTGAGAAACAGGGTCATTCCTCTAACTGGAAAGGGATATTTTTATTATATTATTTTATTTGCCTAATCAAATATATGACTTGATTTCCTACAGTTAAAGCTTCACAGCACATATTACGCCAGTGTTTACTCGCAATTCAAGAACAATAACTCTTGCCTAATTTTAAGTATACGCATGCGCACTTTGAAACTGTTTAACGGTGTATTAGAATACCTCTCGGCTATTTCCTGCATACCAGACAAGTTTCGGTTTGAACTAGAACCTAATCGTGCAATTAGAACGAAATGTGTATAATTAGCTAGTTTGGATGGGGAATATTATAGAGTTAAATGCTCACGAAAATTAACATCAATTTGTAAAATAAAATATTAAAATTTCCGTCTGCTAAGGTCAGAACTTAATAAGATGTGTACTAGACGAGACTAAACTTACATCCCTGTTTGCTAGTATACATGCAGATATGTCGATCGGACGTCAGAGCGTTCGTCTACTATATAAGTACATATTGCGAATTAACAAACGTGTCTTCTCGTTTAAGGTCAGGTGGTACTGCACAAAGTGTTAGAGTGTATTTCAATTTTTTTTAAAAAGTTATTTGTAGTAAGGAGAAATTGGTTATAACTTCAATAACTACATGTGTAGTAAAAGCATCCATATTTATTAACTGCATTACGTTGAAATTTGCCCATATGCTCAAACTCTCCTTTCTGGAGGAAAGACTTGCACCAACCAAAAGGTCAACCATAGGTGACCGCACAAGTAAACACATAAGGAGATGCATGTCCACCTATTTCAGAATTACTTCTAGGCAAGATATAAAAAAAATTGCACAGCTACTTCCATGGTTAGAAACAGGCCACTCTTGTTCGTGGGAGACCTTTTTTAGGCAAATATGTTACATCATTTTGACGAAATTCACAGCATTATCTAATACTCTTTCAAGTTAACCTAAAGGTATTACTTAGGATTCGATCTGCCAAGATAACTATATCCCACCTGCTTCTAACGCAAGCAAACGGGGTCACACCTTTGACGGAATGCATCTGGCTTCTGGCAAGCATTGGCTTTGATGTTAATCACTTACCAGACTGTCACACAATCAGATTTTCCACAAACCGCATCTGTGGTAAGGGAGATTGAAACCAGTTAGGTAACCTCTGGTTGAGCGTAAATCTTTCAAAATTATGCGAGAGCCTGGTTGAACGTTACTATATCTCTACCAGTAATCTTAATTGGGACTTTAATCAGTTTCAAATTACAGTTAAAAAGCTTTTAGAAAAAAATTAATAACAAAATATTGTTATCTATTTTCAAGTGATAGAAGAACACAAATATACCTCTCGCAAATGAGCGAAGTTAAATTTGAAGATATGCATACCTTTAATCAAGTGAACAATTGATCTATTCAAGCGTGTCTGTGTCATACTCAAGGACAACGTGACCAACACCTAAGGTCAATGATTAACTGGCTGCATTCGTAGAGGATCTCTCCGGATAATGTCATTGATTATATATATATATATATATATATATATATATATATATATATATATATATATATATATATATATATATATATATATAAGTGAATCATTTAAAACAAAGCCCATATAATTTGCAGAAATGTTATTCTTATTGAACTACAAGTTGTGGCTTCTATCACACAATCTTAAAGAGAGGCCTTATAGCCTAATGCATGAGCAGTTATCCAAGGGGTGTGTTTCCGTGGGGTGTTTAATGCAGAACATGTAAATGAACATGTCATGCTCTAAAATTGCTTAGAGTATTCTTCACAACAGGATTCATCATCCGTATTTAATAACATATCAGCATAATTTGTCAAATATTGTGTGTGTGTGAATCTGATTTGGATTTTTAACGTGGTTTTAACATTTTTTTTAGTCATATCGCTACGATGTCTGCAGTGTGGCAGTTTGTAATGATGTCTAGCACTGGAGCATCATGCCGCATACATACAGCATCATGTCGCACCCAGCTACAGACATGCAGCATCATGTCGCACCCAGTCACATTATCCTGATACAAGGCAGAGCAGCCCTAACACTAGCCACTTAATGCTGATCGCTAATGCAGATAAATTTTCCAGTGCTGTTAATTGCACGTCATGCTAAACAATTGCTTTAGATTTCTCCGTAATAGCATATCATAATCTATATTTAATGACACATCAGCATAATTTATTCCACAGTAAAATAACTTATATGCCAGAGTGCCTTCGCTCAAAGGTTGTCAAATTATGTAAAACAATTTGTTAAAATAAAGTTGTTACAGCGTTTTTCAATTCTCTCTAATGACAGCAATCATTGATGGTGACATTACTTGTACAAACCTAGATCTTCAGGCCTAATGCGCTGAAAAGAGGTTTTTATGTGTCTTCTATGTTTAGCAATGGCGTCTGCTTTTGATATTAGATTGATATCATCTGGTTAAAATTTAAGTACACTTATGCCAAGGTATTTTCAGTCAAATGTGGTTACATTTTGTTAAATATTTTCTGAAGCTTTTTGTTTAAGGCTCACGAATTTTCTTAACATCGGCAATACATGACCTACATCATCTTTACCAGCGTGAAAACAATAGGTATCCTTGATGGTGAACAAACATCATTTTCTTAAGCCTGAAAAACACTTTATGGAATTATGTCTTCTTTTGGTTAAATTATATTGAGCATGTTTTCGCCCGAAGTTTTTTAAGTTATTTCGTTGTTCTTTAGTAGTGGTGGTCATATTTGAAGGCTAATCGATATCAGTTGTATAAATTTGGAAGACCTTAATGCCAGCATGCTTCCTGGGACATTTCACAAAATTCTATATATAGGTCGTTTAAATACAGTTGTTCTATTTGTAGTGACCATACAGGGGATGACCAACTACACAGACTGAACACATTTGTAAACCTGGTGTCACAATGGTCCCAATAAAATTAAGTACAACTGATGAAGACCATGCGGTTTTCATTATGGACAAGAAACCAACAAGTCAGGTGGCCAACGCAGACTGCAGTGCTCATTTTGTTCAGCGTCAAGATACGCTGACATTTGTCTGCACAGCTTTCACGGGGACATACTTGCTGATAAATACTCGTGGCCATTGAAAATTATTATAGCTGGAAGAAGCTATATTTATAGAGCTTTATATTTATTATGACTTCAACAGTCAACGTGTACAACATATGTCTATAAAGGATTGTATCCATGTGCACCCAACAGAACATGGGAATTCATGCAGTCAGCGAATTTTGGTAGAGTCACACAGCTATCCTAGCCTTGGTCATGGAAATTAATGCAGTCGGTGATTTCTGACAATCCGGCTGTTCATTCATTTGACCGTTAATTTAGGGAAATTGGTTGGAGTAAATTTTAAGCGAGAAAATAATTTTTAACGTATACCTAAGTCTTCTACTAAAAGCATGCAAAGTTTATGTTTTGGAGAATTGCTGTTTTGTGTGTATCGAAATAGTATGTGCCGCTCATGCTGTTCTAGTCAGGTTAATAGCCAGTTTTCAAACCACTTTTCAAGGAAAAAAAAATAAGCAAAAACTCGGCGAAATTGAGCCCAACCCCATGCAGTCGCTCTTATCGCCAGCCCCTTACGACCGCCTCAACTATAATCCTATTAACCTAGGGGGATAAGGCCGATCAGCCCCATACCTTATAGCTACGAAAACAACACCCAACCCAATAAAAACACAATATTTGTTAGCATTTATCGTTTATTTATTTCGATTGGAGGCGTTTTTATAATAGATTATCAATTTATAGTATAGGGACTACATCTATCGATCTATCCAACAGGCGATTGGCGCTGTGTAAGAGGAACTAAACTTATTAAAGAAGTTTTCGAAGAAATATTTATTGATGAAAGGGATGATATTTTACAGTTTGTATTTACATTTATAGCAAGCATACAATCTTTATTTTCTGTCAAACTCCCTCCCTCCCTCAATAATTGCAGTTATTTTATATATGTATTGCGACGATAAGAAACCTCACTAGTGGGCATGCTAACTATAGTAAATTCATAGAGGTAAATATGTCACAACTAAAAGTAAAAACAATGATTCGAGCCTTCTCTGAATCTTACATATTATTATTATTATTATTATTATTATTATTATTATTATTATTATTATTATTATTATTATTATTATTATTATTTTACCCCAGTTAGGACATATTTTACGTTGTGTCAACATCATTTGATGACTGCTGGAATGTTGTTTCAACATTGTTGTTTAACGTCATGAAATATATAAACGCACTGAAAATGAAATCTACTTTGTTTTTGAAGCGTTCATTGCTATCTATTGTCACAAATATCCAAATCTAAAATAAACCTTCAAAAAACCTATCAAATTACTCATTATTTCAGTCCAGATAAATCTAAGTCCAGAAGGTTTAAAAAAAATAAAATGTTGATTCATTTTAAAGTGTTATTATAAGTCGTTCCTAAATGCACAACAGCGTTCATACTAAGTTTACCTGATCTACTGTTTGTACTGAACTATACTGAACAAAATTTTCTTTAAAACAATGAACTTATCAGTTGGCTTGTTTTGCAGAAAACTCGATCCTAAAAATCTCTATGTCTAATCTCTTCTGTTCGAGTGCTTTTTTACAGCTGTGCTACAATGTCAAGGTTATTTTTGTTTCTGAGCATATCTTTTATTCGATCCACTTTGGGGTTTACTAAAGAGATAAAAATCAGGAAGGAATATGAGCTGTTCCTGAATCATGATATCGCGTTTTTACAAGCATACGCATAATTTAGGCTGAAAATCTCATATTTGGATGCTATACAAAATATGTTAGATCAAAATGCTGACAAGAAATTTTACTTGTATTTCAGTAACGTAGGCAAAATAGTAGCAAATATTTTTTTCGTTGCCATACCGATCTTTCTTTCTTCAATCATATCAGCTGTAACAAAAATAGGACATATTCGGCAAAATCTGAACATGCAAAACTTACATTTTCTTCCTGTCGATAATTTTAGCAATATTTATTTTCCGTCTGCTTCCCGTCGGTGGCTTGGAATATTTATCTACCACGGTGCGTGTGCGTGTGCGAGTGTGTGTGGGGGTGGGTGGGGGATGGGGGTGCAATTTTTTAAATAGAGGATTCACTTGGGGATATGTTGGTAATCATAAAAAGATAGACTTTAATTTCCTAGACATTATACAAAATTAAATAAAATTATTCGCTATAACATAAAATACAACAAAAACCACTGGTCCATGGTTACAAGGACTATTTTCACTGCAATGAATAACATATATGTCCTATGCACCAGATATCATTATTTTTAATTTGAGAAATGTCCTATTAAATTATTCAAACAACAAAAGTATGTCATTTTCATAAGCCACCCTTTTATTAAATGTAAAATTCTTAGCATGTGATTCTTGAATGTGAATATACATTTTATGCACATTTCCATTGGATGATTTCTATTTTGTTTTCTATTTATTAAAATTAATCTGATATCAGCCTTGATCTACATAACCGTTCCGATGGCCAAGGTGGTTAGATCTTCCGTCTTGGTTGCGGGATGTCACGGGTTCGAAGCCGGTTGAGTCATACCAAAGACTTATAACACTGGTACTTGCAGCTGCCTCATAGCTCAGCATGAAATGGTTAGTGTTAGAGTTGGTAGGCATGGTGCCAGGATAATATGACTGGGTGAAATATAATACTACATGTCTGCGGCATGATATCCCAGTGCTAGACATTTCTGTAAATTGCCACACTGCATGTATCGTAGCGATATGAATAAAAGTGTTAAAGCTATTTTAAAATTTCCAAGAAACACACACTACTCTTCCTATTATTGGAGTTCAGGTATCTGAGTTTGTAACAAATACGCCAATTTTCATCGTCATAAAATTTCTTTAGACGGTAATGTTCAATGTAGAATGGGGGTGGGAGACGTTATATCACATGATTTGTTCTTAAAATACGCAGACTGTCATGATATTCCAGTATAATGTGGACATATTTGATGCCGGAACATAACATTTTATCATAGCTTGGTCCAGAATACTATAACGAATCCAGAAGACTGTATGTGACAATTGCAAGTTACCTTTAATATAATTAATATAATATATACTCTTTATTGTTGTTAAAATCTGTTAAATATTTAGTCAATCAATCAAGATTTGTAGGGATAGTCTTATTTGTGTTATCTGATTAGTTTACACCTGTACTGTTACTATGTGATTACAATATGTTACTGAGAGGTCTATTAAATATAGGTCTTGAACCTTCCTTCTCTCGAGTCTACTGTTGATAATTACATAGCATCCAGTTTAGACCGAATTTGATCTTTTATCTAAAATGGATGATTTAATAGTGCATGATGGGAAGGTTTTCGGTAATACGCAGAAGACCATAAAACAATTTAGTTATGCTTCAGTAACGTGTATCCGAGGATCGTCTTTTTTCTGAGTATGTACCTTCCACATCTGACTAAAAAGTATGGCATATCAGCCCGGAAATATACTTACAACAAATGCTGTAATTTATAATTATCTGAAATAGCGCACATTATGAAGAAATATGACTAGTAATATATTTAATGTTCAAGCAGTATATTATATGGGAAATATTGACCATTTGATAGTACCTTATACGGCGAGTTCATTTACCACATAAGACATGTGAATTTACAAGTAGGAAATACTATATACAAACTAGTGTCAAAGTCCTGTATTTATTAACTGTATTTACCAATGTATAACTGTTCTGCACAGACATGACACCAAAAGATGGTATCATCTTTAAACGTAACAACTGCCAAACTGGATTAAAAGTTCTTTTTTTTGTTATATGTTATAATTTTAAAAGTAATATTCAACCAACAACATAAATTATTCAGAAAACAATTTATAGTAATGGCGTTACAAATACGTCATGTACACAAAACAAATAGCAAAACACAGATGCCATCTGGATAAAGCCTTTATCTTAAATCAATTCTCCAGAAATTACAATATATAGTTTACAGAGAAGAAGACTATAGTTACATAATAAAAATATTTAGTATCAATTTCAAAAACTGTTTATCCAGAACTAAGATCTATTAATGTTGCAGAAATTATATTCACTGATGAACATAAATAACATTACAATTGCACCAATAAAAGTCAAATATGTGCAAAAGGCATTACCACTTAGCGAGAAAATACAGGACCGGAACATCCACATTGTAATTTAATTTATAAATATTCAAAACAGTTTCCGCTATTTATTCAAAGCTTGTCAAGATACGATTCCGATTTCATTACCAAAGCCTAAGTTTTTGTTGTTTTTTTTTTTCTATAAAAAAAAGACCCAGATCAAGTAGTCTCAAAAATATCAAACAATAATGAAAAGAAATTGAAAAATGGCGACAAACTAGACAGTGCCTGACGGGTTTTGTCAAAAGAACCAGGAGAGTTTTAGATAGTTCTGGACTTACTAGAGAAACAATTGCACCAATAAAAGTCAAATATGTCAAAGTCAAAGACTCACTAGAGAAACAATTGCACCAATAAAAGTCAAATATGTCAAAGTCAAAGACTAGCTAGAGAAACAATTGCACCAATAAAAGTCAAATATGTCAAAGTCAAAGACTCACTAGAGAAACAATTGCACCAATAAAAGTCAAATATGTCAAAGTCAAAGACTCACTAGAGAAACAATTGCACCAATAAAAGTCAAATATGTCAAAGTCAAAGACTCACTAGAGAAACAATTGCACCAATAAAAGTCAAATATGTCAAAGTCAAAGACTCACTAGAGAAACAATTGCACCAATAAAAGTCAAATATGTCAAAGTCAAAGACTCATTAGAGAAACAATTGCACCAATAAAAGTCAAATATGTCAAAGTCAAAGACTAGCTAGAGAAACAATTGCACCAATAAAAGTCAAATATGTCAAAGTCAAAGACTCACTAGAGAAACAATTGCACCAATAAAAGTCAAATATGTCAAAGTCAAAGACTCACTAGAGAAACAATTGCACCAATAAAAGTCAAATATGTCAAAGTCAAAGACTCACTAGAGAAACAATTGCACCAATAAAAGTCAAATATGTCAAAGTCAAAGACTCACTAGAGAAACAATTGCACCAATAAAAGTCAAATATGTCAAAGTCAAAGACTCACTAGAGAAACAATTGCACCAATAAAAGTCAAATATGTCAAAGTCAAAGACTCACTAGAGAAACAATTGCACCAATAAAAGTCAAATATGTCAAAGTCAAAGACTCACTAGAGCAACAATTGCACCAATAAAAGTCAAATATGTCAAAGTCAAAGACTCACTAGAGAAACAATTGCACCAATAAAAGTCAAATATGTCAAAGTCAAAGACTCACTAGAGAAACAATTGCACCAATAAAAGTCAACTATGTCAAAGTCAAAGACTCACTAGAGAAACAATTGCACCAATAAAAGTCAAATATGTCAAAGTCAAAGACTCACTAGAGAAACAATTGCACCAATAAAAGTCAAATATGTCAAAGTCAAAGACTCACTAGAGAAACAATTGCACCAATAAAAGTCAAATATGTCAAAGTCAAAGACTCACTAGAGCAACAATTGGCTAATAATCTTATGATTATTAATGCACAACTTGATAAAAATCTTGTGGATTAACAATGCACAACTTGATAAAAATCTTATGGATTAACAATGCACAACTTGATAAAAATCTTGTGGATTAACAATGCACAACTTGCTTAAAATCTTGTGGATTATCAATACACAACTTGATAAAAATCTTATGGATTAACAATGCACAACTTACTAAAATTCTTATGGATTAACAATGCACATCCACAACAAAACATTTTAACTAAACAGAAACGACGAAGTCTAATTGTAGGAGTGAAACGGATGTAGGGACTGTTTTCCACAGATTATCGAATTTTTTTATACAAGATATTTATCGATATGAACACATAGATTTACTGAAATGTTTAGTAAACTAAACTACCGTCGATCGAAAAATTTCAGTCAAAACAAACCGGATTATGCATTAATGCTGAGGATTGCGAACATGCAACATATAATATGAAACATTTTAAATGAAATTCTCGTGGCGGCCATCAGGGTTACTATACAATTAAAGATAGTTTGATGGCATTAAATATGTTTAAAGGATCCGTATCCCTTTATTTCAGAAATTACATTACAGGTCCAGCATATGAACTAGCTACCTTAATGGTATCACTGGTAAAGTTAATGACTACCTGTATGGTAGAATTAGAATTGCTTACAGATTCTAGCATGTTTTTATAACCGAACCTTGAATCGGTGTATTAATAAGTGTGACACGTGACATATATGCTACAGAAAATAATGGTTAGTATTACGATAACAGAAGCCTCCATAAATTCGACGTCTTGAATAAAACACATCAATGCCAAGGTCATATATTATGTATCTTCAACCCTGCACGTTAGAAATTTCAGAAAAAGACGAATAAATTAATCAAAGTTTTGATGTTTTAAAGTGATTATTCTAAAATGTAGAAAAAGAAGTACCTGAAGATCTGAACTTCCATTTTTAAGACTACCCTTTAGTGCCGGAGAAACCTGTTCCTAGTGACAATGATTTATCTCCGTTAAGAAAAATGATAGAAGATGGATGGCACAAAATCTTCAGTATATAAATTATATTTGTACGTTATGAAAAATAAAATAAAATATGCTATTCACTATCTAATTAAATTATTCATGCATTACTTACATTCGACCAGTAGCCTTCGCAAAAAGTATAAATATAACTTGACATACCCTTTAGACACACAAAAATACAACTACTGGATTTAGAAAAGCCTTTTCTTAAGTTAATGACTATCTCTACTCTGGGAAAACAGAGGTAAAATTTGAGATATAGAAATAATGCAAAATTCTTTACTGATGAAAAATATGGACGGTCAAGATTATTTTATTTGCCAGTAGGTGGTACTGTACGGAACAACTCTAATAAAAAATGTATGACGGAATTTATGGGAAATGTCTATCTGTCAAAAAAGAAAAGAACTATATTTTGACGGAAAGAAGTTCCGATCAAAATACATGAGCAATTAAATATAGAAGTGTCATTTAAACACGACATTGTGTCAACTGAATGAAAAGGAATGTCTCTTCCAAAATTAATGGCCAAACCGGTGATCATAAAGCAACCCAGCCTTATTTACTTTTAATACAAACAAAACGTGCGAAGTAAATTAAAGTACTGTGTTATCACCTTCCTCCAGCTAATGTAGCAGAAATAACTAGATCCGTAGGCAGAGCCATTTTAAGACGTTTGGGGGCCATAGGCATAAACACTAAACTGCTAACACAGCCGACACCGAAATTTTGTTTTTCGGGCGCCGCGGGGCCCTAGGCACGTGTCTCGCGTGCCTATGCCCTAAAACTGCACTGTCTGTGTGTATGGAACTGAAAAATCTTCAGAGTTATATTTCGATTCTTTCGATCTTAACTGGTATGTCAGATTTTTAAACTCTAAACAAATGACTACGATTGACACAAAAAAATAAGAGTACTTCACGCGGGCAGTAATTATTAGGGGGAAACAAGAACTTTGATCTTATAAAATATGTACTGTTCTTCTGAAACCCTATCCGACGAGGGCTCTCTAGCTACCATTCTACAAATGAACGCTGTAATTATTCGTGGTAAATAGGCTAATTGTCACATTGATACCCACTTCATTGCCTCTGGTTTGCTGAACTTTTAGTCTTACCGGCCTGATTTCTTTAAGTGATTTGCTTACACGTAAAAAATCGTATATTTTTCGCTTACTATACAAAACATCTTTTGACTATGTTCTCTTTTACCTTTTAATCACTAATCTACACTCAAGGAGTTGCTTGAATAGCGCACCAGTGAACTGCTTGATTGGTATCTATCGTTCCTGGGTTCAATCCGAATCCAATACAAGCAAAAATTAAGGGGCTCCAAATCCAGGTTCTGCGGTTTCAGCCGAGTCAGCGGTTTCCTTTCTGGCATTTACCGTATAATCAACGTAACTTGAATTGGGTTGTTAAAAAAAAATCACACGTATAAAAAAAAAACCTAGAGCCATTTTCTAGAGTCCAAAGTATCAAAAACAGCAAAACGCTTCAAAAAAGATGAACTGCAATAGAAGTTTTGGTTGTTTTGTGTCGGAAGACAGCAATAAATCCATTTTTTATACTCAGTTAGATCCATGTTCTGCAGTCAAAACAAGATTACCGTCGACAATGAGGCCATGATTTTCGCTTGTTAATGTTTAGATGAAAACTAATAACTGCACAAAACAATTATTATACTGCAGCAGTAAAACAATGGATAGGAATCGTATATCAATTACTCGGAAAAGTGTAAGTAGAACATGGGACAAAGATCGTATATACGCTGCTCGGACGACGCATACGTTTAACTTTGGATAAAAGTCGTATATACGCTACATGGACAAAATGTACTTTAATAACATGCTGAGAGATGCTGGAGCTAAAATTGAAAAATAAATAACTAAAGCATTCTGGTTACCGTATTGATCATTTGAATGAAACACCAATCGATTTTGGAAATGTCTTATAGAATTGACAATAATAAAAAACCCAGAAACTTTTAGATAAAGTAGTCTATAAAATGTACATGAAAATCTGTGAATGTAAAGCTAATTTGCAGCATTTTTCCGGTTTTATTAACACCGAGCCTCATTTATGCTCTGTGACAATAATAAAAGAAAGATCGATAGAAATAATAGTAAACTCAGATTATTGTAAGGTAGTAATCGTATAAATAATATCAATTTGGATTATTGTAAGGTAATTATCGTGTAAATAATATTAAATTTGGATTATTGTAAGATAGTAATCGCGTTGCTAAAAGCAAATTCAGATTATTGTAAGGTAGTCATCGTGTAAATAATAGCAAACACGGAATATTGTAAGTTTGTAATCGTGTAAATAATAGCAAACTCGGATTAGTGTAAGATAGTAATCGCGTTGCTAATAGCAAATTCATATCATTGTACGGTAGTGATCGTGTAAATAATAGCAAACACGGATTAATGTAAGATTGTAATCGTGTATAATAGCAAACACGGAATAGTGTAAGGTTGTAATCGTGTATAATAGCAAATACGGATTAATGTAAGGTTGTAATCGTGTATAATAGCAAATACGGCTTAATGTAAGGTTGTAATCGTGTATAATAGCAAACACGGATTAATGTAAGATTGTAATCGTGTATAATAGCAAACTCGGAATAGTGTAAGACAACTACTATCTAATGACCAAACATAATAATAAACACGGATTATTTAAAGTGGTAATCGTGCAATAATAGCAAACTCGGATCGGTGCAGGTCAATAATTGTGGAAATACAGTAAACTGTTCTTTTTAACATATTTTTTTGTAAACGTTTTAAACCACGTGCAGTCGTACACACGTGTATGTCCCGAAAAAAACGTATATGGGTTTCAACTTGATCAACTTTCCACTCACAACCAATCAAAAGTGACATTGCAAATGGAAGTCGTTCCTAAATGACTGACAAAAAAATTCAAGATCGAATTCAGTCTCAAACGTTTCATGAAACCAAAAACAAAAGACCAAAACAAAACAAGACTCCATCGAAGAGACTAGTGACGGAAAATAATTTTCAGGAATTCAAGATTAAATCATTTCTTCCTTTAAGTGCGGAGTGTTAAAACCATGTTTGATATTACTCAGAGATAACAAGATTTTCGATTTAACTGCTGTGATGGACACAGTGCATGTCAGCTTGGAATCATTTTTATTTGTGACAAGAAGGCATCATAAGAAATCTTCTAGTGGAAATCCCATGCTGACATGATTATTCCTTTTTGAGGAGCAACGATAACACGATGTCCCTGACAGATGATACATTTACTATATTCCACATCAGACTGGTACCATTTCTATTTAGTACCTGTTAGACATCATAAGAAGTCTTCTGGTAAAATAGCAATGTCGATATAACTAACCAGCTTGAAGAAGTAGTAACAACTAAATTTCAGGATGCCCATTGGGCAGTAATATTATATTGGCGCAATTTTCATTTACTACTAATCCAACATCATTAGATGTCTCTCAGTGAAAACCATGTGCAGATATGACCAATAATTTTAGAAAAGTAGTGATACATACATTTTTAAGATGGCCATTGCCGCAGACATATTGAATGTCTCAATTGTATCATTAGTTTCAATTAAATATTATTTTTTTAAAAATGTTGAAACAACCATCAGTTCTGGAGAAGCAGTGATAAATAATGGTGCTATTGTAGCCATAATCAATATTTGATCCATGCCATTTTCATTGCAGATCAACTAGACCATGGGATGTGTGTGTGTCTGTGTCTGTGAAGTGTGTGTGTGTCTGTGATCTGAAAGCTAGAACGTGTATTATAGTGTGTTTGTGTGTGTGTGTGTGTGTGTGTGTGTGTGTGTGTGTGTGTGTGAATCATCCAAGTAGTTTAGGAATAGCGATAAAAGCTTGTGTTATCAGCTGGACAGAAGACAGAAAACGAACGTGTACAACAAAACATCCCATCATCCCATACGTTCTTCCGGTTTATATAACGTAGAGCGAAGCAAAACAACATACAAGGATTTGAGATGAAGAATGAGTTTTCAGCTAGCCATAAGTTATTTTCAAACATGTCTGATTCAGTGACTTATTGAGACTCACTGCTTTGAGATTTCCCGTTAAAAAACAAATTCTCAAATTACGTTCAGTCATGCATACGTGCCTTGAGGTAAAAAAGGATCAACAACCCTGATACTGGAATTGATTTATTTGTCAACCTGGTTCTTCAAAAAGTTTGTCATTCATGCAATGTTTCATTCTCTCTACCCACTTTGTGTTCATTGAAGCCATATCGACAAAAGGTACAACATTTCATAAATGTCACCTCTTTACCGACGGCACCTCGTGTCCAGAAAGTTCGGGTTCTCCATACTCTTCACTGGATTTATATATTCATATTTTTCCTCTTCTCAGCAGAAACTTAACCGACCCAGTCGAAATATCCTCTGCCTTTTCTTTAAGTCAAGTCGAAATGAAACCTCAGATAGGATACTCCGCCATTGAAAACTACATTCGGAACTAAGGAACTAATTTTATACACACGACACAATACGGCAGAGACAGATTAAAATCAATTTCCACTGTTCTACGTCGATAGTAAGATCTGATTTTAATCAGCTTGCGATGGATTTAAAATAATCACTAACGAAACACAGTCGGCGTTATCTGTCGCTACATGCGTGCTGCACACTTACGATATGACAGATAATATAATCCATCATATTGATGTTTATATCTACAACTACCTCCGATGTTATTTCACGACATAAAGGAAATGGACCGGAGATGTACCCATCCCTATACAGCCGAAATTCACCCATTGCCTCAATGGCTGCTTAAGTGTGATTACATTATGGTTAAAATGACACTTATCATCTGAAGCATTAATCAAGTCAATAAAAGTTATTGATTATTGTGTTCATGTAGGTCATGTCATTTGTATTATTTACTTTACCAACAATGTAAGATCTGAAAGCTAGGACGTGTATTATAGTCTTGCAAGCGTTGAAGCCACGGGATTCACTTTCCTGATTACGCACGCATTACGCGCGCGCGCGCGCGTGTGTGTGTGTGTGTGTGTGTGTGTGTGTGTGTGTGTCAAAGTTGTCACCGACTCGCACCAAGCCTCTTTTACAAATATTTAGAGTTTCACAATACTTGAAAATATATTATTTCGCGCTATCCCACAGGATCTCAAACTTCCGAAAACGAAGGGTTCACTGATGGAAGATTAATATAATATTCTGGCCTTATTTGTGCATGTGCATGTTTTAAAAAAACAAAAAACAAAAAACGAGCATATATTACATGTATGCATACAACATGATGGTTTTTATTTTAAAGTTTCAGATAAATCACGCGAAGCTAACAGTTTTATATTTTGGGAAGGCAACAAATTACAAAATATTGTGAAAAGTATTTTATATTCAACCTTTCATTTTTATGGGTAATGACACAGCGGGAGTAAATATAGTGGCAGTTCTTAAATGCGCAATTGTGCAATTTGATCAAATGGAACGAAATTCTGCAGTATTATGCAAATAGAAATTATAATATTTCCCTTTTACGAAACATCTTTGAAATAACTCTTTTATCAAAACTGTTGAGCATATTTTGGTTGAACTGTTTATAACTATTACAGTGAAAAGAAATATTTAAAATATTGTGACATTTCGTCACATTATATAGAGCTTTTAAAGACTCTGAGTGCGAAATGTAAATTATTCTTACGCGAACTGTTGCATAATTCCTCTCTTCATTAAAGTATAGAAAAGCTACCAGCTAATGTAGAAATAAGGCTGTCTTACAAAACTAATTTTATTCATGTAATTTTTGCGCAAAATTGGAAATCGGCAAAATTTCCCTACTTGATGAAAATGTATATTCGTATTGTGAAATGGAAATTCTGCATACAAAACAAAAACAAAACAAAACAAAAGAAAACAAAAAAAAAACAAAAAAAAAACAGAAAATGGTTCACCAGTTGAGGTCGATAAAATGGACATATTAATTTGCTAAGTTATGGGTGCTTAGAATGTTAGGTGTCCTATGTCCAGAACATGACTGTCTACTGAATACTAATTTCTTTTTTTTTTGAAGGTTAGTATAGATGCATAGTTATTTGTGGATTGTGGCAGATCATTCGACGAGTAGACATATTTTGGTATATACGACTTTTTTGTAACATTGGACGAGTAGACATATTTTGGTACATACGACTTTTTTGTAACATTCGACGAGTAGACATATTTTGGTATATACGACTTTTTTGTAACATTCGACGAGTAGACATATTTTGGTACATACGACTTTTTCGTAACATTCGACGAGTAGACATATTTTGGTATATACGACTTTTTTGTAATATTCGACGAGTAGACATATTTTGGTATATACGACTTTTTTGTAACATTCGACGAGTAGACATATTTTGGTATATACGACTTTTTTGTAAGAAAGAGTTTTCACATTGATATTGAACGATATTGTTCCGTTACTCGGCTTTTAAGGAACTATGTTTCGCGACCAAGATAGGTGTAATTAAATTATGTAATTCGGAGACTAGTTGTTAATAATTTTAAAAAAGAAATTGCAGAGATTTATTTTATTTCTTCTTTCTGGGAGTAGGCTATACATTTAGAAAATAAAGTGCCTCTCTGCTAGCAAATTTTGGCAGTCCTGGAACTATTTGCTAAGTTAAATGTAATAATTGAATACAGTTAAAATATGAATAATTTCTATTTCTTTCAAACATTAGCAACTATTTCTATCGCAGGTCTCCGCTTTTTGATAAATGTAACCAACCAACCCATAGCAGTGATATTCTCGTTTTGGATTGTAGTTATCGATATTAGGAACGGCATCTCTTCCCACAGGTATATTGGCAAAATGTATCTATTCGAATGTTAGCGTGCCGACATTATTTAACTTATTAACCCCTAGCACCGCGTTTCGGGGCAGGAGGTGGTAGCCTACTTCTGAGCTCTGTAGCGTTAAGGCTATGTGCGTCACAATAAAGTGGATGGTATTATAGAAAGGTAGACAGATGTAGCTTTGCATTGATACCAAATAATATGGATGTTCTTGTTGCACTACAAAATACAGAGGGAAAAACTTCACTTTTTGGACCCGAGTTTTTTCCAATCAAAATTCTCTTGAGCTTGTGATCCGGATTTGTGTCCGGATTTTAGACTTTTTAGCTTCAGATCTAAGACAGACCAGTCTGAATTGTACACAGACATGTGAACCTTTGCAAAAATTAGGATAAGATGGGCATTTAGAATGTAGGGTAGTCTCGACACGAAAATGATGGGTCCGTATAGCAAAAAAAAAAAAAAAAGGAAGTCCAGTTTCACCCTTCTGCTCATGCTCAGGCGAAAGGGCCAATGAAAATCGACGTTTTTAACACAAATAGGCATCAAGTAAGCCGGAAATGTCTTCCAATTCGATGTATTATAATGCATTTAAAAATATCTCCGAAATCGATTTCCTCGCATTTCAGGCGAAAACGACAAAAACCTCCAGGGGTTAATGGGTTAATGAATGCCTCTTTGATTTACGTTCGCTTTGTTTGGGTGAGATACCTTAGAATACTCTGCCATCTAGGATCCCTCTCATTGATGTTGAAAGTTGAGTCACCAGAATAATGGATCGAAAATGGAGTGACTTGGGCATGTATTGAAAACTCGACTCGCTCGAGTCTAATATGACTAGGTTACATACAAGTCCCAGGAAATTCAAGGATTACTGAATATAAAAAATGGTTCCTACAAATGCTAGTCCGAGTATCCTCTGACCATTGTCACCCCATTTTTGATATTTGGATATTACTAGCGGGTCTAGCAAACTTTACGGACCTTTCATCAAGATATACCTGCATGAAATAGAAACGTGATTCATTTTCTCATACTGCGAGTATAGCATTCGCTATATCTTTAATCCGCTGACACATTAAATGAAACTACAGCGTTGATGAAATGTGACCTGGAACTCGATACGTGCATTCCGAGTAACAGGACTACACAAATCTCGCAATGGCAGAGGTCAAATAGTCACGTGATATCAACAATAAACCATTTTGAAACTTGTTGCAAACAGAATTCGAAAATATTATTTTAAAGTCACCTAATACTTGTATATAAATATAATGCTCACATAATTCTCAACATATTTATTCTGAGAACAACGACTAGAAAGTTGTCATATTGCAGCAAGGTGAAGAAAACCAGATTCATCAAATACTGCGCAAGTGTCAGCGATATATTTTGTTGGTATCATGTTACCACAGCTTTGACATGCTCCCCGCTTGTTGAATATGGGTTTGTTAGTTTTTTTTTTTCAATTTGCAGCAATGTTTACAGATTACTAGTTGTTGTTTTCAAAAAAAATATTTTTAAAAGTTTATGATTTTTATTTTTCTATAAATATTACTTGACTTTCGTCTATATGTTGCATTTGTTTTTCAACATCAACATTAGAAATGGATTATTGTTTAAAATCACTAATTAATGTTTGAAATGACTATTCGACCTTTTAGGTCATTGACATGTTATGTTGCGAGATTTGCTAAGTCCTGTAACTAAAACTGGCAAATTCCAGGTCAAATTTCAACAACGCTGTAGTTTCGACTAATCTGTCAGCGGATTAAAGCGATAATGAATGCTATACTCGCAATATCTGAGAAAATAAATCATATTCCTATCGATTTCATGCAGGTATAGCTTGATGAAAGGTCGTTTAAGTTTGCTAGACCGGCTAGTACACGGCTACTCTATGTCGACACCAAATGGTGTCGGCAAAATCCAATTTTTCGATAGGGAATGGACTCTGAACCTACACCCCAACATAAATATCCAAATATCAAAAATGTGGTGACAAGGGTCAGAGGAAACTCGGACTATACAAATGCGTGTGTACTCATCGTTAAATGAACTGTATACTCCTATGTCTGTCACCCAAAATTAAAAAAAAGATAACGGGGGCAAAAAGCAATTCACAGGCAACGTTGTAATAATTGCGCTGCCAGCAATTATGTGGTAATTTATACTGTCTGTGTAGTAATTAAATGGAAAACGGTGTAATTTTCGAAGGCTAGCATTAATAGTTACACACAAAATGCAGCAAACTATTAATGTAACGAAACACATGGGATATTCTAATAATGATAAACATTGATTTCATTTTAACTGTGGAAATGATAGTTGATGCATATCGTATATAGACAAGGTCGTTGAATTATTACGATTTACACAACATCACACGCTTATTCAAACACGAGATATTGTAAATCTCGTAAAAATGTTACTGCAATGAAACGAAGTATATATATATATATATATATATATATATATATATATATATATATATATATATATATATATATATATATATACGCAAGTTTCTTACCAAGATTAAAAGTATAAAATACGTATCAGCTAGTTTATGAGATTAAAATTATAAAATGACAAATAATCATGCTTCTTACCTAGATTAAAGTATAAATGCATACGAGAACGCATCTTGCCGAGATTAACAGAATAAAATACATTCAATCCCGTCTTTTAGCGAGCTTAACTATTTGTAAAAATAATGTAGCATTGATAATATTGGTCTCGGGTAAATAGAGTAGAATTGATTTGTGTGACTTATAATATACATGTAACTCGAAATTTTGGATATATCCACAGACGTTAATATGTTGAGTTGTTTTTATTTCCCTCTTTGTGTGAATTAGATAATCTTGATTTGCTGAATTCATTATCATCATCATCATCATTATTATCATCATCATCTTCATCAGTCCCGAAGTATGGTTGACAGATGATGCACAGCATAAGACCGACAACCAGCTTCCTCCATTCCTCTCATGAATTAGGAAATCTTGACTTGGTGATTTGGTGAATTAGGTCATCTTGATTTCGCGAATTAGGTAATCTTGATTTGGTGAATCAGGTCATCTTGATTTGGTGAAACAGGTCATCTTGATTTGGTGAATCAGGTCATCTTAATTTGGTGAATCAGGTCATCTTGATTTGGTGAATTAGGTAATCTTGATTTGGTGAATCAGGCCATCTTGATTTGGTGAATCAGGTCATCTTGATTTGGTGAATCAGGTCATCTTGATTTGGTGAATCAGGTCATCTTGATTTGGTGAATTAGGTAATCTTGATTTGGTGAATTAGGTAATCTTGATTTGGTGAATTAGGTCATCTTGATTTGGCAAATCAGGTCATCTTGATTTGGTGAATCAGGTCATCTTGATTTGGTGAATTAGGTAATCTTGATTTGGTGAATAATCATGCCGTATTTACAAACATCAATATAATGCACATCTGTTCACTGACAGCTATATATGTAGAAGCTGAGTACAATTGCGTAGTAATCGGAGTAAAATAAAATGGCAATCATAATATACGAATGTTAACATCTTAATGAATCGAGGAATAGTTTGCAATCGTACTGATAAGTAATGCATGAAAAATATAGGTCACCCACAAACACTTGCGCAGTGAATATCACACTCATACACTCAGTGCCAGTGCTTAAGCACCGTGCAATTGTTGGCCAGGGGGCCCATCTTCTTGGCAAAAAAAAAATACTATGAAATTTTCAAAAATCTCTGGCTATCTTAACTACTTCTAAATTTTCTGAGTATATATGCCTGAATACATGTGTAGGCCTACCTCTTTCAGGGCCCAAGTAAGTGACCTTGTAACTTAACTAACACATAGTCTCATTTGTCCTAAATTCGGCCCTGCATACACTTGAACAAGCACGGTACATTAATTGCTTGACACTGAAGATCATGATGAAAACGCGTTGAAGCTGATAATGTCTAAATACATAATTAAATCTAAGATTAATTATTTCAATTTTCAGACGATTTAAGAGCTAGGTATTACCTCGTAGTTCAAAAATAGGGGAGATATATGAGACTCCTTACGTTCAGCTGACTGACTACGTTTGGCCTATTGCATACATCCGTAAACAAAATCTGTGTATTAGAACCTTTTATACACGTCTCTCCATTGTGTATGAATCGTTAGTTTTATTTTCTATAAAAGTTCCCGCAGCTGTAGAACTGCTCTGCGTATATTCATGCATGACCACTTATGACCTCGGAACAGAAACAATAAATAAATATCAGGTTTCACCAACAATAAACGTTATAAAAAAATATTCTGCCAGCTATTATTTGCGGTGACTGCATTTGCCTGTCCACATCGAAAAAGAAAGGAAAAAAAAACAACACTTAATACGGTACAGGAAACCCCCTCTCTCTCTCTCTCTCTCTCTCTCTCTCTCTCTCTCTCTCTCTCTCTCTCTCTCTCTCTCTCTCTGCCGATTATTCTCACGCTCATAATAACACGTCAAATCCGCCATAAACAATCAAGGTAGGATGTACTGGAACAGTTCAGTACACATCACTGAATATGTATAACGTATCTAGCATACTCAATGAACTTTGTGCTTGGTTGAAGCTTTTGACAAAAAGGACGCTAATTAGTCATATTGCAAATATATATATAAGAAAACGCTTACCTCCTCTTCCTTTCCTGATCCGTTAGGATTCTGCATCGCTTCTATCGGGCTGAGAATGTTTTGACCGTATAAGTAGGGTAAGTCGGTCACCCTGCTATTAACTGCGTCGGTTGATTTAATGTTGGGGATATTAAAACCTACTCGTGCTTCTTCTTCGCCCGATGCCTGTACAGATCAACTTTCAAGCGCCTCTAGCTTTTATTCCGTCGAAATGCAAGCAGACTTCTTTAAGTACTGTTCTGTGCGGTTGCGCGAAAATTGTCCTTAATTTGAAAATTATTATTTGTAAATTGGGCTTCCCAACAGCCGTGGCTGAAAATGTTAGGATGTTCGAATAACCTGTGTGCGGGTATGACATGATGCCCCAGTGCTAGACATCACTATAAACTGCCACACTGTAGACATCGTAGCGATATGACTGCAAAATTGTTCAGTTATACGACTGAACTTTATTAAAGCTACATTAAAAATTGAAATCACACACACACGCACACACACACACATCCATCCATCCATCCATCCATCCAGCCATCCATCCATCCATCCATCCATCCATCCATCCATACATACATACATACATACATACATACATACATACATACATATATGCACGCATGCACGCACGCACGCACACTCATTCTCTATTGTATGGATGGAATGATGGATGTGTTTGTGGAGAGAGAGAGAGAGAGAGAGAGAGAGAGAGAGAGAGAGAGAGAGAGAGAGAGAGAGAGAGAGAGAGAGAGAGAGATGTATTTACATGCTTACTTATAACAATTGAGATGATACAACTACAAGTTCGATATAACAGGGATGTATATTTTCTCCCGCGCTCTAGGTGACATAGACCAGTGTAATTAGGTTCAGATGAACAAATAAATAAGCCGAGAGGTTAAGTTCTTATCAGCAAGGTGACTTGTTATTCTTAATTTATTACTGCGCAAGGATTGTGGTTAATTGGTTTTACTTGTGAAGTAATAGAGATCTGCACCTGTACAGATTTGACCAAAATGTGTACATTAACAAAACTATTACTACATGCTGATTTGTCTAATATAAAATATGTACATGTACAAATTCATGTTACTTTAATATTGCAATTTGGCGGCAGCTATCGGCCATCGTTCTTTTTCTACAATTATTCATCATCAGATAAACCTAATTAGCAACGACCATAACTTAATATTTTCTATCGCATTTAAAGCACTTGGCGTGTACAAGTTTCATGCCTGTAAAGCGTCCCTCGGTTAGCTATAAAGCGCTTTAGTGGACAAAGCTGTACCAATGAGAAAGTTGCTTTTGAAATTTAGATGTCGCAAGTCGAGAAATCCAATATCATGCATTGGATAAACTGCATGCCGTAAAGTTTCATTTTCAAGATCGAGATTTTAGATTTTGCATGTTAAATTATACTGTGATGGTTTCAAGTTCCATTTCCTATGTTGACGTTTTACCGTGTATAGTATGAATTACACAGAGGTGATTGAAATATCAGTATCATATGTCGAGAATCCCTAATTCGCACGTTGTACGCAACTGTTTGTGATGAAAGTATCATTTCATATGGTGAATATTTAGATCTCATTTGCTGAATTTCACAGCAACGAGAATCAGCCTCCTTGTTTAAAAATAACGCGGTCCGTTCACGAGAGTGACCTATAGCGAAGAAATTCATAGTAATTCTAGACCCGTGAATGGTAACTTTCAAACTGTAAATGCACGAAATGTAATTGCGCCTCATAATTGAATATACGAAATATGCATCTTAATACTCGATATTATTTTTAAGTGGACATCGTGTAATGTTACTTTTAACACCAACACATCATTTCACGATGCAAAAAAAAAAAAAAAATCTGACAAGCAAAATGAAATGTCCAATTATTGCTCTGGCATTCAAGAGATACAATCTAAAAAATTCAACATATGAAATGGAAATTTCATTACAATCAATGTGATTCAGCATGATAAATTGCAACTCTTGACATATGACATTAAAATTTCAAAACTCTCCGTGTAATTCAGAAAATATAATCTAAAAACTCGACATTTGATATCGCATTTTCAAACAGTGCTGTGTAATGCAACATATGAAATCTAAATATACAACATATGAAATGGAACTTTCTACATAAACTCTTTGAACAAATGCGTAAATTAGGAATTCTCGACGTATTATTCTGTTACCTCTCTTTCTTCTCATTATTTTCTATTTAAAATATAAATGTACAGTTCCCTTTATGTTCTCCTGTGAGGAGAAAGTCTCACCAACATTGTAGCAATATATAAATAAAAAAAAAAAACAGCTGCTGCTCTCTGGGATACGTCTACCACTATCTTCCAAATGTTTGTCAGTTTTTTTCATCCAATTTACATAACAAATTTGATGCTCCTGTACTATTAACAAATTGTAAGTTCCTCCACTTAAACCTGTTCCTTATAACAATAAAATTCCGTACTCTGTACTTTTTTTTAAAACTCTGAAGCTGCAACTCTGAAGCTGCACTTGATTTTATTAAGTTTGGTATTTCAGATGGTTTACATTGTGGAATGTCTCTTAGGAATTAAACATAGGGAAATGTTTTCTCCAAATGCGTGAATTGCTAACAATTCCTTGAATCTTGGCATGACTCACTTAGCCTTTCTTACTTTGTTCTGGTTTTTAAAAAAAATCAAAGTTAAGATTCACCAATTTGTTCACCTCGACTAATTCTTAAGTTCTCGTCCTAGATACCGTGAAATTCACATAGACTGTTCTTGGCTACTTATGGTACTCTCTCATTATCGAACATTTTTTTTACCAAAAAATGTGTGGCATTTATTTTATAGTGATTTATAGCACTGGAGCATCATGCCGCAGACATGTAGCATGATGTCCCACCCAGTCACATTATCCAGACACCAGGCCAACCAGTCCTAACACTAACCTGTTAACGCTGAGCTCCAAGCGAGGTAGCTGTTAGTACCATTTTTGTAAGTCTTTGGTATGACTCGAGATCGAACCCACGACCTTCCGCATCCAAAGCGGACGCTCTAACCACTAGACCATCGGAGCGGTTTTACCAAATATGACTAAATTTATTAAAATTACAAACGTTTTTTGTCATATTTGAATATTTAAAAATGTAAAGCAATAAATGATATTTAATAAGTGGACTATTATTCAATATTTAAAGTTGTGAAAGTAGTTCCATACTGGGTGTGACACAGAAGTTTCAGGTGTGAGATAAAAAAATCACAGATTAAAAAGTTTTATCTCACGCCAGGTCAATCAGATTAAATAGGTATGTCATAAAATTATATTTGTAATATTTACCATTATTGTTTGACAGAAACAACCAATTTTTAAAAGAAAAGAAGGGCATCACATACAATTTATATACTGTAGCATAACTATATGCTACAAAAATATGAACGTAGTTCATTACAAAAAATAAATTCTAATAGTATGAAATATATTTTCTGTATCTAACATTAAGAATATGTCCATACAATTATGAGATTCTTTATTTCCACAGATATCAAACTGAAAACTACAATTTTATTATTTAAAATCATATTCATATGCATAATAAATGATATTTACATTACAGTTAAGATGACTGATTGCAAGGAACTTCACTGATAAAACATCAGACTCCTTTGGTAGCAATTATAAAAATATAACATATTGAATATAAATAACGGTGCTACCTCTATCATTAAGCAGCAAACTCTGTATTTATTATTACAGCTACAATACAGTACATAATTTGCTTGTATTACCTGCAGTCTCGTACAAATGTAACAAAAATAAAAGCATGAAGCCATCAGGCTTTGTAAATTTTAATAAAATAATTTGTTTCCCTAGAAAACACAGTAAATATGAAACAGGACATACGGTTTGTGAATACAACCCAAAATTTAATTCTAAAATTAAAAAATGAAAGTCCTATCACTAAACAGTTCTAATTGAATCCTGCTTCGAGACGATGACGTCAGATGAGGTCATTATACTAATGACAACAGTTCTAGTAAAATTTTGTGAATCAAGAATAATATTCCGGCTTTAGAATTCCAAATAATTTCCACCAAATGTCTGTGTCCAAAACATTGATGAAGAATCACTTATTTTCCAGAGAATATATATGATTTTACTCAAAATGGCAACAACACAAAATACCTCTGAGCTTCTAAAGGTATTATTTTACAACTGAATAAATTTAATACCAATTGACTGTTTTAAGCCTCGATTTTATATCACACGGTGGTTCACGTGACAGGCTACGTGATTTCTAACCTGAACATCGCAATATTAAATGACAATTATCACGTAGCTAGAATAGCTACTATCTAAGAATCAAATTCTCACAGGGGAAATAAAAAAGAAAGGCGTGGTCATAACTCAACTAATACGTGGACCGAAAATAACCATGGTAATAGCCATTAATTTCATCTTAGTGTTCACAAGATCTAAAAACCAAAGTGAGTTAAAAAAAATAATGATAATGTAATACCTTTTACGTTCCAATTAGACTGAAAAAATTTTCAAAAATATAAAATCCCGTGAAAATAATCATTACAATAAAATATAATGAAACAAAAAAAATGAATCTAAAATTAACACAAGTAATTTAATTACATGTTTGTAAAACTTTATACGTTTGGATATGAAATTGATGTAGTTAAAAAGATGAATACAAATTTACAAATGTATATTCTACAGATGTGATTTTTCTGATAAAAGAGAAAAACCCACATCCTACACACAAAAGTTTCACAAAAAAAAACTTTAAAAATTGTAAGGTTACTTACAGCTCAGGCTGTTGTAGTTATCATCCCCCTGCTGCATGCACATCTTCATTTGTATGTGCTTTTATCATTATTTTATCTTGTTTAAAATGTAAATTAATGTTGTCATGGCACAAACAATATAAGCATAATAGAACTATGCATTAAAGCAAAATATAAATAAATAGAAACTATATATAGCCCCGTGTTTAACTATTCATAGGAAAATATTACAGAAAAATAAATATTTAATGTAAACCAGCATTCATAAAACCAATATTGTTAGATGAATTAGCCTAACACAAAAATTATCATACAGGTATGCAATTATATTGAATAAATACCTGGATTGTCTTGTTACATTGTTGTTATATATTTATTTGGCACTCCTTATTGTTTTCACTTTCACATGAAAAAGACATGAATAAAGACAAGTTTTTAATACAATTTGGGATTGGACATACTCATAATTACAAATTCTGAGGAATTTAAACAGTAAATCCTGGATTGTCGGAGAAACATTTCCTTTTGTATACACATAAATTTGGAAGTTATGCATTAAGAAGAGTTAGATTATATTCCTTAGATACTGTTTTAAGAATTAATCTACAATAAAATACACTGGATCTGTATTCAATATATATACACGGTTCTTTGGAGAATTTTTGTGGGCAATAAAATAAGTTGCTTGCACTTGCTATAAGCAGGAAACCATGAAACGGATTATATTTTATTTGCTATTTTTTATTTATTTTATAATGCTTTGACCTTCACAATAATATTATATTTATGAACCTGATATGTCATTTTAAATTTAGCCTGTTTTCCCTTATATATATGCCTTGGAACAAAAGATAATGTAAATTCCATAGTTTAAGTGAAGTAAGCAATCAGCAGAGAGAGAGAGAGAGAGAGAGAGAGAGAGAGAGAGAGAGAGAGAGAGAGAGAGAGAGAGAGAGAGAGAGAGAGAGAGAGAGAGAGAGAGAGAGAGATTCAAAGTTAGTTTCTTCACAGTATAATAGAAACCGCTAGCCAATTTCTGACCTCAACTGTAAAATATCTGAATAGAAAGCAACAGCTACTTTACAAGCAAGCAAGACATTTAACGTATAGACACTCATTTAAGACGCATGCAAGACATTTTAATACGAGTTATAGGCCCCCAAGTACTATTCCTCAAAGAAGAAACAAGACTGGAATTCAGAAACTAAAGCCACAGAAGTACAAGTTTGTTAGTTTGTGAAAAATGCGGTCCTTATGAAAAAATGGAGACCATCTGAAGTACCTGCTAGCGATGAGTGGTCAGTGAGCAATCAAATTGTTTTTCCTAAGACGTATAGACAGGAAATTTATAGTCTTGCCAATAACAAACATTAAGCTGGTAATTGACCTTAAAGGTCACCGGCCACACTCCATTTTTTAGTTTACATCAGATTTGCATTACATGATTAAAAGTGATTATATTCGCAAAAAAAGAACAAACAAATTATCAGGTTAAAGAAGGAATAATAATTTAATTATACGAAAAAGACATACAACGCAGTTACTGCCCCTTAGCTACGATTTTCCACTTATAGAGGACGCCAGCTGGAAATAACGTACATTTATCACTACAAGACGAAGTACATGCTTCTTCTTGTCGAAAAATGACAAACATTATAAACCATGGATAGGGAACATTTAGGTGAAACTGCTGAAAACTAATTTACTGTTCAGCTTATATCAATATGCGTACTCGACGCACTAGATTGTGTCGCTTTCAAAACTGTTTCATTGTTTCAATTTATTTTGAAAATTCTAGTTAATACAGGCATAAAAGAATCAATGTTGGCTTCTTTATGTCGGCCGACGTTATAAAAAAAGAGAAAATTGACACTCTTAAGAGAATCCAAAGGAACCAAACTTGACTTCCTTATGTCGACCGACTTCATAAGAAACATTGGCACACTTAACAGATACCAAAGTCAGTTTTTTTGGGTTGTTTTCTTTGCAATAAAACAACTTTTGTATCTGTTATCCCAATGGAGAGTTTAAGGAAAGAGTTTATTGCTCGATCCAAGTTGTGCTTATCTGTCACCTGGGCATCTATTTGTTTCCCATATGTGATCGCAATTTATGTTTGCAGGGCAAATAGTATACAGAATAATAACGTATTTTAATAACACTTTTGTAACCCATGCTAGCGAAAAGATTATCATTTGCACTCAAGAGTGGATTCATTTTAAAATAATGATTTTTATGTGCACCTTGTAAGGTCATACGTGATTGGCATGTGCATTTAAGCAATCGATTGATACTTTCGTCTTTTTTGTGATTTTGTTATTTGACATAAGCGATACACACTATTAAGGACGCATACGAAAACCGGCATATAATATATACATGGAGTTCGTGGGTATATTTTTTCTTTAATAAATTTCTGATGATGAAAAATAGAAGGAATAAATTATAACAATGCAAGGTTAGTTTCTTTCATTTTATTTTCAAATAAGAGTGTGATTATCATTTTTTTTGTACCTTGCGGAACGGGAGGAACAAATTCAACACAAAATTAATTCCTTTCTTATTTGTACGGACTACTGGAGCAAATATGATTGACAATATTGACTAGTAATGACAAGCTTTTAATTTACGGAACACACAAAGACAACTTGAAAAAAAAAACCAAACAATAAAATTAGCTGACAAGAGCTTCATATTGCAGCAACATTGACAAAATGCTCACCATTACTCTCTCTCTCTCTCTCTCTCTCTCTCTCTCTCTCTCTCTCTCTCTCTCTCTCTCTCTCTCTCTCTCTCTCTCTCTCTCTCTCTCTCTCTCTCTCTTTCTCTCTCTTGTAACTGAATGTGTATTATATGCATCAGTGTTACAACGTGAAGCCTAGAAATATACACTACCCTTAGAAAAATGTATACATATTCTGTAGAATATTATCTGTTGAGTTTATTGCTTAATAAATGAATATTGATAATTTGACCAGAAGAATTAAATGGAGAACGTCATTGTGCAGATGCATAAATTATTTAGCATTAAAAACATATGTATATAAATATTTTAATTAGAACAAGCAAGATATGTCTGTTTGTGTTTTCTCTCATATATGTGTACGTTGTAATGTATGATCATTCTCTTTGAAAGAATATCAATTTCGCTTAAATTTAGGTTATTTTTCTAAAACCTATTACTAAAACGTATCTTACATAATATCTACTTGTTGTTTTAAGAAAAAGAAATTGTTCAAACGATTGTTAAGTTAGCTGAATTGTCGTTCAAGTCCAAATTGTTGTGGGCCAAATTGACTGTAACACGGCATTAGTTATACAACTTTCCCATTCCCTAATCCTATTCTATCTCACAGCCGGAAGTCACTATTTTCTGGTAAAAAAGGGTCTTTCAGAAAAAGAAAGAACCCTTATTCCCATCATCACTCTTTTGGTTACATCTATATGCAACACAGTGCATCATATTTGCTATACAAAAGTAGGATGGTAAGATATATCACACAGACATTTACGTCGGAAAATTAAACACTTGAATGACTAGGTTGAATAGAAAGGATACATGTACGTCATATCCGTGTTTGGCACGCGGAATCTACCGATTGTTTACGGAGATTGTCGAATAATAGTTTAATTTACAAAAGTGGATTTTCAAATCTAATTAAGCATTTTTATAATGTGCATACATAACAAATGCGTTTTGTTTATGACAATAATAATATTACACATTTGTACAATATAGGTGGCCGGTGAACTTAAAGCGATATGACAGATGGAATCAGTACACAATTAATAAAATCCGGTTCTGTACCCACGAATGTAGTCCCAGTCTATTTTTTAGATCACTTTTTCCTGTCAAAGTTTGGTGGTGATACTAGAGTCAGATTTTGGCATTCTTGGTAAGGATTTAAAGGCAATTGTTTATTCTTTAAAATGTGAGCTTATGGTGTGGTTGTCTGTGTGTATTTCGGCGACAGTGCTCATTGAGTAATAAGGTCATGGTGATGATCCGGAAGTGAAATCTGTGTTCCGTTGCCTGGTTTTGTTTACAATTCAGCCTCTCAAAAAAATGCAGGTAAACCCTTGACAAGAACTTCACCGTAAAGTCATCTTTGAAGGTATTTTAGATTAACATATGATTCGTATTGATTGTCACACAGTGGAGAGTTCAGTACTAAGAAACAAATGTAGAGACAATATAGTGAAATTAATTGTGTACTATGGCCAGATCGCGCTAAGTACCAGATCACGTGACATGACGCCCTGCGAACCTAAGACAAACATGCGGTATTTGGCAAAGAAATCTTTCAGCTTTAGAGAAATGTTTATTGAAAACGGTTTTGTATTATTCTTAAAAATGTAAAATTTTAAAGTTACATAAATTATACTGCAGTAGACAATATATTTGTAGTTCAAGTTTGCATAGTAATAATCAAAATCTGTTATTCCCGTAAATAATAAAATTCAATTTTATAGCTGCTCTAGAACTTCTTCATGTACATGGAAATTTGCTCCAAAAGATGTTAATGTATTTAATACACAATCATTTCCTTTATTACTCTTATGTTCATGCTGCCTTGGAGAAAATTAATTTAAAATTAATAACAAAAGTGTAAATAATTACTGTTTAGAAGTAAACTGTTGTGCATAATAAATTTAAAGTTCTAATGGAATTTGGATCACTGATATCTGTTAATGTAAACATATAAATGCATACTTAATATATGGGATGATAATTATCTGAAACAACTGTTTTGTATTTCATTATTATTACATTTTTGTATCCCCACCACTTATTCAGCCTAGTAAAAAAGTAAAGAATCACTCAAGTTTCTGAAAGATCGAAACGGTAAATCATTGTTTTTGGGACTAGTCAGCATGAAAGTGTACATTTTTAAAACTTTAAAAAAAAATGCAGTCTGGGATTCACTGCTTCCTGTGCAAGAAAAATAATAACATTAAAGACCGAGAGTTGGGTGGGAGGGTTCTCCACCAATATCTTAGAAACATTTATTTTTACATACATTGTTCAATTTCAGTTCCTTTTTTTTCCCCTTCAAGCCATCGACGGGATATGCTTTCCTAAATACTTTATGCAAACAAACATGTAATTGCCATCAATTGTGTCCATATTCAGCTCAACGTACACACGACCAAATACAAGTTTTTTTTTCGTAGTTTTGTCTATGTTTTGCGAAAGGAATAAATCTAATTCCACCATTTAGATGATCTGGACAGTCAGAATTATAGGGCTCACATTTTACACTTATCAACCGAGAAAATAGCAAATTATTGCAACTATTGTAAATACTTATTGTAATCAATTCATTATTGCCACAAGCAGCTTGTCCAGGAAATTGGCGGACGTAAGCTATGCAGGGAAGTGTGTCTAATTGATCAGCATGATTGACAAGTGGCAATAGGTCATTGGTGATGTCAGTAAGACTTATTACAAGAACCTGAATTATTTTCATTTGCCGAAAATTAAAAGTGCTGTTTTGAAGTATTATAGATCTTGTCCTACTTGTAAAATAGTAGGAAATCCCAATCAAAAACATATCTAAGGTAAATCTGCATCTGATCATTTGACAAGCCATTTAGCAAACAAATGGTAGACTGTCAGTTCCTTACCTAATACAAAGTCAAGTAACCAACACCAACACTTGCTGACCATAATGTGTGCGTCCTCAAGATTTCCATAGGTTTTTTCTTTGAAGAATATAAAAGTAAACATTGTTCTAAAAGTGTAGGCAATGTTATTTTAACACTTTTGTGCTTCCACAAATCTGTTCATTAATTTTATGTTTGATTATTTCCAACAACATAGGCATGAATTAGACATCCACAGTTTAATTTGTCTGCCTATCACCCTAAATGTCCGAAAACACTCTCACCTACCCGAGATACGTGTATATAATTTTATTGAATAGAATCTTAAAAAAGACAGTGATTAGTAAAATCTTGAATTTTATAATTATTGAGTAATATCATGAGATTTTCCCTTATGTTGGTAATTATTACCAAAGGAAAGACCCATCACTGCCCCAAGACAGCAAAAGACTGTACCAAAACACACACAACTACAAATGATCCATGAAGGCAATTACATAAAATTAAACCAAATAAAAAGACAGCAATCAGTAAAATTATACTCTGTATAATTATTGAGTAAGATCAGTCGAGTTTTTTCTCTTGTTAATACTTGCTGAAGGAAAGACCCTAAGATTATCCTAAAACAAACTTATCGACCCGGGATAGATTTATACAATTACAATGATTTAATGAAAAAAGCAGGTTTTTGTGCTCTCTCTCTCTCTCTCTCTCTCTCTCTCTCTCTCTCTCTCTCTCTCTCTCTCTCTCTCTCTCTCTCTCTCTCTCTCTCTCTCTCATCGATCATAAAAAAGCGCAGCACACTTAATATGTTTGAATCATGCGTCACTACAGTCATATTTAAAAAACATTCTTTAAAGTGTTTTTTTTATAAAATTGTTAATGAGACAAAGAGCAACTAAATAATTAGAACCTAATGGTCCTATATTTATATTTTTAAAATTCTTGAACCAATTTATTATTTTAATTTCTTTGATAATCGTAAGACTTACAATAATTTAAAATAAATAAAAGTAAAATCTCCTGCAAGATTTTGTCTCTGATTATTTCCATTTTTGAGGACAAACGTTTTAAAGGATGCAAATCAGTTTTAAAGCTGTTTCTTTTAATCCATTCAAAGGCTGAGATTCTGTAGATTGATAATGCAAATTAGGTATTGGAAAAAAAAAACAATGGTAAATATAATACTTCTAATCGCAAGGAAACATTTTATCATGATAGGAACATGATTAACAATGGTACACTAAATATAATACTTCTAATCGCAAGGAAACATTTTATCATGATAGGAACATGATTAACAATGGTACACTAAATATAATACTTCTAATCGCAAGGAAACATTTTATCATGATAGGAACATGATTAACAATGGTTCACTAAATATAATACTTCTAATCGCAAGGAAACATTTTATCATGATAGGAACATGATTAACAATGGTACACTAAATCTAATACTTCTAATCGCAAGGAAACATTTTATCATGATAGGAACATGATTAACAATGGTACACTAAATATAATACTTCTAATCGCAAGGAAACATTTTATCATGATAGGAACATGATTAACAATGGTACACTAAATATAATACTTCTAATCGCAAGGAAACATTTTATCATGATAGGAACATGATTAACAATGGTACACTAAATATAATACTTCTAATCGCAAGGAAACATTTTATCATGATAGGAACATGATTAACAATGGTACACTAAATATAATACTTCTAATCGCAAGGAAACATTTTATCATGATAGGAACATGATTAACAATGGTACACTAAATATAATACTTCTAATCGCAAGGAAACATTTTATCATGATAGGAACATGATTAACAATGGTACACTAAATATAATACTTCTAATCGCAAGGAAACATTTTATCATGATAGGAACATGATTAACAATGGTACACTAAATATAATACTTCTAATCGCAAGGAAACATTTTATCATGATAGGAACATGATTAACAATGGTACACTAAATATAATACTTCTAATCGCAAGGAAACATTTTATCATGATAGGAACATGATTAACAATGGTACACTAAATATAATACTTCTAATCGCAAGGAAACATTTTATCATGATAGGAACATGATTAACAATGGTACACTAAATATAATACTTCTAATCGCAAGGAAACATTTTATCATGATAGGAACATGATTAACAATGGTACACTAAATATAATACTTCTAATCGCAAGGAAACATTTTATCATGATAGGAACATGATTAACAATGGTACACTAAATATAATACTTCTAATCGCAAGGAAACATTTTATCATGATAGGAACATGATTTTACACAAGTTGATTATTTTGGCTTTTGCGACCAATTATGTTCCAAAATGAAGATTGTGATAAGAATAAGAAAACCTTTAGTAATTCTAATTTTTTAAAATGTCATTTTACCTATAAATATTTTAAATGTACTATTGATATTGCTCTGAAATATATATTATTCTAGCCGGAAATTATGTACATTAGTACACATGTGCATCCAAGTTTTTGGTGAACTCCGTTTCATTAACTGGTATGTCGTATTTACGGCTATTGCCAAATATATGTTTGAAAGAAAATAAAAGCTTTAAATATTTTCGATAGTAATTTTCATTATGGACATACAACACCAAGAACTCGTCCAAACAGACAATACTGTATTGGGACAAAAAGCCCGGTAAATCAACATAATTTAAATATTATTCATGAGCAATTTTGACATACAAGCTTTGGTCAGATGTCACATATAGGACTCTTGCTCTGTGGGAGAGTGTTTCTTCAGAATTATGTTTCTGACTCACACACGGTCGAATATTCAGCAGTATTTACTGTATGAGAGAGGGCTTGCAATCCGTCCGTCTTTGCTCATCCGATCTCTTGAGCAAAATATTTTACAGTTGTCCTGTCTGAGACGGACCATCCATCTGCCTCTCTTTAGGCAACACCCATCCTCAGTGCTAAAATGGCATGAAAAAGGTCAAAGGGAATAATAACCATTGCTCAAAGCATGATCGATATGTTATATATCAACGATTGATGTTCATTGTACCATGATACCACAAAACATTTGTCTATTTTTTACCTTTCGAGCCGATCATTTAAATTTGTATACAAAATGCTTATTGGAAATTCATTTTTTTAAAAAAACTGTCAATAGCCAAATGTTTTAAGACAAATTTTAGGAAGCTGAAACATTTGTTTTTGATACAATTGATTTTAGGACGTATCAATAAACAGCTTCTGATATCGAAATAGTTGATCTGGGACCTATCAACGCAACGTTTCTGATACTTTTGTTGATTACCTAAGTGTGTATGATTGTCTCGGCAGACTTCATGTTAAATCTCTAAATAATTAATTTGTATCATTAAATATGACGACTATAGACGTCAAAGCGATGGCAGTGCTTATATTTACGACTGACCTCAGTTGACGTAGTTCGCCAAAATAACTGCTCCCATTTTAGAACACAATGGGAGTAATAAATCATGATACACCAAGACAACATCCTTGATAGATTAAGAGTTCGTTCGCCTTGCTGTTTTCCATATCCCCAAGATACCCTAATGTGCATGAAATTTTAAAGGAAGGTCTATGGTAAAGATTCATTTCTCAACATATATTATTTCGTAAAGGAAGGAAAGAGGTTTATTTACAAGCTTCTTCCCTGTACAACATATTATGATAGTGTTTTTATTCTTTACCTGACAGCCATAAACTTTATGCTAACCTGGTTGCAGACATGCCGTCTCCTTGCAATGTATCAAGGACAATTTGACTTTAAGAAATTTTATGTTTTCCATGTCTGAAAGTTATCTCATGGCAGAGGTTTTCTTCTTGTTAAAGTCGCGCAACACTTTTCTGTAGGTGAATGCTCAAATATTGGTATTATTATCGAAACCACTGGATATATGAGCCCAGTAGAGGGAAACCTGTCTCTAAATGACACAAGTGCTTTTATTTAATATCGATACCACTGGATATATGAGCCCAGTAGAGGGAAACCTATCTCTAAATGACACGGCAAGGACCCCTTGCACAAAGGAAGCCACGAGTGCTTTTATGTAAGGACAAATTGTTCTAATTAAAATATGTATATACATTTTTATGCTAAATAGTATATGCATCTGCACAACTACATTCTCAATTTAAGTCTTCCGATCAAATTATTAATATTCATTTATTCAACAATAAAACTTAATAGATAATATTCTACAGAATAAATACGTACGTACGTGTGTGCGTGCGTGCATGCGTGTGTGTGTGACAAATAAAAGTCCTTTCAACTGAACTGGATCTTAACTGGATCGTGTGAGTTAAAGTTTGACTGAGCTAATTGTTCAAAAAATTTTCAAGTAGTGAAAAATCAGGTTATTATAACCAGTCAACGCGCTTTCAACTCTCACTGAGCCTTTGTCAAATGTAAAATCACGAAACAGAGAGAAAAAATAAACAAAGACCATCAAGGAAAAGCTTCATGCATATTGTTATGGATCTGATAGAAGTGTTATTTCAAAATTAAATAGTTGTAAATCTAGTTAGTTTTGAACTACAAAAGAACACCACCCTTAAAACTAATAATTAAATAGCCGTAGATTATATTCCATAATTCATTTTATCTTTGTTAATATCAGCTTCAACAATAATACAAATATCAACAAGAACAAAGTAATAGTCGTATGTAATTGAATGAAGAATGAAATAAATTCTTCCTTGAGAAAGTGCACTTTGTTTTCACATGTAGTTCTGTGGTGCTGGGGAGAGGGGCAAGACAGGCCTTCATTGATAACCGTTACTGATGTAACAAGTATAGTTACGGTAGAAGAGCAAAACAAAACAAAAATGAAAGCTGCAAGAAGATCTATGGAGAAGATTTGAAAAGTACAAACTTTGCCTTTTAACAGATATTTTTAAATCAACAGCATAGTATATATATATATATATATATATATATATATATATATATATATATATATATATATATATATATATATATATATATATAAACAATATTATCGTACAGATTAGAGAAATTAAATTCGTACTCTACCGAGTTTCGAACCCAGGTCCGCGAGTAAATGGCACCCATCGTCTTGCCTGCACGCACCAGCCCATATACCGTCATGACTAAGCACGCATCACCAAAAGCATGATGGCACTGAATCGGTGTTATATAAGCTCGTGCGTAGCAGACACACTCGCATGACGACCTAGTAATTAATTCTCATAAATATACACGGTCGTTCAGATTCCTATTAAAGAAATCAAGGTATATAGGATTTTTTGTATTACAAATAATTATAAATATATACCAGACAGAACAGACTGTGGTATTCCTGGATTCTGTAATAGTCTTGATAATATTGGGCAGAAATAATAGTTTAATACAAACAATGCTATCATACAGGTTAGAGAAATTAAATTCGTACTCTACTATATACCTTGATTTCTTTCATAGGAATTTGGGACGACTGTGCATACATATGAGAATTATTTACTAGGTCGTCATGCGAGTGTGTCTGCTATGCACAAGTTTGTATAACACCGATTCAGTGCCATCACTTTATGGTGATGTGTGCTTAGTCGTGACAGTATATGGGCTGGTGCGTGCAGGCAAGGAGATGGGTGCCGATTACTCGCGGACCTGGTTTCGAAACTCGGTAGAGTACGAATTTAATTTCTTTAACCTGTACGATAGTATTGTTTGTATTAAACTATTATTTCTGCTCACTATTATCAAGATTCTACTGAAGACTCCAGGGATAGCACTGTCTGGTATATATTTATAATTCTCTCTCTATGAGACATTTTTTCATTCACCCTTGAAGGTATTACTTCATGTAGGTGATTGTATGTATATTTTCTTCATATATCGAATAGAGGATAATTTTCGTGGATGTAACATTTGGCAAGTTTGTTCTTAAACATAATTATCATTTTGGCTAGTTATATTTTATGCTCTTTAAATTAGCAGGTTTTTGACAGCATTTATTCCGAGATCACATTATGACTGCTAAGTTGATAAATTTCTCCGCCACTGAGACTTTCTGGTATACTGAATGCAATCCTAAATTATTTACATTTCTTCTAGGGTGTATATATATATATTAATTCAAAAAGTATTTTCTTACATTGCAATACCCGTCTGTTTTGAGAATGTATCGTCAATCTGCTTTGACTTTATATGAAAAAATAAATAATTATCACTGTACCAATATGGTAACAATGAATTCATTTACAGTAAAGTTGAAACTAGCATATCAGCCGCCATTGCAATCATTTTTAATATCTTGTAATAAAACAAAGGTGTCTCTTTACAAGTGAATTCAACTCTGGCGTGAATCCTGCTAGAAGTCATTTGTTTTCATCTTATTTCCAATGATTTCTCAACAACAAACATTGTCTACTGAAAATTCCAACGCGTCCTCACTATAAATTATTGTCTTCTAATCAATGCATGACCGTAAAGATCACAACCACACATTTACATGACAACTTCACAACTGCATGGTTTCTCATTATATTTTCGTAAAGTAACGCCAGTATTTCAAGCCGTGAAAATATACAACTCAAGCACCAAATAAAAGGAACTATCTTTCCTACTCTACCCCAAGACAGTTAAATCATGATTTAACCTGTTACAATAGTTACGACCATAGCAGCAATAAAATAATAAAGAGCAGACCGTTTTCAAATATTCCATTGTAAAAATTTATCAGTCCTTATCAAAATACTTCACATGGAGAGGCACAAACAATCCACACAATTAGACGTTAATAGGGACTAATTTGCGACATGCCTTTTTTTGGCTCTGGCCTGAATGCATTACGAAATAAAGAATACAGTCTGTGACGTTTGCCCCTAACAATTTGCTAATTATTCGTGCTCAGGTCTATTTCCAAAAGTGACTTCCCATAATCAAACCAGTAGTCTCGAAAATCTATAAAATCTTTAAAACGGTGGGAACTGTATATATGTTGCGCATGTTCCAAATTAATCACAATATTAATTGGATAATTTATATACTTTTGTAGATCTAAATAATTTACATATTTCTGTAGCTCTCAATATACAACAGGTTGACTAATGAATAAATTCGTCTTCAAAATATTAAATTTTAAAGCGCCTCTGAACATCGAAAATATTCCTACTCGGGGGTTTTCCTGAATATTTTATGCAAAAAGTGAATCACATTTCGCTCCAATATTCTATTTCTGGGGGAATATTTAAGAACAAAGCTAATATTTCATAATTTTGTTTTAAGTTGTATAATTCTTATTAATAACAGTATGCTGACTGCACTTCAATCATATCTGCATTTGGTGGTCAATGTCATAAGTTTAATGAAGATAAACTACTGTTTTGTTTTTGGTACAATTTTTAAATAGGTTATGAAAAGATTGTCCTCATAACATTTTTTTCATTTCGTGCTATGAGAAGGAATTAGTCATAATTTAACAAATGTTTTTGCCCATGGGGGGGAGAGAGAGAGAGAGAGAGAGAGAGAGAGAGAGAGAGAGAGAGAGAGAGAGAGAGAGAGAGAGAGAGAGAGAGAGAGAGAGAGAGAGAGAGAGAGAGAGAGAGAGAGAGAGAGAGAGAGAATTCAGGGTCTCTTAATAAAGAGCTGTTACTCATATACTCATATCGGTATAGATGCGATTACATCTTAGGGAATGAGGTACGGAACCTCTGTAATAAAAAACTCAGATTCTTCTGATTCTTGGTGTGTTACGGGCCTGTGTTTGAAGTGTGTGTGTTAATGAATCAAGTCTGTATAAATCTTTTTATTTCATTTTATTTCATTAAATGTATATATTAATAAGATTATATTAGTATGGGTCTAATATGTTGTTAAAAAAAATCGTGTTTACTTGAGTCGTAAATGTGACTCATGTGAGCACGTGCTGTATATGATGGCAAATTCGTTACAAGTCAACATTCAGGAATAGCTATGAAAACGATTGGATGATATTTGATCAGGCTTTCCTAATATCCAGATGCATTGCAATATTACACGTGTCATCCGTGCACGTGTAATTTAAACGACCTATTAGCTTCGTTTATATGCTTAGGTATTTTGTAAAACAGTCGGAAAGAGTCAGAATCACAGCCATAATAAAGAACATAGTCCTAGCCTATTGTAACATCTTAGAGTTACACAGCTTTTATTACCTTAAAAATAGTAGACCCTTTCCCAAAATCGACCGGGTAAAGGGCGGGAGCTGGCCACAGATGATTATTCAAAGGAATGTTAATTACGGCATGATTAGTTGTTTAGTTGTCTTGTCAATCCAAAAATTCTACTGAACAGGTTTAGGAAACAGTCTATTCCGATTGGTTAATATGGATTTATGGGCGTAACTCTGTAAGAAATTAAAGGTTTTACTTTAGGAAAATTCAGCAGTCTTAAATCTTTCGCGAGGAAAGTTAAACGAGACTCCGGGAGACGCGTGAAAGACGTTATCTCGTGATTTGGCAGTAAAGCGGGAGTTTTGTCTCAGCGAAGTAGACAAACTCTACATTTGAACTCGTAACAAATACGTCTTCGTTATAGAGTAAGGGGCCAGATAGTTGTCTCAGTTAGGAGACGGACTATACGTGAGGTTCGTGGAAACAAATAAAGAAAACGGCCAAAGGTACGCAATCTTAGTTTCCCGATTTTAATATGTTATTTCATTTGTTGATATATTTGCAAATGTATTCTTGATATAATGTATGTATGTATGATTTCATTTTGCAGGATTTTATTGAAATGCTAGTCATGACATTTTATTCTTTGATTTCCTAATATCAATTCATCTGGAGAATTGACAAGATTGAACGTAATTAAAATTTCTTTAGCTTAGTTGACAAGATTGCATGTAATTGAATCTTTAATACATAGGAGTGATTAGGAATTTTCATGAATTAAGATTAAGGAATGATGGGTAATGTTTCCTAGTTTTAATGATTAAATCTGTCTAGAATGAGTATGACCTAACATTACATGTATATCCATATACTAGTTTGCAATATTTAATTGATCACTTACGTGTATATCTATATGCTAGTTTGTAATATTTAATAGGTCGAGTAGATCTGAGGGTCTAAGCCTTATGTAACTTAACACTGCTAGATTGGTAGAGTAAGAAGTCAAGGAGGGGGAGTTACATATGGGTTCATACGGCTGAGTAGATTTAATTGACCACCCCTAGCGTGATCCGAATTAAGGTCGGGACAAGCCTTGACCATCTATGTAAACATAAGCGTTAGGGAGCAATAAGTTACTGCGGCAGAATTTATGCCTTTTGTTTTCTGAGCCGAATTAAGGTAAAAATATAAATATACCAGGGAATGTGACCTATTGTCTATTGCGAGACATTTTATTTATTGAAGGAAACAGCTTTCCTGGATTCACCTGAGAAATTTCTGAACCAATCACAGGACCAGAGCAAATTTTTAGCCGAAATCTAAGTCCAGAGACGATTGTTAAATCAGAGTTCGACGGACAAGAGTCCAAGACTAAACAGCTAGACAAAGATCGGAAGAGCAGGGACGAACGGAAGTCTTTATGTCCGCATAAAATAGGTGACGAAGTCTCTCATCGTTGCACTCAAAGGTCACAACTCATTGGCAATGAAGATAGCATATTAACGTTGAAAGTAATTTTACAATTAAGGAAATTTGTATTGTCTTTTTTATTTGAGAACATGTTAGTACCATTTTCCTTCTTTGTAACCAAGTCATTGATTTCTTTTCATTTTAAATTCTGTTGATAAACTGATTAAATTTTATATTTATTCATTGAAAAGGGGCTCGTTGTGTTATTTCTTCAATATACTTGTTCAGTGATCTGCATTATTCTTTCTATCTATCCACACTGGGTAAATTACACCGCGGAGGTCATTCCCTAGCAACGAACCGTAGTGAAAGAGGTTGGTATTTTGAACGCCGCCAATTTTGTCACAGCTGAGATAGCTGTTCGTCCTGTTTTTTTTTTTATATCTATCTTAGCTCCTCAATATAATATAGAATACATACTTTTAAGTTCAAAATTTTATTCAATGAATTTAAATTTGGTGGCATATGCTTAACAAGAGGATCAAACAACTCCATTATACTTGTGCTCCATAGCTTTTTGGGTATCAAAACTAATTTTTGGGAGAGTTGGGGTAGACTATACCAAGATTTGTCGATACCTTTTATGAAAATGCAATAGAAAAAAAATTGAAAACAGGATATACACCAAGCTAAAATTTATTGTGTGCTGGGAAAAAAATCATCTTAATGCTAATGCGTGAAGGACGAAGATGTATGATCGGAAAGATAAGCAAGTTAACAATATATTCCCCACGGCTGTTGTCGTGGAACATGTAGATATATTCTTATATGTGTGGGTTCACAAGAAATGTGCAGTACAAAAGTCTTTGTTAGATCAAATAATTTACATCACAGATAGAACATCCATTATTAATATTATTTTAACTTGCTGTATTTTACAGATCATTTTGAATTTTAATCACTCACACACAAAACATCTAAGGTATTCTTCAGATACCTCTACAAACTGGAGTTGATAACAACCCATTCATGTTTGTGTTGTAATGCACACAGCCCAACAACAAATTCATGTTGAAGTGATGACTACCATCATCTCTTTCAATAAAAACAAGACACGATACTGGTTAAAATTCAGTGTTATATAAAAATTCAGTGTTATATATATATATATATATATATATATATATATATATATATATATATATATATATATATATATATATATATATATATATATATATATATATATATATATATATATATATATATATGTGTGTGTGTGTGTGTGTGTATGTGTATGTGTGTCTGCAATCATAGTATGATTACATAATTACATACATACACGTTTCTATGTTTTGATTTAAAAATTATTTCAGAGTCACAATTATATACACTGAAGGTTGGCACTGTGTTTTGTATAATTAAACGTGACTTTTGCTATTAGGTATTTTCCACACCAATAAAAATTCACTTATGAGAAATTTAGTCCAGTATGTCGTTATGATAAATTACCTATCTAAGGTCTCCTGCTCATAATGTCGAAGACCAGAAGAGCTTTCGAGAAGCCCATACGTTCTTTGTTACTCGCCCTTTTACTTGATCCAAACAGAAAATGTTGCCCTTGGGATACCCAATATGGACCCAGACAACAATCGTACATAGTCTCTACAGAACTTTCCACTGTGTACAAATATTAATAAATCATATGTTAATCTGAACTACCTTCAAAGACGAACTCGCGGTGAAATTCTTTTTATAGGCTATCTGGCATTTTGGGAGAGAGGCTGGACTGTAAACAAATCAATGTGTAATAAGTAACAGATTTCACTTCTGGATCTGCATCAGTACCTCATTATTCATCGTGCATATGCCAAAAATACACACAGATCACCAATATATATGTTCAGATTCGAATGAATAGAAAGTTAACTTTAAATCAAGAATGTATAAATCTGAATCTTGTATTACCATCCGAAAATGTTCGAACAACTGAATGGAACTACATTCGTTAGTACTGAACCAAAAGTAATAATTATGACAAGAGTCCATATAAATATCACGGTGAACATATTAAAAATCTTTTTTTATTATCTTTACTCATTCCGACCTGACGGTCATGTTGATACGTAGTTTTCAATACAGAAACAGACGTATGCCAGCTGGTTTCAGGATAAGTTTTAACCAACGACGTTTATGAATAATTGAATGACGTATCTAAAATGGTATATTTGTTATGGTTCTGCATAAAATATGCGTACACTGTCCTCCAAACGTTCATTAATTTTTTGTGTCGTTTCATTAGTGAAACTATTAAGTGAGAATAAATATATTAAACAAGAACATGATCACACACACATACACACACGCACGTGTGCGTACAATACCCAGACATGCACGTACATACATACATACATACATACATGCATGTATACATACATACATACATACATACATACATACATACATACATACATACATACATACATACATACATACATACATACATACATATTTAAAAAGATTGACTAATTAAACCTTAAAAACGTTAAGAATTCTTACAAAATCGGGAAGCATGTAAAACTATTTCCCTGTTTATGCATTTAAATTGCAAACATAATTCTTTTAGATTTTTTAATTATCATTCTAAAACATTTTATATATATATATATATATATATATATATATATATATATATATATATATATATATATATATATATATATATATATATATATATATATAGATGCAATAAACTGACAGACGTGATCCCTTGGTGGATCCAGTACGCTTGAGAGGGTTGTTATTCGCCATATGATTTGTATTCTTTATATATATATATATATATATATATATATATATATATATATATATATATATATATATATATATATATATATATATATATATATATATATATATTTGAAAAACAAAGAAACATGTTGAGAAGCTTTAGAAGATAGCGTACATACGTCAATTTAAAAAACAAAAAAACCCAACTAATTTATTTATTTATTTTATTTTAATTTTATGTTAATTGTTGTCCTTCCTTCACTGGTCGGGTAATGAAGCATATGTTGATATGGAATTACGCTAATGCTACGGTGAAAACAAGAAGTACCCGTCTGTGTAATTTTTAACCAATGGAATATGGACATGTTCTTAACTGCAGGGTGACGATGTTTATTTGACAACAGCGTACACATCTATACTATTTGGCATCCACAGCTTTTGTTTACTTTATTTTAAAAAAGTAAACGAGAAGATGCCACCCAAGAAGAAGAAAGGGAAAGGAGGTGGAAAAAAGAAGAAAAAGAAGGATGGTATATAGCATACAAATTTTATTTTTCAAGTGATATTGAACAACCCTTGAACACGCCGCATGGATAATGCTCAATTTATACAGCATGGGAATTTATACTTCGATATTTATTTTTTTTGGGAGGGAAAGCCTTGTTATCCACCTATTTCAACAGGTTTTTTTTTCTTTACTGATTTCATGACTCTGCTCGTGGGCTTATATGTGTGCATATGTGGAGAAGTAAAAGAAAATCCCCGTTATGGATTTAAATGATGCACAAAAGTTATTTTTATTCATTGATTTATAAGTTCTAAACTGACTGTAGCTAGGGGTCTGAAACACTGTCAACTTGTTGTCATTTTTTTATCAAAAGAAATTTTCTTAGCAACACGGTCAACATATTTGAGCCATTCTATGTTTTCAAGGAACCAATGTAATGTAATTTACCAACTTTCAAAATCTCAATAATTCTGTAAATTTTGGATTTTTTGGAACACATGTATAGAAGAATCCCTAATATTTAATTATTTTGTTTTAGAAATACTAAAACATGACATTCTAAATACTGCATGCAAATGATAGTTTTAACTCAGATACACTATGAAATAGACATTGAGCAGTCTGTTTGCTTGTTTACATCAGAAAATACTATGTGCGATAAAACACCAATAATTCAACAGTGTAAGGGACCCCATAGCAACAATCAGGTTAGAAATTATATATCAGTGAATGAAAGGACTCAGTTTGGTGCCTTATTATGGCCTTGATAGTTTTAAAATTGGTAGAGATGTAAAAAATAATGTGAATGCTATAAACCAGATATATGATTTTCAATAATATTATGAGATTTGCAAATGCCAATATAGCCTGAGTACTATGATATCACTGGTCTTAAAATAAGTGATCATTGATAAAGGAAAAAAAGATATTTTCCTTCATTATTATTATTATATATATATATATATATATATATATATATATATATATATATATATATATAAATATATATATATATATATATATATATATATAATTTGATCTGTACCAAAATGCATTTAATTTCCAGATTAAACCAGATGATGGCAGGAAACAATCTATAAATATATGTTTTGTAGAATTCAGGTTATGCAAAGGGAGTTATGATATTGCAGTAATACCCAATAGTGGCATATACCTGTTCTTATGTTAGTAACTTGATGTATATGTTAAACAATATGTAACTCAACTTGCAAAATAATGCTATTTCCATGGTCCTCATTCTGCAATAGACAAGTATTTGAGAGAATTAGGGTAGTGCATTTGTCACCACCTGTGAAAAGTGAGTGGCATTAAGATTGCCAGTGAGAATGAGCATTAAAGTACATGTTCCCCATGTGAACAGTTCCAAGTCTTCCAATGAAAAGTAATAAAACGCATATAACAAAGTTTTAAAGTCAATTTTGAAAGTCATCGGAAAGTATGGAAAACAACAACATTAAATACTTCATATTTTTACTCTTACTACTATCACAGATTTAATGTCATGCTTTTTGACAAATATGGTAATCATGTGATTTTACACTTGCATAACATCATTGGACATTATCAGGTGATAAACTGGTTAACCAATTTGTTACAGTGATATAAAATTTAAGAAGATATAGAGTCTATTTGAGAATTTGGGTTATGACTGGATAGTGATAGTCAATGGAAGCAGTTTTAAAATATTGTACTCACTCACCAATCTAATATTTTCCCAAAATTAAATGATGATGCAGAACTAGTAACTTGAGTGTATCCAATGTAAATAAGATAAGCACAGGAGGTACTATGCAGAAAAAATCCAAAAATGTAAAATACTGTGATATTATAGCACCCACAATATCATAGGAAGCAAGGATAATGACATGGGACGTAAGGAGGGGAGAAGTAATTGAAAACAAATTTTACTTTACTCTTAAATTTGATTTATAATTAATTGTAGATTGGTAGATAATATAATTAAGATTGTAAAATAAAAGATAATTGCAGGAAAGAAGGATACAATTTAACATAGGTCTTGAAAGGTAATGAAGGGCAAGTTGAATGTAGTTTTATATTGAACTATCAAAAATGCTTTAAAATGTTATGGAGAGGAAATTACACATTTTATGTTAAAAAAAGATGGATAAACATTTGGAGGCATGAGTTTCAATGCATATATTTCAGATAAGGTATTTTATTATTATTATTATTATTATTATTATTATTATTATTATTATTATTATTATTGTTGTTGTTGTTGCTGTTATTATTATTATTATTATTATTATTATTATTATTATTATTATTATTATTATTATTATTATTATTATTATTATTATTATTATTATTTTTATTATTATTATTATTATTTCCTTCTATTCCAGATGCTCAGTTGGAGCTTGAGGACAAGTATAAGAAGACTATGTCTGAGATCGAGGCCCTAAAGGACCAACTTGGTAATGAAAAAGCTTAAAATTTTTGCTTAAATTTTTTGCAATCTCTTTATTATCATTTCTCATTTTTTCAACTTTCTTTTTTAATTTATACAATACTAGATTAAAAAGCTCTGATCTTTTTGAATTTGATTTATTTACATGTCTAATTGCATTTACTTTTTAACCCACCTTTAATAATGAAATTAAATAGGCATAATTTAGCCCATGCTCATAAATAAAAAATTAATGAATAACTTTTAAATCTAATAATGTTGTATATTAATTTTTTTATTAGTGTAATCTCAGCTTGTTATTAAAAAGGATCTCTATCGATATATTGTATCTCATTATAAATATTAAAACACTACATAAAATATATGTTCTATGTTCTTTTTTCTTTTAATATGTCTCATATTCAAGACTATATTACACCTATCAAATTAAGGTAGTGTTTGAGAATATTAGTAAAACTGGGTCATTGAGATTGTTCTGCATTCAGAATTTTTTTATGTCAAGGTAAATGCAATAAAAGTTGATTTAAAGTTGTGTTTCTTTAACCCAATTTTCAGTGTGTGTATTGTATGGATGCAAACTATATGAACCCTTTCATTTTTTTTATTGGCTGTTTGTAAATCATCATTATATCTGACATCTAGAAGGTGTATTAGTTTATACTCACTTAATATATTTCTTTACATGTCTTTTACCTATGCCTAACAACTATGCTGACTGTTCTTGTACACTGGAACTTCATAAAATACACTCAAAATTAAGAAATTTATAGATTTAACAAAATATTAATTAGGGCCCAAATAAGAACATAATATACATGTTTTATTGACTTCTACTGACAGTTAATTTTCCAATTTAAAAGCCTTTTATTGTTTCTTTTTTTTACAAACAGGTTCCACATTATAGTGAAAATCACAATATTTTAGTGTCATTAAATTTGAGCAAATTGTTAGTTTCAGCATATCAGTCAGACAATTTTAGCAATTGTCTAGCATGCAATAATGTATCATGTAGTGGATCCAATTTTGTGCTATCTATACAAAAAACTGTGTGCTCATAAGCTACACAGCATCAATACAAGTGAATTAAAATGTAATTGCATTATTCTAACACAAGGAAATTATCCAACCATAAAAAACAGTCCATGCTAATGCTCTTCTAGAACCATCCATACTGGCAGTTATTGGTGTTTATTACATATACTTATAGTCTTTTCATCACATCAGTTTGATATATGTAAACTTTTAGCAAAAATTATTTTACTTGCTAAATTTGTGATTTACAGATCATATACCAGTTACCAGTAGCTATCTTAGGTAAATATAATAATGTCTAGTAAGTGAATAATTTCTACATTTTTAAAGTAAAATTAAGGCCAGACATTTTTATTGATTTTCAATCCATTTTTTAAGTTGTTCGTAAAGAGTTTGCTAGGCGTGCTCAGATGACTGGAGATGAATTACGACAAAAGATGACAGGCGCTGAAAAAGAATTGGAAGAACAGCAGAAAGACCAAAGAGCAATTAATGCAGGCAGGTATCTCTGTACAGTGTGTACTCAGCATTCAAAATACGTTACTTTTGTGGATATATTGTTGATCAAACGGGCTTGCAGCAGATTTCTTAATAAGAAAGTCATTCAGTTGCAGTGCAAGTTTATAGAAAAATTACATGTAATTACATTGGAATCATTACTATCATTTCTTTGGTGTACATTAAAATGGTTTAAATTAATATTATGTCAATAGAGAATAGATGAATTAAAGTAAATCACAATAATTTGGGGGGCATGCATCTTGCTCAAGTTATTCAGTTATTAACATGCTATTTGCTTTGATAAATATAACTGATGAAATACAGAACAATGGTAAACAAACAGCTTTGAGTAATTTGTCATTATTATTATTATTATTATTATTATTATTATTATTATTATTATTATTATTATTATTTGTTAAAGGATACATTTAAATACACATGAGTGTTGATCATTAAGTTTTATAACAGATGTTGGAAATACAATACAACTTAACTGTTTACAATAATTTTAGTAGCCTTTCTCAAAGCAACTTTCATATACCCAGTAACTTTATTCACTTCTCTAATCTTTAGAGCCTGAGTACATGCAGCAGTCTTTCACATCACAGCATTGATAGCAACTTGGCTGCGTTGCTTGGTTATTCTCTGCTTTTGTAATGGCTTCCTGTAACATATGTTTCAATGTTGGAAAATATCAGAAATCAGAAGGAGTTAAATCTGAGCGGTATGATCAGTGATTCAGGGTTTCAGTGCCAAGTTTTTGTAAGGTCTGCACTACAAACTTGCATACATTTGTGGAAGCATTATCCTGGTACAGAATGGAGCCAACCCACAATAGGTTTGGCCACATTTTGTGAATTAAATCCCCAAATTTACAAACACAAGTTAAAGTTATTAAAGTTTTGAATACACTTTTGTGGAAATCCAAATCAAATGTAACACTGGATGTATTGATGTACCTGTAGTAGCCTGTGAAGTGGTGATGTGCCCAGTCTTTTTTTGGATCATAATTATACAATCCAATAATATATCTTTATTTGAAAATTCACTATAAATCTAAGTCTCTATTTCCAAGAATGTTATTTTTGAAGAGCACTTTGTATTTCCAGTGAATAAATAATATGAATAAATAAATTCCATCCCAAATGAATTACTGTACACAATAATAATACAATTGATTCTGCATAAATCTTAAAGTACAAATGAATAATTCAAGAAAAACAGGGTTATATAGTTGTTTATGTGACTTCTGGCCACAGTTGACATTTTCTATAAAACACTATTATCTAATAGAAAATAACCTTCTAAAACCTTCTTAAAGTTAACTGGATAAAATTTCAGTTATAATTAGAATATAAATGATGATAAACACAATGTGTTTGACTAATGCAAAGATAATAATCCTAATGGTTAAACAATAATTATAGAGAAACTATTTATTACATCTTAGTTATTTACTGAATAATAAAAAAAATCAATGATTCTAGTAAAGTAGAACATGAACTTGATGCTGGATAAGGTCAAGTCCAACATACAGTGTTACATTATCAGTAGAATATCATGAAAATAAAAAAATTAACAGAAACAGACTTACAATGAATGCAAATTAAATATGTATAACAGGTCATTTTCTGGACATCTTGTTTGTATTTTTTTTACATCCAAGTATTTGACAGAAGTATATATATTTGGCTGTAATTGCATTGTTGTATTCCTTAAGACATGACACGCCAATACAAGACTATGCAAACAGAGATGGGGCTGAGAAACCACCAACTGGAAACTGAATTAGCTCGGATCAGACAGCAACTTGGTATGTCAGTTTTGTAACAATGTTATTTAAATAATAATAAAAATTTAAAAGCACTGAGAAAAATGTGATTCTTTTATGTTTAAGGACATGTTGTTTTAGACAAGGACCCCATTAGCTTTTGTTTATAGTGTATCAACTGCATTAAAATTAAATTTGAAAGAGTTTACAGGATTCGGTATCATTTTATTATATGTGTGAGTTTGTGTGTGAAAGAAAAAGAGATAGAGGCAATAGAGACAGACAAATTGATTGGACCAGAGAAGCATGTTGCAGACATTTTTATCAGTACAATATACCAAAAGCAAATAAATGGAATTTAAATGATCAAACATATAACCAGACTGTTTTTGGATGCAAAAAACATTGAAAACATGAGAACTGTTTAAAATTGTTGCCATTAAGATAAATTAGTCATGGAATAGATCATATAATAGGTTATAACAATAATGGAATTTGATGGTAGTGAATACAGAATTAGAACAAAATCTAGTCTGTAATTCTTATATAATGCAAGACCATATAATTCAATTGACCTAAGTTTCTTAGGGGCCCTGAGTGGCCGAGTGGTCTAAAGCGCTGACCATTACGGATCACTGCCATCTCACCTCTGCGTGAATTCGAGTCCAGACTCAGTTAACGTGGGTAAGTGAGAAAGCCTGCCAGTAGCTTCTCGTGGGTTGGTGGTTCTTCCCTGGGTTTTCCAGGGTTCTTCCTCCACTATTAATACTGGCCGCCATGTATAGCCTATCTTGTGCTGAAAAATAGCGTTAAACCCTATAACAACTACAACAACAACTTAAGTTTCTACTTGGCTTATAAGGCCAATGCCAGGAATATTCAGATTCTTAATACAGCCATTTTGAAATACAACAGTTCTTAATTATTGTATCCACATAAACTAATTTGTTAGGTTTCTTTATTTACCATTTTTAAATGTATGCTACTTAACTATTGTTTCTCACTTTATGTGGATTATGTGATTATGATTATGATATTTAGCATAGCTTTATATTAATTTTTCAGTCATATCTTTATGATGTCTGCACTTTATGTGGAACCAGTGCAGCTAAAACACATACTTTTAATTGGATCTTTGAATTTGTATTTTTTTGTTCATTTTTGTGCTCTTGCTGATTCTTGCCACATTTCTCTTACATAGCCCAGACAGAGTTGGAGCTTAAGAAAACTAAGGAGGAGAAAGAAAGAATGACAAAAGAGAAGGATGAGGAGATAGGGAACCTCCAGATGAAGATAAACAGCATGGAAAAGGACTATGAAAGGGTTATAGATGTAAGTGTATGACCCTTTTAAAGTCTGAAGTTAGGTGCTAGAATATGACAAAAAAGGATTATTTTATAAAAAAAATCAGGAAACTCCATTCAAGTGCTTGTGTATCAGTGAAATAAAGACAATATCCTAGAAAAATTTTTTTTTTTAATTTTTAATAACTAACAATTAAAATGCTGATCAGACAAACACCAGTCTTTACAGGACACTGTCTAATCATGGTACAGATGGATCATTACAAGACACAGTGACCGGTCATGACACAAATGCATCTTTACAGGACACAGTGTCGAGTCACACTCCAAATGCATTTTTTTATGTGTCCAGGAATGACACAAATACATTCTTTACGACGAGACAGTGTATCTAATCATGAAACAAATGCATACAGAACAATGTGTCTACCAGTAGTCATGATACAAATGCATTCATTTAATGACTCTGTGTCTAGTATTAGAACAAATGCATTCATTATGTGACACTGTCTAGCAATGATATAAATGTATCCATTACAAGACACTGTCAAGTCATGAAAATAAATTCATCTTTTACAGGACAGTGTCTAGTCATGATATAAATGCTTTCTTTATATGACACAGTGTCTAGTCATGGTATAAATACATTCTTTATATGACACAGTGTCTAATCATAATACAAATGCATTCTTTATATGACACAGTGTCTAGTCATGGTATAAATGCATTGATATGATACAGTGTTCAATCATAATACAAATGCATTCTTTATATGACACAGTGTATAGTCATGGTATAAATGCATTTTTTATATGACAGTGTCTAGTCATGATACAAATGCTTTCTTTATATGACACAGTGTATAGTCATGGTATAAATGCATTCTATTTATGACACATTGTTTAGTCATGGTATTAATGCATTCTTTATATGACAGTGTCTAGTCAAGATACAAATGCATTCTTTATACGACAGTGTCTAGTCATGGTATAAATGCATTCTTTATATGACACAGTGTCTAGTCAAGGTATAAATGCATTCTTTATATGACACAGTGTCTAGTCAAGGTATAAATGCATTCTTTATATGACAAAGTGTCTAGTCATGGTATAAATGCATTCTTTTTATAACGCAATGTCTAGTCTTGATACAAATTCATTCTTTATATGACACATTGTCTAGCCATGGTATAAATGCATTCTTATATATGACACAGTGTCTAGTCATGATACAAATGCATTCTTTATATGACTTTTTATTTAGTCATGGTATAAATGCATTCTTTATATGACACAGTGTCTAGTCATGGTATCAATGCATTTTTTATATGACAGTGTCTAGTCATGATACAAATGCTTTCTTTATATGACACAGTGTCTAGTCAAGGTATAATGCATTCTTTATATGACACAGTGTCTAGTCATGGTATAAATGCATTCTTTATATGACACAGTGTCTAGTCATGATATAAATGCATTCTTTATATGACACAGTGTCTAGTCATGGTATAAATGCATTTTTTATATGACACAGTGTCTAGTCATTATACAAATACCTTCTTTATATGACAGTGTCTAGTCATTACACAAATACATTCTTTATATGACACAGTGTCTAGTCAAGATACAAATGCATTCTTTATATGACACAGTGTCTAGTCATGATACAAATGCATTCTTTATATGACACAGTGTCTAGCCATTGTATAAATGCATTCTTTATATGACACAGTGGCTAGTCATGGTATAAATGCATTCTTTATATGACACAGTGGCTAGTCATGGTATAAATGCATTCTTTATATGACACAGTGGCTAGTCATGGTATAAATGCATTCTTTATATGACACAGTGTCTAGTCATGATACAAATGCTTTCTTTAAATGACAGTGTCTAGTCATGATACAAATGCTTTCTTTATATGACACAGTCTAGTCATGGTATAAATGCATTCTTTATATGACACTGTGTCTAATCATAATACAAATGCTTTCTTTTTATGACACAGTGTTTACTCATGGTATAAATGCATTTATATGACACTGTCTAATCATAATACAAATGCATTCTTTATATGACACAGTGTATAGTCATGGTATAAATGGATTCTTTATAGGACAGTGTCTAGTCATGATACAAATGCTTTCTTTATATGACACAGTGTATAGTCATGGTATAAATGCATTCTATTTATGACACATTGTTTAGTCATGGTATTAATGCATTCTTTATATGACAGTGTCTAGTCAAGATACAAATGCATTCTTTATATGACAGTGTCTAGTCATGATATAAATGCATTCTTTATATGACACAGTGTCTAGTCATAATACAAATGCATTTTTTATATGACAGTGTCTAGTCATGGTGTAAATGCATTCTATTTATGACACAGTGTCTAGTCATCATACAAATGCATTCTTTATATGACTTTTTGTTTAGTCATGGTATTAATGCATTCTTTATATGACACAGTGGCTAATCATGGTATAAATGCATTCTTTATATGACACAGTGTCTAGTCATGATACAAATGCTTTCTTTATATGACAGTGTCTAGTCATTATACAAATACATTCTTTATATGACAGTGTGTAGTCATTATACAAATACATTCTTTATATGACACAATGTCTAGTCATGGTATACATGCATTCTTATATATGACAGTATCTAGTCATGATACAAATGCATTCTTTATATGACAGTGTCTAGCCATGGTAGTAATGCATTTTTTATATGACACAGTGTCTAGTCATTATACAAATACATTCTTTATATGACAGTGTCTAGTTATGGTATAAATGCATTACGTACGGTACATATTGGCTAGTAATAATACAAATGCATTCTTTATATGACACAGTGTCTAGTCATGGTATAAATGCATTTATGTGACACAGTGTTTAATCATAATACAAATTACTTTCTTTATATGACACAGTGTATAGTCATGGTATAAATGCATTTTTTATATGACAGTGTCTAGTCATGATACAAACGCTTTCTTTATATAACACAGTGTATAGTCAAGGTATAATGCATTCTTTATATGACACAGTGTCTAGTCATGGTATAAATGCATTCTTTATATGACACAGTGTCTAGTCATGGTATAAATGCATTCTTTATATGACAGTGTCTAGTCATGGTATAAATGCATTCTTTATATGACAGTGTCTAGTCATTATACAAATACATTGTTTATATGACAGTGTAGTCATTATACAAATACATTCTTTATATGACACAGTGTCTAGTCATGGTATAAATGCATTCTTTATATGACACAGTGTCTAGTCATGGTATAAATGCATTCTATTTATGACACATTGTTTAGTCATGGTATTAATGCATTCTTTATATGACAGTGTCTAGTCAAGGTATAATGCATTCTTTATATGACACAGTGTCTAGTCATGATACAAATGCATTCTTTATATGACACAATGTCTAGTCATGGTATTAATGCATTCTTTATATGGCACAGTGTCTAGTCATTATACAAATACATTCTTTATATGACACAATGTCTAGTCATGGTATAAATGCATTCTTTATATGACTGTCTAGTCATTAGACAAATACATTCTTTATATGACACAGTGTCTAGTCAAGGTATAATGCATTCTTTATATGACACAGTGTCTAGTCATGATACAAATGCATTCTTTATACGACAGTGTCTAGCAATGGTATAAATGCATTCTTATATATGACACAGTGTCTAGTCATGATACAAATGCATTCTTTATATGACACAATGTCTAGTCATGGTATTAATGCATTCTTTATATGGCACAGTGTCTAGGTCATTATACAAATACATTCTTTATATGACACAGTGTCTAGCCATGGTAGTAATGCATTCTTTATATAACACAGTGTCTAGTCATTATACAAATACATTCTTTATATGACAGTGTCTAGTCATGGTATAAATGCATTATGTACAGGACATATTGGCTAGTAATAATACAAATGCATTCTTTAGATGAATAATCTCTGTATACCATGAAATCCATCATTGACAAACAGTTGAGTAACAGTCACAGGGATCACATTACCAGGAAAAGTGGGTGACTAAGTTGTCTAGAAAATGAAAACCACATCTGTTAGGAAAGTGAATAGGACTTTGCCTTTTAATTTTCAATACGTACATTTAGTGTCCACACTTTCTGATATGCTCCCTCACCATAGCCTGTTATTTCCAGTGTTATCTTGTACCTCAAGGCAAAATATCAAGCCATCAAATAGGTGTTGATTTCTCTTACACATTCACAGGCATTTGTTTTGATAGTTAATTGACCATGAACCCCTTCTCATGTAAGGCATAGCAGAGATGTGTTATAAGTGTCTGGTTATAGCAACTGTCACTGGCCAATTTCTACAAGTTATCATTTGATGATAAAAAACAGATTTGTGTTTTGAAACTTAAACAATAGCATATAAATAGCAATTTGAGTTTTAAGAACAGAATCTGTAACTGAAGATTTTAACTGCCATATGAGCATCATTTTCTTTATAAAATCAGATTGAAACTGTAAGTGAACCTGTCAGGGGGACAATGCTGTGTCTGGGAAGTATGTTTTTATTAGATTATCTGTTTTAATTAACAGTTGGGCAAATATATTAAGGAAGATATTCAACTGACAGAAATCAGAGTCTAAAAATATTATGTTATTCAAGATTTAGTACAAAAATGTAGTTATGTAAGTCCCAATGTATACAGTCATGTAAGTCCCAATATATACAATTATGTAAGTCCCAATGAATGAGATAATGCTATGTTGAGGACTTCAAGAAGCATTGTAAGGTCAAAGTTGTTTTCACACATTTTTGTGAAATTATGGGGTGGAAAAAAAAGCAGCAAACAAATACTTTTTAACCAATGGATGATAATATCACATGTACATAGACAAATAATAAAACCATAAATTTGCAAACCTATAAATGGACTGTTTCAAAGAAGTTAAAATGTTAGTGGTCACATTTAGAAAACCCTTTTTTTTAAAAAATAGATGTATCACAATGTTACTGGTTTCAATTTTGATGGAAACAAGGTTTTAGTTCCTTCATATACCAACTTTATTACTTTATTGTGTTGTCTAGGAATAACTACGGTAATGTTTAATTGGCAACAAAGAAATTGAGACAAAAAATGGTTTGAAGACACGTGCATTTTTATAACTGTACTGTGTGTTGTTTCAAACAAGTTTACAAATTATAGTGAACTTTCAAAAGTAAAAAAAAAATGTTGTATATGGGCAGTTGATTAAGCATTTTTACCCACTTGTAATAATAATACTGTAATCTAGTTATTCCTATCAAATAAAATTTATTACAATATATAGCTTCTACAGTGCTCTTAAATCATTTGATGAAATTACAGAATGTGTTTTATAATATACATAAATTACATTTAAAAAATATTTCTGTTTGAAAATATTGATTAAAATCAAGTTTAAATGCAGACATGTATACTGAGAGATAGAGGGCATAATTCGAATAAGAAAATTCAAGCACACATGTACATGCACTATGTAGTATTTTAGGGAGAAGAGACTTTTTTTGTTTTGGACAGAATAGGGAGATATGACAGTTTAACAGTGACAAATGTAAGCAAAAAGTGTACAATTCAGTCTAGCTTGACCCCAGAATCATTTTGAATAATCTATGTATACCATGAAATCCATCATTGACAATCAGCGGTTGAGTGTGTGTGTGTGTGTGTGTGTGAGAGAGAGAGATTTGGATTTTTGATGCAGCTTTAAAAAATTTTCAGTCATATTGCTATGATCAATACAGTGTGGCAGTTTATAGTGATGTCTAGCACTGGGGCATCATGCTGCAGACATGTAGCATGATGTCCAACCCAGTCACATTATTCTGACACCAGGCCGACCAGTCCTAACTAACTTCTTAATGCTGAGCAAGCAGGGCAGCTGTTAGTACCATTTTTGTAAGTATTTGAAATGACTCAACTGGGGGTCGAACCCACGACCTCTTGAGGCGGATGCTCTAACCACCAGGCCACCAGAGCAGATCAGCTGTTGAGTAATCTATGTATAACTTGAAATCCATCACTGAGAATAATGTATGTTTATCACATGGTTTTCTGTTAAATCAGCACAAATATTATACCTCACCTATTGATTACTCAATTGAGTACAGATTCTTGATCTTTGAAATCTATTTAAATGCATAAACATGAAAATTATAAAAAAAATTATAGCATTGCAGGGGTTTACTGAAAACTGTATGAGGTCATATAAACATCAGATCATAAAATTAATAATGAATAAAATTAATAATGAAAAAGATGCTATATTTGTCTTATGTCTAAGAACACATGATAAGCCCATTCAGATTTGTTTCAAATATTTCGGGCAAATAATTATGAAAAACAACTTTGTCTAACACATTTCTTCTGGAGAAAGCTGTTTATGGAAAAAGTTAGAATGAATCATAATTAGGTACACAAGATGAATGTGTCTTTGTGTGCAAATAAAATTAGATTCATGACCATTCTTGCCTGATAACAGGAACTGTTATAATGAGAAGGGCTTTATGGTGCAATAATAAATAATACTGTAATAAACCCCCTTTCTCAAATTTATTTGGCTGTCCCCATAGTCTTTTTATGGAAGATATACTGTAGTGTATGTCCATGGCTGTCCCCGTAGTCTTTGTATGGGAGATATACTGTAGTGTATGGCCATAGACAATTTGTTTTTCATTGACAAGTCTGCCAAGTGTTGGCCATGTACAGCTTTGAAGACAACATAATTTGTAAACTCTAGTACATTTTTTTTCCCAGGAAACTCTTGACAGTTTGTGCAGCAAGATTGATACAGCCAGAGAGAAATGGGGAGAGATGTCCACATTGATTCAAGCAAAAAACAAACAAGTTCTTATAGAGTTTGGACTTCATCCATTAGACATATAATGTGCCATCCTTTTATCATTTAGTTGTAGCATTAGTGAATGTATACATAAAAATATTTAAACAGAAAATTCTAAGGTATGCTGTTTTTTTGGGGGAAAGAAAATATGAAACTGATGTAATTAATGCCTATCACCTATTATTTAAATATTTTAATATTGAAACTTCTTAAATATATCCATAAAAGGTATGAAAAAATCTAACTTGTACTTTTGTTTTATATTTTGCTGTAATTTGCATATGCACAGTAGAGTTGGACCTTGATTCACTCTTTTTAGTTTATATATTCTGAGTGCATTAAAAGCATATTATTAAAAATAAATCATACTTAACAAGCAATCTGTGATTTGACTACAGCATTAAATCAAGTCAGGTTCTTTGTGATTACCAACCCAACATCACGATTGTGCCAGTAATCATTTGAGACTTGAGTTGAATTCAAATTGAACATTTTTGAATTTTCATTAAAATGAGCATGTTAAAATATGACTTTTCTTTTTTATCAATTTATTTGTATAATACATCGAATTGTTTGGACAGATCAGACCTGGACCTGCCACATCTTATGATGCACAGGAAGATACGGGTCCACAGTGTCTTTATTCTATATATTTCAAATGGACTTTGATCTGCAGACACATCATGTGATGGCAAATCTGGGTCTATGCTGTATGCAGTAAGGAGCACAGTGTTAAAGCATTATTGTGACATCTCATTCAAACTTACTCAGACAAAAGTTATGGTTGCTTCATGTTTGCATGTTATAGTATCTGAAACAAAGGAATATAATCATCTTGCCTTGCTTATTATAAACGTAGCTCCTGTTAAACCATGTCCACTTAGCACAAAGACCCTTCCTTTGATGCTGGTTAACATAAGCTCAGTCTAATAACAAGAGTTTCAAACAGACCCAATATCACTTACCTGAATAACACGTTTCCATGCGAATGCAAATTCATACATTTATGGAAAGAAATATTTGGAGTACTTAGTTGCTATATGTTTTTAATGTTGGTAATGCTTATTGTCTTTTATTATTAATATAAATGTAAATTGTGACAACTGTTTAACATAAACTCAAAGTCTAAAAAAACTAACCCACTTGTTCACGAATATTGATATTAGACTGACTGTAAATGTTAGATGAATCTTGGAGGTAACACCAAGTAAAAAACTGAATTAATAGAATACAAAAAAAATCATTTCTTTGAGAAACTTATTATGTACTTCTATATTTTTTTAACTCCTCGTAATGAATCTTTTTTTTAAAAATTTTATTTTTTGCTGTAAATGATAGTCTTTATCTTCTGATTTGATTTTTTTTGCCTATATGACTTGGGTCTGTATTAAGAACATACAATTACATAGAATCTTTAAATAGATGCTTACACATATGTTGACAATTACTAATTATAACCTTAATAATGTTGATGACTTTGAGTTAATTTTCTTTGGCTGGTGGGGTTTGGATGGTTCTATAAGAACTAAGTATTTTTCCATTGGTGGGGCCAGGTCACATGAATAGGTATTTCAAACCTAACAACAATACTTACAAAAACACTACCTGTTGGTTGCATAGTTTTATTATCCATTTTTGGCAATTTAATGGGGCTCTATTTAACTCACTTTGTTTTGTATAACAGGAATGATTTGAAAACATTACAAATTTTGTCTCATTTACATGTGGAAGACATGATGTTATCTTCAAAACACTTCATCAAAATGACTTTCTTTTCAGCTGGAACTTTTATAAGATTTTTTAAGATGGCTGCCATGTTGTCCATATTTGGATGCCAGACTGACACCAAATCTTTTAGTGACAACCTAAGTTGGTATGATCATCCATTTAGAAGTAATAACAAGATTTCCAATATGGCCACTGTGGTAGCCATATTGGATGTCTGAGCAACACGATTATAATAAAGGACCAAGTACACCATGGGATAAATGTAGTTAAGGTGGAGTATGTGCTAATGATTTGATTTATTAAAGACTATCTGATTCAGGTCTATGATTAGTAGAGCTAATGATGGTATATGTAAGGAAAACAGTTTTAAAAAAATTAGAATAAAGGACAATGTCATTACTTTTAGTAGCTTAATCTTTTGGATAACAATGCCTTTTAATTTTGTATAATGGTACAAGCTCTCTTAAGCATTCCTTTTTTTTTTGCATTATGGCAAAAGCTATCTTCAGCACTCTATTATTACATCATGGCACAAACTATATTAAGCACTCCTTATTCTTGTATCATAGCACAAGTTATCTTCAACACACTTTAGTTTTGCATCATGGCACACACTATCTAGAGCACTATTTGTGCATCATGGCACAAAGAGAGCACTATTTTTGCATCATGGCACACACTATTTAGACCACTCTATTTCTGCATTATGGCACAAGCTATCTAGAGCACTATTTTTGCATCAAGGCACAAAGAGAGCACTATTTTTGCATCATGGCACATGCTATTTAGAGCACTCTATTTTTGCATCAACTCACAGAGAGCACTATTTTTGCATCATGGCACATGCTATTTAGAGCACTCTATTTCTGCATCATGGCACACATTATCTAGAGCACTCTATTTTTGCATCACATAACAAAGAGAGCACTCTATTTTTGCATCAAAACACACATTACTTAGAGCACTATTTCTGCCTCGTGGCACCAGCTATCAAAAGCAATATTTTTGCATCATGGCACAATGAGAGCACTATTTCTGAATCATGGCACATGCTATTTAGAGCACTATTTCTGCATCATGGCACAAGTTATCTAGAGTACTATTTTTGCAACATGGCACAATAAGAGCACTCTATTTTTGCATCATGGCATAATGAGAGCATTATTTTTGCATCATGGCACAAGCTATGCTCAGTAGTTGATTTTGATGTCATGCAGTCATTACTTTCAAAAAATTAACATGTCTTTTTAACTGATATCTGTTTAAACATTAAAGTTTAATCTAATTTTTGGTGTAAATACTTCATGTTATTTGCCGTTTCTTAAGGTGAACATATTTTCTATGGAGCTTTTACTGTTTTAAAGTTGCATCAGTACTTACAATAAGCCATCTGACTAAAACATTTTCTTTCTTCAAAAATAATCCTTCATTATATATATCAGTGTTGGCTATGAAAATTTCATTCTTGGTTGGAATTTTCCTGTTCTATTCTAACTGGACTGATTCTATTACATTCATATTGTGATGCATCCCCACTGTATCTGGCCTGTAAAAACTTGAACACAGCATTGGCACAAAATATGAACACAAAACTTGAATACTAGATATAAAAACAAGAGAATGATAAAATTTGAATACTATACATAAACAGGATATTAACCTTGAAGATTAGACACTAACACAGAACATTAACTCAAAGCTTGAATAATAGACATGAACACAGAAGATTGACATAAAACTTGAATTCAAGCAATGAACATGTTACCACAGAACTTGAGTATTAGACATGAATACAGAAGACTGACAGAACATTAAAACACAAAAGTTAAATACAAACTATAATCATAGAATATTATCACAAAAATTAAACACAACATAAAGACAGAAAGTTTTAGACTGACAACAATGCCATCACCAGAAATGTGATATGTATGTTTCACCACTAGTGAAAGCATGTATGATAGTAATAATCAAGACAATTTACAGTAAGCAACTTTATTGCTCAAGAGACATGATACAACTCTACAGAAATCTTATCATTAGACATGAATATAGAAGACTGACATAACTTTAACACAAAACTTAAATACAAACTATAAACACAGAATATTAACACAAAAATTAAACACAAGACATGAACACAGGTTTTAGACTGACAACAATGCCATCACCAGAAATGTGATATGTATGTCTCACCACTAGTTAAATCATGTTATGATAGTAATAGTCAAGACAATTTACAGGAAGCAACTTTATTGCTCAAGAGACATGATACAACTCTACAGAAAGCTTATCTTTTGCAAACAGCTACTTTTTAGTGTTGGAAAAGTTTACTTGGTTAAAAAAAGTAAAAATGTCATACTGAACTTAAATCTAATTTAAATACATTTACCAACAATATGGTAGATTATATTGTTACAATCACTCAACTTTAGTACTGTATCATAGAAGACTTCATTCCCTGTAAAACATTTAGAACTATATATATATATATATATATATATATATATATATATATATATATATATATATTAGTGATGGGTGCATCACAGATCACCCTGGTTTCTACAATTGGCTCTGTGAGGCTTTAAACGAAACATCTCTTGAAAAACCAAAGTAAGAGACAACAGCTATTATGGGGCAAACATTTTTAAATGATGTGGATTGTGGATTGCTGAAAATGCAACTCATTCAAGGTCACATCAAAAGATGGATGCAACAACACTGGATGAAAAGTAGTATTCCTTCACAAGTTATGCAGAGGAAAACAAAGTGACCTTAATTTAAATGATTATGTGGAATTCAAGACCTGCCAACCCTGACAAAACTGTCTCAGTAAGGCAGTTAATATTTTGTCCTTATGTTTTATCCAATTTTCAGTAAGGTGTAACAAAAATAACATAAACTGCTATTGTAAAACTGGAAAATGTATTTAAAAGTTCAGTATTCGAAACATGCAGCGAAGGTAAACATTATGTTCAACTGAAATGTTTGTAAAGGACACTTAAACCTCATTTACCACTAGCAGTCACACAAACTTCAGTTCCAAACCCAATACAATTCAATGGCTTGTTTCTATTTTTCAACTTTTAGGCCTTTTTTCCCCATTTCACATGAACATGACATGACCTTCATATCTCTGCCATAAAACATATCAAATTGATATGTGATGTCCAATAAATGCAATGGTCTCCCTTTCTGCTTTTATTTTGAAGAATCTGAATATTCCTTTTTATTTTTCTGTGCTGATTATTGACACTTTTCAGGAGGCTTAATTTCTGTTTTGTCATCAACATGCATCACTTCCTGAATGCCATTTTTACATTTTTAAAAATTCTGAAGTCAACAGTTTGATCATGCAGATGATTTCACGAAAAAATATGTGCAGTTTAAAGTGTCTGTAATGTTAATCTGGTTCCATGACCAATTCTAAGATGCAACCTGGATCCAAATCAATCACAGATAAACCAAATATCCAGATTTTTTGGCAACATTTACTTTTCATAGTTTTTGCTTTAATTTCTTAAGTCCAAGAGTTGGCAGGTCTGGAATTTACGTCAATCATTTTTTCATCAATGAAAATTGACATGCCAGATTTGGCAAAAACCAACAAAAAGAAAGTTGCACTGTGGAAACCTAAGTCCAATGACAAGCAATCAGGTTCCATAACACCTGTAAATTCTGTTGTGGAAAGCTGGGAATTAAATTTGTACACAAACTCACCAACCTTAAGCCACCAGCTAAATTTATTTAAATTTAATACATTTTGGTGAATTTATCTTGCAGAATCCCAAGTCTGTAGAGATGAGCAACCATGTGGTCATAACCCTTCTAAACCCATATGAGGCCTATCTAAGACTGACACTATGTTCATACAAAATTGGAACAGAATATGCTCACTTGTTCTTGAGCTGTGCTATTACAAACAACTTTCCATGTAAGGATAAAGCTAAATTTAGTGCCATAATCTGGTTGTTGTTGTTTGGTCGTTTTTGGGGCGTAACACCATTTTTCAGCACATGATAGGCTATACATAGCGGCCAGTATTAATGTTGGAGGAAGAAACCGGGAAATCACAGTAAAGAATCACCTACCGATGAGAAGCTACTGGCAAGCTTTCTCACATAACCTATCTGGAATGAAGCTGATGAAACAAAACCCATAAAAAGGTCCTTAGTCAAAGTGCACAACAACAGAATAAGAATGATGAATGGTTCCTGAGTGAAACTGGTTAGAAGAGTCTATTGTAGTAGAGTAATATTGATGATGGAAAAAGAAATAACTCTCAAAATTGGATCTGAAAAGGGAAAATGTTTAAAAGGCATACCTTCTTGTAAGTGTCAATTCATCTACCAAACAGCATGTAAGGACAATTCATCTACCAAACAGCATGTAAGTGGCAATTCATTTACCAAACTGCATCCAGTAATGTAATGAGCAAAGACCTATACTGGATACAAGCAACATTTCGTGTCAATATAGAAAGTTAATCATCAAAGGCCCATAACTCCATTTAAAATAGTTTACATGACAATCTCTTAAAAAGGCACAGCCAGATCAATGATGGAATGTATAAAAATTCAATAAAAATATCTTGAATGGTTCCATCGCTATTCCAGTTACAAGCCTTTGCTTCAGATATATAATACTGATGGGGCAAGATCAACAGCTCCATCAAAACTGGATCTTGAATGATGACGTTTTAAAAAGCACACCTACATGTGGTAGACAATTCATCTATCCATGACATCCATATAAGTATATGCATTACAGAACATGGCTGATTACAATTAGCCTGAATAAACGGACAAACAGGAGGACAGACAGAAAAGGTAACTACTAATGGGCACCAGCATCTTGATGTGATACCATAATAAATGTTTATAAACTTAAACTATCCAAAAACTTGGATTGGTAAAGTCATTAATAATGTTTAGTACACATTTAGTTTTAATAGACAATATGATTCACACTATCTTTCATCATGTCCAAATGTATAGCAAAAAAGGCTAATCAGAACTAAGATTGGCATTAATTAGAGATTACATCATATTTGTACATAACTATTCTGGCACATGTCAACATAAACAATTAGGTCCCTTTCCTATAATACACAAATGACACAATACGGTCATGCTCAGGGTGATAACCTTTTACAGGCAATTACAGTATTTTTCAAGAAGTACACTTATGTGTACATAATTCAGCAAGGAAGTTCATTTATTATCAACTCCAGGTATTAACAATCCTGATCCAGGAAAGCTGCTATCAATGGGATATTAGGGATTGTTTAACCATAATATAGTTATGCCAACACAGGACCTCAGCTATTATGTTTGATGCATGAGAGATGTACCTATCACCAGTGAGGAGTATATAGTATACCTACTAAGTCTGAGGTTCAGAATTGATAATGAATAAAGGGATCATAGAATGAATTATACTAATGGTAATAAAATGTTTTAAATACATTAAAAATATTATCTTTCACCTTAAAAGCATACTGAATAGCTTATAGAACTTTTTATTAACATATTCTGCAACTTGACATTTAAAAATGCTAATCGCTTTGACTCCTACTTAACATAAAATCAGATGGACAAGCAATCCACATGTGTTACTTTTATGGTCCCTTTCACTACTGTACCCTTACTGCTTAAAATAATCTGAACTATGTTTCCAAGTTTCTTTTTTTATATGTCATTACTAAAATTATATCAAAATTTCCACACTATTTTACTGTGAGTTATTTAACTGATGTCTGGGACAACTTTCTGGGCAGATAGCTACTATAATATCTAATAATTAATCTAAACAGTCTCCCTAGCAAAATAAAACTGCCAATAAAAGTCACTTGATATATACCTCATTTCTAATTTTAGCAAGCTGATATTAATTGTTACTAATTTTAGTAATATAAACTATATTTAGTAACACACAATGTTATGTCATAAACATATGCTGAAATTCTTCAAGTCAAAAATAAACCCAGCAAAAAAAAAAAAAACAACAAAAAAAACAGAAGATGATATTATTCCAAGATAAGCCATATGTTCTGAATAACATTCACAAAATGCTTGGAAATTTCTAATCAAAATGGTTTTTTTTTTCATGTGACAAGCCCCACCTTATTTCTTAAAAAAATACACTATATGTGGTTTCTTCAGCTTACTGTCAGAGAAATAATATATTTTTAAGTGATACGATGATAAACTGGAAGAAAGTGATCACATGAAGCATCAGAAAAAGTCAGCAGCTTTGGCTCTCAGACTTTTTCCTTTCTTCTTTAGAATCACTGGTGTAGACACATAAGATGAAAGTTTCTGACCCTTTAGTCTGGGTACAGGATTAGGAGTTGTGCTGATGTTTGGTGAATTTATACAGGAAGCTATTACTGGTGATTTTAAAATGCCTTGTTCTGGTTTCCGATCAGGATTGAAAGGGACGACTGGACTGACATTCAAACTCTCTTGATAACCTGACAACATAATGAAAAAATAAATGAATCATTTAAAAGGAAATACTGTCAGAGTAAATCATACACAAATGGAAGACAGATGACTTTACATTCACCATAATATACATGACTGAATTCTCTAATTGTTCACAGACTACAGGGATAAAACTTGTACCACATATGAAAAATTCTGAGTCTTTGGGACAAATAAAACTATATTTCTGAAGACTTGGATTTCTTTAAATCATGTCTTCAAAATACTAGAAGTCAAGTGGTTGGAGAACTTTCTCCTGCCCATAGCCCATTTCATACCAGATTAAACCGAGTTGCTCCGTAATTATCCGAAAAACCTCTTGAGTCACTTTATACTCCAGCCAATCAAACGCTGGTAGGCATCTGTACATAACAAAATGGCATACATTGTTGTTTAGAGGTATCAGATTAAAACAAATTAAGAAATGCCCGCTACCTGCCGGCTAAATGCCGGGGACTTCTGCAGCTTTAACATAAAAAAATATTCCAGGTTTGTTATACTGCGGAATAATACGAAAAATTCCTTTTATTGGTAAATGAAACTCGATTTATGAAATGCGGTGTTATGGTAAAAAAAGGATAAAATTTTTAACATCGACACCGTTTCCATACTCGCATGTACATGTCCAGATGTAAAACAGCTCATAGCTACTCTCTCGTATGGTTCTAAAATCCAGAAAACAAGACAGGATGGTTCCAATATTATATTTCTTCAATATATGTGGCATCATCGCTGTTGAATAGGCATTTTTCAACTATAAACAAAGCTGAAGTAGTTGGAACAGTTGATGCTAATGCTTAATTGTCCGCCTTGTTTTGACCACTAGTCAGGTCCCCTGCTTAGTATGCTCCCTGCAATGCACTCTGCTATAGTATGCTAGGGAGCATACTAAGCAGGGGACCAGACTATTTGCCTACCAGCTATCGATTAAATATTGCGGTCAGTTGACATCCCGCCACGTGATCAAAATTCCCAGCAAATTACAAAGTTCGCCGAAGTCTCCATAAAATGGTCTATTACTGACATTTTATTTCAACACGGTTTAGTATCAAGCAAACTAGAGTACAATCAAATTGTTATTGATCTGAAACATATGACATCTAATATATTTACCACATGCAATCTAACTGGTGATACAAATTTAAGATTTTTAGATTTTAAGAACACTCACTGGCACATGAGAATAACAAGATCTATCTTATATTTACAGTGGTAGCTTTCATCACATTCTTAAAGAATTAAATGGATAAATTACCCATTAAACATTTCTGGATATTTATCCAAATATAAAATGAAACGTATAAAGAATAGTGTACTCCCATACTACCATTCATACTACAAAATAATTGTATTCATAAAGGACACATTACTCCAATCCTACCATTCAAACAAGGTATAGTACATTATAATGTTGTTCATAGGAAAATAGGTGGACTGCCTTATGAGGTGTTTATGAGTTTTTTATATGCAATCTTTCTGTTAAATTATGATATCAAGACCATACCTGCTTCATAAAGAGAGTTCCTTCAAGTGTTTTATAATGAGGCTGTAATGTATTTGTAAGTCTTAATTTTTTATCATTTCAATCCCTGTACAAGGACAATTATTTTAGTTTCTAGTCCCATAAGCAGGATGAACTGTATGAAATTTGGTTTACATGTAGGTTTCAGTGTCAGCATGGACTGGAAGTTAAAACACTGAAAGATACCCAAATTCTGAAATTTGAAAAATACCCAAATTCTGAAAGCTGAAAGATACCCAAATTGTTATCTTAACTACATCAGAAAAGAATCAAGTAATTGTAACATCATGGACAGTCACAAGTTGTAGTAAGTATAGTGTGCAGCAGCATGTCAACACATCCATGGCTATATAATGCCAATTAAATATTTAGTGCTAAAGGGATATTATAAAAGTTTTGAAAAATGTTAAGGAAAAAAAATCCTTCCAAATAAACATAAATATGCAAATGTAGTCCTTTTTAGGAAAGGCAAAGATCTTCAAGTTTGAAAATTTCTAAAATCTTCAGGACAGTACACCAATTGAAATCAAAGCAAATATTTTCTGGTAGAAAAAAAAATGCACAAGTAATTTTAAAAACTATATAAAGAAAACCAAAAGTTTAAAAGATTGAAGATTTTAAGATCAAAATGGGTTATATAAACTGTTATTTTTGAAAGTCCAATATTTCATCTGACTGAATATCATCAGAAAGAGGCTTGATTGAGCCAACATAATAAAATTTAAAAAATAAGTTGAAAGTTGATGATACATTTTACAAAAATGCTCTCCAGTTAAAGTGATCACTGGCAACATTCATGTTGTTATCAAAGTTCAAGATAAGAATTTAATAATTATAGTCTTATGGTTTGGAACTAATTATAGCTTGAAAAATTTGACTAGATATTTTGTTGTTGTTGTTGTTGTTGGGCTTAATGCCATTTTTCAGCACACGATAGGCTATTCATGGCGGCCAGTATTAATGATGGAGGAAGAAACCGGGAAATCACCGGAAAGAACCACCGACCCACGAGAAGCTACTGGCAAGATATTTTGTAAACACCATACAACAAAAATTTACAATACTGACAAACTGACTTTATTCATCAAAACATGCTTTTACATTCCGGTAAATTAAATAATATGTACACAAATGAAAGGAATACTAAGAGTCACTGATGATCATTGTGATCTGAATTAATAAATCTTTAGAGATTCGAGGAGTTCCATACTAATTATATTGTGACTATAGCATGCTCCGGTATAAAATGAATACAGATAAAACACAATCATGGTGGGGCTCCCAAAATTTCATATATATTTATTTTTCTCGTCCAGGGAAAAACTTTGTTTCTTAAAAATATGGAAAAGGCAAAGTTTATTCTCATTTTAGTGAAGAGGTTGCATATGAATATACAATTTTATATGCATTTTTCTTGCATATGAAAAACTAGTGTTTTCTTCTTAAAACTACAAAAAATAATGTGTAAAAAGTTTATTCAGGAATTGCACAGGGCTTCGCCAATGTCACAAATTGCAATTTTTGCTTTCCTTATGGTCGGCAAAATATACCATCTGGCCATTTTTTATTGGTGACATTATTGGCTGTGTAATCTTGTATATAAAATCAGTGGTTTGGAGTGGAGAAATTCAGAGGCCCCATAAAAGGAAGGCACAAAGTTCATATATAAATAATGCGCTGAAATTTATCTGTTGTTACATAAACAAATTGTCAATATTGACAAACCTTCTTAACAGTGCACTGTTATATCATAATCCACTTATGTCGACATCTAGCTGTCTGTCTTGAGATATCATCCACTTTTTCAAATTTACAATTCTGGTAGCAGAGATTGACTGGACATGGCATTATCTCATCCATCTTTCATTAGATTTTCACTTAGAATTAAATCCTCCAGAACAGTCACATTTTCTGTAGTAATCCCTGTCATCAGACCAGAACATCTGCATTTCTATTGTCAAATGATCCTTTCTTTAAATTTCTGATGCATGCATGGAAGGCAGTTTCACTCCACTACCACAAATTATGCAGTACAATATTTTTGATGTTGCTACCACATTAAGAAATAGGCATTTGTTTGGTTCTCCAAAACTGTCCTTTAGTGGCGACTTAAATAGCACATGCACCCTTCATAAAAAAGCCAACTACAATCTTCAATAAAAAAGAACCTTTCTTCAAAAGAAGTCTGTACCAAACTTAAATAAAAGCAATGGAATCTGATGGATTGTTTCATCTTCCAATGTGACTGGAACACTTTTACTGTGCAGTGAAAGTTTCCTTTTTACAGGAAAAAAGTTTATGTTTGCGAACTCTACTGACAGTTCTTAAAATGCTAATTTTTACTGACTTGCATATTTTCAATGGAATTACTTATATTGTATATTCAAAGTATGTGACGTGATTCATGGGTGAGTACACAGTGTTGATACTTTATTCATTGCTACACATTAGACATGTATATATAATAAGTATACACATATATATACCAATGTGTGGTTCTCTGAATAAAGTAAAATATTTTATATGCTTTCTCAGTTTTCACTTCAGGTGTATTTCTCATTTAATATGCATTAACTGAAGATGATAACCGTGTCAATGGAGCACATATTTTTTGTGCCTGCATTTAGTACCCACCCACCCCACACATTTTTTGGGTACACACATCATTTTCTTCAGCTAACTGACCTGGTTGCCTATAACACAGTTCGGTCTATAACACAGTCGACTTCTATGGTTCCCAACTACTGTGTTATAGCAGGGTCACACTGTATTCACTCCAACTGGCTTTATGGTTGAAAGAAAGCTAAGTTTATGGTGTCTTGATGTTGTTGTGTTGTTGCATTATGTCATGGGTATTGTCTTCATACTGGCAAGAGTACCAACAAAGGGTATTCGTATGACTTACCCCCACTCCCATATTTAATACTCTTCTATGTAACAATGGTTTGAATGACCAGTGGCACTCCATGATCTGAACTTTTCATCAAAGTATACTGTCTTGAATCAAACATAATTTACAAATATGATTTATTTCCTTTTAGAATTACCATGACTGTGACCTCTGACATTAGACCTCATCAAGTATTGTTGTTTTCACTAATTTAAGTGCAAGCCATCCAATATTACTCTCCAAACCTTTCTTTTCTCTAATCCACAATAATCTTGACCAAACTCAGTAGGCTTCAACTACAATTAATGCTAGCCCTCAACAAACTTTGGAAAATCAATGGACCTTTTTAGTTCTTGATGGTGTCCATCAACACACTTTGGAAAATCAAAAGCCCTCTTCCACACTTAACGTTAACCCTGCACAAACTTTGGTCAAGGTACTTATTTTAAAATTCAAGTTAGTTTCCAAAAAATTCTTTTCTTTCATTCAATGATCTTGATCCTTGAACCCCAAAATTAATATGCTTTTGTACTCATAATGGATATTCTCAACAAATTTTGGTGAAGGAAAACTGTTGATAGTTGAAATTGTTATGCAGAAATCATTTTTCCTTCTTTAAATGAGCTTGACCTTTGACCCCAAAATCAATAGGCTTCCTCTTCACCTCAGGTGGAAGCTATCCATTAAGTTTTGTAACTGTAGCTGTTGCAAAACTTGAATGATAGTACAATTTATTCATAAAGTCTGAAATAAGCAGTTGAGAGATTAAGCATAAACCATTAAAGTCACAGTGACTTAGAATGGACTAAATTAACAGGTTTCTCCATTTTCCAAGAGCAAGTCATCCACAATGATGGTAAAGAAGTGGTGAAGTCCAAAACAAAAGGTATTGTTCAGATCCATTCTTCTTTCTTTCAGTCAGTGGCTGTGAACTTCAACCTTCTGACCCCAGGGAAGAGCCATCCACAAAAAAGGGTAAAGTTGCATGGTCTGGAACTAAAGTTCTTTTGTTGAAATCAAAATGCATGAACATGAATAATGCCAAAGCATAATATAATCTGCTCCCGTATCAGGTGACACTACAAAAATATTATTTTTAATCTTTTATTGATCTTCTTGAGGTTTAACCCTTTCATCACGGCAAACCGCATATGCGGTCCAGGGGAAGTAGTCCGTCAACACTATGGACCGAGTTTTCGGTCTGGGGCAGTGTTCTTTGTTAACGTTATAGTACCCGACTAAATATCTTTCGGAATACCTCAAATAACTTCCATCTGATAATGTAGATGTTATATTTGGATTATCTCATGAGTTTAGCTAGAAATAACGAACAAAGTAGGAACTTTTAACGTGTTTTCCGAATGCTGAAATTTGTATCCAAAATGGCGGCGTTTGAAGGATTTTTTTTTAGAGGAGGGTTTTCGGAGGATTTAAATAATTTTGACCTGATAAATTTGTTTGACAATGAGGGAAGACATATGGAGAGACAATGGAATGCACTTGTGGTTGACAGTGATGACAATGAAGATGACTTTGAAGGTTTTGAACCAGAGGAATTGTACGCTCCACATGGTTTTTTTTTTGGACGAAGCCCAAAAACCAAAGAGATTTGTTTCAGTTTTCTGACAGAGTTGGGCACACCCGAGAGTTATATGGCTCCAGGAAGCTTCGGATTATTTTCAAATATTCTATTCAGATGAAGTTTTTGGAAAAATTGTCCGTTTAACGAACTTCAATGCGACGATCAAACGTGGCAGAGGCGATATAGGTCACTTAGGTGTGTGGACAGATCTCACCTTGGAGATCATTTTGGTTAATTTTATAGAATTTTATATATTATGGACACCATGAAAGAAAGACTTGTGTTGCTACTATGATTATTCACTAGTACATCTAGGGTCAATTGAACAAGTTTTGAGAACATTCTAAGTTTTCTAAGAGGTAATAAAATAATTGTATTTTACCTGTTGTTACCTGTTTGTACCTGCATTTTAACAGTTGTAATATATATGCACATTTTATTGAATTAGTCATAAAATTTGATTTTTAACCTTGATTTTGACACCTAATCCAGCCAGATATCTTTAACATTGGCAAAGTTATGTTGTTTCAAAGTCAACAAGGCATTTTGCTTTACAACTCCAAAGTTACTTAGTGTTGAGGACTCTATGCCTACAAATCACTTAGTGATGAAAGGGTTAAAATCTTTCGTCTTTGTTTCCAATAGTAGCTGCTAAATAGTCCTTCATGTATAAATCAGAACCAGTCACATATGAAAGGGAGAGAATGCTGAGATACATCACAATGTCTTTTGGATGAATGTATGGATAGAAGACTTTCTAAGTTCCATATTTTCTGAACAAGACATATTAACCCTGTAAAGATGTCAACGTTGGTTTCCTATTACAAATTGAGTTTTAACTGCATTGTGTCCAATGCCTAGAAGAGCAATACACAGATATGTCATCTGCCTAAAGTAGTAATACAGTGCTATGTTGGAAGCTCCCGAGTGGCTGAGTGGTCTAAAGCACGCACCATTATGGATCGCTGCCTTCTCACCTTTGTCTGTATGGGTTCAAGTCTCGAATGTAGCCAATGTCGGTATGTGAGAAAGCTTGCCAGTAACTTCTCATAGGTTGGTGGTTCATTCTGGGATTTTCCCCATGTTCTCCCTCCACCATTTACACTAGCTGCCATGTATGGCCTATCTTGTGCTGAAAAATGGCATTAAACCCTATAACAACAACACTGCTATGTCAGCTGCCAAGAGGATAGCATTTGCTGAAGAAGTATTACATTGCCATCAAAATTTTTTATCAGCTCAATGATAAGTGTCAGCTGCCTAGAGAAGCACTACAATGGTATATGTCAGCTCAATGCTACCTGACAGCTGTCTAGAAAAGAACTACAATGGCATGTGCCAGCAGTACCAAATCAAGATAAAGTGTATAAGATTTCATAACTCAAAGATGAACTCTTTTTGTCTGATCAAACTAATTCATAATCGATATATGGACATAGGACCACATGGATAGACAAGACAGCAGAAACACAATACGACCCGCTTTACAACTGTAAAGAGGGCATACAATTTAGTGTGTTTAGCCATATATAACCTCAATCCAAATGCAAATGTGGACCCAGATCTTTCATCATGTAATTTGCTGGCAGATCAGTGTCTATGCTGTTTGCTAGAAAGAAAATTTTATCATAAATTATGCTTTCCTGTAAATACTTACCCAATCACATTATTGCTAATAATTATTCTCATCACCTCCCAATTACAGCTCTCATGGAATCTTAAATGAATGTGCCTTGCCTATGTACAACATAAACATTAAAATAGTATCATGGGAACTAACTCTTAGAACATTACTAGAATTATCTCCCCATGTTATATTGGGTAAGCTACCCATATATCAGATGTTCTTATGTTTAGGACTTATGCAATGTATTACTGTGGATACTTGGATTTGCAAGGTGGGAGATTGTCCCTCCCCTTGGGGAAGAGAGAATCTGCTATTTGGCCTCTTTGATTCAACATCTCATCTTAAATTTTAAGCAGCAATTGAGATGGTGGCAAAATGTTCACATCTATAGTATACTGTTCTTCCTGCAAAGCTGTCTAGAATTGTAATTGACAGCAAGGTATGAGCAATCTTGGGAGGTAGAGAGGTTCATGGAACAACCCCTACAATACAGTCAACTGACTCATTATTCAGGTAAAGGCTCAGGACTTGGACATTAAAACTTTTCTAATGCACTGTACCCTGCCTTTCAGCGGCATCCACAGTACAAAGGACTAGGTCCCTTCTGATGCACTGTACCGTGCCTTTCTGCTGCATCCATACTACAAAGGACTAGGTCTTTTCTGATGTACTGTACCTTGCCTTTCTGCTGCATCCATAGTACAAAGGACTAGGTCCTTTCTGATGCACTGTACCCTGCCTTTCAGCGGCATCCATAGTACAAAGGACTAGGTTCCTTCTAATGCACTGTACCGTGCCTTTCTGCTGCATCCATAGTACAAAGGACTAGGTCCTTTCTGATGCACTGTACCCTGCCTTTCAGCGGCATCCATAGTACAAAGGACTAGGTTCCTTCTGATGCACTGTAACATGCCTTTCTGCTGCATCCATAGTACAAAGGACTAGGTCCCTTCTGATGCACTGTACCCTGCCTTTCTGCTGCATCCATAGTACTAAGGACTAGGTCCCTTCTGACCAACATGCACAAGTTCTTCAAAGAATATTCAATATGCCAGATACATGTCCCAACAGTGTCTACTGCAACCTTTAATCTTAAATTATTTCTAGTAGATGCATTTAGTTGCTGAAAAGTAAGTTTAATTACAATGATAAAGGACTATATCATGTAACAAACTAAAATAGTGCAGAGTGCACAACAATTGACATGCAGAAGTTATACCCTGCAAAAACAAAACAAACAAAAAAATTAATTTGGCATGCAAACATGAAAGAATCGCATGGCTTGTGATTAAATCCAATATAAAGGGAAAATATGCAAAAATAATGATAAAAAACAAAAACTGTTTTGTTGCTCGATATGCACTCCACTTACAGGTTATTACTGCATATGTCAGGGCCTGAAAAATTCCTTTTGACAAACTGATCTAGGACCAGTTGGAACATGCACCTCCCAGGTCCAGATAGGATATGGACTGGTAAACAAACAAGTTAGACACGCAAATATTTCCTACAAAGCAATAACATTATCAAAAGACAAGAAGAAAAAAAAGAAAGCAAACTGAAAATTCAGATGACTTGACACAGGTGCCTACTGGGAACGTAACTATGGATTTGAGGAAAGATGTATATCAATAATTGTTAATGTAATTTTGTCCCATGTCTAGACAATTCTTCTGACGACTGTTAAAAGCTAACTCAAAGACAGAAAAGTTTTCCAGCTCTAATTACTACATATGCAATGTCAAAACAACATTCTAGCCTTTTCTTCTGATCTTGAGCAAATGGACTCCTGATAAGGTGTGGGTTACAGTTGATTTACAAGAAATAACCTTTTTGGTTCAAATAATATGCTCTTTGCTTGTTTTATGTGCGATCATAGATCAGTTCTTCCAGTGATCCTTTAAAGTCCAAAAATGCTATTTTTTATCATAATTTGCATCGTTTTTAGACCTGGAACATTCAAACTCTGCAACATATCCTGTAGTTGACAAATTTTCTGTGATTTATTATTGCCAGTAAATCCACATTCCAAACTCATATTTATCTATATGGAACATGTGACAGTCCACAACCTCATATTTATCTATATGGAACATATGACAGTTCACAAACTCATATTTATCTATATGGAACATATGACAGTCCAGTACTTTGATGCTTAGTTTTTGCTGTGCTTGAGAACAAATACACTTATGACTGACGAAGATCAAACACACACTGATGAACCATTTATTGCAAGCTAAGTTGCAGATTTTCCAAAGCATTTTACACTACCAGTCTCTTACTACTGATTGGCTTCAGTCTAATTTTCAGGCCCCAATATGCACAATCTAGTATCTTGAGTGGATAAAGTTGTTTTGACATGTGGCTGGCAAGTTTGCAAGTGGTTATTCCAAAATAACTCATCCAGCAGATATCGAACAACAGATATACAATAACATTTTTATTATGCATTCTCATCTACATCTATCATCAGTTATCAAGTCCCTTGATATTACAATATGGCAAATAATTTTATTCCCATCTCAACATCATCTCTTCATTCTTGATGCATGTGATTATATCTGGCAAGTCAGATGACATCGTAATATAAGAGTTGGATGATGTCAAATTGAAGACATGCATCTATGTCAATGACATATACCACTAGACATATGTATTCTTCAGTTACCTCTAATATTAAGTTGATGGCAGAAAATGAGAGTATATAATAGAAATAGCAACCTGTTATGATGACCATAACAAGAAACATTATTGATCTTTCATCATCTAACTTGCTTTAGCAGGCGAGACAAAAATTTAGTGACTTCCATTCAAGAAGAAAACTAGTGCTATTCTGATTAAACAATCTGGTTGAACACTAGTCACTTCTGGTAACATGCCATATTAAATAAATTATGAATTCTGTTATAGATTTTAGCTGAAATTCCATTTTGTGCCTTTTGTAATGTTTTGACTTCATGATTTCTTACAAAAAAATGCCAGTTATAGCAAAATATCCTGTGGACACATTAATTTTTAATCAATCAATTCCAAGCAATGGCTGATGATCAATCATGAAATACTCAACAAAAGTACCAACCGACAGCTTTGTTTTTCTTCATATTAAAGCTGACTCTTTTCTTGCTTGAATCTATCAAGGATGTATCACTGTCTTTCTTCTCCTGAAAAATGTTTAACATTTTCTACAGTCAGTCACACTAAAAACATATGTTCAATCAATCAAAATACCTAATGTAAACACAAGAAAAACACTCATGCATTCAAAGAGCAACCTTGTATGATTAAAAGCCAAGTTTACTACACTAAGAAAGACAGAAAAGAGGTCACAGCGATAACTTAAAAAGTCGACCAAGGACATTGTGAAAGAAGTAAAACACACAATAACGCTGAAGGAGAAAGCATAAAGCCAAACACAAACCTAATTTTAGTTCTGATATTTAAAAAATAATACTGTATAAACATATAAATATCACAACTACAGCAGGAATAACTCTCCAAAAATGCATTTTTTAGGATGAAAAAAAATTATGTTGGTGAAATCAAGTAGGACTGAAGCACAAGAAATAACAATTATCTCTGTCAAAGAAGTCATTCTATGAATTCAAATTTTGAGCAAAATATTTCTTCCATAGAGTGTATATTTGGAGTATGACCACTACCACTGAAAATACATCTCTATGAAGTTAACTTGAAGCTAAAGAAAAAAATTGCAAATGTCTGCCCATATTTGTGTAGGGAAGACTAGACTGATTTCCCTTTGGATATATGGACTGGTACCAAATCCTGTCTATTCTTCAGTTACTACTGATGAGGAATTGATGCTCTGACAGTAGGATGTAATTTGGGGTTGGGAGGTCAGGAGGATGCAATATGATCAGGTAAGTATTATCTAACAAATATTTTTACTTCAGAAATTAGTTTCTTCAAATACGTTACCTGACCATAACATCTATACATAATATCTCTGATAGAAAAATACAGGCTGGTGCAGTGACTCCATATGCCCAGATATGACAGACTGGGAACCAACCCTGTAAATCAAGCAGATAGGCTCCATCACTGCCAAATGATCGGGGAAGGTTATGATAATAAAACTTGGAGGCAAAATCTCCCACCATCCCAGTCTGTATCATATTTGTTAAGGAACAGCTGTGCTGCTCCTGGTGACTACCCTGGAACAGCTGTGCTGCTCCTGGTGACTACCCTGGAACAGCTATGCTGCTCCTGGTGACTACCCTGGAACAGCTGTGCTGCTCCTGGTGACTACCCTGGAACAGCTGTGCTGCTCCTGGTGACTACCCTAGAACAGCTGTGCTGCTCCTGGTGACTACCCTGGAACAGCTGTGCTGCTCCTGGTGACTACCCTGGAACAGCTGTGCTGCTCCTGGTGACTACCCTAGAACAGCTGTGCTGCTCCTGGTGACTACCCTGGAACAGCTGTGCTGCTCCTGGTGACTACCCTGGAACAGCTGTGCTGCTCCTGGTGACTACCCTGGAACAGCTGTGCTGCTCCTGGTGACTACCCTGGAACAGCTGTGCTGCTCTTGGTGACTGCCATGGAACAGCTGTGCTGCTCCTGGTGACTACCCTAATTTGATGAGCTGAAACACAATGCACAATAGTTTCACTTGATCTTGAGTTAGTTCTCTAAATACAGAGCAAAAAGCTAATCACATTCAAGACAATACAGCCTGATATGACAAACTGACCTTACCTTATTTCAAACATATAAAAAAGCAAGACCTCATCCTCTTTCTAGTGGTTTAGTTTTGGTTAAAGAACCATCTCAAAGACCTCACTGGGTATGTAGATAACCCTGTGGTGAAGGATCTAGCAATGACTGGTTAGCCATGAAAGAGCATGTTCTTTGCAGTGAAAGCAAGGTCTGAGTGAAATCAAGCCATCATTACCAGCAAGTCGCTCTAGCTATAGCAAGTCGTATAGCTAGAGTAACTAGGAAAGGTTTCATAAGAGATATGAGATATGCCAATGATGCTCTACATAGTGGTTTAAATGGGAAATTATTCAACATTGCCAGAACCCATGGTAGATTCAAGTTAGAGCAAAAAAGTCAGGGCCTATATTTATGATAGGTAAAAGTTGTCAAGTTAAAGAGGTCTTTGTTTTTTTCTATATCTTTCCTTCCATTATAATGATTCAAGTCTCCTATCATGCAATGGTAACCATTTATAGTGATGGGTGCTAACTTCAAGCTCAGTTATGGATCATCTTGCCTCTGTCTGCATGGGTTCAAGTCTTGGGTTTGGCCATTGTGGGAATGTGAGAATGCTTGCCAGTAGCTTCTTGTGTGTTGGTGGTTCTTTCTAGGATTTTCTTCCACCATTTATACTTGCCACCATGTATAGCCTATCTTGTGCTGAAAAATGGCATTAAAATGCACAACAATAACATGGCCTCTCCTGTGGCCTAATGGTTAAGAGTGTCTACCTTGGATGTTGGAGGTTGTGGGTTCAATCCCCAGCCAAGTTATACAAAGGTTTACAAAATTGGTACTAACAGTTGCCTTGCTTGGTGCTCAGCATAAAGAGGTTAGTGTTAGGACTGGTCAGCCAGATGTCAGGATAATGTGACTAGGTGGGACATCATGCTACATGGCTGTGGCATGATGCCCCAGTGCTAGACATCAATATACACTGCCACACTGCAGACATCATAGATATGTTAAAGCTTCGTAAAAAATCCAGATCACACACACACAAACTCCTTCAAAATACACCCCCAAAAGTTAGCCAACAGAGGCAATGAAGCTTTAAGTTAAGACATGTCCATTTCTTACACCATTAATTATTTTGTTATTTCTGCTGAGTACTGAAAGCAACTCATATTCATCAGTAACTCCAACTACCACATTCTGTACAATAAATATTTCCTTGCATGTCTAAATTTACCTTGTTCATGAGATACAGTATAAAAATTCTTTGTGATACCCTCTGACCATGGGTAGATTATTAACTTGTCTAAGACAAAGGATGGCTAAATCTACATGCTTAAATTTGGGTAAATTTACAACTAATATTTCTGGAAATAAAACCAAAATTATAAGATGTCTATGAAGTCAGTTTAATAAAAATCCATTCATGCTTGTTTGCCTTTTTAAGTACATAGACCTTTTATTTAAAAGTCAAAGTCAGATTGTTGACTATCAACTTGTTTATGGGAAAGGAAGTCACTATGTTTATAACATTTTTAAACTACAAAAATGCAACCAGTCTGACTTGTCTCCATGGCCAATTAGGTCTGGATTCAAAACTCCTTCATTAACTTCACTCAAAAATCCAAACAAGTTAATGCAACCTTTCATACAAGAGGAGTGTTGATAATAAGATTTTTTTACATGGCCACTGTGTGCTATGTTTGATGTCAGGTGAGCACTATTTTCATTCAGAACCAGTTATAAATTTCTACAATATATTATAGTGAAAACTCCAAGCCAATATGAAAATCCATTTTCAGGTTGGCCATCAAGGCATCCATTTTGGAGGCTGATCAGCATTAATTCAATATAGGAACTGATATATATTGAAAGAAAGAAGCTACATTTTGGGGTGGAGTGGAAGGTGGAATGGAATTTAGCGATGCAGCACCAATAAACATGTTAACTGAAACATTTTAAAGTATGTGTAGACATTATTTACCACTAGTAAAGCTGCACAAACTTTTGTTCCAAACCCTATACAACTCAATGGCTTATTGCAATCTCTCAACTTGACGTAATTCTTTGGTAATTAGTTTCCATTTCACGCAAAGACAGCAATTATAACTCTCGTCACTAGGCATACTCAAATTGGCCCGATAAGCGTAATTGTGTCATTTCCAGCTTTTATTCACAAGAATCTGAATACTCCTTTTTATTCTTCTGTGTTGATTATTAACACTCGTTTTAAAAGCTTATTTTCCATTTTGTCTTAAATATGCATCACTCTCTGGACGCCATTTTAAATTTTTTTTATAATCAACAGTTTAAACATGCAGACGCTTTACATGAACAAATAGGTGCAGTTTAAAGTGTCTTGTGTGCTACAGTAAAGACAGTCTGGTTCTCTGACCAATTTTACTAAGTATAATATGAAACCTGGATCCATATAAAACATGTATGTACCAATTATCTGGAATTTTTGACAATGATCATTTTTTTCCCGTAGTTTTTGCTTGTATGCCATAAGTCTGTATCTTAAGGGTAATTTTCGTAAGACTTATGGCAAAATCAAGAGTTGGCAGGTCTGAATCCTACCAGTAGTTTAGATGGGTAACAAAATAATAAAATTATACTAGTGATGATGATAATATGCTACTAGAAACTCAATGGATACATAACAAAGACCATCATTAGTGCTGTCATCGGGTACCCGGTTACCCGACCGTAAAGAAAAACCTGGGTATTGAAACATAAACGTGGGTACCCGTAAAAAAAAAAAATAAAAAAAAAATCGCCACACTTGCCAACCACTTCAAACTGGTGTGACAGCTATGGCTATAATTAGAAACCAGATCTCTGCTTAATATAAATAAACAATACGTTAGTCTGTTTGGATTAATAAAATTCATTGGCTTTGTGCAACAGGACAAACCGTTATCCCCAAGGCATTATATACCAAGATTAAAATGTAGCATTGTTCTACAGGTAATAAACCTCTTTGTAGACCATAACTATTGAATGTGGGTGCTAAATGATCGGTACATTGCGTGCTCTTGTAAGGAAATCCTGCTGGATATCTTTGATTTCCGAACACACATGTCAAAGAAATCTGACAATTTATATTATGAACAATTATCACCTAGACACCTTGAAATCTTTGTAAGGCCTCAAAGTAATCTCTGAGCAGCTCGTTTTTCTAGTCGACTAGCTCCGCTAATTTTATAAGTTAGCCATCATAATATACCGATATTTCTATTTTCGATACTACTACATTTTTGCCATAACTATCTTAACAATTATAATTCCAAAATAATAACACTTATGCGACTGTGTGGTCACGTGGTATAACTGGGGCACGCATTCGTGGGTAATTCAAATATGCGATCAAAAGCAGATGAATAAACGTTGTCTGTTCTAACAAGGACTTATACTTTAAAAAAGGCGATTGTTCTAAAGCTTTTAATGCGGCTGATCACGTTGATCATTAAAAGTTGGATTATACCTACCATCTGTGTACAAAGGTCATTCTAAATAAATTTATTAACAGCATGCAGTCAGAAAATTCAGTTATGTCGGTGTGGACGAATCAAACTGAGTAGTACACGGTTAGCCTCTATCACCATAAAAAAAAATTAAAGAAATGTAGATAACAATTAGTTGATCTATGGTTGTACATGTCATTCATGTGCTAACTGGTACCCATTAAAATTTGCAACGAGTACTCGGGTTGGTTTTTTCATGATTTTTGACAGCCCTAGCCATCATAATAAGTCTGGTTAATGACCGGCAGAACTAGAAGCAAAGGCATGACCATTCACATTGGACCCAAAGTAACTGAATGAGGATTTTAAGAATTACTATGGTCTGATGCTACATCCCCATTTGTTCGTACCCCTTACCGATTTTAATAACTAAAACATTTAATGTGATAAAAAGTGCACAGAACTAAGTCAATTGAATCATTGATTTATAAGTTCTAACCTGACTGTGACCAGAATGGCACTAGTATTGGCAGCCCCATGCACCTTTATTGCTTAATGGACTTTCCATACTAACACGGTGCCATATTCCATACACTATGGGGTAGTTTATTTCCATCTGACAACATGACATAATTTATCCTATTTGGTAATTGCCAGATAATTCAACAAATTACCATAATGTTGACTTTGGAATTATATTCCTTTGCACACTTAAACATATTAATGAAACCGCTTGTTAAATCCACATGAAAGGCAAATTTTCTTGTTGTCAGAGATCTCAGAATCACTTAATTACGTGTATTTGGATGCAAAGTTTTGATTTTTGCTGCAAGGAGGAAACTTTTGTGGCAAAATAACTGAAGCAATGATTTTATTTTAGTTTGTTGCTGACTTTTTGGATCAAAGATCGACGTCATGCTTTGATGAAAGTGCATGTGTTTTTAAAGGCTCTGCTAAAAGCTTCCTTTGAAGGACAAAACAAATACCCATTTCTTATTGCTGCGGCAACATCAAATGTAGAATATTGGCACAATGTTTTAAACAAAATTTCATTAGTTTATATCGGTGCTTCAGTGGCAATCAGTTTTCATTGAAGTGCAGCAAAACTATTTTTTCTGGTTTTTTTTTCTTTTCTGTTTTTTTTAAATTGCTGTCATGTGGTCGACTGTAGTCATTTCACATTTCCGCTCTCTGAGGTGGTCGATTGTAGCTAATCAGTTGCATGGCTATTTCATTATATTACAACAAACAGTATCAAGGCCAGATATCTGCATAAGTGGATTATGACATAATTAACTGTTAGGGTGGTTTGTCAATATGAAATAAGTATTTATTTATGTAACAATTGATTCCATTACATTTTTATATCTAAGTTTGCGGCTTCCTGTCATGGTGCCTTTGAATTTCTCCACTCCAAACTCACAACTGTTACACCATTTTTATCAGCCAAAAATGTTGTATCCAAAAATATCGCCAGATGGTATATCTGGTTGCCAATATGTAGTAGTAGTTGTTGGGCTTAACGCCATTTTTAGCACACGATAGGCTATTCATGGCGGCCAGTATTAATGGTGGAGGAAGAAACTGGGAAATCACGGGAAAGAACCACTGACCCACAAGAAGCTACTGGCAAGCTTTCTCACATATCTACATTCGCCGAATCCTAGACTCGAACTCACGCAGAGGTGAGATGGCAGTGATCCATAACGGACAGTGCTTTAGACCGCTCAGGGCCCCGGTTGCCAATATGTTGTTGTTGTTTTGGGGCTTAACATCATTTTTCAGCACATGATAGGCTACACATGGCGGCCAGTATTAATGGTGGAGAAAGGAACTGGAAATTCGTGGAAAGAACCACCGATCCACGATAAGCTACTGGCAAGCTTTCTTAAATATCCACATTCGCCAATATGTAAAACATAACTGCAATTTGCGACATTGGCGAAGACCAGCGCAATTACTGTTATTTAGTTTCCGGTTGTTGTCGTATAAATATTACCTGTGAACTCGAAATCAGGGGACTTGGACATAATGCCATTTGCAATTTTAGACAAGTCTTTTGTAATTAAATAGACAAATGATGAAGATTTCAATGAGATTCAGAATTGTGCTGAAGTTGCTATAACTGATAGTTTGGATGTGACCGTAGCCAAGTGCAACTTTTGCTGGTGGGACTCCTATTTTTACCAAATTAGGAGTCATGGACTCCTAATTTTAAAATCCTAGCGAGACCTCTGTGTTTTCATTCTTTTCCTTTGCTTGATTTGACATTGTAAATATCGGAAGCAGACGACATATGTACATTTTTAGTCAAGCATAGAACCCTTTGCTGAAGATGGACTTGTCCAGGAACTGGAAATGGGTCTCAGGCATGTCCGTCTATAATATTGAAAACTTCCATTAAGCATGAAACACGTAGACCATGATGTTATTATGGCCATTCTACTCAGTTTGGTTAGAAAATATAAATCAATGAATGAATCGACTAAGTTCATTGCACTTTTTTATCAAATTAAAGGTTTCCATTATTGAAATCAGTAGGAGGTACAAACAAACGGGTTAACAAACTCAGACTATAGGTTTGTTCAGGAGTCATTGACATCAATACAAAGGATTTAGTTAGGACAACAGTGATCACATGCATGTGCTAACAAACAGATGGTGAATGATGGAAAATGGACAACAGGCCATTGCACAAGCTTGGAGGCAGGAGCCAAGTAGAAATTGAAAACATTCAACTCTAAGATACTGACTCAATTCAAGCCTTTCTAACAATAAATGTACTTATGATTTACCTTAGCCTGCTTCGCAGCAAACTTCTTGAAAAGAGCCTTCTGGACATATGCTATGGGAATGTTGGCTTTTTCAAACCTAGCAAATGCAGACATCGGTGTTTTCTTCTCTTCAGAATCTGCCGATCCTCCCTTGAACAATGGAGTGCCTTTCAAATTACCTTTAAATTTTTTATTAGGTACATATATCTCTATTTCCCCTTTCTCAAGTGGGACATCAATACCTCTTGATACAGGAGTACTTTTCAGTTTTGTCACATCAATACTGCTTGATACAGGAGTACTTTTCAGTTTTGTCACATCAATACTGCTTGATACAGGAGTACTTTTCAGTACTGTCACATCAACACTGCTTGATACAGGAGTACTTTTCAGTATTGTCACATTCTTATTGGTATCAACACAATTAATATCAGCTGTGTTACTTAGTTTCGAGTCAACATTCACATCATGCTGTTTGGGACTTTTCTTTCCTCGACACTTTCTGCTGTCCTTTTTCGATGTTGTACCTGTTTTAAGCTCCTTCTTTGCCTGGTCATTTAGAGAAGTACTGGAATTCTCTCTTAACACTGGACAGTCTTTTTTCTGTTTTTTACTTGGACTTGGACTGTCTTCATCCCAATTTGATGAGGAATTCCCATCTTCAGTGGGTCTCACTTTACTTCTCATATCCTTTACTGCCTTCAAAGACTGAATTGCGCTAGATTCAACAATTTTTCCAGCCTTATTTTTTGTAGTGTTATGCGATATATTTGCCACATTCATAACTGTCTTCAATTTTCTGTTAGTATTTTGGGCCTTTTCAAAAGGTGATTCTGAGCTATCTTCACTGGCCAGACTGGGATCCTGATGCTGAAAAGTTGTTATAGAATTGTTATCAATATCATTACTTTCTTTTGCTGTATCCTTTCCAGACTGATCACAGACTCTTTCAAAGGAGGTTTTCTTTTTTAATTTACTTTTTGGTTCAGTCTGAGCATCCTCATCAGTCTTACAATGGTCCATCTTCCTTTTGTTTTTCTTCCTTTTCTTTTCCTGTGCATCTGAGGACTCTAAATCGTGACTGTCACTCTTGGCACTCTCTTCAACAATGAGCTGTAAAACATTTTCCTTTGTATCTTCTCCACCCTCTGAACCTGTGAAGAGTAATATTTTATTAGTAAGATAAAGTATATAGTGCATCAACATAATTTAACGAAATACAGCCTGTCAAAGTAAAAGTATCATGCAGCAAAGTGCCATTAACTTGGAAGTATCCATTTCTATTTAAATGTGGAAAGGATCAGACCTTGGCAAATTCAATCTCTTGGTCAGTTACATGGATTACTAGCTTATGAACCAGATCTGAAGTCATACCTTATCCAAGGCCAACTGCACAGTCTGAAAACTGTCTGGTCGATCTGGTTAGAGCAGTAAAGCAGCATAATGTTACGCATGACCTGTGGTGGAGAAGCAGGTGTAGCTCTTGTTATCAACCATACAAGTCAGGACAAGACTAGCAGCTACTGGGTAATAGTATACTGAGCTGGAAGCTATTTAGCCCCAGCTCAACAGGTAATTAAATTTTATATGTAATCAATTGTGTGTCAAGTCAAGATGTAATTCATACCAATCAATCTTGTAGGCATACCCTGATAAGGAAAACGCATAATCTAAGTAGACAAAACAAGTAATTTTAGCAGAAAAAGTGTAATCCATACATAGCATAATAAAATTCAATGTGGATATGTACAAAACACATGTATATTTTCCACAATTTGGCATCAGGAAGCATCCGTTTGAACAAAGGACTAAAGTTTTATTCTACCACTAGTTGTAGTCAGTGTTCTATTAACTAATTAGCTTCCTCAATTTAGTTCTGCTGTAAAAAAGAAGTTACCTTAGAATTGGAGTTAGTAAAATGAGCTAATTCAAGGCGTCTTTGTTTTACACTATGACTAATATTAAAATCCTTTCCTCACAGCCTGTAAAGGGTGTGAAGCTACCCTAGAATGGCACTGTATTGTTATTCATGTATTCATCTCAGTCATTTGTCTGGTCTTTCAAGGTCCTGGGTGAAGATATCTACTGCCACCATGTGAAGATCCATCAGGAATGCTACTACAAGGAAGACAGACAGACAAACTGTTGGAATTAGATCTGACAGAATGGAATGTGAAGCAAAAGTGAAACAATTGATTTTATGTTTCAACATAAAAGATAACTTGCCTGGCACTTATGAAGAATGTCATCCAAGTAGTTTTGAAATTACAGATGTAGATGTGGATTGGAAATGTGATACAACTTTAATTCTCATTAGAGTAGGGGCTATATTCACATAAAACAAAGAGAATGCTCAGAATTAGTGTCTCTTTCCCTGAATGCTGACCTGAGGAATTTATGTGAAGACTGGTTGATTAAAATGTGACGGTATGATCATTAAAGCACAGGTTGAATGAAATGTCCTCCATAACAGCTTGATAAAGTCTTGCTGTCACAATTTTTCCTGAAGAGCTGGCTGACAAAGCTCAGATCTATGACTGGACAAAACGTACCATTGGCCTTGAGGTCCAAGAATAGTCTGAAATTGAATTCTGAGTTTATGTTGTGAACATTCAGTACAGCAATCTATGTGTGAAGACTTTTTTTGTTGCTGCATCAGCTCACATGGTTGTCTTGGGACGTGATGCAATCTGAACTATTGACAATGATGAAGGAAAACAAAGAAATCTGGATGCACTGCTTGATCATTTACAAAAAAGGGAAACTAAAGGTGAATTTCTCTCAATTCACAGCAAAGTGCTTTGAGTTTTCCTCACCAGATGTCTAGAAAGGATTGCATAAGCAATGGTGTGATTTTCTGAAAGATGGAGGGTGGTGGAGAAAAACTGCTGAAAGCAATTCTTGTCTCCTCATGTTGTTTTCTCTCTGATCTTTCATAACCATGTTCTCAACAAGCAAAGGATTTGAATAATAGTTTTCTTTTGGTGCACCTACATGGGTCCTTCCCATTTCTCTAATCTTTCTTTTAGAAAAAAGGGCTGGACTTTTTGTCTGTGGGCCTGGATGAGGTCTGCCTCTTTAGAAATTTGTTTCTTGACCACAACTACCTGGCCATGAAAATGGTTACAAGAAAGTGATACTTTAGAAAAGCAAATATGAATAGAAAAGCATTCCACAAACTAAATTACTGGATACTTTTAAGGCACTGACAAGTAGGTGCTGAACTGCTTGGTTAAGCACACATCACATGAAAGAGTCCCAAGTGGGACCAGCAGGGTTCTTGATATAAAGGATGTATTCAGACAGCTGAACATCATACCATAGCTATGACATAACACACCAGTTATTTGTTGTCAAGGAAAGGCTTCCAGCCAATATGCTTACATCTCTGTTGACACCACAGACATCATTGTGAAAACTGTATGACTTAAAGATAACTGGGTTGAAACCTGATGGGAGTCATCCAAGCGCCAAGATCTGCTGACACTAGAATACTGATGCAAAATAATGTATTATCAACAAGACTTTAGTTGTTATTGCTAGCTGGTCTTTCTTGACAAATCAATGATAGCTTTCTATGTAGGTGGAAGTAGTCAAAATTCTGGCAGCAAGCAAAAACATCTCTTCCATCAATGCATGGAAGACTGAGTTTTCACTGGAATTCATTAGATCAAGGGAGGAGGATGGCACCTTTGAGCATGTATCTTAAAACACACCTCTGAAGGAACTGATTGCTCTGGTGAAATAGTTTAGGAAGAACAGGGCTTTGAATCTAGCATACTGAAATAGTTCCCTCTCTAGGTTTTCATGGTGTACATTGTCTGTCTGGTACTGATACCAGGTGCCTGGGAATAGTGTATCACCAAAGTTGGCATTGGGTCTCTGGAAAGATCAAAGTTGCCTGTATACTCACTATTGGTCCAGATGGGCCACCATACAAAGATGGCAATGAGACCAGTTCTGTTTATAGTGATGGCAGAACCAAGCTGGCATTGAGCCCAAAGGTAAAGCCATGAAGACCAGTTCTGTTGATAGTGATGGCAGAACCAAGCTGGCATTGAGCCCAAAGGTAAAGCCATGAAGACCAGTTCTGTTGATAGTGATGGCAGAACCAAGCTGGCATTGAGCCCAAAGGTAAAGCCATGAAGACCAGTTATGTTCATAGTGATGGCGGTACCAAAAGCTGGCATTGAGCCCAAAGGTAAAGCCATGAAGACCAGTTCTGTTGATAGTGATGGCAGAACCAAGCTGGCATTGATCCCAAAGGTAAAGCCATGAAGACCAGTTCTGTTGATAGTGATAGCAGTACCAAGCTGGCATTAAGCCCAAAGGTAAAGCCATGAAGACCAGTTCTGTTGATAGTGATGGCAGAACCAAGCTGGCATTAAGCCCAAAGGTAAAGCCATGAAGACCAGTTCTGTTGATAGTGATGGCACAACCAAGCTGGCATTGATCCCAAAGGTAAAGCCATGAAGACCAGTTCTGTTGATAGTGATGGCAGAACCAAGCTGGCATTGAGCCCAAAGGTAAAGCCATGAAGACCAGTTTTGTTGATAGTGATAGCGGTACCAAGCTGGCATTAACCCCAAAGGTAAAGCCATGAAGACCAGTTCTGTTGATAGTGATGGCAGAACCAAGCTGGCATTGAGCCCAAAGGTAAAGCCATGAAGACCAGTTATGTTCATAGTGATGGCGGTACCAAAAGCTGGCATTGAGCCCAAAGGTAAAGCCATGAAGACCAGTTCTGTTGATAGTGATGGCAGAACCAAGCTGGCATTGATCCCAAAGGTAAAGCCATGAAGACCAGTTCTGTTGATAGTGATAGCAGTACCAAGCTGGCATTAAGCCCAAAGGTAAAGCCATGAAGACCAGTTCTGTTGATAGTGATGGCAGAACCAAGCTGGCATTAAGCCCAAAGGTAAAGCCATGAAGACCAGTTCTGTTGATAGTGATGGCACAACCAAGCTGGCATTGATCCCAAAGGTAAAGCCATGAAGACCAGTTCTGTTGATAGTGATAGTGGTACCAAGCTGGCATTGATTTTAAAGGTAAAGCCATGAAGACCAGTTCTGTTGATAGTGATAGCAGTACCAAGCTGGCATTAAGCCCAAAGGTAAAGCCATGAAGACCAGTTCTGTTGATAGTGATGGCAGAACCAAGCTGGCATTGAGCCCAAAGGTAAAGCCATGAAGACCAGTTCTGTTGATAGTGATAGCGGTACCAAGCTGGCATTAAGCCCAAAGGTAAAGCCATGAAGACCAGTTCTGTTGATAGTGATGGCAGAACCAAGCTGGCATTGAGCCCAAAGGTAAAGCCATGAAGACCAGTTCTGTTGATAGTGATAGCGGTACCAAGCTGGCATTGAGCCCAAAGGTAACGCCATGAAGACCAGTTCTGTTGATAGTGATAGCGGTACCAAGCTGGCATTAAGCCCAAAGGTAAAGCCATGAAGACCAGTTCTGTTCATAGTGATGATGGTTATTTTGGGGCTGGTGCTGAGTGAGAAGCTCACAATGGCCTGGATATCTGTAGCTTCTCAATACACATGCTTTCTGTCTACAGTGAGTTGGCTATGAAGTTACTGACTGAGGTGACAACAAAACTTGTGGCACCCACATCTTTGATTGTTTTCTCCTTAGCTCTCTCTTAGTCCAATTTAGTTATTTGGCAAAGATTGTCACCCATATAATCTCAGAACAGTGTGACCACATGTTGTCAAGAAAGACCTGAAATGCAACCATTACAATATTTTCAGGATGAGTGATTGTTTTTAGCCAATTTCCAACTGCCTTCACTCCACATAATTAAGCCTGTCTATTGTGTTAACAGTAGATAAAGACAGCAAGACAAATGCAGCCTGTCTATTGTGTTAACAACAGTAGATAAAGACAGCAAGACATATGCAGCCTGTCTACTGTGTTAACAACAGTAGATAAAGACAGCAAGACATGCAGCCTGTCTATTGTGTTAACAACAGTAGATAAAGACAGCAAGACAAATGCAGCCTGTCTATTGTGTTAACAACAGTAGATAAAGACAGCAAGACATATGCAGCCTGTCTTTTGTATTAATAACAGTAGATAAAGAGAGCAAGACATATGCAAAACCAGTTAAAATTTGTGAAGCATCACCATAACTGCCTGCGAAGTGAACACTAATAATTTTTAAGAAAGCATATGGATATTACGAGAATTATCTTGAATCATTTGATTACAGAACAATTACATACAAGAATTCATAACAAGACTAGGTAATTGAGGACAATGCTAAATCAAATACTGAATTAAAGTACAAAAAGTCTGACAAATACTGAATATTCCTCTCCAATAAAGAAAAGCAAACAATAGAAATGTTGTTAGAGTAAACATCTATGGTTTGAGAAATTTCAAAGAATCACTCAACTGTAAAAAGGTTCAAAAGAGTTTGGGATTTGCAAGGTCACAGAAGTCAGCTTCCCAGTATGAGCAAAATGTAGAAAAGTTAAAAATTCTAGGATTTGGCACCAATCCCTGTACATGGAGGGAAATGGTCTCATCCAACTTTTACCTTGGCAAGCAGACACCAATCCCTCTACCTCTGGAAAGCAGATGAATTATTCACTCATGCTAATAGCAAACATCATTTTCAGCCTGAGAGGACTGGATTTTGTGAGAAAGTAAATGTATACCTCATGAATTATGGTCAGGTAGTGAATCTGAAGAGAATGGATTTTTACTTATTATCTACATATTACTTTTAAATTTAATGTTATAACAAAAATGGCAAATGATAGATCTATGCAAAAATAAAGGATTGTAATTTCATATTTAAATCTACCATTACCTTTTCTTCAATTTTAGATTATGAACATTGAGACTTTTATGACTGTCACGTGTGAGAAAATTTGCTAACAATTCCTGCCTCATCTTTGCAAATGTCTTCTGACAGAATTTGTAATTCACAGTATTTTGGGTAATGTCAGGATAAGTCATATAATATTATCACTTTAGAATAATTCTGAAACAAAGAAACTATCTGTCCATTACTTAGCCATTCCATTATGGTAAAATTTGTGGTTACTTCAAAAAGAACATTGCCACAGGGTGAGAATCTCTGTTTGTTTTGCCATCAGCCAGTGATGTCACCAGTTGGCTTAGGCTTAGAGACCAGAAGCCTGATGTTAAAACATGTCAGTGCTACTACCCCAGGCAGTTTTCAAAAAGACCACCAGTAACCAATCAGAACAAAGATAGTAAAATTCTGGGGTTTCTCACACAGTCAGACATTATTCTATTATATTCATTGTGAAAGAATCAGTGCCATGTTTGGACATGGAAAGAGAAGGTCTTAGAGAAGTTAAGATGACACTAGACTGCACTCTGAGAGCAAACTGAGCACTCGTAAAATGAGCAGGAAAGGAGTCCCAGGGACTTCAGATGAGATTTGAGATTTGGAACAAAGGTTCCTAAGAAAGCTTTCTGGGTGGGAAATGATGGCACTCAAAGATTAGAGAAAGGAGACGACATGGAGGACTGGGTGAAAAGGCAGTAGTCCAAAAGCACAGGGCCAAGATGGAAACAAGGGTACCAGAAGTACTGACAAGGAAGTTACAGATGAGTAACACTATGACCTTTATATGATGAAATAACTGGTGATTTGAATAGGTCTTTTAAGGACTGGAAGCAAATGCACTGAAAACTTGTCCTGTAATTATTGAATACCATGATATAGTTTATTAAATTTTTATAACTTTCACATTATTTTTATATTTTATACAATTATACCATCATTTTTCCTGTCTGGGATCTAGGACCTATTTAATCTTTTAATTGTCTGTTCCTCTCCAGTGTTAGCAATATTTCCGTTGGAGGCACATGACAATCATATTTACTTCCAATATACAGTTTCACTAGGTGAATCATACACAATATTCATATTCGAAATATTCAACTTTACACTTTGTTTTAATTTTTACTGGATAAAACTTATGCAGGAAAACAGCCTATCTTGAATCCTCCAGGTGTTTCATAGGATTTTACTTGCCATTTTATTTTATGCCAATTTTCAAAAAAGTGAGGAGTAATAATCAAATTTTGAAATATGAGTCAAAAGACGACAATGAATATGCCTGAAAGTTTCCATAATGGACCTTTCTCTCTACTCACCTGGGGAGGGAGATGGAAGAGGGAAGGGTCTGATAGGAATGTGAAAAACAAATAACCATTATAAAGTGAGATGCTATGTCTAAACTGAGATAAAAAGGTTGTCAAATGGACAAAAAGATACTATTATATCTCAAACAGACATTATTACATATCAAACTTATGCAAAAGAGCACTTTACAAATCATGACAAAACAAATCAAAACCTTTGTTGTCTTTCTTTTCCTTCTTTTTCTTTTTCTTTCTTTGTGAATTTTTTTCCATGGTAACCAATCTCCTGACAGCTTTGTTAATATCTTCTTTGGAAATATCAGTTTCTGTCTCTGTTTTTTTTTCTCGCTTCTGAGCAACCCCATCATGCAAATCTTGGAATCTGAAATTTGAGTAATTAGACTGACCTTCATTTTCGTCTTACAAAGTTTGAACCCATGACATTAACCTTAATTTTTAGGCCATAAAACACCCTGGTAAATTTTTTAGTTTGTATTGTTTTCAATGACAAACACACTGTTGACCATCATGATGAGGAAATAGGAACTACACACCTTTATCAAAGACACACTATGGCATTTGCCATATCTATCATCATTCATTGGCAATAAATAAATGAGACAGTAGAAGTTTGGAAGACATGTACACACATATGCATCAAATAAAAACAAAAACCAAAACCACAAAGTTCTCAATTCTAACACAAATTATTGAATTTTCACAAAACTATAGCATTTTAAAAATCAGAAAACTTACTTAAAATTCTAATTACTTTTCAAAACATTTTTAAAGTTAAATGCAATAAGAATATATAATACTGTACCTTCTGACACAAGCATAAATGCAGGAACGATTTCTTTCCAAACACTCTTTGCTGCTACCAAGTTCATATAATTTGTTTGCCAAAATCTTCAGGTCAAACTGAAAGGATGAATGAAGGTGAAAAAAGTATACAAAAATATGTCCACTGACGTAAATCTTTATTGAGATGAAAATATTTATTTTATTTCTTTCAAAACCTCCATTAGTATGGATATTTAAGACTGATAGTATGTGATATTTAAGACTTTGAAAGTACAGGATATTTTAGACTGATGGTATAAGAAATTTAAGACTGATGGTAAGGGATATACAAGACAGTGATAGTACAGAATTTTTGAGACTGATAGTACGGGACATTTAAGACTGATAGTACGCGACATTTAAGACTGATAGTATGGGATAACTAAAACTGTAGTACTATAGGATATATAAGATGGTGATAGTACAAGTTATTTAAGGCTGATAGTACCAGATATTTAAGACCATGACTGTATTATGTACTTCTATTGTAGCATTATTTCTTCAATATTAAACTGTGAACATAGATAAGTTTAGATGTAATGGTAATCTATTTTTATTTGAAATGCAATGCCAAAAATAATGGTTACCAAGAACAAATTGTTTCACCTTCAAACTTCATTATGACTTGCAAAAACTCTATCGTGAGAGGGATAGAAAGAGTGTAAGTAAAACATCATATAAAGATTATAGTACAGTAATGTTACTGCAGATGTAATATATATATATATATATATATATATATATATATATATATATATATATATATATATATATATATATATATATATATATATATATATATTGCTTTAAATTTTTTTCCATTTAGGTATATGTCTCAAGATTTAAGAAACAAAATAAATTTGTGTTGTTTTTGTGTCCTCCTCCCACTGTACAGTGCTCTAAAATAGATAAACACTTATTTGAAAATAAAATGAAAGAAGCTTACCTTGCATTGTTATCATTTTTCCATATTTTTTTCATTATGCAAAATTTATTAAAGACAAAAAATATATCTATGAACTCCATTTATGTAGTGGATGCTTGCTGGCATATGCATCCTTACAGTAGTGTGTATCGCGTTTATCAGATAACAAAATCGCAAAAGAGACAGGAATATCACTGCCATTCATGCATGATACCTCATAAAATACAAAATGACCAAGATTGTATTTCATCCTGGTATATGACAGTATCTCGCAAATAAAAAACATTTGAAAATACATTCATATTGAGTACAAATGATAATCTTTTCACTAGAATGGGATACAAATGTATTATTAAAGCAAGTTACTGCTGTGCATACTATTTACCCTACAAACATTAATGCCCATTTGTATCAATTATGATTACAAAAGGCAAGCAAATAGAAGACAACTGCCAGCAAGTAACTTACTTACCAACTTGCTTAAAACTTTACCTTAAAACTTAAAACTATACGCATGTACCAAAGTTACACAGTGCAGTTTGCTACACATAGGCCTGTTAAGCAGTGAAGTGTATGTTATGCTTAACAGCAATTCTAACCATTTTATGTTTTTTGTACACATATATTACATATGGAAAGATGTTAGAGTAAAATGTAGTCGTTATAGCTGAATAATTTTTTTTCAAAAAATAATTTTGTATGTCCTTTAAAATCTTGAGAGAACTCTTTCACTATCAAATCAGTGAAGCCATCAAAATTTGCAAAATTCAAGAACTTTTGATGGTTGTGAAATTTTTTGTCTTTTCTCCCAACTTTTTCTAGATTTCCTGGAAGTGTGGGAATTCTCTATGCAATTTAATAGAAATGAAAAGAACAAGAATACAGATCCTAATCTGCCAGTACTTTATGCAATGGCAGATCAAAGATTATGTTATTTGCAGTTTGACTAAATTTACATGAGAATATATACAGAAATAATGCTAAGCCTGTGGGGCAGTAGTTCTTATACTGAAATGCATGTCTACACAGTACTTATATATATATATATATATATATATATATATATATATATATATATATATATATATATATACACACACACACATCCATTGCAAGTCTGCATAAGAGGAAACAGTATCTCAGGCAAGTGTTGCTATTGGTGCCATCCACTTTGAAAAAACCCACCAAAAATTCCATGAAATTGTACCACCCACCACCACCATATTGCCTGCCTCGTATGATGGCCCTGAATATATTATAGAACTTTCAGCAAATTCAAAACTAAATCCTAATATTCTTGCAGAACTCTGCCAGTAGAAAAAAAATTATAATATTCTATTATTTCACTTCCTGGTTTGTAACTAATGATTTGTGTAATAAATTTTATGTGTATTTAGTGAATATTACAAGAAAAAAAATCTATGCTACAAGACTGTCTTAATCAAGAGGTTAATCAAATATTTTGAATGCATTTTAGGGACCAAGATTAGTTTATAGTGTGTTTGATTATATGGCTCTACTTCAGTGAGTATTCTCACAGTGAGAAAGTAATATAATTTCAAACATGCACGTAACGTCTGGAACTTAAACTGATAGCACAGTTTAAACTGATCAAGTGTATCATCAAAAAATATTAAATTTTTCTTACAGCATGATTACACTGACTTATTGTGATGAAATACTTAAAATTAAATTGCTTTGGACATAATTCCAAGACATTTAAGAAATGTTACATTGCTTAAAATATGCATATATGCTTCACATCTTTATCTTTTTTCTTCTTAACAAGAGAAAAAACAATAATTTCACAAATAAAAATATGAAATCTCTATCCTGTATCATTCAAGACAGATTAGACAAAACCAAGAGGCAATAATACAAACTTTACTTTACCCTACCTGAAGTGTGCTTCTGTCTTCTTCATCCTTCTCATTATCATCCGCATACTTTTGTTTCAAACTTTTTGCTTCTGCTTCATTCTGGATGTCGTTCAATAGGTGAGAGATTACTCGATTTACTAACACAATGCTGGAACATGAAGTGACAAAGAAAAGTTGTCAGTAAATAAAGAATCTCTTGTATGCCATGATTTATCAGGCAATGTACAATTACACGGGAACGGCATGCTGCTGCATTTCAACAAGACATGAGAACTTACTCAAGATATAGGTCAAACAATGCAGATTCAACAAACTACATGATTCCACAGGACTTGGATACCATAAACATGCCACCTTATAATACTGATATCCTGTTCAGCCCAGGCATAGTCTTCAATGGGAATGGCACTCTACTGGACAAAGAGATTATCCAATCCAAAATTCCATGTCACATCCATTTTTGTCCTCTCACTCTTTTTAACTGCTGGGTATTGAAACATCTGATATTTTTAGCAAGCTTCAACATGCAAACTTTAGCAACAAAACCACTTCCTTACATATCTGAGTTAACTTGTACACAAGATAGCTGTAAGTGTAGAAATTTTTTCCATTACCTTAAACTTTTGACCTCACTGATCACTGCACTTCTCTCTGACAATGTCACATGACAAGTTGGATTAAATGTAAGATTAGTTACTGGCAAAAAGCAAAAACTTAACACTATTTGTCATGATATGACACTTTGGTGAACTTCCTCAATTGGGGTTATGGTTGATGCAAACTTTAAACACTTAAGGAGGCACTGAAGGGTCTTATTTTTCCTTACAATAGGAAATACTCTTTCACTGTCAGATATTGATACCCAACTGAGAAAGGCAAGTAAACTTACCATTAAATGAATGCTTCTGCATTGGTAGCTTGCAGGATTTGAGTTGGTGGCTTACAGTACTCCATAGCTGAACAACTCTGCCAGGGTTGCTCTCAATTTTCCTAACATCTATATGCTTATTGCTAGCAGTGTGCTCTCACACATTCTGCCTTGTACCCTCTGCTGCTCTTATCATTGCTTATAATTTATCTGTCATACATGAACTATATATTACTATACAGTACATGCATGACAGGTAAATTGTAAGAAATGGTACGATCCCTATGCAGAATCCCACACTACTATTCATAAAGCATACTGTACATTGATGTTTCATGACTGAATGCATGGCCAATTTTTGGTGTACTCCAATCTATGCTTCACTTTTTGTGGAATACATTTTCCTCAGAGGTGAAAAATTTTTAAATGTACTTAAGCTTAATTACAAAATAGTATTAATCCAGAAGATGAAATGGTGAAAGAATAGTGGTGTTGGCGAATGTGCGGAAAAATTTGAGCACATTACGAAACATGCTAATCTTTCAATATCTCCAACATTCTAATACTCAAAAAAAGCAGTCTTCATTTTGTGATGGTTTAATTTCAGCTGCAATTAGTATGTTCATATGCCATTAAAAGAAAATATCAGTATGGCACCAATCTTTTTCAGTTTTATTTGTAAAACTTCAGTTCTAAATATAGTCTAAATACTTAAAAATGCTTGCTGCATGGCAAACTGCCTTTGAAAATGTAACAAGTGCATTTGTAGATTGAGTTCAGTAATAATATCTACTAACATAACTTCAGCTTTAATTACATCAAACTTAGGCATAGAAGATGAAGTCACACTAGATCCAGCCATTAATGAAAAAAAAAAACCCACAAAAAAAAACAATTTTCTTAGAGCATTTTAACTTGTGTTCAAGGTCTAAATGCCTTTTTCCTGAAACATATCTGGGTATATCACACATTCCTCCAGACTTTATTGAAAATTCACAATTACAGGTGTTGCAGAAAGCATTTATGTCTGCGTTTTTTCTTAGCTTTATGAATTCATACTCCACAGTGTATTCTTCATGAAAACATTGTCAGCGTTTTTTTTAATCAAGTTTTAAATCATTGTCATTCATATCCAATTGCTTTTAAAAGCCATTAATATTTTGTCCAGAATCAAAAACAACTAATTGTAAGCTGGATGTTTTTGTTGTTATGGGGTTTAATGCCATTTTTAGCATACGATTTGCTATACATGGCAGCCAGTATTAATGGTGGAGAAAGAAACTAGGAAATCACAAGAACCACCTACCCACAAGAGCTACTGGCAAGCTTTCTCACATATCCACATTTTCTCCCCATTTTTTGCACATTTTCAACACTACATGCATATTTGTGGGATGCAAAGGCAAAGTTCTGCATTTTGTTTGACTAATATGCAAAATGCAAGACAGAAGGCATGTCTTCTGGAGCATGGCTGGCTGATGAACAGCCAGAATTATTTCATAAGGCTCTGACATGCAGGCGAATGTACATCCACTCAACTCTAAGCCACTATATTGTGGATATATTACTTTCTATCTCCCAAGATTCAATCTGTTTCTTCTGGATTTCTTGCAAAAGGTAAATAATCAAATATATCCTCACTGGCTTTGGCACATATCATCCTAATTTAAAATGACATAAAACAAAAAGCAAAATCAAAATTTCATCAATTGTTCACATACAACAAAATCCATACACTGTGCAAGCAAAACATGAATCATAGGTGTCTTCATTGACAATAGTTCAAATATAACAATGACAACAATGGAAGAACACTTTGTACAAGAGATCATGCACGTCAATGTCAGTTTAAAATCTTACACATTTCATCTTTAATGTTTATCTTAAATGAAAAGAATCATGACCATTTGGAAATTACCAATTTAAAAGTGTTCAAATACAGCAATAACCACACTTGTTTTTACTTAAACAAGCAGAAATATAAACAGTGAGCTTGAATAAACAATCAATGAGTGTCAAATGATACCATGTTAGACCACATGGTCAGAAAAGTTCTATAACTGCAAAAGATTCATAAAAATATTGACAAATTTCGGAAACTTATGATGCAGTAAATAAAGCAAAAATTATAAAATGTACAATAGAAAATTATTGATAGTAAATATGTACAATACAGCAATGCTGACAACATGGTACAACACAGTAACTTTGACAGCAAACATGGTACAACACAGCAACTTTAACAGCAAATATGGTACAATATAGCAACTTTGAGAGCAAACATGGTACAACACAGCATCTTTGACAGCAAATATGGTACAATATAGCAACTTTGACAGCAAACATGGTACAACACAGCAACTTTGACAGCAAACATGGTACAACACAGCAACTTTGACAGCAAACATGGTACAATATAGCAACTCTGACAGTAAACATGGTACAACACAGCAACTTTGTATAAGGTACAATACAGCAATGTTGACAATAAACACGTTACAAAAAGAAAATTAGACTGCAATCATGGTGCAATAAAGAACTTTTAAAAGAAAACATGGTGACAAGGTTTTATTACAACTATGGCATAAACCAGCAGATTAAAAATTATGGTACTTACTTGTCAGCCTTCTGCATGAAGGTTAGAAAGGGTTGCAGAAAATTTACTGCCTGTTCTGAATTGAGCTGAAAGAGATCACAGAAAAGTATTTCATACTTTCAGAAAAAAAATTACTCAAATGTAAGCTGTTTCAAAAAGAACTGCACAACAGTTTCAATTAGAAAACTTCAATGACTTGCCATCATAAATCCCCACATACTGCTGTGTATCTCAGCCTTCTATCCCCCACTTCTTGAGCACTTACCCCCACCCTTAGTCAATGACCCAGGGTAACAATGCAAACATGTAACACATATATTTTGTATCTTCCTACTATGACATGAAATATTATGTTTGTTCAGAAAATATACTAAACAGACATCATAATAAGTCTTTTAATTAAAACACCAATTTAATATAACCTAATATGACCATTTTTTTTAGGACCAACTAGACCATGTGATGAATGTGTGTCTGTGTGTGTGTAAAGTTTCCTAGCAATACTCAGTTGCCTAGAAATAGTGATAATAAATGTATGCTAATTGATGGATGGATGAAAGGTGATGGACAACAGACCATCTCATAATCTTTATGACCAGTAGAGCTTAAGAGACTAATGTGGATAAACTTTTGTGTTGACAAGTACAACAAAAATTGGTAATGTCTGGATAATTGAGTTACTCAAAAATTCTGTCTAATTAATGTGACAAATCATTGCTCCTAACAGTAATTCCACTGTGTCAATCAACTTGATTTAGTACCCCACTACCTGTTTGCCATGACCAATGGAAGAACCATAAGCTTTAGCCTGGCAACATTGCATAAGGCTCACAAAACTGACTGTAATACCGATATTATTTTTAACTATGAAGTTTGACTACTCCAAATACTAAGTGGATTTAAAGTTAAAAAAAGTTAGGATTTTAAAACCTAAATATTGATTGGATTTCTTGTCCAAATATTGAATGGATTTATACTGCAAATACTTCATGGTTTTAAAGTCCAAAAATATTTGCTAATTTTATGTCAAAATATTGATGAGATTTAGCTAAAATATTCAAGAGTCAGCTTATTTAATACGAAGTATTACATCAGTACAATGCAAATTGGAAAATGATTTTCATCTGTAATTAAGGCAGGCAGCAATTAGTTGAGAAGTTCCATTCATAAAAAAATCAACAGGTAGATAAAAATCTCAAACAAAACTCATATTTACGTTCGGCAATAGTTAGAACCCAACCCCCACCCAAAGTTTTCAAAAAATATTTGAAACCTTACATTGTCAATCCCAATCCTTACGAGTTCCTCCAAGTATATATCGATGAGATGTATCTTCAAGCCATCTGGTACCAAAGAACTAGGTGGAGACAGCAGTGAATCAAACAGCAGGCTATTAAATCTGTTTACATGCTCATCAACAAACTTCAACCTTTTGAGCATCTGAAATGCCTCTCGCAGCATCCTCCTGATCAGCTACAAGTACAGACAATTCCGACAGTAAATAACAAAGATATTGCTGAATTTGGCAAGGAAAGTATCTTTGCTAAACATTCTTGCATTAAATTAATATCACTAATTAAATGTGAAAAATTCATTTTGAAAACATGATTTCTGTCCAATCACAAAACAGGTTTACTTACAGTCAAATATCAGGATGCATAACATTCTATATCTGCTAACCCTAAGAAGTCCTCAGTAAGGCAGTCAATATTCTTCTGGTTCAGTAGGTTAAGTAACAAGTTACAGTATCATGGGGATATAACCACATAATTTGGAACCAACACACGGATATCGCTACACAATTTGGAACCAACATAAATAGGGATATAATACAACACAATCTGGAACCAACATACATAGGGCAGTGCTCAGAAAATCCAACATTTTCCAAAATGTATTTTCAAGCTGTTGACATACACGACATAATATGGCACAATCTGTTTAAAATAAGATCACCGCTGTCCTACGCAAAGTGAAAATCTGAAGATCAAGCTATCAACAAAGCCAAATAAAAATAAGGTCAAAACTCCTGCTCAAAGGAGTTTTACCAGCACAAAAAAGAGGTAATAATTCTTTGCACATACATCAACTTGGTTCTGACCAGGATTCACTCAGAGAATTCAGCAGAAGTTTCAACATCAGGGTCATCCAGTCTCAAGTGAGGGTAGTGATGAACACTAATGACACTTGCATTGTGATGAACACTAATGACACTTGCATTACCATCAACCTTCCTACTAATCCCAAATGAATTTAAAACCAAAAGGTAGAAAATCAAACTTTTTGTGTGACAAATAATATTAAAATTGATGAAATTTTAGGCATATAGAAATTAGTGTCCAGGCTTGTGGAATTTTAGTAGGTGTTCCAAACTGCTCTAGCTGACCAGGTCAATGGGCTGCCAGCAGAGCAAAAGTCAAAATTGTGCACATTTTGATCACTATAGTTTACACCATCACTATTCTTAAAATCAATAAATAGATGCAGTTGTCACAAGAACTACTTTTCTTCTCACATTTTATGCATAAATCTTTGTACTTTTCTTTCATTTTCATATTTAAAAATATGTTTGAGGTATGTAAAGGGCATAATTTGTGCAGCGGCAATTCATCTGAACATTTAAATTTTACATGCATGTTCATTGTAAGACTTAAAATTCTGCATGGTAATTCCCATGTTACTATATTTAGCACCATTGTAAAGCAGAGAGAATGACCATTATATCTTTACTGTGTACATCACCTTTTTTTGCTTCAAATATTATTCTATAAAAACTTCAAAATGAAAATTTTTCCAGTAAATCTCAATTGTAGAATACATATTTGATATCATTTTAAGGCATTATACTTTATTTCTGTTTAAACAGAAGAATTTTCCATGTTATACGAGATCACTGAGATTTTTAAAGTATGTTGGGAATAAGCCATATTCAATGGCTGGCTTAACACTTATTCCACCTGGCTTAACACTTATTCCACCTGACTCTATGTAAATCCAAGACATATTATGGCCTTTGATATTCCATCCATGGATTATTTATCACTTGCTTGTAAGTAAAAGGATTCTTTTTAATGCTTAATATTTATTTTTGTCTTTATATCTGTATTTTGAGTACCTTAAGTTATTAGTTATTAATTGGAGGGCCTATTCTATGGTTCAATGTAAACCTTTTGAGTTTGATTTCCTTGGCTAAGTCATTTTTACACATGAAATACGCATACAAAATGGTCTTGGAAGTAATGTGGGATGTTATTTTATGTATTTAAAGCAAATTTGTTGACATAAATTTTTTCCTTCTATGTGACTGAGCAATTAATCATTAATAGAATGAATTGGATAGCGATAAAACTGTAACCTTTAACCTGTCTGTAAACATGATTCACTAAATGGAAAATGGGCTCTGTTACTCTTCATTTCTTTTCACTTTGTTTCTTTTGGTTTTTAATTTTGAGCAAGGTCCATAATTTGGGAAATGAATTATTTCAGCCTCATCAGAAAAATCAAAGAACAAGCAGTGATCAACCACAAAACAGGACCATTTTTAAAAAACAAAAAAACTTTTGGGCTGAACAAATAATTTACATGAATCTATTTAAATTCTTTTACTTAATATTTTTCATTTGCTTTGTTGCATTCATCAGTTCAAGTGCACCTGACATAACTTTTTCTAACCATATACATTTCAGGTTTTTGAGTGGATTAAGAAACTATCCTGTGACATCCTATCCTCACACTGCTGTGCATTATGATGACCAGTATTACACTGGACAAGTGTCTGAAGTACACCAACCTGATGTGGCACTCGTACAGTTTTTATACCAAATGAAAACCAAAACCTATCATTTAAAATGGTCAGCCAGTGATGACATTACAAAGGTTAAGTCGTGTTTTGTGTTTGATTGGAACTTAACTGTACAACTAGTTTCAAGTGATGGCCAAACCTGGAAAAGTTGAAAATAGTGGACAGATGGACCAGGAATACAGCAAAATAAAATTCTCAAGCTAAAATTTTGTTAAAGCTGTTACTTTGCTGATGATTTTAAACAAAGCAGTCCTTTATGACATTTACAATTTCATTGTTTGAAGGGTGCATTATCTTCAAAACATTAGTCGTAGTGAAAGATTTTGATACTATGTCATTGGTTCCCAGGGATAGACCTAGCTTTCATAAAGTTGTTGGCAAAAATTTTCAACCTCAATATTTTGTCACCAATTTTCAAAAAAATGTCACCAAAACAAGCAGTGAATATTTTTCCAAGTCTATTAATGTAATAGGCAATGAAAATTGAAAAAGATCAGATAGTTATTGCTTTATTGACAACACAGTAATACTGAACAATACAGCCATAATATTACAAAATAAATCATTACATGACTGTTTTGTAAGGAACTTTAGTTAATGACATTTTAATATCAAAAGCCTATGATCATATTTTGCAATGTAAGATTAGTGATGAATAATGTGACCTTCGATTAATGCATTTAGGAATTAATTGCCCCCCATGGGTTGCTTCAAAATGTTCAGAAATTTATTTTTGCCGCGATTTATATGCTTTGCTTTTGGTGAATTGCTTCCTAAATCCCAAAGATGATCTCTGAATTTTTTTTCTTGATAAGCAAACTATGATCTCCATTCCCACCAACTTACAAGAGTTAACACCTGGCATCAAAGTACCATATATATAAGCATTAATTACCATCATCAAATTAAAAAAGGAATGAAGAAACATATCAGAGCATATGTGCCGCCAAAAAACTAATTGGGAATAAATAAGTTGTTTAGTAAAATGCGTTGTATGCATATAAGAATCAACAATAAGGAAAAAAAGGTGGGATATTAAAATTTGGGAAATTGTTATCACATGTATGGTAGCTTGAGACCACATTTGAACTGAACTTTATATATGAGAGAGAGAGAGAGAGAGAGAGAGAGGGGGGGGGATCAAGCTAGACTTAAATTGTAGGGAGAAGTGAGAGAGAGAGGTCAAGCTAGACTTAAATTGTAGGGAGAAGTGACTTCTCCTTTTGGTCAGAACAGGGAGAAGTGAGAGCTAAACAGGGAGAAGTGGGAGTTAATCATGGAGAAGTGAGACCGAAACAATAAATAAATATATATATATATATATATATATATATATATATATATATATATATATATATATATATATATATACACACACACACACATACACACAAATGCACACACACAGATGAAAGTTTCATATTTTAATGAAGGGCTCTATTTATTGGTATGCTTTTAACAGTTTTAAGCAATGCCTTATTTTCAAGTTGAAAAATATTTGTTATTTGTGAGTATCAATATATTTTGTACGCGTATAAAAAATTATATTCATACCCATTCTATTCATACTTAGTATATGTGTTTTTGAATTGAAGTAAATGCAGTTTATTTTGGCTGTATGGCTTTAAAATCACATATTAAACTATATATTGCAAATAATTTTCACTGATAGAATAAGATTAGAGCCTTGTAAATGCAAGTTGGTAAAAATGCTTAATAAACTACCACTTAATTATCTGATTTTTCTTAAAAAAGTTTTGTGTGCAATTGTAGTCAAAAAGATTTCGAGCATTTTTTGAAACAGCCCTTAATACATGTACATAGGAATAAATGAACAGGTGACTTCAAACCACAGTTTGTCCTATCATTGTTGTGGATAAAACATTAATGTAACTATTCATAAACAACACACTGAAGCACTAAAGTCGATATATAACTAAACTGGACCCTATTTTTTTTTACCCCAACCAAAAATCCAACAACTGGTTTTGCACAGAGCGAGTGTATCTATTTTTAGATGGGAGGGTTGTTCTCGAACTACACACTTTCTTGCTTCGTTACAAAAACCCATTAAAAGTTCTGCATATGTATGGTCTACCTACTGGTAATAATGACATGGATTGACTAAATATTATTTGCTTCATTACTATATATATTTTTTGTATTTTCACAGTTTAATGAAGTGGTATATCAAATAAGCAGCGATGTCCGCAATTAAAATTTCATTTACGGTTTCAAACTGATTTTTACAGAAAATACACTAATACGGCTGTTAAAATCTCCATTTATTAATAATAGGATATAAATTAGAAAACGCTTTTCACTGATCATATTTTTAAAAGCAAATTACTATTTGCATATTGATGTTTAAATTTTACAACAGAATTAGGCATCTTTCATCATAGCACAGTAGGCCCAACTTCATGAAATCAAGTGATATCTTGCTTCGGAAAAGGGTTAATGGTCAGTTAGCTATTAAAACTTGCATGTGAATATGCAAGAATTTCTTTGTTGCCATAAGCTAATTGGTATCAACACCAGGTAAATACACTTGGCGTTGGGTTTACAGCAGTGCCAGAACTTACTGGCTATAGCAAGGGGGCATCTCAAAGTTGTAATCTAGATTCATATTACATCCAAAAAATCAGAGGGCGAAGTCATTTTTGCTTTCATAACAGAAGGCGAAGTTTATGCTTCTCGGGTGACTTTTTTGTCCACTTTGCCTGGTAGTGTGCCCCCTGTGTGTGTGTGTATGTATATATATATGTATGTATGTATGTATGTATGTATGTATGTATGTATGTATGTATGTATGTATGTATGTATGTATGTATGTATGTATGTATGTATGTATGTATGTATGTATGTATATATATATATATATATATATATATATATATATATATATATATATATATATATATATATATATATATATATAAAAGCAAATTATTAGCATCATTAAATCAAAAGAAGGAATGAAGAAACATATCATGGAGCGTATGTGCCCCCAAAAAACTAATTTGGAATAAATATGTTGTTTAGTAAGGAAAGGAAACTCAATAGCTTCTATCTGAGATGCTTGCGGCGCATTCTGCGCATCCAGTGGCATGACAAAGGACCCAACACGGAGGTTCTGGAACGGGCCAGCATGAATAGCATGTTCACCATCCTCAGCGAGAGGTGCCTTTGATGGCTCGGCCATGTCAGGAGAATGGATACAGGCTGCATTCCCAAGGACCAGTTGTAAGACGAGCTAGCATAGGGCACACAACAGACTGGATGGCCATGTCTGTGATATAAAGACGTCTGCAAGAAGGACATGAAAATGGTCAACATCAGCGTCAACAACTGGGAGAGCTGTGCTAACAACCGCTACAAGTATCGACTTTCTGTCACACAAGGCATTCAGAAAGCAGAGGAAGGGATAAAAACAAACCTTGCTACAAAGAGAGCCAAGAGAAAGGCAAAACAACAGCCTCAACAAGAATCAACCTTCACCTGCAGCAAGTGCAACAAAGATTGTCATGCAAGGGTCAGATTCTTCAGCCACTCGCGACGGTGCAGATAAGGCACCAAAACAGGGAGCTACACCATCATCTCTCGAAGACGGACAAATGCCAACAACAACAACACAATGCAAAAGACATTTTCTCTATGTTATAACACTAACTGCGTATCAACTGACAAGATTTTTTTGATAACCTGTACAAAATGTAATATGCAATATGTTGGACAAACACTTCTAAAATAATAAATAATCATCGCTTTCATATTAGAAATTATAAAGATCCTCAATTTACCTCTAATATTTCTATACATTTTAACACCATTAATCACTGTTTACTCGATTTTTCTTTCATGCCAATAGATATTGTGCATGGAGACATGAATACGCATAAAAGAAACTTATTGGATACATAAATTAGATCCTTTGTATCCTAATGTATTATATAAAATTGTATACTTTTCTTTTTAATTGTTAAATTGTATATCCTTTATTAAAACAATATAATTGCATGTATGACTTTGTCTCTATTTTATTATTTTCTTGACCACTGTGGGGATATTGACACAATTCAGAACCAACACACAGGGATATCGCCACACAATTTAGAACATTCATACATGAGGATATTACCACATAATTTTGAACAAATATACTTGAGGATATTGCCACACAATTTAGAACTAGGATACATGAGGATATTGCCACACAATTTGGATTTAGGATACATGAGGATATTGCCACACAATTTGGAACTAGGATACATGAGGATATTGCCACACAATTTGGAACTAGGATACATGAGGATATTGCCACACAATTTTGAACTAGGGCACATGAGGATATTGCCACAATTTGGAACTAGGATACATGAGGATATTGCCACACAATTTAGAAATATTACCACACAATTTAGAACTAGGATACATGAGGACATTGCCACACAATTTAGAAATATTACCACACAATTTAGAACTAGGATACATGAGGACATTGCCACACAATTTAGAAATATTACCACACAATTTAGAACTAGGATACATGAGGACATTGCCACACAATTTAGAAATATTACCACACAATTTAGAACTAGGATACATGAGGATATTACACCAGTTTTTAAATTGTTGTATCTGGTCATAAATCATGAAAACCTTACCTTTGCCAAGTCAAATACCTAACTATATGTCAACATATGCAAGATAATAAGGGTACCATCATAAACTTGTCCAATCGCCAGCGATCTATCCCATTCCACTCCCTGGCTTCTGTCTGGAAAAAAACCTTCAGAAACTGGAACTGGGTTGGAACATGTGGGAAAATATGGAGCAGGCTTGATATAGTGTCTGCTAATTCTTCCTGGAAAATAAAGTTTATTTCTAAAATCTTTCATATAAAAATTGCAAGACACATTATAGTGATTCATAAGGCCTTTCCCTGCCATGTAGCAATTTACTTCAATTTTTGGTTTGTCTGTATTATGGTAATTCTTATTACAGGTTGATGAGGCTTGCAACCACATGAAAGAGAGTAGGTTATCTTCTCTATTTCAACAAATGACTTCCTTTTTACCTCAAACCCATTTTCTCGCTATATGCAGACATAAAAAGGTGAATGGGTCAATTTCATCAAAAAGCTTCCTTTTTTTTTACTTCCAACACACTCTCCTCCCTATATGCAGATTATCCAATCATCTCGTAAAACACCATTTTGCTATCAGCCTTCAGTATGTGCTTGCTTATAATAGTCAAACTGCCCAGACCCAAATAATGAACCAGCAGATCTAGGTCCTTGCAGTTCGTTGGCAGTAGAAGAAACAACACAGACCCTAATCTTCTGGTGCATTATGAGCTGCAGATCAGGATCTCTGTTGTTTGCAGTTTGACTTTACTATATACAAAATATGTTTTTTTTCATAAGGCATCAAATATTACATCAGTATTTTTACCATTTTCAAGGACACAGAAAAGATATCAGACATTTCTAAAGAAAATTTATAAATGAAATAATCCACACTAACAATCCGTTGTTTTCATGTGACATCACAAAACGTGTGTACTTCCATATCCACCATTTTGAGTCTCAAACCAGTACTTAACCCTTTCATCACTAAGTAACTTTGTAGGCAAAGAGTCCTCAACACTAAGTAACTTTGGAGTTGTAAAGCAAAATGACTTGTGGACTTTGAAACAACATAACTTTGCCAATGTTAAAGATATCTGGCTGGATTAGGTGTCAAAATCAAGGTTAAAAATCATATTTTATGACTAATTCAATAAAATGTGCATATCTATTAAAACTGTTAAAATGCAGGTACAAACAGGTAACACAACAGGTAAAATATAAGTATTTATTTTATTACCTCTTAGAAAACAGAAAGTTCTCAAAACTTGTTCAATTGACCCTAGATGTACTAGAGAATAATCACAGTAGCAACACAAGTCTTTCTTTCATGGTGTCCATAATATATAAAATTCTATAAAATGAACCAAAATGATCTCCAAGGTGAGATCTGTCCACACAAACATATCGCTCTGCCACGTTTGATTGTCGCATTGGTCAATTTTTCAAAAAACTTCATATGAATAGAATATTTGAAAATATTCCTAAGCTTTCCTGGAGCCATCTAACACTCGGTTGTGCCTAATTCTGTCAGAAAACTGAAACAAATCTCTTTGGTTTTCTGGCTTCTTCCAAATAAAACCATGTGGAGCGTACAATTCTTCTGGTTCAATATCTTCAAAGTCCTCTTCATTGTAATCACTGTCACCCACAAGTGCATTCCATTGTCTCTCCATATGTCTTCTCTCATTTTCATCCAAATTTACCAGGTCGAAATTATTAAAATCCTCTGATAACTTTTTGAAATGTCTTTGAACACAGCCATTTTGGATACAAATTTCAGCATTCAGAAAACACGTTATAAGTTCGTACTTTATTCAATATTTCTAGTTGTATACAAGCTAAACTCATGAGATCATCTAAATATAACATCTACATTACAAGATGGAAGTTATTAGAGGTACCCCGAAAGTTATTTAGTCGGGTACTATAACGTTAAAGAATACTGCCCCAGACTGAAAAGTCGGTCCAGTGTTTACGGACTTACTTCCCCCCCCCGACAGTTTTTCTGGTCCGCAGTGATGAAAGGGTTAACAACATTGTTCTTCTCACATAATTATCAAGGTATGTCTCATATTGTTCATAAGGATATAATAGTACATCAAATTATGTTGTGCATGTCAACCACACAAGAACAGATGCTTGACTTTCCCCATTTTTCTTCAAGTAAAACACTGACATTTCAACCATCTTTGTTATTCTTTCATTTACAAATAGATCAATCAGTAAACAGACACATAAACAAATGGATACACTAACATGTAGAAACATGTAGTGATTTTCAATTAACATGGGTTGAAATCAATCATTAAGTTATAGTTCAAGTTAAAAAAATCAATAGTTAATATAAAATTTCATATTTCTAAAAGCATTTCAAGAACAATTGGTTTTGACTTTCTGTACAAAGTCATGCTCTGTTAGGCAAATGTTTCTTTTTAATACACTGAAGATGAAACTTCTTTAAACGGTTATAACTTCCGTTCAATATCTTCATATGTCCATCATAACCACCACAAATACAAGATTTGACCGTACTGACTAAAAGTGGTTTTTCAGCTTTCTTTGATACAAGCACATTTTTGCAACAAGTATTTGTTCATTGAAGTTCTGACATATTACACAATTTACAAACTTTTATTTCTGTAACTATTATTGTATATTGTATCCCAAAGATAACTATCTGGTAATACTCTTTCAGAATGACAAGTTCAGGGACATTATACATTATACAAAATATTATGTTTTTAGAAAATGTTGATATTGTCTTTTTATATAATAAAAAAATCATGCAGTTATATTTGATAGCAATATGCACGATGATGGTTCAGCTTCTGTCAATATAAACTATGAACTTAAAAGTTGTATTTTTATTTTTGTGTTAAGAGGCACATAGGGGCACAAAATTTCAGGTATAATTTAGGTATCATTTTGATTCAGTAATTATCCAGATCAACAATTACATGAAATTTTATGTATATCATGGGTGATAACCCAAGCTGAGAAAAGATTATTAGAGACTCAAAACAGCAGAGAAATTGTGCGCACTTTACATTGTGGGTATTTGCGTACACAATCGTGACATTGGTGAAAACAACCCATAAGAGGTCATCTCTCTTCTCCTGTTAATGAAATTTTCAACTACTTTTTTGACGTTTATTATGAATTTCTTCAAAGTATCTGATTTATTTCAAAGTTGCTTCTAGTTCAAATACAAACTGCGAATTATAATTTGCCTCATACAGTGTGTGTGTGTGTGTTGCCTGATATATATATATATATATATATATATATATATATATATATATATATATATATATATATATATATATATATATATATTTAAAAGTATAAGTAAACATTAAATCTATGGACAGATGTTTGTTTCCTCAACTTACAATTCCTTATAAAACTCCTCAATTCACTGACAACAATTTGTGACTGAAAATTCACATAGCATCACCCAATATTAAGTCTAATGAAGAAATTCTTTTGCCACTTAAGACACTTTGCAAGAGGTGTCAAATTTAAGGAGTTTTAATAATATAAACATTTCCAGGTGTACAATTTTATAAATACATTACTTTTGCATCCCTTCTACTGCCTCTGCCTCAGGTGCTTAGAATTTAAGATTATCAAAAGAAAACCTTGGCAAGGCTCAGTCTGCAGGGCTATTCCATATCACCTTAAATTGACAAAACAAGGCTTTGTGAATTTTCTCCTTGCGCAGCACAAAAAGCCTATCTTCAAAACAGCTGCACTTGAGGTCAGTCATTTTAGGATGTTGCAATCATTTTTCTTATTTCATAAGCCAATTATTAATTTCATTCTGAAGAACCTCATGTTTGACCAAAAAGAAGTAGGATTTATTTGTAAATTCATAACTCCAGAAACCCAAAATGACTGAGATTAACACAGACCCAAAAGGAAAGCTTATCAAGTCAACTTTGCATGAAACTAACCCAGCACTGTGACAGTAACCTTTATGTAGGTTATAGTATTTTAAGGTGACTAGTGGGAAATGTAACAACACTGAAGTTGTGACATGAACTTGTGTGGATGTTTGCTTGGCTAATGCAAGTTTATATCAAGTAAAACAGTACTGTACAATGTTTTGAATCTCAGGGTGCCTTACTTAGATTTTCATCAGCTAGAGACAGATATCATGTTGCTGTGGCTAACATAGGAATGAGGCTGTTAATAAGGAAATAAAAAAAAATGAACAAATTAAAATGTTTAACAAACATTTTTGTGTCCCAATATATATGGTTTAAAAAGATTTTAAATTTTATGTGCTTTTTATGCCACCTTTGGTACGTGCAAACATTGTGCTACAAAGTAGAAACTCTCTATGTACAATAAAAGTGTTTCAGTCACTATGGAATATGCAACAGTTGATCAGATTCCTTTGCTTTCATTTGGTGCTGACTTCCTTTGATGAAAGGTGCTTTGACTTTATTGAAGACTATAGGCTGCTTGATGTGATGAAGGGTGCTTTGTCTTTTTTGAAGACTATAGTCTGCCTGATTTGATGACAGGTGTTTGGTCTTTATTGAAGACTATAGTCTGCCTGATTTGATGAAGGGTGCTTTGTCTTTATTGAAGACTATAGTCTGCCTGATTTGATGAAGGGTGCTTTGTCTTTATTGAAGACTATAGGCTGCTTGATGTGATGAAGGATGCTTTGTCTTTATTGAAGACTATAGTCTGCCTGATTTGATGACAGGTGCTTTGTCTTTATTGAAGACTATAGTCTGCCTGATTTGATGATAGGTGCTTGGTCTTTATTGAAGACTATAGTCTGCCTGATTTGATGACAGGTGCTTGGTCTTTATTGAAGACTATAGTCTGCCTGATTTGATGAAGGGTGCTTTGTCTTTATTGAAGACTATAGTCTGCCTGATTTGATGAAGGGTGCTTTGTCTTTATTGAAGACTGTAGGCTGCTTGATGTGATGAAGGGTGCTTTGTCTTTATTGAAGACTATAGTCTGCCTGATTTGATGAAGGGTGCTTTGTCTTTATTGAAGACTATAGGCTGCTGGATTTGATGAAGGGTGCTTTGTCTTTATTGAAGACTATAGTCTGCCTGATTTGATGAAGGGTGCTTTGTCTTTATTGAAGACTATAGTCTGCCTGATTTGATGAAGGGTGCTTTGTCTTTATTGAAGACTATAGGCTGCTGGATTTAATGAAGGGTGCATATGTTATTGAAGTCACCACTAAATGCATTCTTTCAGGGACCAAACAAATGCCTGTTTGTTATTACATTGGTATTATCAAATAATTATAGAACACTGAGATTGAGACCAGTTCTTTTTTGGGGGTGGGGGTGGGTGTTTGGGGTTGGGTTTTTTTTCTAATTTGCTTAATATTTATACAAATCAATCAGTGCTTCAAAGGTAATTCATTGAGTTTGACGTTTTAGCAAAATTATTCGGGGAAGGAGTACATTAAAAAAAACAACAACAAAACAAAAAACATGGTCATTTGGTAAATTGTAGTTGTAATGGTTGAGTGAGTGTGGCTAACCCAGTAGGCCCTAGCATAACTATCTTACTTTATCATAAATTACCCAGGATTATGATGTAAAAAAGTCAAGATGCATTTATCAATATGAACACAGGATTTAATTAATGTAAAAATAAATAGATTCTAGTGTATTTTATAGCCATGTTTGTAGTTTCTTTTCATGGTGGCTGAATTTCTGAACACCAAAACAGAGATTGCTGATACAAGTTTAAGCAGAAAAAAATGTTGTCAACAAAAAATCACCAGATGGTATATTTTTTGTAGCAAATAAGTAAAAACAAATATCGAGATTAGCAACATTGGCAATGCCCAGCACATTCCCTGTGTATATATTGTTAGTCAGACAATTTACCTTTATGAATTTTTTTGTCTGCCATTTTTACCTGCATGAGTGACTTAACATTTTACCTGTATAATGGGTTTGTCCTGCATCCACATACAATAGTGAAGGCCCTTCCATATTTTTAGCAGATCATCTTCACTGAATCCACCATCTGAGAAGAATTGAAAAGAATTTTAAAAGGCATAACAAATCACACAAAAAACATTAGCTGCTTCTATACAATTCACTGCAATAAGTTTGGTAGGGTTCCTTAGCTACAAGCTGAATGTGGAATTAAAAAACTTGTAAGGTTTAACGCTACTTTCAGAACAAGATAGGCTATACATGGTAGCCAGTATTAATGGTGGAGAGAAACCCTGGAAAGAACCACTGACCCACGAGAAGCTACTAGCAGGCTTTCTCACCCACATTAGCCGAGTCTGGACTCAAACTCACACAGACAGAGGTGAGATGGTAGTGATCCATAATGGTCAGCGCTTTTGACCACTCTACCACCAAATTCAAAAAGTGGATCACTGACAAAAAAATACTGACAGAATGTTTGATTCCAAGACAATGTGACCATTTATTCATTTTTTTCTCCATTTGGATGAATCAATAAGGATGCATAAACTGTTTCCTTTCTTGATAAAATATGTATTCCATGATTATATTTAGGGTTTTTCACTAATCCACTGGGTCAACAATATCAAACTTTAACTGATCCTGTTTAAACTCCACCTAAAATTAAACAGAAGCCAGTTCAAATTCAATATTATTCCTTAAGATCTTCACAAACAAGACTCACTAAACGCTGAGACTCATATTCATTTCTAGTGACTGATTTATCATCCAACCTAGGGCCATATGACCCAGTTTCTGACCTTAATGTCATCATTTGGGTCGTTAATGTCAGGTGAGTTAAGGTGCATCCTGATTAGTTTGATTCTAAGGACATTTTGTGTTGTTGATGGGTTTAATGCATTTATCAGCACAAGATAGGCTATACATGGTGGCCGGTATAATTGGTGGAGGAAGAATGCTTGGAAAAACTACTGACCCACGAGAAGCTACTGGCAGGCTTTCTCACATACCCACATAAGCTGAGCCTGAGACTTGAACTCAGACAGAGGTGAGATGGCAGTGATCCATAATGGTGAGTGCTTTAGAACACTCGGCCAATTGGGGCTCCCATTTTATGTGTGTGAGATTTAGATTTGTAATGTACCTTTAACAATTATTTAGCATTTTATGAAAGTTGTTACATGTACCAACATCAACAAATAAAGTAAAAACAAACTTGTTTTTCTCTGAATACTCAACATAAAAAAATGCACAGCTCTTCCTGGGTCTGTCATTCATATTCATTTTCCCAGCATTTTTGTTACTTTCTTATTCTCTTCTCATATTTATGATTATGCTGTATCTTGTCATTATCAAATTATCTAATTTCAGGGAGAAATGCAAATACTGCTTGAATATCCACATATTTCCATCTGTCATAAAAAAGCACACAAATATACAAAATGATGATGCAAAGTCAACAACAGACGTTAACAGCACAAGAAATGTCTGCATGTCTGGTGCTGACTTCCTTTTGTAGAAAGCTGTTTGTTTTTCTAGTGAAGACTGGAGCTACATCATTCCATATCAAAGTTGGGAATTCAGTTCCCTTAAAAATATCTGTAAAAAAAATACATAAACATGAATACTTACAAAATATAAGAAACAGCTAAAAACTGAGATAAAGCTTTCTGAAAAGTGAGTTTCATCAATAACTTGTGAAAGCATATCGATGCAGTGATTTTTTCACTCTAATTTGAAGGTGCTGATATGGGCAGTCAAGTGTGTGAAATATTTCTGAAATTTTGACTATGTTGACATACTACACAGTAACTTTATTTAGGCCTAGGTCTATGTCTATTGGATGGAGACTGCGGATGTCCTTCGATGAATCATAATGATATAACGGATATTATTAATACTGTCTTTGCATCTTGCTTTAAAATACTACCAAGCCTGACAAAGCCACACACTGCCATATCAAATTAAATTATATTGATAAATAAATTAAGTAAGCAAAAAGACAAGTTTTCAACATATTAATGCAGAAGTAAATGACCGAAATTTGGGCAACGAAGTTCAAAACAGAATAATGACAAAGTAATAACATAGTCTAACAGAATTATAAATAGACTGTTGCTATACATTGATTCATTTAACTATTATGGAAAAATTGCGATTTTTTTTTTAATATATCCCAATTACACAAAGAGAGACAAATCCTCACAAAGCCTGACAGTCATGTAAGTCAAATTAACCAAACTGAAGGATTAGTTTTCGACATAGTTACAGTATGTTTGCGTATATAAAACGCATCGTATACAAAGTTTTACGTACCCTACACTCAGGGTGTGTCTTATATATGGATGCATCTTATGTAAAATATTTTTTTACATGAATCATCAAATCCTGCGTTTTATATACAGGTGTGTCTTATAAGTAGGTGTATCTTATAGGTGCGAAAATACATTAAATTTTTTATTAACACGAACAAATGGTACAGTGTGATATTTAAAGACGATTATTGCTGTTGATATTCACATTAAATTTTCATTCCTAGTTGAAAAAACAATTGGGTAAGTGTTCAGTAATTACCACGTATACCAATACAATGCGGGCCACTTCAAATTTAAAATCCTTTTGTTTAAATGTTTTGTATACTGTAATTATAGCAGATCTATGTTTTGTCAGAGTAAATGTTTTAAATTTATATAAAATAGTATGTTTAAATAGTTTTGTTTATTGTTACTAATTATCACAGCAAAAACTATGGTGGCTATATTACCTATTATACATCTGGTTAAATATTAAGTATCTTTGGTTTGTACATTCGAAAACATGACAAGGCTGAACAGTTTTAAAACAAGACAAGAATTTGTTCATTATTGGACTTAAATATAAAAATCAATTATACCATATAATTAAATTTTTATTAAACACAATATAATAAACTGTTACTAAAAAGTGTTTAACTTAATCAAAAATCAATGTATTGTATTGTTCTATTCATCTTCATTTTCATCTTCATCAGTTTCGGCTTCAAATCCTCTGAAACCTGAATCAAATTCACTATCGTCATCACGGAATAACTCCATAACTAATGCTAATTGATCCTCATTGGCATCAGTGGTATCAGATGCAGCTGCATCATTGTCCAAAGAACTGATATTTTTAGCCGATTCTGGAAACATGGAATGACCTTGGAATCTCATCCATATTGATAATGTCATCATCTGCCAACTTCAATTCACTTATTTCCTTTTGAACAATGGTATGGAAAACAATTTATTCTCCCAATCATCTGGGAGCTTCTGTCCAACAGTTGTACATGACTGGACTGCAAGACTAAGAATGTTCCAGTTCATGAACTTGTAAACCCAGTTGACACTGCCACCAAAGTCTTTGATTTTCATTTCTTTAGCAATAATTTGAACCTTCAATTTGATTGCTATTGTTAAAATGACATAGCTACTATCAAGTAACAATCACATACATTTTTCTCGATGCAGTCAAATTCTCTTCCAGCAGCTCTGTTGCCACGGTCTTTGACAAACTTGATGAAGTCTAATTTAAAGTTGGCCATATATGATTTTCGCTTCGGCATTTGAGATAATTAAATTTTTTTTTAGAAATGCTAAGCAAATTGATCTCTCATTTGTATATACCTGTAACAAGAGACTATTCCCAAGTTTATATTTGCAAACCACATACATTGGTCATTTATTGGTCTATGCAGGGTACTAATCCCACTCACTTGAAGATTTGTTCTAGCACATCAACAAAGCCACATTTACATCTGGCATTTATTGCTCAAGAATCTAGATATCAGGTACTCAACCCATCCGCTACTGGCTTGGCTTCAGATAGGAATAAACAATAATCGTTGCTATCCTGCCTCGGACAATTTCTTTGATCTAAACTAAAATGAAGCCTTGTTTACATCCGATAGGTGCTGAAACATTTGACAAATTTTCATTTATGATAAAGGAAAGGAAACTACTAGATTGCTCAGTACTGCAGATGGCTAGACTACGTGCATTTTGGTCAAACTCTGTCTTATATATGGGTGCGTCTTATATGTGAGAAAATACGGTATGCAGAATTAAATGGAATAAAATTTGGTGGCAAAGTTTATATATGAATAACAAAATCATATGCAAAATGTTTATAATTTGATTAATTGTTCATTTGAATGATTATTGAAAAAAAAACCTGAAATATCTGAAATATCTGAATATGCCCCAATTATACTAAGCCTGACAAAGTCGTGCAGTCATATTATACAAATGTATATTCTAAATTATATTGACTAATAAATTAACCAAACGAAGGACTAGTTTCTACATCAGGGCTCGAATTTAACACAAATTTCTTTATAGCCAGAAGGACTAGTCCTACCAAATTTTTACTAGTCCTGTCCAAAAACAATATCACAAACTTGTATTGAGATTAACCCTTTCATCACTAAGTAACTTTGTAGGCATAGAGTACTCAACACTAATGTTGTAAAGTAAAATGACTTGTGGACTTAAAAACATAATTTTGCCAATGTTAAAGATATTTGGCTGGATTAGGTGTCAAGATCAAGGTTAAAAATCAAATTGTGTTTCTTTCTCAACATCAAGATTGCATCCCGAACCTATGGTTTAACACATTTCATTAAATCTTCCCAAGACCTTACCGGCAGTCGATTCCTCTGGTGGTATCTGCATAGCTTCATCACAAGAGTTGCCGAGATGTCACTAAAAGCAGTGACATGTTGCCTTAGGGACTCTCCGGATTTTCTGTTGGGGTTTACTCCCTTAGCCTTTCCCATGTATGGGTATAGTTTTAAGGCATCGATTTAAAATCAGAGTTTACCTTCTCCTAGACAGGCTACCACCCAAGGTTAACAGGCCCCATCTGCCGGAAGCATCTGGTTCTGAGTCACCAGAAACTCACCTGCCATCCCTTCTCCAGTTAGTTTAAATAGGTTCAGTGGGGCTTAGCAGTTAAGCCACCCATGAAGGCCTGGATCTGGATTTGGTTGTCAGAGGCTATCGCAGATGCAAGCCATTGGGGGAATATCTAGGGGAAGTAGAAGTAGGTGCCATGACGTATTGGCTTGTTCTTTCCAATGGATCCATTAGCTGCATGGACAGGGGGAGTCAGTTGCATGGACAACAGCTGATTCTCCATATAACCTTGCCCAGGCTTGTGCCCTGGAAAGGACACTCCAGCTTCGCTTCACAGTGTTGACACAACACGGGAAGCAACAGTTACCGGTTATAAGTCACCACTCGATTGGCGTAGAGTTAGACGCTAGGGGTTGCTTCAGATGGTGGAAGAGATCAACAGGTCTCATTGGAAGTTATCGCCCGACTTGAGCTGGGCAGCCCCCAGTCACTAAGGTGCTGTCCCGCCACAGCTCGCCTGCCTTGCTGGGTGCGCAGGGCTTAAGATATGTGAGTACCTGACAAGCGAGCTGCAACTACAGCACCAAGAAAAAACAAAAGCAAAGCAACAAGGAAATCAACAATCCTCAAGCTAGGTACCTGGAACGTCCGGACTATGCTGAAAGGGCTTTCAGATGATCTCCAGGCAATCAGTGATGTTCAAAAGACTTCAGTCATCAATGACGAACTCGCAAGACTCCTGTCGATATTGCCTCACTTCAAAAGACATGGCTACCAAATTCTGGGTCCCTCAGAGAAAAGAACTACGCGTTCTTCTGGTAAGGAAAGAGCTTAGATGAAGTTAGGGAGTATGGTGTTGGTTTTGCTATCAGAAACTCTCTGCTGGCTATGATAGAACCCTGCCAACAAGGAAATGAAAGAATGCTATCTCTTCGCCTCCACACCACAACCAGGCTAGTTAATCTAATCCGAGTTTACACTCCCACACTCAGTTCCACCACAGATACCTAGGATGCATTTTACAACAAGCTCAACTCGCTCATTGACAAAATTCCAAAGGAAGAGAACTTGATATTACTGTGCTACTTACACGCTAGGGTGGGTGCCAATCACGACTCCTGGCCTTTGTGTCTCAGCAAGTTTGGCATTGGGAAGATGAATGAAAACTGGCAACATCTACTAGAAATGTGCTCGTATCACAACTTCTGTATCACCAATTCATTTTTTCAGACAAAACCACAGCACAAAGTGTCTTGCAGGCATCCATGATCTAAACACTGGCATCAGCTGGACTTGATCATCACAATACGTTCAGCCATGAAGGGTGTTTAGCTTACTCATTCATTCCACAGCGCTGACTGCAACACCGATCACTCTCTAGTTTGCTGTAAATTTAAGCTTCAACCAAATAAGATCCACCACTCTAGGCAAGTGGGTAAATCACTCATTGATGTGAGCAAGATGTCATATCCAAACAAGGCTGAAGAATTCACTTACGCCCTCTCCAAGGCGTTCAGCTCATAACCTCCTTATGGCAGTGCCAAAGAGAGATGGGACAACATTAGAGATACTGTGTACAGCGCAGCCACAAGAATCTTTGATAAGAAGCAAAGAACAAAGACTGGTCTGACGCCAATTCCGCCACACTCATGCCAGTAATAGAAGAGCGTCGCAGTGCCCACCTGGAATACAAGCTTTCTCCCTGCGAGAGGACACTACATGCATATAGGTCTACCAGAAGCAAAGTGCAGAGGTTAGCATGGCAATGCACCAATGAATACTGGCTTCTACTCTGTCAGAGCATCCAGTCAGCAGTAGATAATGGAAACATCAGAGGCAAAACAATGGCATAAAGAAAGCAATGGGTCCAAAGAAGAAAGTGATAGCTCCACTGAAGTCTTCTGCAGACGATATCATTCACGACAAGGGCAAACAGATGTAGTGCTGGGTGGAGTACTACTCTGAACTGTATTCCAGAGAGAATAACCTGACCAACGATGCCCTCAACGCCATTGAAAACCTCTCTTGTTTGACCAACCTGAATAGCTACACAAAAGGATAAACCTTCAAAGATCTGATTGGATGACAAAAAAGCTGTACAGAAGCCCTGTTGCAGAACACTTCTCCTCCCCTGGCCACACTTTCAGTGATATAACACTTATCGCTATTGCTAACAACCACAGCTGGAGTTCCGAAACCAGGAAGGTAAAGGAATCATACTGGATATGCCGCCCTAGAACATTGAAACCAAGTGGTCTAAACCAAGAAGACTAGAAAAAGAAAACTATGCACTAGTAGAATTTAACTTTTTCTATATCTTCTTAGTATCCTTCAAATTTTACAATAAGAATAACCGGTATAGAATCAAATATCTGGGATATAATCTCCGTTACATAAATGTACAAAAAAGGAAAAATAGATGTCGCTTTGGCTTGTATACTTTTAGGGAATTATACATAGTTTTCAGTATCCGCAACAAGTCTATACAAGCTGGTTGTATTTATAGTTTTACCTCATGTGGAGACAGCCATGTAGAGGTTGACAAACATAATGTTTTTGTGTTTTTGTGTTTATTTGTTTGTCTTATATATGTTTTGTATTTGCCTTTGAAAAAGACTCAATCAGAGTCGAAAGCGCTCAGGCTAGTTAGTTACTAGTTTGGTACTGTTTGTCGTCAGTTTATTGCATCTATTTTAATCATTCCCTGACACATGTGATCCTTTGGTGGATCCAGTGCGCTTGAAAGGGTTGTTATTCACTTGAAAGGGTTGTTATTCCCATATGATTTGTATTCTTTATATATATATATATATATATATATATATTGTTGTTGTTGGCTTTCCTTAGTCTCCAGAGACAATGGAAATGCACCCATAAAAGGTGTCCTAGTTTGTAGTTGTGCATTGTCTTCTGTGACTATAAAGCCCCACAGGGAGTGGCAATCCTTGTTACAGTTGCTATATATATATATATATATATATATATATATATATATATATATATATATATAATTTTTTTTAGTCTCACTTCTTCCATTAACTCCACTTCTCCCAGTTTAGCTCACACTTCTCCCTGTTCTGACCAAAAGGAGAAGTTACTTCTCCTTAAAGTTTAAGTCTAGCTTGACCACTGATATATTAGTTAACAATAAGGAATTAAGGTGGGATATAAAATGTAGAAAATAGTTATCATATGTATGGTAGCTTGAAACAAAATTTTAATAAACAAATGCACATCCCTTTTCGGCATTATTAGTGATCACAGAAAAGGGCGAGGTTTATTTGTCAATCAATTACTAGTATTTCACTCACTGTGTAACAGGCGATTTCTTTGAACTATGTCACAAAGGCTCAGGTCATAACCTTTAGCTACTGTATAAAATATAAAAAGGGGGCCCGTTTGGAGGGAGAGCCAAATAATGCACTCCACAGGGAGAAATGGCATGTCCTTTTTGAAAATTTTATGTGTATTGGACCTGTAAAATCGGAGAATATTAGTGAAAACAATGCTTAAATATATAAACTTCCCAATGACAGGTTCCAATCTGCGTAGTTTCGGATTCAATCTTTTTGAGGTATAACATATTCAATTATGCAAAACTTTTTTGTGTTGATAGTTCTTGTTGCATTATTCAAGTCTTTGCAGACGGCAAAAGTAAAATATCATTGAGCAGGACTCCCAGGAATAACATCAGGTTCAGCGGCTGTGTTTTCCGATGAATTTGCATTAAATCCAAATGCTGTTAATTTAGTTAATTTACCCTTAGGCTGAGATGAAGAACATGCAATGTCTAATTTGCGTTTATCCATGATAATGTTGCACTGCTGACAGGAAATAATTCTGATAGATTTTTTTCCCCATTTGCTAGGTATTTATACTCAGTAATCTGTACTTTAAATGTAATCAATTTTCTCTCAAGTGTCAGCAAAACTACTGGTATATTTAAAAATAAGAACATATGGAAGTTGTAGCTGTTGTTCAATTACTTGTAGCTGTTTTATTTTGTGTCTTCATAGGTCAGTTGGTATAGCCTGGTAAAATTATTGAGTGTTATCATAGCATACAATACATAGGACAGATTTCAACATTAGCCGATTATGATGAAACATTGCACTGTACAGACGGGTTTGTCAATATGAACATAGGATTTGTTTATGTGGGAATATAGGTCTGTGTATAAGTCTGTGACTTCCTTTCATGGTCCCATTGAATTTCTCCACTCCAAATCCATGATTATATGTACAAATTAAATTGCCAAAAAGGCTATCACCAAAAAAATCACCAACTTGTATTTTCTGTCGCCAATAAATCAAAATTTGCGACATTGGCGAAGCCCAGGATGATCGCTGAACGACCGTATTTTACTCTTAAATCTTTCCATACATAATATATGTGTACCAAAAACGTAAAATGGCTAAAATTGCTGCTAAACATAACCTACATTTCACTGCTTAACAGGCCTATGCGTAGCCGACTGCACTGGGTAACTTTGCTACATGCGTATCGAAGGGCTAAAAAGCCATACACTATGAGGGAAAAGGTTAATATAGGCTGCCAAGTGTGCAAGTTATTCCGGAAACTTTGCTTATTCCTATATCAACAACATCAGAACTGGCTATGGATATTACGGTAGTAAGACACAGCACCTAAATAAAACCATGTGCTATGTCTTACATTGTAGGACTAGTATAACCCTAGTCTTTCACTCTGGTTGGCTTACTCATAAATCTCATATTGCAAAATAAATACACCTTCCTAATAGGACTTTACTGGCTTTGTGTACCTTTGATATGATGTGTCGAATATAGACAAAAGCAGATGAAAATTGGTAACTCATTATAAAATAAATTGGAAAATTGCATTTTCTGTCCAAAATCAATCAAAAGAACAATTTATAAATAACATAAACATTTCAAATATGATTGTGTCAAGACTTTATCAATACTTTATCATTGATCAAATCTGAACCCTGTCGACCAGTTTTCGGTAATTGTGTCGACATAATTATGTTGAAAACTATTCTGTTTGGTTAATTTATTCTTCAATATAATTAACAATATAAACTTTTTAAATTTGACTTTGTATGGCTTTGTGTGGCTTTGTTAGGCTCAGCAGTATTTAGTTGTTGTTGTTGGGCTTAACTCCATTTTTCAGCACGATAGGCTATACATGGTGGCCAGTATTGATGGTGGAGGAAGATACCGGGAAATCACCAGAAAGAACCACCAACCCACGAGAAGCTACTGGCAAGCTAGTCCGAGTTTCCTCTGACCCTTGACACCCCATTTTTGATATTTGGTTTTTTATGTTGGTGTGTAGGGTCAGAGTCTATTCCCTATCAAAAACTTGGAATTTGCCGACACCATTTGGTGTCGGCATAGGGTACTCGCAAACTTAAATGACCTTACATTGACCTATAATTACATTAAATCTATTCGGAAATCATTTATCTTCTCAGAAATTACAAGCATAACACCGATTTTGTCTTTAATCCGTTGTCAGACAAGATGTAACTACAGCATTGATGAATTTTGACCTCGTTCGCACCATTTTCATTGCTAGTCACATGACTAACCAAATCTCACAGCCGATATGCATAAACGTCATAGGTCTAATAGCCACGTGATAACAACAAAAAAAAAACGTTTTCCCATACCCCTTGTGGAAGACGGCAAATGTGTCACCTTCATTGATAACTGATTTTATTACATCATACTGTAGTTCTTTAATATTAAAATAGTATCCCTTTTCTTAAAGTATCTCATTGGCAAGAGCTTCTGTGTATTTGTCTTTACCTGCCATGTTGCAATATAGGTTTATGCACAAAACCTTCCATTCCAGTATTGCAGAAAGAAGACATAAACTCGAAAATATTGAATGAAAGTCACGCAATGTATACAATAACAAGAAAAAAAAAACGTATTATTCAACATATTAATTGGGATAACAGCAGCCCGAAACATGGCGCTGTCGCATCTTCCTGGAAAGAGGCTGACTGATCACGAAGAAACTACATGTCAACGCACTTTGTTGTTATCACGTGACTATTTGACCTCTGACGTTTATGCACCTCGGCTGCGAGATTTAGTTAGTCATGTGACTAGCAATTAAAATGTTGCTAACGAGGTCAAAATTCATCACCGCTGTAGTTACATCTCGTCTGACAACGGATTAAAGACAAAATTGGTGTTATGCTTGTAATTTCTGAGAAGATAAATGATTTCCCTATAGATTTAATGTAATTATGAGTCAATGCAAGGTCATTTAAGTTTTCTAGGCCTTATAGTTGGCGAGTACCCTACGCCAACACCAAATGGTGTCGGCAAATTCCAAGTTTTTGATATGGAATAAACTCTGACCCTACACCACAACATAAAAAAAAACAGATATCAAAAATTGGGTGTCAAGGGTCAGAGGAAACTCGGACTACTGGTAAGCTTTCTCACATATCCACATTCGCCGAATCCTAAACTTGAACCCATGCAGAGGTGAGATGGCATAGATCTGTAATCGACAGTGCTTTAGACCACTTGACCACTCGGTATTTATTGTCCGAAAATACATCCCCATTAGTTTGTACCCCTCTACCGATTTCAATAACGGAAACATTTAATTTGATAAAAAGTGCAAGGAACTTAGTCAATTCATTAATTGATTTATATTTTCTAACCTGAATGTGAGAAGAATTGCCATAACACCATCATTACCTGTGCATTTCATGCTTAACAGAAGTTTTCAATGTAATAGACTGACATGCTTGAGAACCATTTCCAGCTTCTGGACCAGTCCTTTTTCAGCATAGGGGCGCATGCGCGACTAAATATGTACATACATGTCGTCTGCTTCCGAAATTTACACTGTCGAATCAAACAAAGGAAAAAAATGACAAAAAATTTGCCTTTCACGTGGATTTTAAAGCGGTTTCATTAATATGTTCATGTGTGCAAAGGAATATCATTCCAAAGTCAACGTTATTGCAATTTACGGAATTATCCGGCAGTTACTGAATAGGATCAATTACGTCATTATGTTGTCGGATGAAAATAAACTACCCCGTTGTGTACGGGATATGGTGCCGTTTTAGTATGGAAAGTCTGTTAAGCATGAAAGGTGCAAGGGAAAGCAAGTACTAGTGCCATTCTGGTGACACTCGGGTTAGAATTTATAAATCAATGATTCAATTGACTTAGCTCTGTGCACTTTTTTCACATTAAACTTTTTAGTTATTGAAATCGGTAGTGGGGTACAAACCAACCAGGATGTATGTTTGGACTATAGTAAGACGGCATTTTTAGACACTCATGTTAATTTTGTAACCTGCAATTCCTGACTTCACGTTTTTCTAATAATGATTGTGTCCAGTTCTTACCTTGAAAATATGTGCATCGGAAAGATCATTCAAAACTTGAGGAAAGAATGTTTATTAAAGGGTCGAGTTTCCACAATTTTTGTACGATGGGTCTATGATAAAGAATGGTTCTAAATAACGAAATAATAAATAAGAAACTACAATACCTCTTTTGGCACTTGATTTAGCTTGCAAATACTTTTTAAGCTTCTTTACAGCTTTGTCTCTTGTTTTCTTTTCATTTGAAGCCAGTCGCTGGGCAAAATGTACTTCTGCCGATGACCACATGTTCGATTTCAATTGTCCGGAAATGTGATGCTGTCTAAAGTATTCCGCATGATATAATGTAGATTCCACAAAGTAGAACGATGAACCCGATGACAAATAATCCAATTGATTTAAATTCTTTTTAAAAATCACAATAGATTTTCCCCTGGGTGGTTTGATGGTTAGTGCGCTTACTTAATAAATATATCATCATAATGTTTTATTATGCACTCACATCTCCATTCAATGCATTATTACGTTTATGAAAAAAGTTTTTGGTTGTTGCATAAATCCCATTTGCTTGTAAACCCCACACCGATTACATTAACGAAAATCTTTAATGTCATTTCACTAATTGATTCATTGATTCATAATTTCGAAAATGACTGACACCAGAGCGACACTAATATTGTCAATACTATCTGCGCATTTCACGCTTATTTGAGTTTCCATTCTAACAGTGCAACGAGTATCTTTTCCTTAGACAATAGAGTTCAGTGGGTGCTGATATTTTCTTAAACAAAATGTCTAACCGAAATAGCTTTTAAGCATATTCTTACTGCCATTTTACATTAAATGAACTAATGATATTCATTATATGAGTTTTAAAAAAATATACAGGTGTACATAGAAGAATATACTGATGAAAAAACGCACCTCACCACCCCCGCGACCAACCCTTGAAAATTTTATATTCACTGACAACACCGTCACCACGGTCGTTTCCAAACCACCATCTCACCCCATCTTAAGCAGCGTCATTGAAGAGTGGGTTACATATTATGAAAAAAAAAATGCGATGGAGAATATGTTAGCCAGCATTTATAATGATCCATTCCATCCTGCGGGTTTACGGAAGAGTTCGGAAATTTTATAATTCTGCCAAAACTAGACTAAAAAGTGTCCGTGTACCTCAGGTGCAATGTTTTGATATAAGAACAAGGCACGTACATTTTACACAAATGCATTCGACGAAATTTTTCCAGAAGTCGCACAGACTGGAGGGCATTGATCATCAAGGGCAAATCTATGTGGCCGGTGTGTCTCATTTGGCCATCTATAATCGTGGCTACAAATATTTGTTTTGTGCCATCGATGTCTTTTCCAAATTTGCGTGGGAAGTTACAACGACTTTCAAATCGAGCAATGAGCTAGTGTGAGCACTCAAACTGGTGTTGAAACAAAGCGATCGTTACCTCTCTTCAATGGCAACCCGATAAAGGCACCACATTTCTGAACCAAACCTTCCAAAACGAATAAAAGAAACAAGACATTGATTTTATTTTACCATCGAAAATCTAAAATACAAAGTCAACATCGTTGAATGTTTTCAACGTACCTTGAAAGAACGCATGTGAAATTATTTTCCACATCAACACACTCTCAGGTACATGGACACCTTACTGCACCTGGTCCAAGCGCACAATCTTTCCACTGAAGCATCGAATATCCCCCGTCCCCAGAAGTGACTCCCGACAACGAAGTAACCGCCTTTGATCGCCTATTTGGTACGTTCCCGACTGTGACTGTCCCAAATAAAAGTGAAGTCTTGACGGCGGGAAATTGATGCTCATTAGCAAAACCATACGTACTTCGACAAAGGTTACTTACACAACCAGACCACTGAATTGTTATGTGTCACTGGACGAGTGCGTGGCCGTCATCCTGCCGTCAATAAGTTGGAACACGTGGACGGGGAAGTGTTAAAAGGAACGTTCTGTTTGCCCGATTTACAACGTGTGACCAAAAGAGAAGACAAAGTGTTCGACATCGAAAGCATTCTCGATGGAAGAACCCGTAAAGTGGGGAAGCGACGTGTCAAAGTACTTTGGAAAGAATATCCTCCTAGTTTTGATTCTTGTATCGACGCTTCATAAATCATCGACCATAAATAGACAAGACCATAAATAGACGAGACCATCACGCTCTTCAATACAGCCTCAACCACCACAGCAGTGGCCCACCTTCACCAAGTTCTTTTATGCAAGATCTACAAAGCAACACTTGTGGGTGTGGTGTGGAGAACGTATTCTTAAAACGCAACTCTGCCAAATCTTTATCGTGTACTCTGTCATCGGTGCTGCCATTGCCAGTTTGAGTGGAACATTTTATTGAGCAGTTTCATCGGTTACCTTCCCCACAAACCGTTAATAAAATACTCGAACGATCAGAGCGGCAGCCTTATGCCCAACGTCAGTCAGCCTCCCAACAGTCACCAACCAAACAACTGCTACAACAACAATCCTCTTTTACACACTCCTCTGACCTCAAGTGACCTCGCGGATAGCAGAACTATGGAATTATGAACAACCAATTTTGCTTAACGTTACCAAGTGACAGTTCCAGTGGATGTGTTTCCTCACAATAGTTTATTCTGCGTCACGACCAGTACCAGATTTAGGCATAAGCTAAACAAGCTACAGCTTAGGGTCTCAAAGTATGAACTCAGTCTGAAGGGGCCCCTGAAATTTCTTTTATACCAAATATGGCCCCTATCTCTTCCCATAGCTTAGGGCCTCGCTTTGTCTAAATCCGGCACTGGTCACGGCAAAATTACATCAGGCCATCCATTTGGATCACAAAGCCCATTGGGAAGTGGCTTTGGTGGAAATCAATCATCATACTCAAGTCCTAAATATCATTGAAAATTAAAACACTTTTTCGGTCCAAGTTCATGAGCAATAAGTGCAAGATTACTTGAATACCAATCTCGATTATGATAATAAAACATATAACTCCCGAACTGGATGGTTCGACTATGACTTGATAATTTCCCCAGACTATTATTTTAGCAACTTCTGGTGAACACGATTGCTGCCAGGTTCAATGCAATGTTTAGCATAGCCTTGGAAATAATCAAATAAATTGTCACCGTCGAGTACCATAAAGTGGCTCGTCGCCTACTGATGACATTTTCGGAGGGCAAAATAATGAGCATTACATTTTATCCTCAATTGTTTGACATTTTGGGTCGGGACGTCAAGATGTCCAAGGGTGGACCCGCACTACTAATTTGCAACAACTTAACTTTTGGGAAGTATTTTCGGTTCCCTGAAGAATTGAACCAAGGACTAAATTTAATCTTCGTGTGCTTCGATGATATGGATTACAACGTGGTCGGATACACATCCGTACCGTTATTGCATGTCATTCATTTCAAACTGGATTCTGCCACGCCCTCTGACGAGGAAGGTGGAAACATCTATAACGTTCACCGCAAATTTATTCATCCTCTTTATTTACCTGTCAGTAATTCGTATTTTGATACTGTCAACATTGCTATAGAGGAGATTAGGGACAATTTATTACATTCACCAGAGGAAAAGTTACGGTGATACTCCATTTTCGTAAACGAGTTTCTAACGACTTGTAAGTCATCTATCATGTGTACCGAGGAGTCTCTAGACGCTGAAATCGGTGTTTCGTTCAGTGGCTCCTGTTTTGAAACCGATGGTGATACGATGATTGTACGCCTTGAAAGATGTTGCTTTGACGCAAGACAAAGAATTTCTCCAAATGTCATCATCGAGAAACAAAACCAGAATGACGCTTTCTTGAGAGCAGGCAAAAATGTCTTGCGTCAAACGGGCAAAGACATTTTGGGCCGACCGAAATTTACTATAATGGCCCTAGACGCTACCGAGTCAGATATCTTCCTCGCCTCGATGTCACAATAATTATAAGGCAGAAAGAAATGACGACGAAGACATTCCTCCAGGAGACTTAACACTCACAGAGCTAGAAATGCCAAGAATAGAAGAAGCGTCCGAGAATAAGACGTTTTCAATTATTGAGAGAGAGAGAGAGAGAGAGAGAGAGAGAGAGAGAGAGAGAGAGAGAGAGAGAGAGAGAGAGAGAGAGAGAGAGAGAGAGAGAGAATACAGAGAGTCTAACGCATGTTCCAAGTCGCAACTGGATCTGTTTGCCATGCCACCAACTATGATGACGATGAAATAATCCCAATGGCTAGAATTTCATTCCGTCTCCTCTGTCAAGGACTCATGATCAGATCACAATCAAGTTTAAAATCATAGGACAGAGCGAAGATTAAATCGATTTGAATAGCAGTTACTTGTACTTGAAAGTGAAAGTGATGGTGATCGAAAAGAATAACACTGATCTAGAGGGCGACCTGGAAGTAGCTTCTGTCAATAATTGCACGCATTACATGTTCAGCGAAGTGAATTTGTTCTTGAATAACAAACTGGTCAGCATCAGCATCGATGCGTCCTTTTACTGAGCGTACATGGAAAATCTCTTGACGTACGGAGAATAAGCCAAGAACACCCATCTGGATACCTGCGTGGTATAGAAACCTGACACAAGGGACAAAAGCCATACGTTCGACACATTAGACGCTGCATTGCAGATTTTAAAGACCGCAAAGAGACAATAAACGAATGCCGTAGTTTATAACTGCTGAATCGTTTGCATATGGATGTGTGGTTGCAAGAGTAGTATTTGTTGAATGGCATGAATGTCCGTCTCAGATTGAATCTCATCAGTATCGCTTTCCATCTGATGGCCACCCCTGATGATGTTACCGCTTACAGAACCATTATCCACGAATCCAGACTTTACGTGCAACGAGTGGAAGTGAAACCTAGAATGGAAAAAGGCATCAGACACACTTTGAGCAGAACCAAGTATTCTATACGACACGTGGAAGTGAAAACTTTTACTAATTATGCTGGTCTTCAATCCAAAACACCCCCAAACTCACACCCCATCTCCACGGCCTTACGTTTAAGCCGGTCTTGCGGTCAGATCGAATCCAGTTTTGCCGAGCTGTGGCTTTTGGCACCACCATCTTCTGTGGTTATTCCCGCCTTTCCTCGTCACCGGATATAGTGATAGCACCATTTTCACACTGTTATTCAGTACGGCCCAGCCGGGGCCAAGGGCCCAGCCCAGGGTTATAAACAGTTGCGAAACATATAGTACATAGGCATCTATAATCCTTCAGTGAGTCTGACTATCCACTATTGACTGGTCAACCTATGGAGATTTAAGATGTGTTCAAGACTATCAAAGCTTAATGAAATCCATGTGAATTTACATCGTGTCAGGCAAAGCCTGATGAGACTGAAAATGTCAAGATGATGAAAGTTGCCCAAGACCTGACGAAAGAGGTCCTTAAAGACGTAATCAAGAGGAAACAAGAAGAATGTACCGATAAGTACAGACGTCAGAGAGAGAGAGAGAGAGAGAGAGAGAGAGAGAGAGAGAGAGAGAGAGAGAGAGAGAGAGAGAGAGAGAGAGAGAGAGAGAAGCAGAAGTATCAGCAACAACAAACAACAGCAGGAGCCAGACATGGTGTTTTTTTACTACTGTGTGTATACGAAAGAGTTTTTATTCCTTCGCAGGAGCAGTCTCCTGTGGGAAAGGCTGGAGCCAAAAATCTGAGAAAATAATAGATTGTCATAACCCGGAACAACACAGCCCTTTTTAGGGCTATCATACACAATTTAGAGATGATACTAGTGTAATTGCCAAAATATGTGTATGTCTTTGTGTAATTGTCTGTAGGTTAAAAAATAGACGTGTGCCTACAAACACTTCGTTTCCCTGTCTTGTGTGATAGTCATTATGTTATTTTTATATATAGAAGTTGTCATAAAGTGTGTTTGTAGGAAACAAAGTTCTTTTAGTACGCACATTTCATGCTATTAATGGTAAAGTGGGTATTGTTAATTTTGGTGTAAGGATAAGGGGATGTTTTACTTCACGTGAGTGCTTCCGACATATAAAGCGACGATCCTCAGTCTGGTTACACAGCATTCATACATTAATACGAGTAGAATCAGTAAACTTCTTGAACTCCAGATCCACCTGGAATATTGAGGCGATAAAGGAGAAAACAAGGATCGAAGAAGACGACGGGGAGAGTAACTAGAAGAAAGAGAAAGAAGAGAAGAGTACAACCCTGCCTCACCTCATATTTAGGCCTCTGTGAGAGATCAAGCCTGAGGTGAGGAGACCTCCACAACCACTTTCAGTTACCACAGCAACTACCACCTGGAATCGCTGTCCCCAGATATAAAACTGGGAGAAGTTGTAGAGACAGTGGCAAGCGTACACCGTCTCAGAGTCCCCTACAAATAAAGAGTCAACAGAAGCATCCATAGGCAGGACGCAGAGTCGCGAGAGACAAACCTTCAGAATCCCACCAACTGAAGATTGGTGGTCTGAAGCCACTCACACAGCGTCCGCATACCCAACCACACATATCAACTGTGACAGGGATTGGAATAGGATATGTGTGTTGAGTGCCAGATCTGGGAGATGTCATTTGGAGTTACAAAATACAAAACAGCTCTTCTCATGGCTAACCAGATCTCTAACAAAGAGACTGATCAAGTTGCCAATCATATAATTGTGTGTATGTGTGATTGTTTACGTTTGTGTGAGCGCGAGTATATTTGTATGTGTATGTGAGTGTATGTTTGAGCGCGTACGGTTGTATGTGTTTGTGTGTGTGTATTTGTGCGCGAGTACGTTAGTATGTGTGTGTGTGTTTTTTACCTTTAATAAAAAATCTTATCCATAAACAAAAAAAGTTTGGTATTAATGTGTTGATTTGGATAAAAATTTATTTTTGGTTAGCACTCTCATTAATATGGGTAGTTTGGTAGGTGATATGGATAGTTGGTGAGAGGGGGTGATTTCCTTCATGTGCGTGCTTGAGATGTATAATTTGAAGCGTTCGTCATTGCCCTGATGTGCGAGTAATTTCAGAACAGGATTTGGGTTATAAGTTGGTTGGTTGCCTCGAAGCGTCTGGGCTGTAGACACAGAAAATGTGCATGAATGTGTGTTGGGTCTATTCCCACTCACGATAGTCATACATTCAGGTCGTTTGAAACACTATTGCACTATAAATTTCGTCTTCATACTGCTTTTTTTATACACCCACAAAAAAAGAATGTAGCTAAGATTTTTCGAATGGCTTTGAAACAAACTGTAAGTCTACCAATAACAGTTCTCCGAAAAGTTTCCTCTTCTTCTCATTTCGTTTCCGTTAAATCTGTGATACGTCCATCGCCTTCAACTTGTTCTCCAGCAAAATGTTTACACTTCACTTTCCGATGGATTGTAAATTCAGAACTGATTTTTTACAGACAATGACATTGTTTTGGCTTCTTTCGAAATTTTTGACCATTTATCCCGAACAGATATGAGGTGACTGATCAATGCCTCAATATTTTTCACCTCAAAATCAATAGTTGCCTTTCTTGCTTGAACGACCTTGTTTCAACGATCAATCAACGTGAGAACTTTCATCCAAATGCCTGCCATGAGAATATATTTGAAGGAATTCATATATTTTATGGCACCTGTCGCATCAGTTGGTGTTTTAGCAGTCAGATTCAAACTCTTTACTTCTTGCAAAGAGGCAATGATTCCACACAAGTGATTTGAAAAGGGGTGAATGCTATCAAGTCTTTCAGTCCATTGCGTCCCAGATTGCCAATGCCAAGACACTCCAAGCAGCTTCTTTTGTAATATTTCCCAGCGTCGTGGAAAAACAAAGAAGATGGTAAACACAGTTTGAACAATTCCAAAGAAGATCTTAGCATCTGTGCAGCTCGAGGCAAAATTCAGCCCGCACAAATTTAGTGAATGACAGTTACGTGTGAGAATATAGAGAGTGGGTTCTTCTAAAAGAAAATCGCTCGAACACCTTTGTACTTTCCTGACATGTTGGCCCCATTAGCATAGCCTTGGCCATGGCAGTCCTCAATGCGAATTTTCAAAGTTTCCATTGTCACCATGACTAATCATGTAATATAAGATCCATTCCTTTTTGGACAATCCGAAAAGATAAAAAAAAAAAAAAAAAAAAAAAAACGCTATACGATGGAAAAATTTCCAAGTTCTTCATCTACGTATCGTATGCCAAAAGTAGTTTGTTGAGTATGACTTACATCAGGAGTGGCATCAACCAATATTTGAAAAATACTTTGCAGATTAACATTCTTCTATGATTCGTCTCCCAACTTCAGCAGGACAAAGTCCAATTAATTCAATTTGAGAGGTAATGCCTTTGACCCTTTTCCAGTGACCGCTTACTTTCATCACATGTCCCTTAAGAATTGGATCATAATGAGAAATCATTTCTAGCAATCCTAAGAAATTTCCATAATGACGATCTCCAATAATGACGGGCTTCCGCGAAAAGCCATTCCACGTTCACCAAGAAACATAATCACATCCATGATTGGTTCTAGACTTTTCATCCAAGAAGATGCTTCGGTAAGGATTTGACGATCCAGAAAATATCCAATTGACCGATCGTTCTTTGCTCGATCTTCTAATTCAAGGCACTGAATGTAGCACTGTTTATGGGCTTTTGAATTACCATGCTCTGGAATACGATTGACAAAGTTCTTCCATTTCTTTCCTCTTCCTCCCATCAATGCAAGTGATGAAGTCAAGCGTTGAACATGACTTCCAGATGAAAATAATCGATATGGCAAACAAAATAGTGACATATTTGCTCGGCTAAATACAATCCAATTGACAATTTCCCTTTAAAAACAGAAATTGGAAACGTGCGATTTCCAATATCTTTTGGCAGCTCCAGTGGAAATGAAATGTGACCAGCCCTGACAAAATTTTCAAGCTGAGTGGATAAGAATGTTACAGTTTCAAATTCCCCAATGTCAAATGGCTACAACACAACTGCTCCAGTTGGCCTTGCAGAAGTATTATCACTTTTATCAATTCCAGTTTTTTGACTGTCCTCAAAAATGGCTGATGCACTTTTACTGTCACTCTCAGTACTTTTACCAGTAACAGGTGCACCTGCACTTTGGCTTTTTTTTTTTTTTTTGTTGCTGAACTTCCTAAGCCATGACCTGTGCTATCAGCTTCTCAACTCTCTATAGCTGCCGAAATAAAAGATTGAATGTCAGTGTCTTCTTTCTGAGTTGATGAACTGCTAGAAGGGGCATCTGACGTCTTGGGGGAGTCGTAATTCCAACATCAAATATGGTTTGCCTCTCCTTTTGCAGAACTTTTTTTTTTGTTTCTTTTTTGCTCTTCTGATATTTAGCTTTAATGCAACTGATGGATATGAGCCTTTCATTTAAATTTTTCCACGTACTGTGCAACGCTTTGACGACTTTAGGGGGTGTATCTTCTTTACTAGAAAAGTAACGTGCTGAAATGCAGTACTTGCTGAGTACTACTGCTGTACTGCTGAATCTTCAACCAAAGCACTCATTTCTCAGCAGTATTTCCATATTTCCGTTTTTAAATACAATACACGTCTTATTTTCAGTTTTGAAGACATCGGCAGATCACCATTCACACAATCTTTTCATGCAAAATATATGCCTGATGACTGACATTGCAGACCAAGGCAAAATGACTAACTGATGAAGTCATATAAAACTCAAGTCAGTAAAGCGAGTCTCCTTACCTGTATAAACCAGAGGCGTAGCTAGGGTGGGGCAGGAGGGTACAAATGTCCCCGGGCGCCAAGGTACAGAGCGTCAAAATGAGGCTTACAACGTTACATTATAATAAGTAAAATAGAAAAATGTGATTAAACGTCGAGGGGGCTGGGGCGCCAATTTTATAGTTCGTCCCCGGGCGCAAAATATCATAGCTACGCCTCTGGTATAAACTATATAGAGGGATGATTCAACCAGTCATCCCACATCTGTTTTTTTTCCCTGCCTCACATTGTCATTAGTCTTTTTTTTTTTTTTGTTACTTAGTGCTGTAGTGAATTATAACTGGTTATCTTTATTTATTTTTTTTTAAGCGCAAGCTTTTGGCAGGTAGAATTAGCCGTGTTTGTGTGTACCCCCCTCCCTCTGCGGGTGCGGGGCTCCGAGCATATTGCTCGGGTGTCTCAGCCTCTACACGGTCCTGATTCAAAGACATCTTCACGGTGTCCTTTTACCGTTTGGTCTTAGCACTCCTTGTTTTCCTTGTTCAAGCTCCAAGCTCACCATAAAAATAATGTTTTTGGAAGGCGGTTTTGATGCTGGTGGATGATATGTATGGATGTGTATTCTTTATGCCTGTATATACATCATTTTTGTTTAATGTTTTTGGAATAATAGCTCTTTTGAACCAATATTAGCTTTAAAAATAAAAGTTCAATACAATTTTTTAAGTTCAGTGTAGGTCATACCATCATAGTTGACCTATTTTAAAAGGTTTGTTATTTTGGGCGTCTTCGTCAAACCGCATTACGGATAAAAATGTACTTTTATTGTGTCAGTTCGCATACAAAATATACCTTGTGTTTTTGGATTTTTAAATTAGTATATTTGTGATAGTAATATAAAATCAGTTTGTATAAATATAAAAGTGTTGTTTATTGTTATGAATGATCGTGAAAGCACAAAATAATAGTCATACAATTGTAACCCGATAAAATAATTTATCCCTACGCCAGGAGAAGTGGAATTGCAGTGCCGCCATTATTGTCACATGCTCAGTTTTCCATCTCACATGACCTGTTGTTTGGCCCCGTGATCAAGCTTGCTTTATTTCCAGGCAAATTCAAACAAACATTAAAAAATCACATGGATATGTTAGATCAAGCACTCGATGGCAGGTATGCAGAAAAATATTAGTAAATGTATAAAAAAGTGATAGACACTCGATGGCTTATTTGCTAAACTTTAGGTCACCGTCCAGCACTTTCCACGGGAAATATTTTGTGTATTTTCTTTACGCTTTGGGAATTTACCTACGGATTGCGAAATCATACAACATAGTCGACGCTCTTCATGGAAATTTAATAATTTTTGTCTTGTTAAGGAGTCTAGTATGTTGACTCTTAAAGAAAATTTTGGACGACTAAAATACGCAATTGTACGGATCAATACTTTTGCATTTTCTTTACATACGAGCACATATAGTTGAGCTTGAAGACAATGTTAAGGTTTAATTTGACACTACTAAAAAAACCCATTTGTGTTGTTTTTTTTTTTAAAAATTAATATTCCAATAAATTTGTTCAGATAATTTGCCTTTGTTATAGTCCTACATTGCAAGACGCTGCAGTTGATATGTTGTGCGACGTCTTGCTGCCAAAATAACGTGTTCCAAGTACAACGAAGGGCACAATTTTCAAGAACGTCTCATACAGTTGGAAACCCATATAGACACTTTTCCACGATATCGGCCGGTCAAATAACAGTGATCTCGCAGCTTGAAGTCCCCCAGCCACTGTTCACAAATATGATAGTTAATTGTCTCATCAAAGTCGAGTTGTTGTTTAAACGTAATTCAGATCGGAGCTGTTCTAAGTAATCTGTTAGAAATTGTATTAACTTCGTCTATTATTTTTTTTAGTAACCACACAGCAGGATTTTTGCCTCTATATAACCTTATCGGAGATGAAAATTTATCGCTGGCGCAACAAACTACTTTATAAGCTACACCGCAAGAAACATGCTGTTGTATTTTTATAGTGTCTTATTCGGACTATACTAATTCTGAATTTGTTTTCTAGATGGAATCAAATTGTGAGACAAATGATCACGTTTTCAAGCTTCGTTGACATACATTTCATTTGGTTGAAATGCTGTATGTGCCAATGAATACTGAAGTTTTAAGTTAAAGTATGTTTCTTTAATGAAAAGAAAAATTATACTGATATTAGCCAAAGCAATTAGCATCATTTCATTAAATATTTTTATCATCCCTTTTAACTGATTTTGACATTTCTTGCATCCATCAGTATAGGTTGCCAATGGTATACTTGAAAATTTGGCCTCCCGCTTCTCTGTGAGACTAGATATCTTACATTGTTGTACTGATTTTCTACATATTGCAAGAGCTGACAGGGAATCATGTTACACAACTCTGTTTATTTAGGTAGTTTAATGTGAACTATATAACAAATATCAGGGTTGACGTCTTGTACGACTAATTTTGCACTTTTCAAAATGAATCGTTCATTTCATTTTAAATCATTGTTATCGCATAAATGACCAAAGTCTGTATTTGTGTTTTCAGTAGTATTAGATGGAGAGAGCTATTCATTTTTGTATATTATCATATTTGAAGTATGATTTAATAAAATAGAAAATGCATACTGCATGCAATTCAGACATCTCAGAATCAATGACAAGTAAAATATAACTACAACTGCAGTAAATGTAAATAGAAACCCCAATAGTTGCAGAGTATTTGTGAGGATATTCGATTTTGCAGATGGCTGCAATGGCCCCTTCAGTGGCCATTTTGAACAAAATGCTACCACTATTTCTGAATGAGTGGCTTAACATATTGAGTTTGCTTTCACTAAAACCTTCTTATGATGTCTAGATGTTCCTAAGTGAAACTGGTGCCAAAATGATATTTAGTATGGGCTCTGTGTCAGCCATTTGTAAAGTGTTGATTTTGTGTCTTCAGAGCAGAAATTCATATTCACTTGTAATTTTCACCAAAGCTTTTATGTCTTTGGTCCGAAATAAATATAAAGCCAAGCTGACATCCACAGCAGCTAATTTGAAAATCTTGTTAGTAATGAATATCTGAGATGGTTCAAACACACAGCATTTACAATAAAAATTAGTCTTGAATTTCAGAAAAAAGCTATTGGCCACAGTAACACAAGTCTCTTCAAGAGACTTCTATTTATTATTGTAATAATAATCATCAGAGATCAAGATGAGTAACATATATGTTCATTTTATAAATAAAATATAAATCAACTTTAAAGGCAAAAAAAATGTTTTGTTTAATGCACTCATTGTGTACAAAAATATTTTTAATTGTAAGTATAGTCCATGTGATAGTTTATATTAAATCAATTTAAGCAGTTGCTTAAAGTTTTAAATATTCAAGCACATGTGAAGTAATAGTAATTAGGTATTTTGAGAATGTTGCTTAGATAGAGCTGTATTATAAAACTCATTCCAGGGGTCACGCTACCAGGCGAAGTGTGCGAAAAAGTCGCCCGAGAAGTGTAAACTTCACCTTCTGTTATGAAAGCGAAAACGACTTAACCCTCTGATTTTTCTTACATAATATGACTATATTATGACTTTGAGATGCTCCCTCGCTGTAGCAGTAAGTTCTGGCACTGCTGTAACCAATCAGCTTATGGTGACAAAGAAATTTTTGCACATTCACATGCAAGTTTTAATAGCTAACTGACCATTAACCCTTTTCCAGAGCAAGATATCACTGCTTAATTTCATGAAGTTTTCTTTGGAAACAACGGCCTACAGTGCTATGATGAAATTATACCAAATTCTGTTTCAAAATTTAAACATCAGTATGCAAATAATAATTTGCTTTTAAAAAATGATTGGTGAAGAGCGTTTTATATCCTATTTTTTTAATAGAGATTTTAACAGCCGTATTTGTGTATTGTCTTTATAAATTCAATTTGAAACCGTAAATGAAATTATAATGGTGGACATCACTGCATATTTGATATACCACTTCATTAAACTGAAAATACAAAAAAAATACATATAGTAATGAAGAATATATTCAACCAATCCATGTGATTATTACCTGTAGGTAGACAAACCATAAATATGCAGAACTTTTAATGGGTTTTTGTGAAGCAAGAAAGTGTGTAGTTCGAGAAAAGCCCCACCCTCCCCATCTAAAAATAGATGCACTCGATCTGTGCAAGACAAATTCTTGGATTTTCGGTTGGGAGTAAAAAAAGGGTCCAGTTTAGTTGTATATTGACTTTAGTGCTTCAGTGTGTTGTCTATGAAAAATTACAGTAATGTTTTATCGGGAACAATGTAATCAGGACGAACATTGTGGTTTGAAGTCAACTGTGCATTTATTTCTATACACATATATATGGGGCTGTTTCAAAGAATGCTAGAAATCTTGTATACAAAACTTAAGAAAAATAAAGTAATTAATTGGTAGTTTTTAAGCATTTTTACCAACTTGCAGTTACAAGGCTCTAATCTTGTTACTTCTAGCTTTTAGCTTCATATGTGATTTTTAAGTCATACAGCCAAAATAAATTGAAGCATACGAAGAAAAAGAGCACATCATTAAAATAAGACAATGCATCTCTCTGTATACACACACACACATATATATATATATTCATAAACAGTAGACTCTCGATTATCCGCGTTAATGGTGGGGAGAGCTAGCGCGGATAATAAAAAACGGCGGATAAACCAAAGTGCATATTTACAATCCAGATATAGTGGCATAAAATTAACTTAGTTAATTTTTTCGTCGTAATATCCTACTTATGTTTACCTTTTGTGATGCAGGCCAATGTTTTTCTTCACTAATATCCTAATGTCGTAACACGAAAGTAAATAAATTTAATACAATTATATTGAACATTAAAATAAAGGAAGATGAATAAATGAACAAACAAAAACAACAAATGTTTAGGAAAAGTAGTCTTTTATTGATTTCTGTTTTAATGACATGGCTTCTTTCTTCTTTATGGTTGCTCTCAATCTGTGTAATACCAATTTATCTGAGAGCAGATAATCACTTTGTTGGTTCAACTACTCTAGCAAACCCTCAGTCCATTGAAGAGCAGATGAATTGTTTATCCTTGTTTCAGGAATAAGTTCCATGTCTTCGTCATCACTCTCGTCAGAATCTATTGTCTGCCCATTTTCACTTTTAATGATTTCACTGTCGGACAAAACCTCACACCCTAGATCATCACAATCAACATTAAACCATTCTAAAATATTTCCACTATCAACTTCCTTACCACCCTCTGTACTCTGTAAAATGGCAGCTAATTCAGAAGTCAAAATCTCTTCATCGAAAATACTGCAGTTGACAGTTTCAACTTCAGGAAATATTTTTTTTCCATGATTTACTAATTGTGGTTGGCATTATGGAATCCCAGGCATGTGTAACTTCGTAGATAGCATTCAGCAATGATACTTTTTTTTAGAAAGCCCTATTATAAAATTATATAATAATTCTCACCGGAAACCAGTTGTAAGCCTGAGTTGTCACTAAACAGGTCGGTCGACTTCCTGTATAAAATTTTTGATTTTGAAATTGTCGCATAACTCCACATCTTTTTAAGATATGGAGTAAAAATTCTTTAAAAATACATTGCTGCGGTTAAGTCGCAAAGCGGTTAAACTGCGCGTGGATAATCGAGAGTCTACTGTATATATAAAAATATATAAAATCTATATCATGTTTATTGTTTTGGTCTCACTTCTCCCTGATTAACTCCCACTTCTCCCTGTTTTGACCAAAAGGAGAAATCACTTCTCCCTAAAAATTAAGTCTAGCTTGACCCCTGTCATTCAGAATTGTTAGTATAACCCTGATACTGCAAACTCTGTTAGAACAAGAATTCGAATATAACACTGATTTGGTGTCACTCCCAAAATTTCATATAAAATGTATTTTTCTTGTATGTGAAAAAAGTTTTCTTAAAATTATGACAAAAACCCCAAAATGTTTATTATTTTAGGGAAGAGATTGCATATGAATAATATATGATTATGGCATGGGTTCTGAAAGTTTGCATGCAGTTTTCTCGTACAAGAAAAAATAGTGTTTTCTTCCTAAAAGTGCAAAAAATAATATGTAAAAAGTTTATTCAGGAATCACATAGGGCTTTGCCAGTGTTGCAAATTTTTTCTTTCTCTTATTGATGGCAAAATATGCCCTCTGGCAATTATTTTTATTGGCAACATTGTTGGCTGTTTAAACTTGTATATACAACCATTGGTTTGGAGTGGAGAAATTCAGAATCCCAATGAAAGGAAGCTGCGAAGTTGATATAAAATGCACTGAAATTTATTTATAGTTACATAAGCAAATTCTTTGTACATATTGACAACCATCTTAACAGTGCACTGTTATATCATAATCTGCTTATATTGACATATGGCAGGAGTACTGTATGTTTTGGGATATCCACTTATTTTTCAAATTTACATTTCTGGTAGAGGAGATCAACTAGATGAGGCATTATCTTATAATCTATCTTTTTGTCGGCTGCTTGCTGGTAGTTAATATATTTACATAGACTGGTATTTTTATGTGGATGGTAAGTAAAATTCGTCTTTTTACTCAGAATTAAATCCTTCAAAACATTAACTTCTTCTGTAGTAATCCCAGTCATCAAACCATTACAGCTGCATCTCCATCGTCGATTGACCCTTTCTTTAAATTTCTGATGCATGTGTGGAAGGCAACATTACTGAGCTACTACATATTTTTTTTTTGTCTATTCAGTAGGCAGCGAGGAACAGTAGCAACAATTCACCATATGATGGCCAATTCATTTTTTAAAAAAGGTACCCAGATAAAATATTAGCTGAAATTTCAAAGAAAACATTACCTTTGAAGCACCGATTGTTACAAAAATGTATTCAGCAAATGGGAAAAAAAATCAGTTTCAGTCATGCAGTAAAATTTTTAGATGTTGCCAATACAATAAAAAATGGGCATTTGTTAGGTTCTCCAAAGCTCTCCTTTAGCTGTGACTTCATAAACGCATGCAACCTTCATCAATAAAAGCAAAGAATTTTTCTTCAAAGGAAGTCAGTACTGAACTTGAATAAAGTAATGGAATCTGATGGCTTTCTTTATTTTTCAATGCAACTGAAACCCTTTTACTTTGCTATGAAGTTTCCTTTTTACAGGAAAAAGTTTATGCTTACAAACTCTACCAATGGCGCTTTAAATGCAAACTTTTACCAACTTGGCACTACTGAAAAGTAAATGTGCTTTACCATTTGTTACATGATTGTGCTATTTTTTTCCCACTGTATTCATACTTATATGACAAAATTATTGAATATTTTAAATCTCTCTGTGCATATTTTTGATGGAATTGTGGGTTCAATGTAGGTGACGTGATTCATGGGTGAATACATGATGTTAATACTTTATTGATTGCTATATGTTAGACATGAATATATAAACAGTATACATGTATATTTATCAATGCATGGTTCTTTGAATAAAGTAAAATAAAATATATCCCCTCTCTGTTTTCACTACAGGTATATTTCTCATTTAAGATGATAACTGTTCCAATGAAGCAAATTTTTGCACTCACATTTATTACCACCCCCCCTCCCATTTTTTTGGGTATATGCATCATTTTCTTAAGCCATTTGATCTGGTTGCTTATAACACGGTTTGGTCTATAACACAGGTTATATGGCTCCCAACTACTGAGTTGTATCGGGGTCACTGTAATTAAGCTATTCATAAATAAGGTTTGATTAATGTTCTGATGATTAAGAGCGTTTTGTTGCTCCAATATGATGTTTTGTGCAGTACTTATCAACATAATTGAAGTTCTAAAAACAAATTCTAAATTAGGGGTTAATTGCTGAATTTATTAATTCAAAGTATTAACATCTTAATCATCACCCAGATCAAATAAAAAGAAATGCAAGTTTGAAAAACAGGATGAAATAGAAAGATTCAATGAAAAATTTTAATTGTGGATATCTTGCAAGTTGCATGCAATTAATGTGCAGGAGGTAGCATTAAGTCAGTGCACCTTATTGAGTGTACAAGCCTGTGCCATCTCAAAATTAAAATGGACTTAACCTTGTAGTAGTTCTTTACATCATTACTTTTCCAAAGCTGTGAAAGTTTGCACAGGTGGAGAAATGAATGGTCCAAACGTAAAGTTTGAACTTAAATTTTATTATGAGATATCAATGGTATATAATTTTTAATGTCACATACTGTAATAATCTTAGTAATAATGTGACACTTATGTTTTCATTTCAGCCAAGACAAAACAAATGATTCAACAGGATCTGATGATCATGTACAGCTGACACATCACACTGAAGGTATTTTGTTGCTCTGAAGTGTTTAGGAAATATTTTTATAGGTCTTTTTTCATTGTCTTGTAAGGTGTTATTCATTTGAGGTGAAAACTTGATCTTGGTCCTCTAATGAAGTGCTGACTATATTTTGCACACAATTTATTTATGAATGATTTAGACATAGCCTAAATTTTATTTCCAAATTGTGGCATGCATCATATGAGTGGTCATTATAGGGAGGAAACAGTAACTGTTATGTTAATGAATATTCACCAGTTGGAAACAATTTGTGTAGGAAATTATCCTTTCATTCAGGGATTGAATTATTACATTTTATGTTTTGTTTATTGAATTTGAATATCATATGTTGCTTTCAAAGAATAATCAAATTTTGTTTTTATAATTGAATGTGCTAACAAAGGGCATCTTGATTTGGTCATATACAAACATCTGGAGAAACTGATTAGCGTGATTGCACACAAACCACAAAAATCGCCTGAATCATATTCATAAGTAGATGTCCGATGTGGCAATTTTACATATTTTGAAGTGTTTTGCAAATTTAGGACGAAGACTTGATAGCATTTTTAAGCAGATACCACAAGGTAGATGTGAAATTTGTTTATCTTACATGTTTTTATAGGTAGATGACTAGGTTAAATTGTTTTGGACATTTTTGAGACAATATTTAGCTGTACTGGTCATACATCAAAACTTGTGGGATGGTCTGTCCATCCATTATTAGTACAAGCTTGTTGTCACTTCTCTCCTAAGCTACTTGGGACAGTTGCCATGATCTTTCTCATAAATATTCATCCATTGATCCACAATTCCTGATTACAGTATAGGTTATGCATGTAACAATAAATAGTTAGAGAGAATGCCAGTAAAAAAAAAAAAAAATTGAAGTTTGCAAGGTGAATTTATTATCCACTCATGAAAAGGATGCAAGTAGTAAATTTTGAATATCAGCCCTATATTTCTAGAACATAAACTATCTTTCACAGTTCTTATGCTAAGCATTTTTTTTAAAAAAAGGTTCATTTTATTTCTTAATTTTGTACTTCTCATGGAATGAGTTGATAGTCAACATTTTGACATTGCTTTTAATGTCAAGGGTCTTGACATTTTGTATTGGCTTGTGAGAATGATATCAAATATTTATGATTGGATTTTTATCAAATCCTGTTTTTTGTTTGTGGATATATCAAAGAAATACCTTGATTGATGCTACTTTAAGAACTTTTTACCAAATTATTAATTAATTTTGAATTTACTAAACTTAACACATATTTTGACATTGTGAGAGTGAGATGAAAGTTAAGTGATTTTAGTAAAGCTCCTGTATATATGTTGTGATTATGTTACCTTGGACAAACAAAACACCATTTTTTGCTAAAAAATATTTGTTATGTTAAAGTTTGGGTATAATATCATGATGGTTTCAGTATTTGGCAGTTAACAGAAATATGAAGCAATGGTCTTACCTTGGATTCCTAAAGTTCTTTTTAGTCAGAAGAGATTTAGTCAGAAGGATGCTTATTTTTTAAATTAATCATCATCTGACCATTTTTTTCTGCATAGTAACTCGGGTTCTCCACGGTACACTATTCTTTAAATTTGCAGAAGACTGGTAGTCCAAAGATGCTCCCAGGGTGCACAATCATGCAAAATTTGGATGAATCCATACACTTGGAAAGCGGTGATGAATGAAACTCATACAAATTGATTTAAAGTTGCACATATCATAATGTACTCTGTGCAGTACAGAATTTTATTCAGCTGTTCACCCTTAAAGTGCTTGTCACTTTTTATGATGTGTATTTTTTTGCAACTGCTGAACCATCTCATTTATTTGGCTTAAGATGAATGGTAGTTAAACTAAATCTTATTAGCATTCTTTGTCCCGTAACAAGCATTCTCTTGTAGCTTGAACCTTGCAACAAGAAAGTTTTACATATGTGCGTTTATGATATGGGCTAGCTGGAAGACTCAAAATGGTTGATTGCCAGTGTTGTTGATGTTTACATGATGTTTTCCTTCATTAAATAATGGCTATGGCAATTTTATTTCTAAAGTTAGGAAGTATATCAGGTTATTGGAACCAGAAAAGTGTTAATGGAGAAACCAATGAATGATTTTGAACTTGAAAATGGTGTTAATATATGAATCAGGTGTACATGCTGGATGGACAAAACAACATCATTTCAGCAAAAATATTTCAAAATCAAGTTTAGAAAAAACAGACAAGCAAACCAAATTAAAATATAGCCAATTTAAAAGCACTTTTCATTTCTTTTCAGTGCACAATTTAACCTGTGGGATTCTGTTCTTAAAAATTATATAGCCGTAGCATAAGGGTTTCAATAAATTTAACAAATAAGAATCAGAAAATGACATTAAGAATTAAAGATATTTATATGATCAAAACACGTTTTTAACAAGTAGATTATCATTTGAATAGAAATCTTAATGCAGCATAATAGAAACAGATCTGGCACAATAGTCTTTAGAGTGTTGATTCAAAAATGTTCAACTTTGGCAAAGCTAATGTTAGTGAAAACTCATATTCTGGAGCAGAAATAATCAGAAGACAACACCTGTGAACTCTGGAAAAATTGTACAACCATAAAGAATGGTTTTTCGTAATTGTTCCAAGTTGCTAAGATGGCTATGCATATGTCCCTTCAGACAGCTGACTGTCTAAGGGGGTTCTCAGTACAGAACAATATTCATACACACATAAGAAACAGATTAAGTATGTACAGGTAACCAAAATTTCAACTTAGAACAGTGTTTCCCTTTACGCACACTGGAGAAATTGACGCACAGAAATTTTTGCAGTGTTTTTTTTACGCAAAGGATTTGCAAAATATAATCAGGATTTATTTAATATCCAACGCGTTGCATTAGAGATGGCATCATGTATACGTCGATTATACATCATTAGGGACGGCATCGTGAATACTTCTTCTGGTTTCCTGTTTTGTATGCTCTCTGTGTTGCACACTGCAATACGGAGCATACAAAGTAGAGAACCAGACTACCATTAGCCAATATTATGACAGAGTAGCTTCTCCTGAGCTCTCACGCGATTCAATCAGTTCAGCAAGATGTCCAGATGTTTAACTTTAATTTTTGTTGCACTAAAATGTGATCTCGAGATAAAAACATTGTCCTAAGAATCATTAGCGAAGAAAGTAAAAGAATCAGAACACGAAAGAGTAAACATGGATCTGACTCTAATGAAAAACGGATAAAATATTCCCTTGAATAGAATACAGCACATCCAAGGCATTAGGATTATCAGTATGACTTCGTGATTGTGAAGACTACACAAGTGAATAATCCTTTCGTGACATCGTTTGAGAATTTTTTCTGCCCTTGATCACCACAAGATATCTTTTGAACACATTATTACCTAAAACATTCTTTCAGAATGAAGAAATAAGTAAACTTGCAGAGACAAATCCATTATTTGGATTACAAATTCAGGTGGTCGTTGCAGATTTTTATAGCTTTGCTGCAATGAAACAAAGATCTAAAAGTTCAAGTGTAACTTGTTAAATGAGAAGATGAATCATTAGCCTCTGATTTTTGGACACATTTGTTTTAGGACGAAGTACAATGAAACTGATGATAGTACACATTTTATGACAGGCAGTAAATTAACTGTCGTTTGTTAAAAAGATTTATATGGAGTTTTGTATTGGCTTATATGTAATGTGTTGGTCAATAATATTGCTACAAAAGTTATTAAAAGACTGTTAAAAGTATGACTTTAAATTTAAAAAAAAATTAACTAATATCCTTTGAATGGTTAATGCTTTTGTGTTAATTGTGCCTGTTGGTTTATTTGTGTGTGTGTTTGTGTGTGTGTGTGTGTGTCTGTGTGTGTGTGAGAGAGAGAGATAGAGAGAGAGAGAGTATATTGTGCAAATTGCAATATCATCTACCAGCTGAAAAAGTATGGATTCGATGAAAATTTGTTGGTACATTTTTACCCCCATATTTTTTATTTGACCCCCAGTTCTGACACCAAGGTTTTGTTTGACCCTCAGTTTTATACTCCTGGGGGATACACTGTTAGAAATTCTGTATGGATTTTATAACCAATAGATAGATCTTTAAAAAAACCTAAAAGAACAAAAAAAATGGTATGTCTTCCCCATCTAGTTCAAAAGTTATGGGTTCTTATTTTCTATACAGAGACTTTGCTAAAAAATTCTGGGAATCAAATTCTGTGAAATAACAGTGTTTCAGACCCCCTAAAATTAAAGATCTTCACTAAGCTGGTCAATGGCAAATACAGCCTCAAATACTGGCAAAATATTAAAAAAATCTAAATCTTGTTTCTTTATTTAACAATTTATAAAATTTAAATTGTGTTGTGTTCAGATTGCTGTAGTCTATGAAATGATTCTATATTTTGAGGATTTAAAATGTATTTTTAACATCTCCCCCCACCTACTCAACAGAACTCAAATAATGTCAACATGTAACCACACAACAAAGTAAAATCTGTAGTGTGCAGAAGAGCACAACCAATAACAATATTATAGCAAATTCAATACCAAAATTCAATACTGCTTCAATTTAAACTTCTTGAAAAATGGTGAGACATTACAGTTCTCTAAGTTGTGGGTTGCAATGCGGTTAAAAATTGACAAAACATCTAATTCAGAAATAGATTCCAACTTTGCTTTTGCAGCAGCTCTCAGCGAATGATGTATCTCCTGCAAATTTGTATTCCTAAAATCATTTTGACATGAGGCTCAGCCAATCTTTTCAAAAAGTTATTGAATTTGATCAGAAGTGACAGGAATTTTACTTTTGGGCTGATGGGGTTGGAGCAAAAACTTGTAGATGATGACATCTTTCTCTTGATGCTCAAGGATTATTTTTTTCCATTTGCCCTTTTAATCACCTAGACATACAGTGGAAATCTTCATTCTCTGTAAAAGTTTAAAACAGCACAGTTAATAATTTATAAAACCTGTATCAGTGTAAGAATTGGTAAACAAATTTTTTATTCTTCCACAGTTTGAAACTTAAGATATATTACATTGTTAAAATATTTATCAAAATGTTGAGTTATTTTTGTATATTCTAGATTGAAATCTTCAGGTCATATAATTTTAGATGTTTTAATTTTGTCAGCTCATTCTGTTTTGTTTCACAAAAAATTGTTTACATATATTTATACATCATACCAAATCATGACACTTCTAAAATATTTTGATTGGGAGGATGGAAATGTGTTTTTTTATTATTTATATAGCCAAGAAACAGACAGAGATTAATTACTATTTATGTATGATAACAGTATAAAGGTGTTGATTTTCCAGAGAGACCAACTAAAAATAACAATGAAACATTGGCCAAGAAATATTTTGACGAAAACAATAGCAAGAAGAGATACGGGAGGAACCAACTTCCAGTTTATAAACATCCAATAACTGTAAGGAAGTCAGCAAAAAAAAAAAAGCACCACACAAAATGTTTATGCACAGAATTAATTATTCACTCATTTTGCTAATTTATCAAAGCAGTGTAGGTAGTTATTTTTTAAAATTAAATCACTCTTGCAGTCATGGAATACAAGATATGGTAACTGATAATTTGTGAACTTCCTGTTGCAATATACACACATTTTATTGAAGAGTTTCTTTTTTAATCCATTAAAATATAAAATTGCACCTTGGGTATGAAGTCTCATGTTCTTGAGGTCAAAGGTCAACAGCACTGTCACAGATTAAAAAAGATTGGTTTTAAAAAAACCCTTATGATTTGGACCATATACATTTACCAGATATAGAGGTATGGAAGAGGCCTCTTGTTTTGGGGATCAAAAGTCATGATCATTGTTACTTGAAGAAAAATGATTTTTCAGATTAGATCTGTTCTAGCACAAGTTTGGTCAGAAAATACAAGAAAATTGTAAATGATGTTCTTGTATCTCAGATCATTGATGGGAGTAAGTGATGACTCCTCTTGCAGTGGTCATACGAACTGCATTACAACTGTAATGTTTTGAGAATTTTCCTTTAGTGTGTATGGGGAGATGTGGCAATGGACAGACAGAAATACAGATGGACGATATCAGACTACTTTAATACAGCACGGTAATACAAATGAAACAGGTGAACTGTTACAGTATGGAAATATTCCCATATATGGTATCCTGACAGTGCTGGATTCTTTTTTGTTTTGTAGATGGAGTTGAGGATCATACACATACAATTACCAGTGTAACCTCTGCACAAGGAACCCTTAGCCTCGATCCAAATATACAGTACCAGTTCCGCGCAGACACTGGGCAAGGTAGTATGACAAAGATATGAATCATTTATTGGGGACAAAACATCTGTGCGAAGCAGACTTAAGAAACAAAATTCATTTCAGTCCGAATGCTGCTTTACATGTATCAACCACATTATAAAAAATTGGAAGTGTATATTGTGTTATTAGGCAATTTTTGTCAAGTACTGTACCAATGGACACATAATGCCATATAAACCAAGCTGCAAATGATAGCTTGATATACAAACTACACGGTCACTAGTTTTCATATGAATAATTGTGGAAGTGTCTTCAGTTGATTAGTCTCAATTATTTTCTTCATACAGGTGAGAAATCACCTGTTGCATTTGTTAATTTTTAAAACAGTGTTCCAGCTGTAATTGTTTATTGCCTTTTCATGAGAATTGTGATGTAACTCTGATCAGTATATTGACAACCAGAAAACGAACTTGTCCCATTCTGAGTGCTGCTAAACACTTCCTGCATTTGCATACATGCCAACCATTACGCTTTTGGCATAATCATTATGCTTTTTTTTCACTAAATTATGCCTTACACATAACTGTATTTGGATTACACTTTTTCTGTATGTCCGCCTCCCTAAAAAAATTTGTTTTTTTGTTTTTATTAACATCTCACTAGTCGCACAGAATGTATTCTAGAAAAGACAGCTGTGTAACTATGACATAAAAGTACACTTGTGTGTAGACTATCAGTGACCTTCCTAAGTGTTATGTTCTATTTATAGCAGCTGCCCTTCTTCCAAGAAGACCGCTGTTTCTATTTATAGCAGCCATCTAGCTTAGGACAGAACAGACTGGTTTTCTAATTTTTAATCTTTGCTCACATATTCTTTGTTAAAAAATAATGAGGTACAGAACCATTCTGTAGGAATTTGGCGGTAAAAGTTGTCCTATTTATTCTAGTCGATGCATATGTTACAGCAAAAATGTTTCTCAAATGATTTCATAGATGGATTAGAAGAAAAAAAATGGAAAAACGACTTGGAGATGAATACATGAATAGCACAATACAGTGCCATTCTAGGGCAGCTACACACACATTGCAGGCTGTGTAGAAAGGATTTTAATATTGGTTATAGTGTAAAACAAAGACTCCATGAATTAGCTCATTTTACTAACTCCAATACTAAGGTAACTTCTTTTTTACAACATTTAAATTATGGAAACAAATTTTATAAATGCAGGGGTGTAATTTACCGAGTTCTTAATAGAACACCGACTACAACTAGTGGCAGAATACATAATTTTATTATGTTATATGTGGATTACGCTTTTTCTTCTCAGATTACTCCTTTTGTCTACTTGGATTATGCTTTTTCCTCGCCAGGTATGCATTTGATGCCCAGTTTATTGCTGTTGTAACTAAGAACCTACTTAATGAAACCAGATATACAGCAGTGTGTGCATGTGATTTGGATTTTTAATGTAACTTTAAAAAAGTTTCAGTCGTATCTCTACAGTGTCCACAGTTTGACAGTTTATAGTGATGTCTATCACTGGGGCATCGTGCCAAATATGTAGCATGATGTCGACCCAGTCACATTATCCTGACACCTGGCTGATCAATCCTAACACTAACCTCTTAATGCTGAGAGCCAAATGAGGCAGCTGTTAGTACCATTTTTTGGTAAGTCTTTGTTATGAATCGGCCTGGGATCAAACCTGCGACCTCTTATGTACAGCAGACTAACTCACATAGTGCTGCTAAGTTCTTCCTGTAGATGACATCCAGTTTATACAGGCATTGTCATGGATCACTTGAACCTGCTTAGTGCTGCTAGGCACTTCCTGTGAAAGACAGTTTATATTGGTACCCTCTTGGATTGATCTTACCTGCATAGTACCTCATGATACTTCTAGCTTATGATATCTATCTTGGGGTCTTCGGATTTTGGTTGCCCTCAAGCCTTTGCCACCTAAGAGACTCTACTTTGAAACACTTTAAAAGTAACAGGCTCTGACTCGTATGTGCTGCTATCATATTCTTCTCTAACTACCTTGCAGGTAGCACAGGAGACATCAGCTTCACTACTTTAATTCATAAATGATAAAACTAGCACTCAGGTTTCCTTGTTAGATCATCCTTTTATGATTGAAACTTTCAGACTTGGATTAAAGTTTTCCATCCAGTCCCATCAGAAATCTGTCCTTGATGTTCTACATCATCTACCAGGTCTACAGTTTTGACATCATGTGATCATTGTCTATGGAAGAATCTACCTTCAGTTGCTTATGTGGCTGAGTGGTCTAAATCAATCACCGTTACAGATCATTACCGTCTCCCCTCTGCATGGGTTCAAGTCTCGGGTTTAGACAATGTGGGTATGTGAGAAAGCTTGCGATAGCTTCTCGTGGTTCTTTACAGGGTTTTTCTGGGTTCTTCCTCCACCGTTAATACTGGCAGTCATGTATCATGTGCTGAAATAGAGGCATTAAACCCTACAACAACAACAACTTTCAGTTGTTTCTATCATCTGACAAGTTACTGATACTTTGTGACCGCTTTCATTTATCAGTTATCAGCCCCAAGCATCATGGGATTTTTTTTATCTCAGAAATGCCTTCTTTGTTTAACATTTAGATACCCATGAGTTGATTAATAACATCATTACCATGGGATAAATATTGCATCAGATATGTGTGATGATCTTTAATAGGTGGAATACAGCTTACCATGAATCTCATCAGAAACATGTCTGCAGTGTGGCAGTTTATAGTGATGTCTAGCACTGGGGCATCATGCCGCAGACATGTAGCATGATGTCCCACCCAGTCACATTATCCTGACACCAGGCCGACCAGTCCTAACACTAACCTCTTAATGCTGAGCGTCAAGCGAGGCAGCTGTTAGTACCCTTTTTGTAAGTCTTTGGTATGACTCGACTGGAGATCGAACCCACGACCTCCCACATCCGAGGCGGGCGCTCTAACCACTAGGCCACTGGAGCATTTTTTTTATGAACTAAGTATAAGAATCAAGTGGAGGTCAATCATTTTCAACAGGTGTCCATACGTCCCTCCCGATCTCAAATTACATACAAATATATCACATATTTTGGTAGGGAGATGGCTTCATTCTTTTGTTGCTGAATGGGTAAGATTTAGTACGATAACTTGGGGATTCCACAATAGTTTTCTGGAGCATGGTATCATTTTCAGTGCACCTACTAAACATTTGGCCAGAGTTCTTTCAGCTGCAGTGTAGCACTTATCAATTGGTCTTTAACCTAAGCACATTCAATCAACTCTGTTATGCTCTTGGGTTTGTGATGGGTTCTAATGCCATCCATATATGGAGACTATGCAATCTATTTGGACCTGCAAGAGGCATGATTTCCTGTTCAAAATTATTTGAAAAGTTCTGTGGTTTGCAGGTTGGAGCAAGACATGGTATCCATGGATAAAGCTAGACTTAAATTGTAGTGAGAAGTGACTTCTCCTTTTGGTCAGAACAGGAAGAAGTGGGAGCTAAACCGAGAGAAGTGAGACCAAAGCAAGTAATGCGAAATTATATATATCGCTAGCTGCATTATCATATTTATGTGCTCCATTTCTCAGTATGATTTAACAGTTTTAAACAATGCCAAGTTTAAAAATATGTCATATGTTTATTTTCAACCCATTTTGTACATGTATAAAAATTATTATATTCATACCCATTCTATTCATACTTGTATATGTGTGTTTGGATTGAGATACAGGCAGATTTCCTATATGACTTAAAAGGCACAGCAGAAGCTATACATTGTAAATAATTTTAATTGAAATCATTCACAAGATTAGAGTCTTGTAATTGCAAACTGGTAAAAGTGCTTAATAAACAAGCACATAATTATTTTATTTTATTATTTTGTACAAGTTTTGAGTAAATTTGCAGTCAAAAAAGATTTCTAGCATTCTTTGAAACAACCCCTAATTCATGTACATAGGATGAAATGCACAAGTGACTTCAAAACATACTCTTCATCCTGATTTCCATGTTTCAAAAACAAATTACTGTAACTATTTATAGAGAACACAAGAAGCAATAAAGTAAAAAAATAATTACACTGGACCCTTCCCCCCCAAACCGAAACATCCAAGAACATGTATTGCACCAAGTGCATGCGTCTATTTTTAGAAAAAGGGTTTTTCTTAATACAACAATTTGTTTTCTTGCTTTGTTACAACAGATTCATTAAAAGGACTACATAAATATTTATGGTTGAATTGTTTGTCTACCTACTGGTATTAACAATATAAATTGGTTAAATAGTATTTACATCACTTCCATATATCTCTTGTAATTTTGTGAAAATTAATTACGGTAGGTCAGGAAACAACCTTGACCTTGAATTCCACATGAGATTGTCATGTGTTTTTGATCTACATTATTAAATATTTAGGCTATATCTCCTATGAAATAATATTTAAACTTTGTTTTCATTATATTATATATTTTCATGAATCTATTAGACCAATTATTTACGAATAAATGATAAGTTAAATGATGTGGTATATTGTATATGTAGCAATGTCAACCATTTCAAGTTCATTTACTGTTTCAAACTGATTTTATCAAGAAAGTACGTAAATATGGCCATTAAAATCTCCATTTATAAAAACAAGTACATTAGAAAACACTCTTCACCAATCACATTTTTTAAAAGCAAATTACTATTTACATATTGATGCATTTCACCTTGGATTACAACAGTGCCAGAACTTACTGGCTACTGCAAAGGGGGCATCTCAAAAGACATAATCTACAGCCATTTTATGTCCGAAAATACTAGGGCGAAGTCATTTTTGCTTTCCTAACAGAAGAAGGTGAAGTTTACCGTTCTCAGACGACTTTTTCGCCCACTTCGCCTGGTAGCGTGACCCCTGTTATCATGTGTTATCCTCAATCTCCTTGTCAAGGACATCTCTAGCCTTGTACCCTTTCAAGATTTGGATGACTAGGTCTGGAACCAATGTTTTAAGTAAAAGGAATATGTTACCCCCAGAATGAGAATAGAATTCATGCAATGGTAGGTTCTATTACTATATGCAGAAGAATTCTTTCGCTTGCCACGTTTGCTCAATTGGACAGTAGATATCTTAGTTCATGGTTGCTTTAATGTGCTCCCATAAAAAATGACTACATGGTCCAAAAAGAGACCAATCCTTTGATCATTGGACCATCTCTCAATATGCAACAATATGAAGTTGTATTTTTAAGGCTGAGAACCACTTTGGGCATAACTAATGCAAGCACAACATTCTGCAATCACAATCATTACAGATACAACAAAGATGACCGGGGGGAACCAAGTCTCCTACCTTTTTGAAATGCCATAGGAGTGTGGCCCCCTCAGGATCATTATTTACATATCAGTTCCTCAAGATGAAAACTGTTTTCATTGGTTGCTGGAACCTACATGGGAAAGGAGTTCTTATTCTGTCTTATTTCAAATAGCAGAGTGGAAACAAGTACTCAGACCTTTTTTTAATCCACATTTACTTTAAGCATATCCTAGGTTGGCTAATGTATTGACAGAGTCATTGTTTGGCAAGAAGGAACTAATGCGAATGGAATGTCTCTTCATCCCTTAGTTTTCACTCAGTATATGTTTCATGTGATTGACCTATGTTGAATCTATTGGTGACAAGGTGGAATACAAAATCCACAAACCTTTGTCTTGCCAGTCATGGACCAAAATGGCCTGATCGTTGCTTATTCTATATATATTATAATGGCTGAGTGTATATGGTTCTCCAACACCTTAGATTTTGAACATGATACAGGAATCAAAGAATCTAAGTGTCTCCTCATCCTGTTTACTCTACTCAAATGGGAAATATTTTACCAACCTTATCAATCTTACAACAGGATCACCAGGAGTCGAGATATTTCCTCATCTGCCTTAAGGAGCAGATGTTTCACCCCAACCCATGTAACTGCACATTATTAAATATGCCCTTAAAGACAAATAGTTCTCACAAGAAGTGGTGGAGAAACCCTCAAGTGAGATGGCTATCAACTTTAGAGCCTTACTTAGGCAATAGGATATAATTTCATTGGAGTGCAGAAGAGCACACTATCAATTTTGGCATCCATACCTTAACAGCCAACTTTTTAAGGTTCCTCGATGAGAAACAGAACCTGTCACAATTTAACCTACAGTTCCATGATTTCTTGCACACTGTGCTATCATGGAAGATGGGATATCAGACATACAAAAGACCTGTCTGATTTCTGTTCATCTGGATTTGACCTGGCCATGACACTGGATCCTTGCTTATGAGTAATTTATCATAGGTGTTTACCTGGCTGAATTAGTCTCCATTTGAACTGCTCTCAAGAGTATTAATTAATTCACATATCATATAATTCTCCACGTCCTCACTACTTCAGCAATTGCCAGGCAAAATCAGCAACATATTTCCTATTGGTGAACTGATCAATGTGCATTTCGAACTGATCAATGTGTATTACTCATCAAGCCCACTGCTTTCATTACCATGAACAGGTTTCTGTTTCTGGGTTAACAAATATTGGTAATGATTCTCACCCATTTATACTCTAGTACTAAAATTAGCTATAGGGTACCTATTTAGTCCATGTAAAAAAAAAACCCAACCCAAAACATGTTTCCAAGTTAAGATCAAAGATTATATCTTGCAACATCAGGAGTGAGTGAGACAAAGAATAATGAGTACATTTCATGTGACATTGATCTGTTATTGATCTCCATCTACTGATCTTGTTTTTTTAACATGTGTGACCGTTTGGCTTTGTTTATTTTCCTTGTATAATAACTGTACAATGACATGTTTCCAAGAAATTTGAAAGGTTTCTTCAATATGAAACCATGTGCAATATATTTCTTTTTAGTTTGATACACACTTAAGTAGCAGACCAGTCTAAATTGATAAAGCATTGCATCAAATATTAATTGGAATGGGCTTTATCAATGTGATTCTTGGATGTTATACGAAACAAATATGTTAGAGGATGATGATTTTGTTAACTGAGGAACATGTTGCATCAGGAAAAAAGGACAAATCAATAGTGAAATTTTGAAAGAGGAATTTGACATTGATGTAACACAGAATTCAGGATTTGTGGAATTCATTACTTTTCAGTGAAAGTGAATGTTATCTATAAATAATTTATCATTTTGTTTTGTCTGTATTCTCATACTAATCTATATGGATTTAGCTGATATGTGACAAGAATTTCAACTAAATGTAGATCCAGGTAAGTAGCAAAAGTAAATGTAAAATTTTGACATCTATAAATGTTTCATGTTTATTCTGTACACTCTTCATCTCAAGGACATTTTTGCCACTCTTCATCTCAAGGACATTTTTGCCACTCTTCATCTCAAGGACATTTTTGCCACTCTTCATCTCAAGGACATTTTTGCCACTCTTCATCTCAAGGACATTTTTGCCACACTTCATCTCAAGGACATTTTTGCCTTGATTAAAATCTTTTCCACATTTTGGACTAAACCCACATCAATGAATTTACTTTGCTTATTGGCTCCAGTGAACATCTCTTAAAGCACTAGTTTTACTAATAAACATCAACAAGAATTATTAAGGAAAATACAGTTCCTCATAAAAGAGATGAATCGGTACTATACAGGATATTTTTTCTTTCTGCTTTTGGTTATGAGCTTTTATTCTGCATAATTGCACTCATTCTGTTGTTATATTATAATTCTTTTTGAACTTAAAAAGTAGGCGACTCAAAAACTTCTCTTTACTGTTAGGCTTCATGTTTCCATGTATAAATATATTTTGCATTTTTTATTTTTAATTACTAAATATCCAAATGTTTTCCTGGACATGTTATGAAAGAAAGTGCATAAAGTTGCATTATTCTAAAGAATTGAAGAAAAAGTTGATTAGCTTTTAGTTCTCATTAAAAACCAATGTTTAATTTGCTAGCTTCCATTTTTGAGCTATTGCCTTTTTCCATGATGGTATTTCCTTCCATCTGTAATTTTATTTCAGTTTGTGATTTCGGAAGACCATGAAAAGACTAACCCATTCTCCTCATTTTTGCTTAGGTCCAGTGACATACAGGGTGGTGCAGGTGGCCACTCAAGATGGCACAGAAGCCACACAAGTAGTTTCCACTGCAGCTTTCCCAGCAGGAGCTCAGGTGTGTTCATTACCCAGAACAAAATTTGCTGTGTGGAGTATCCAGATTGATTCAGGATATAAAAATTTGGCAGGGTTTTACAAGTTTAGGCTGTGACTTCTCTTTCCTCCCTAAATGAGAATTTAGCAACAGTCCAGAATTTAGAATGTCAGGAAATATTTCATTGATCATGGTTTTAGTTGCTGTATAGTGATATTGATACACAATAAATATTAATAAAATTTTAAACAAAATGTTTATAATTTTACTAATTTAAAGTAGAATGTAGAAAAACCAAGTGCAAATCATAATAATCTTTGTAAAATGAAATGACGGGTTTTAGTTCTTCATATTCATAGGTATTCAGGCAAAATGACTCCTTTGAGACATAGCATGTGAATGTTATAAAACCGTTAAAGAATTTGTAGTAGTTCAGTTTTATTTTTCTATAACAATCTTTTTGGTCCAAATAAATTCAGTGATGTAAAATAAGCCATAAAATTAATGCCAGCATTGATTCAAGATCATATTTCTATGAAGTAATGGCTTTATGCAGCATTTTTGAAACATAAGATATGTTAAGGACAATATTTACTGACTGTATTGACATTAAGTTCAGTGGAATGGTCAGTGTTGAGGCAAGGCAGAATCAGCTTTCAGTTAACTGGCATGTTAGAGTGTAATCACAAAGGATTAAAACCCACTATTTGACCTCAATTGCGATCAAGTATGGACCATGAGGTTGTGAAGATATGGTATATAATAATCATTTTTTTTTGGCTATATGGAGGAGAAAGCATTTGCCAATAGTTATTACAGATTATGTTAACTATGTTATAGCTGTGCACTTTCTACTGCTCATTGTTATGTAGGTCTTTCTAATTCAGAATTTAAGTGATAATTAGACTGTTAATTTTGTACATAAGTATATATTTGTAATCATGTGTTATTTTCCATGGTGCAAGCTTTATGCATATTTGGATTAAATGTCAATTACAGTAGCATTTTGAAATTTCTCCAACCCTTCCCACCCTATTTTAGAGATTTTGACATTTATGTTTGGGTGTGGCAATTCATCAAGTATAAAGCATATGTCTGTGTTGTTTTTGTTGGTATCAAGTGAATACTGCATTGACATGTGCTGATTGATGAAACCATTGTTCCTGGTTTGTCTTGTGCATAATTTTGACTTGTTTTTTTCACCATTTCTTGTCTTAGGCTGTAATCCAGAGCCCATACAATGGTGGCAGTCCTACCCCGGATAACCAGCCTGACACAAGGTTTACATACTTTCCAGCTGTGTCAGTTGGAGGTGGAGATGTGAACTCACAGGGCACAGATGTGGCAGGTACACTGAGTCAGGTCACAGCAGCAGGAGGTGTGTTCCTTACAGATTGTACTTGATATAGCCTTGATGCTTTTAATGTTTTTTTTTATTTTTCACTTTGACAGCATGGCAATCTGTTAACGTTTTTGTGTCCATTCTACAACTTGTTACAGCTACATTCCTTCTTAAAATTAATTTTTAACCAGTATTCTGAGCTTGTTCTTTTACAGTTACAAAAATTGTAAAATGATAATGGTCTTGCCTCAGAAATCTGTCCAGATCATCAAATGTGGCTTGTATTTAATTTTAGGAAATGCGTGATATGGTCTACAGATATTTTTATTGGCACCAAGTGATGTGGGGCTTTTTATAACAGTATGTGCTTTCCTTTAATTGTAAACATGTGTTCAGGTGATTATCTTGAGTTCTTATTAAATCTGTTCAACAAATCTTTTTGTAATGACCCTTGAACAGTCAGAGTATATATTCTCTGCATGTTTCATGGTGACCAAGTTGATTGTTGATATCCACGATATGATTGTGTCATGAACAAATGTACTGGGAATCTGCACACCTTATTTGGATGCTAAATTGTCTGCTCAACTTTTAAGTTTCTGTTTGGAATCCTTTCAATTTAGCTGAACTCACCACACACTAATGCAAGGGCCTTTTATCTTTTTTTTCTTTATAGCATAAACACTCCTTTTTATCTCTGCTTTTCATAAATCAGAGGAGCTTATGTGACAACATTTCATTTGTCTGTTATCATAAATTTCTTATCATTACACCTCCTGAACCACTGCAAGGATTGTGATAAAACTTTGTTTGAACATTAATCCTGAAGTTTAGCCAGGTCTAAATGAAAATGGCAACCCATGGACAACCAATTTAGCTATCACAGGAGGCTACTAATGGGTTTTCACACACACACACACACACACACACACTTTGGCTGAATCCAAGACTAGAACCCAGTTGATACCCCCTTTGGAAAGACCACATCTTCACATGAAAACCTTAGATGTTGCTTGCAGACATCATAGCTCAAGAACATTTTGCTGGAATTTGGTAAGAACATTGTCTTGATGTGTTTTATATGGGTTTTTTTCTCTACACCATTTTGACAGAATTAGGCAGTTAACTTTATATATTTACATTGAATGTTGCCTGTAGTCAGCATGTCTTCCATTAAACATATTCAGTGACATTTTGATACAAGCATTTTTTTTCATCAGTTTAGATGCATCTTTTATGGGTTTTTTTCTTTATTCTGTTTTGTATGGAGTTGTGGTTCTTGTTAGCATTGCATTGATGAGAACATGGAAATGTTAGATTTCAAGCTTCTATGTCATCTTGTAGTGTAATCTTTGCCCATCTTCTCCTAACTGGTTTCTCGACACAAGTTCTTTCTTCAAGACCCTACTGGGCAGATTGTAAGTAGCAGGGTCCGTTGTAATGTACCCATTTTTAATCTTAACAATTTATCTGGAGTCTAAAATTCTTTCAGATATAAAGAAAACCTTTCTTTTAGGAATTTGTTAAATATTTAAGGATGAAAGTATATTGCCTAAATTAAAAACATATTTGGCTAAAATATTTATTTATTTTTTTTAGGTCAGTTTTATGTGATGATGTCCCCACAAGATGTGCTACAGGGACAGAGGAGTATTGCACCCAGGACAGGGTTTTCTCCAAAGGTTGATGGCCGTACTGGTAGAGACGACAGAAGACGAGCCACTCATAATGAAGGTTTTTTTTTTTTTTTTCTTTCCTCTTTTGCTGATAAATACAATCCTTTATTTATGTAGATTTAATCTCTTTTAAGATCACCAGTCCCTTGGGTTCTTACGGCTTGGTCCACCATTAGTCGTACAGTGTCACTTTCCTTCATCTGTTGTGCATCATCCAAGTGTTCACATTTGTGTTTTTTAGTCTCTCAAAATTGATGGACCAATTCTAACTGAAACTACGGAGAGAGCATTCATACATGAAAGACTTTATTGTTCCATTGAGATATCCATCTCACAAGTTGCTGACTTTTTTTTCTGGCAGCTGATATAGAATATGTTGACCCCAACTACTTTTAGGGCTTCCTAACCATGCTAATATTTCTCCATAATCATGGCATAAAAGATTTTGATCATGATAAAGACCTCTCAGACTTAATGGTAAACTTTGATCTGCATAGGTCAAAATCATTTACACCATGGGTTCTGACTTCCCTGAATTTAAACAAATTTGAACCCTTATCCTTGACCTCACTAAATCTCCATTACAAAATCTGATAGACTTAGCTTCATACAGTGATGGTAATTTGCATGCCCTCTCAGTTGACCCAGCTTGTATTAAATTTTGATCTGCTGGCTCTGTAGTCCCCTGTGATGCATTTTAGTTTCATTGCCAAAAACTAGTTTATTAGTGAACAGTCAGGAAGCTGTCATACTATCTCTCTCTTGTATTTTCACATCTTGAGACACATTTAAACATGATCCAATACATGCTCTCAAGCTTCATCTGAAGCAAACTGAGTCTATGTGCAAACATTAAATGACATTAAGAAACTGAACGAAGCAAGATGGTTAAAATTTGTCCTGTTTGTGTTTGGTTATTCCTATGTATATTTGGAGGATGATAATATATTCTAAAGACCTTTTGGCTCTTAGTTCCAAGCTATCATTTGGTATTTGATACAAATTGGATTACTATTATCTAGTTCATAACATTTTGAAGCAAAGTTATTAACTAATGATGAAATTGATGAAAAAAAATATTTGATGTCATTCTGATATATGGATTCTATACTACACTAAAAAACTGTTTCATCCTGATTCTTTTTTTACCATCTCCTTTAGTTTTACTGGTACCAATACTTTTAATAGAACTGTAACTTCTATTTTCTTACAATCCAAATATTTGTGATCTTGTATTAAAGGTGTGATAAAAGTAAAATGTGCATAGTTTTGTTATAAAATCTAAAACAGATTAATTAGCAAGAGACTAAAGTATAAAGTGGGTCAATTTCATACTTGCTAAAAATGTTGCCACATTAGATTGTTGTTAGAAGCAACAATAGTTGCACAATATGTATTTTGCTTAGTTATAGAACCAGTACTCGTATTGTAACAACATATTCCATTTCAATAATACTATAATTATTTCTGCATAGTCCTATCAGTTTTTCCCAAGTGGTATCAATTTCATGATCTGATGTTTGTTTCTTTTGAAATTTTTACATATCAATAATTCTCAAGTTCATTAAAAAACAATATAAACTATACCAAATTGAGTTGTTTGAGAAGAAATTTATTTTTTAACCCAAAAATCACTGAATTTATGAGTTCTGGCAGTAAATTAAATAAATTTCACCTTTGGTCTATTCAGATCTTGAATGTGATGGAGGAACATGGCTCCAAAATAAACACATAAATTTTAGAGCCTATTCATTGACTATGAATCAAGTGTATAATCTGACCCAACTGAATTGTTAGAAAAATTTTAATTCATTTGACATCATAATTACCTGTCAAATATGGAGTAAGCCTATGGCAATTTAATGATGGCTATTCTTTCCGCCACCACTTCCTCATTGGAGATCATACAAACACACATATACACAAAACTTTAAGGTGGCGCTCACCAGTTATTATGTACTTTTGAGAGAGTGGTGTATGTAAGGTGAAGTTGTTTGCATTTTAAACATGCACAGTGGAGAGAATGTTGGCATACCTATTTACTACTTTCATGTAATGTGGCTGAAATTTCTTTGGCTATTGTACTTTTTGAAATTTTAAATGATCTTAGGACACTGCTAACTAAAATGACTGCTCTCTTGTGCTCCAAAAATCAACCTGAATTTGACTAAAGTACACTATTCTTGGCAGCTATTAAAATATGGAAAATGAATTTTGCCAAACTAGACAATACCAGCTTCTAAAAGTACAATGAATGAATTACCAAATACATAAAATGTAAAAAAAGTTATTGGCTCTTTTTTTTACATTTTACCTCTGAAGTTCGAGAAGTGAAAATGAGCAAGTAGAGCTAGCACTTTTTTGAAAGGTGCACATATGGAGTAAAGCCAAGCTGTATACTCTTTAACCCATATTACACCCATCAATCAAACATGAAATTAAAGGGAATGAAAGGTTCTTGGAACAATACCTAAGATATACAAAGTCTCTTTTAAATATCCTGTATAACTAGTGAGGAAACCCGGGGAAACTTAAACTTTTTCTTTAAAATTCTAACCCCAATGATAAATACGAAACTGTAGAAAGCCACCTAAATCCTGAAATCCTGACCACATCCCTGCAGGGTAGATAACTTGACCATTTTTTTAAATTTTATTGGTCTCTGGTTATCCCATGGTATTTCTGTCACTTAAACATTATCTTACAGTGTGTCAATTCAGAATGGTCGAAAATTGCATACAACCATTGAGAGTTGTTGAAGGACTAGCATTACTATAGATATGAAAGAACAAGAACCATACTATAAATCAGTGAAAAAAAAGTATACATCATTTGACTGTCCCTGACTGGTTGATAATGAAAGTAAGATTTTAGTAAAAAGACTCTTTTGAGAGCTTATCCTACATGTAACTGATAAAAATCAGGGATATTGTTTTATTAACATAATTTCTGTCACTTTACAGACCTGAGTTTGGAAGATTCATTACTGAAATCAGCAGTTGACTTTTCTATGTAGTATTGAAAGCACACATTTCAAATTTGTGTCAATCCAGAAAATGGTGCAGCCATTATGGTTTTCTTTTCACAAAAGCTGTCTTCATAGATGTGTCTATACAGACACAAATGTGATCATGAGCACTCAAAATTTTAAGTTATTGGAATTTTAATATCATGGTGCTTCCACAGGTTTACAATGGGAACTGAATTTTTATAGCGAGTCTTTAACTTTGAGTTTTGTGCAGAAACATGGAATCCAAGAGAAGAATACATTCAAACTGTAGAGGTTTTCTGTCTTGGATTTAGTCTCCCCATTGCATTTTACCTTGATATGCATATTCACAAACAGAGTAGTACTAGTAGTAGGAAAAGTAAGTGACAAATTTAGATATATATCATAAAGAAGACAAACAGTATGTGGGTGGACAAGATCATAAGAACAAGCTGAAATGGAGAAGTATAACATTTTTTTTAATGTGTGCAACATTATTTTCTCAGCTGCAGTAAGAAATTACATCAAAAGGAGAACAATAAAGAGTATACCGTTAACTAAACCACATGAATTTAGGTACTCAAATTGATTTTAACCTTCTGTTTATATCGTTCAGTCTCTTTCTGTCCATTCTGGTGATTATGTCCACTGAATCAGTATGATTGGAAAAAAAATCTGGCAAATTTAAAGATTGAAAAATCTTTTGACAGATTATGATTATACACTGTACTTCTGCCTGAGAGATGTGAATAATTTAATTTCTTGATTTGTTGATTCTGGTTGTGGCTCAGTTCAAATGCATCATTGAAAAACACTTATGCATTCTTATACTTTTGTTCTGGTTGGAACATTGACATTGCTTAAGAAACTTTAAGTGAGCTAAAATGTAAACTTTTTGGCAGCATGTAATGCAGGATTGCTCAAGACTTCTTCATCTCATATGTTTACCATGAAAAATCCATTTGTACCAACTGATAATGGCTTTTAGGTAACTGTCAGAAAGGCATATTTGACAATATTCAAAGGTCTACATAATTAAACTAGAGTCTAAGTTTATAAACTCATACAGCTGTGGCAAAAATGATCTGTGAGATGTGCAAGTGATCTGTATAAGTAAGGCTCCTTAGTACACTTGTGCCACTGTTGATTTGATTATCTCAACAGCCGAACTCATTTAGACATGAGGTCTCAGGTTTTGATAGATCATTATGGCCTTTACACCATTTTCAGATGAAAAGAATCTACATATGGCAGCCAATTTTACTGCTGAAAAAAATTAAAATACCGTCGAGACACCAAACACCACTTATGTAAAATCACTGACCTTCCACAAGTAACTAGCAACATTCATTTAAACATTGGATTATTCGAGGCAAGTAATCACATAACAAGCATCTTGTACCACTCTGCCTTGGAAGCTCCTCAGATATGTATCACAAGACATGCAGCTTATACTCTGCTATGAAATCCCCTCAGACCAAATGTATAAGTCTCATATGAAAGACTAGAAGTGGGAGATAGAATCTGTGATAACTGGATTAAAAGTGCAGCATGTTACTGCTAGACCATCAGTGATGATGATGATTAGGGCAAAACCGACTTTTGATCCAGAAATTAGATTACACCGGATAGTATGAACTTCCGATTAATCGAAGTCAGGCAAGGCAGGAATGACCGATTTGGATAATAAAAATAATAAAGTGAATATCTATAGGGCATTTCACAGTTGCAATGGAGTTACTGATCGTAGCACTTAAAATTTACCTACCTTAGTTCAAATGTGCATGCCAACAAAAAATAGTTCAGAATCTTACCTTATACTACAGAGCAAAAATCATCTACAAATAATAAGCCACCAAGAAAATTTGTGATTTCACAGTATCAGGGACATACATGGTTGACAGACAAACAAACAAAAGGACAAAAGGTTGATTATAATGAATGATTACAAATAAAAATACACAGTACTTTTTATGATCTGTAAGAATTCAGTAAATTACATCCAGCCAGCTGTCATTTAAATCGCTTCTGTCCTCAACCCAATATTAAAGCGGCTTCTACAACTCACTAACCCATAGCCGGAAATTTTGTAAAAATTAATATACTTCTGCAGGGGGCAGTATTTATTTTTATTAAAACATATCTGACAGTGGATCATAATGTTTTAAAATTGCTTCTGTTGGGGTTTGGTTAATTTTGAAAGTGTCTTTCCCTGGGAGGTATATGTTTTAATGGAACAACCTTCAGAACAAAGACCACCCAACCATCTTTGACTAGTCTCAATGGAAGGTTTTGGCCTGTCATCCAAATTGAAATATGGGGATTTTGATGTGTTTGAACAGTCCACACCACATCTGGAGCCTTCTTGTCATTCAAACTTCAGAAGGCCAGAGCATTGAGATACAATGTATTATCATTTGATTTGAACACCTTGTATTTCAGCCATATTGGGTTTGTTTCACTCCTGATAGTTACAGCTGTCATGGCTATAAATGGGTACCCATTCATGGGGAATAATTTCCTCAGTCTTGAACCTCCATCTCCTTGGACAATTGGTTCCAGTGGTGTTTGCAGGTTCCTCTATGGGATCAAAAGTTGTGCCTTAATCAAACTGAGCCAAATAGAAGAGATGAGATCTTGCTGATTCGTACCCCTCAACAAAGGAAAGGATCATGTATTAGCTCAAGCTCTGTCAACCTGGGTAAATGGATTTTCTGCCAAGTTGACAAGGAGTTAATTTAAGACCATATAAAGCTCTTGAGCATATTGGCTCATGTGGTTAGGGTGGTCACCACTAACAATGCATTTAAGTGTGAATGCTTCCTTGCAGACTAAATCCAAGCAATAGTAGTTTATCCTGAAAGGATAAGTTTTACAAGTGGGATCTATATCTCCAGTTTGGAAGGCTAATTTCCTAGGTTGTTTAGCAGCTTTATAACAACTAGGGTTACTCCATTATATTTATTGGAGTGAATATTATCCTAAAACAATATCCATGCATAAATCAGCTGCTAACCCTAGCTTTCATCTCACATGAAACTCAAGCCACATCATGTACATTAAAAAACCTGTTACAGGACCAATTCCAGGATAAGAGGATTTTAATTACCTTTTTCTCTTAGCAATTCTACCAGTATACTATGAATGAATAGCATAATTGAAGAAAAAACAAACAGTTTTTGGATTAGAATGTGTTGATTTGTTTTGGCTCCCTGCTTGTAATATCCATATACCCTCTGAGCCTTTTCAACAGTTACATCTGTGGAAGAGTGCCAGTTTCATTATTGAAGGGGATACAATGATGGCCATCTTTGTATGCAGATAACCTTTTAACATGTTGCTGTAAGAAGATTACAGATATGGCTAACATCTTGTTTTTGACTAAAGAGATCCGGACTTGCGAGGAACTAATGTATCATGATCAAATTTATTTTCTGCCTCAGGATTTTGTTTACTCTAATAAAACCAAACAAAATTTTGTTTTTTGTGTGCATTGTTTCTTAGTGGATTCAGTTTGTTATACTTGGAACACCTTTTTCCCGTCACCTTTCCCACCTTGTGATGTAATGAGAGGGTTATGATAGCGTCAAGTCCATAATTTCTGTCCCTGATTGGCTACCATAAATTTATTAGATGTTTATTGTTGATGTACATTTTCTAAATGTAGACAAATATTTTGTGTGATGTTTGTGGAGGGCTTTCCATACTAAAAGTTTGTTAGTGCTACTCCAACAAAACTACTATGAGGATTGCCACATTATTTTACATTTAACTCGATGTTTTATTTGATGACATCTTACATCCTGTATGACTGCCCTCTTGAAAATCTTGTTATAGCAATTCTTCCTGAATAGATTGGTCATACTGACAGCAGCGTTTTTGTTCAACTTCTGCGTCGTTCTTGATAGTCTTACTATTTCAGAATGGAAGGTCATATTGACAACATGGTTAATTTCCACTATGGCATTGCTATTGAACACCTCTCTATCTCTACTGTTCTAGATTGAATGGGTATATTGACATGAATTTTTCACTAAATGACTTTTTAAATGATGTATATGTGGTCCTAAATGAACATGGTGTCCATCAGACATCTTCAGAGATCTAGTATGACTGTCATATTTTGAAAACCATGTCACTACACATCCTGAATGGATGACAATAATAACACAAGATTTTTTTATGAAGGACTCACTATAAAGTAAAGTTGATCCTAAATAAAAATCTTGTTATCACTTACATTTTTGAATGGATGACCACTGTCAGAAATAAAAATGATGCCAATCAGATAGGTGTCTTTTGAAATTTAGCATCATAACATTTAGCATGCATCAGTTTATTGAATTTTATTTTCTGTTTAGTTTGTTGTTTAGTGTTAAATGTTGCAGAGGAAGCTGCCTTCAGTTTTTTTTAGCTTCTTACTAAAATAAGTAAAAGAGATGTGAATATTATGATGCCATTTCACAACTTGTCAACAGTTTTATAATGGTACATGTATTTGCCTTTACAAGGACACTTTCCAATTATTTAGGTATCATATTAATGGGGACAAGGATTGCTTTGTTAAGGAACTATCACCTATCTTGAGATCTTTGGTAATTTGTTAATTTTCATTAGGTTTATAAGTGTTGCATGTTCTATGTGTCTTCAGTATTTTCATGATTGAAACCTTATTGATGTCATTGTACTATAGTGAAAATGCTGGAAAATATTTTTGCAAGCATGTAATTATATTTTTACAAGAATTGTTTTGCTGTTTTGCATTAGAAATTTGCATTTTAAGTATCTCTACTGATTCCCATCAACTTTTGTGTAATGTTTTGTACAGTATATTGATAAAGCATGTAATGTTGAGATGAATGACAGCTGATAGATTGAAATTTCAGTGAGATTGTCACATGGAAACATTCCAATTACTTAGACTTATCACTGGTTGCTTTATTGAGTAGCTCTCATGAAATGGACATATGAACATAATTGGATAGTGTTTATGTGTGTCTTTGGTGTAAAAATGTATTTATGAACTTTAAAAGTCTTGAAAATACCAGTGATTAGGTGTGAGTACAACAGTTCAGCTAGACAAAAGAACAAAATATCTTGCAATTTTCTGTAAATTTGCATTTCACACTTCCAACTCATTAAGATGTGTGGTAAGTCATTGTTAAGGTTCATCTTTCCACAAGAAAGTGACACCTATATTACTGAAAGGTTTGACAATAAATGTGAATATCATTAAAAAATTTAGGACTATACACACTGTATGTGCATGTGTTCTTGAGTTACAAATCTTGTCTTTTATTATTATTTATCATTCTGGTCTCCATATGTTATTTGGGTTTTAAATCTGCTATATACCTTATGAACATGACTATTTTCATTATTTTGCCCTGTTTAGTAGCAAAGTTATATTGAATACCTGTGTTCTCTTTTAGTGAGAGCATAAGATGGAAAATGTACTGTGTTGAGTAAACTGACTAGAGACTCAGAACATCCTGTACACATATTAGCATTTTGAGTGCTGGATAGATGTCTATATAGTTGTTGAAAACTTGAAATTGCTAACCTTTGCTTGAGTAGTTTAGCTATGAAAGCAACTGATTATCTGAAGAAGAATATTGCATGTTCTATCTGGGAATCAGAACTCTGCATTTCTCTTTTTTACATGGACAAAAAATTCACTTGCCCTGGACAAACCACTGAAACTTTCCACTACTTTGCCAAGAATTTCACTCCTTCTCAATTGATTTAGCAAAAAGGTGTAATGTTTACATTAGCTGTAGCAGGTGATATGACTGGGTAGGTTTCTATAAAATTATCTAAAAGCAGTGAACATTTCAAGCGATTTTTGCTTATTTGGAGCCAGATAATTAATATAGAGTGTAATATGTATGTCGTTTTCAGAAACAACAAATATATGAAAACTGTATTTATTTTATAATAGAGTTTTCACTTAAACAAAACCCAGATGCACTATTCTGAACAAAAATAGGAAGAATGAAGTTTTTATGGTAATAAAAGAATGTTCAACATGAGCAAAAGCACAGAGAAGATTTGTCATTCTAAAATCGACAGAACTGTCACACTCATCAAACATACCTATGGAGTAATGCAAAAATGTCACCAGTAAGATTAGCACTTTGTGACTGTTGCATTAAATCAAAACATGTTGATTCAGAAGGGGACCATAGCAAAGGATGAATTGAGCCATTTAACACAAGAATGCACTAGTATATTTGCAAATTGAAAATAAGATATAAATCACTTCATTATAAATCTTTAAATATTCTTTATATTTTTCTTGACTGCAATTAATAAAAGAAAAGTGGAATGACTTTAGATCTTTATTACAGAGTGTAAAGGATAGCATAAATGTGACCATCAAACTTCTTCAGAAACTATGAAAAAGGTTATCATCATGTTTTGAAAGACTGTAATAAAACTTGTATGCAGCACAATCTGTTAATTCTTATTAACCTCTGACATAAATGACCTTAAACATTCCTATGAAACTACCATATTATTCACCTTATAAAAATCTGCCAATGTTTTTGTATAGCAATCATTTGTAACAATTGTTTTTTTTTCAGTGGAAAGAAGGCGTCGAGATAAAATAAACAACTGGATAGTGCAGCTTTCCAAATTGGTCCCTGAGTGTTCACAAGAACACACCAAACAAGGACAAATTGGGGTAAGTCAGTCCTTTATTTCCTTGTTGGCTCCTAGAAACAAGAATGTATGATATAGATATACAGTAACTTATGTTTATTGTCCACCAAATTTTGGTTTAGTGTCCTGCTTGGTTGTTGAAGCAGTAAGAAATTGATATTGCTGCTGAAATTTATGAAACATGGTACTTTACCCTGACCAGCAGCCATCCACTCTTTACAGCCAGAACCTTTTGGCACCAATGAGTTTGTATTCAGAAATATCCCTTAAGAAAGGTCACCCCTCTAATGCAACCAGCAACCAAAATAATAGTGCACAAATGTAAAATTTACCCTTCACAATTGGGCACATTTTAGTTTTAATACATGTCTACAACCAATATTTAAACATGCTAAGGCAAGTAATCTGAGTATCTTTCCAGATGATAGGACTTAAAATAGATGCTGTGGATTAACCCATGCACAGAAATAATCACCTTTGAACAAAACAGGGTACCAGACAAAGACCGAAAAATCACATAGTACATGTATCACATCCTTTATAACAAGATTATTTGTGTACAAATGTTTCATCTGCAAAATTAAATTGTAGTACTGTACAATTAGCAACACAGGAATAAATCCTTACAAAACTTTAACATGTCATCATTTAAGCGAAAAAATTATACAATAGAAGAAAAAGTTCAAGTTATTTGACTAAACTACAATGTGGAGAGTTCACTTGCTGAAAGATTTTTATGTTGAAAAGACTGAAATAAACAAAAATCATATAAAAAGGAGAATATTCTGTAGCAGTGGGGAAAATAGAGTAAATAGAAAGAGAATAATTTTAAATATGAAGCAACATATTTACAAAGATTTAAATGACATTTTTCAGTGGTTTTGTAGTGTGGATGCCAACAATATCCCACTCACATTTCATGCCTGCGAATAAGAACTATTAATTTGTTACTTGAAATAACTAAGACAAGAGGAACATTTTAATAAGTAATGCTGCTTTCAAATGAAGATATTAATTGCTTTAAATTATATGTAGCTTTCATACTATATATATATATATATATATATATATATATATATATATATATATATATATATATATATATATATATATATATATATATATATATATACATACAGTCAAACCCGGTTATGTCGCCGGCCTAGGTGTTTGCCAAAAAGCATTGAGATAACCGATGATCAAGATAAACAAAAACCAATATGTCGTCAGTATAATAACGTGCTTGAAATTTCATTATGTACATGATGTGCGTTAGTAAATCAGAATGTACATGCACATATTATTTGGATTTGTTTTAAACAACAGCGTTGCCACGATCTCTTTAATGAAGCGATCGGCATGCTAATAAATATATACATACATGTTTGTTAACAACAAAAGGCAAATGTGCACCAACTAACAGCAGAGATTTACCAGTATAAAATACAAACCATCGTTGATTCTTGATACAAACCTTTATTATATTCTCCAACATTGCAAACACAAAGATCGCTCAAAAAAAATAACGTGCAGGGTATAGTTGGTTTTTATAAAAAGATCTAACCAGTGTCAAAATTAAATTCGCAAATCATTTCACTCTGAAAGCGATGAAAAGTATTGTAAATAGAATAGCTACAGCATGTTATCCTTCAGACTAGATCAACAAAAGTGAACACCTGGTAGTATTGGACTGTATATATTAATGTAGCATAAGTTAACATCCAATATAGGGATTCTTTCACTCCTGTATTTTGAGAAATAAATATTTTTAATTATGCAAAAGTTATTTATTTGTTGTTTGCTATTTTTTCTTGCTGAGTTTAAGTGTTTGTAACAACCAACCAAAAGAAGGATTAGCCATTCTATTAATTTTATGTTATATTTGCGTTTTCAGAAGTGGGTCAGTTGTAGGTATAGTACGGTAGCATAATTAACTGTCAAAACATACAGTACTTGCCCATAGGTCAGCATAAGCAGATTATGATGTACCAATGCACAGCTAAGATGGGGTTGTCCATACAAACAAAGGATTATTTGTGTACTGATTGATTCCAATTCCTTACTTAGTAAAGTTTGTAGCTTTCTTCCGTTCTCCCTTTTATTTATCCAGTCGAAAGCCACAATTGTTTGTACAAATTAAATAACCAAAAAGTCTGTCGCCAGATGGGACATTTTTGTCACCAATAAGGGGGAAAAAATTGCCAGCAATTGGTCATGGGGATCGAGATAACTGACGTAAATTGGCAAATTTAGCCCTCTTTTGTACTCGAGATATTAGGGTTCGGCGACATAAAAGAATCGACATAACCGATGAGAAAATGTTAAGATAAAGAGAGAATTTGGCAGTTCCACTTCAAAACGTCGACTTAATAGGGTTGGTCGAGATAAGTGGGTTCCACTGTAGTTTAATACAAACAATACTATCATACAGGTTGGAGAAATTAAATTCGTACTCTACTGAGTTTCGAAACCATGTCCACGAGTAAATGGCACCCATCGCCTTGCCTGCACGCACCAACCCATATACCATCACGACCAAGCACGCATCACCAAAAAATGATGGCACTGAATCATTGTTATATAAGCTTGTGCGCAGCAGACACACTCGCATGACCTAGTAATTAATTCTCATATATACACACAGTTATTCCAGATTCCTATGAAAGAAATCAAGGTATATAGGATTTTGTTTTACAAAGAATTATAAATATATTCCAGACAGAACTGACTGTGCTATCCCTGGATTCTATAGTAGAATCTTGATAATAGTGGGCAGAAATAATAGTTTAATACAAACAATACTATCATACAGTTTAGAGAAATTAAATTCGTACTCTACCAAGTTTTGAACCCAGGTCCGTGAGTAAATGGCACCCATTACCTTGCCTACACACACCAACCCATATACCGTCACGACTAAGCACATCTCACAAATATAGTCTCCCTCTGGATAGGCAACCCATTTTATAAGGCTACTCTCCTGATGTAGAAGGGGTGGCCTATTAAGGGCGGACCACTTAATTAGTGAAACACTTCAAGACCAAAATTTCTTTTTGTCCTTTAATATAATTTTTTTTCCCTAGTAAACCAAAAACCCTCAACACTGAACACCAAACTAAATTTTTATCCTATCAGTTTTACATCTTAAAAAAGCAAAAAGATCCAAAAGGTGACATTGAGTACCAAAATAATTTTATCAATCATGCTCCTTTTGAGGATAATTCTGATGACTGGGAGTGAACTTGTGTCACAGTTTCATGGAAGTAATGATGCCAATGATGTAAACAATGAATATGATAATAAGAATGTATGTTCTGAGCCACCTGGCAATGATATCTTGAAATTTTAGATCTTATACAGATATTTAAAAATTGATACAGCAAAAGAAATGAACTCATTAATACAAGCCACATTAGTTAAAGAAAGATGTAAGAAAAAAAAAACAGATATCAATGTACACCTTCATCATGCCAGGCTCTCAAAATTAGCATTATGAAATACACAGATTTTTTAAATATTGTTGGGTATCATAAATAAAGACAAGTAATGTTTAAAAGTATTTAATTCCTCAGATGTTTCTTGTGATGAGGACTCTGTTTCTGCGTGGAACAACTGTGTTTATTCATGGGATAGGATGTGAGTTTTGGAAGGAATGTATATTGTTGAGCTAATTTTTCATTAAAGGCATATATATTTTTTTAAAGAAAACCCAATAATACACAGCTTTCCTAATTTTGTTCAATCTTACATACATATACACTGATGCTGTCATAATTACATTCTCTCTTGTCACATAAGATTATAGCAAAATACTTTCTAATTGTAGTGTATCTCTTTAAACAAACTTGAATCAGTAAGTGAACAATGTATATCATTATTTTATAGCTCTTTTAAGTGAATAGTTATTGCTGTTGCTGAGCCATGTTCCAAAATGCAGCACTGTTTTTGATCATTTATTATTTAGGCCACCTGTAGATCATTTTGGAACAGAGTTTACTTTAATAAAAAGAGTCTTTCTACTTTTTTTCTAGTAGAAAAAAAATGCACGTCATTTTTAAGATCATCTTGTTTGCAGTACAGCTCATCATAAAAGTAGCATTTTTTAAATATAATATGCTTAGATTAAAATGAATACAGATAACATAGAGATATGACAGTGAGTAGAATATTTTGGTCATGAATTTGAAAAAATTCTGGTCTTTTTGTAAGATTTTGTCATTTTCCAAATTTTAATGTAGTGAATAAAATATAAGTTTTCAGAGTTGTTCTTTTTTCTCACATATATGGTATATCCAAAGTGCAAAGCTCTAGCAAAGCAACAAACTTGGCAGAAGCCCCAGATTTTGCATATTCCTGTTACAAAGAAATATGGCCATTTTTAGGAAGATGGAATTTAGAATGTTGCATAGTTTGTAGTACTTTGCCTATTTAAAATGTCTTCATCAAATAAAGGATTATTTTGAATTTGAAATATGCTTTATATACTGTTTTACTCCTGGCACTGTGCTTCACTATCATAACATCTAAAAAGAAATGTATACCCTAGCTTTGGTGAGGTATATTGTGGTATTTTTCTGTCCATTTATCTGTCTATCCATTAATATGTCTCCTAAACGATGGGATGGAAATTCCTGCACAATTTTCCTTTGGTGATTGTTTGGAAAAAGGGTATCATATTTGACGACCACACCGTTGGTCCTTAAGAGCGGGTAGCAGTTGGATGTACAGACATTTTAATTATAATGACACTTTCTAATATTTTATGACAAGACTTGTACCTGCAGTCAATGACCAAGGGTCACGCTACTAGGGAAAGCGGTTGACTAAGTTGCCTGAAAAATGTAAACTACTGTTAGAAAACCAAAAACGACTTTGCCCTGTGATTGTTTTAGAGAACATCGAATGACCCATCCTTTTTGATATGATCACTTCCTTGGCCAGCTTAGTTTCATAGTTATGTTATATATACCTCAAGGTGAAATATAGGCTTTAAGCCATCATAAGTGGTGTTGGTATCAATTGCACCCACAAATTCTTAAAAATTCAAAGGCATGTGTTTTAATAGCTGATTGACCTCAATAAAAAAAACCCTTTCCTGAGAAAGTTGGCAGCTATTACTGCCTGATTTCCACATGCTATCTTTCGATGATAAAAGCATACAAACTTGTTTTGAATTTTAAACTTATGTAAATAGCAATTTGAGTTTTAAGAATAGAATCGGTAACATAAATATTTTAACCACCGTGTGTACATTATTTTCTTCATAAAAGACTTTGGAACCATAAGTGAACCTGTCATTCTGAAATAATGGTGGACATCGTTGTTCTGGGAAATATTGTTTTTACCTTTAAATTGTTAGATTGTCTTTATTCGGAAACCATTGGGCAAATATATTCAGGAAAATATACAATTCATAAAAAGCCCGCATCTATATACACCGCTCCCTCGATATCTTGCACACAACGGGGTTCAAAAACATCGGCTGCATTATAAGCGAGGGTGCAAGTTATCGAGGGACCTATAACAAACAACAAAACAAATGAATTTACGTACACAGTCAAAAGGGGTGAGTGGGTTGGTTTGGCATGTTAGTGTTGAATACTCAATAATCGTGCTTTGATTAACTATGATTAAATATTTCTTCATAGCAGTGTACTTTGTTTACTTTTGTCATCACAGAGATACATTAATTTCAGGATAACTTACAGGATATTGAGGAAATCATCAAAACAATAATCCACACATTTTCCATTGGCTTAACACATGTATGATTTCGCACATTGTGTTTGTGTTTGTGTTGATTGTGTTGAATTGGATAAATTCTTGTTTTATCCAAAGTAGATTTTTTTATACACAAAATTGACACCCATTTAAAAAATACAAACCACAATGTCAATCAAACTACAGGTCGATTTGATTGCGATAGAAGTAAAATGAAATTTTTTTACGAGGGTTAGCCATTACCAACATCAATGTAATGGGTCTACAAATTTAAAATAACGTAAATTAGAACACAATAATACTTGCAGTTTGTGACATGTTTGACAAATATCACTGCACATTTTCAAAACATCTGCTCATTTTTTTTACTCTTAGATTTCTCTGCCGCCACTTTGTTTTGTTCATGGGTGATTTACTCTGAGTTGGATTGGATAATTACATGCAGCTTCCTGATTCGCTGAACGTATTTCTCCTGACAATGAATTTTGTTTAATTCTATGTCAGCGCTGGAATCCCCAAAAGTGATAAAAAATAATTAAAAATGTATCACATAAAAATGTGAAACCATTTTTGACTGGTCAAATAAAAAGAATTTTGAGAACAGTAATGACCTCAAGAACTTATGCTGCTATTGGCATGGTGCCTTTGATTTTTTTTTTATTGTACTTGCCTTGCTTGATTTGATATAAAAAGACATATTCAAAGTGATAAAACAGGTGTTTTTTAGTTGATGTTTGTTTAATGCAACAAACACTTCCCTGAGTTGTTGATCAAAACAAAGCCAGCATTTATTTAGGTTCTCACAGAAGTACTCAGGGGTTTCAATGTGATGGATGATTGACTAAATTCATGTTTTCATAGAAGAGAATATGTTGCAATTCTAGTATTTACACTTAAGCGAAATTAAAGGATTAGAATATGAACTTCACATAGCAAGACATTTAATGGTGTTTATTTTATTATCTATTGCCACCTCTTAGCATAATATTTCATCGATCATGTTTCGCCAGACTTTATTTACAGAGTATTAACAACTTTTTCTCTCATAAATCCCCAAACATAATATGAGACATCTAATTAGAACTTGAAAATTTCATGATGATATGGATTCTATCTTTACGGCAATAATCACAATTTCCAATGATATAATGAGCTACTGTATTTCATGTATTTTTATGTACCTTTTACTTTTTCATGGGGCCACTCGTGGCTGAGTGGTCTAAAGTGCTGTCCGTTACGGATCACTGCCATCTCACCTCTATCTTCGTGGGTTCGAGTCTAGGATTCATGAGATATGTGGATATGTGAGAAAGCTTGCCAGTAGCTTCTCATGGGTTGGTGGTTCTTTCTTCCTCCACCATTAATACTGGCCGTTATGAATAGCCTATCGTGTGCTGAAAAATGGCGTTAAGCCCAACAAGAACAACAACTACTTTTTCATACACAATTCAGTTATCAAAATAATAATTATTTAAATGTATCATAATTATTCGTATAGGTCTCTTTGTATTTGAAAAATTGGTTAAGTTATCGGACATAAAATTTCCACTAAGATTTGTTTACAAAAAAGATTGAAAATACCGTATTCTCATTTTGCTTTTAGAAACATTAATGCCTAATAATTATTTTTTAGTATGAAAATTCACATAATATACAGTATGTAACATGGTTCAATATACTAATTCTTATCGCGATTTTTTTTTCACGTTTAACACTTTTTAAAATATATTTCCTTTGAAAAAAAATCGGAACCATGCCGGACACCGCGTTATAAGCGGATTCGTGAGTTATTCGGGCGCAAGTTATCAAGGGAGTGGTGTATTACATTGTTACAAATTTAGTTTTAAAATGCAATTATGTAGGTCAGAATAATGTGGAATAATGCTATGTTGTGGAATTCAAGAGATGCTGTAAAAGTGCAAGTGTAAGTCAGGGTTATATTCTGAGTTTACTCATTTTATGAACTTATGAAGACTGAAAAAAAAACCCTAGCAAAGCAGACACTTTAACCAGATCCTAATGTTATACCAAGTATGTAGACAAATAATAAAAACATTTTTGCAATCCTATTGGCGGACTGTTGTAACACAGCTGTAATAAAATGAGTGGTTACATTAAGAAAACCTTTCTTTCTACTAAAAAAATGCACTTGCATGTTGGCTTGTTGAGTTTATTTATGTCCCTGACTTTAATTTTTCAGTGCATTTTTCGGAACAGTTATGATAAAATGTTATTGGCAAAAAAGAAATTAGGATGAACATTTTGATCTGAAAGACGTGTATTTATTTTCATGTACAATTTACAGGAGGTTTTTTTCAGACAAGTTTAGAATTCTTTTAAAATGCTATTTTCTAGTGAACTTTCAGAAAGTAAATAAAAGTTCTTGATTAAGTATAGTTGATTAAGCATTTGAACTAACTTGCAATTGTAACCTAGTTACTAAGTTAAATTCATTACAATGATTGTTTTCTGTTGTTCTTTAAGTCATAATGCCAAAAAACACTGTAGATGAATATGATAGTTATTAAACATGCAATAAATGTGCTTGTAATATAGATAGAAACTTTTCTACTTGAAAATAAAGTATTGCTTAAAGCCAGTGTTAAATAAAAATATGCATACTGAAAAATCGAGGGCATAATTCAAATAAAAAAATGAAAATAACTTACACACACATGTATATTGCATGTCTCACTTGGTTCTCACTGTTTCTTCAGCTCACTTCTCTCTTTTATGTTAAAAAGTAATTCATTTCTCCCTAAATTCAAGTCTAGCTTGACCACTGAATAACACTTTGTAATATTTTTTTACATGCCAACCATTACGCTTTTAGCGTAATTGTTATGCTTTTTTCACTAAATTACTCTTTGCATATAAATGTATAACCCTCTTTTAAAAAAGTAAATAATTTGTTTTCTCATTTTTATTAACATCTCATTAATCACACAGACTGTATTCTGGAAAAGACGGCTTCTATGTATCTACAATATAAGAGTAAGCTTGTCCGTAGACTTGCATGCACTTTCCTAACATGCATGTACTTTCCTAATTTTGTTCTTTTGACCTCATTTTATTTACAGCAGCTGTATGGCTTAGTGAGGAGAGAACAGACATTTTCTAATTTTAATCTTTACTCACAGATTTTTATTCCTTATTCATTTATGGTACAGAATCAGTCTCTATGATATTTGGTGCTAAAAGTCAGATTTAAGTCATTGTGTTAGAGAAAAAAATGTTTTCAAATAATTTCACAGATGGATTAAATAAAGACCAAAAAAACGAATCAGAGATGAATGCATAACAGCGTTCAATTCTATGGCAGGTTCATGCCAAATGCAGGCTGTGTGGAAAAGATTTTAATATTGTTCATTGTGGTAAATTTGATGTTAAGCAACACTCAAACTAAAGATAGCTTGAATTATACTAACTCCAAAACTAAGGTAACTTCTTTTTTTTTTTTTACAACAAAACCCAATTGTTGACATGAATGGTATAAATGCAGAGGTGTTTTTTTTACCAATTTATTAATAGAACACACACTTGTGTTTGATGACAGCATTGGTCCTTGGATAAAACGGATGTTTCCTGATTCCATAATTGCAGAATGCAGAACAGTGAGGGATTTTTCTGTATTGTTTGCAAGAGCAAAATCATATAACACCATTAAATTTATTTTATTCAAACAAATTTTTTTATTTTAGTAGATTAGGTCATCTCAAAACTACCATTCTTTTATGTCTTTGACATTTTTCACATGATCCTCATCTTGTTAAGATGATAATACAAAGCAGTATAATATGAAATATGCCTTTAATTTATCCAACATAAAAAACTATAGCACATGCATAGTTGCAAACATATGATAGTTTTGTACTGAAATATATCTAATATTAACTTTAGAAAAGAAAATATCTTCTGTGAATCACAATGAAAGAAAATGGAATGTGAGGTTTTGTTTTTTTCTTTTTCAGAGTAAAGGAGGTATTCTTGCCAAGGCCTGTGAATATATTACAGAATTGCGCAATGCTAATGCAAGAATGGCAGAAACTTTAAAAGAAACGGAAAGACTGTCAGTTGATGTTGAATTGTTACGACAGCAGTGTGAAGAATTGAAAAATGAAAACAGTATTTTAAGATCAACAATTCAGCAGCATGGAATAGTTCCTCCAGATTTATCGGGAGGAGCATCCTAGCTGGCCATTTATTCTCATTTGTGTTTTATCTGCATATACCTAAGCATGTGTACACTTGAAATCTGTAGTCATTGATAACCTACATCCATATTGGAGATGGTTGTAATATGCTCAGTTATTGAGTTAGAACAGATTTCTGTATCAGTTATAAAAATGGACCTCATAAGGTATAAAAAGTTATATAGAATCTTAAGGGTGTCCTGGTTGTATGTTAGCTTTTAATGGAAAAAGAATTAATTATCTTGTTTTTGAGGGAGAGATAGTTGTTTTAACTTTGTTGCTTGTTGCACTTTGCACAACTATCTGTTAAATATATTGTATGTAATTCATGGACATATACAGGACAGAGGGAGATCATCAGATTGCACAGAAGTTTGATCGGAGAGCCCAGGAGAGAGAGATTTATCAGATGTACAGGGTCGACAAAGATCATCAGATGACTTTAATTCCATGGCATTCTCAGTTGCGCACATTTCATTTTTATTTTTACTTAGCTTCTTCTGGCTGCAAAATGCTTTTTGTACTGCAAATTTTTTTAATTTGTATGTCCAGATACACGAGGCAAATTTATTTTCACATGGGCAAACATATATCCAGATGCAGATAACACATGACAATATTTCATCTGTTTCTAAAATCCTGTACAGATCTAATGATACACCGATAACATGGGTGAGCCTGTTTTCATAATTAGTTGACTCAGATTATTGACAAAATGTAACAAGAAAATCTTTGTCATGGTTACAGATTATTTAAGCACTTGGTAGTAGCCTTATTGGTCTGTGTACTGTATAGACTTGCATGATAAAATTGTGCATAGACCATGGTTAGAAAGTAAGAAATTTGACCAACCATATTTTAGCAAGTCCATGTGTTGTTTACATGAATATTTATATCTTCATAGAATCTGTATGTGTCATCATGCCATCAGATCTTAGTATACTTGTAAGTATATGTCTAGGTTGAGAAGGTGAGCATTTAAATGGGTAAGTAAAAATCTGAAGTTCTCTATTCTGAAGACTAGTCAGCCTTTAACAGATTTGGAAACCAGGACTGCCTAGTGCTGAATACCTGATTTAACCATTCATATATTAATAGCCAGCATTCAGTTCATTTTTAGCCCACCTGGCAATACAGTATGCTTGTGCATTCATAAACAGTTGCTACTTTAAAACCTTGCCTTGTAAACCATGAGACCAGTTTTGACCAAATTTGACAGAAATCATCCTGGCATAAAGGACTTGAAATGTTGCCTATATGGCTACAGTTGCTTCAAAATTCAAAAACCTTTAGAAAGATGCTTTAAAACCATTCAGCAGAATTTGACCAACTTTGATAGAAAATATCCTGGCATAAAAGCCTGTTAATTATTGGATGAATGAAGCTAATGTGCTGCCAGATATGGTTGAAGGTATACAATATAAAGAAAACTTTAAATAAAAATTTTCTTATCATGTGTAATCAATGGAACTGAATAAAAACATCACACAAATTCAGATATTTTGGCCAGCTGTTCTTGCATTTGGTTATTAGGCATTTTCATCCAGGTGAGTCCTCAAGCCCACTTTGGCCTCTTAATTGACACTAATTGTGTCATACTAAAACATTCACAATCAATGTGTTTAAGTTGGGCAAAACTGAATCATGATGACTTGTCCAGTTGAAATAAACACTTATGTCTTAGTTTACTAACATATGTCATTGCTCTGGGGTAATAAATAATTGGCTTTGATTGTATGACCTTCAAAGGAAGAAGCAAGAAAGGTCAGTGGGGTCTTCCTGGATTCTTCCTTCACCAGATATACTGGCAGCTATGTATAACCTATCATTAGCAGAAAAAATGGCATTAATTCCCCACAAAACAGTCCAATCTATATTCTAAAGCTGCTTACGTCCAGCATGGTTACACTAGTCTTAAATGTTGATTTAATTAAATGTGTTCTGTGGTCCATCCAATTACAATTTTTTTTAAATAGTGAGATGGAAATTGAAAATTAAATCATATGCAAATTTCTGATATGGATTTTTTTTCAGTAAGTATTTCAGATAATTTAATGTTCATTGTAGCTCTGGGTCGGCTTGCACATAAGAAGGCAAAGTTGATGGTAGTGTCAGGTTTTCCATTTTGATACAGAATGCTGAATTCATTGTGGTTGATGTAACTTTTTTGTGGTTGATGTAACTTTTTTTGCTGACAGTCAAATTTTTCCTATCTTTTGATTTTGTCATTCAGATCTTACATTAGAGTGGCCGAGTGGTCTAAAGCGCTGTCCGTTACGGATCACTGCCATCTCATCTCTATCTGCGTGGGTTCGAGTCTAAGATTCGGCGAATGTGGATATGTGAGAGAGCTTGCCAGTAGCTTCTCGTGGGTCGGTGGTTCTTTCCGGTGATTTCCCTGTTTCTTCCTCCACCATTAAGACTGGCCGCCATGTATAGCCTTTCATGTGCTGAAAAATGGCGTTAAGCCCCACAACAACAACAACAACATTACATTAGAAAAATGAATAACCAGTACTTAAACTAGTGATTCCAACAGTTTTTATCAATACTTTTTTATTCTGATAAAACTTGAACTTGAATATTTTTCATTCCATTCTTGATATTCATTTAACCTTGGGAAATTTATCCAAGTTGCTTTTTTTTCTTGTGAGCTTGCAGATTACAGTGACAAAAAAATATTAAAAGTCTGGCAGATGTATTGTGGATGACACAGTCATCCTTCTTTGATAGATTCTCATTCTTTATGAACATATTCCAAAGCTTATAGTTCTGGTAGTTTTTATTGTTTCTAGTTCATTTGGAGGAAACTTCCTAAGATGAGAGGTTCACTTCTGTAAAGATGGCACCCTTAATAAAATCACATCTGTCAGTGCATTCAGAAGAATACTGTAAATACTCTGACTCACCTGGTTTTCACAACTATGCAGTAGAGTCCAAATTAATCCTGCAAAAAATTGCAATGAAAATGAGTTCCTTGACTCATTGGGGCACTAGAGCTTGTGGTGTAAGCATTTTCGAAGATACATTAGTAAGAGAAATGTGAAACAATATTGCATCAAATTTTACCTTTGCTGTAAACATTATTCAAATCATCAATGCTTTGAAAATGAGTCTTATAAGAACAATTTACAAGTAGTCTTGCATCATTATAGCGATCTTTACATTGTATGGTAGTAAATAGAGAAAATTACAAGTCTGATTTGAAATTTATGAAATATGTTGATGATATCAATTATCACCTACTGCATACAGTAAGTTGCATAATATATTATTTCAGTGAGTTTTGTAACTACCATGGCTGTATTTAGCCACTGGCCTGTGGCCTGTCTCTTTTGAGGAGGGCCAGTTAATATTAGCCACCACACTCGGGTTGGGGGAAGGTCTTAAGTGATGTCATGCAAGTGTAGTTTCCATGTGAGCTGCTATGCTGGATAATGTAAAAAAAAATGTATATATTGTCTCCTATATCATTTCAGAGTGTTTTTACACAGTATAGTGAATGCTTTTTGATTTGGAGGGCATGCTGTTTACACTCTGTTATGTAGAAAACTTTTTTCCAATAATAAGGTACTTTTGATAATGGATATTATTTCACCTTTTCACCTTAAGATGCTGGTCAAGATATGCTAAGAGGTGTATGTTGTTTTGCTACTGATGGGAATGATATAGTTTGGCATAGTAGCTTTTCAAGCAACACATTATCATATAATTGGAAATGGTCATTAAATGTAATTGCTTAAACAATGTTTTCAAAATATCTTGTCTTTCTTTAATCAGTTCTCTGTTAAGAAATTAAGATAAGAAAACACTTGAACATTTATGAGAGAAATTTTTCCCAAAAAAAACTGGTTGCCTGATAAGACTTGCTGAATTTGAATTTAATTTCTCAGATATTCAAAATTTTGTGTTGGTGTTCTTATGAAGTATGTGAAAATGAGTGCCAATTCTCATTAATGTAAATATTCCGTTTTACTGATTTCACATTATGAAAAGCATACTTATTTTATCTAAGTCCTGTTGGATATTGACTGTTTAGCCATTTGGTTGCCCTGTATTAATTTTAAGTTATTCCTGGCTACTGCTGCCTGTTAGAGGGCTATCGGTGTTTGCTAATGATAATAAAAAAAGTACTTGATTATCAGTATCTTGACAAGTCCTGTTCATCATTTAGATTCATTTCAGTGTAGTATTGCATGAAGCCACCAAGTCATCTGTATTCTTAACACAAAAGTCATATATTAAAAAATGGTGAATGTTTCATGCAACAAATTTAATAACATAATTGATGAAAATAATCCACATGGAGGTGTGCTAATGAATTTAATGTTCCCCTGTCCCCAAGACTAATAGCTGTAAATTATTTATGCACAGTTAGGCAGGTCAGGACTAACTGAGGAGTGGATATAATAAGTTAAAATATTTTCTGCAAATCACAAACAAAATCAGCTGCATGCATGTTTTAAAGTAGTCCAGTCCTTCTATTTGTATTTCAATTACGTTTCAAAATTCCCTGTTCAGCAAAGTCATTTTTCTGATGTAGAAACCAGCTTACTCTCCCCAGCTTTCCAAAGTTGATTACAAGATTTATAATAGAAAAGTAATCTGTACAGCTTTTCCAGATTCATTGACTAAAATTTTCATGGAAAATTTTAACAGAAAAAGTTCTTGGTTCTGTACACAAAAGCTATGTTTACTTTTAACTGCAAGATTGTGCTGTTTGTGAATAATTTCTTTCCTGGATAATGTACATAAAACCTGTCCACAGAAGTATCAGAAATAGTTCTTATTATTTTTGCTATATTCACAATCAAATAATTTTGTCCTCAAGTTATGCAAGTTTTTTTTTTCCCACTTAAGATATAGGGCTATGAAGTATGAGGGGATATGTATATTTTCTCTCCCAGTTTAATAAAAGTAGGGGTTTAAATTTAAATTTATAATCAACAACCAACTGTCCTTCAGTTTTATACCTTCTCTGCTAAACTTAATTTTTGTTGGGCAGATGATGTTTTGTGTGGTTGTAATGATGCAGCAGTTTCTACAGTTGTCGATCCACATATTTTTTTTAAATGTTAAAGCATATGTACAATAATTCTATATATTGTTAAAAATATAATCATTCATTTATGTTATATGATGTTATTCTCAGATGTATATATTGCACCCATATTTCAAGTCCAGTTTAGGTCTTGAAATCCATGAATTATTAAATATGAAATTAACAAAAGTGATTGTTGGATTTTTTAATTTATCTTTTGCTGTTTTTGCACTGGATATTCATTTTTGTCCATGTAAAATAAGTTGCATGGGGATATGATGTTTTGTTCATTTATTTGTTAAAATGCTTGTTTGTACATTTGTTTGTTTTGTCCTCTATCAAAAACAGTATTGCACATGGTCAAAAAATTTGGTATTTGAACACAGTTTAAAGAAAGTAACTCTGTTGTGCTAAAACTTGGGCAAAATGACCTGATGTTTACTTTTCAGGTGTGAAAATTTGTAATGTAATTTTCATCTCAACTCCTATATTAGGGCAGGGTAATTAGAATGGCATTATTTGTGATTTTATGAGAAGTTTTTAATGCACTGCTGATGCCAGCAGTAATGCAGATCTTATCAGTAGCAGAGAGGATTGTAATTATGAAACCAATTCCCATTCACAGTGCAACTTTTAAAGTAACTGCACTATCATTTCTTTGTCTAAGTCTTAAAACCTGCTTCAGTTTTCATTACAGTACATATTCTATGCAGATAAAGTTGGTGCAGGCAGAGGTTATATTTACTTATTTGTCTTGGATGTAGTACTACATTTGTTTACAGAAATCTTAGAAAGAACCCATAGATACCAGATGGCTGGGTGATCAAAATTCCTATGTTTGGGACTTCATAAGTTTTAATACAGAGCTGATACTAACCCTAAAGCAGTCATGAAATAGTAGGGAGGATGGTGCATATCAACTAAATCTTGTTTATTTTCTTTAACAAAGGAAGTAAATTGTAGAAATTGGTTAAATGAACTTGCTTGAAAAAGAGATATGTTATCTGGAGCTAATTTTATAACCCAAAATAAGTGATCCATTGCTAGAAAGCAAACAAATTTGTTAAAATAATGTGTTATTACTCTGAGCAGTTTAGATGCTTAATTGACAAATCCAGGAACAGCACAGTTACTTAGCTGCTGGGGATAATTTGATTTCATTTAGTGAGAACTTTTGAAAAAAGATACAAATTCATTGTTGCTTTTTTTAAATGATGGATATAGAGAAAAGTCTTATAAATTTAGTGGGGTTTTTTATTTTCAGAATGATGGATATACATACTAATGTTATTTTATTGTTGAAGAAATATGTTATTCAGAATTAGTTCTAATAGTTTTTGGTATCTTTATTTTGTCAATAAATTTTCAGGGAACATAATGTATAATTTTTCTGCAGTTTACTCTGCTTGTTTCTGTTACATAGTTATACTGCAAGAACCATTTGAAATCCAGGATCCCTGATATGTGTAAAAATTTAACCAGGTGTCTCTCCTGCATCAGGATAACTGGCGAGATTTTAATTTGGCCAGTGACAGATGCTGTTAATATCTGAAAGGCAGTTTTTGGTAGTATAAAACTCAAACACATAATCATGTTGGTCTGGACATTAGCCAATTAAAAATCAGAATCTTTATTCCAAGCACAAAATTGTTACTAAGACCTTATTTTATGTCGCAGACTGTTCTCTATCCTAAAGCTCTTGAGCAGAAAAGTTTTTAAAGAAACAACAAATTAGATGTGATACTTGGAGTGCATCTAGCTCATTGAGGTTTTAAAAAAACCCAACAAATTAGATGTGATACTTGGAGTGCATTTAGCTCATTGAGGTTTTAAAAAACAACAAATTAGATGTGATACTTGGAGTGCATTTAGCTCATTGAGGTTTAAAAAAAACAACAAATTAGATGTGCTACTTGGAGTGCATCTAGCTCATTGAGGCTTAAAAAAACAACAAATTAGATGTGCTACTTGGAGTGCATTTAGCTCATTGAGGTTTAAAAAAACAACAAATTAGATGTGATACTGGGAGTGCATCTATCTCATTGAGGTTTAAAAAAACAACAAATTAGATGTGCTACTTGGAGTGCATTTAGCTCATTGAGGTTTAAAAAAACAAATTAGATGTGATACTGGGAGTGCATTTAGCTCATTGAGGTTTAAAAAAACCCAACAAATTAGATGTGATACTGGGAGTGCATTTAGCTCATTGAGGTTTAAAAAAACAACAAATTAGATGTGATACTGGGAGTGCATCTAGCTCATTGAGGTTTAAAAAAACAACAAATTAGATGTGGTACTTGGAGTGCATCTAGCTCATTGAGGTTTAAAAAAACAACAAATTAGATGTGCTACTTGGAGTGCATCTAGCTCCCTGAGGTTTAGAAAAACAAATTAGATGTGATACTTGGAGTGTATCTAGCTCATTGAGGTTTAATAAAACAACAAATTAGATGTACTACTTGGAGTACATCTAGCTCATTGAGGTTTAAAAAAACAACAAATTAGATGTACTACTTAGAGTGCATTGAGGTTCAGTATTCATGATCATTCAAGACTTTGGACTTTCCATGCTTATTTTAAAATTTTATTTAAGAATTTAAGTAACTCTGCTGGCTTTTGTAATTCATTCGAAATGAGCAGCATCTACATTGCGTTTGACTCAATATTTTAGCGCCATTTTTCAGCACTTAATTATACAGGTGGATGGTACATTAAGTGGAGGAAGAAACAAGGAATACCACTCGCCCACAGGAAGGTACTGGCAAGCTTTTTTAAATACCTACATTTAATTTAATGGAGCCAAGACTTTAACCTGCACAGAGATAGATGTGTGAGTGGACCACTCCAGTGGCATAGTGGTTAGTGTGTCTGCCTCAGATGGAAGTGGTCATGGGTTTGAACGCCAGCCAAGTCATACCAGAGTTTTAAAAATGGTACTAGCAGCTGCCTCACTTGGAACTCGGCATCAAGAGGTTACTGTTAGGAATGGTGGGCCTGGTGTCAGGAAAATCTGACTGGGTGTAACATGATTCTATTTGTTTGAGGCATGATGCCCCAGTACCAGACATCAGTATAAACTGCCACACTGCAGACATTGTAGCTATATGACTGAAAATTTTGTAAAGTTTACGTTAAAAAACTCTGAAACGTGAATGTGTGAGTGATCTGAAAAGGCAAGTGTTTTAGACAACTTTCCAATCCAGGGCTCAGCAAGCAAAATAGACCATTAATTTGCATTGTCACAAATGCAGTATCTCATGAATAAGGTAACAGCCATGGTATCTTTTTTGGAGTTAATTATCCAGTGGTGTTGAGCATCATTGATGTCATGTAAGCTGGATGTTTGGGAAACTTGGTGGAAAATATCTTGGCCAGTCTTAAGAAAAGTCTACATCCGACTAGTGAAAACTATATATATATATATATATATATATATATATATATATATATATATATATATATATATATATATATATATATATATAAACAACTTGACATTGAACTTGGGGAAAATTGTTACTGGGCTTAAAGTGCTTGCTAAATCATTCATCATTTCATGTTGGAAATAATGGTAGTAGATGTACTTCTGATGAAGATATGCAAAAGGGTATACCAAGGACGCGGAAAGAAATGAGGCCATGGAAACAAATTCGAGGATGAAACCAGCTACTGTTCATTAGTTAATGTAGACTTTTGATAGTACACTTTTATAAGATTAATAGTGCAGTACAGAGCAAATTCTTATGGAGATTAGATGTGTTTGTGCTTGATGCATATCCAGGAGTAATAACATTATAAGATAAGAGTGGGCCAATCACAGTTCTTCCCTGCACCAATTCTTTATTCCTATGACTTTTTACCCCAATTGTATATTGTGTGTGTATAAATGAAGTTTCCAATATCAAACTTGAATTATGGCAGTGCAGAGAGCATGCAGGCAGGTCAGTATACACAAGCAACTGTTTTATGTACTGCAGATCAATACAGCTGCTGTGATCTTGCTGGCAGATATATTATTATTGCTGCCTGTAGTATACTGTCTTGTGACAGCTTAGTAAAAAAATAGCATATTCTCTGTGTCTAAATTTTTCAAAGAGGAACCTAATATTTCTTGACTTTATGCTAGAAATGGAATATTCTTTTGTGCCAATCTTTTTCAAAGGATTTTGTGTCTTGTACAAAAGATTGTCAATGTGAAAATTTACTGAAGTTATTGTTGATGGAAGTGCTGATTAATAATCAGACAGAATTACCATACAAAGAAGCCAGCTATGATTCATTCATGGGACTGTGTATGTGTGTTGATACATATACATGTTGTTTGAAAATAACAGGCAATGATATGGTAATTATAAATGGATTCGTTTTTATGCATCAGAAAATTGGGAGGCTTGTGTCACTGTGTTTTTCATCAGTGTTGTTAACTTTATAACTTGATTGTGTTTACATGTTAGTTCCTAGTAGCTTAATCAGTGAGCTTCATACTCTTGAGATAATTTAGGGTCACATCACACTGGAGAAAATGATATCTGTTTTTCTAAATGAGGATACATCAAGCTCAGGATGGGTTGGATATGAAAATCAAATCTGATGATGCACTGTTACTGTTGATTATAAAATTTTTTTTTGTATAATCCATTGAGACATGGTTTGATTTGAGCTTCCTTGGACGTTGTTTGACACTCTAATAGCTCTTTTAGTGTTGCAAATTCATACCAAATTAATTGACACTGACTAGTACACATGTTGACTGACAAAAAAGTAGTGTATGACAGTTTAAGATAACAGTATGCTTATATATCACCAAGAAATGCCATCTGCAATTGCAGCCCAATGGTCAAGAGTTTCCTACTGTGTGAAAATATTATATTAAACATTTAACAAACACATGTATATGTCAAAAGCATCATGTATAGTGTATAGTCTGAAAGGATTCATGAACATAGGTAATGTGTGAATTAAACTGCCCTTATAATAGCATGTTTGTAATGCCATAGAAAAAAACCCAGTATTTTGCCTAAATGCATCAGCCTGTTCGTTACAGAGGATAAAAGATATTTCATGGTTTTTCAGATATGTATTAAAAAAATAATTGAAATGGTGACCATTTTGGCACTAGAACAACAGAAATTTGGCAAAGGATTTAACAAGAAGCATCAAAAGTTGTTTGCAATTTATGACCAAGAAATTTTCAGGTTGTGATATTAAGTGAATCTAGTGACAGCAATAGTGGAAATGACCAGCGACATTAGTGAATACAGCAATTGGCAGATAAATTCCAAAAATGTTTTTGATAATACTGTAATAGTGACATAAACACCAATCTTTCATGGAGTATTCTAACTTATGTACAAGACAACAGAAGCTGATCACCACAAACAATAGAGACATTTTCGGAAGCCATTTCCAAGTCAGATAAATCAAAAACCAATTCTTTGTATGCCGCTTGATGGACTCGAACTTATCATATATATTATCCACTTTGTTTAATAATCATATTACAACTCTATGGTCTTAAAACAAATACTAGAAGAGAGTAAGAAGCAACAAGCTTCCTAAAATTAAACAAAGAATTTATTTCCCTAAAACACAAAGAGAAAATATGGAGGAAAAACTAAACCCAAACTCCCATCAGAAAAACAAAAAACAAAAACCTTATGGTATCACAAACTAAATCCCAGATAATCCTAGAATTATAGACAAGTCCTAATGATTAAAGTTTTGAAGAAAAAAAAACAAACTTGTGGACATCCAAAATAAATACAATGCTGAAAGTGTTGATGTGCCTATGGTAGCTCATGTAGTGGTGATGTGCCAACAGTCTTTTGTTGGATTACAATCCAAGAGAATCTTGTTTTTTTTGTAGAGCATTTTGTATTTCCAATGGGTAAATAATATGAGTAAAAAAATTGCAGCCAGAATGAAATACTGGACACAACAATAATGTGATTCTGCTAAGATCTTAAGGCATGGATGAATAATTTCTAGCCGCCTACTTGACCTTGGGTCACATTTAACATTTTATATACCTAATGGAAAATAACCTGGAAGCTTCTTGATGTTTACTAGATACAATCCTGGTTATAATTAGAATATAAAATGTGAATAAATACAATGTCTTGGACGCAGGTAAAGATAATAATAGTTAACACAGAGAAAATATGTAAATATGTATTAGCATTTTAAAAATGTCAGGTCAAGTAGAAAACACTCAGTTTTGAAGAAGGTCAAATTGAACATGGTGTTACATTATCAAAAGCATATAATAAAATTAAAAATAACGCAAAATAATGCATATATTAATCCATATATCTGTGTACGTACATGAGGCGATAAAATGAAGGCAACTGAAAAGAAACGTGTATTTATATGTGTGTGAATGTGAATATATATATATATATATATATATATATATATATATATATATATATATATATATATATATATATATATATATATATATATATAGTTCATGTTACCCCTTGTGCACGATCACACCATGGGCGTCTCTGGTTGAAATTTCACGTGCTGTAGTGCATGTACCTCAAGAAGCCCAACTCCACTAGTTCAAGAATGCTTGAATGTTTCCGTGAACTATTAAAGGGTCGTTCGAGAAAACAACTACTATGCACATTGCTGAAATCAATGAATTTTTTGCTATGATTTGTTAGATGTGACGTCGTAACTGAGTCACAAATATTGTACCTTGGTAAGGATTCTGTTGAATTATTTAATAACATCTTCCATCGCCCGCAGACATTATAATGACCAATGATATGCATGCATATCTACAGCGACTAATTGCTGGATCTGTGAAGGAGCTTTCAGCTCCACCAATTTAATTCTAATATATAGGGTTCGCGATCATTGTCAGATAACTGGCGTGTACAACATGCAACATACATTTAAAAAATTACTTAGAAGAGTACAAATTCTGCTTCATAACCTATGTGAAAATGATGGTTATTTATTCATGCTAGGAATTGCAACGGCATTGGACGTTGAAAAAAGTGCCATTCTGTACAATATGGAATAATGCATATTTCGACTTGGCCAGGTGCAGTTAATGGACTGGCTGCAGTTACTGAATTCTAACCAGGATAAACTTGTCAAACACCTTCCGGCGAACCGTTTTACGAGTATTCGTCCATACTGTATGCCTCTAAATATTTTGGTTTACTTGCCCACAAAGGAATCTATCCCTATGAGTACATTATCGACTCAGAACGTTTTCTGCACTCAGTTGCCTAAGCGCGCATTCTATTTGTCGTTGTCCCACGAAGGTAGTTCCGCTGATGACAATATGTATGCGAACAATGTCTAGTGTGCGTTTGACTGTCAAAGTCTTGGTGACTATCACGAGCTGTATTATTTACTTATGCTATGTTTAGGAAATCCATGAGAATCATCAATAACTAACCTACGTCAAAGGTCGGGACAGTCATCAAGATTCACTACTGACCCAGCTTTCGAGTCAGTTATACATAAATTCTATTATGACGAGATCAATCCATGGTAAGTCGAAGTAGAGGGAATAAAGGGGATATCCCTGCAAAAACACTGTTTTGAACTTGGACGACAGCATGATTCTTACCATGTCAGACCCCCCCCCATGTTAGTCTGAACAAAATACAAAAACAACATTGTTTAGGCAACAGCGTTGATTTCATCATCATTCGATTATATAACTTGAGTACCTATCATTCAATCATCATCATCGTCAGACAAAATAGGGTTTGGCTGAGATACGCATCTTTACACCCACTACTGTGCATTTAACTTTAAATCACTGGCAATTTATATTTGACACAAAATTACCATACGTAGCATTCATGGTTACTATTACTAACTTTTCCACATCAGGTCACATACCTGATGCTATTAATGCGCTGTTAATAACTTGCATGAATTTTTTTTTAAAAAAAAAATAATAACTGTATGCACTCGCTTTTAGGATGATCTCGTGTAAATTTAGATCATTCGCGAGCGTCTGATTTCACAATGGAGGCTCTGTTGGTTTCTTTTTTTTTTCTTTGCATAAGCCAATTGCCGAGATATTTTTAAATCTTAAGCTTTTGTTATTAACTTTAATCATCATGATAGAACAATTACAAATTATTCATAACATTAATGGGAGAACCATGTTCTATCAACTTGATAAAATATTCATGTGATACTATTGATATATCGACATAACACTTTCTGTTCGTCATCAACTGTAATCTTTGTATTTATTCTGAGATTGGGTTGTAACGATTTTCAACAACATTAGAAAGTGAGTCTTTAACCAAGGTAAGCTTATTGAAATAATCTGAATTTTATGTGTGAACCAGAGACAATTTTATCTTATTTCAGTTTTTTAAATACGTGCTGTATATTTCATTTTAAATCATAATCGTAATGTGCTTACCTCGGTAAGAATTCTTTTCATTTTTAACGTGGTGTCTTCCACTGCAATATCTTCATATTATATACTTCACTCAAAATTTTATTATTCCTATTGTTGGAATTGACACAAATTTTACTGAATATCATTTTTTGTCTTTTACAACCCTGTTCGGTATCATATCTACGAGCAAATCGTCTTTGACTTGCAGCTCCTGTATAAGATCTAACATAACAAATTTCTCATCTCTTAGATAAGCTTGAAGTTGATTAAGAATTTTGTTGTAGGTCACTATTGCTTTTTTGCAAGAAGCATTTTTATTCTCATATTATTGATCGATCTTTTTATTTATTGCTGATAACACCTGCCCCTGACACTATCAGCAATAATGGATTTGCAGTTCCGCCAGCTGATATAACACCAGTTGTTCATATCACAGGAATGTAGTTCAGCATGCCTATTATTTTACTGTCCAAAGCTTATCTAATGCAGTAAAGTTTGTATTATAGTAATATTTATAGTATTTGATGATTTCGTTGTCTGAGAAACCCCATGAGATATGATTGAAATCGATTATTTCCTATTTTAATATTATGAAACTTTCAGTAATTATTTAAATTTACGTAGTGAAGGTATTTTCAGCAGAAACCTTATTGATAAGAGCATTAAATTTATTATTGACAGAATTAGCGAGAAAATCCCTGTAGTTATTAAGATGCGATATCCTTATATCTGATATCTCTTAAAGCTGAGGATGAAAATGGAGGGTCAAAATCGTTTGGTATTTCAGTAATACCATTGACTCTATCATGATAAATATCTTTTGTTTCGTCGATGTAACTAACAGCATAGCACAACTGTCTCATCTTAAAATTGTTTAAGTACTAGATGCTTCTATGTTGATTGCACCTGTAACTGTTCCTCTGGATATTTTTTTTTAAAGATAATTGGCATCTGTAGTAGTAAATGTACTCGTTAAAACCACTTTTCTTAGCATCCACATAATTTTTATTTGTATCAACAAATGGGGCGACTGGATTATAAGTCATTATTTTATTCGAGCCGATGTTTTACATTCACGTCATAGTGTCACCGGATTCTACTACGCATGATATAATATTACCTTCTATCATATCGTAGACTTAATTTTTATTTCACAGTTGTTATCTTGTTTGATCTTGTGTCCAGATTTCCCACTATAGTTTCTCTCGATTTTGTTACAAAGTTGTCGTTGACAAACTTGACATTTGTTAGAGAGTCGTTATTGGTTAAAGTTGTATTATCAAGCTGAGTATTAAATATTAATTTCCCGGCCCATATCCGTATTTGAAGCCATTCTCCCACCGGCTAGTGGCAACTTGTTATTATCAATCATGCTAAGTTGTGTACAACTTATGCTTGTGAGTTATTTGTGTTAGAAGTAGGGTATTCAATCTCAAGATTCACTATTTTTTTGACAATGATAACTTGCTATTACTGACCTTAGTGCGGGCAAAACTTACTGCCTGTGTTATTTGCGTTGGTTGGTGGATATGACCTGACATACTTAAATTACCTGTCATAGTATCTCCTGATCTTATGTTAAATTTGTGTCAGCTGTAGTACTTGTAATTTCTTTTTCGGTTGAGCTGTCAATTAGCATACCAAATTTTGTGTGAAAGCTCATTCTTATTCTTACTGTGTAATAAATTTATTTTTGACATTAAATTTAACTTTAGAGCTCTTGATAAAATTTTGTGAATACCTAGTATAAAATGAGCATGATCAACTTTGATATGAAGTGATTATTCAAACATTAACATAACCACGACCTACCAGATTGTCACTGTCAGATAGTAAGACGAACTGGATCGGGCACAACTAACCTTCTGATGAATCTGTTACTTAAGGGCCTCTTTAACTAAGATCAGGTTTATATCTAAACGTTCAATCCACAGCAGGATAAATACCAGCTACTTAGCTAATACAATGAAAAAAAAAAAAAAACAACAAACAAAATCTTGGCACAGGCAATGATATATTTATCATAAAATAACCGGAAGATTTAATTCCAGTTGCTAAGCTTGATTCTGACGGGCAAAACATATTGGTATTCCCCTTAACAACGACGAGAGGGATAAGACAAAATTGTATTTTTCATTGCCATGCATCAGAAAATGTAATGCAGTTTATTTGGCACAAGGTTTGTACAATCTGGGTCAATTTATCAGATTAGAAGTCTCCATTAAATGGTCTGTATTGACTTAAAAAAATATAAAACGAGAGCAATGCTGAGATATATTAAAGGACAAATTTACTAAGCATTACAATGATGCAATTGGCAATGTCAGACAACTTTCTCTTGTCTGATAAGCTAGCACGTGATCGAAATCACATGTTCAGGTGTGAAATAGACAAGTTTTTAGACTGTAAAATTAATCTAACGGTAAACATGAAAATTAATCTGTCTAAATCTAAAGTTAGTCTAACAAAAATAAAACGAAAAATCGACGCAAAACGAATAGAGGTTCTTAAGAAATTTGTTGCAATATTAGCTGCATTTAAAAAGAAGTTTGAGCAAGAGCGTAGAGGTCTACAACAAACGGCAAAAGAAACTGGGCGTCTGTTCAAACAAGTAACTGAGGCTTTACTTGGCAAACAGCCAGGTATTTTTTTCAGTATCACTGGAAGATGTCGAAAATTGCGAAGAGAAAGGGTTTCATGTTACAGTTGAAGAAGAACAGAAGAAAGTTGCAGAACAAGTTATTAAATAAATAAGTAAACAAGCTAAAACCCAGAAAGAATGATGAAGAAAATTGACGATCAGATAATATTAGATGAAGAAATACAATAATCGATTTCAGACGAAATAAAAGAGGACCAACAACAATTTATTAATATGCAAAAAAAATTCTATACAATTTCTGATTGAGTACATAAAGTTTGACACAGGAACACAAGCATCCCCAAATCAACATAAAATAGGACTAGTATCAGCTACTGCTTGGCAGTAAATGGCAAATGTTGGTGTTCTGGGGTTTAAGGCCATTTTTCAGCACACGATAGGCTATATATGGTGGCTAGTATTAATGGTAGAGAAAGAAACCGGGAAGTCCGCGGAAAGAACCACCGACCCACGAGAAGCTACTGGCAAGCTTTCTCACATATCCACATTCGAACCCACGCAGATAGAGGTGGAGATCGCAGCGATTTCAGTGATCCGTAACGGAGAGCGCTTTAGACCACTCGGCCACTCGAGGCCCCCAATGGCAAATGTTAAAATCAATGTTGCTGATGATTTTACATTCGGAGTAAGAACAGAAGATGCTCTCGATTAAAATTTTGTTAAGATAAAACGCCCCCCACCCGAAAAGAACTGCTATATCCTCCAGGCGCAGAAATTATCAGAAAATTAGTAACTGAAACGAGACGTCAAACCACAGTCCGGTTCGCTATGTTTCCGCGTTTTAGTGGGTTGCTTTGCAACCTGAAAAAGCAAAGAGGTTCACCATTTTATCAGTTTACTAATAAACAATGTCTGTCAAAAGTTACCCTGACCTGATCGAGGAAGTTACTACAGATACATCAGCAACAGAATTTGATCACGTTTAGTATTTCGATGAAAATTAAAATGAGCCTAACATGGATACGGAAATTTAATACACATGATGAAGATATATTTCTGTTTCCACGCGAAGCCATATTTGAATTATAAGGACGAATAATGACAGCTGCTGATCACCTATTTGCAATTGGTGCCAATATCGAAGTAACGTTGGTCAACAACGGTTGAAATTTATTTAAAAGCACAAGATATCAGCTTGCCAATCAAACAGCAGAAGATAATTCAATGCTCGATCTATTCGCAAGTACTATTGCTAACGTAGTTTCCTTCAGCGACGAGTACTCTAGATCTGTTGCAACAAATATATTTTGGTTTAAAGATACAGGACTCTTAGAGGTTGTTTCAAATGAATTTATTCCACTTCGCAATTCAGTTGAAAATGGAGTTGATTCTGCATTGGATCTAGTTTTAGTAAGAAATTATTTGATTGGTATCGCCCCACAAATAGGAATAGCCGCACCAGCTTTAGCTGCTGACGATGTCGCTGTAAGGACTATACTTAGACGAGTTTTTGTAATGCTCTTACTATTGCTACACTAGATGCTGTCGTAGATGATACCTCAGTGTTAGCAGTTGCTAAAAAATACCGATGTGACGCATTAGAATCATATGATATAATGAAGGTTATGCTAAACGACCAAAATTCAGACAGCTCAAATCAAACAATATGATGCTTCCACTTGGCACAATATTCAGGGATTGCAGAGACTCTAATAAAGTATTTCGTGGTATCAAACATACAGCTATACTTGATCCTGCTGATGTTGATCCAAAATTACCAATTTATAATTTCATGACTAGGTCCATGGATGCCACGGGTGGTTCCATCTGTCGATAAAACTATCTAACTTGAGACTATGTTGCCCATATTTGCCGAAAATATTTACTTTGAACAAAACAAAATTTGTCAAAGGCAGTACCAATTTGACTGATAACACGTGGAGAATAACAACAGTTCCGAGCGAACAGTTAACAAGACAGGTTTTTATTGTATTTCAGCGAGAAGACAGAACTTAATCATCAAGTATAAAACAATTCTGTGTTTTTTGATAGTACAGATGTCAGACGAATATAAGTCAGAATAAATTTTGAACATTATCCAGAACGAGCAACCTAATGTAACTTTGCAGCTAATGCTGCAGCGCTAGGTGAGAGAGAAGTGTATAGAGCTTACATGTCCATTATGGAAGCTATACAAACATATCAAGATGCTAACAGCGGATCTCAAATTTCAGTCATAGAATTTGGAACTCCGATATTTTAGTTTGACATCAGTAAGTATAGCGATCGAGCTATTGGATTGACGTCAGATATAGAGGTTATATTTGGACACTTGGACAAACGCCAGCTGTTAATTATTACGCTTTTGCGTTAATTGTGTGTGATAGACTTCTGTCAAATGATGCTACAAAAGGCAGGATGTCTGTCCAGATATAAATACCAAGTGTTAGCACTTGCGGTATAAATATGAGCGTTCTAATTTTATCAAACAAAAAGGAAAATAATATATGATAAAATATATTATACATGAAACAAACTTATCGCAATGACAAGTTAATAAACTAACACACCAAGAGACAGTCTGTTTAGATGAAGATAGATTTCGGAACCCCGAGTGCTGGCGTTCTGCCAGCAAAACTAATATTAACAGAGAGGCATATCAATAAAATGAAGCCATTTATCTTAAAATTTATCAGAAGCGCAAGTTACTTCAATTTCTCGAAGGAAAGAAATACGCGTTGATTTTCTGAAACCTGTACTGTCATTTATTGCAAAAACAGTACTACCAAAATTAATGACAATTTTAGGAACATTAGGGATAGCTGCTGCTTCAGGGGCGATATCCTGAGCGACAAAGAAGGCTGTGTCCTATGACGGAGTCACCCGCGAAGGAACCATCATAAGGAATCACCGTTGACGGTATCAAACACTTAGTGATCTAGTGATTTTGTCTAATGATTATAAATAAAAAATGCCTGGCAAACGTAAAACAGCAGCGAAACGTAAAGCAACTAAAGAAAAGAGAACCGGAAAGACGAACCTGAAAGCAGTCCAAAGTGGATTCTTGGAACATAGCCAGCAGGAATGGCTGGAAGTCTACTTCCCAATCTAGGATAAACAACTTTGAGATCTTAGATAAACTGAAAGATATCAACTAATTTCAACGAGTATTTTCTAAAGAGGTGCTCAGACCGCTAGCGGTAGAATCACTTCAACCTGGAGTGTGAAGCTCTCTGCCACCAAATCAATGTTGTGTTATAAATATTCTAAATTTCAACCATTGATCTGGCACCCATTGATCTGGCACCCATTGGGTAGCGCTTTATAAAATCAACTGTTTTATTGGTTTGGGCTGCCAATATTTTATGTTTTCAAACAGTACATGCTATCGTCCAAGTACTAAAAAATCAATTAACCAGCTTCAGCCATTTCGAACATCAGCTTGTGGATATTATTGTTTTATGTTTATCAAGCATATGTCCCAACTCTTTGGACTGAGTGCGATTTTCTGACATTTATATTACAATTTGCACCTAAACCAAGGTTGGAAAACGTAAAAATTGCAATTTTATTTAATAAGCAAATATTAAAACGAGTACATATTGCCTGACGTGCAGAAAAAACCCGAAAAATACAGACGAAAAATAAATAGAAGCAAGCAGCAATAATAAATGAATGCTGAAAAGTATCTGTTCTATATGTGGCAGAAAAAAAAGAATATTTTTTTTAAAATGTGACTCACTATTGCATGGAGATCAAGAAATGTAAAACAAATTCCTGATGTTATGTTAGTCGATGATTAAAACTATAACAAAAATGGAAAACAAATCGTGTGAATGTAAAGCTGACAATGATATCTGTTATAGAGCAAATAAAATAATAACATATTGTCAGTGTTGTAATCAACGAACTGTAATCAAATCCTGCTTATATATTACTTGGCAATTACGAAAAGCTAGCAAAGGCTGGACCCTGCCACGTCATCGCTATACAGGGCCCTTGAATCCGCTCGATAAACAACTTGATGAAATGACAACCCAATTCCGGGCAAAGAGCTGTACAATCGGGTTGATGAAATTCCTATCGGTCATGACATATGTTACCGTGACAACTAGATCGATAAATCCAGTTGGGACCGTATTATGTTTGACAAGGTAAATAATATGAAACCAAAAAAAAATAATAGAGCGAACAGATCGTTAGCTAGTACAAGGTATATTTGGAGCAAAATATAAACTCGGGCTTGGAAAGCGACGACTTGGAACTGTACTCTATGACAATGGACCAGAGAGTGGTCTCGCACACAAACTTCACAAAACTAAAAATCAATTTCTTTGAAGAAAACTTGTCGCAAATGCAGTTGATGACATATGGCAATATATCTAGCTGATATATCAAATATTTCACAGCACAATGACAACAAAAATACCTTATGAATGTAGTCAATATTTGTAGCCATTACGCGTTTAGCATACCGGTCACAGATAAGACAGGAATAACTATAACTAATGAGATGAGAGATATTATAATTAACACAGAAAGAAACCAAATAAAGTATTGACAGATCACGGAGTAGATTTTTTTAGTAAATAATTTGAGCAGTTTCTGGAACAAAATAACATCATCAAATATATCTCCGGAAATGAAGGAAAAACTGTCATGGTCTAGAGATTCAATCGAACGCTAAAAGAAGAGATCTACAAACAAACTGTCAGCCAAAGACACGAACAGGTATGTTGATAATCTACCAAAGATTGTATCAAATTACAATATCACAAACCATAGAACACTTGGACGTCGCCAAGCGAAGCTGTCAATAATCCACTGTTGGCGAATGAGAATATGTAGAATTTCACTAGTGAAAAAACATTCGAGAAAGGATTCACTCCGAATTGGTCAAAGGAAGACTCGTTGTGGATAACATTTTAGAAACAATACATGTAACGTTTAAGCTGAAAGATTCATCAGAAGAAATTATTGGAAGTTTCTACCAACAGGAGCTAGAACGGACATATCAGGATCTATTCGTCATCGCTTGAATGATGGCAAGAAAAGGTATGCGAAATTTGGTTAAATGGAAGGGTTAAATTGCTAGCAATCCAATCCAGTCACTATAAATCTTTTCGTATTTCAAAAGGATAGACTTACATTTCACTGGTCACCACAAAGATGTCAAACGTTGTCTTCGAGTTGTTGTTAGTGCGCCCTCTCCCATAAAATCAAAAATCAATCTAAACAAAAAAAGAATCAAATTATATATTTTTGGACATAAACTTCTAACTGTTCAAAATTCAAAAATGGCTTTAACAACTCTCAGGATATCTGATGTTCAGAGACAGAAAAATTAAACTTTTTAATCTTTGCAGCAAAGCAATATTTTACATTATACCGAGATTTTGTTGATACAAAAACTTGCTAACCTTCAGGTAGTATACCTGGTTCATCAGCAGATTTATTCTCAACAACAGGATATAAATACGTTTCAAAATCGACCTTGTGATTCTTCGAAACCGGGTGCTTTGCATCTTGACTGCTAGTTGTATTAGGATGCTTTGCACTCTGATTCTTCGAATCCTGATGTGATTCTTTTTTGCATTTTGCGGTATCACGATCAAGATCAAAAAAAAGATCTGAAAATATTTTTGCGAACAACATATCTCTTATACAAAAGACTTGTATCTAATTTACTGTAATAAAATGTCAGACGAAATAAATATCGTCAGAACTAAAAGCTTAGACATGAACCTGTTATTTGACGCTCTTAAGCTATTTATGAATAATGAAGAAACTGAACAAAAGTATATGAATTTTATTGTTAAATACGATCCTTACTCGGAATTTAGCGTGTTATTTACAGATTCTGAGGTATCAGAACTTGAGAAATATAAAAGGTATTTGTAAGATATGACCTGGATAGTGTTATTAAGTGGGATCACTGTTGTCTGACAAGGAAATATCTTAAAAATAATCTGAAAATTGATCTGTGAATAAACTGCTAGCAGTGGAGTGCACGGGTACTCTTCTCCTCGCACCTCAATTTTATGCTGATTATTAAGATAATATGGTGATACTCGGCGGTGGCAGTTTTGTAACAGAACAGAAATTCTTTGTTTTATCTTACTCATCATGCTATGGTCGATACGGCTAGATCTAAGTAGAATAAGATAAAGGAAACTTTGGACATAAATATTGTTCTCTGTCTGACAAGTAGCGACTTGACATAGATATTAAAAAGCAGATGATTGATAACGAAAGATTCTGGCATTGAATCTTTTTGAGAAGGCGGATTTTGTAATAACATCATTGATTTTTCAATAACATCATCTAATTGATATTGCACAAATAACAAAATAGTTTGCAGCTGCTGAAATAGAAGGATACATTTTTTCTTATTTTCTTTCCATGTTAATTAATATTACTGGACGAGCTGGTTTAAAATTAATCTTACCTGCCTTACCTCGTTGTACGTTTTCTTGCCGTTTAACAAGGTCCATGTTCTCTTGAAGGTTATCGATTGTATTATTATTATTATTATTATTATTATTATTATTATTATTATTATTATTATTATTATTATTATTAAAGTAATCGATTACAAATCCACCAGGAATTAAACTATGAAATACTTCGTAGATAAATATGTGAGATTGGTAATAAATGTAAGCGGTCTGAGTTCCAGGAATCATCATGTTAAGGTAACCACGATTATTGATACTTGCAAAAACTTTTTTTGTTTTAACATTTTAGATAATTTACATGCATTTGCCTCGTGAAAATTATAGAACGGATGTTTTTTATATTTGTCCTGCAAGGATAAATTAGCGAGGTTATTCTCGGTTACCAGATCATTCACATGATAAACTCTCATTCCGTCTTGTATCATTTTCAAATTTCACTCGAATTGCATAACCAGCTGAAGTTAAAAATCCATTCGAATTTTTCGTTCTTGTATTTATCACAAAGCCAAGCTCATTGCGGGCAAACAAATTATATCTCGGATGGTACCAGAGTATTTCCTGACACCATTCCATGTCGTTAAAGATAATAGGTCGTTGATGTAAATTTTCCATCGTATAGTATTGTTTCCCAAATCGCTAATTTACATTTATGTATTGTACTTTTAGATAGATGTAAAACAGTATATATAGCGATGATGAAATTGAGTTATACCTCAAACAGAAATTTGTTTTTGACAAAAAAACTATCAAGCCAAAAAAATTGCAACTGCATTTGGTGGATTTGATAACAGATGGGGATTTGATAATAAGCATTTGCTAGCAAATTTCTTTGCCACAAACTTTTATCATTTGCTTCGGCCAACAATTAAATCCGAACTTACCACGCACAAAATTCTAAAGATTTTTAGTGCATTTATAGCTAGAGTTTTCTAAGCTAAATATATCTTATGGATCCCAACAAAAAGCTGAGGACGGGCCCGCCATCAGACGCCTACGCCTGGTCAATTTTGTTACCCAGCAACACGAGGAATTTGTGGATCCTTTTATTACATCTAGATTTCGTCGAATTCTAACAGGGAAAGATATAATATCGTTGTAAGATGAAATATTTCACGAACTCTAAAAAGTAGATGAGTACACTGCATCAGGACTGGGCTGGAAATTTGATCAATTATATGAAATATTGTTTTACATTATGAAACATAATCCACGGCGAGGTAGCTCATTTGTGGATCTGCCAACTTAGCTTAAAAACTCGAAATGTTGTAAAAGTGTTAGAAATGGTGACAAATTATGTTTTCTATGGGCAGCATTATCAACTCTATTTTCTGCACGAGATTATCCTTATCGAGCATTAACAACCTGAACTTTAGGCGGAAATTAAGTTATCAGTCACATAAAATCAAATTCGAAACTTGGAAAGCAAGTCAAACAGCTGTTACCTGGAGGTATTTATGTATTTGGTGTCGATGCTCATCTAAAAATTTACTTGATATACAACAGTAAACGTGTACGTCAGCAGACAGTAAATATATCTTTTAATTAAAATCATTACGCATGGTTACAAACTTTAACGGGCTAGTCGGAGGTTAGTATGAAAACATAAGGAAAGAAATATTCTCTAATGTACAGAAGACATCTATGCCTGGCGAAGATGAGAAAAAAATACTATTTACGATCTACAGGCAGAAGATAAAATTGCCTTTTATAATATACACCATTTCGAGTCTATGCAACTTCAAGTGCTAGGTGCAGAAAATAACCCTGACATTGACAAAAAAATTCAAGGACATATTCCTTGCAGAACATGTAAATTTTTGCTTCTGATAAATGTCTATTAAAATCAATAAAGATTTATTTTGAGGCAAATCCTGCTCTCTGGTTCCTGAGAAACATTGTCAAAAAAATTAATTTTATACTGATGTTACTTTTTTTCACTAACACAAAACAAGAAACCTCTAACAATAAAACATGCAACCGATTTTTTCCATAGCAGAAATATGCCATTTTTGGATCTGACCATGATAAAGATCACTGACATATTACTGGAAAGTATCGCGACTCAGCACATGACAAATGTAATTAAATATACAGAACAAAATTTTGTTCCTGCTGTTTTCCACAATTTCAGAACACGTGAAGCGTTCAGTAATAAAGATATAATAAACTGTTTGAAACTTACTAATAATGCATTGCAAATAACTGAAATGTACATGTCAATGACACTAGATAAGATCTATTGATAGTCTGCAGTTTATGGCATCGTTGCTAGATGAGGTTGTAAAAGGCTGTGGTAAGTTTCATAATTTGAGTGAACATTTCAGTGAAACTGCCTGCAATTTATTTACGCGATGGTAAGTTTTCCTTATGAGTATCTTGATAATTGGGTGACAAAATACGTTTTATTTTTGGTTAAATATTGAGAGTGTTAGTGATAATGATTATGCTTGATCAATTTGGGATTAATTCGGCTGTAAAATCTTTGGTGATTATCATGATTTATATCTTATGACAGATGTACTGTTTCTCGCAGATATATTTGAAAATTTTAGATATGCCAGTGCGGATAACTATGGACTCCACCCAGCTTGGTATTATTCGGCACCAGGATAAATCTTGGATGCATTAATAAAACATAGCAAAATAAAATTGGAGTTGTTAACAGACCCATATATATTCATCTTTATAGAATATGGAAATCTGAAGCGGAAAATGTCATAGAAAAAAAACCTATAGTAAATATTTATACGACTAACATACGACATTTCCATAACATTTTAGAGCATATCTTGAAACCATTAACTTGTATGGTTATTCAATGTCGGAGTCTCTGATTGTTCGTCGGTTTATGTGTCTCAGTGAAAACTGATGAAACTGATAATACAGCAACAGTGGAATGTAAGAATTCTGATGTTAGTTACTTTGTTGAAGTTGATCTTAATTTTCCTGTTGAGCTTCATGATTATCCATTCTGTCAAGAATCAATGCTGATCATTTACAGTTTATTACCTCATGAATTACTCGCAATGTAAGTCTATCGTAAGCAAACTAGTTCCTAATCTGCTTGATAAAGGTAGATATGTTTTGCATTTACAAAAATCTAAAAGAGGCACTTAATCATGATCTTGTGTCAGGATTAGTTCATTGAGTGCTAAAATTTAATGAAACGTTATATTGATATTAATACAAAGAAGCCAAAGAGTAGTTGCAAAAATCGAATTTGAAAAATCTTTATGAAGCTCATGAATAGCAGCGTCTTTGGCAAGACTCATGAATAACAGCGTCTTTGGCAAGACTCATGAATAACAGCGTATTTGGCAAGACTCATGAATAACAGCGTCTTTGTCAAGACTCATGAATAACAGCGTCTTTGGCAAGACTCGTGCATAACAGCGTCTTTGGCAAGACTCATGAATAACAGCGTCTTTGGCAAAACTCATGAATAACAGCGTCTTTGGCAAGACTGATGAATAACAGTGTCTTTGGCAAGACTCATGAATACAGCGTCATTGACAATACTCAAGAATAACAGCGTCTTTGGCAAGACTCAAGAATAACAGCGTCTTTGGCAAGACTCATGAATAATATCGTCTTTGGCAAGACTCATGAATAACAGCGTCTTTGGCAAGACTCATGAATAACAGCGTCTTTGGCAAGACTGATGAATAACAGCGTCTTTGGCAAGACTGATGAATAACAGCGTCTTTGGCAAGACTATAGAAAATATCAGAAAGAGAGTAAATATTGATATCATTAATAATGTGGAATGTCGTAATAAACTTGTAGCTTCCGATAATTTTGTCAGCATGAATATATCTCATATAAATCGAGTAGCCATTCAGCAAAAAAGGACAAACCTGAAGTTGAATAAGCCAGTTTATGTCAATTTGGCAGTACATGAGATATCAAAAAGTCAAGAATTTTACAAGAACTGAGAGCTGTTTGATCTTTCAGATTGCTCCACAACCCCCCACGAGTGGATTTCAACGCAATGACAATTAAAAAATTAATAGGAAAATTTAAGGATGAGAAAAACTTGTTCCTATCATTGAATTTATCAGACTGTATAGTCACATATGGGTCTATTGTCCCGGAGCCTTGAATTTCATTGTTAAACTTGAATCTGACAAAGACCGGATTTAGTTTTGATTGCATGTGATGTCTTTGTAAAAAGCGTTGATGGGTCCCTTTTTTGTCTTCATCCGTCAGGGTCCATGTGTTGAAAATATCTCTACCTTTGTCGCCTACCCAAAGTAGAATGTAGTTGGCTTTGACTGCATCACTTCTTCTATTTTTCTGTCCATTAAATATTATTTCACACTGTTATTGGAATTTAACCCATGATGTGGTAAGGTTGAAATTGTCCCAGTCTATGGTAGGGGTTGGCATGCCGTTAAGATCCATTTATAAGGTATTAATTTTGTATGCAAGATTTTCAATACTTTTAAGGTTCTAAATTTTCTATGCATTAAAAAGTTACTGTTTCAAAATATCCATTTACGATCCATGTGCTATTCCAAATATGATCCCACTTATGATACCATGTTGTGTTATTGCATTAAAACACAAGATGAGATGCCATGTTCTAACAAACAATAACTTTAATATATATAAGTGACTGCAGTGAGGTCTTAACATAGAGTGCTATCAAAGAGGCAGAAGCCTGTAGATAGTACCAGTGGGACCATGACTCATGCACAGAGGGTTCTGATTGGTCAGTTACACATGTATAATGTTACTAAAACATTGCATTATGTGAAAAAGCCCTGCCACAGACTGTTCCACCATGTGTAAAAAACACTTAGAAACTGTTTTTTTTTAAATTACAAAAACAATGAAGTAGAATTTACCAGCGAATCCACCATGATAAAATTCCTTATTAATTATATTGAATTACCATAACCGAGTCAATTTGGAAAAGAGAATTTTTCACTGATATTCACGAAGGATGCATTTGTCCACGTAACACTCTTTGAATGAAAATGAGAGCCATTGAAAACACAATGGTGCAATTTGTGTGGACATGCACATTTGCCGGAGACATTAATTTTTCTCCTTGAGATATTTTCTACAAATTCATGGAATTGTGACAAAAAAATGCTAATAACGTTGGACAAGTGTGTGCGTGTTGTGCCCAAACAAGGCTCGCCTATTGATCTATGAACCTCCATAATCACAATATTAATAAAGAACTGATGGACTCTTAAAGCTACCAACATGGGAAATTAACTGACGCTGAACAACAGATGCCAAGATAAGTGTTTTACTAGGGAATTAAAAATACATACGTTTAGTCGTAGATGATATTGTGGAATCACTGCTATGACTACTGTTAGCCTTGGTGTTGCTGGCATTGTGACTAAACTAACCATCATGGGTACACCAGTCGGATTTGCTGTTTGGTGTGTGTGTGTATATATATATATATATATATATATATATATATATATATATATATATATATATATATATATATATATATATATATATATATATATATATATATATAAGCACGTGACACTTACAAAATAATTATTACAGTTGCATTCGCTAATAGGAATCTATTAAGAAATGTTTGCTACAGCTCAAAGCAATCTCAAAACAGCAGATTATGCCATGGCTGAATTTGAGACTGCCTTGGCTGAAATGGATAATTTCCATCGACTTCATGAACAAATATAGAACACGGGCGTTAGCGACCAATACAATTCTTCGATTTACTGGCAGTGAAAATCGAGTAAATGCTTGTTTGCGCGTACTGATCTGACGGCGTGCTTAGTGCACTGCTATCTTGTAGGCTTGTGAAGGGAAACGTTGTGGGTAACAATCACGAATATATGTGTGCGTACAATTGTAAAAATCATGGTTAATATAGAAGAGGATTAGGAACTCTGATCTGTCTGCCAACTTGATCTTTACCTGCGTAAATGCAACTACTCCAGGTACTCATGCCTGAAGAAACTCGTACGAGTCAAATTTTCCAAAAATTACAAGCAAAATTCAAGCTGTAAGCAAACGACTTTCTGAATAGATCTATTACTTATAACAATGATTCACTTCTTGAACTGGGAGCAAACAGCAGTGAAAATTTATTTTCCCAATAAAATCATGTACTCGTTTTTTCTTCACTATACGAGGAGCGATTCTTGGATTATATACCGGTGCATTCAGGCAGTGGGACACAGCATACTACTGGAAATCTAATGCGCCCAGCCTAACACACAGATTGGTCCCCGATGATTTCAAACTCTTTTTAAGTTTGAAAGATTGAGCAAGCAAACCAGTATGAGAGCTCAAGTATGCAATCACCTAAGTCTTTACAGTATGCTGTCATGTGATGGGATATTGTATGTGAAGTCACTCCTTGCAAGACGAGAAAAGTGCATACTATCTACGGGGAGTGAGTTCGAAAAGAATCGTTAAAATTTTCACTACAACTAAGCAACTAAACAATACATGTTTGAATAGTTTGATTACACCTCATATGCATCGGCAGATCTGAATCTTTTTGCTGTGCAGTTAAATCGATTATTTGACAGCAGATACAAGTTCTTACTGTTTGTATTAAACTCATGGATTTGATAGTGGATTTTGCCTACATTGTCTGCAGTATGTGGATTATTGTATGACATACCTGGTTATGTTCCGTTTGCAGTGTGTCTTATTGGCTGACAGACCTGGGCATGTTCTTGTTATTTATGATTGGATTTTACAAAATAGCTTTTACAATGTTTCAGTTATATTGCTACTATGTCTGCAGTGTGGCAGTTTATAGTGATGTTTAGCACTGGGGCATCATGCCGCAGACATGTAGCATGATGTCCCACCCAGTCACATTATCCTGACACCTAGCTGACAAGTCCTAACACTAACATCTTAATGCTGAGCGCCAAGCGAGGCAGCTGTTAGTTCCATTTGTCTAAGTCTTTGGTATGACCCGGCCAGGGATTGAACCCTTGACCTCCTCCATCCTCAAACCACTAAGTCACTGGAGTGGTCGGAGATGTTCTGTTTGCAGTTACGCGTTTTATTGGATGACAGATCTGGGTATGCTTTGTTTACAGTGATGCAAATTATTAGCTAATTAAAATGGCTCTTTGCTATTGCAGTTAAGTGGATTATTGGCTGACAGACCAGGCTCTGTACTGTTTGCTGTGATGCGGATTTGACGGAAAATCTGGGTCTGTACTGTTGTAATTGAGTGGATAATCGGTCGACAGACCAGGGCCTGTACTGTTGCAATTGAGTGGATTATCGGTCGACAGACCAGGGCCTGTACTGTTGCAAATGAGTGGATTATCGGTCGACAGACCAGGGCATGCACTGTTGAAATTGAGTGGATTATCGGTTGACAGACCAGGGCCTGTACTGTTGTGCAGTTAAGTGGATTATCTGTCGACAGACCAGGGCCTGTACTGTTGTGCAGTGAAGTGGATTATCGGTCGACAGACCAGGGCCTGTACTGTTGTGCAGTTAAGTGGATTATCGGTCGACAGACCAGGACCTGTACTGTTGTGCAGTTAAGTGGATTAACGGTCGACAGACCAGGGCCTGTACTATTGTGCAGTTAAGTGGATTAATTGATGCATATGTCTATGCACTGCTTCGAAATAAAGATGAAAATCTGGTTCTCTACCGTTTGCAGTTAAATGTGCAGTATTCATGGCTAAATGCAGAAAACCTCTGAGATTATTGAAACCAAGACTGAAAACAGGCTGTTTCCACAGTTGACAACCAATTACATCAGCAAAGATTGTTGGCACCAATACAGTAAACAGCCATGTCACATCAGTAGAAAAATCAAGTTTTCTGTGTTCTTGACTAGAGGCACTTATGTTTTTGTTTTGTCATAGTTATTATTTTCCCTATGAATTTGGGTTAAGTATGAGGATAATTATCAATAGAAGTAAAGATATTTATTAGGTGTTATCATGGTTATAGGAATCCCCCCCCCCAATACATACTCTACCTGATGGTTATCACATTCTATATTATAATTTTAATAAAGACTTCTTGAATAGATATTATTGTTAAGTACCTTTAAAAGAAAATGCTAAAAATGACCTAGGTCAAGTAAAGAGTTATAATGCTGTTTATCGTAAAACTTATTTATTCCCACAATAACATCTAAATTAAAAGTCTGTCTTACTATTGTGCTCAGTATTTTATTTGGGTTGGAATTTATTTAGTCAAATTATTTTTTCACTGGAAGTGCCAAGTGCTCATCAATAATATTCTTGGACTGAGAAATCATCTTGGAATTACACTCAGTTCAAACAGATATCTTGGGTTACATTTTTTTTATGATTATCAACAGTGTTAGAACATCAATTAATTTAAGACCATTGTTATGTTAGAACATTCGAGATTTGAGACTACAGGCACATCAACACCTTCAGCACTGGATCTTAATACCACTGGAATTTAGTTAGAATTTTATTCATTAGAACTGGTGATAAGGAATTGCCTATAAAAGACGTCAGCAAATAATACCTGTTTTCCTAACCACCAGCCAGGCTGCCGATGTCCCCATCAAGCAGGGCTGATATGTAGGCCATGAACCTCAGGCACTAGAAGCCAGACCTATGTATTAATGCCAACCCATTCATATATATATATATATATATATATATATATATATATATATATATATATTTGTGGCATGAATCATACCAATTGAAATTAACAAATAATTTATAATTAGGGATCACCCATAAAGTAGGTCCACAAAACATACTGGAATACATGCAACAGACCTAAAGCAGCTGTTCACCACAGAATATCACAACAAAAAAAAATACTAGCTTGTAGATGTCTGCAAGGTCCTTTACACCCCATTCCCTTTTTTGTTTGCAGTTGTCAACATATGTACACACACCCTCCATTTTTGCAGATATTTTTTATGTATGATCCCAAAAATGTTTTGGACTATTTGGGATTTTTAATTTGCTTTACTGTTTAAGTTCTTTTTAAATTTCTGCTTTGTATTCTTTGAAAAATCAATTATTTGACTTGTTGGTTTTCACTCTTTTCTATTACTTAGTTGAAGACCATAGAGTTGTATAGCAATCAGGTCACATCAGAAGAGATTACTGACTAAAATACAATACTGTCAGACCACATCAGCAGAGATTACTGACACTAAAATACAATACAGTCTGGTCACATCAGCAGAGATTACTGACACTAATACAATACAGTCAGGCCACATCAGCAGATATTATTGACACTAAAATACAATACTGTCTGGTCACATCAGCAGAGATTACTGACACTAATACAATATAGTCAGGCCACATCAGCAGAGATTACTGACACTAAAATACAATACAGTCAGACCACATCAGCAGATATTATTGACACTAAAATACAATACTGTCTGGTCACATCAGCAGAGATTACTGACACTAATACAATATAGTCAGGCCACATCAGCAGAGATTACTGACACTAAAATACAATACAGTCAGGCCACATCAGCAGATATTATTGACACTAACATACAATACAGTCTGGTCACATCAGCAGAGATTATTGACACTAATACAATACAGTCTGGTCACATCAGCAGAGATTACTGACACTAAAATACAATACAGTCAGACCACATCAGCAGATATTATTGACACTAAAATACAATACAGTCAGACCACATCAGCAGATATTATTGACACTAACATACAATACAGTCTGGTCACATCAGCAGAGATTATTGACACTAATACAATACAGTCAGGCCACATCAGCAGAGATTACTGACACTAAAATACAATACAGTCAGACCACATCAGCAGATATTATTGACACTAAAATACAATAGTCAGACCACATCAGCAGAGATTACTGACACTAATACAATACAGTCAGACCACATCAGCAGATATTATTGACACTAAAATACAATACAGTTAGGCCACATCAGCAGATATTATTGACACTAAAATACAATACAGTCAGACCACATCAGCAGATATTATTGACACTAAAATACAATACAGTCAGGCCACATCAGCAGATATTATTGACACTAAAATACAATACAGTCAGGCCACATCAGCAGATATTATTGACACTAACATACAATACAGTCAGGCCACATCAGCAGAGATTACTGACACTAATAAGGAGTCAGGCCATATCAGTAGATATTACTGTCACAAGTACAGTAAACTGACAAGATCATAGACACTAATACAATATGCAGTTGGGTCACATCAGCTGTGACTACTGTTACTGATATATAAAAAAAATTAACACAAATTGAAAACCATTTTTATTAACTGAACAAACAAAATTATATGTTGAATCACAAGTCACTCTTGTGAGGGAATTACAAACTGAAAGAAAAATATATTCAAATATCTTAGATATTATCATAGAAAATGATTTTTTAAGGCATCATTGGTAATAAAAATCCAAAGTTGCAGGCATTCTTGTTGTATTGAAGCTTTAATGCCAATGAGGTGGTTAGATGCAAAGCTTAAACTGTCTTCATATCTGAGTAAACCAATAAGTTTCGCACTGATGAAATCAATCTATAAGAGACAGGAAATTAAAATTTAAAATAAAAATCACATTAAAATAAAGGATTAGACAACAAAATTAAAATGTAACACTGTTCATAAATTTTAATTTAAAGGCATATTTAGACTGTACACAGTAATCTGGAAACTGCAGATGAAATGTCTGGCTACTATTTTCCAGCATTAAAATAAAATTTTGGAAGAAAACATTTTGCTTCGATTTGATTTAACAATAAAAAAGTAACTAGTGCCATGAAAAGATCAGGCGAAAAATGCTAGAAATAAATTGGACTAGAATTCAATCTTGTATCACATGAAGCTATAATATAGACAGGTAAATATCTATTTTCTTTAGTTAAAATGGGAATTATTGTAATAACCTGTATACAAAGGTTATTTTTATAAGCAGTCACTTACTAATGAAGGTTTGAATGTACATCCCATATTTAACCAAGCTTTTTACTTGCAAAACATATATACTCAAAATGCAGACCAATAAGTTAACAAAAGACCAAAGTGGGTCTGAGATCACTTACCAGTGATATCTGCCCTAATAACAAAATGCAAGTGAATTGGTTGCTGTTGATTGCATATGTGATCAAAACCACTCTTTCCAGGTTTCTCTATCTTTGTTGTTTCCAATGATATTCAAAAAAATCATTGTGCAATACTAAAAAACAAGGGCAGTTTCTCACCAAGCTGGTCAGGTCATTTTTTTAAAAATTTGATAAAGCTATTTGAATGTTTTCTATTTTTAGCAATGTGGCCATATTTGATAGTTCATGAACAATGCATTATAAAACTGAAAGCACTCAATGTCAGGCAAATTCTGCTTAGTGATACTTGAGAATGTAAAGATTTTCTATTTTTAGCCATTGCAGCTCTATTTGCATCAGTATAAGCTGCATAAAACTGAGGACCCCCCCTGTCAATAATTTTTCTGTTAAATTTGATTATTGGTGTAATTTAAAGGTTGTCTGGTTTTTAATGGTGGCAATATTTTACAGCAGATCAGCATGATAAAACATTCTGAAAGCCCTACATGCCAGAATGCTCTCTGGCTAATTTGGTTACAATCTGTCCAGGGGTTTTTGAGAACCTAAAATAGCAATTGTTGATAGACACCCAATACACAATGATTAGACAATGGACACAGGTCATTCCAGATGTTCACATGGCCTGCCTTGATAGCCAAGTAAGCTAGAACCTAAAAAATATGAATTGGTTTTGTGTTGACAAAATGCATATACCACACTGACATCCAAATCAAAAATCTAAATCCAAAAACAAAAATTTAAACAAATTGCAAATATTGCTATAACTGCATGACAATAAAAAATAAGTTAAATCATCTACATATGTAAACAAATATTCAACAATATTTTGTTTACCTACAGTAGTCTTTTGCTTAACTGCACTAACAAGATTTTTGTTTTCCCAAAAGATGCATACTCAAAGGTATGTGTGAAAGAACTGCAATAATGACCTGAAGATTTAACCTTATTTGTCAAAAATGTTTAAAAAAATGCCAAAAATAAAAATAAAATTGCCTGTCTACACATGAACATGACTAAGAATATCACAACAATTTTGATTTTTTTTTGTGCTTTGGTGAAAGTAGTTTCAGTCAAAAAAGCGCTTATCCAAAAAAGTTTAAAAATGTGTTAAACATGGCCAATGAAGCTATTAAGCAAATTAAAATATCAAATCTAACATTCAGTGCAGAAATCTCTATTTTTAAACATGTATTTATTCCAGCTGGATATAGCTGCAAGTATTTTTTGTACAAAGACTATTGCGACTTTTAGTCAAATTTCTTTTAAGCCATATTGTCGGACTTGGTACTGTTCCTGGCAGTGAATGGCTATATGCTAAATAACAGCCATGAAAAACAAATGTCTCCTGAAGTAACTGATGCTCTAATTCCTACAAAGAATTTGATGAATTTAGGATGAAACCATTTCTTCTTTTAAAGTGCTGAGTGTTGAAAAAATCTCTAATATTCTTGTTCATTAAGATTTTCAAATATTCATGGTGGCAGCCATATTTGATTTAAAATCAGCACCATTTTCAGGACAAAGTACCATTTTGATTCATAACAATGTAGACACTATTATTATACTTTTGGTGAAAATTCCTTGTTAATATGCTCATCAATTCTGGAGAACATACTTTCAATATGTTCATTGTGGAAACCATATTTGACATTATATTACCACTATTTTCATTCCGGACCAGCTATATATCATTATTAGTTTTCTGGATAAAACCAATGGCAATATGACTTTCCATTTATGAGGAGTACCATTAACAAGAATTTCAACAATGTTGCCATGGCAACCACAACAAAAGTCAGGTTTACACCATATTTTCAAGATGGCCACTATAGTGATCATATTGAATGTCAGACTGGCACCATTTTCATTTAGGATCAACAAGAAATCAAAGAAGACTTCCAGTGAAAATCCCATGCTGACATGAGTAGCGATGCAAATATTTTCCAGATGGCCCACTGTTATAGCCTTAATGTATGTTGGAACAGTTCCATTTTCATTTAGACCTAATTAGTCCTTGGGATGGACTTGTGTGTCTAGTTTCATGGTAATTGTCTTTGAGATGGACCTGTGTGTCTAATTTCATAGTAATCGTCTTTGGGATGGAACTGTATGTCTAGTTTCATGGTAATCATCTTTGGGATGGACCTGTGTGTATAGTTTCATGGTAATTGTCTTTGAAATGGACCTGTGTGTATAGTTTCATGGTAATCGTCTTTGAAATGGACCTGTGTGTATAGTTTCATGGTAATCGTCTTTGAAATGGACCTGTGTGTATAGTTTCATGGCAATCGTCTTTGAGATGAACCTGTGTGTCTAGTTTCATGGTAATTGTCTTTGAGATGGACCTGTGTGTCTAGTTTCATGGTAATCATCCATGTAGTCAGGATTCACAGCAGTAACAAACTTGTGACAGATAGCATGCTAACCCATAAGCTCTTCTGGTCAACACATAAAATCTATAAATATGACTTAAACTGGGCTACTCCCTTCATTAGAACATGATACCCTTTATAAGGCAAGCATGACCCTGAATTAAATTATGGTAAAATGATATGCGGTATTTTTTTTTCTTCATGGTGGTCATACTTTGACAAGGCAGTAAACATTTTGGAAGCCATGGCTTGGCTGCCATGGACAGAATTTAAATGAGTACTATGGTTTGGCATTGACTGATAGTATTTTAATGAGTACTGTACTTTAATCACCATGGACACCATTATAATGAGTACTGTAAAATAAGGACAAAATTAACATGAATTTTATAATTTCCTTCCACTATACTATTAAATAGCATAGATGAAATATCTATTGTAGCTACATAATTTTTACGTCAATAATATGGCTGATCCAAAATAAAGTAATCTGGCAGAATAAGTGATATCTACAAAAGATTACCAAAATTAATTCAACAATCGGTATTAAATCAACAAAAGTCTTAGAGATGATATCATCTCTAATTTGAAAATAGCCCAAAGAAAACAGAAACTTGGTGTATGTGTGTGTGTGTGTGTATATATATATATATATATATATATATATATATATATATATATATACACATACATACATATACATACACACACTCAATGACCTACATATAAGCTTCAAGGGTACAAAAAACTTAAGTTGCTTTTGCATGTGGTCAGCTGGTCAAAAAATCTCTTGTGGTCTTTAAAGGTATCTCAAAATGTTACAGGCATTTAAAAACCACAACCTGGATGACCCGTACAAAACTCTGGTGGTCCTGAAACTTTATAAAGTTGCTAATTCTTCAAGCTAGAAATTTGGAAAAAGAGGAACACTGGTCTGAAAACACAACTGTTTGAACTTTTAAGATTAGTTTGATGTGACATCTTAGAATCATATCTTACGTCAAGTCCTGTGTAATGTCAAGGAATCAATTACATTAGTCATTACATGGCATGAAATGATTTAAGATAATAGTTATGATATCATTATCATTTTATGTATACAAAACTCTTCTTCAGTGCAATGGAATAAAAGCAAACACAATAAAGTGTACATAAATTGCAGAAAAAAAACCCAAACCAAAGAATATTAGTGAAAATTACCATTTCACAACATAAAGCGTTTTGTCTACCCAAGCCATGACCAGTATCAGAAAACAAAAAACACTGAACAAATCTTCACCAGTTATGTCAACTGCTGCTGCTGACAATAAAAAGGTCGACAGAGTACAGGTTTTGTGCAGGCTAGACAAAAGTAGTACATGTATTTATTTTAAATGCAAAAATATTAAGGAAAATATTATTTTTCCCTGATTGTTTAAAATTGGTCTTCACAATAGTTGTTGCTGTTTAGCAGAAAGAAGTGGACACCATACAACAATCATATCATAACTCAATGCATTATAAACTGCAACCTTACCAGTTTCCTTCTGAAAAAAAAATGTTTAAAGATGCTGATGCAGAGCGTGGAACCCCAGCAATGTAAAGCACATATAAACTATATGTTTGAGCCATTTTTATGCCTGACAAACTGGAAGTTATTTTACAAAACTAAGAAGGGTAAAGGAAAACTGTGAGGTTAAGTAAAGACTCATGTCTCTTTAGCAGTCATTTATCAGGATGGTGAAGCTATGACAAGTAAAAAGTAATATCATCTTTATTAGTGATGTGCTATGAAGATTGTTGTGATTGATGAGACTGCCAAGTCACATATACATAGCAATTTGAATCTCGCTCTTAAAAATATGGACACCTTTATCATACAGAATGTCATCATCAAGTATCTGGCCTCAGCTCGGTAACAGTGACCTAAAAAGAGATTTAAAAAAATAGCCATGAAAACAGTAAGCCTCATCTCCCGGATGAAAGGTCTGTCAAATTTTCCAGTCACAAGTATTCTAAGGTGTAGACAAATTTAGGCATGGCCACATTTGTGCATTTTCTGATGGTTTAATTTTTGTTAAATTGATCTGAAATACTAACAATGATACCTAGGTTTATTCTGACTACACATAAAAAAGTAGATAAGTAAACAGTGAATGCAAGCATTACAAATATTTCAATGACTTAAATATTACTCTAGCTGTATCTTGTTCAGAAGACACTTATATGGTGTGGTCATCTGACTTTAAGTACCATGACAGCTTAGTTTATTAATATTGAGAAATCTTTTTTTTACTGATTAAAAATAGTATTGATTACTCTGAATAACCATATAATTATGAAAATTATGTCACCCCTTCCCAAATTGTATACATGTATCTGTGTTCAAATGTCTTTCTGATTTGTTATTGCATCTCATACACTGAGGAAAGAAAGGGTTTTGGTTAGCCACAAATCATTTGATAGTTCTAGGATAGTAGAACAGGCACTATACATATTGGTCTGTACCTTGCTGCTCATTTGACGCTATCTAAATTTTTTAAAGAACTTTTATTGTGATATGCAAACATGACAAACAAAACAGCTAAAATAACCCATGCCCATTTATGTTATTCTGTTTGCCTGAGAGTACAGGATCATCTTTAGATTTTCTATTAGTTTCTTGATTTATAAAAAATGTTTTTATTATTTTCCATTGAAAGAGCAACAAAATCATGTCATGCCATCATTCAATTTTAATTTTATTTTTTTGATCATATTTTCCCAAATCCAATTATAAACCGTCATTACTGATGATACAATTAGGAACTCATAATGTTAAAACCTAGTACCTTAATAACAATGAAAGAACCCCCAACAAAAATATGCCAAATTTTAATGCTGAAGAAAGTAAATATTATAAATGAAAAAAGTGAAAAAGGGCAGACCAATTGCAAATGGTTTAAATATTGGTAAAACCAATTCTGGGTTTTACACAGGAAATGGAGTAAATCAGAAACAATTTCATGAGTTAATACATGCTCATGTGATTTCATTTTTGATGTTAGAAGTATATCTTTATTGCTATATAAGTTTGTTTTCAGATGAATGCATAAAATATTTTAGCAAGAATTAATAATACAGAAACAGAAAATAGGTACGGTGATTGTGGTTATTTTTCTTTAAATTGTTTTGAAATGGGATGTTGTAAAGTAGTCCTTTTGTACAAACCTGTTATGAGAAAACACCTGCCTTGAGACCAATTTTTTTTTGGTTGGATAGAAGGGTTGGTTTCTCATAACAGGTTTTACTGTATTTCAGATATGATGCATTTATCCTAATACTGTTGCTGAAGGCTTAATTTGAATTCAATACAGTAGTCCCCCTCTTATACGGCCACTCCTTCTGCACCGTAGTCCCCCTCTTATACGGCCACTCCTTCTGCACCGGGGAAAGTGGCCTTATATAAGGTGGGTGCCTTTCCTGAGAGGGACTAAATCTTATGTGAGAAGTACATGTTATGTAGTTGTTGCTGTTGTTGTTGTTGGGCTTAACGCCATTTTTCAGCAAATGATAAGCTATTAATGGCGGCCAGTATTAATGGCGGAGGAAGAAACCGGGAAATCACCAGAAAGAACCAACGACCCATGAGAAGCTATTGGAAAGTTTTCTCACATATCCACATTCGCCGAATCCTTGATTTAAACTCATGCAGAGGTGAGATGGCAGTGATCCGTAATGGACAGCGCTTTAGACTACTCTGCCACTCGGGGCCCCCATGTTATGTAGTAAGAAAGCTACAGTCTTCAAAGCATTTAATATTAATTATTTAAAGGGTTTGTTGTTATAATAATTGACTTATTTCAACTGAATATGCATTGATAGTACTTATTCTTGGTGTAAGAGTGATATGCAAGCAGGTGTTGTTATGCACATTGCAAAACCATTCAAAAACATTTAAATCTTGGTACATACCTAATTCTCTTTCCATTTGAACAATTTTCCCATTGCTACTGAATAACTTTCTTATCAGTTATGATGTTGTTAATTCGAGTCTTTTCAACATAAAATTGTTTTATTTGAGTTTTTCCTACCTAAATTGATTGGCAAGTCCCCCCTCCCCACCTCACCTGATGTCGTAGACAATGATAACCACCTTTTTCTAAAATAATTGTCTCTGTTTATGTGATGACATGTTAATGTTTGGTAACGATTTATTCTGATGTTGCTAACTGTATGTGATTTAATTATGCAAACAAAACACTTGTACAGTGGACAAAATGCCTTCTTCATAAAGGAAGCAACAAGCATGTTGACACTTTTTTTTTGGTCATTGTCTGGTAATATGTTTTGTTCTATTTTTAGCCAATGCTGACCCTGTCATCTTAACAATTGCATCTGGTTATAATCAGCAATGTTGCCAACTACAAGACTGATAACACAATTTTTCTGAATTTTTAACAAAATGCCATGTGCTTTTAAAGGCAGAGATTGTGAGGTGATTCATTTGTCACAGTCTGGTACCCTATTGTTTTTACATTTCTTGACACTTAGTGAGAGAATGCAAAATGCTTTCAATATGTTTGCAGATTTGACCTGAACAATAGCACCTCGTATTTGTAAACTTGACAATTATTGTCAATAGCAGTAGCCATTAATTATGAAAGTGAACAAGCTCATCATCTTGCTAAGGAAAGCCATAAACCATTTTCCGGATGACTTGTGTATTGTACATCAATATAGCTGTTGCTACTGTTCAATAATTGTAATCTTATCAAATATCCAAGTGATAAACTGGACATCTTATGACAATAAAGCAGTAAGACTAATTGGATTACATGCTTTTACCTCTTTGTATGAATTAAAATTTGAATTTTTCTCGGCTTTATGGAATAAATGTGGCTTTTTGTGAGACATAAATGATATAATAATAGCCTTAGTGATACATGTACATATTAAAAAATAAAATATGGCTGCTTGTGATGGGTAAATTTTATATTTTTGCACTATTATGCTGGCCACTGGTTGCATTAGTGGGGAGGCCTTTCATGATGGGTACTTTTGAACACAAACGCGTCAATTATGACGGATTCTGGCCGTAAGGAGCAGGTGGCTGCTGGTCAGGTATGGCCATTCAAGAGGGCAACTACTATACTCTGTTTGGAAATTTGATATCGACCAAAGGGCAGCTGTCTATTGACTAAGGCTTAACATATATTCTCATGTATGGATGACTATTCTGATCACTAACTACAGTTGCCACCCATATAATTCTGCAGTGTATCAGCAATCCAAGTACTATTAAACTTGAGTTATCTACTTACAACAACCAATTGTGATTTAAAATGACATCTCACAAAGTACTAATAATTTAGTAGTATTAAATACTAAGAGCTGAAATCAACTGAGTCAAGAATTAATAGTAGAAGATGATGAATAGTGAAGGTATTAGTTAAGGCAAATTAAAGAATAATAATAAAGGCATTTTGTCCTAGTTCTGTATGACAAATCTGTGAACTTCCTCAACCTCAAGCCAGCCATTAAAATTCAATGATATAATTTCTCTAGATCATCTCTATATTATCTATTGACCTCAAATATACTGATAATAGACCATAACCTTAAATTCCTTCTGATGACAATTTCTATTAATAAAGCCTTGGTCATATCACTCAAAATAACCCAGAAAAAATAATATAACCAGCATCATTACAAAGAGACTGAGTGACCGTGGGAGTCAGTAGCCTGTTGCACTGAGTGACCATGGGAGTCAGTAGCCTGTTGCACTTCTGATGTTGGTCCCACCAACTCAAACTGAACCTTTTGGGACAAAAAGACTCTCATAGAATGTTCTAACAGATCTACAACCCACAGCTTGATCCATGTCAGTCAGAGGACAGATTTGTTCACATGCTATGCTGATGATGACTGCCATAACCAGATATGTTATGTATTAGAAATTCAAAAGTTCTTTGGTTAATTCTTTTATGGCTAAGCAAACAACTCAGTGGATCCAGGATGAAGTTGCCCAAAAAGAAAATAACAACCTGTCTTTGATTAGTAAGGAAATGAGAAATCCATCTTGTTTGATTAACTTAATGTTTCAGACTGAAAGTATTTCAATAATCTGATGGGGTCCTGCCACTATCTTTGGGATTTACGGTTGAATGAAGTCAGTGGTTTCAGAATGAATGACATGTAGCCTGTCCTGGTAATAAAACCGAACCAGGGACTGCCAGGACAGAAACTCAACCATCATGGCTGAACTGCAGATAATTTGGATTGACTGAAAAGGAATAACTTTCACTGTTTTTAATCTTTGAATGTAAGGGTGATTAGGATTGTATACAAAAGATGAGTCAGTAATGAGTGAGATTCTGGTTTCAAAGTTGCCTTGTTCAACCATATAAAAACCCATGGACAATTCAGAATTGGCTAGACGGTCAGAATGGTCTATGTTTTTGTGTACATTCTTTGTTCCATGATGGTAAACATGACAGAGGTCCTAGAACTGTAGCCCTTAACTATGATAGAAGCTGGCTTTTCTCCTAAGAAGTCTGGGATATGTTAGCTATTTCTGTTGCAGAGACATTTAAAGGAGAGATGTTTTTCTGATCACACTACTTTAAGATGACTTTCCACTTCCCCTCACAGACTTTCTGAGTGGTGGGACCTCTTGTCTGAGGAGTTAATGGCTTGGTTGATAGGAGGGAGCATGATACATGCAGGTTCAGAATTTCTGGATATTTCTGGCCTGAAGAGAGCAACCAGGATTAGTCTGCATTTGGATTTCTTCACCTTCTGAATAATCTCAAGGTTCTGAGGGGAATGGACACACATAAAGGGAATGTTCAAGATCAGTGAAAGGACATCAACAGCTCAGACTTTCAGGTCTGAGTGTAAAGCAATGTAAGTTGGAAACTTGACATACAATGTCATCAGAGAAAGTTACATTATTAATCAATCTTTAACGATGAGAATCAACTAAACATGGGTGCTGGCAGTGGTGAACAGGCCTTCTTGTTTGAAACACTTGATTCTGTCAGAACAGTGAGTCCACAGGAATGAGGTGTTGCTGACATTACTGGGGCTGTTGACAAAATCTGATGCAATAAGGTAGAGATCTAAGGACATGCTTCTCAATTGCCTTTGAAAGGTAACCGACAACAGCAGATGTGTCTCAGGAAGTCAAAATGCACTTTCCAGATCACATTGCCTTTCAAAATCTATCTTTGGCTATTGCCTTCCTAGATCTTCAATGGCTTTTGTATTTAGGAGTTGATGTGCATGACCACTCCTGAAGGGTCTAAATCTGACTCACTGATGAGTATAAGTGATGGGCAAGCTTGAAAGTTATACTGGTATCTGTGTGAATCAAGATTACCAGTGACTGATGCCAAAACAGAATGTTTGTTGGAAGCTATTAAAGGTCTTCCCATTTACTCAGAGCATCATGTAGTCCAAAGCTTTGATCATTTGGTCTGGATCACATAACTTTATCTGCTTGAGACAGATGGATTATCAGCAATGTTCCAAATGCAGGCAGTCCAAGGTAGGAAGATCCATGGCTGCATGTTGGGGTTCCTGGGCTGATATTCAGTTCTCCAAGCAAACAGAAGACATCTCATTGGTGATTGACAAAGCACAATCTTGAGGGATGTCAAACCTAGCTGAGAAAGCTTCTGTTGTAGAGATGAATAAAAAAACTGTGGCCTGATACAAATGGATCTGTTCTTGTTGAAAATGAATCTGATGCAAATCAAGAGAGGAAAGAAGGATTGCATGTGTTTATACAAAATAAACAGTTTATCTTAAAATTTTAGAGGACTCTTTCCTGGAAGTATCATGTCAGAGACATGGGTATAAATGTATTGCTGGAGTTGATAACCCTTATAACAAGCCTCAATTATTTATGTTAAGACCTGCAAATGGAATCTGAAGGCATGCATTGTGTCAGTCTTGTATCTTCCTAGATGTATGGATAAACCTCATGGTTTTTGTTTCAAGTTTTCTTCCCACTAGGATGTTAGACAAGAGTGGGACTAGTATACTTCATTCTCTACAGGAAGAAGGGTGGCAGAAAGAGAAACTGGGATGAAATCAGTAATTCTGTTGTCTATGTTTATGTGTCCTTAATGATGATCAAGGCTTGCAGGTGGATATCCCTATCTGGAGTGTCGTAGTGGGACCCATCCAATTTCTCTGGTCCCAACAAGGAAATGGAGACAGGGCTTTTAGTTGAGGGCCTGTGATACTTTGCATCATTGGTGGCCTGTTTCCTAAACTCACTGATGTGACCGTGGAATAAGATGATGGAAGACAAATGTGTGGATCAGAGGGTTGCCTTGTTATTGTCTTTGATCAGTGTGGATGCTGATCAGAATGCATCATCTCTCTACATGAGTTTGTCAGAATTAGATAGGCAGTGTTGAGCTATTCCATTCAGTACATACTCATGCGTGAAAGTAATCCCTAGGTGTGTCTATTCGACAGTTGCTTCAAGGTCATGCTCAGCTTGGTGAAAGACAGCAATGAGACCAGATCAAGAATCAGTTTTAGAAAGTTGAAGAAAGGTTTCTGAGCACATGTACAGAGCAAGATCTTTCTTTATTGCCTGGGACTTAGATGTGTGCAATAAAAACTAAAGTTCAATGTCAGACATCAATGCATGAAGAAAGGCCTACTGGCACTCTGGTTTTAAGTTGCCTTTTATATATGTGACTGCAAATTGCTAAGTTTTTAAAATTCCATATTGCTGAATCTGAGACTATCAATACTGATGCCCTCTACCATGATTCAAGTTTGATAAAAAGCAAACAAAAATATGATCTCCACAGTGGTCAGATGCAACTACTGACAGATGAACAATGCATAACTCACAATAGGACCGGACCTTAAGCACACTTTGCTTTGTGGCCAGATGAGTTTTTTTTTTTAAAAAAAGAAATAAAACCTTACTATAATTTAAATTATGATCTCAAGTACTATCTGGATACCTCAAAATGTAGATCTCCATTGCTTATTATGCTCATATGGGCAACTAATGTACTGTATTAGTTTTGGTTAATTTCTACTCTGCAGTTTAAAAGGGGGTTGAGTTATGTACGTGTGGATGGAAGAACAAGCAGGCAAAATTTTGATGGCATCTTATTATGTAGTATCACTGATATTTAATGGGAGTGAATAATTAATCTTTATGAAAGCTGTCAGTGTTTCCTGAAGTTAAATTAACACCACCAGACAAATCTCCACAACAGATAATTTTATTTTGTAAAACAATATTAAAATCATTTTGACAAAACAGATTTAATTATTTCTTAAAATCCAATATAAGTTTACCATTTAGATCATCTGGTTAATTAAATTTTTTTCACCCCAAAATTTAATGATAACATAATCATGTTTTTTTTTTTGTAAAAAGACTTACTCAAGTTTTCTTCGCAGATCAGTAAAAGTAGGCCTTTTCTCCATCTCACATTCCCAGCATGGCTTCAGGACATCACTGTAGATATTTTTGGGACACATTTGCGGCCGGGTAAGCCTGCATTCCTTCATGAGACATCGATGCAATAATTCCATTTCAGACAAACTCTTATACTGCTGTTCCATTTCTGGGAGTTTGGGTTCTTCTGCATCAGTATACACTTCCCATGCTGTGACACCAAAGCTCCATACATCAGAGGAAATGCTGTAAGACTTTTCCTTAAGCACCTCTGGGGAACACCTGTAATAATATAATACTCATGTTTATCCATGTTATACAAGCACCCAACTGCCCATAACCCTGACCCAGATGATCAGCATGTCCAAATTTACTAGGGTCCATGTGATTTCATCAAACAATGATTTTATGCTGTAAGACTTTTCCTTAAGCACCTCTGGGGAACACCTGTAATAATATAATACTCATGTTTATCCATGTTATACACGCACCCAACTGCCAATAACCCTGACCCAGATGATCAGCATGTCCAAATTTACCAGGGTCCATGTGATTTCATCAACCAATGACTTTATGCAAACAGCATTGACTCTTCTTTCCTAATGCAAATTAAGCCAAGCTGCATATTACATGATGGCATGTTTGGATTAAGCCAAGCTGCATATTACATGATGGCATGTTTAGATTAAGCCAAGTTGCATATTACATGATGGCATGTTTGGATTAAGCCAAGCTGCATATTACATGATGGCATGTTTTGATTAAGCCAAGCTGCATATTACATGATGGCATGCTTGGATTAAGCCAAGCTGCATATTACATGATGAAATGTTTGGATTAAGCCAAGCTGCATATTACATGATGAAATGTTTGGATTAAACCAAGCTGCATATTACATGATGGCATGTTTGGATTAAGCCAAGCTGCATATTACATGATGGCATGCTTGGATTAAGCCAAGCTGCATATTACATGATGGCATGCTTGGATTAAGCCAAGCTGCATATTACATGATGGCATGCTTGGATTAAGCCAAGCTGCATATTACATGATGGCATGCTTGGATTAAGCCAAGCTGCATATTACATGATGGCATGCTTGGATTAAGCCAAGCTGCATATTACATGATGGAATGTTTGGATTAAGTCAAGCTGCATATTACATGATGAAATGTTTGGATTAAACCAAGCTGCATATTACATGATGGCATGTTTGGATTAAGCCAAGCTGCATATTACATGATGGAATGTTTGGATTAAGTCAAGCTGCATATTACATGATGGAATATTTGGATTAAGCCAAGCTGCATATTACATGATGGAATGTTTGGATTAAACCAAGCTGCATATTACATGATGGCAAGTTTCAATTAAGCCAAGCTGCATATTACATGATGGCCTGATTAGATTCAGCCAAGCTGCATATTACATGATGGCATGTTTGGATTAAGCTGCATTTTACATGATGGAATGTTTGGATTAAGCTGCATATTACATGATGGCATGCTTCAATTAAGCCAAGCTGCATATTACATGATGGCATGCTTCAATTAAGCCAAGCTGCATATTACATGATGGCATGTTTGGATTAAGCCAAGCTGCACACTACATGATGGCATGTGTCAATTAAGCAAAGTTTCATATTATATGATGGCATGTTTCATTTAAACCAAGCTGCATATTACATGATGGTTTGTTTCAATTAAGCCAAGTTGAATATTACAAGATGGCATGTTTGGATTTAGCCAAGCTGCATATTACATTATGGCATGTTTGGATTAAGCCAAGTTGAATGTTTGGTGCATTAGATATGGGTAAATGAAGTAAATTGTGACGTGAAAACAAATTTGCATCAGCAAATAATATGCCATGAGATCCACAATAACAAGTACATTCTTTTCTACTTTAAACTAAAACCTAACAGATCCACTTTTTATTCAGCTTGCCTTTTATTTAGCTATATAACAGACAATGTGATTAATTTTGGACAGATGTACAAATAACACAGAGGTTAATCTATGCTGTGAAAGCATGCACATATTACAGAGAGTTTATCTAGGATGTGGACAGATGTACAGATAACACTGAGGTTAATCTAGGTCCATACAGACAACCTTCTAGAACTGCCATGCCAGGTTGGTTCAATTGTTGAGTGCTGGGTCATATTTGTCCCTTTAATTTATCCATTTTAGTACACACAATACAAAAAGGTGGCATGATTGACTCCTTGGAAAGGCATGCAGCACAACTTGTACTTCATGCCTTTAAGAGAAGTCAGGCATGCCACCAATGGCATTCAGGCCACAGATTGCCAACACCTGATTGCATGTGTTGATAGATGCACAGTCAATACTGAGGTTACTCTAGAGTATGGACAGATATAATGATGGAATACACACAAGACTTTAACACCAAGGTAAATCTATGGTGTATACAGAAGCACAGATAACATACATACAGACTTTAACAATGTGGTTAACCTTGGGTGAGGACTGAAGCAAAGATAACATACGCATAAGACTTTAAAATTGAGGTAAATCTAGGGTGTGGACAGAGGTAGAGAAAACATGCAGAGACTTTAACACTGAGGTAAATCAGGGGGTGTATAGTCACAGATAACATGCACAAATACTTTAACACTGAGGTAAATCCAGGATGTAGACAGTGACACAAATAACATGCACAAATACTTTAACACTGAGGTAAATCCAGGAGGTGTATAGAGTCACAGATAACATGCGCAAATACTTTAACCTTGAGGTAAATCCAGGGTGTGGACAGAGTCACAGATAACATGCACAAATATGTTGATATTGAGGTAAATCCAGGGTGTAGACAATGACACATGCACAAATACTTTAACATTAAGGTAAATCCAGGATGTAGACAGTGACACAGATAACATGCACAAATACTTTATCACTGAGGTAAATCCAGGGGGTGTATAGAGTCACAGATAACATGCACAAATACTTTAACATTGATGTAAATCCAGGGTGTACACAGAGTCACATATAACATGCAAAAATACTTTAACATTAAGGTAAATCCAGGGTGTAGACAATGACACACATAACATGCACAAATACTTTAACACTGAGGTAAATTCAAGGGGTGTATAGAGTCACAGATAACATGCACAAATACTTTAACATTGAGGTAAATCCAGAGTGTGGACAGAGTCACATATAACATGCAAAAATACTTTAACATTGAGGTAAATCCAGGGTGTAGACAGTGACACAGATAACATGCACAAATACTTTATCACTGAGGTAAATCCAGGGGGTGGACAGAGTCACATATAACATGCAAAAATACTTTAACATTGAGGTAAATCCAGGGTGTAGACAATGACACATGCACAGAAACTTTAACACTGAGGTAAATCCAGGATGTAGACTGTGACACAGGTAACATGCACCTGACATCAGACTGATAGCCAGGTGATGCTTCCACCAAGGTGGGCTCAGCATTACCTTTGAAACAGTAACTCTGTGGTATATGCTGCATTTTAACAGCTTCTTGTGGTGCTAAGTTTGACTCACACTGTATTTATTAATCACTGTCTAAATCATTCTCAACTTTGTTCCTTCAGATTAAGCCTTTTCATGATCAAATTTTGAATGACATGTACTGCACATTGAACTTTTTGTTGATTTGTTAACAGTCTTTCCTTGTGATAAACTGTCCTTCAAATAATTCACTGGATTTGTCTGAAGTAGAAGGGTATCTCTAGATATTTTCCTAGATGTTACTGTTCTGATCTTTGCTTGCCTCAAGTCAAATAAATTCCTGTATTCAGGAGTCAACTCCCAACATCTTTTGCTTATTCTATTCCCTGTCAATTTTAAGTTTAGCTGATTATTACTATAATGGGAAACACATGAAGGAACTTTCTGTTAGGGTCAATTTGATTTCTGTATCAAACTTTTTCAAGGAAATTAAAATTTATTTAAAAAAATTAAACTTATTTTGCGTATTTTTAAGAAACATTCGTACTGTTAATTAACCTTACATTTACAGCCGCTGTTAATCAGAAACCCTCGTGTATTTCCACAATATTCTTGTGTTTTTATATTTTTATCTTTGTTTTTAAAAAAACCTGTTCAACTATTCTTATATCTCATATACCTTTTTTGTGGCAATTCACAATCAATCAATCAATCAATCAATCAATCAATAAACATTTAGTATTAGTTATAAGAAAACTATCCATCTAGATACATTTTCCATGAAAATTCATCATACTGGCTCAGAGCTGTTTCAAAGAGTTCAAATTACTGATTCAAAATAATGGATCGTTATTCAGGGAAGCCTATTCTCCTGCAAATAAAATTCTTTGTCATGTAACCATCAAACAATATCCTCTAAACCAGTACTGTCTGCTTCCATGTTGTATCCACATAAGCTCTTTGCTAGTTTACATCCTGATCAATAAATTTATGCATACAATATGTAAATATAGAATGCCCAAGTGGTACATATGAATGGTGATAGTGTAAACACTGCATACAAGAAATGGTAACTAATGTCATTTTAAGCTAAAGACCACAATTTACTTGCCCACAGACAACAATACAAAAGTTGCTCATCAGTAAAAAAAAAATTCTTACTTGGACAATACAGAAAAATGGATTTATGTACCCCTGATGACTTATTGCATTATATTTACTAAAACTGTTTAAAATATTTTAATTTTCTATTAAATATCAGCAGACTGATTTATTTGGTGCATGAAATAATTGTTAAGCTAAATTACATGGTAGTTTAACTTTGATGAAGTCTTATATGGACACATTGGTTTTCCAGATACTTGTCTCATACATATTTGATCTGATCATTTTATTTATGCCAAAAATTATATTCTATATTCATTCAGCTAGTGTTGCTTATATACTCTGTGAAAAGATATGTTAGATAATATAAAAGATTAAAACACCGATTTTGGTATGACCCTTCTTAAATATAACACATTTTCCACTATTTTGCACACAAAAAGAATCCCAGCATTGATTTTCAATTTTAATACTATACATCATTCCTCTGACTATATTTAATAACAACAGAAAGGTAGATAAGAAAGGGGAATTAACTTTCATAAATATTTGTTTTGACAACTTTCATCCACAATAAGAACTTGTCATCTTGATGTATCATATACAAATCTCCTTACCAGAGATAGTGAAACTGGGCTTTGGTAGAATTCCGGATGTATGGAGACTGATCCTGGTCCTGTTCTTTTCCCCATCCAAAGTCACACACCTTTGCCATCAGGCTCTTACTCAGTAAAACATTGGACGAAGTGAGATCACCATGTACAATCTTCTTACTGGTCAGATGCTCCATACCCTGCATATGAAAAGAATTTTTATCTCAACTGTTAACTGTAAATCTACAACAAACCAGCTAACTATAACAATGTTTAAGATGAAGACATTTCAAATATGCTAACTGTAACAAAAATTATGTGGTCCATCTGAATCAAAATGACTTGAGTATTTATCAGTTTTGACGGTGCTGATGCTGCGAAACTTTTCTTGAGAGACCAGTTTTTACATGGGAGGTCTTTCATATGGGGTAATTGCAGTACAGTACTATGATATTGTTGATTGGGGCAATACAAATAGATAGCCTTATACATGAAATCACTGTACACAGAGACATCTGAAACAACATTATGACTGCATAATGAAATGGGGTCCATGACCACATCTAAATATTTGCATCATTACATAATGAAATGGGATCCATGACTACATCTACCTTGTTGCAACTTTTTTTTCAATTTAAACTGGTCTGCTACATATATATCAAGCAGAATGAATATGTGACACATGGTTTAACATTAAAGAAACCTGTCTGTCTTCCTGGAACTAATTCATGTAACATAAGGAAATTAGAAGGAAGTCTAGTAATGAATAAACGTACAACAGCCAAGAATTCCATGAGACAAGACTCAAACTATAATCATTATTCTGCGGTGTACCTGTTTATCTTTAGTATGACTCAACCAGGGATCGAACCCACAATCTTCTGCATCCGAGGCGGACGCTCTAACCACTAGAGCAGTCAATATTCTGCGTACTACCTGTTTATCTTGAAATGTTCTGGACCAAGGTAATATTGTCAATGTAAGCTAATGCAGAGATAAAAATGCTGTGGGAAGGTTGCAGAAAAAATTTTGCATACAAGTGAAATATTTAAGAGGTTATCAATTGTCAGTTGGTAGGATTTACACTAAGAGAAAATAAACTACATGTACTTAAATTAGCCTAGATTCTGGTCAGCCTGAGACAACTATCATCAGGCTACCAAGGGGATGAAGCCATTTATAGAGAAATGAGAAACATTTTTGTCAGATGTCCCATCTTTCATTAAGCTGACAGCCAGATATTTAGTTTCAAAAGATTATTAATTTAATTTGCATTTTATGCTGCCATTGGCAGCATCCATAAGCATAAAATTACTTTTTTCTGCATAATGGAAACTTTCATGACACAAAACATATTTTCCAATCACTTTGAAAACTGAAAGATACTTTATTTTTATTGAAGACTGAAGCTGGTTTGCTTTGATGAAGGATGCATGTGTTATTAACACTGCCATGAAAACCATATTTGAAGGACCAAACAAATGCCTTTTTCTTTTTGTGGCATTAACATTAAATGATTGTTGAATAAAGAATGGTTTGGAACTGGCAGCTTGACAACACCAACAATTGGAATACAAAGGATTTGTTCAAATGGGACTGATGGCTTCGGTTGACATATACATCTTTTTTTTTATCTCAACACTGACATGTGCATGAAAATTTTGGTAGGAACAATAGACCATGGGCCCAGGACTTTTGCATTTTCATTGACACTGGAGGCTTTTTAACATAAGTATGTCGATATTGTTACAATTCTTTTTATGTTACGTGACGGCTCATTCTATGTAACATAAAAAGAAAAAGAGCACAAAACAAGCTTTATAAATTTTAACAATGATACAATTTATTTTACTAGAACCCAAAATAATGTAAATTATTTAAAACAAGACTTACAGTTTACAGGAATGATCCAAATTTTGTTCAAAAATAATTAAAAAAATTTAAGTCCTGTAAAGAGTTCTAAACACAGTCTGAATGAATGATGTTCCGGTCTAAAATGGCAGTTGACCACGTCAGACAAAGGCTAACAGCAAATTCCAGAATTTTCACAATAAACAATGTATGTGTTGCCCCGTTCAAATATTAGGGAGAAAATGTCCAAATACGTAATGTTGTTCTCTAGGAAAATTATAAAGACCAAGTGAAAAGTAGTTCCTCTAACACGTCATATTATTTTACGTAGACATTATAACAATTTCTACTTCTGGCACAACAAATTAGAAGTTGTATAACAGACTCGACTAAGACAGTCTGTCTGTGACTGGTGACTCTCGACCAGGACAGTCTGTATGTGACTGTGTATGAATCACAAAATCTCAAAGCATATATGGGAAGGCTAATGTGTAGCCTGAACTGCACGCACACGAGGAAGCATGCAATTTCCCAATACTTCTGAACATTCAGGAAAGCCTGACCCAGTATCAACCAACGATTTCGTGGCTATTCCTGAATGTTTATTTGTAATGAATTTTTGTCATCATACACAGCACATGTCAACATGAATCAAATCTATGACTCAAGTAAACTTATCAAAAACATGTTAGACAATATAATGAAATAAAATGAAATAAAAAGATTTATACATTATTGATTCCTTAACACACTTGAACTCCAGGGTCATAACAATATAAGTGGTAGGACTGTATATTCAGAAAAAGCTGGTGGTGACAAAAGTTTACTATGCAACTTATAACACCTATGTTAGTAGAACTTTCAGTAAAAAAATGTTTTTAACACTGGTATTTTTCCTGGCTCATGGGGAGAAGGCCTTTACATAAACAAGGCTCTTTAGACAATCTAACTAATTTTAATGATTTCAATTAATGATATATCTAAGATATTTACAAATGGACTGAAAGTAAGTACATTATTGATGAAGCACAAATTGGGTTTTGGCCGGGATAATCCACTAATAATTACATACTCCCTGTAAAATCTGTCATACAGAAATATATCCTTTAAAATATTTGATACTATGGCAAAACCTATATTATATTACAGGTCTGAAACTGGGGACATACATATTCAGAATGTATTAAAGTTTTCTATGCCATATCTTTAAACAATAGGTATCGCACACAATATGAACAATTATATTACCCTTGGTTAATGTGGTTCACTACTATTGTGTGTAACATATTACTCTAGGTGTGTTAATGCTGCAAAATGATTAATTCATTAGATGATAACAGATGTGTTACATGAGCAGCTCATGTAAGACATAGTATTCATTTATTAGTTTGGTTTTGTACTGATATCACAAGAGTATTTGAATTATTAGTGTAGAGTTTAAATGGGAATATGGGAATCAGGTATAGAACCATTTTGGAAAGGAAAACAAAGAAACCTACAAGCAGATCAATGGATCAAGTTGCATTCTGAATTGTACATTCTGTTATCTGCCTACAGAATACTGCATTGATGCTGGATGGTAGACTGAAATGGTTGATGCTCAGCTAACATGGTTTGTTTTCCTGGGAATGGCAGCTAGGTGGGCAGATGGACAGGCATTTGATTGATGATATGAAACACTGCACATGATGGATTTGTCATAGTTACTTGTAATATGAAAAAAAAAGATGTGTTGATTTGTGTCCAAACTTATTGTAACTGCCTACCTCTGGCCACAAGCAGTGATGGATGGCCACAAAACAGATGTGTTGATTTGTGTCCGAACTTATTGTAACTGCCTACCTCTGGCCACAAGCAGTGATGGATGGCGACAAAACAGATGTGTTGATTTGTGTCCAAACTTATTGTAACAGCCTACCTCTGGCCACAAGCAGTGATAGATGGCCACAAAACAGATGTGTTGATTTGTGGCCAAACTTATTGTAACCGCCTACCTCTGGCCACAAGCACTAATGGATGGCGACAAAACATATGTTGATTTGTGTCCAAACTTATTGTAACTGCCTACCTCTGGCCACAAGCAGTGATAGATGGCCACAAAACAGATGTGTTGATTTGTGTCCAAACTTATTGTAACCGCCTACCTCTGGCCACAAGCACTAATGGATGGCGACAAAACAGATGTGTTGATTTGTGTCCAAACTTATTGTAACTGCCTACCTCTGGCCACAAGCAGTGATAGATGGCCACATAACAGATGTGTTGATTTGTGTCCAAACTTATTGTAACAGCCTACCTCTGGCCACAAGCAGTGATAGATGGCTAGACAACAGATGTGTTGATTTGTGGCCAAACCTATTGAAACTGCCTACCTCTGGCCACAAGCAGTGATAGATGGCCACAAAACAGATGTGTTGATTTGTGGCCAAACTTATTGTAACCGCCTACCTCTGGCCACAAGCACTAATGGATGGCGACAAAACAGATATGTTGATTTGTGTCCAAACTTATTGTAACTGCCTACCTCTGGCCACAAGCAGTGATAGATGGCCACAAAACAGATGTGTTGATTTGTGTCCAAACTTATTGTAACTGCCTACCTCTGGCCACAAGCAGTGATAGACGGCCACATAACAGATGTGTTGATTTATGTCCAAACTTATTGTAACTGCCTACCTCTGGCCACAAGCAGTGATAGATGGCTAGACAACAGATGTGTTGATTTGTGTCCAAACTTATTGTAACTGCCTACCTCTGGCCACAAGAAGTGATGGATGGAGACAAAACAGATGTGTTGATTTGTGTCCAAACTTATTGTAACTGCCTACCTCTGGCCACAAGCAGTGATGGTTGGCCACTCAGCCATCTGAATAATCTGGTCAGTAAGGTCAGAACCAAATTCTTGTCATGCCTTGATCCAGTGTGTGCTGCTAAAAGGAAGGAGCAGTATCTCTTCTTATCAGAAGTATCATTGGACAACTGGTGGACTAGCATGATTGACTAGTTGGGAGCTGAGATGGCAGCAGACTGCATACACAGCTTGTATGACAGGCAGAAAACTTGGGTAAGATCAGTGGAGAAAACCATGGGTACTAGAACTTACAGGCACTCAGGCCTGCCCATAATGTGGGAGACATAAGCCAAGAGGGAGCAAAACTCCTGACATGTCCACATCAACAGGTGACAAATTTTTCTCTACCATTACATTCAGGCAAAACTGAGTGGGATAAAATCACTTCTAACTTGTGTAGGTGTCACAATATTTTCATGAGGTACTTTTATTATGTTTGTTGTGCGTTCCTGTAAGACCTTGAACTTTTTAAACATGATACAGCTAGTCTAAACTGTCTAAATAAAATTACACAAAAAGGTTATGAAACAAACCAGAAAGGGAGAAAACTACACCAATTAACACACCAAAGTTAATAAAAAAGAATCAAAATTGTGTCTGGGTGTATAGCAGTATCTACCCATGGGATACAACATTGATATCAGATCTACCAACAACACTGATTGATGGGAAATGAAATAGCTTGTATCACCAAGACATTCTGATGGACAGCCAGATCTGTGGTAATGAAGATGGACCAGCTGTAGGGGACCAAGCTGTATGCAACAGGACAATTAGAAGGTTTGCTGCATGATTCATCAAAAGACTTAAATTAGGCTCTGAAATGCCCTCTTAAACATGATGTTTTAAAGTACATGTTACACACATTCAGTGACCACTATGGTTTAAATCAATCACCATTAATGCATGAAGAAAACTTTGCATTTGCTCTCTTGTACGCTGATAGGAATTGTTTTAAAAGAATCTTTAAAACGTGTTCAACTTAAGTTTTAGTGATGCTTTAGAATCAACACAAAATTAAATGACTTGCTGTGAAGGCAGTTAAGAAAATATTTTTATGGATTCATAAGTACAATAAAGTAATGAAGACAATCCTATCAGTTTAAATCAATTACAATGTAGAGTTTCTGCTGTGTTCATCTGAAGTCATAGTGAAATGATAAAAAAGTAGGTGCAAAAATATAGGGAAAAACTACAGCTACTGGAAAGGCTGGCAAGGGTATTTCACTCTCTCCACAACTACAGATGGTCAAAAGTCTGGCAAGGGTATTTCATTCTCTACAACTACAGATGGTCAAACGTCTGGCAAGGGTATTTCATTCTCCCTACAACTACAGATGGTCAAAAGTCTGGCAAGGGTATTTCATTCTCTACAACTACAGATGGTCAAAAGTCTGGCAAGGGTATTTCATTCTCTCTACAACTACAGATGGTCAAAAGGCTGGCAAGGGTATTTCATTCTCTCGACAACTACAGATGGTGGAAAGGCTGGCAAGGGTATTTCATTCTCTCCACAACTACAGATGGTGGAAAGGCTGGCAAGGGTATTTCATTCTCTACAACTACAGATGGTCAAAAGTCTGGCAAGGGTATTTCATTCTCCCTACAACTACAGATGGTCAAAAGGCTGGCAAGGGTATTTCATTCTCTACAACTACAGATGGTCAAAAGTCTGGCAAGGGTATTTCATTCTCCCTACAACTACAGATGGTCAAAAGGCTGGCAAGGGTATTTCATTCTCTCCACAACTACAGATGGTGGAAAGGCTGGCAAGGGTATTTCATTCTCTACAACTACAGATGGTCAAAAGTCTGGCAAGGGTATTTCATTCTCCCTACAACTACAGATGGTCAAAAGTCTGGCAAGGGTATTTCATTCTCTACAACTACAGATGGTCAAAAGTCTGGCAAGGGTATTTCATTCTCTCTACAACTACAGATGGTCAAAAGTCTGGCAAGGGTATTTCATTCTCTCAACAACTACAGATGGTGGAAAGGCTGGCAAGGGTATTTCATTTTCTCCACAACTACAGATGGCCAAAAGGCTGGCAAGGGTATTTCATTCTCTCCACAACTACAGATGGTCAAAAGGCAAGGGTATTTCATTCTCTCTACAACTACAAATGGTGGAAAGTCTGGCAAGGGTATTTCATTCTCTCCACAACTACAGATGGTCAAAAGGCTGGCAAAGGTATTTCATTCTCTCTACAACTACAGATGGTCAAAAGGCTGGCAAGGGTATTTCATTCTGTCTCCTGGTGCTTCATACAAATGGTTAGAATACATAGCTAAATAGTTTCTAATTTTTATGAGTAAGTTTAACAACATGATTATATCCAAAGCTTCCACATCTAATCTTGGAGTTCAATAGACAGAAATTACATGGTCCAAAATACTAATGCTAAACATACAAAATTCAAATGTAAAAACACTATGGTGTCCTTAACACTGTCCTTTTAACAAGAGGAAGTCCAAAGTAAAGTTGGTCTTACTTAATAACAGAAAATGTGTAATGCATGACTGACGAAGAATCTGTCAGCTAGTTGAGCCAAACATCATCACGTCATAAAGTCTATACAACATAAACACCCATGTTATGGACAAAATCAATTATTAGGAATGGTAGAAGCAGAGGACACAAAATACTGTCAATGCAATTGTAGATAAAATTAACACAAACTGCCATATTCCTATTCCTACATAGTCAATAATAACAAACCATGATATCCTTGACTCCAAAATAACAACAAATTCTGAATACATGTCAGCAAAATGTTTATCTTTTTCCAAACGGTCTCAGAACACGTTCTTTCCTGCATTAAATATGATAAAAATTATCTTTTAGTTTCAACTTTGTGACAATAAAATGCAACTATTACTTTAAAGGAGCAAACTTGCATTAAATTTGAGGTAACCATGACAAGTACTTTCTCTGGATGATTTATTATATTAACAAAGAATGTTGAGTTCTTAGTTAACTCATTAAGAGTGGGAGCTTTCTGTCATTGTGGCCTGAAATGGGAATTGAAAATATACCTCTGAATACATCACAAAAATCTGCTTCCAAGAGATTTTAGTTAAGCCAGATGCCTAGTGGTGCTAGAAATAATTTTTTTAACTGGCTATTTTGCTTGTACTTAAGAGGAGGGTAACAGAGTTCTTTTTATTTTGTGCTCCTTGGACCCAACGTTTTTGTATCCTGGCCACTTTTTACATCAAATCTCAAACTTTTCCTTTTGCAAAAGCTCACCTGTCTGTATGCAGTTCAGACAGGTCTGCCTTAGATATCAGGCCAAAAAGTCTAAATTCCAGACACAAAATACGGTTCTGAATACAGTAAAATATTTGGTCACAAAAAATTGGGTCCCAAAAATTATATTTTTTCCTCTTTCTATTTTGTAATGCAAGTAAAAAGTCTAGATTATTTGTTATCACAGCAGAGCAACTTCTGTCTACTTTTTTGTAATAGCACATACTTTGGTGTATCTTAATGACCTGGATGCTACTGAGCTTGTAAAGTACAACCTCATGATGCATAAATGCGTCACTCATGCATAACGACAAAATGTTCAAAATAGATACATTTGTAATGGGAAAAGGCAATATCAATTTTGTTTATGCCATATGAATGAATCTAAGTCACATCATTGTATACCTTAACAATGTCAAGCAAAATGGAAAGTCTGGTTTGTAGGCTGGGAGAAGTCTCTTTTCCTCTGTGTGTTCTAAGGTAAGATGACAATGCTCCATTCTCCATATACTCCATGACAAACCTTGTAGCCACTGGAAATGAGAAAATGCAGCATGAACACAAAGGCAATTGCATGTATGTCCAATAACATGCCATCAAATGTCTATACCAATATTATGCCTACAAACACCTACACCAATAATATGCCAACAAATGCTTACACTAATATTGTGCCCACAAATGCCTACACCAATAATATGCCTACAAATGCCTACACCAATAATATGCCTACAATTGCCTACACCAATATTATTCTTACATATGCCTACACCAATATTATTCCTATAAATGCCTACACCAATATTATACCCACAAATACCTACACTAATTTGATACCTAAAAATACCTACAGCAATATTATGCCTACAAATATCTAACACCAATTTTATGCCTGCACCAATATTATGCCTAAACACCTACAGGAATATTATTCGTAATATATGTCGATGCAAATATTATGCCTACACCAATATTATGTCAACAAATATCTACACCAATATTATCCCTACAAATGCCTAAGGAAATATTAAGCCTACAAATGCCTACACCAATATTATGCCTACTAATGCCTACACCAATAATATGCTTACAAACACTTACACCATATTATTTCGACATATGCCTATACCAATATTATTCCTACAAATGCCTACACCAATATTATACCCACAAACACCTAAACCAATATGACACCTACAATTGCCTACACCAATGTTATGTCTAAAAATACCTAACACCAATATTATGCCTACAAATGTCTGCACCAATATTATGCCTACAAACACCTACACCAATATTATGCCAAAATATCCCTATGCAAATATTATGCCTACATCAATATTATGCCCACAAATACCTACTGTACACCAATATTATCCCTACAAATGCCAAAGCAAATATTAAGACTATAAATGCTTACACCAATATCATGCCGACAAACACCTTCCCCAATGTTATGCTTACAAATACTTACACCAATATTATGTCTACAAATGCCTACACAAATATTATGCTTACAAACCTAGTCATGAAGTAAAACTTGAACTTTCAATCTTTAATTTCAGTATCTGTGACTTGACCCAAAGTCAAAAGAGTGAAGGAACAAAATAAATTATTATTGCTTCATTGCAATGAATAGAATCCATACAGTAATGATACAAATTTCAGCATATGAAAACATTCTAACAAAACTGTTTAATATGCCATTACCACTAGCATGTAAGCGACTAATGTTTTACTGCTAGTGTGGGATCAAAAATATTCCATGAATATTACATATTCTTCCTACTAATTATATAACATTAACACTGCAAGTGATGAATGCTACGATCATAAAAACTTAAAATTAATGCAATCAAAATGTTAAACAAGAAGTGCTTTGTTCTGAATTATGACTTATTGTACAATTAAGATAATTTCACAAAATGTCTGATCACTTTTTGATGCTTTGTTTCTCTTCTTTGACAGTTAATTTATTTCTAAATTTATTTGCATTTAAATTTACCTTTCATTTTAAGAATATAATCAAAAGGTTGCAACATTATAAATATGCCCCCTGATGTATGTTACACTACAATATCTTGATTTCATAATAACCTAACACTGATGTAATATTTTAAAAATGCTGTGAATTTTTATCCCTTGTCTGTAAAAACTATACAATTATGAACTCTGACATTTATATCTTAGAACATGGACATAATATTGTAAAAATTACATAATCTCAAGTTTGCATATTTAATATACAGTTTACACTATGAGTAAATGTGGTACTCTGCTTGCATGTTCATTCTCCCCTTACACTGATTCTCCTCTCCAGTCATGACTCCAAGAAAAACAACGATGTTGGGGTGCTGCGTCTTAGCAAGTATTTCTATCTCACGTGTGAAGCGAGGTCCATACCCATCATCGTGGTTACGACACTTAACAGCCACAATGTGCCCATTATATTCAGCTCTATATACATCACTGAAACTGCCCTGTAATAATGGGATAGCAATTATTTTCACACATCTAACTCTGCCTTGTTCTGTCAGAGCCTGTAGTACATCTATGTATGCAAGACACTGTCTCAGTCTTTAATATTTTAAAAAATCTTTGAATGCATTGTTCTGTTTCAGTCTGTAATGTTGTAATACATTTAGGAATGCACTATACTCAGTCTGTAATACATCTATGAATACACTATTCTCAGTCTGTAATACATCTATGAATGCACTATACTCAGTCTGTAATACATCTATGAATGCACTATTCTCAGTCTGCAATACACCTATGAATGCACTATACTCAGTCTGTAATACATTTATGAATGCACTATTCTCAGTCTGTAATACATCTATGAATGCTCTATACTCACTCTGTAATACATCTTTGAATACATTGCATTGTCTTGGTCTGTAATACTTATATGAATACGTTGTATTGTTTCAGTCTGTAACACATCTATAAATACACTACTGTACCATCTCAGTCTGTAACCCACATCTATGAATGCATTGTACTGTCTCAGTCTGTCACACCTACATGAACACATATTACTCATTAACAAAATCCATGAATTCATTCTATTGTGATAGTCTGTAACACATCTATAAATACACTTTACTGTACTGTCTCAGTCTGTAACACCTCTGAGTACACTGTACTCAGTCTGTAACACATCCATGAATTACTTGTAATATCTCAGTCTGTAACACATCTACTATGAATGCAATGTATTGTCTCAGTCTGTAACACATCTACTATGAATGCAATGTATTGTCTCAGTCTGTAACACATCTACTATGAATGCAATGTATTGTCTCAGTCTGTAACACATCTACTATGAATGCAATGTATTGTGTCAGTCTGTAACACATCTACTATGAATGCAATGTATTGTCTCAGTCTGTAACACATCTACTATGAATGCAATGTATTGTCTCAGTCAGTAATATACTGATGCATGCAATGTACTGTCTATAACATACATATATGAATGCAATGTACAGTATCAGTGTGCAACACATCAATATACTGTACTCAGTTTGTAATGCATCAATAAATAGACTTTTTAACATGTACAAATAATCTGTACTCTCTGAATCTGTAACACATGTATGAATACACTGTATTGTCTCTGTAACACATGTGTGAATACTGTACTATCTGTAACACATGTACAAATACAGTATTATCTCAGTCTGCAACACTGTATGAATATACTGTACTGTCTCAGTCTGTAACACATGTATGAATACACTGTACTGTCTTAGTCTATAACACATGTACAAATATAGTGTTATCTCAGTTTGTAACCTTTATGAATACACTGTACTGTCTCAGTCTGTAACACAGTATGAATACACTGTACTATCTCAGTCTGCAATATTCTGTACCATCCAATATTTCATGCCTCAAAATTTAATTATATTGTGTTCTTTATTTGATACAAAGAACTTTTTAGTGTTAAGATTTTTAATATTATAAATTAATGAACATTATAATTAATATTTTTAACAATAACTTTTACAAAAATATAATTAACAAAAGTAGATACATTTCCTAACAAGTTGAAAACCTATCCAAGAAAACCTAATAAGTGAATATTCTTCATTTTCTTTTCTTCCTTACACTGACTAAATCGCTCTGATAGACAAACCTGCTTATTTCAAAATGCTAATAAATCTATAAACACAAATGCAATTCTGTTTATAATACTCAGAATTAATTACAGTACAATCTCACCATGAAGTACCTCAGTATATAACATTTCCTTGTTTTATTACTGAGATGGATTCCATTATACTGTTTAAATTATATTTGTTCCATATAATGTTGTCTAGTATAAGTCAACTTGACCTATATCACAGTCCACTTTTTTGGTACACCTGAACAGTGTTATGGTGAATGGCCAAAAGTATTTATATGCAAACCAGGAGAGGTATAAGTATAATATTTCCTGTCAAATAATAAAATAATCTGAGCATAATATGTGTAATCTATATTGCCAGTACTAATATTAGTAATTAACTGAAGCTATGATATCATAGCTAATATAGTACATGCCATAATTACAGTACACTGTGACCGCTCTGTTAGCCTAAGTGGTTAGAGTGTCTGCCTTGGATGAGGGAGGTTTTGGGTTTAAACCCCAGCTGAGTTATATCAAAGACTTGTAAAAATTAAACAAGCAGCTTCCTCATTTGGTGTTCAGCATTACAAGGTTAGTGTTAGGTCTGGTCAACCTGGTGTCAGGATAATGTAACTGGATGGGACATAATGCTGCCACATTACAGACATCATAGTGATATGATTAAAATTTTTTGCTATACTTGAAAACCAAATATCTCTCTCTCTCTCTCTCTCTCTCTCTCTCTCTCTCTCACACACACACACACACACACACACACACATACACACAGAATACACTGTATGAAAAATATGTTTATCCTTATAATTTTATTATTAACCTGGATTTGCTAGTTAAAATGGTTCGCAAAAATGAATAAATCCAAGTTGATTAAAACCTGAATACTAATACAAAACATACAGAAAAAATTATATTCAATACAGATTTTAACTAACTTTCATGTCCAACTTTTGCCGAATAATCGTGAAGTCTACAGATTCTGCAGAGTGCTGTACTGAATCACTCTCATATTCTCCTTAACAAGTTTGTAAAACTGTGTTGATCTGACCTTTTCCTGATCAGACATGCTTTGAAGTTCAAAAACAACTATCTGCTCAAACAATTTTACTCCATAGGTCAAACTGTAAAAACCCATTTAGCTTAATATCTGGTGCAATATTCTTTAAAAGGCAGACTGGTCTTTTTTACTGAGTACTGATTTTAGTTTCAATGATTTATGTCCTCTAATAAAGTCTTAGATTTTGCATAAACTGGTTTGTCAATGGATATGCAAGGCTATCCATCAATGCCAAATTTACCTGTGTATAATATGACATAGGTATATTTACTCTGGTGGTCAATCAACCCCAAATTTACTGGCATATACATATAATGTGACTATGTATCTTTACTCTGGTGGTCTACCAATGCCAAATTTACCTGTGTATAATATGACATAGGTATCTTTACCCTGGTGGTCCATCAATACTAAATTTACCTGTATATAATGTGACATAGGTATCTTTACCCTGGTGGTCCATCAATTCCAAATTTACCTGTGTATAATACAACATAGATATCTTTACTCTGCTGGTCCATCAATGCCAAATTTACCTGTGTATAATACAACATAGATATCTTTACTCTGCTGGTCCATCAATGCCAAATTTACCTGTGTATAATACAACATAGATATCTTTACTCTGCTGGTCCATCAATGCCAAATTTACCTGTGTATTATACAACATAGATATTTTTACTCTGCTGGTCCATCAATGCCAAATTTACCTGTGTATAATATGACATAGGTATCTTTATGCTGGCAATCCATCAATGCCAAATTTACCTGTGTACAATATAACACACATATCTTTATTCTAGAAATCCATCAATGCCAAATTTACCTGTGTATTATACAAAAATACCAAATTTGAAATGAAAGAACAAGTAATAAATGAAATATTGAAATAATTAATAGATGAATTAATGAACGAATGAGTATATGAATTCAAATTTGCTAAAGGATGTGTAGAACATAAAGCCAAGATAGAAAATATACCTTGCCAATGCAATCCAACAGCTTGACATCTTCATCCTTAATCATAATATTCTTGTAGCTGACTGACTTCTCTCCACTAACAACAGGACCCATCTTGATCATATCTGACCCTGATTTCTGATTGGCTAAAGTGTTTTCATTCTCATTGTTTTCTTCTTGACTGCACTTTAAATAGTTATTCCCCAAATATGAAGTGTTCTCAGATTGGTTCTCTGCCTTTTCCAACTCTTTTCTGAATGGGGGGATTTGAGTCAGATTCACTGTTTTTCCAGGCCCACCAACTGCATTCTGCGGCAAGGTCTGAAGTTTCTTGGAAATGGCTTCCAACCTGATTTGAGACAGCAAGTATTGAGCACCATTTCACTGATACAACTGAACATAACTATTGGATAATATAATTCAACTTAAGTGATTTATTGTATTGTGAATCATACTCCTTTACAAAATCATATTGAGGCAAATTATATATATATATATATATATATATATATATATATATATATATATATACATACACATACATACATAGAGAGAGAGAGAGAGAGAGAGAGAGAGACACACGCACACACACACACACACACACACATACACACACACCACACCACACACACAGAGGGAATGCAGCTATGACTCAGCTGTATGGAAACCACATTGTATCAGTAGCTACAGTGTTAGATTTATAATGCAACAGGCAAAGTTATCATATACACCAAGGCAATCTCAGGTCAGCTGCACTGATATATCCTTAAGCATTTAGCCTGAACCAATAGAATGTTTCAAGTACTGTTCAAATTATTAATAAAAAAAATTAGTTTGAAAGGAAGCTCATTATTTCTACTCAAATATATTTGTACTTAAACCTGTACACATATGCCATCAGTATATCCTTGTTCTTAAATATGTACTCCACTGCAATCAGCATATCCCTGTACCAGACTTGTACTTAAATATGTACTCCACTGCAATCAGCATATCCTTGTAACAGACTTGTACTTAAATATGTACTCCACTGTAATCAGCATATCCTAATACCAGCCTTGTACTTAAGCCTTACCACAACTGCTATTGGTATATCCTTGTAACAGCCTTGTACTTAAATATGTACTCAACTGCAAACTGCATATCCTTGTATCAGCCTTGTACTTAAATATGCATTCCACTTTAATCAGTATATCCTAGTACCAGCCTTGTACTTAAGCCTATACACAACTGCTATTGGCATATCCATGTATCAGTCTTGTACTTAATTAAATATGTACTCCACTGTAATCAATATATCCTTGCACCAGCCTTGTACTTAAATATGTACTCCACTGCAATCAGCATATCCTTGTACCAGCCTTGTACTTAAGCCTATACACAACTGCTATTGGCTTATCCTTGTACCAGTTTTGTACTTAAACATATACTCCACTGCAATCTACATATGCTTGTACCAGTCTTGTAATTAAGCTCATACACAACTGACATCAGCATATCCTTGTACCAACCTTATACTTAAATACAGTAGTCCCCCTCTTGAACAACCCAATCACCAGTGGCCACCTGCTCCTTATTGCCTGAATCCGAAGGCACAGATGAATTTGTTCAAAATTACCTCTCACAAAAGACCACACAGATAACGCGACCAGTAACCAGCATATCTGTGCAAAAATATAAAATTTACCCCTCACAAGCGATGCATTTTATTTTGTAATATGTATCCAGAACCAATTTTATTCATAGCATGTGTTAAGTAATCCGATTTCTGTTTCCCAATGTCAGGTTTTTGTTCTTAAAAGAAGTGCTGACTAAAGTACATGTACCACTAAGATTAATATTATATCATTTACACCTCACAGAAGCAAAGCCAAGAAAAGACAAAAAATTTTAATCCACACAAAAAAGTAAGTGCACGTAATCCAATTATCCTTACTGTGTCTTATCATAAGATGTCTGGTTTAGCCACTGATAATTGTCAAGATTACACTTATTAATAGTAGAAAGAGCTGAGAAGTGGCAGTATTGATGTACAATACAGAAGTCAGCAATAAAATGGCTTGATAGCCTTTATGGCTTTCCTTACATATCCTAACGGCTGCAAGGAGTTATTGTTCAGGTCAAATTTGTATATATATCATATATTGAAGCTGTTTAAAACGGCTTCTCTCACTTAGTGTCAAGAAATGTAAAAACATAGGGTACCAGACTTCGACTAATGAATCATGTGACAATCGCTGCCCTTAAAAACATATGGCATCTTGTTTAAATGCAGAAAAAAATTGTTTTATCAGTCTTGAAGGATGCAACATTGATGATTATAACTGGATGCAATTGTCAAGATCACATAGTCAGCAATCGATTAAAATAGAACAAAGCAGGGCACCAAAGACCGAAAAATCGTGTGACAATACACTTGTCGCTTCCTTTATGAAGAAAACAATTTGTCAGCTCAACAAATGTTTTGTCTGCATAATTAAATCGCATACAGTTAGCAACATCCGAATAAATCATTACCAAACATTAATATGTCATCACGTAAAAGGAGACAATCATTTCAGAATAAGTTCATTATTATAATCTATGACATCGGGTGAGGTGGGTCCTGTTCAACAATTTTAGGTAGAAAAGCCTCGAAAAAATGAATTTATGTTGAAAAGACTCAAATAAACAACATTGTGACCGATAAGGAACTTATTCAGCAGCAGTGGGAAAATGGAACAAATGGAAAGAGAATTGCATATGTACCAAGATTTAAATGATGTTTTGGAATGGTTTTGCAATGTGCATGACTATAACAGCCGCTTGCATATCAAGCTTATGTCAAGAATAAGAACTATTAATGCATATTTAGTTGATATAAGTCAACTGTTATAACAACAATAACCATTCAATAATTAATGTTGCTTTTAAAAGAAGATATTATAGACTTTGAAAAATTAAGCTTTCTCACTATGGACATTACATACTTCTCACAAAACATTTAGTCCCTCTCTGGAAAGGCCACCCGCCTTATAAGGCCACTTTCCCGGTGCAGAAGGGGTGGCTGTATAAGAGGGGGACTACTTTATGTACATAACTGCCACCAGCAATAAACCAAATCTACTATCATACAATAAACCTGCAGATCAGTCACAATACCACAAAAACACTGCCTCAGGGTAATAAAGAAGTTGGAATACTGGAATTTCTAAAATTGCATGATTCACTGTATTTCTAAGTAATATGCCAAATGAGTTGCAGTGGAAAAAGCCTGAAATGTTACAAACATGGCTTTGGAAATTAATAGCTGGTCTTTGACAATGCAAAAATAATACAACATATTTATCTACCTTGTATTATTCATGACTTTTTCCACTTCATAAAGATATGAGGTGTTGCAATTGACCTCTTAGTTCTCCACCCATGAGTCACAAATATGAAACAATTAATGAATCAAACAACACAATTGCTAATACTAATTAACTGTATAATTATAATTAATTATATATTATAACTGTATAATTGATTATAATTAATCCATCCTTTTGTCACACATATGAAACGATTAATGAATCAAACAACGCAACAGAATATACTTATTAACTGTATACTTAATTATAATTAATTATAAATAATAAATATATAATTATAATTAATCAATCCATGTGTCACACATATGAAACGATTAAAGCTGATAAAAAATGTTAATCCTTTCTATGTAAAGACTTATGTGCTGGTTCATTTTGCAATGTCAGTTTCTGTTCATGGCTGGATTATAATTATAAAAGAATAAATACAGTTTGCATCTTCAATGTGTTTTTAGTAATGCAAACTACATTTACATTTAATGTAATCCAGTCACCAAAAATGCATTCAAGTCCTCAGTGTTAGACTACTTTACCAATTTTAACAAATCACTTATTCAACTGCTGTCGAAAATAGCAAAATCCATCACAGGGTGAATCAAGATGTTACTATGGCAACAAGATTATCTGCCGATTATTGTGGACTTTGCTGTCTGAAATTTTTATATCAACCAATCAGAAATCACATAATATGCAATGATATGTCATCAGCTCCACACATCTCAAATTCCAAAACCATTCCTCTGTAAATCTGTTCATGTTAAAATCATAAACAAAAACATTCTGATGATTCTGAAATTTTAATGAGAATAAAATTTTATTTAAAACTCGATCACTAAAGGAATTTTCTGAAATCTTATGCTCAATAATATTTTTTGTTTTACTGTATTTTCTATATGTGATGCTGCACTTAAAATAATAAAAAATATAGACAACTGCATCTGTGTTTTGTTCAAAGTTTGTGGAAGTAACAAGTCTGATATAATGCATGTATACATCAAGGCTGACAAGCAAAGACACATTTATATGCTAATCTGAGACACATTCATACACCAAGCTGAGACACATTCATATGCCAATCTGAGACACATTCATATGCCAATCTGAGACTTATTCATATGCCAAGTTGAGATATTTATATGCCAAACTGAGACACATTCACATACCAAGTTGAGACATTCATATGCCAAGCTGAGACACATTCATATACCAAGTTGAGACACATTCATATGCCAAGCTGACACACATTCATATGCCAAGCTGAGACTCATCCATATATCAAGTTGAGACACATTTATTATGCCAAGCTGAGACACATTCATATGCTAAGCTGAGACACATTCATTATACCAAGTTGATACACATTCATTATGCCAAGCTGAGACACATTCATATACCAAGTTGAGACACATTCATATGCCAAGTCGGGTCACATTATCAAAGGAGCTCTTTCACCAGATACTGAATAGATATTTGGATATATAAAGCCAATTACAAATTTAAAATATTTTTAGCTTTTTTGTTTATAAGGAATAAAAATCAAATGGTAATTTAGAGAAGTTCTTTTCAGTGTAACTAAGAATACTGATGCATTGGTCTTGGTGACAACCCTTAAATTATATTGTAGTCTGGTGCGAAATATAGAAATGCGGATTAACAACTGTATCAGCCACCACCTGTATCAAATAGCATGTTATACTAAATTGGTAAGTAGTAACTATTACTTTCATAATAATGAAGATTCATAAATACCTTGTACACATATCTGTAAAGGAGGGTCTACTTTCTGGTTTATATTCCCAGCAATCCTTCATAAGCTTGTACATTGACTTAGGACACTCTAAGGGCTGAGAGAGTCGTTCTCCACGGGACATTCTAGCAAAGCCATGTCTAGCGAAATCTTCGATACTATCACAGAAATTTGGTATTGCCCCATAGCTATAAATTTCCCATATGACAACCCCTGCACTCCAGATATCTGCCTTGCTTGTAAACTTCCTCTCATGTCCAATATACTCTGGGGAACACCTAGAACATATGCATGTACATTAATAATTTCTGGTCTGTCTAATAGTGCTTCATAACGTACTTTCTATTCCACTTTTTTTTTATAAACAGTGAAAATATATAACTTAATTTTACAAAAGCAATAACTGCTCCCTTCCAAATAGTTATAGGTAAAATGATAAAAAAGGTTACAGTGATATATACAAGTTTCCCCATTAATGGGGAGTGCAAATAATAAATGACAACAAAAACTGATGAATGGTAAATAAAATCTAGAGACGGTACATATATAGCACATACATAAAAGCTATTCATGTTGTAATTTGCTTCTTAAGAACAACAAAAGAAAGAAAACTCGAATCATGATAAATACTGCCAGATAACCACACATGATTATGCCAGAGATAATCACAAATCTTTATCCCAAAGGTAAACACACATGTTTATACTTGTGATAATTAATCATGCCTATGCCAGAGATAACCACACATGCTTATGCCAGAGATAACCACACAAGTTTATGCCAGAGGTCACCACACAATTATAACAGAGATAACAATACCCTTATGCCAGAGATAACTATCTGCATATGAAAGAGATAACCACACATGCTTGTGCCAGAGATAACAAGGCATGCTTATGCCAGAGATAACCAGGCATGCTTATGACAGAGATAACCAGGCATGCTTATGACAGAGATAACCAGGCATGCTTATGACAGAGATAACCAGGCATGCTTATGACAGAGATAACCAGGCATGCTTATGACAGAGATAACCAGGCATGCTTATGACAGATATAACCAGGATTGCTTATGACAGAGAAAACAGAGATAACCAGGTATGCTTATGACAGAGATAAACATGCATGCTTATAACAAAGATAACCACTAAAGGTGTCAACAGGTATTTGGGTAGTTAGGTGCCTGTCCATTCATAAATACCCAGGTAAGAAAATTAGCTACTGGGTACAAGATTAGTTCATGTTAAAACAATAAATAAAATAAATAAATTTTAAAAAAGGTTCAGAGTTCAGATCAAAGATTAAATCTGGTGATGTCAGGAGCAAGAAAGACACAAAATAATGTGTACAGTTCAAGGCTAGCGTATGTGACATTGATCTCTTTTATACCTCCATCTACAGATCTTCATATTGTCAATGCGAGTGACCATTTGGCTACCTACTCAAAGTTTCCTTATTTTTTTTTATAGCAATTGTATATGTCATGATTCCAAAAAAACAGATGGGTCTAGTGAATCCTAAAACCCTGTGTAACAGATTAATTATAACTTTATACAGACTTATGTAGCAGGCCAGTCTATATTGAAAAAAAAAAAAACAATGCCAAATATCATCCAGTGAAATCTGCTTTATTAAAGTGACTTGTGGATGTTAATCAATCTGTACACAAATGATCCTTTGTTTTTATCAACAACCCCATCTTAGCAGTGCATTGTTACATCATAATCTGCTTATGCTGATGTAGGGCCCAGTACTGTATGTTTTGACAGTCAATTATGCTACTGTACTATACCTACAACTGACCCACTTTTGAAGAGGGGAAAAGGACAGATAAAATTACTGGAATGGCTAATCAATCTCTTTTTTGTTTGTTACCAGCACTTAAATTCAGCAAGAAGAAATAAAACAAACAACAAATAAATAACTTTTGCATAACTAAAAATAATTATTTATTTCTCAAAATAAAGGAGTGAAAGAATGCCTATATTGGGTGTTAACTTATGCTACAGTAATATATACGGTTCAATATTACCAGTTGTTCACTCATGTAAGTTTCAATTGTGGGAATGGAGATACTATTTTGCAAGAATACAGTCTTTAGATTTTTTAATTTACATGTACTTCTTGCAATTTGTTATCTTTATGCTAGCTTATGACTTACCAATAAAATGATTGTACTTGGTTAACTGCACATGTGCTGAGTTCATATAGCATGTGTTCACAGTCTGTATGGTCATTCACTCCAATGACAGTTCACTCATTCTTGTTGATCTTGTCTGAAGGATAACATGCTGTAGCTATTCTGTTTAAGATACTTTTCAGAGCTGTCTGAGTGAAATGACTCATAAATTTAATTTTGACACCGGTTAGCTTTTTGTAAAAACAAACTACATCCTGCACATTTTTTTGTGATTTTGTGAGCAATCTTTATGTTTACAATTGTTGGAGAATATAATAAAGATTTGCATCGAGAATCGATGGTGGTTTGTATTGTATACTGGTAAATCTCTACTGTTAGTTGGTGCACATATGCCTTTTGTTGTTAACAAACATGTATGCATATTTTTATAGCATGCCGATTGATTCATCAAACTGAGGCAACACTGTGGTGTAAAAAAACACCCAAAAATATGTGCATCTACATTCTCATTTATTAATGCATATCATGTACATAATGAAATTTCAAGCACGTTATTATTTTGATGCCATATTGGTTTTCGTTTATCTCGATCATTGGTTATCTCAATACTTTTTGGCAAACCCCTAGGTTGAGACATAACCATGTTCGACTGTAATAAAGTTATCAGAATTTGTGGATTTTACTTTACAACCTTTGAACCAAAGCTATGCATGCGATGTAAATTAATTGAAGTGAATGCTGTGTACAAATAATTTATCAATTTGCTTTGTGTCTGGTCTGTACTCTCTTACTATTTCACATAGATGAGGCTGATTTATGACAAACATTTTAACTAACTGCTGATCCATGTAAGTAGTAGAAACAAATTTTAATAAATGTATGTTTTTCATAACTCTTTTTATGCAGACTGCACTTTTTTGTTACTTCTATCAAAATTAATTACATATATACTTCTCAGGTGGTTGACATGTATGAACTTACAACAAACCAGTTCGGGTTCACATTTAAAATAATTTCCATTTGACCTGAGTAATTGATCATTAGGATTGTTCGGTATCCGGTAGACTTTTTCTAAACTTTTGACATCTCTAATAACCACACATGCCTATGGCTGTGATAACCACAAATACTAATGCCAAAGATAATAACACATGCTCATTACAGAGATAACCACACATGCTTATGAGAGATAACTTGCACATGCTTATGACTGAGATAACCATACAGGCTTATGACAGAGATAATGACATGCTTTTGACTGAGATAACTACACATGTTTATGACTGAGATAACTACACATGTTTATGACTGAGATAACCACACAGGCTTATGACAGAGATAATGACATGCTTTTGACTGAGATAACTACACAAGCTTATGACAGAGATAACTACACATGTCTATGACTGAGATAACCACACAGGCTTATGACAGAGATAATGACATGCTTTTGACTGAGATAACTATACAAGCTTATGACTGAGATAACTACACATGTTAATGACTGAGATAACTACACAAGCTTATGACAGAGATGACACATTCTTAAGACTGAGATAACCACACATGCTTATGAGAGAGATAATGACATGCTTTTGACTGAGATAACTACACAAGCTTTAGACTGAGATAACTACACATGTTAATGACTGAGATAACTACACAAGCTTATGACAGAGATAATGACACATTCTTAGGACTGAGATAACCACAGATGCTTATGATACAGATAACTACAATGTTTATGACTGAGATAACCACACATGCTTATGACAGAGATAATACACATGTTTATGACTGAGATTACACAAGCTTATGACAGAGATAATGACACATGTTCATGATTGAGATAACTACACATGTTTATGACAGATAACCACACAAGCTTATGACAGAGGTAACTACACAAGCTTATGACAGAGATAATGACACATGTTCATGATTGAGATAACTACACATGTTTATGACAGATAACTACACAAGCTTATGACAGAGATAACCACACAAGCTTTTGATAGAGATAACCACACAAGCTTTTGATAGAGATAACCACACAAGCTTATGACAGAGATAATGGCACATGCTTATACTTGAGATAACCACACATGCCAATATGCAAGAACCTCTGCATTAACATTGTGCAGAGATATAGCTAGAGCTATTAGCAATACCTGCATGACAAAGGACCAAACTCTCTACAATTTGCTCCATGTCACCTTTAAATAAGGAACTTTGCTTAGGAAACCAAGTCAGGAGATGGGCATCAGGGGCCCATTACTCCCCAAAATGATAAAGATCACCTGAAATCAAACCAGTTTAATGTCTCATCAAAGCATTTAACATCACACACATTAAGTGGAATCACAAGGGCCTTAACTCTGTGCAAAAAGGTGTAAATAAAACAAAACCCATAAAATGTATAACACAGTCTAAAAGACAAGCTTCTTACCAAACTTCATTAAAATAAATTCTGAGCTTACTGAGCCAAGCCTGTTGCAATCAACATTACAAGCATTAACAAAATGGAATTGATGAAACAAAACCAATAAAATGCACACCTAGGTCTATCTGCCAATGTTCATACCATTAGTCATGATAATATTATAAGTTGGTTCTGGAGAATTGCTTGGTACAATAAGCTGTTAATTGATTGTTTCAAAATTGATCAAGAGGGCAATAACTTGATCAAAACTGAACTGGAAAAGATAAAACCTTTACAAGGCAAATCTCTGTGTTTCATATGCAACCTACCAATCACATGACATTCAATTAGATGGAAGGGTTGCAGAGAAGTTGAATGGTTAACAGAAGTGTGAATGGATAGTCACATGGAGAAGTGGAATGAAAGACAAAAAAAATTGATAACAATAGAGTTTCAGTGTCTAAATGCAGGGCCATAATAACTAAAGTAATTTTAAAGATAGACAAAAAAACTTGGCAATGGCTTTGTATTATTCATTAGATAAGACCTTACTTACCAAAGAGCTGGTATAGTTTTGTCCTCTGATCTCCTGTAATAATCTTTATCAGGAGATAAAATTTTAGCCAAGCCAAAGTCACTGATTTTTACAACATGATGAGTGGTCAGCAGGATATTTCTGGCTGCAAGGTCACAGTGCATGATGTTCTTTGAATGCAGATATTCCATTCCCTATAAAAAGAGTTAAAGAGAAGCATTCATAACATGGTAAGTCTTCAGAATTATGCTAAATACACTGATCATTTTTACTGATTGTGTACAAGATTTCAAAGATTTATGTAAAAGTTTTCAAAGATTATTGTTAGTTGGGTACCAGTTTGCAAGTTTTTTTTATTGGTGATGTACCATCTTTTTAAAAAATTTATTGGTGGGTTACTAGTTTTCAAGAATGTTTACTGGTCAGGTAAATGTTAATGCTATGTATATCTATATTATGTGTATTATTTTCATGATCATAGTTTGTAAGGGTCATTAAGTTAATAATATTTGAATACAAATTTTTTTCTCTATGGTCATAAATTTGCATTTTAAAGAGGATTAAATTTTGTATAGTGTGTAAATTCTTTCACAAGTTTCAAGGATGATTTGTACTATTTACCAGGTAAACATCACATGATCATATTTTAGGAAATGAGTTCTTGAAAAGAATAGACTGACCAAATGTCTGATTGGTTAACATCTGATCTTGTTGATGAGTTGAAATAATTCTTGAAAGAAGGTACATGTTTCATTTGTTACTAAGAGCAAAGTTCCAAGTAAATTGTGTATATTTGAGAATACCTACCAAATCACATTAATGCTAGGGACCTTAAACCTGATAACTCAGGAATCCAGCCCAACAAAAAAACGAAAATCATCTTTTCCTATTTCATAGAGACAAAGAGCAATAACTCTTGCCTAAAACTTTCCCTTATCACTGCTGGGTGTTGCTAGTTTTTACTCTGAGCAATATACTAATATAATGGCAGTGTGGTTGAGAGGGTTTTAAAACAATGTGATTGGGTTAATGATGTTGGAGACACAATTTACTAAAAAAATTGCTTTCTCCTTGGAAATACATTCCCTAATCACATTAACATTAGTGGAATAATTAATAGGTGGGAATGTTGAGCATCCAAACTTTACCTCGAGCATTCTTCTAGAAAATGATCACTGGATTTCCTATGCTAACTATAACCCATTGTTCAAATCATATAAACAACACAGCCAAGATCACATGATCTGTGATCCTAACATATAGTTAAGAATAGAATTATATAAATCAACTTACCTACAAATTTCACCAGTGAATCCAGTGATGTTAATAAATTGCACTGATTGTTTTAAATGTGTCTGGTGGTCATCTGGGCTGCCACTAGAGGACTTACCTTACTCAAGGTTTGCCACTGTGAAGCTAAATCTCTGAGGTAAAAATTCGAACAAGAGGCTTATAGAGATGGCTCAAATCTCAGAAACTTTCATGAGGTGACTGATCTTGTGAGACCTCTGAATATGCTAAGTGTATAACACAGTTCAGCCATGAAGTACTGACACAGGATGAAGGTTGTACTATTCCCAGTTTACTAGAAAGCCTTGATATCTAAGAGTGAGAGAAGATTGTTTCTGCATTGGAGTATATTAAAACCTACCATATGTTTCTGGAGAATATCATCCAGGTATGCTGCCAATTTTGTAGATGAAGTTGATGAAATCAGGGTAAGGATGCAATTGATAACCTTGGTAAAAACCCAAGGGCTGATGATGAGGTCAGTCGGTAGAACTTTAAACTGACGAACCTTTGTCTCAGTAAGCAAAATGAAGAAATTCCTGTGACATGGTGTGGATAGGGATGTGAAATGTATCAGACAAATTAAGACTGATGGCATACTGTGACATGATGTGGATAGGGATGTGAAATTGTGCACCAGACAGATCAAGACTGATGGCCTACAGTGACATGGTGTGGTTGAGAAAATATGCATCACAGATCAAGACTGATGGCATACTGTGACATGGTGTGGATAGGGATGTGAAATTATGCATTAGACAGATCAAGACTGATGGCCTACAGTGACATGGTGTGGATGTAAAAATATGCATCACAGATCAAGACTGATGGCATACTGTGAGATGGTGTGGATGTGAAAATATGCATCAGAGAGATCAAAACTGATGGCATACTGTGATATGGTGTGGATGTGAAAATATGCATCAGACAGATCAAGACTGATGGCATACTGTGACATGGTGTGGATGTGAAAATATGCATCAGACAGATCAAGAGTGATGGCATTCTGTGATATGGTGTGGATAGAGATGTGAAAATATGCACCAGACAGATCAAGACTGATTGCATACTGTGACATAGTGTTGATTGATATGTGAAAATATGCATCAGACAGATCAAGACTGATTTCATACTGTGACATGGTGTAGATAGAGATGTGAAAATATGCATCAGACAGATCAAGACTGATTGCATACTGTGACATGGTGTGGATAGAGAGGTGAGAATATGCATCAAACAGATCAAGGCTGATAACATACTGTGACATGGTGTGCATGTGAAAATATGCATCAGACAGATCAAGACTGATTGCATACTGTGACATGGTGTGGATAGAGATGTGAAAATATGCATCTGTCAGATCAAGACTGATTGCATACTGTGACATGGTGTGGATAGAGATGTGAAAATATGCATCAAACAAATCAAAACTGATGGCATACTGTGACATGGTGAGGATGTGAAAATATGCATCAGACAGATCAAGACTGATGGCATAAAGTGATATGGCATGGATGTGAAAATATGCATCAGACAGATCAAGACTGATGGCAAACTGTGACATGGTGTGGATGTGAAAATATGCATCAAACAGATCAAGAGTGATGGCATTCTGTGACATGGTGTAGATAGAGATGTGAAAATATGCATCAGACAGATCAAGACTGATTGCATACTGTGACATGGTGTGGATAGAGATGTGAAAATATGAATCAGTCAGATCAAGACTGATTGCATACTGTGACATGGTGTGGATAGAGATGTGAAAATATGCATCAAACAGATCAAGACTGATGGCATACTGTGACATGGTGTGGATAGAGATGTGAAAATATGCATCCAACAGATCAAGACTGATGAAATACTGTGACATGGTGTGGATGTGAAAATATGCATCAGACAGATCAAGACTGATGGCATACAGTGACATGGTGTGGATGTGAAAATATGCATCAGACAGATCAAGACTGATTGCATACTGTGATATGGTGTGGATGTGAAAATATGCATCAGACAGATCAAGACTGATGGCAAACTGTGACATGGTGTGGATGTGAAAATATGCATCAGACAGATCATGACTGATGACATACTGTGACATGGTGTGGATGTGAAAATATGCATCAGACAAATAAGACTGATGGCATACTTGTCCCATTGGAAGGATCTCCATTATGAATTTTGGTGGAAAAATGCATTGATTGATGCTAATCAGGTCAATAACCACCAAAACTTGCCTTAGTTATAAACAGCCTGGAATGACACGGTCAAATGTGGTTTTTGATAATCTCCTTTTTTTCAAGGAATGACCATTTCTCCTATTGTAGAATGGAAAACTTCTTCCAATTTGACAGTATGTCTGTGAAAGAAGGAGAGGAGGAAGGGAGTGAGTTTGATAAATGAAATCCAAAGCTTCTCTGAAATGACCTGGATCACACAATTATTCTGAGGGAATAGGGTGATGTAGTAAGTCTGAAATTGCAGGTGGCAGCTGTCCACAGTTAGGCTGTCTGTGATCAATGAGGATGTAGGTCAATGTTTAGAGTTAGGAGTCTTGAAGGCACATAAACTTGGTTTCATACTACCACTGTATGGTTTCCTCCTATCTTAGTTAAACTGCTGGTGTCTTCTGGCATTAGATTGGGATCTATATTGAATATTTGACAAAAACAAAAACCTCTTGACCCTCTGCAGTGGTGGGATCTGATCATTTTGAAACCATTTGGGTTGAGTGATGAGTTGGAGGAGCAGTACCTGAGCTGCCTGCCTCAAATTTTCCTCCAAAGAGTAATGGTGACCCAAATAGCCAGGATATGAAGAGGTTTGAGTAATGTGAACCAATGACATGTATCACATATTATCAGGTCTAAGCTGGCAGAAGCAGTCAACACACTGACCATGAAATGGTGAGCTGCCTGGTTAATGACTCTAGCAATCCTGGCAGTCACCTCCCAAGCATGGTCACTGCAGCATTTCTCCGCTGAGTTGAAAAATAGCCCATAAGGCCAAATATAAGAATGAAGATGTAGTGAATATATTGTAGACTAGCTCTGATGCGGAATGGAAACACCTTTTTATCCTTTTTATACAACAATGGAGCAGACATGTGAACTGTTGCCATAGTTTTGTCAAGGGCTGGGAGATCAGTACTGAAAGCGTCTGTACCAGAGAGATGAAAATGTTGCTGGTACATGGCTTTCTGAAAAGATTGTCTTCCTGGGTTACCAATTCTACCTAACAGCTGGTCACTGATCTCCTTAATTTTAGCCAGTCAGGGATGAAGCTGAAAAGATGCCAATTCTTGCTCTTTATCAAAATCAACTGATGCACTAATTTTAGTCTTGAGTTATGGTATTGCCAAAACCCTCAAAATTTCCTTGACTGCAGTGTTGAAGCTAAATTCCCCAACTTATTTTTGTATTTAAGGGAATTTTACCAAGAATTAGACATTTTTAGTAGTACCAAAAGTCCTGGAAGATATTTATTTGTGTATAACTGACAGTAATAATATATTTAATTCAATCATTCACAGGAATTACAAAGTGCTCAAAATATTCAAATTATTATGAATTACAGCTGAATTTGTTTAAAGACATTTCTGGATAATATCATCATGATATACAACAGTGAACATCATTTGGATTACCAGTGGAACTCATTTAGATTACTAGATAGTATTGGACTTCATCAAATAAATAGGATTTGTTCACCATACTGTAAGTTATATTTAATTTTTCACTTTGAATCTTAAGGAATCTAGGGAAATAAATTATATTTTCAATTTTAACAAACCTGTTGGTTTTTGCTCTTTTTGGAACTTAACATTTATTGAATCATAATGTTCTATAAAGTAAGGTGTCCAAAAATTTAAATTATTGCAAAACCATTAAATATTATCCCAAAAATTGAAATGAATTCTCATGAGGCATGTAGCATATTTTGTAATCAGCCATTTTGTGTACCTTATACCATACTGTACTATCATGACACATTTAGCATACCTTACACTATACTGTACTGTAATGAGGCATTTAGTGTACCTTATACCATACTGTACTATCATGACACATTTAGCATACCTTACACCATACTGTACTGTAATGAGGCATTTAGTGTGCCTTATACCATACTCTACTATCATGACACACTTAGCATACCTTATGCCATACTGTACTGTAGTGAGGCATTTAGTGTACCTTATACCATACTGTACTGTCATAACACATTTAGCATACCTTACACCATACTGTACTGTAATGAGGCAATTAGTGTACCTTATACCATACTGTACTATCATGACACATTTAGCATACTTTATACCATACTGTACTGTAATGACACATTTAGCATACCTTACACCATACTGTACTGTAGTGAGGCATTTAGTGTACCTTATACCATACTGTACTATCATGACACATTTAGCATACATTACACCATACTGTACTGTAGTGAGGCATTAACTGTACCTTATACCATACTGTACTAACATGACACATTTAGCATACCTTACACCATACTGTACTGTAATGAGGCATTTAGTGTACCTTATACCATACTGTACTAACATGACACAATTAGCATACCTTACACCATACTGTACTGTAATGAGGCATTTAGTGTACCTTATACCATACTGTACTATCATAACACATTTAGCATACCTTACACCATACTGTACTGTAGTGAGGCATTTAGCATACCTTACACCATACTGTACTATCATGATACATTTAACTTACCTTACACCATACTGTACTGTAGTGAGGCATTTAGTGTACCTTATACCATACTGTACTGTCATGACACATTTAGTGTACCTTATACCATACTGTACTGTCATGACACATTTAGTATATCTTACACCATACTGTACTGTAATGAGGCATTTAGTGTACATTATACCATACTGTACTGTCATGACACATTTAGTATACCTTACACCATACTACACTGTAATGAGGCATTTAGTGTACCTTATACCATACTGTACTGTCATGACACATTTAGAACACCTTACATCATGCTTTACTGTAATGAGACATTTAGAGTACCTTTTACCATACTGTACTTTCATGACACATTTAGTATACCTTACACCATACTGTAGTGTAATGAAACATTTAGTGTACCTTATACCATACTGTACTGTCATGAAACATCATACTTTACTGTCATGAGGCGCTTAATATACCTTACAACCTTACTGTAATGAAGCATCATAAAATGTCTTGTACAGGGTGCTTTGTTATTCACTTAATTATGAGGACTGAGTGGTGTAGGGCAAAGTACATTGCATTTGTAATGTGCACTGTAGACAGAATGTTGGCATACCTCTATTTTACTTTCATGTACAGTGCCTGAAATGTCATTCAATACTGTTCTTACAGAAATTGTACATGATCTAAGCACATGAAATTGTACATGAAATTGTACATGATCTAAGCACATGAAATTGTACATGATCTAAGCACAGTTAACCAAAATGACTGCCCCACCTATCTTGGTTCAATAATCAAGTATGAATTAGCATAAAGTACACACTATATTTAGCAGTTTAACAGCGAAAATGAGGGTTTTTTTTACTAACTTGGTTCAGTAGCTGCACAAATTTGATGTCACAAACTGCAAAATTTATGTGGATAAGAACCAGAATACAAACACAAAATATACTGAAAGAGTATTTATGTTCAGCACTCACTTCAACCAGTAAACATGTGCAACTTTGGCTGAATGATAGTGAACTAGAATCCTGTAATGATTATGGTGAGGTGCTCAGATTTAGCTATATTACATTACTCTCATATTCCTCTTTTAAAGTTTGTAAATCGGTGTTGATTTTTCTGATCTGACATGTTTTCAAGTTTAAAAAGATCCATCTGCTGTGATGTTTCTCATTATATAACTAGAACTCACATTGTAAAGCTTTTCACATAACATCTGGTGCCATTTTCTTTACAAATACAGGCTGGTTCATTAACTAACTAGCAAATCAAAAAAATTAATCTGTTAGGCACAGTTTACTTTTGAAGAAACTAGACTGTTTTCTTGGAAAAAAGTCATACTCAGTTACTATCAATAGTTAATAAGGAAAGTTATTGTATGCTATTGTTATGCTGCAGTCACCTTTATAAGAATATTCTCAAATTTTTATGAGTGAAATTAAATAGATGATAATAAAATGACAAAATCAACTTTTTATTGCTCCAGTTTAATTTTTAATGTAGCAGAAAAGCGTAATCCATATAAGAGTTTATTGGAAAATGTCATTTAGTGAAAAGAGCATAAAGATTATGTCAAAAGTATGGTTGGCATGTATGGTACTATCTAATAGTTTAACAAAATATGATAATCTTTCTCATAACTTTTCAGTTAATGATATAGAAATTTTGCTTATAAATCCCACCCTTCCCCAAACTTCCTCAGCTTGCATAATCCATGCCCATCATTCAACACAGACCCTTGCCATCCTCCCAATCATCAGAAGATTATATATCTTATCTAAGCTAGTCCCACACAGATTATATATCTTACCCAAGCCAGTCCCACACAGATTATATATCTTATCCAAGCCAGTCCCACAAAGAAGATTATATATCTTATCCAAGCCAGTCCCACACAGATTATATATCTTATCCAAGCCAGTCCCACACAGATTATATATCTTATCCAAGCCAGTCCCACACAGATTATATATCTTATCCAAGCCAGTCCCACACAGAAGATTATATATCTTATCCAAGCCAGTCCCACAAAGAAGATTATATATCTTATCCAAGCCAGTCCCACACAGAAGATTATATATCTTATCCAAGCCAGTCCCACACAGATTATATATCTTATCAAAGCCAGTCCCACAAAGAAGATTATATATCTTATCCAAGCCAGTCCCACACAGATTATATATCTTATCCAAGCCAGTTCCACACAGAAGATTATATATCTTATCCAAGCTAGTCCCACACAGATTATATATCTTTTCCAAGCCAGTCCCACACAGATTATATATCTTATCCAAGCTAGTCCCACACAGATTATATATCTTATCCAAGCCAGTCCCACACAGAAGATTATATATCTTATCCAAGCCAGTCCCACACAGATCATGAATCTTAACGGAATCAGTTCTACACAGAAAATTATGAATCTTATCTGAGCCAGTCCCATTCAGAAGATTATATATCATACCCAAGTGAGTCGCACATGAAAACTTACAAATCTTATTGGAACCAGTCCCACACTGTAGTTGATAGATCTTACCTGCACCAGTCCTACACACAAAATTATGAAGCTTACCTTAGCAAGTCCCACACAGAATGTTATGGACTGATCCTTCAGGCTTTTGCCTTGTTGTTTACAATTCTGGATGAATTCCAACAATGAGCCAAGCTGTACATACTCCATCACAATGTATTCACCTGTATAAGAACAATGATGCATTGCGGTCACAGATGAATTGATTTGAATGAAAATACCCACACCAAAACATAGAAACTGGCCAAACAATTTTTTCCATGCCCGAACATGTCGTTTTTCAATGATACAATCAAGAATTACAAAGACAAAAATGTAAATACATATTTTGTTTGTGTTTTTATATTTGTAATTGTTCTTTGTGATGACCACCATAAATAAGGGATCCTTAGATAGAGTGCTTGGTAAATTTATCTTACTGTTCATTATCATGTGTGATGATTGACTGCCATATACTGTTAGATTTGAATTTTTTTTATATTTATTATCGAACATTACAACAATATTGAGAAACAATGCAGTCGCTTTTGAATTAAACTTATTAGGCAATATCTTTGCACAGAGTATGTATGTACCACATAAAACCTTTGACCTACCAAATATGTCCACAAAATCCGGTATTTAAGGATGTTACTCTTGGTCATAACTTTACCAGATATGCACAGTAAATACAAGTATTTATGGATGTCTGTCTTGGTCATGACTTTGACCTACCAGATATGCACAGTAAATACAAGTATTTATGGATGTCTGTCTTGGTCATAGCTTTCATCAGGACTGTATACGTAAAAATGCAGTTTCTGCCAGGATTTTATGATAATGAAGGATTTCCCTCATTGTCATAAAAGGGGGGGGGAGTAGAAAGAAAAGAGGGGAGGAGGAAATGACATTATTTCAAAATTTACATAACACTAGAATATATTCTTCTTGATCCACCCTTCAGACTCCTGTTGAAATCATAACCTTTAAAAGTGGTTGCCTTTAGTTGCAAGACCATTATCAGTTGATTGTTTCTGATCTTAATTTGTTCCTTATCTGTGCATGAATAGTTCTGTCCTGATAATCCCCTTTCACAGTCTGCAGTCTCAAGGGGCATATACGCAGCTTGCTTAGCTAGCTAGAACAAGTTTGAAAACTGTTCTTTATGGTTGCAGTGTACAATTTTTCGCAGCTCACAGGTATTGTCTTTAGGATACTCCAAAATAAGATTTTTCATTAACATAAGCTTTGTCAAAATTTAACCTTCCTGACGTAGCACTCATCTGACAACTATGCCGGATTTACTGTTCCATAATGCTGTATTTAAAGTCCATTGATGCCATAATCTAGGATTTTGATCACATTAAACATCTTTTCTTCTTAATTTCTGTTTCTGATTCCTATTTATAGGGTTTACATTATGCTAGTGCTATATGGTTTTGTAGTACATAATCCCACTGAGTTTAATTGTGATGAGAAAAGAAACAAAAAGTACAAACTCTACTTTTGAATTATCTGTAATCTGGGTTGTTTATCTGCTTTTCTTCACTTAAATTTAAGGGTTGGCTGTCATGTTATCTGTTCATCAAAGATTTACATCAGACTTGTATTAAACACCATTTTGGGGTTCAAAATCACTCGCTGATATCTCCATTAATAATTTCCCAGCTCCAATAAAATAATTTGATTTACTTTCTAACTTTAAAAATGAATTGCCTAAATCATTAAGATCAGCCAGTATTTGCTAATGAAATTGTCAGTTAAATATGAAACACTCTAGGAATCAGCCATTTTGGGTCTTCTAGATAGCCTGTGTTATAAATGCACATTTTTAAAACTCCCTTTATGCATGGTTCAAACTATCACAGAATGCATATTATGGTGCCTGAGGTGCCATCACATTTAGCTTAAAAACCATTTAGGTCCTGCCTAAGAAAAAAGATGAGAAAACAGTTATGGAAAAATACACATCATGAGTGGAGCTACAATATTTCTGCCAGCTTGACTTTTGTTGTGACCATCACTTTAATGGTGAATGGGTCAACAAAATTATATAATGTGCAGATTACATTTTCATAGGTGTTACTAATTTGTTTTTGCATCTCACTGCTCTCCAAGGGCAATAATTCATACAAATTTGGCAGGAATCACATGACAGCACAACCCGGGAGATAATTTTACTGGTGATTCAGTGTTTTTAGACATAAATCAGAAATCAGATGCCTTTATAGAGTATTAAGCTAAATAGCATTTAAAAGCATATAAAAAGTTACCCTCTCTACAGACTCCATAAAACTGTACAATGTTTTCATGTGTGAGTTGTTCCATCAGTCTTGCTTCTCTTCTGAAGTCATCACCATATTTGTCCACCATCTGTTGTTTGAGAACCTTTACTGCAACATCCTTGGGCTGCTGCCCCGTACACATTAGGTGATTTGTGTCATACAACTTCCCTCTATACACAGTTCCATAGTGACCCTGTAGAGATATTTCATATCAGTTGATATATACAAAATATAAACAGAAAAAAAGACACATAAAGTAGCAGTTTATAGCATGCTGGACTTGTAAGCAACACAGGGATGTGGGCTTGAATCCTGTCCAGAAAAGGCTTTGCCCTGGTTCCATGGTGCATACTACAACCTTGCATGTGTTAATGTACCATCAAACATCAGATAAACAAAAGAAACATCTTCAATAAATAGTAAAACCTGACTTTTGAGACCACAACACACAAAGAAAACTTGTTATTTCAACATGTAAGGTATCCTATAAAAAATTCATACATAAACTTATTCTGTTTGTGTGAGTTCGAGTCCAGACTCGGCTAATGTTGGTAACTGAGAAAGCCTGCCAGTAGCTTCTCGTGTGTCGGTGGTTCTTCCCATGATTTTCCAGGGCTCTTCCTCCACCATTAATACTGGCCACCATGTATAGCCTATCTTGTGCTGAAAAAAAGTGTTGAACCCAACAACAACTATATATGCACTAAATCTCATGGATGACACAAAAGTGTTCTCAGAAAAATTGTCAAATTAAACTCGTGTATGAGCTGATAAGGTTTTCTCTTCATCAATGAAACTATTTTTAGTTTATATAAATACAATTTTGATGAATAAAAGGAAATCAGATTACATGTGGCTGAACTGTAAAAGTGCATGTCTCCTGAACCTATATCATTCAATGTCTCATGAACTAACACTATATCTCCTGGACGTGTTACCCGTATGCCAAATTCAATGTTTCCTGGATCTATTACCCATATGCCAAATCTAATGTCTCCTGGACCTACTACTCATATGTCAAATTCACTGTCTCTTGGACCTACAACCCATATGCCAAATCCAATGTTTATTGGACCTATTACTCATATGCCAAATTCCATGTCTAATGGACATACAACTCATATGCCAAATTCAATGTCTAATGGACATACAACTCATATGCCAAATTCAATGTCTAATGGATCTACAACTCATGTCAAATTCAATGTTACCTGGACCTAGTACTCATATGCTAAATTCAATGTATCCTGGACCTATTACCCATATATCATATTCAAGGTCTCTTAAACTTACTACCCATATACCAAATTTAATGTATAATGGACCTACAACTCATATGCTAAATTCAGTGTTTCCTGGACCTACTACTCATTTGTCAAATTCAATGTCTCACTACTCATATGTCAAATTTAATGTCTTCTGGACCTACTACTCATATGCTAAATTCAGTGTTTCCTGGACCTACTAAGCATATGCCAAATTCAATGTCTAATGGACCTACCACTCATATGTCAAATTCATTGTCTCATGGACCTACTACTCATATACCAAATTCAATGTTTCCTGGATCTACTATCCATATGCCAAATTTAATGTCTACTGGACCTACCACTTGTTCTTTAAAGCATGAATATTTATCTGGACAAGCAACAGCCAGATAAAATTAATATATTCCTATTAGGTTAGATAATTCCTATTTTACTGTATCTAAATGTCAATGGATTATGTAAACAACAAATATGTATTGTCTTTGTAATAGCAAGAAATGTGTTTTATGAAACACATGGTATGCCTCCAAGACATGCTACCCTCATCAGGTAGCATGGGAGATATGATGTTGTTGTTATATTCCAGCATGGTCCACATGATCACCAATCCTGAGATATCACTGCATGTTCCACATGATGGTCAATCCTGAGATATCACTGCATGGTCCACATGATGGCCAATCCTGATATCACTGCATGGTCCACATGATGGCCAATTCTGAGATATCACAGCATGGTCCACATGATGGCCAATTCCGAGATATCACAGCATGGTCCACATGATGGTCAATCCTGAGATATAACTGCATGGTCCACATGATGGCCAATCCTGATATCACTGCATGGTCCACATGATGGCCAATATTGATATCACTGCATGGTCCACATGATGGCCAATCCTGAGATATCACAGCATGGTCCACATGATGGTCAATCCTGAGATATCACTGCATGGTCCACATGATGGCCAATCCTGATATCACTGCATGGTCCACATGATGGCCAATTCCAAGATATCACAGCATGGTCCACATGATGGCCAATTCCGAGATATCACAGCATGGTCCACATGATGGTCAATCCTGAGATATCACTGCATGGTACACATGATGGCCAATCCTGATATCACTGCATGGTCCACATGATGGCCAATATTGATATCACTGCATGGTCCACATGATGGCCAATCCTGAGATATCACAGCATGGTCCACATGATGGCCAATCCTGAGATATCACAGCATGGTCCAATGATGGCCAATACTGAGATATCAGGATGAACAAAATGTTAAGAAGAGACAAAAATAAAACCTCTCCACACTGACTATCCACCCTAGACTGTAAATGAAATACACAATGTTGTTCATAGGGAGAACTAAAACCAAAGTTACTGAATGTTTTTGCAGTATGTCAACCAGGTACACTACTGTCACTATGGAGATCAAAATCACCAAGAGGGATATGGCACAGTCCAACATCCTGGTAAAGACCCATAAGCTCAAGTTGTAGCCAAATGGAAATGCACAGGATTGGTACACCACCCCTTGGCAGCCAAATGGAAAGGCGCAGAATTGGTACATCACCCCTTGGTAGCCAAAGAGAAAGGCACAGAATTGGTACACTACCACTTGGCAGCCAAATGGAAAGGCGCAGAATGGGTACACCACCCCTTGGTAGCCAATGGAAAGGCGCAGAATTGGTGCACCACCACTTGGTAGCCTAAGCAAAGGTACATGATATTGTGTAAATTGGAATATGGAAACACATGCCAGACAGGTCAAGACTGATCTCAAATTCATCATATCCTCTCCACTGTTTCTAAAATTAAGCACTAACTCAGAATAATCTAATTGGGTTTAAAAGATGATCACTGCAGGACATCTCTACTTTTCAGGTCATGGTTACAAGAATCTGTTAGGTTGTTTGCCACTGTGTCATGAGCTGCTAAACTGACCTCTCTGGCAATATGGTATCCCAATTCCCAGATGTGGTCAGAGACTTTATACACGATCACAGAGTAAATATTTTCAGGTACTTTGAGAAAGTGCAAGAATGGGGTCCTCCACATTTCTAAAACGTAAGGATTTAATGTATAGAGAGTATACTACTCCTGATGGTAGAAAGTATCAGCAATTAGTCGTTCCCCAGAAATTTAGTGTGCATGTACTTAAAGTCGCGCATGAATAAAAAATGGCGGGTCATTTGGGTGTAAAGAAAACATTGCATAGGGTGACCAGGGAATTCTATTGGCTGGGGGTCAATAGCAAAGTAGCATGGTTTTGCCGTTTATGCAATGTTTCTCAAAAGACTCCCTAAAGGAAAGATAACTAGAATACTGTTAGAGGTTTACAATTGCTTTCATGGTTCAGGCTACCAAATCCCTAACTGTTAAAAACTTGAAGCTTTGATAGCAGTCTTTAAAGAACTCAATCGGAATGTAATTGCTTAAGATTACAACAATACTATTAAAGGAATAACTTGTGCAAGTAAAAAAAGAAGGCATTTTTCTCAAGATTTCTGCATTTATGTCAGATGTAGCAATGTATAACTTACCAACTTAAAACTGTAGTATGGATTACAACTGTTTACTCACAAATGCACAGAAATTAATGTCAATATAACACTTACAGAGACATATACATTGTTTTTTATGTAAATGATAGATCCAAAAACTTAGGTACAACCAATATGTATTTTGTAACCCAAACCATAAAGTTTGAAATCCTTGAAAATAAAGTTTCATCCCCTAATCTCTAGTAGCTATAAAGTTATGGAGTGATATGGAAAGTGCAATGGTACACTTACAATATTGGGTCATGACCTTGACACCTGAAGACCAACAATTTGGTAGACTACACACATTTTGACAATAATTCATGCAAGTCAGCCAAATGTTATTACTTAATCTTTAACCGTTTTAAGTTATATGGCAGAAAAGAAAGTATGTTGTACAGATGGATGTGACATAAAAATGTTCCTGGCCTTTCATGAAAATGCACTCGGCAAAAAGAGCACAGGCTTCCAGTACATATAGTACATATTAGATACTGTAAAGTCTGAACTCCAAAGTACTCCAAAGCCAACCCAACTCCTTCCAGTAAACAATGTTTCTTCATTTGAATGCATGTGAAATAAAGCCTTTCCAAAGCTCATTTACTGTTGAATATGGAATGGAAATAACTAATCTCTGCCAATTATGCAAAAATATATTTTAAACTGTCTGCAGTAAATGTTGCAAAAGATTTACCTGTCCAAGTTTTTTGTCCTTTTCTAGTACCAGTCTTTCTTCTCTAATAATATGTTTGACATTCATAACTGGTGGACTGGGAATCTGTTTGACTCCTTGCTGACTGGTCTGTTGCTGTAAAATAGGGGCTTTAATAGCCAGATTAATGGCTGGTTTGGTTGTTGTGTCCTTTGGTATAAACACATTTTTTGTCTTTCTGCCTTCACTGGGATGATCACCTGCACATGGAAATAAACTACTCTCAATAACATGTGAGGAACCCTTTCCAAATAATCAAAGCATATATGAGGGCATGAAGTTTGAAAGTTGACATATTCAGGTTAACACCTGGAGGATAGAAGAAGAGGTATACAGTGAAGGTGCTGATGTACAATATATATATATATATATATATATATATATATATATATATATATATATATATATATATATATATATATATATATCATTATCTCCATGTTTTTAAACAAATACAATTTAAATGGGTATTTTTATTTATGATATGATATAAAAGAATTAACTGTTTGAATACCTTGATTAAGAATTAAGTTCACAAGCAGTGCTAGCAAATGTATTCATCAATAAAGGAAGAATTGCCTCCCTTTCAAAGCTTTTCATGTCCACCATCATCAGCTAATTAAAAATAATTTCAGACTCATAAACCACATAAACTGAATCAATGAACATTTTTTTTGTACTCAATAATTCCTCAAGAAGTCTGTTCTACATGTAACCATAAACCACTTCAACAATATCACATGTACCAATCCAATGCGAGCCACTTCCAATTTAAAATCATTTCGTTTCAATGTTTTGTATACCATAATTTTTGCAGATCTAAGTTTAGTCAGAGTAAATGTTTTAAATTAGATAATGTAGCATGTTTATATAGTTTTGTTTATTGTTACTAATTATCACAGCAAAAACTATGGTGGCTATATTACCTGTACATTCAGATGGGTACAAAGATACTTTTAAACTTTTAGTATCTTTGGTGATTGCATTTAAAAGAAAGACAAGACTAAATAGCTCGAAAATAAGACAAGAATTTGTTCAATATTGGACTTAAATATGAAAATCAGTTATACCACATATTTTAATATTTATTAAGCACAATATAATAAACTGTTACTAAACAGTGTTTAACTTAATTAAAAATCAATGTACCATATTGTTCTATTCATCTTCATTTTCATTGCTATCAGTTTTGGCTTCAAATCTTCTGAAACTTGAATCAAATTCACTATCACATGATGGAATAACTCCATAACTGGCGCTAAATCGATCCTCATTGGCATCAGTGGGATCAGATGCAGCTGTTTTGTCGTTCCGAAAAACTGATATAGCTAGCTGATTCGGGAAATATCGAATGACATTGGAATCTCATCCATATTGATAATGTCATCATGTGCCAATTTCAGTTCACTTATTTCCTTATGAACAATGGTATGGAGAACATCCAATTTATTTTTCTAATCGTTCGGAAACTTCTGTCCAACAGTTGTATGTGACCGGACTGCAAGATCACTGTTTCATGAACTTGAAAACCCAGTTGACACTGCCGCCAAAGTCTGTGATCTTCATTTAATTAGCAATAATTTGAACCTATAATTTGATCGCTATCATTAAAACGACACGGCTACTGTCACGTAACAATCACATACATTTTCTTGCTGCAGCCAAATTCTTTTCCAGCAGCTCTGTTGCCACGCCCCTTGGCAAACTTGATGAAGTCTAATTTAAAGTCAGCTGTATATAATTTTCGCTTGGGCATTGTGACAATTTTAAAAAATTTAAAATGCTAAGCAAATTGATCTCATTTATATATACTGGCAACAAGAGACTATTCTCACATTTATATATGCTAACTGGATACATCAGTCGTTTATTGGTCTATGTACGGTACTAATACCTGAAGACATGGCCAATAGATCAATGAAGCCACCTTTACATCTGGCATTTATTGTTTTAGAATCTTGATACCAGGTTCTCAACCCATCCACTATTGGCTTTGTGGCAGATAATAAACAATAATTGTTGCGGTCCTGCCTCAGACAATTCTTTGATCTAAACTAAAAATGGTAATGAAACCTTGTTTACATCCGATGGGTGATGAAACAAATTTTCATTTATGATAAAGGAAAGGAAACCACTGGATATAAATTGCTCAGTGTGGCAAATGGCTAGGCCGCATGCATCTTATGAAATTTTTGTTTACACAAATCGTCAAAACCAGTGTCTTATATATGGGTGTGTCTTATGTAAACATTTTTTTACAGAAATTGTGAAACCCTTCGTCTTATATATGGGTGTTTTATAATTGGGTGCCTCTTATATGCGTGAAAATATGCTACTATACTTACAATTTTACCTGGAGATATATACTACAAAAATACTATACTTACAAGTTTACCTGGAGACCTATAATATACAGTATACTATACTTGCTTGTATCCTTGTTTATTTTTAAAAATATCAGATATAATGTTTTTTCATATATACTAAATTTTGTACTTCCAGATCACATTTCAACCTTACAATCCATTGCTTGTGATTTACTGTTTCAACCTTACAATCCATTGCTTTTGATTTACTATTTCAACCTTACAATCCATTGCTTTTGATTTACTGTTTCAACATTACAATCCATTGCTTTTGATTTACTGTTTCAACCTTACAATCCATTGCTTTTGATTTACTGTTTCAACCTTACAATCCATTGCTTTTGATTTACTGTTTCAACCTTACAATTCACTGCTTTTGATTTACTGTTTCAACCTTACAATCCATTGCTTTTGATTTACTGTTTCAACCTTACAATCCATTGCTTTTGATTTACTGTTTCAACCTTACAATCCATTGCTTTTGATTTACTGTTTCAACCTTACAATCCATTGCTTTTGATTTACTGTTTCAACCTTACAATCCATTGCTTTTGATTTACTGTTTCAACCTTACAATTCACTGCTTTTGATTTACTGTTTCAACCTTACAATCCATTGCTTTTGATTTACTGTTTCAACCTTACAATTCACTGCTTTTGATTTACAGTTTCAACCTTACAATCCATTGCTTGAGATTTATTGTTTCACTTTAGTAGGCACATAACTACATAAGTGTCATGCATTCATTAAACAATAGCCACATTTCTTAAATAACCAGATCATCAATGAGGTCTGGGCAAATGGCTCAAGTTTGTCTGAAATGAACAATGTTAAGACCTAAGAGAGGATTTTTGGCCTATTCAAATCAAAACTAGCTTGTAGGTCCAACAGATCTATTTGTCATGCCCAATACCTCTGCCATGATGCCTGAATTTGTCAGAGCAGTAGTCTTTATGGTAATTTGGTGCCAACATTTTACTTCACAGTGCCAGTGACCAAAGGTTGTGGAATTGAGATGCTCAAAGACATAATGTTATTGACTCTGCATCAGTCCCTGAAGAAACCACTTTTCTTCATAGATCTTTAGAGTTAAGGACTTTAGAGTGAAGGACTTTTCCTCATAGATCTTTAGAGTTAAGGACTTTCTTGATCTTGAGATTAAAAATTTTAAAACTAGTGACCCTTTGTGGCAGCCAGAAAGGTAATCAACAAGAATTGCACTTTTTTAATATATTACAGGTAGAAAAGGCAAACTTTTGTCTTTTAGTATGGCTGGAATTGGGAGGTATCAAGCTTATATATGTTGATGTTACTGTAAACATGTTACCTGGTTAAGGATTAATGAGGGAATGATGTATAGTGAAAATAAATTTATACATCAAGTCTTTTTAGTCACATGATTCTATCAAGGATAATGGTCAACATTCAGTTTACTTTTGGCAAACTATAAATGAGTGAAGATCCATAAAGAATAAAAGGAACATACCTGTGGGAGAAATGTCTTCTACACCCAGTGCACTTAGGTCCAGAATGTGAGATGTGACATCATCACAAAAGGCCTCTGCCCCACCACTCTGTCCGACTCCGGATGTTAAATTGAATTTCAACCCTTCTGCTGCCCCGACTGCACTGTTTAGCTCTGGAATAATGCTGTAGTTGTGATAGGTATCACCTGTAATGTCAAAATGTAAAGTTAAGGATGAATGCTTTTTTAAAATGAAAATCAACACTTATTGCTCAGTATACCTTATTAAAATCAACTCTAACTGTCCAGTGGCTTTATTAAAATAAACTGTTACTGCCAGTCTGCTTTATTAAATTCAACTCTAACTGTCCAGTCTTTTTTATAAACAAAAATGACATTTACTACCCAGTTTTGTTAAAGTCAACTTTTAATCTCCCATCTGCTTTATTAAAATAAACTCTTAACCCATTTTATCTGGAAAAGACTGGGGGCATAATACCCCATTCTATCTTGAATATGTCTGTAGTCGTAGGCTCCTTTTGTATCTGAAATATGACTAGAGTCGTAGTTTACTAGGTGTGTATGTAGCATCTCTAGAAACACATGTTATACACCACAAATACTTGTGTACTTCTTCACTGACAACAGGAAATGGTTAAAGCACACATGCACAGAAAAATCTGAAAAAAATGTGGTTGGAAAAGAAACAGCTGATTTGAAAATTGATTGATAAAATGATGAACAACAACTCAGATGTGAACATGGATATTGACAGCAAAGGTAGTGATGCTAAAGTTGAACAATTTGATGATTCTGAAGATAATACTGACCTATTTGATTGTTTAGATGTAAATGAAGTTGATGAAAGAGATGGTGCATGGCTGCATGCACTTTTTGATGGCGATTCGGATAATAAAGCTAACTTTGAAGGATTTTTCTCCTCAGATTCAGCCACAATTTAAATTGATTGAACTGTTTATCACCCAGAAGAATAATAGCTACCTAGTGATGATGTGGACTTCAAAATTTGGACAAAAATTTTAATGATTAATTACCTTCATCTTACTGAAAGATTTCTAGGATTAATTTGTAGACAAGTTTTTTTCTGAGAAATTGCAGGCTGGTTGGGTCTAATTGGGTCGTATACTGCTGAAATGACTGTGAAATTTAGTTGGGTCTAATTGGGTCATATACTGTTGTAATGACTGTGTGATTTGGTTGGGTTTAAATGGGTTGGATACTGTTGTAATGACAGTGTGTGATTTGGTTGGGTCTAAGTGGGTTGTATATTGCTATAATGACTGATTTGGTTGGGTCTAATTGGGTCATATACTGCTGTAATGACAGTGTGTGTGTGTGTGTGTGTGATTTGGTTGGGTTTCATTGGGTTATATACTGCTGTAATGACAGTGTGTGATTTGCTTGGGTCTAATTGGGTCGTATACTTATGCAGTGTGTGTTACTTGGTTGGGTCTAATTTTGTCATATAGTTATGCATGGTGTGTGATTTGTTTGGGTCTAATTGGGTCATATACTTATGCAGTGTGTGTGATTTAGTTAGATCTAATTGGGTCATATATTTATGCATGCTAAGAAGCTTTTCATTGACATACATATTATCATACATATCAACAAAGGTTAAAGACATATCAAATGTTTCCTTATGAAGTTGTAGCAGGGGGCATAAACAACCTACCATAGGAACCTATCAGTTCATTTAAGTTCTTGACAATCCATTTTGGCCTTGGTCTCTCCATGGTGTCCAAGGTCCAGCATTTCTGGATGATCATTACCACTTTGTCCTTGGCTTTTTTGACTTCCTCAGAATCATCATGCTTGAGGTCAAGGTCAACAGCTCGAAAAATCTGGCTCTCAGAGCGGTAGAAGGTCAATATCTGTATAATGGAATTATGTTCAAAATAAAGTGCACCCTCTATTTAACACTATTTGAAATACAGTGCACCCTCTTTATAACACTACAAAATACAGTGCACTCTCTTTATCACAGTTAAAAAAAATTTCACTCTTTTAATTTCACTTTTCATGCAAGTTATACAAATGAAGTGTTGTAATGTGGCATCAGTTTGCACTTTGATTTGTTAAAAGCATACCAGCATATGTAATACACAAAGTATAAAGTGTTGTAAGATGGGTCACTTTATGCTGAAATGTATTACAAGTATGAAATTTAATGTAAGATATAAAATATGCAGTGTTGTAAATGGGGAATCCTTATAATGAAATATATTATAAGTAGCATTGCAAATGGGGTCTCTTTATATTTGGTCAGGTGAGCAAAGGTGGGGGGAAGGAAAATAAACAAAATACCAATGTATGTTAAAAAGGGGTCCAAAATTACCAACTGCATCATGAGTTAAGGTAAAACAAAAATGACTTAAGATTTGATAACTCTGTGTGTGTGTGTGTGTTAAGGTAGGTAAACGAAGCAAAACATAAAATATATTCTAATATTTTTCTTCATGCAAATTAAACATAAACAGGATATTTTCTTAACAAGTAAATAATGGATATATTTCATAAAGTGATCCAATTCTCAGTATTTTTACCCAAGAGATTAAAATATATCCAGGATTCAATAGTTTCAAGCAAATTTCCTCTCAATAATGGCAAGAGAACATGACATTTGCATACAAACTTTTCACTAAGTAAGGAACATAATGTGCAATGTTTCATTTCTAAATAAGTGGAGAATGGTAAGTCAGTTTGTTGAGTGTCAGGCTCTAAATTCATGCTAATGGGTTTGATATCAGTCCAGTTAGCTGCCTTGGTGTACCCTTGGCAACTTAGCTCCTATCTTCTTGGTATGATGAAATCAATCATGTATTAGAAGTGCCATAAAAATACACCAACAATCCTTTTCAAATCATGTACTATTCCTAAAGGACCAAGTCACTTTAGCTTGTTTGATAATATTACAAACAAAAGTCAGATTTAGTAAAGGTTAAATGAGTGGCCACTTTAGCTTGTTTGATAATGTTATTGACAAAAATCAGATTTACTAAAAGTTAAATGAGTGGCCACTTAGCAACATACAACATGATTTTGAAACATCACCCACATTCTAAAACTTCCTTTCTGAATACATGATACAAACTATGACAGAATGCTAGTTCTGTGGACTAATGTACCAATCAAATATGATTCAGCAACCATTTTATGTCTAGTGGAAGAACCTAAATTTGTCAACTTGAAACAACATGTCACAATGTGTGCTAAAAGACCTATATAAGTGGTGCACCACATGTTGCTGTAAGCTATTTAAGGGCTAACAGCTAAAAATAAACTGTATATGGTACAGAGTATGTTTTAATATGTGCAGGAGTTCTTGTGTGTAACTACTTTCCAATTGCTGGATTTCAACCAAATTGTTCACTATTTACACACTTGCATGCCCTAGAATTGTCTCATTAAAAGATATCATTTAAATAAATAAGATCTTTTTAATTTTTTGCCCAGTGCAATCATCAAGTTGTCACTCATATCAGTATATCATGGTCCTTCATATAACACAATCATGAACTAGATGAATGTAGTCTTAACAATGAACCTACCTTAGTATAAGGCAACCTTTTATAATGCAGTATGGTTTCCCTGAACAGTGTCATAGTAAGAGACCACTATGATGGTAATTAAAACATGTAGGTAAATATAGGTACACACAGGCCTTCTAGCATTTATGTAACAAAAGTAAGGGTAGTGTATAAATGATAGACTGCTCTATTATTGTTGGTGCTGCATTGAACAGAGGTTGTCAGCTGTCACATCATCAAACTGAAGTCTTTGACTGACTGAAGCTACATTATAAAAAATAGTTCTGATTTTGATGCCAATGAAACTGTTAGCCCCTGAAAGCATATTGTAATTTACAAGCCCTTAAATTAGTATAGCATATTGGAATTTACTAGCCCTTAAATTAGTATATGTCCTGATATCCTGAGCATGAAATATGTATGTTGGTTAAAACTTCAACTCAATAAGTTGACAGTCTCTTCACTGTTTTCATTAATGTAAATAAGAAATCAAAGCTTGATCATCAGGTATTTCCCATATTCAGAGTATAAATATCTTACGAATTTGAAATGTTTTGGTAATATCAAACTGCCTTCATCATAACTAATGTTGACCATGTAACTTATAATGGTCACATCATATGAAAAGACTTGTGTTGATGGGTGGCGATGCAATCCCCTCTTCTCTATTTAGAGTTGGCCTTTGATGTGGTATTTCAATTGCCTCCTCCACCATTCTTTTCCATATGTTGTTCTCTGAGGTGATGTACTTGGTCTGACTGGCATTTTGCTACCATGTTTATATATGATTCATTACTGGTGTGTTTCTTGATCCTTGTTTCTAGCATTTGACCTATTTCTCTAATGTAGTCATTCTAACAATCATTATGTTTGATATAATACACCACACCACATTTAAAATAATTTTCTATTTTGTCCTTCACATGTCTATGTTGTTGTCTTGGTTTGTGATATTGTAATATACATTTATCCTGCGTTGTCTGAATACTCTAGCTAGGACTTCTAATGTACTATGGATATATGGCATGCCAATGTTGTTTTTATTTGGGCCACTGTTGGTTTTGTTCCTCTTTTCTGGAGGTGTGAAAATCCACTCCGGATAGTCATTTACCCTTAGTGGTGCTTTCACACATGCTCCACATCTTCCACTTGATCTGTCTCAGCAGTGACTAGGTAGTGTCTCAGCAGTGACTAGGGAGTGCATCTCCCTACTGACAATGTTTTCTAGATGGTGATTGGAAAAAATGTTGTGGTACTGGTCAGTGTGGGTTTTCCATACACAGTGACTTTAGTTGATCTATCATCATTTACATGAATATATGTGTGCAAAAATGTTAGTGTACCATTTTCTCGTTGTTCTCATGTGAAATGAATATGGGAGTTGAAATGATCCTGAACATAGTACTCATGAAATTCAGTCGCAGTATTGCCCACATATCTTAAACATATAGATGATATAGATGATGGGTTCATTTCTGATTCCACCGCCTTGTTTAAATAAAAATCCATGAATAAATTGGCAACCATTGGTGAGACTGAGGATCAAAATGCCACTCCTTGTTTCTGTTGCAAAATCTGCCCACTATGGATTAAATATGTTCTGTCCAAACAATTTCAATAAGTCACGGACATGTTCAGTCGGGAGGTCACATCTAGATTTGTCTGTCTCTAATTTCCCTCTGATCACATTCATAGCATTATACACTGGAATACTAGTGAAAAATGCTGAAATATTATAAGAGACCATTTCTCTACATGATGGTGCATCTTTTGTACAAAGTGTACACTGCTGATAATATGGTGTTCCACTTTGCCCACTATAGTCAGATGCTACATCCTCATTTGTTTGTACCCCCCAACCAATTTCAATAAGTAAAACATTTAATGTAATAAAAAGTGCACAGAACTAAGTCAACTGAATCATTGATTTATAATTTCTAACCTGACTGTGACCAGAATGGCACTAATACTGGTATCCCCTTGCACCTTTCATGCTTAACAGACTTTCCATACTAACATGAGGCCATATTCAGTACACTATGGCATAGTTTTATTTCCATCAGACAACATAATGGCATAATTAATCCTATTTGGTAATTGCCAGATAATTATGTAAATTACCATAACGTTATTAATCAAACCACTTGTTAAATTCACATGAAAGCCAATTTTTTTCTCTTATTCTTTTCCTTAGCATGATTTGATACTGTAAATATCAGAAGCAGATGACATATGTAGGTACATCTTTAGTCATGCATACACCCCATTGCTGAAAATGGACTTGTCCAGGAACTGGAAATAGGTCTTAGGCATGTCCATCTATAATACTGAAAACTTCCGTTAAGCATGAAACACACATGGCCATTCTACTCACAGTCTGATTTGAAAATATAAATCACTGAATGAATTGAGTAAGGTTTTTGCACTTTTATCAAATTAAAGGTTTCTGTTACTGAAATCAGCAGGGAAAGGGTCAAACCGATGGTTTAGTAGGCTCGGTCTATAGATGCCTTATGAAAGAAGTTTATATTTGTTTTTTTTATAACTGATGTTGTAGGGTCTCTCCTTGATTTCTGATGTGTTTCTTGGTCGTTAACCAAGATTTCCATTTTCTTCACATAATCAACCCTGTTTGCATCCTTTTTCAACTGATAAAATCGCTATATTTTTATCTTTCTCTTAAGTCCTCAATGGCTATTCTCTCCTAGACAGATATATTGTTTCTGAGAGGTTTGCTATTCTTTAAAATTCTTGCAATATCTCCCCTCAAGCATACTGCTAGGAGTGATCTGTGATCTGATTACACATTTCTTTGGTATGTGAGATAATCTCCTCAAATGGTATTGATCATGGTATGACAAAAATTCAACCTGTTCATCAAAACACACTATTTTTAAAAAGTGGTTAAGTTGCTTATCTGCAAGATTCACTATCCATTTTCATTGTTGATCTAATTATGGTTTCAAGGTATCACACTTATCAACAGTGTTATATCACAGCTATTATCTGCCAATTCAAGCAAGACAGAAATAAAGCATATTAGGCTGAATGCTATCACCAGAAAAGTCATACCTAGCTCAAACAATCTGCTAATTCAGTCTTGCAGACAATGTCTTCCTTTGCATGTACACAAGATTAAATAACAAGCCTCTGCATATGTGTATACAATATCAAACTACAAACCTCTGCATGCATGTATACAAGATCAAATAACAAACCTCTGCATGCACGCATACAAGATCAAACAAACAAACCTCTGCATGTGTGTATACAAGATCAAATAACAAACCTCTGCATGCATGTATACAAGATCAAATAACAAATAACAAACCTCTGCATGTGTGTATACAAGATCAAATAACAAACTTCTGCATGCATGTATACAAGATCAAATAACAAATCTCTGCATGCATGTATACAAGATCAAATAACAACAAATCTCTGCATGCATGTATACAAGATCAAATAACAAATAACAAACCTCTGCATGCATGTATACAAGATCAAATAACAAATAACAAACCTCTGCATGCATGTAAACAAGATCAAATAACAAATAACAAACCTCTGCATGCATGTATACAAGATCAAATAACAAACTTCTGCATGCATGTATACAAGATCAAATAAATAACAAACCTCTGCATGCGTGTATACAAGATCAAATAACAAACCTCTGCATGCATGTATACAACATCTGCATGTGTATATACAAGATCAAATAACAAATAACAAACCTATGCATGCATGTATACAAGATCAAATAACAAATAACAAACCTCTGCATGCATGTATACAAGATCAAATAACAAATAACAAACCTCTGCATGCGTGTATACAAGATCAAATAACAAACCTCTGCATGCATGTATACAGATCAAATAACAAATCTCTGTATTCATGTATACATCCTCTGCATCCGTCTATACAAGATCAAATAACAAATAACAAACCTCTGCATGCGTGTATACAAGATCAAATAACAAATAACAAACCTCTGCATGCGTCATCCGACTCAAAGGTGGCAAGTCTGCAGGGTTAAGACCATGAGAAAACATCTCCCATAATGTGGTTCCATAGGCATAAACATCGGACTCTAGTGTCATCTGAGCAAGATTGTCAAAAAGTTCCACTGCTATCCATGGCAACCTTGCAAAAAGAAATTCCAAGGAATTAATTGTTTCACCTGATGCCCTGCCAGATACAGACACAGTTATTTTTACACTAATGACATTGACCCTGCCTGAGAATCAAACAAGGGAGTAAGCATGCAGGAATATGACAAAGCATTAATACTAATACATCCGAATATAATAATATCCTGTCGAGGCCTCAGGATTTATGACCATACAAAGTAGCTTTAACATCACACTTAACAAAAATTTCAAAAGACACAGACATTGTCTAACTGCCAGAGAAAAAATTTGGGTATATGAATATGAAAAATCGAAGCTTCATTCAACAGTTTAAGTATGGTAGCAAATATTTTAAATACTTATGACCATACAGAATTACTTTAATTAAAAACGTAACCAAGAAGTTCCAATTATCCCGACCTTGTCTGCAGTCACAGAAAGGATAGGATTGCATGAATATTAATAGCAGGGCTGATGCTACAGTGCAAGATTAGTTGGCGTAGAAATCTGCATCTGCTGGATGACTTGTGCTGAAATTTATCCAATACCACTGATTGCATATGTTATGAAAACAAATGTTTCAAAGTTTCACAAATTTCTGTCTCTTTATCCACATTTAATCTCACATGTGTCCAGTATCAAAATATCACTTTGCCAGGCAGTTTATATCAAAGTTGGTCTAACTGTTTAGTATTTTTCAGATGTAGAAGTGTTTCTACTATTTGTAACATCATATTTGATGGAAGAATGTCATCGTTTTGTATAAATTTGAAACACATTCAAATTAGAACAATTTCTTTCAAATTTATAAGATTTTTTTGTCTTAAGTGGTCATGTTACAAAAAGTTGCCATAGGTTTATCTATTATTAGTAACAGGTGCCTTATTTTAAAAAAAGACTACCATCATCTGTACTAACTTAAGATGGATAACAATTGGTCAAGTTCTATTTGGTGTAACAATTGATCAAATTCTATAAAGTTGTCGGTTTTTCATAAGTCATTTGAAGGATTTTTTATTTTTTGTAATATCTGTCATATGTGATGGCAAGTTGACATCATTTGTGTAAATATGAAATTCCTATTACAAAATGTTTTCTGCTAAATTGTCAATTTCTACTAAGTAATTTTTGAGAGGAAGTCCATTAAAATCTTTTAAAAGTTTGGTGTAGTTCTACTCAGAAGTTTTGAAGAAGTCAATTAAAGGTTTTGTCAAATTACAAATAGATTTTTGCCAGACATTGGGCACTACTTTCTGTTCTTGTAATGTAGCCATATTTAATAATGCAATGGTGTCACATGCATGAAAAAAGGTCTTTGTGCTACAACATTTTTAGTTAAGGGTCAAATTATGTACAATGGTATAGTAGAAAAAGAAACTTCTATTGTACATTACATTTCTCCCAGATGATGGAAGTTGTGGGTTTGAACCCTGGCCAAGCCGTACCAAAGACATAACAATGGAAGTAACAGTTGCCTTACTAGGCATTATGGGGTTAGTGTTAGGTGAGGTTGGAATGTTTTCAGCATAATGTGACTGGGTGGGGCATGAAGCTACATGCATAATGTGACTGGGAGGGACATGAAGCTACATGCATAATGTGACTGGGTGGGACATGAAGCTACATGCATAATGTGACTGGGTGGGACATGAAGCTATATGCATAATGTGACTGGGAGGGACATGAAGCTACATGCATAATGTGACTGGGTGGGCCATGAAGCTACATGCATAATGTGACTGGGTGGGCCATGAAGCTACATGCATAATGTGACTGGGTGGGCCATGAAGCTACATGCATAATGTGACTGCGAGGGACATGAAGCTACATGCATAATGTGACTGTGAGGGACATGAAGCTACATGCATAATGTGACTGGGTGGAACATGAAGCTACATGCATAATGTGACTGGGTGGGACATGAAGCTATATGCATAATGTGACTGGGAGGGACATGAAGCTATATGCATAATGTGACTGGGAGGGACATGATGCTACATGCATAATGTGACTGGGTGGGACATGAAGCTATATGCATAATGTGACTGGGAGGGACATGAAGCTACATGCATAATGTGACTGGGTGGGCCATGAAGCTACATGCATAATGTGACTGGGAGGGACATGAAGCTACATGCATAATGTGACTGCGAGGGACATGAAGCTACATGCATAATGTGACTGGGTGGGACATGAAGCTACATGCATAATGTGACTGGGTGGGACATGAAGCTATATGCATAATGTGACTGGGAGGGACATGAAGCTACATGCATAATGTGACTGGGAGGGACATGATGCTACATGCATAATGTGACTGGGTGGAACATGAAGCTACATGATTGTGGCAGGATGGAATCATTGTTGAAGGTTAAAAATCCAAATCACACACTGTGAACAGCTATATACATATAACTTACAATGGGTTGTGTATGTGAGTGATTAGTTGCAGTGGGGGGGCAGGGAAGCATATTTGACAATGACATAAACTCCCCCTGATAATTCAGGCAATAAACTTGTTTCAAAAGGTGTGTTTGATGTTTTTTTGAGCTCAGACTGGAAGTCTTCTATTTACCACAAATAAGTTGGCAAATTAACTTATTTAAGTCGTTGGGTGAGAAACTCAAAGACCTCTGTATTTATTTAGTGTTTGGCTAAGTATGCTAGAAGACAGCAAACAATTACTGGCTTTATTTTTGTTCTCTGGATGCACTGAAGACATAACACAATGAAGACTTGATGTCTTAATTTTTGATGGCTCAATTATTAGATTAACAATTATTAGCTGGCTAAAGAGCCAAGTTCAGTTTCATTTTTGTAAGTAAGAAGATATTGTTTCTCATTCAAGAAAACAGCACATCTTGCCAAATTATTAAATCAAACACTGGTTTATTTTGGCACTTAAGCAATGAAGCAATTCAAGAAATTAGTGAAATTATTGCAAAATGTTGGGAGACATGCCATGATAATGTAATATTGAAATCTATGCATTCTATATTGTTGGCTTCATTGTATTTGTAAGTACTAATAGGCTGAACATTTGCAATCATAAGATAGTTTTGATGTATTTCTGGATGAATTACCTTCTCTTGTTGACAGGGTGATCTAGAGGGAGCTGATTGTATAGATGGATCAATCCAGGGTCAGCAATTCTGACCTTCATCTCCCTGTGATTGTATAAGTGTACGAGGATGTTACTACAGTGGATGTTCCCATGGTAGAGATTGGCATCTTCCTGGAATTTGACAAAAAAATGCATCTCTGAAACCAAAATATGATCCCATCCACCAAACATTTTGCCACAGCGCACACACACACACACACACACACACACACACACACACACACACACACACACACACACAAACACACACACATCTATACCTCAAACTACATTACCTCCCATTTTTTTTAGATAAAAATATCATCATTTTTATATCTTTTCTGTGAGTGAAATGGTGCAATCAATGCTGCCAGCACCAGCATATGAAATTGCCAGCTTACCAGGCTGATGCCAACACCAGCATATGAAATTGCCAGCTTGCCAGGCTGATGCCAACACCAGCAAATGAAATTGCCAGCCTGCCAGGTTGATGCCAACACTAGCATATGAAATTGCCAGCCTGCCAGGTTGATGCCAACACCAGCATATGAAATTGCCAGCCTGCCAGGTTGATGCCAACACCAGCATATGAAATTGCCAGCCTGCCAGGTTGATGCCAGCTAATTTCACAGTAGTCTGCAGCAATAATTAAGCTGCAAGTCCATTTGTCCAGCTGGAGTTGCATGTAGCTAGAATTTAGTTTATAAATCTTATAGTATTTTATATTTTTAAAAAGCCACAATTGTCACACCTGATTAACAGCACAATGGTCTGAATTAAAGATCTAAATACTTTTTATGATTTTGGAAGGAAAAAGTTTTAAACACGATATCACATCAAGTAAGATCTTCCTGACACCAATGTGCATTCACTATAATATGTATTTTGTCCCCATGCTAGGCCTCAATTGTCAACAGAAATACATTGATCTGGTGGCCAGCACTGAATGGCATTTGTGAAAGTAATCAATAATTAAGATGAATCTTTCATAATATATGATGCCAAGGATTTAAACCTATTTTATTCATTATTATATTCAATAATTCTAGCTAAGACAGGTACCTATTTTAATTAGGTACCTACTGATGACCAAGTGGTTAATTACCGGTAAATCATATCCTTACAATTAACTATGGGGAAAGCATGTAAAATACAGTACTATACTGTACTGTGTCTGTTTGTTGGTAGGGATGATACAAGCCCCTGTGATTAAAGGCAAACACAGAATTCAGACTACTGTTAGAAAATGACACATCAGGTCTAATAAAATTGTGTCCAAAAGCATTAATTCTGAGAACAAATGTTGGAAATCATTGAAAACTTTCAAGACATTAAAACGTTTCACTGAATAACATCTGGTGTCTAACAATAGGGGCCAAAACCATCCAGAAAATATATATTGTGTCAAGACAGGAACACTTGTACTTTTTTCAATCAACCACAAACCACCTTATAAGAAAGTTGCTTGTTTCTAGAATGGTCACCATGGTGGTAGTGGTGGTGGTGTGGTTCCCTTTAAATTATTAATTCTTCACAAAGAATCTGACTGCTGTCACAGTTCCTTCATATTTGTCTCCAACTATTCAGAACAAAACATCTGCACCCCACACCTCTCCGCTTTCTTATGTACATGTCACCTTGATGCCATACGCTCAATAAAATCCATTACACTTTCACTAGTTTTATCATTTCACTCTCCCAGCACAAACTACTTTGTACACAAATGCATCTACACTAACAGTACACTTTTTCTATACTATGTACACAAATGCACTACATTAACACTACACTTTTACTACACTTACCATATTTAAAGTACAAGCATCTATGTGTCTGTTCACTCTAACAAATTCAATGGCCTTTTCTCATGTGCTTACCATAAAAAGTAGTCCTTGTGCCACCTGAATAGCAACATCCATCAGATGGTACAGAAATAGAGGGCTCTGCCTGTCACGGTTCCTTAGGAAAGAAGCTAAGCTTCCATGTTCAGCATATTCAAACAGGATCTTTGCAGGGGATGACAGAACGATTCCCCGAAAAGCAGAGAAGAATCGTGTTTCTTTCACGTATAGAAATCTGTTCAAACTCATCTGGAGGGACTGAAAAGGTCAGTAATATAATTAGATATTATTTTATTTATACTCTAAAATGTTATTATATTATTTGGATAGTGATCTAACTGGACAGATGGCTATACTTCTGAATGCTTTTTGACAAAACAGCTGATACATTTAATGGTAGTAATGCTGTTTCATTTTCTATTGCTCCCTGAGTATGAAGCATGCACTCTGGCATATAGCTGGAAACAAGCGCTCTGGCATATAGCTGGAAAAAGCACTCTGGTATAAATCTGGAAACAAGCACTCTGGCATATAACTGGAAACAAGCACTCTGGCATATAGCTGGAAACAAGCACTCTGGCATATAGCTGGACACAAGCACTCTGGCATATAGCTGGAAACAAGCACTCTGGCATATAGCTGGACACAAGCACTCTGGCATATAGCTGGACACAAGCACTCTGGCATATAGCTGGAAACAAGCACTCTGGCATATAGCTGGAAACAAGCAATCATGAATATTGCTGAAATTTGTTTTATTAGCAAGAACAGTAGTCAAAGCAAGATTCATAAGCCTGATAGAAATATATTTTTGTTTATTTGACACCATATGACCACAAGTCTATTAAATGTTTTTTTTTGTTGTAAATTTAACCCAATTGGTTCTAATGGTTGTACATACAGAGTAGTAATCTTATACAAATGGCTATATTCTGGTTTCCTTCCTGATGTCAAAGATGTGAAGTGCAACAATGTACATTATGATATTTTTCTATGCTTTTAAGCATATTTTACACATACAATGAAAACAGGACAACAAAGACTTGGGGTTACAACCCATAATTCCATTGGAGAAGGGAAAATAACAAGAATTATGTAAATGACACCTGATGTGTCTGTCTCATGAACCTTATTCTTCTAATGACACTGACTTCTGAGCCGAGGATTTGACTACTGTGTGATATGTGTGGATCTAGGGAAAGTTTTATGTAAAAAAAAATCTGCAGAGGGTAAATTGTTGTTGTTGTTGGGCTTAACACCATTTTTCAGCACACGATAGGCTATTCATGACGGCCGGTATTAATGGTGGAGGAAGAAAACGGGAAATCACCGGAAAGAACCACCGACCTACGAGAAGCTACTGGCAAACGAGAAGCTACTGGCAAGCTTTCTCACATATCCACATTCACCGCTGCAGAGGGTAAAAAGATCGATTGATAAGGAAACAGGTCACAAACTCTCATTAACCATTGTTACACAGACCTTGAGAGCAGGTGGAAGAACTGAATGCAACAAACAGTGCCAAGTCAAGATACAAAACTAAAGTTTCATTAAAATAAGTTCAGTGGTATATTAGTAAGAGCCATTCAGGGCTGATCAATATTTTCCCATCTGTGACCTTGACCTGATGGCAGCAGCCAGGTGACACACTATCTAGCCATGATAATAGTCAACTGGCTAAAGTTTCATTCAGAAATATTTTTAGTCAACTGGCTAAAGTTTCATTCAAAAATATTTTCAGTGTTTGCTAAGTTATTCACCAAACAATGGCATAAATCTGAGCTGAATTTTCCCTTGATATAATATTGACCTTGTAGCAGGTGATGCCATTACAGTATGCAACACATCATCAGTATATAATTGAGTAAAGTTTCATTAAACTGTATTCACATTGCTTTGACCTTCACCTGTAGACATTTGGAGCAGCGTGGCTTTGGTAAATAAAACCATGTTGTCTACTAACATACTTGTGTTTCATAACATTTTCAGTGGGATTTTTTAAAGTTTTACTCTGGATGATGGTACAATTCTGAGTTCCATTTCCCCTTGCTGTGACCTTGAATTTGTTGTAAGTGGCATGGCTACAGTAGGCAATGCATTATCTAGACATAAAATATAATTGTTTCATCAAAAATCTTTAGTCTCAAAAAATATACTCAGGACAAAGATTCCTCTAACAGAATTACATTTTTTCCTTGAAGTGACTTTAGGACAGGGATATGGCTGTGGTGTGGGTTATACCATTCAGTCATGATATATACTTGGGCGAAGTTTCATTTGAATACTGATTCAAAATTTATGCTCCTGATATAGATAAAAAGTCACAGAATTATATTTTTCATAGCATGCCATACAACACACAAAATTAACAAGCAACTTCATAATGACATGACAAAAGTATACAATAATGATATCTCACAATTACCTTCAAAACAGAAATGCAAACTTTCTCGACAGATGAGGAATATAACCAAGTTGTATTGGCATCTCTAATAAAGTGACAGAAAAAAGTGCATTTTGAACTGGAGATGCTGAATATTTAAAAGCCTGATTAGATGATAATATTAAGTGAAAGGATAACATATGTACACAAATCTTTCAATTGTGAGCATATTTTAAATCATTACAGTTGTCTCTCTTTATCTCTTAGTTATTTCCCTTTTCTACCTATCCATTTATCTGTCTGCATACATATCTGCTTTTGGTCTTCTACTTTTGGCTGCATTCAAACTCTATCTACTTATCTATCTACATTTATTATTTACATAGAAACTTATGAAATATAGAAACTCTTTTTATAATTTTAATTATCAGGGTATGGTTTTAAGGTGTCAATAAATATAAAAAGTAGAGGTGAGCAGTGTTACATGTATATCTGTTTACCATGGTATTTATATCTACTGTACAGGTGGATAATTTCCATCAGCAAGTAATGTATGGAAACTACTGAGTAATCTGGTTATGAATTTAATGATAATAAAATCATGTTTTAATTTTTCATGACAAAATAATTTAAAAGCTTATCAATTTTTTCTAACACTAATTAAAAAATTACAAATATTTCTAAACCTTTAATCATGTCTCACATTTGACAAATATGCCAAAATAGTGGTGGGATGGAGTTTTGCAAAAGATATTGGGACAAATACAAGATTTTGTCTGAAAAAAGAGAAGTAAATGTCATAATGGCATGTTAAGTACATGTATTCCTTTAAAAAAAAACATGAACTATCCTTGATTTTCAGGAGCAGTTTTATTTTCTGTTTGAATTTTATGTAATTATGTGTTTGGACACTTTATTTGTTGGGACACCATAAATTTTGAAAGAAATTTTTTTGTGCATTGTATGTTCTGGGACAAATCATTTTCTTGAGTCATAAAATGTAGGACACCTATTAACCCTTTACCTAATATAAGCGCCTTTTAGCAATTTACCCGATGTCATGCTAAGCGCCTTTTGGCAACTCTGAATACAACTGCTATTTTGAGCGGGTTTTCGTAGCGCCACCTTCAGGGAAAACCCCATTAGATACTACATTCATTGGTGATAATGACCATTACATCAGATCATGTGGTCACTGTTGATGCTCTGGTTGCAATCTGCTGTTTAAAGTATGTTGTAACTGGGTCGTATTCTCCATTCCACATAATGGCGGCCTCTGATATCGTTCAGTACTTGAATCAGTAAAATCACAACTATGAAAGCTTCAATAACTTGGGGGAAAGGCTCTGAGACTCAGGTAGAAAGCCCTTAGTTTTTATAAATTATAAATTTAAATTATTTTGTGATGTAGACACAAAGAACTTGTAAATTTTGAGTATGGAAATTTGCCGCTGCCGTTAATCATGTGGCTTCACTGATTTGATACTGAACGAGTTTTCTCAAGATTTTAAAGTACATATAAAATTCTTTTGATGAAAATAATTATACAGCTATAACAATCTTATTTTACTCTTAAATCTTTCCATACATAATGTATGTGTACCAAAAACGTAAAATGGTTAAAATTGCTGTTAAACGTAACATACACTTCACTGCTTAACAGGCCTATGCGTAGCGGACTGCACTTTGTTACTTTGCTACATGCGTATCGAAGGGCTAAAAAGCAATATACTCTATGAGGGAAGGGTTACATCTTTCGATGTACTTGTACTGTTTTGTACTTAAGATAAAAATTTTCAATCCACTGAAGCATCATCTCAGTGACACAACCCTTCTCCTGAACATGTAGGATCCATTCTTTCGATGCATAAATATTTATTTTAGCTTTCTCACACAATGAAAAATTATTGTTACAGGCAACACACCACCACCTAAAACAAAAACTGCAAGGAATAAAGTCAGATTTTTCAAATCTGCACCAGTCATGCTAATTCTCACACTTTTCACCCCTATCTTATCATTAGTCCACCCAGGAATGAGATCAATGTACACTACAATTTCATCAATGTTATTATCAGCAAAATCATCTGCTTCATTTCTGGCTTTCACGAATTCATCAAATCATTTTATTTTCTACAAATATTCTGGGCAATGCTGGCTCATTGATGTGCATGCATGAAGTACTATACTTTTTCACTATAAAAATTGTTCCATTGTTTCATTTTTTTTACAAAATTCCCGTTAATACTGGTGAAAAGGAATCAAAGTTAGCTTCCATATCTTAGACATCTTAGTTCACTAAAAAAAAACCCACAAAATGGCTCCAAAGTTGGTTTCCATGTTTGGCTTGCTTTGAATAAAACCTTTGTCAGTGATGTCCTGCTGGTAATTTCAAATAATGTGCTTATACACCACCCTGGCTTCTATGTGCTTGGCATCTGTGGTTATAATTAATATAAACAGGAAACGATGTCTGTTTGTAAATAATATACACAGCAGTATCTTACTTTAATGATACTTTTGTAACCCTGCTAGCGAAAAGATTGTCGTCTGCACTGAAGTGAATATGTTTTCGAATAACGATATTTATTTGAAAGATACTGTCCTATAGGTGACCTGGATATTATTCAATTCTGGCTATTTTGCACATAACACCATGTCTTCAAGATAATAATACAAGTTTAGATACTTTCTTTTTTTATCTGATAATTGTTTTATCTATTTTATTGGTGGGGGGGGCACAAATTCAATACAATTTTTTTTCATTTCTAAAGTTGTGTTTCACCTAGGTGAAAAAAGTTTCACCGTAAGTTTTGGGAAAGGAAATTTTTTTTATTTTTTATGTTCCTATATATATATATATATATATATATATATATATATATAAATACAGTAACTTTTTCTGGCTATAATCAACAAGTTTTGTAATGTCTTCATCACAATGTTTATGTACATGGTGTCAGTCTAACCATCCTACATTACATACACTTTTTGGACCACATTTTACATAACAGTTAGTATACACAGAGCAAATTCATCTACTGTATGAGGCATTGACAGATCAATGGTTGTTTTAGGGACAGGGGAGAGGATGTGATTTTTTTTTTCAAGACAAGAATTTTGAAATAATATCACAGATATAATATTATTTTGCTTAAAATTAGAACAAAATATTTTCCAAGCTATTTGCGAGCTGGAAATGTGAAAATAAAAATAAAAGATCATGGGCTACTGCCTCAGAATATTTAAATTGTTGGTCTCTAATATATTTTTGGTATACCATGGTATATATTTTCTCTTATCATTTTACTCATGTTGGGATATTATATTTGGGGCAAGGTAAAATTTCCCAAGGGCAAGTTCAATTTTCCAGTCAGCTTGCCCTGGACGAGCTGTATTTTAAAAAAATCTGAAAAGTCTCTGGATAAATGCTTGTTACCCTAGAGCCAGAATTTTATTGAATTAGGCAAGTGATTGGAAAATTCATTCAACCAATGGAAATTTCACTTGCCATTTGAGCTGGGTGAATAAATTTTCTACCAATGGAGAGAGAGGATTTACCTCCCAACATCTGTATAGGTATTTCTCTCCAACTTCTTGAGTTCGCAGATGCTTGACTGCTACGAATTCATCACCTTTAAGAACAGCTTTCAACACTTTGGTAAAGTGACCATGACCTGAAATGTGATAAATTTAACAAAATTAAATTATCCAAATGATATAATTATCCAAGCGTTAGAAACATCATAAACAAGAGACTTCCAGGAATACAAAAGGTATGTACAGAAATGTTTTTATTTAATCTCTACTGTGCAAATTTTACATTTTCCTTCTTTTTTTCTTCTTTTGGCTTGCAAGCGAGCTTCAATGGTTAAATTATTTTGTGATAAGAGCTTTTACATTCAGATGGGATTTGGGCAAAAAATGATGAAACTGAATAAAACAGAAGTTCTTCTGTGGATGGGGTAAAGCTAATTTTGATTATGTGATACCTGGTACTACTGCATTGCTTTCCTTTTCCAGGATTCAAAGTCTCCTTTTTAAGCTAAATTATTCTCTCCTTCAATTAGTATTAGAAAGTTTAAGAACTTAAATGAACAAAGTCCCAGTCCAACTCCCACATCACAGTCCACTTATAGAGTACTGTCCTCTTTTTAAAAATTAGACCCTGAATCAGAGCAGGATTGGAGGCAGTAACCTCCACAATAGTAGCAGATATCACATAAGTACAATTAGTCGACTACTTCGATACATTTTAATAGCAGTAATATTTTACCCATCACTACTGTATTTCTAAAATTAATAAAGCCGAAATGATGCACTCCACAAATCTGGTATAAAATTACTGCATTAAAAGTTGGTATAAGGATGGGACACTAGTGCTACTACTATAAGGCCCAATGAAAGATTTTCCTTGTTTTCATCAAAAGGAGAAACTAGTGTGAGAATGGCTTAAACTGCTTCTCATAACATCATGCAAAGATTAGTGATACAAACTGCTTTTCATAACATCATGCAAAGATTAGTGATGCAAACTGCTTCTCATAACATCATGCAAAGATTAGTGATGCAAACTGCTTCTCATAACATCATGCAAAGATTAGTGATACAAACTGCTTCTCATAACATCATGCAAAGATTAGTGATACAAACTGCTTCTCATAACATTATGCAAAGATTAGTGATGCAAACTGTTTCTCATAACATCATGCAAAAATTAGTGATACAAACAGGCTCAAAATGTAGCACTAGCCTTAATTTTGTGGCCTTTAGTTCTCATCACAAGAAAGGTCCCACTTATTTAGGGACTGTAATAGTAAGGACAATCCACCTGGAGATGGTGTACACCACCGTATCAGAGTAATCATTAGTAAATGCAGTGAGTTGTTTCCCTTTAGAAGAAGCCACATAAATCCTTTAGGTCCAAACTGTGCAAAGGAGTCTATCATGGTGATCTTCAGAACAACTGAAACTGGGAATCTCAATAGGAAGTGGAGCTATTGAAGGTAGCTGAATTTATTCTGAAACCCAGAATGGCAAAGAAGAGAACCCCACATGCACCCTTTTTGTCCACAAATACTGCCACATTTTCAAGCTGGTTATGAAGGATTGTGTTTTCCTGGGACCAACTACCCAAAGAACAAAACCCTCTGGCTCTCCAGGTAAGTGCTACAAGGGGTGTGAACTGGGACTTCAGTCAGAAACTGGTGTAAATTTAGCCACCAACTCAGCTGGTGGTGAGAATCAGATCCCAGGGACCCAGTGTTAAAAAAAGCACTTTGTGTAGTCTCCAGTTTGCGAGAAGCAGGAACTGGAGAGGGAATATGTAAAGTCTTACTAGGGGAAATCAAGGGCTTACACTTTGGGAAACTGAGAATTTAAGAGTACCAACTTGCTCAAAATTCTTTAGTCCAAAATTTTCTTGAGAGAAGACCAAGTTTGATTCTGTGGAAATCTAGATAGTAGTGCTTTCCTCATTAAAAGAAACTCGTAGAAAAGGGCCAGACAGCTGTTTTATAAAGGAAGATATGTACGCTAGGACATGGTTTGTGTGGAAAGAAATGGTACTAAGGTACACAATTTTAGTTTCCATTTCATATTCTATTTCATTTGTCTGGTTTTTGCAAATGCATTGATATGCTTATGATTCACACATGTATCGTGTATTCATTTTGTAGGACTTTATTGATATGTTAGTGTTATGCAATTTAATTCTTTGATTCAACAATTATTAGTTCATTGAGAGAATTGATGGATTTCATGTAAGTAAGCACCAAGATCTTAGGCCACAGAAGCAATAGAGGAGAGAAGACAATGAGATCCTGGTCAGAGATACAAGATATTGATAATCCTGTCTGGATGAAAATGATCAGTCTTAAGGCTGGTGTGGAAATTCATTCCCACATATACAGTGTTCTGATAAGGAATGAGATCTGACTTCTCTAGGTTTGGGATAAGACCAAGACAGGTCTTTGTGGGTGAACAGAAATGACACGTCCTTCTGAAGGGATCCTCTAAGGATACTGTACATCAACCAGTTACAGAAGTACAGAAATACTGGATAATATTCCATGGAACCTTTGGCAGACTGCGATTACCCCAACACCTCAGTAAAGATTCTAGGGGCTGAGGAAAGGCATGCATTTTCTGCATTGAAAAATGATGCATAAGTGAAGAAAAATATACTGAAGACTGACAGAGACTGTACTGGTGCAAAGCTTTATAACATTCCTGCCTGAGCTATAGTCTTCATCTTTAAGCATTCTTCCCAAAGGAAAATTGTGTAAGGTGAAATGGTTGACTAAGAGCCAAAACATTATTCAGTTTTAAAACTAGTAAAATAAGGGAATAAAAAGCCAGCCTATAATAATATGTTACACTCTTGACTGCTGCACTCTTCTATAAATGGGCGTGTACCTTTTCACTGACACATGCCAGTTCGGACAACTGGTAAATAAAGATAGGGGTCCATGACAGCTATGATGTTCCTGGATATGGCACTGGTACATGGTCCTTTAGAGTGGAAAGGACCTATATATATCATCTCATGAATCAGGTGAATGTGATGGTGGGGGACTAAGACAAGATCAATTCAAAATGGTGAAATGAAAAACAAGCTTTAAAACTAAAACTTAATGCAACATTTTGATAAGCAATACTGCACACATGTAATGAACACATTGTCCAAGGACAAATAGGATCATATCCAGTATGTGGGTCTTGAGTCAGACTGGGATCTTTTTCTTGTTGATTTTAAAACCTTCAAATACCAATAGAAGCTGGGAAAATTTTTGATTGAATGGGGTATGATGAGTGAAGGAAAAGAGTGAAGTAACAGGTAAAGTATCACTGCTATTAGAAGAAAGGAAACTACCAAAAAAGTGATATCCTTGTCATGAATGATTTTGCTGAAGATCAGAAAAGGATGCTGAGAAAAGTATATAAATCTGATTTCAAACTAACTTGATCTTTGTGTAAATGAATTTAACTAATCTTGGACTTAATGTGGATGCAATTGATCTTCACACTGATATACAAGGACATTGCTACTTCTTTGGTGAGAGAATGTTTGTATATGTATATATGTACACACATACACACACATATCATATATATATATATATATATATATATATATATATATATATATATATATATATATATATATATATATATATATATATATATCTATATCTACCTACTAATATGATTGACCATTATGTAGAGAGAGAGAGAGAGAGAGAGAGAGAGAGAGAGAGAGAGAGAGAGAGAGAGAGATGTGTAAATTGTAATTAAGATAACTTACCAACATCCAGTACATCTTTCACACTGTCAGTGCTATAAACTTTTGGATGGCTTTCCTCCTCCTCTTCTTCATCCTCCTCGAGTTCAAACATTCTATACTGTACTAGATCTTGAAGGCGGTCACAGATTTCTATAAATGGAAACCAGCTCTTGTAATAAAATGTCTCTTCTATAAAACCTAACAAATTATTACATGTCAACTTGCAAATCCAGATCCCATAAACATGAAAAAGGATGTTATCCATGTCTTTTGACTTCTTTAAGCAACATAAAAAATGACAACTGCTTTTGGAAAATGATGTTAAACATCGAGAGTGACTTTCCCTTGGTCTGAGTGGTTGGCACCAAATCTGGTCATTCTTCAGTTACTACTTGAACTTAAGTGCATGCTCTTTCTTCCAGAGATGTAACTGTGTGATGGGCTTAAGACACAGTGCTAGTATTATTATTATCAAAATATCTGTTTTTTCTTCATATATATTACAAGATCTTTATACATTAGGAGAATAAGTAAGAAGTACATGGAGTTACATTTGTTTATACTGGAATTGGTTTTGGCTCTGTTCTACAATATACAGTAAACAGAGACACTTTTGAGATATGGGCACAGATCTATGGTGAAGCAAAGTCAAATAATTTACTCTCTCAAATCCAGCATAAGTAGAGTAACCCATGCTAAAGGACCTGGGATAGTAGCCAGTTGTGCCACTGATATAGGCCCAACTAGGTCTAATTGGTTCTTTGGAGAATACAGGTCTTTCAGATAAAACCTAGAGAATGTTTTATCAGACTTAAGCCCAGAGAGATGCTGGAATTATAAGCATGACTATTGATGAAGATTGAGGGGAACTGATGTAGGGGGCAATAACTGGAAGCATCCTTCAATGGATGGACAGAATATGAAGTCTTTCCTGGATGTGGTTACATCATATCAAGACTAAGGCACTTGCCTCCTGCAATGGTGGTGAAGACTGAACAGGAGAAGCAGGCTGTTAGGAACATCTTGGAATTGGGACTGGTGTGTCAGTAAAATTGATCATTTGGTCTACATCTTGAATTTGGGACTGGTGTGTCAGCAAAATTGATCATTTGTTCTACATCTTGAATTTGGGACTGGTGTGCCAGCAAAATTGATCATTTGTTCTACATCTTGGATTTGGGACTGGTGTGTCAGCAAAATTGATCATTTGGTCTACATCTTGGATTTGGGACTGGTGTGTTAGCAAAATTGATCATTTGGTCTACATCTTGGATTTGGGACTTGTGTGTCAGTAAGATTGATCATTTTGTCTACATCTTGGATTTGGGACTGGTGTGTCAGTAAAACTGATCAACCTAGCAAGAGCTGATGCTGGGTTAAATGTTGAGACAGTGCCTGGACTAGAGTTGACAGGATACAAAACTGATTGATGAAAACATCCAGAGGCCCTGTTTTACCTATCAAGGGACAAAAGTCTCATCTCTTCTGCATGATATAGTTAATATTTTAAAAGCACAATTAAAATGAACAAAAAGACTGCCTAGTGTTTTTTTTCAAAAGGGGCTATTTCAACTGTTTTCTTCATTTCTTGAGCTAGCAAAGCTGCAATTGATGACATTGCACCACTTATATATTCTTTAAATGTCTACATGAAGAATGCATAGCCAGATTATTCTGAGTGACTTTTTAAAGATTTCTGTTTTAGTAATAGTGATCTCATTGAATGACATCTCAGCATTATTTGCATGGCCTTCCATGAGATTTAAAGTGTTAGTAATAGTGATCTCATTGAATGGCATCTCAGCATTATTTGCATGGCCTTCCATGAGATTTAAAGTTTTAGTAATAGTGATCTGATTGAAAGACATCTCAGCATTATTTGCATGGCCTTCCATGAGATTTAAAGTTTTAGTAATAGTGATCTGATTGAAAGACATCTCAGCATTATTTACATGGCCTTCCATGAGATTTAAAGTTTTAGTAATAGTAATCTCATTGAATGGCATCTCAGCATTATTTGCATGGCCTTCCATGAGATTTAAAGTTTTAGTAGTAGTGATCTGATTGAATGACATCTCAGCATTATTTGCATGGCCTTCCATGAGATTTAAAGTTTTAGTAGTAGTGATCTGATTGAATGACATCTCAGCATTATTTGCATGGCCTTCCATGAGATTTAAAGTTTTAGTAGTAGTGATCTGATTGAATGACATCTCAGCATTATTTGCATGGCCTTCCATGAGATTTAAAGTTTTAGTAATAGTTATCTGATTGAATGGCATCTCAGCATTATTTGCATGGCCTTCCATGAGATTTAAAGTTTTAGTAATAGTGATCTGATTGAATGACATCTCAGCATTATTTGCATGGCCTTCCATGAGATTTAAAGTTTTAGTAGTAGTGATCTGATTGAATGGCATCTCAGCATTATTTGCAGTGCCTTCCATGAGATTTAAAGTTTTAGTAGTAGTGATCTGATTGAATGGCATCTCAGCATTATTTGCATGGCCTTCCATGAGATTTAAAGTTTTAGTAGTAGTGATCTGATTGAATGGCATCTCAGCATTATTTGCAGTGCCTTCCATGAGATTTAAAGTTTTAGTAGTAGTGATCTGATTGAATGACATCTCAGCATTATTTGCATGGCCTTCCATGAGATTTAAAGTTTTAGTAGTAGTGATCTGATTGAAAGACATCTCAGCATTATTTGCATGGCCTTCCATGAGATTTAAAGTTTTAGTAGTAGTGATCTGATTGAATGACATCTCAGCATTATTTGCATGGCCTTCCATGAGATTTAAAGTTTTAGTAGTAGTGATCTGATTGAATGACATCTCAGCATTATTTGCATGGCCTTCCATGAGATTTAAAGTTTTAGTAGTAGTGATCTGATTGAATGACATCTCAGCATTATTTGCATGGCCTTCCATGAGATTTAAAGTTTTAGTAGTAGTGATCTGATTGAATGACATCTCAGCATTATTTGCATGGCCTTCCATGAGATTTAAAGTTTTAGTAATAGTGATCTGATTGAAAGACATCTCAGCATTATTTGCATGGCCTTCCATGAGATTTAAAGTGTTAGTAATAGTTATCTGATTGAATGGCATCTCAGCATTATTTGCATGGCCTTCCATGAGATTTAAAGTGTTAGTAATAGTTATCTGATTGAATGGCATCTCAGCATTATTTGCATGGCCTTCCATGAGATTTAAAGTTGGATGGTGAGTTGCCAAAGCAGGTGGAGGGATTGTGAGACATTCTCCAATAGGGAGACAGATTAAAAAAAAAACCTAGGCCTAAAGTATAAGTAGTCACGTAAATTTAGCAAAATTGCATTATTATAAACTTATCAAATAGAAAATAACAATAATCAAAGGTTAGTAAAACATTTCTTTAAAATTTTGCAAACTTGAAGACCCAGAAATATTAGTCACACATATAATGGGTTGCGTCCACCAAACCATGTACTATTTATTGTCCTGTATAATTACACAAAGACACAAGGAAAAAAATAACAGCCAGCAGATATTAAAACATCCTAAACCTTTTTATTACACAGATACAGCCCGTAATAGGGGTACATACTTTGAAACTACAAGTCTTAATGTCTATGTACTGAATTGTGTCTACAACATTATATGCAGAATCAATTAGTTCACATGGAGACCTCTTATTGTGGCACTCAAATAGTTCTTTAAACATCATGACTGCAGCACATGAAACTACCTTAGTCATGAAAATATGCACAGATATTGCCATTGGACTACAAGCACTTGCACACTGTTACCTTAGTCATGAAAATATGCACAGATATTGCCATTGGACTACAAGATTTGTTTATGTCCATGGAGTTCGCAAATTGTAAAGTGTTTAACCAAATGACAGTGAAAATTTTGTCCAGGACACAGAAGTTTCATCTGAATCAGACGTAGCATATTAAATTAAATCAAAGCATTGGCTGTAGCAACTTTAATGTTAGAAATGATGTTTCAGAAGTTCTTTCACTGTAGATTTATGTATGCTTCATTAAATTTGTAAAAATGGCGATTACATGGCTGGCTGAGTTTCTTGACTAACATACTTTATTACTATTTTTTCATTAGCAAGTAGCATTAAACCAAGGATTTAAAAATAGCTTGTGTACTTGTGTTTAATGCAGTAAAATTGTCCATGTACAGCAAGTTTTATGCTGCTTTAAATATATCTTTTGGACTATCATTTTTGGTAACACTAAAAACTAAGGACACGGACATTCTTTATCTCTGTTATGTCGTGTTATAATAAAACCATCTGACAAAAATGCATTTTCTCTCTCCACCCATTCATTTACTTTCTTCTATTTAGATTATTATACTGTTATGGATTTTCTAACATCACATAATGTTTTTTGTTTTAATTTATTTGACTATAAATCATTCACCATCTTAGTTGGGATTTGGTGGTAACAAATGTAGCATTTTAAAAAAATTTGGTTAATTAACATTTGTTTTTTCAATTGGATATCAGACCATTGAATACAGGCATATAGGTTAGATCAGATTAAATAATAAAATATTTTCTGAATTTTAAAGTAAAAAAAATAATTTTGTGTATCTTTCACATAAACTAATGTTTGTTATATGTCAGGTTACTCCTATATCAAGAAAAACAAATAGCTTCAGTTAAAAATGCTGTGAAATGAAATATTCTGTATTATTTTGCTTGTTTGTGCCTATATCAATTTGCAGTTTATGTGAAAGGTGGTCACCAATTTATATGTGCAACTTTTTCAATGTATTGTTTCCCTCATCATGAAAAGTCAAAATATGAATATCTAAGGTCGGTTTTTTAAATATTCATTAAGTAGCTATAAACTCAAAGGTCAACCTGTGCTAAAGAAAAGCTATTGACACTTATTCAATTTCTGGCATGCATGTAACAATTTTGGGACCCATGAGCACTAATGGCAGCTAAATTTGATAGCAGATTATTACCTTCGTGCATAAATTCTTTTAGTCAAAATTTATTGAATTCCAATCATGAATATTGAGAAAAAAAAATATAGATAGCATTTTTGTGATTGTTTTTAGAATAATATTTTTACTTGATTATGTGTGTGTATATGTGTGTGCATGTGTGTGGGTGTGGGTGTGTTTGGATTCTGGATATAGCTTTCACAATTTTTCAGTCAAATCACAACAATGTGTGCAGTGTGGCAGTTAATAGTGAAGTCTACCAATGAAACATTATACTACAGAGATGAAGCATCATATCCAACCCCATCACATTATCCTGACACCGGGCCTAGTGCTAACCTCTTAACCTCTCCCAAAATCGATTTCCTACTCACATTTCAGGCAAAAATGACAAAAATCTCCAGGGGTTAATGGGTTAATGATGAACAAGCAAGTACAGTATTGAAAGACATTCAGTGGTCCCCCTCTTATATGGCCACACCTTCTGCACTGGGAAAGTGGCCTCATAAGATGGGTGGCCTTTCCAGAGGAGGACTAAATTTTTTTGTGAGAAGTATATGTAATATACATAGTAAGAAAGCTACATACTTCAAAGAATTTAATATCTTCATTTAATATCTTCATTTACAAGTAACATTACTTATTAAAAGATTCTCCTTGTTATAATATATTTCAACTGAATATACATTAATAGTTCTTATTCTTCGTGTAAGCGTTATATGCAAGCGGGTAATGTTGTCATGCACATTGCAAAATGATTTAATTTTGCAGATAAAACTTTTGTAGAGTGGACAAATTGCCTTATTCATAAAGGCAGCAATAAATATGTTGTCACATGATGTTTTGGTCTTTGTCTGGTATCCTGTTTTGTTCAAGATTAATTTTTGTGTCTGTGTTATTGCACAAAATATTTTGTTAGCCCATGCTGACCCTGTTATGATCTTGACAATTATGTTTAGTTGTAATCATCAAAGACAAGACCTCAACAGATGTGTGAAGCCCAAAACTCTATCATAACATTGTTGCACACATTTCCTGTAAATGTCGGCTTTCATAGTCAATGATATAATATTAATTTTAGTTACATGTACTTTAGTCAACACTTCTTTCAGTTATGGAAACTTGACATTGGGAGACATGAATGGACAATACTGACGATCTTACCTTATATCACGATATGAATTAATTATTGGTTCTGGATACATTTAAAAATAAAAAAAGGTCATTTGTGAGGAAGACATTTTACATTTTTGCACTAATATACTAGCTGCTGGTCGCATTAGAGAGGTGGCAATTCATGAAGGGTACTTTTCAACTCAAACTAGTTGGTGCCAAGGGATTCGGGCTGTAAGAAGAGGGTGACCACTGGTCAAGGACATTCAAGAGGGAGACTACTGTATCAGAATGCTATCAATTACAGCTGAGTGATTTACTAGAAGTTGCCAGAAGAACCATAAGTAATGGCTGCCAACTTGATGGGAGCAAAGTTGAAAGACATTGATGCTTTATATTAAACTACTTTCAACAGTTTTTGCTGAAAAAATTATTAAAGGTGTCTCCTTTTTCTAGTGCAGGAACCAAACTCTGGTGGCAAAATAGCATCATTTGTTAAAAACCTGAAAGACTTTTTTCATGCAGAAGTTTTTGTTCAGTAATTTGCCCATATCTGAAATAAAACTGGGCATTAATTTCTATTACTTTTTTAAGGCCTTCAAGACAGAATATTTTCTGTCAAATTTGGCACATTAATTTTGGAGGTAAAGTTGTATTCAGTTTTTTTCCTGTTTCTAAAGCAATAATGGATGACAAATCAACATCACTTGTACAGATCTGAATGGCTTTCACGCTGAAATGCAGGCAATATTAATACTAACTCTAATGTATTGAAATGGTGCAAATATTAACACTATCTGTAACATCTTGAAATGGTGGCAATATTAACACTAACATCTTGAAATGGTGGCAATATTAACAATATCTATTACATCTTGAAATGGTGGGAATATTAACACTAACATCTTGAAATGGTGGCAATATTAACAATATCTATTACATCTTGAAATGGTGGCAATATTAACACTAACATCTTGAAATGGTGGGAATATTAACACTAACATCTTGAAATGGTGGGAATATTAACAATATCTATTACATCTTGAAATGGTGGGAATATTAACAATATCTATTACATCTTGAAATGGTGGGAATATTAACAATATCTATTAGGAGGCAGGGTACAGTTTCGTATTTTGGCCCCTGGCAAATTTCTTAACTTAAGGCTATGGTGTGACTTTTTCAGCAATTATTGTCGACTAATTAAATATATGGATATATTTGTGAGCTAGGTGTTTCGGGCTTGTGTTGTTCTTGAAATTGATGTCAGGCATGTACACCTTCCATAGTTACTCTGCAATATGTTGATAGTGAAATACCAATAGTTGTCTACGAAGAAGAGCTAGCCTCTCGTAACAGTAAACATGTGGGTTTGGGACAAGGAGCATATCTCAAAAACAGCTTGGATGACAACTATTTTCAACTGCATCAGCCTGTTTAGTACACACTGTTTGGCAGAATTGTAATCTAGGAAAAGGGCTTGTGTTTGCACTGTAAGTACCACATGGTGTCAAAAATGACCTTCGGACATGAAAATTGCAGGTATAAATTTGGGGTTCGGGTGCATAAACTTCTTCTGCTATGAACTGCCACTGACTTCTCTGGTCAAGTGGATAATATTTTTATGCTTTGTTTTAATATAGGTATCTCAAAATATGGACATTCTTGACCTCACTTGTGTATTTGATTTTTTATGATTTTTTTGTACTAGGTCACTGATTGCGGCATTAAATTTGTACATAAATACTGGCCCCTGCCCCCTTACATCTTGAAATGGTGGGAATATTAACAATATCTATTACATCTTGAAATGGTGCAAATATTAACACTAACATCTTGAAATGGTGGGAATATTAACAATATCTATTACATCTTGGAATGGTGCAAATATTAACACTAACATCTTGAAATGGTGGCAATATTAACAATATCTATTACATCTTGAAAAGCTTTTATACCAGGATGAACCTGCTCAAAAATTTGCTGTAACTGATTCTGTGGTTTTTGAAAACTTGAAAATAGCAATGTTGAAATATCAAGTAAGGCTGAATGCATGGTGAACACAAGTTCAATCTATAAGCTTACTCAACCCCATGGCCAGGTGAAACAAAAACATATCACTGTAATATATTATGGTCATTATTACCTCCAGATTTGGGAGGCACCCGGATAACGCTGTGTTTGCTGAGCTTCTGCTGAATCGCAACAACAATTAACTCTTTCAGGCTTGTATACTCTCTGTCCAACCCAGAAATCTAGAAGCAAGCAAGATGCCTATTTTAAATCATAAATTGAGAAAGAATTTTGATTATTTATGCTTCAACTACATTTATCCATTCTATTAAGCTACATCAGACATACAAATGAATCAGAATCTTTTTTTGTTGCTGTTTTGTAAACAGTTTTGTTTTTATAAAATTATCTTCAAATAATGATCATACAAGGTTTTCTGTGTGCAAACATTTGCTGAAGAAGCTGGAAAATATTCCCAATTCAATGGTGAACTCTTTCTTCATAAGGCTTAATAATTACAGTGGTCTTAAATCAGGGTCCAAACTTTTTGGTTGCTGACTCATCATATATTACAAGCGTGAGTCTGTCAGGCCTTTAATATTGTATAGAGGTCCTTATAGATTTAATAAAATGTGTGGCTTAATGCTTAAAACATATTACAATTTAATAAAATATGTCTGGCTTAATGCTTAAAACATATTACAATTTAATAAAATATGTCTGGCTTAATGCTTAAAACATATTACAATTTAATAAAATATGTCTGGCTTAATGCTTAAAACATTACAATTTAATCAAATATGTGTGGTTTAATGCTTAAAACATATTACAATTTAATAAAATATGTCTGGCTTAATGCTTAAAACATATTACAATTTAATAAAATATGTGTAGCTTAATCCTTAAAACATATTACAATTTAATAAAATATGTGTGGCTTATTGCTTAAAACATATTACAATTTAATAAAATATGTGTGGCTTAATGCTTAAAACATATTACAATTTAATAAAATATGTGTAGCTTAATCCTTAAAACATATTACAATTTAATAAAATATGTGTAGCTTAAACCTTAAAACATATTACAATTTAATAAAATATGTGTGGCTTATTGCTTAAAACAGATTACAATTTAATAAAATATGTGTGGCTTAATGCTTAAAACATTACAATTTAATAAAATATGTGTAGCTTAATCCTTAAAACATATTACAATTTAATAAAATATGTGTAGCTTATTGCTTAAAGCATTACAATTTAATAAAATATGTGTGGCTTATTCCTTAATACATATTACAATTTAATAAAATATGTGTGGCTTAATGGTTAAAACATATTACAATTTAATACAATATGTGTGGCTTAATGCTTAAAACATATTACAATTTAATAAAGTATGTGTGGTTTCATCCTTAAAACATATTACAAAGTCATAAAAATTCAATGACACAAGAACAAGTTGATTATTCACTAGTCAGACAATGGTATGAAAACCATACATTGTTAGCAGATTGACAAAAGGACACCTGTATATTTATGCAACATATCCTGCAAAATTGTACATTTGCCTAAATTATACAGTCTCATTACAAAGAACATTTTTGAACAGTTCATGGTAGTCACCCTAACCTGTGAGCAGTTGATGAAGTCATCCTGAATAAATTTTGTGAGCAATTGATGAAAGTCAGCAGGAACAAACTTTGTCACAAACAGTTTGATGTCAAATTACAAATTAGCAATTTATTTGCAAAGATCATTTGCAAAAAATATTTTGACATAGTTCTGAAAAAGTCATCTTCACTAAGAAAATGTTAGCATTAGTTTTCATATGTGTAAAATCAAAATATAACAAAATAAATCACATTACACCATAATTATGTAATCATAGGTCAGTTCGTGCAGTTTGTCACAAAATTTATACAATTATAGGTCCATGCCTGAAGATAAACAAATATATATAACAAAGATAAGTTTACAAAATTCTGGCAAATATTTGTTAAAGATATATATCTCTGATAAAATATAACATCCAAAATTGTTAAAACATTTTGAGGGCTGACCATCTGAGTGTATCATAGAAGAAATACAGCTCCAATTGATCAGTTTGTCTTTGTAACATGGGTGATAATTATATAACAGAATTGCCATATCATATGCCATTTTGTTTCTTACCGTATACCCTGTCTTGGTCCTTGTGATTTCACCAAGTGTTGTGATGGCCAATGAGTCACTCTCTGAATCGGGGAAGTAGAGGATCTCAAACTGATCATGTGACACTGCACTCTCTCTTAGAACAGCATACTCCGGTTTCCCCTTGTATTTCTTTTCCAACTTCTGCTTTACAAACTCATCCCTAAAAATTATTGAATCTATTTTGTTCAGAATATTTGTATCAACTTTACTAATTTTTACAAGACAGCAAAGTCTTTTGGGCTAAAGACTATACCGGAAAGGGTTTAAACTGGAGTAAAGAAATTGAAAAAGTGATATCTGCAGCTCAAAATGGGAAAAGTTCATAAAGTTGAGGAAGAAGCGAGTGCAATGTAAAACATACATCTAATTTTTGTTTGCAAACAAATATTTATTGATTTAAAGTATAAAAATTATCTCCATTGTTGTCAAAAGAAATACATGATCTAGCATAAAAGAATGATCGACTTATGCTCTGAAATTAAATATTGTACAGCCACATGTTTATTATAAAATTAGTGCCTCCCTTGGAAACATTTTTCTTTGACCATGAAATTCACCAAATTTAAAAATATGGAGCTACTTTTCAGCCATAGGAACCATTTTATGCCATGATGTAGGGACTTAAATATATGTATAATATTATATTAACCTTTTCTTATCTTTATAAACAGGAAAATAAGTTTTTACACTTTCCTATTAGACTTTAACACACAAGAATAATAATTAATAAATATAACAATACTATTATATACCTGTGAAGTTCGATGTATAGCATTTGAATAACAAGAATGAATAAGAATCTTCCTTTATAACTTACAATTCAAAATACTGCTTAGTCTTTACCAACAATGTCACTGACACTTCATCAAAATCTGCCTCATTTTTTTCAGAGATCAATTTGTAAATGCCTTCCATAAATCAAAATTCTTAACACTAGGCCCATCAACAGCAATAATTCTCATTAAATTTTTCAGAGTAGATATACCTGTTGAAGTTTGTAAGTTTGTTTTGATAAGTTTGTAGAAGAAATAGGTGCAACAAGTAACCTGGTGGCTGCCTCACATGCATCTGGATATAAATCTCTGTTTTTCAAAGCTAAATTAGCCATATTCTTTGTGCTTGATACAGACTTGTTTTATAAAGTAAATTTAAAATTTTTCATTGTCATATGTGATCCAGACTATTACAGTCGTTGACTGGCTTCTTTGTAGTGGCATCGTGTGTTACTAATTAAGTGCAGACAACAAAAATGTTTTATCAAAGTAAATAATCCCTAAAACACTAAGCTGTCCCAAATGCATCTCACACTCATAGTATGCAATAAACATAAATTAGCAACATGTGCAAATGACACTAAATCTTTTGCTAGCCAGTTCAACAATAGAGTATATCGCCCAGTCATTCCTTATTACCTGCTAATCACATTCAACTGCTTCTCAAAACTAACTTCTTATTCATCGTTTATGATTCAATGTTACCACAGATAGTGAAAACAGGAATGAAGTGGTCAAAGTCAATTATATCAATGAAAATAAAAAATTTACTTATAAAATTTTTTTGCCAACAACTATTGCCAGTCAACTTTCAAAATTCTTTTGCATTGGTGACAAATGCTAAGCCTATCTGAGGCCCTGACTGTGTATTGTTAAAAGAATATGTTCCTAATACTGTTGAGAAACAGAACACTGCTTGTCCTCAATAATTTCTATTTGAGTGTACCAAGAAATCAGATCACCATAGCTGGTTACAAGAGCTGCAGGAGCAGGTTGTGACTGTCAGAGCTGGTGTTGCCAAGACAAGCTTGAGTACATGTTACTAGTGTGGCCCAAGCTGGATACCATATAACCAAGACAATCATGTGTACATGTTACAAGTATTGCCCAAGCTGGATATCATACAAACCAAGACAATTGTGTGTACATCTCATAAATATATCCCAAACTGGATACTATACAACCAAGACAATCATGTGTACATGTCATATTATGGCCCAAACTGGATATCATATAACCAAGACAATCATGTGTACATGCCATAAATATGGCTGAAACTGGATACCATATAACCAGGACAATTACGTGTAAGTATGGCCAAAACTGGATACCATACAACCAAGATAATTGTGTGTAAGTATGGCCCAAACTGGATACAATACAACCAAGATAGTCATAAATATGGCCCAAACTGGATACCATACAACCAAGATAATTGTGTGTAAGCATGGCCCGAACTGGATACCCTATATCCAAGACAATCATGTGTACATGTCATAAATATGACCCAAACTGGATACCATACAACCAAGATAATTGTGTGTAAGTATGGCCCAAACTTGATACCATACAACCAAGATAATTGTGTGTAAGCATGGCCCGAACTGGATACCATATAACCAAGACAATCATGTGTACATGTCATAAATATGGCCCAAACTGGATACCATACAACCAAGATAATTGTAAGTATGGCCCAAACTGGATACCATACAACCAAGACAATCATGTGTACATGTCATAAATATGGTCCAAGCTGGATACCATACAACCAAGACCAGTATCATGGTTATCTACCAGTTTAAAAAGCTTGAACCTGTAAAAACTCATGGAAATTTTTTCTAAGCAATAATCCCTGGGATGAGTGAGCTGAAACAAATACCTATCCCTGTCATGTCATCATTTTACACAAAGTATATAGCACTCTTATCATCTACACTTAAAGAAAAAAACACCTATCCCTGTCTTGTCATCACTTTGCACAAAGTAAATAGCACACTTATCATCTACACTTAATGAAACAAATACCTATCCTTGTCATGTCATCACTTTACACAAAGTATACAGCACTCTTATCATCTACACTTATTGAAACAAACACCTATCCCTGTCTTGTCATCACTTTACACAAAGTATATAGCACACTTATCATCTACACTTATTGAAATAAATACCTATCCTTGTCATGTCATCACTTTACACAAAGTATATAGCACACTTATCATCTACACTTATTGAAACAAATACCTATCCCTGTCTTGTCATCACTTTACACAAAGTATATAGCACACTTATCATCTACACTTACTGAAACAAATACCTATCCCTATCTTGTCATCACTTTACACAAAGTATATAGCACACTTATCATCTACACTTACTGAATCAAAATACCTATATCTGTCATGTCATCACTTTACACAACAAAGTATATAGCACACTTATCATCTACACTTAATGAAACAAATACCTATCCCTGTCATGTCATCACTTTACACAAAGTATATAGCACACTTATCATCTACACTTACTGAAAAAGCACAGGCATCTAATGCAAGCTAGATACTAAAATACATCCAAACCATCCAAATGTTATGTTCTAAGTAAAGCCAGTTAAAAGTAATATCCTTCTAATATACAGCCTATTTGATGAATAAACAATAAGACAAGATTTACAACTAACGAAATTGCATTTTCACAGCATTTCTTAATGGTTTTTGCATTTACAATGACACTTGTTTAATTTGGAAACATTTTGCTTTTCAATGATTTATCACTATTAGATACACATTGTGAGAAGTTACAATCACGTCAATTAGAATCATGTAAATGTCAAAATATTTGTTAATTTTTCTCCTGGTCCAACACCATTACGTTTATTAATTTCAAGACTGAGAAGTTTTATTGATACATTCTCATGCTAAAGCAAAGATGCTCGCAGATATTTTGAGTTGTGTATAGAAAACCAGTACCAGGTTAAGACCTCATGTGAAATAAAAGTCATGGCCTGGTCAAATAAGCTGAATGGCATAAAGCAACAAAGCAATTTTATCATCGCCTGATGCTCTTTGTTATCTGAATCGGATAACCTTCACAAGTAATTATCTGGCAATTATCACCATGCGTTATCACTGTGCTGTGTAGTATTTTCAAACATCTGTAAACTGAATCCAGAACAAACTAGATTTTTTATTAAAATGGTTGGCTTCGATTTTACTGGTTTGAAAACGTTTGCTTATAAACTAGTAAAATGTAGTTTAAATTTTAATTATGCAATACTTCTCTGTCATTATTGTGTAGCTGTTACTTTTTATGTTGAAATATGCCATCTGTTCCATGTGAATACATCCTTCCCCTGAGTAGAGAATTAATGCAAATTCAGTCAACTCATGCATCATGCAGAATAGTCAACATTTTCACTGGGAGTGATTATGCCTGGATATCCACTTCACAAAATGGTGGCATGTCTCTGGGCCAAATATTGTATTGTACTGCAACTATGGGTCGCAAAAGAAAAAAAATGTCTGCACTTGTCATACTAACAAGTGGAGTAAGATGGAGGAGAAGGTAGTATGAAGTCCTCCAAGAAGGAATAATTAAGACAGGTGTATGAGGCAGTAATCACTTGAACCTAGTTATATTAAAGAAAACCTCTGTAAGGTCTGAAAAGTTCAATCGATTGTGGTGACAATTCACCATGAGATAGTGGAAGCAAAATATCAATCAAGTTTTATCAAAACAGAAACACAGTCTCCCAATTGGACATAAAAGCCTACCCTGATCATTCCTCTGAAACTCTGTTACAGAACAGCGATGAGACCATTCTGTGAGGACTGTATGGCACAACCTGGACAGACTCTGCATATATGCTCTTCCAGTAAGATATGTTTTTATGAGCAATATGGCTGTCTCTGAGGGTAACTCAGCTGTCCAGGTTCTAGATTTCATATTGTGCAAAAAGTGCAATAATTCTTAACTCTATATATTGAACATGTGAGGCAGTCTGGGTCTTTCTTGTGGTCACATGTTTCCCACAGACTATCCTAACATTGTTTTCTGAAATTAAAGTTATCTGAATAAGAATAACAATGAATATATGTATTTCACATGTGAAACACTCATGCTTGCATGTATTGCATGCTATACACACCCCAGTGTATTTCCATGTGAGCCATTTCCTGTCCTTCATTAAATAAGGAAAAAGTTCAATTGTTTATTGTTTTCTAGGAGCAATGTAGACACACAATAACAAAGTGACACAAGTCATTCCAATCATATACAGTAGTAAAACAGAAAAAAAGCTAAACTGATGATTAATTAAATATTTTTAATTACAGGAATTATAAATACCTATTGACTGAGACTGGGCCTATGTTGTTCTATAACACACAAAACACCCATATCAATTGATTTTTTACAATAAGTGAGGAGTACCTAATCTCTAAAGGGTGGCATACAAATATGGCAACCAAAGAAGTCTTTCAATTAACAGTATAAGGAGAGTAAACATGCAACATCAAATAAACATTTGCTGAAGGAGAAGCATTAGCAACATTATAAATTTTTTCTGGTCACTGACTGAACATGTCAATTAACATGGCATCCTTGAAAAAGATGACTCTTCTGTGCACTGGCATGAGAGGTGCACAAGCTGACTGAGTCCTAGTGACAATTATCCACTCTGTGGGAAGATGTATTCACATTGAGAAGATGAGGTGTTTTGACATGAAAAAGAAAAATCTACAAATACTGAAGAGTACGTTTTTGTTGCTATTAAGCTTAGTTGCAGTGCAGTGAGGTTCATGAGCTTGATAAATCTGGCATTGCAGGCAAGTGTGTCCTTTAATTGAAATTTATACTCAATTAAATAATGAACACGGACATGTGGCAAACAAGCCTATTAAGTTTATTCGAATAGAAACAGTGTATTGACGACACTGATGGTCTAAAGTCATCAGAGACTGGTAATGAAAGAGTGAAATGGAAAATTAAGCAATGTCCAGTTCTCCCATTATATTAAAATGTTCAACAAGGGGAAAATACATATTCTGCAACTTTTAATTAGCATTATAAAGAAAAGACAATTAAGAGTAATGAACATAATTTATCAAAATTCTGTGCTTGCTGTAAAGCAAAGAAAAATAATACTCTCAAAATTAACCAAAAACCTTCAGTTCCTGGCATCTTTGCCCAATTACATGAACTTGTTGGCTGCAGATGGACAAAAATGTAGATGAAAGATATATATATATATATATATATATATATATATATATATATATATAGTTATATATAGTTATTTCTATTTAATTGCTATTTTGTAAGTTTAAAAATTCTTATTTCATTATGTTGAATTTTAATGTAACATTGTATTCCTTACCTAACCTTGTCCAAAATTGAGTTCATTTCTGCTTAACTTGATTTAAGTTTTTAATTGCATTTTAAGCAAACAAGTAATACATAGCTAAATCATTCTCTCTGGGCTTAATATTAGGATCATTATTAATAGTAGAAATAAATTGTTGATTTTTGTCAAAGTTTTGGAGTTTTCTAAGTGAATTAAGAATAATCTGTGTTACTGTTTTATAAACATGAGGATCATTCTTGAGTGTTATTTTCTATTAGGCAATTTTTTTCTTCTTTAGAAAAAATAATTGTGACCTGAGGTCAAGTAGAGAACAATATAATCTTGTAATTGTGAGGACTTGGTCATTCATTCTTTAACATCTTGCACTTTCAAGTCATATTATATGTTGTGACCAGAAGTTTTGGACTGAAATATTTTTTGTTCAAATTACTGAATTTCAAGTGATTATTTTCTCTTAAAATACAAAAAGTGCTCTGATAAAATTGGTGGATAGAGTCATTAACTGGAATTTATAACATATTCATACCTGGAATTATATTTTCATGATTCAACAAAAAGATGATGACACATCAACACTTTAATAGCTACCACAGTACCAAAGACATCTCATCAACTTCAGTTTTTGGATTTATTCTTGACTTTAATAAACTTTTATTCATGACTTAAAAGCTACTAGGACTTGAATCTGTAATTCATGGATTCTTTGGGGATTTAATTCACAATACAGTAAGTTCTTTTTTATCATCTTCACTTTGTATTCTAGGGAAATAAATATATTTGTTAAATTTTACAAAACTCTGTTTCACTCTATTCTGTTACTTGTTTTAAGAGCATAGACTCTTAAGCATAAATATATATATATATATATATATATATATATATATATATATATATATATATATATATATATATATATATATATATATATTATTATTATTATTACATACATGCCAAACTCTAGAGAGGAAAAACTGTAATCCAAGTGGACGAAAAGAGTAACCTGCATATAACGTGAAACAAATTCAATATGCATATGTACAAAATGATTTGTTTTACCCCTACTGTCTTTTAACATCAACTACTGATTCAAGTTTTCATATGTAGCACTTTTAGATTTAAAAACATAATCTCATGTTGCATTTCAAAACACTTGGTACCAGCTGAGACTACGAATGTTTAGCACATCTGTAGAGCACTAATTACTAGATTACTGAGCCTGGATCTGAATTCAGTTTTACTTTTACTAACAATACAGAATAATCTTTCACTGCCAGCATTAGAATGGTAAAGAAGCAATATTCCTTTCATAACCTGACAACGAGGAGGATGAAGAGGATATTTATATCTTCCAGTTATTGGGTCATTTAGGAAATAAGATGAAAAAATCAATTCTTTCTGCAGGAAGTACATTGTCAGGCAGAATGCCAACTTGATGCTTCAGGCATTCTCCTTCTAATTTATATTGGCAGCCTTTCATGCAGCAAGGTGTATCAAATGACAGAGACAACCTGTGATGTACAGTGAGACATTTTTCAAAACACAGAATGCAACTCCTCAGTGAATTCCAGTTCACTGATGTATTATCAGCTGAAAACCCCATACAGTTTTGCCAACTTATATCATGTTTATTCAAAGCATTATCACAAAAATCAAAAATCTTTTCAGCAGGGGAATTTACTGTTAATTCAAGTAATGAAACAAGAGCACTTTGAATTTGCCATTTTCATTGTAAAAGTTTCTTACACAGTCGGAGTACAACTTTTTGTCATCATAATCATTACTCCCATCTGTGGCAATATTAAATGACCCAATTTTCATGGCTTCTGCCATTTTAATTGAAGTATATTCAGCTAAACACCGAACAATATATATTTTGATGATTTTGCTCTTTCTGATGCATATATTCTGTAATTTTGTAATCAGGAAACATCCATTTGATGAAAGGAACAACATAGTTTTCTACCGCTAGGGGCATGTTCTAATAGGTAAATAACAGCTCTGCATTTATAACATTCATGTCCACAAATGAGTCTTATTGCAAAAAAGATGTGATGTGATGTGATTATTATTTTTAATGTAGCTTTAACAATTTTTCAGTCATATAGCTATGATGTCTGAAGTGTGGCAGTTTATAGTGATGTCTTGCACTATGGCATCATGCCACAGACATGTAGCATGATGTCCCACCCAGTCACATTATCCTGACACCAAGCCGACCAGTCCCACCACTAACCTCTTAATGCTGAGCGTCAAGCGAGGCAGCTGTTATTACCATTTTTGTAAGTCTTTGGTATGACTCGACCAGGGATTGAACCCATGACTTTGCACATTCGAGGCAGATGCTTTAACCACTAGGCTACCGGAATGGTTTCGCAAAAGAGAAATTACCTTATTACTGGAGTTAGAATAATTCAAGCCTTCTTAAGTTTTCAAGAGTTGCTCCACAACAAATTTACCACCATGAATAATATTAAAATCCTTTCCACACAACCTGCCCTAGAATGGAACGCTGTGTTTTGTATTCATCTCTGAATTGATATTTTCATCTTTATTTAATCCATCTGTGAAATTATTTGAAAACATTTTTGCACTATCACACACATCGACTTGAATAAATCAGACTTTTAGTGCCAAATATTCTATAAACTGGTTCTGAACAATATATGAATTGAAACAAAGAAAATCCGAGTAAAGATTAAAAATTAGAAAACCAGTCTGTTCTCTCCTCACTAAGCATAACAGCTGCTATAAATAAAATCTGAGGTTTAAAGTTTGAAAATAGAAACCGGCATGTTTCATGGAAATAGGAGAGCCATTATAAATATAACATAATACTGTCAGGTAAGTGCATGCAAATCTATGGACAAGTGTACTCTTATATCATAGTTATGTAGAAGCCATCTTTTCTAGAATATGGTCTGTGGGATTAAAAGCAAGAAAACAAAATATTTTCCTTTTTTGGGAAATCGGATATACCGAAATTGCGTAATCCATATAGGTTTATGCACAAGGTATAATTTAATTAAAAAAAGCATAATGGTTGGCATGTATGTATTATATATATAAAGAATACAAATTTTTAATTAAGTAAGGAATCTTACTGGATACACCATCTTAGAACATTGAACAAGTGGCTTAATGTGCAGTTGACACATTTTCTTTTCAATACTTTTTAAAATTTTCTTATTAGCCTTTAATTGCTACTAAAAGAATAACAAAACCGGAATAAAATAAAATATCTGGGATATAATTTGTGTTACATAAATATACACAAAGTAAGAGATGTCGTTATGGTTCAGATTTCTATATCTTGATAATTTATTTGATCCAGACATCACCAGAGTTTACAATACAAGATCATTGCTAATATGACTCCGTCAAAAACCACTATAATATCAGCAAACTCAACCAATCTTGAATTCAGTGCTAGCTTTCCAACTGCAATTCCAGCAAAGAAAATACCACTAGCACATTTATGAGTTATCAAAATGATTCAGTGGGTTGCAAGTAAATGATTCTCTGATATTTGCATACAAAAATAAACCTGATGGAACACTAGATTGGAATGTTGTGAGTATACCTATAGGCAGTTATCAAATCGAACAAATCAATAAGGCAGAATCAAATCGATAATAGGATAAAAATCCAAAACAGCTATCAGCTTCATGAACCAACTTTATCGTCCACGACTGAAATAAAAACTCCAGATTATGCCATCGATATATATCAGTCGTCAATTCAAACTGTATTATGATGGCCAGAAATTCAAGCTGTTTATTTTGCACCACCAGAGCCAAAACGATCTGATTACGACACAGATTTAACAAATATTTTTAAAACTACCTGAATATTGAAAATCTTATCCATGGAAATATATGAAAAGCAACGAAAAATTTGTGTTAATGCAGGAACAGTTAAATAAACTGCAACAAGAACATGTTATTATGATGTGTACAACAGAGATCAAATTCTGAATTATGTACATTCCTTCCTTAAAGTACATAAGCTTAAAAAATATTATTAGCATAAAAAATATATGAATAAATATTATTATCAGAATACAAATAAATATAATCTGATTCTGAATTAATATTTTGATTCAGAACAAAAACAAAAATAATTAAATGTTTTTTACTATCGTCAGAAATGAATTATTCCCCTTGTTTTATACTTACACTTTGTTTAGCTGTTACTAGTGACATCACTACTTTCACTTTGTTAAACTGTTACAATAGTCACTGATGACAGTGTTTTCACAATTACTAGCACCTTTGTCACGGCTCATGTGTGACCAATATTTAAAATCGATTACAATGTCATTGTTGATCCTACAATGAATGACCAATATTTAAAATCGATTACAATGTCATTGTTGATCCTACAATGAATGACCAACGAGCATTGATAATTATTAATTATCTTGACAAAGATACTTTTCAGAATAAAGTTTATTGCGGAACTACACAACACCTGGATTATCCATGACAAACATGACCCTGCTCAAATTATCACACTAGAGATATTGTAAAGTTAAGTAAAAATACCAAACAAGGAATGTTGACTGGTAAACCATATTATGACTGAATGTGACAGCAGTTGCTTATGTGATATATCTGCTGAATAATAACCCGAGCATTGAGATCTCAACCCGATAAAATTCTATAGATTAAATTGTGTAGCTGAGTGACTTACAGAACATTTTACAAATGTGATATGTGGAAATGATATAACAGATGTACAACATCTACATAAAAAATAAGTCAGACATTTATCTTGCAGAATTTCTCCAGGAGGAAATTAAAATCTTGTGCTGAAATATACCGAAGATGATGAACAATTACTGAGTAATTGTTTTACCGTTCCGGAGAAAAATTTATGGTTGCCGACAAGATCGGATTTTCTTGAAGATGTCCAACATAGTTGTGTCAAATATGGACATGGTGGATTGTGGAATACTAAATATTATTGCACTGACATTCTCTCAGCTGATATAGCTGAATGTTAGCCTGGGAGATTTCTTATGATGGGAGAATGTTCTGAATATTTTAAGAGATGTGGACACTGAACACACAAGATGACCAGAGTTGTGATAAATGGACCCTTACCCGATTTTGATCTAACTGGATTTGAGGGTACTTAATTATTTTCTTTTGTACGAAAAATCTCCATCCAATTTTTCTGTTTGGTTTGGTCATCATTTGTTTGAAACATGTTGGGCTCCAACAGTGCCATTATGATACATGCCTGATCCTGGAAATTTACTATCATTAATGGTCAGTAAAGCAATAATATTGTATCATCCACAGAAACAAGTCTGGTTACCAAACCCCCCCTGATGATGTCAGGGGAGAATATAATCTCTGAGCATAAGCCTGATTAAATTCAATGTGAAAGAAACTTGCAAAGGATCTCAGAGGAAATAATAATTAAAAAAATTTACTCAATTGGTTCATAACATCACACAAGATTGATCATCGACAAACTCGATTTTATAATTACTTATGCAACAGAGAAAGGCACATTTTATAAGCTGGAATAATGCTTACTTGTCGCACGGAACTAAATTAGGTTGTAACATATAACACATATGTAATTTAATTATTTGTTAGTTCTAAATTTCTTTTTTGTTTCATTACATGTTATTGTAATGCTAACTTTGTCTACTGGATTTGATATTTTGTTTAGAAATTCAGTTTAGTTCTGAATGACTTGATAAGCAACCAGTAGTAGAAACATTGTATCTAGTTGCTGACTTTGATTCAAAACTAATAAGAGTTTTTGGTAAACAACATTTTTTTTATCCTTTTTTATCCCCAGCTTAGAGTATAACTGTTTTCTTAAAAAGAATTTGTTCAGCTGGGCCTTAAATCTTTGACAGTTAAATGCATTTTGTTGTGACCAGTTTGAGCTGAATTTTTAAGTTATGGAATTAGTGGTTCTCTTCCTTGGAAATTATATACAAGTGCTCAAAGCAATTTTTGGTCAAAGACATTCACTGAAATTTATTGGAATTCCAACTGAAATATTATTTTCTGTGATTCAACAAAGAACTGTTGACACATCAGTACAATGCAGAATATTGAAGACGTCATCGCCTTCCATTTTGAATTTCATCGGGATCTGAACTGTGTTTTACTTAAGAATTTTCATTGATAGGACTTCTATTTTTTAATTCTTGGATTAATTTTGGATTTGATTTGCAAAGCATAAGTCTTTTTTCTCATTTCTACTTTGTTTTTCTAGGGAAATAAATTATTTGTAAAATTTTACAAATCTTATTTGTTTCACTCTTTTTTTGCTACTGTCTGTAAGAGCCTAGAATCATAAGAAAATTGGAGCTCATCCAGAATATACGAAATTTGCCTAAACTATTTCATATTTCATAAAAATTTGGGTTTTTTAAAAATTTAAATTCTCCTAGCTTCACAACTTTTTAAATCCCAAGTATTATTTCACAATTTGCTTGAAATCTTTAGTGAAATTAACTGACTTTTTCAAAATGCCACCAAAAGTGGAAATCTTTCTTTTAAATCTTACCATGGACTATTTGGACTGTTTCAAAAATGATCAATTGCTTGAAATTGGCAGAAAATGTGATCTTTCTGAGGCAAAAGCAGCTTTAATTAAGCAAGAAAAAAAATAATAATCATTTTTGTCCAGTATTTTGGTGGAAAAGAATGTTTTGGATAAAAGTGTTTTGATTTCAATCACTAAGTCTGTATCAGACTGATATTAAAGGAATTCAAATACAAGATGGAACTAGAGTTAAGAAAGCTAGAACTTCTGAAAGAAAAAACAAATGCAGTTACAATTTGAGGAAGATGAGAGAGAGAGAGAGAGAGAGAGAGAGAGAGAGAGAGAGAGAGAGAGAGAGAGAGAGAGAGAGAGAGAGAGAGAGAGAGAGAGAGAGAGGGAGGGAGACAGAAAGAAAATAGAGACAAAATGCAATTACAGAAAGGAGAAACAAATGCAGAGAGAGAGAGAGAGAGAGAGAGAGAGAGAGAGAGAGAGAGAGAGAGAGAGAGAGAGAGAGAGAGAGAGAGAGAGAGATGTAAATGCAAAGATAGAAGGAAGAGAGGAAATACCAATTTAGAATAAAGAAATAGAACTGGCAAGTGAAAAGAACCTTCCCACATTAGATACAAATTCAAGCTTTGATGTTACAAAGAATTTTAGGTTCATGCCCCCTTTCAGAGAACAAGAAGTAGACAAACATTTTCCTTGTTTTGAAAAAATTGCAGAGAATTTGAGATGGCCAAGGAACCATTGGACTCTATTATTACAATGTGTACTTACTGGTAAAGTAAGTGATATTTACCATTCACTGTCAGTACAACAAAGTGCCATGATATGGTTAAGGAATGCATCTTATATGGTTATGAGATAGTCCCCGAGGCTTATTGTCAAAAAATTCAGAAACCATAAAAAAAAAAAAGAGTTCACTTGTGGGGGTGAGTGTTCTGCATCAAACACAATATAAATTCATATTATTTATTATACTTGTACAACATGAATATCATTGATTTCTCAGTGACACAAAAACAATAGCCAATCAAGCATCATGCAGCACCACCAAATTCTAATTATCATAGGTCCAACTGGGTCTGGTAAGACGCAACTGTTGCTTAATCTGATGAGATGGTTCATCAAATGGGATAAGTTGTATATAGTTGCACCATTTGCAGATGATCAACAATGCAACAATGTGCTTAAAGATTTTAATGAAAATGCAAAATTGCTGGAGGATGGAAATGACATTAATTTTATTACCGATATTGAAGATAGATAGATGATCTCAATGGATGTATTAATAATCTTGTAGTGTACAATGATGTGATGTTAGACAAACAATCAAATCCAACTCTTGATATTTTCACGAGGCAAGCACAAAAACACATACATTATTTATGTTGCTCAACAATATACACAATTATCTAAATTGATCAGAAACAATTGCAACATTCCAGTTGTGTTTAGTGGGATCGATATGCACACATAGCAAAACACTCTTCACACTTGGTGTTCTGGGGACAGAGATATGATTAAGTTTATAAACTTCTCATGCGCTCAAGCGATTTCTCATTGATTTATCATGATAAATTTACATGATCCTCAGTTAAGGTATCATGTAAGACCTAATAAAATATTTGGTTGTGAGAGACAAAAGCAGAGAGGGTGATGACCTCGAGTGAGTGTCCATGTAAGTAAACAAACACACATAAAAATTTCACAATACAAAAGTCAAAAGAGAAAATAAATTGAGCTAACCCAATTAGAGACCTCAGTCAGAAGTTTCGGTTTAGTGTTATTAACCTTGTATTTTTGTTTTTTTGTAGGAAGCTTTTTTTTGGGGAATGGACTCTTCTAAAAATTGGACTGTTCACCCTCTCTGCTGCTCATTTTGTGAGGTGTTGGAGAAGAGCACGCTTCCTACGGAATACAAAAGAATGTACAATGCTGCTAACCCAAAGGCCTCAACCCAGGTGGGCACATGACATGTAGCACCTTTGTTCCTCATGAGATAGTTCGATTTAAGAGAAATTGGTTGTATTTCTAACATACAAGAAGAAAATACTGTAGGGACATAATGGTCTTGTAAAATGCAGGGATTGCTTGAAAGTTGGCCATCAGGTTGTGTGTAAAAGGTGACTTACGAGACAGGGCCATGAGCACGTATCAACTGCATTTCTCTGTGAGAGAGAGGGCACACTTTTTCATACAGACTGATGTAGTAGTCACACGTGAACCTGTAGATCCCTTCAACACAGGACACAAACGAATTAGCACCCCTCTCGCTGTCAAAGTCTATCAGCTGTTATGAAAAACAAACACATCTGTGAGGATAAACAATTTTAAGCATGTGAAATGTTGGAATATTTTATCTTTTGAACAAATGATTTCTTTACTTAAAACTTTATCTGACATAATGTAATTGTCTGAAAAAATATTTCAGTTCAAGAGTGGTTAAAGGTAAAATACGGAGGCCTTCTACCAAAGCTGAAAACACTTTATTCTGTTGTTCCGATAAATTTCTATTGCAGAGGTTATTAATAATTTATATATCCTGCTCATATTTCTCCATCACAAATCTACCAATCAGTGAAAACATATTTGTATGGTTCCAAGTTCTGTAGATGAGTTTATTTTAAATGCTTTACTTCCCTCAATCCCTGTCTCTTTTTTTTTCTCATTCTTATTTTTCCTAGATATTGACAAAATGTCATTTATTCTACATCATATTATTTTTGACAACCTGATTACTGATAATATATGTAGGACAACTTAGAATGTGTAACAGGTTCTACTCTTTAAGTTCTGCATAATACTTCTAGTTTTACACGCAATAACTGGTCAATCCCTACTTATTAATTTTTCTTCACTAGGAAATTATTATAATTTTCTTGACTAGGAAATTTAAAATTGAAAATAATAGCCATGTTTGTCAGAACATGTTATGACCATGTACAGCATTTTTACTTGAAATCACCATGCCATCATTAATAAATTCTACTGATTTTGACTGCATCAGAGTCAGGGTGCAGCAGTGTCATACATGTATGCTTTTAAATACATAGTATCATACTACAAGCTAAAGATTTCATATCAAATATAGAAGTACATCTATTGACACAGTTTTTTTCATAACAAGATTCATATCAAAATTCATTAGTTTCTGAATCTTAAATGAACTATAAAAATCCTAGGTATATTTATTCCCCATGTCAATGGCATAATGGGGTTTTAAGTTCATCTTTCACTCAGTAATATTGCATGCTTTTATCTGATTTGAACTTGAAATTAATTAAACTTAAACAAATTCTGTCAACTAGTTGTTTATTCTTGGAGAAATATTTCCAAAATAAATGAAGGAATAATCCAAACCTTTTTCAAGACAACAAACGCTTGAGTATAAACAGTGCTACTCTTTAAAACTTAATTGAAAGAAAGAGAAATTCATAGGGCAGCAACCACTTAAACATTTCAGTAATCTAACTATATCTTTCCTTATCGAGATAATATTAAGGACATATGTGAGCAACTGACAGGTAAGATGCAATTTTCATTCATAAAATTTATGTCATATGTACTGAAACTAACATGACAACAATCACAAGAACAATAACTACTTCTATATCAAACATAAAAATAATAGATTGTAAATGATTGTAATGGTACCACAGGATATGTTTATGATTCTGATTTACCACCTGATCCATTGAAGTATAAAAAATCTTCTGCTATCTGAATTGGAATTGCCAATTGTTGACTATAGTAGACAGGCCAATAAGGGGTCATGAATTGGAATCAACAAATGTTGACTATAGAAGACAAGCCAAAAAAGTCATTTTACATTTTTCTTAAGGTGATTTGTCAATTTTGCATGTATATATATATATATATATATATATATATATATATATATATATATATATATATATATATATATATATATATATATAAAGAATACAAATCATATGGCGAATAACAACCCTTTCAAGCGTACTGGATCCACCAAGGGATCACGTGTGACAGGGATTGATTAAAAAAGATGCAATAAACTGACGACGAACTGTATGAAACTAGTAACTAACTAGCCTAAGCGCTTTTGACTCTTAATGAGTCTTTTTCAAAGGCAATTACAAAATATATATACGACAAACAAATAAACACTAAAACGTTGTGTTTGAAAACATCTACATGGCTGTCTCCACAGGCCAAAGTGACATCTATTTTTACTTTTTGTACATTTATGTAACGCAGATTATATCCCAGATATTTGATTCTATACCGGTTATTCTTATAGTAAAAATTGAAGGATAATAATGTACAAAAAGTAAAAATAGATGTCGCTGTAGACTTTTAGGGAATTATACACCGTTTTCAGTTTCCACAACTAGTCTATACAAGCTGGTTGTATTTAAGGTTTTAACACATGTGGAGACAGCCATGTAGAGGTTTACAAACACAATGTTTTTGTGTTTATTTGTTTGTCATATATATGTTTTGTATTTGCCTTTGAAAAAGACTCATTAAGAGTCGAAAGCGCTTAGACTAGTTAGTTACTAGTTTTGTACTGTTTGTTGTCAGTTTATTGCATCTATATATATATATATATATATATATATATATATATATATATATATATATATGTGCATATATATTGTCATGAATATGTAATTAAATTGCTTGTGTGATGGTTTTAAATTCTTTTTTTAATTTTACTTTTGTTTCACTATATTTTATTGCAGTGATAATTTTCACTGGATTTGAATCTCTCTTCAGAAAATTCACTTGACCTGCTTAGAACATAATCATTATTTTTAGCTGACCTTGGTTCACAAATTCATAAAAACTAAGTGAAAATGATTGGCTATTATCAAGGTCACAAGCATCCCATGTGTTACCCATATTGTAAACAGCTTTTTTATTATTCATTTCATGTGTGAAAATCTGATATATTTGACAGGGCTATTCTAAACAACATGATAAATGGCATTTTTTATTGCGATATTCAAATTAGTGATCACATAGTCTGTCATTTGAGCTACCATGTGATCTATATTTGTGGTTAAATTAGATGTTTTCTTTTAGATTTTTCAGTGATAAAATAATATCTTTATGAGCTCAGAGCTCTTTTGTGTTGCTGCCGTTTGAGTTATTCGTTACTTAAAAATAATTTATATTCTCTGGAAAATAAGTGCTTCTTCATCCAAGTCATGGACAAAGACATTCAGTGGAAATTATTTGGAAATATAAAGCTGGAATATTATTCATGATTCAGAAAATTCAACAAGAAACTATTGCCATCACCTTCCATATTGGAACTTCATTAAGATTCAAACTTGGATTCAATTGAAACTGTTTAGCAATAGGACATATATTTTTCAATTCCAGGATTAATTGTTTTGATTATATTCACAGACTGTAAGTCCTTTTTCACATTTTTACTTTTTTCAGGGAAATAAATTATTTTGTTAAAATTTACAAAGCTTGTTGGCTTCACTCTTTTTTTCTTACCTTTGAATGATCCTAAACCTAATATATATATATATATATATATATATATATATATATATATATATATATATATATATATATATATATATATATAGATAGATAGATAGATATACTCCATCATCACTAGCTGATTACATGAATGCAAATACAAAAACTGCATCAAAAGTCATGCACTGGTTTTCTGGATAAGAGAATAACAAAAGATAACAGGTATGTGTGTGAGTAATTATCCTGGATTATTTTAATTACATACCCAGGAACATGTGTCACTGGAGAGAAAAGGCTTTGAATTTGGTGGCATTAAGCTTCCTTAATAGAATAATATCTTATTGATATGTGGAATCAGTGGAATTGGTATCAATGACAGAAATAATATCTCAGGACTGGTGGTAAAAGGCCCTGTCCTATATCAAAAGCTGATCATTCCAGAATGATGTCACACATAATGGCAAATCAAGCATTAGCCCAGGAAGGCAACACAGTTGGTAATTTTAGACAATACTCCTCATTATCAGATAAATAGATGCTGGCCCTGTATTCAAATGTATATTGCAGAAAACTGTATTCAAATTTAGACTGTTTGATAAAATACTATCCGATATAAAAATTTAGACTGTTGGATAAAATACTAGTCTGTATTTCAAATTTAGACTTCTGGATAAGATACTAGCCTGTATTCTAATGAAGACTGCTGTTTAAAATACTAGAGTGTATTCAAATGTAGACTGCAGACAAGCCTGTATTAAAATTTAGATTGCTGACAGCGATGCCAACCTGTACAGTTGCTATCGAAATACAAGTGTTTAGAATTGACATATCCTGATCAGAATGAATAACACAGCCATTAAATGTAAGAAACTTCCATACAAGCATGATGCATCAATAAGCCTTTACTTTTCTGTGTACTCACTAACACTTCACTTACCCTCATAAAAATATGACCGCATCCATTCTTCCAAGGATATTTCATTTAATTCCATAAACTTTTTTGCCAACCCAAGTTATCCTTGAGAATCACCTTGTACCTGTGTAATTCATTTCTCACCTTAATCACATTGTATAAATATAATTCATTTCAAACCCATTTAACAGTTTAATGGACTGGTTTCTTGTTGTGTACATTGTTTATTCACTGTGACAAAATGTATTCTATTTACCAGTCTAAGCCATTGGGATTGATGTACTTTTCTCCCTGTGTCCACATAGAATAATCCTATTTAAAAATATTCTGAAATGCAGGATTTGCACAAAATATTTGTAGTAATTCTGCATGATCAAAAATTATTGGCATCTCTGTTCTGATCAAGATAACCAGATAATTATCTGACCTGTGTGCCTTCATCTCTGCGGATCATGACTCTCCACCACTTCTTGTTCTCCACCTCCTTCAGGCTGATGTCAATAGATAAAAGGCTTGATATTGGTGCATGAAGGACCACTTCCTACAAAAACAAAAAAAGTTATGTCATATCTCATGTGCAGGTGCAGCTTATGATCCCCAAAAATGCCAATGGCAATAAAAATTCTCAGAGAGAGTCATTTTAATAAAGCAAACATATTTGGTTCAAGACCTGGAAATTGCAGCAGGCCAAGGTGAAGGCCATACCTTTTTTTTGGCAGAAGATCTGTTTATATTAACAGCACAATGAGGCCTTTAACATTTCATGGTTTTTATTATTTCAAATCATTTCCTAGTTGTTACAACATTATAAACTCAACAATCCATGACGATCAATCTTCAAAACATCTTAAATGAGTCAAGTGCAAGAAAATCGTTTGATATTGAGACTGAAAATGCAACAAATCCAATATACATGTACTAGCTGTATGATCAAGGGCAATTAAATGTGTGTCTTTCCTTGACCCCTGCTAAATGCTGAATCTTTGCTCAACTTATCCATCCCTGAGGAATAAAGAGTGATACTGATACTGGACCAGCAAATCACAGATAAAATTTTCAAATTCTTTGGTGAATTAAAATTTAAGGTCTTTCCTACTGTCTGAAGATCTTTTCTTTAAAGTTGCTGTTGTCTGACAAATTAATGTAAACTATTTTCAAGGATGCATACAAGGCATTATGATTCAACAATTTAATAAGTGACATGTGCATAAATACATGATTTTGTAACAAATCAAAATGTTAGCTTTAAAAAACATTAAGAAAAAAAGGAAATTATAAAAGAAAATACTTTTATCATATATGCAGATTTATAAAGTTACTAAAACACAAATGGTCTTGGTTTAATCTTAAGATAAAGTATTGGAATACTCACTGTTTTGCTTAAGCAGACTATGTCATACATCAATAAGAATAACAAAATGACATTAACATACTTCAGGTTAAGGTACTCCACATACACTGCCAAAAAAGATTCAGTGTGTATAATAAAATACTCCTTTATTCATGCACATATCAAATTTCAGAGAGGTCATCTAATGATGTGAACTGCAATCAATACCATTGACAATTTTAAGGGATGACAATACATCCACACCCACTGTGCAGTCATGTCAGGATAGCAGATAGTGGATAAATAATTACATCACAATTAAAGCAGACCAAATGACCACTACCAATCCTGATTGAGGAGTGCAAGTCAAGTTGTAGAAGTTAACACTTCTGATGATTTAGTGTTTTCTCAAACAGAACAGAAAAAAATGTGCACCACCATCTTCATAGTTAATGGACATGAACAATGTGTGTTTAGAACTTGCAAAAATTTGTTTTGTGCTAAGATTATAATTTTTGGGAAGGAAGGATTCTTGACATACTGTAAGTTAAATTTTTCATTTATTCTTGACTTATTTAGTACCATTTTCATTTTATTTAAACTAGTTTCACTAATCGGTACAGTTACAAAGTTCATTATTTTCTCTGACTAGCAACATAGTTTGACCCGCATACCCGCGTGGCACAGAAAACACTGGTAAACATGACAAGTGATTCAGGGAGAAGTAGTGATAAGATTTTCAAGGGTGTCATTATGGCAGTCATATTAGATGTTGAATTGGCATCATTTTCATTGATGACCAAATACACAGTGTAACCCCATGCTGATATAGCCTGCCAAACCCATGCTGATATGGCCTGTCAACCCCATGCTGATATGACCAGCCAACCCCATGCTGATATGACCTGCCAACCCCATGCTGATATGACCTGCCAACCCCATGCTGATATGACCTGCCAACCCCATGCTGGTATGGCCTGCCAACCCCATGCTGATATGACCTGCCAACCCCATGCTGATTTGGCCTGCCAACCCCATGCTGATTTGGCCTGCCAACCCCATGCTGATATGACCATTTATTCAACAGTAATATTGACAAAATGACTTGCGAGATGGCTCCTGTTACCAGGAAAAACCAGATATCTTAGGAAGTTAGACTGCAAAAACACCTTGCCAATATGTCCATCCAATCATCAACTGGAGCAGTGAAAACAATATTTTTAAGATGACATCCGTGCAGGTCATATCTGACATTAAATAAAAAAATTATCATTTAGATTTAACTAAACATTATAATACATTTTTTAGTGAAAACTCCATGCTGATATGACCTGCCATTCAAGATGGGTAGTGAAAATAAGATTTTCAAAAAGGCTAATGTGGCAGCCAAATTTCCATAAGATAGAGCCATTAGAACCAACTAGACAGCAAGGAAACTATTTTTTTGGAAACTATTTTTTTTTTTTAGTAATATGTTTCTTCTTGAATACTTACCCAATCCTAATACCATAGGAAAACTACTACAACATTGCAAGTCCACCCATCACATATAATACTTTTTAGCTAAAAGAACTAAAACTTATTTGCCCATTTAGGTTGTGGTCAGGCAGAGTGATCTCCCTTGACAAAGAGATCAGTGACAAAATGCATGAATATCAGTTACTACTGGAGCATAAGAAATGTTCTCTATATGGATGTAGCTGAGAATGCCTGGAGAGTGTATGTGTATTATGATTAAGTATTTGCCAAGAAACATTTTAACAGAAAAAAAAAGTATTTTCTTCAAATTGATTACCCAATCATAACATCTTAGGAGAACTGGTAAAAGGTAGATGGCAGTGCATTCCTTTACCCTGGATATGTTATCTCAGGTCCCTTAGCTAAGACTGCTTCAAGGTAACTCAACTGGAAAAGACTCCATCTTTCGAGGCACAGCTTCAGAAAAGGAAATTTTTCTCTCTTGCAAATCTAGCTGTAGTTATAAAGCCATATCTTATGCAACTGTCAATCAACCCCTAAAGATGACCTGTTGCACCATGGCTATAGGCCCCAGCACATCAAACTGAGCCCTTTGGGATATAAGATCTCTGAGGTATAAACTGGAAAATGTGGACTAATTGATTCTGTCTGCCATCACTAATGTGATAAGGAAGCAGGTTTTGTGTTAAAGGCAAGCTAAAAATGCCCTTGAAAACATTGTTGATATTTTCTTCAAACAAGTTAGTACCCATGAAAGGTTTCACTTTTGACACAGAGTCAAAAATTTTGACTGTGTCTCATCCAGACTAGAGAGGAGGTCAGACAGGTACTTGCTTTGTGCACTATCCTCTATTCCATAATGGTAAAAGGTGTCAGCAATCATGGAGAAGTAAGATGTTTTTAATTGATGCTCAGCACCCTATAGAATTTGCAGTTATACATTTTATTAGAGTTCCGTTGTCAGACATTTCATGTCTTTTCAAAAACAATGCAACATAGTCTAAATTCCAAACATTTTACAGGATTCCAAGACCCACAGGAACCTTCACTTAAATCTGCATGATCAATTAAACTTTAAGTGAATGGAGTTTATTATAAAAATGTTGTATTAAAATTTGATTAAAATTAAGTTCAAAGAGCTGTTATTGGTTGGTTCATTTTTCAGTTCAAATTCTTCTATCTAAGCAGCTCTCACGAATCTAATTATGTATGTATGTATGTCTGTATGTATGTCTGTCTGTATGTATGTATGTATGTATGTATGTATGTATGTATGTATGTATGTATGTATGTATGTATGTATGTATGTATGTATGTATGTATGTATGTATGTATGTATGTATGTATGTATGCATGCATGCTAACAACCGCTACGAGTGGCAACTTACTGTGAGACAAGGCATTCAGAAAACCGAGGAAGGGATAATAGAAAACTCACTACAAAGAGAGCCAAGAGGAAGGCGAACCAACATCTGCCCCAACAAGAATCCATCTTCACCTGCAGCAAGTGCAACAAAGATTGTCATGCAAGGGTCGGACTCTTCAGCCACTCGTGAGGGTGCAGATAAGGCACCAAAACAGGGAGCTACACCATCCTCTCTAGAAAACAGACGAATGCCAACAACAATGCATGCATGTATGGTATATATGCATGCATGCATGCATGCATGCATGCATGCATGCATGCATGCATGCATGCATGCATGCATGCATGTATGTATGTATGTATGTATGTATGTATGTATGTATGTATGTATGTATGTATGTATGGCAGGTATGTATGGCAGGTATGTATGGATGGATGGATGTAATTTCCTTCAAATATCCAAGGACTTAATTTACCCTATTTTTTGTTTACCATAGGAGGGATAGTATGATATATTTCAGAGAAAGCCAAAATCTACTAACTTAATGGCAAGTTTAACTTTCCAGTCAACATGCCCTGACTTTTAATGTGTGAAACACCTCCTTAACTTCTTTTTGAAGATAAAGCTCTTATTAGTAAACCCAGTCTCTTGCTCATTTTCAAAGTCATTCAAGATTTGGAGATAACCCCATACTTCTCATAAGCTTCTAAAGTAGCCGAATGATAGATAATTGTCATTAAAAATGCAAGTGTTCAGAGGTCTCAGAAATGTTTTTGAATGCATTTTTTTCTTATCTTGGACACAGAAAATCACTTATACAGGAGTAGTCCATAAGCACCGATTTGATGGATGGCAAATTCAAGGGCTTGCCATTCCTGTTTCTACCACCTGCTGAGTTGGGAAAATATGTTCATCAATCAATCATTTTAGCTGTGCTGATATTTACAATGAGAAAATTTAGTCGATGAAAGATCCACAGATGTACATGTCATTGTAAACGTACATCTGAAGAACATGACCCAATAGCTTGGCAGCGAGTTCAAAGATTTGACTAGCTGCAGAGTGGTGGGAAAATGTGCTGATATTTACAATGACTGAATTCAGAGGCAGAAAGACCCAATGATGTACTTATGAACAACTTTAACTTTCATTATTGTGTTTGTTTCCAAAAGTAGCCAAATAAAATAGTGCACATAACCTCAAAGTCAAGACATGTTGAGAGTAAGACAAAATGCTGTTTGCAAATTTGGATAAGTATTTGGGGGTTAAACAGTAAATTGATGAATGACATTAGAAAATTAAACTTATGGCAACCACTGGTTCTGTTCATCTGGAAATATAGCCACTTCAGGTATGCCCAATTTGCTTCTGGTAGGGGACCGCAGCTTTGCTAGTGGGACACCTGTTTTTCCCAAAATAGAATCCTGAACTCCTAGTTCTAAAATACTAGCAAGACTTCTGGTGTTGTAAATGTAGTTGACTCAGCAGGAAAAATAGATGGCAATTTAATTGGTGGCTAGTCAATAATGAGAAGGCTGTCATTAGCCAAGTTTATAGAAATTGGATGAAATGTTCTCTAGATGTAGAGTTGTAACAAGTTCAGCTAATCGGATGCAAGATATCCCAAAATTGCAATGTATAACAAGTCCATCACCAAACTCAATCAAGATCTTAACGATATAAGCATATATTCATAGTCTGAAATGGATAAAAATATCAACTCTAGAGTGGGAAGTAAGTCTGCCATTGAAATGCCAGATTACTCATTATTGTAGTATGCATAGATTTCACTCAATATCAAACTTGTTCAAGATCAGCAAATATTCCAGGTCTAATACTGGTAACAATACCTGCCAATATAATGCAATACCACCTCATCAATATCGATAACATGAATCTTGCTGATTATCTAACACATCTGAAATTCTGATCACATTCACATAATCCCAAATTTCAAGTCTGATTAAATCCAATCAGAAATAAAACTTTTAGTGTGGCAAAATCGCCTCATCAGCATGCATGGATTTTACTAGTTTACAAGCTCAATCAAAATCTTATTGATTCATGATGTTTTATTAAAATGTGATCATAAATACAGTATCTAAAGTGGTAACAACTTCTGTCGTAAGATCAAGAGTATTTTGTTTATACATATTTATCTTGCAAATTTTTAAACTTCTACTATGTGACAGATGAAGAAAAATCATTAATACCGACTCCTCCAAGATTCTGATGAAATAGATCCATATTCCAATCTTGCTTAAAACCTGATTCTAAACATGGACTCCTGAGTGCAAACAGGCAACTACTGATAAATGGCTAATAATATATGACAGGTGATAACCTATGCTCAACTGGTTTTATGACAGGGTCGGCTAATACAAAACTAAACGAAAATACAATTCTATTAATTATATATAACAATTAAAGTTAATATCAACTGTTTTTAACCAAAATCTATTACACAAACCTCTTTTGCTGACTTTTGACTGTAGCGTGCAATATGCAAAGATGGGCGGGTTTCAGATCTCTGTTCATCTTTCTCAGCAAAGTCAATGACAATTATCATATCTCTTGTGGATATAATTTGCAATGCTTCCCCCATTTTGCTATTCACAGTGCCCAGTTCAAGTTCATGTGCAGCATAACATTCCTGATACAGACTGGTTGGTGCCTTTGTGAAAAGCTTTGTAACATAACTTGTCATCAAGGACTGCGTTTCTCTTTCATCCTGTGAAGGATGTTGATTACGCAAGTTCAAAAGTTTATCCTTCATTCCTGATTTCAGAAGAATTTTGTCTGTAATACTGATGTTGGACAAAGAATAAGGAAGAAATTTATTCACATTATTTAAAACTTCATTTACATTTTCTTCGCTATTTCTTGTCTGTTTTCGTAAGAAGATCATCATATCAAGAACAGCACAACCGTACAAAACTGCTCGTGCTAAATCCCTAATATTATTATCCTTACTATCCTTTCTGAGACAAGAGGGATCTGTAAATCTATCATGAATAAAATCATCACGAACTTGGAAATACAAGTAATTGAATCCAACAACATCAATGTTTAATAACTGATTAAGTTTATCCTCAAGAGGAATGTAGCGTATTCTAAAATAAAATTCTTCAGATGGGTGTGTTTTTCTCACTATGTCCTGTGGACTCTTCCAAAAAAAGGCATGCTCCTTTTTGTTCTTCACAGCTATGCCAAATAATTTAGCTACAAGGGGTGATATTTTAAGACGCTTTGATAGAGATTTACAAACTATCTCAACAGATAGAGGTTCCAGATAGAAGGCTGATATTTGAGATGAATTTTCATTTTTTAAACGCAAACTTTCCACATTTACAGACTCGCCATCATGTCCACAGTACAGATGAATCCAGACTGGTTCTGAGTCAAATCCATTTAGGGTACTATAGATTGCCTCTTCCGTACGAGAACCTCGAAGTCTGCGTATGATACTTGCCATTCTGTTCTGTAAATAAATAAATGAAAGGAAAAAAAGAAAACTGTTCAGAAATAAGCTTATCATAATTTTCAGAATTGAATACTGTTAATGAAAAACAGGCAGTTTTGAGTGAAAGGCATCAGTGAGCACACTTACTAGTGGAATAATTCTGCGTCAAAATTTGAAATCTAAAATCTTTACATATATATATATATATATATATATATATATATATATATATATATTATAATACTAAAGGTATGAAACTCGCTTTTTTCTTGAAGAAAATGAGCAAAGTCTCCCATTTTCAAATAATGCTTGTGTCCATAAAAACCAAACGTGTGGAATAGCGATTAGGAAATATATGCGTAATAAAATGTTACAGTTTAAAATATATGTCGGAGTGGGTGGCAAATTTTTATATACTTGGCATCGACAGTACCTTATGTGTAACATAAACTCCCTTGACTTAGCTGTCTTTACAGAGATCACAGATCTAACTGGATTCTTCTACAACCAGTACGTTGACATCGCCTGATAGTAATCTAATGTTTGAATCCAAGATCTGAAGGACTCTAACACAGTTAATTATACTGATAGTATCATTTACTAAAAGTTGTTTAACTCCAATGAAATGTTGAGTTGGAAACATTTCTTCCGGAAGACGCAATAGCATACATTTAGTAGCTTTGATCATTATCAAGCGGGATTAAATATCTTCCTTTTAATTGTCGCATGTTGAAAGCTTATCGCGTACAAGCAGTCTGTTTCTGATTATCCACAACACAACGTTAGTTATTATTGACATTTGACTCCTACTTCTTTTAAGTTTTAGGCTATGAAGTAGCTATACCGGTGTAGGAGTAAAAATAACTTCTGACAAAATAATATCTCGCCCAATATTAATATCCAGACAATAGCTTGCAACCATCCCTAAGATTTCGTCTGTCTCTGATTCCTGTTAAATTAGCTCCACGAGCGCCATTGAATCCAAATAAATATATAAATAAATGCAGGTGAGAGGCAATTAACAGTTCTTTAAATTCCAATTTGACAGGAAATGTTCTATTACAAATAACAAACAGCTCCAGAATCGAATTATTATCCCCCGCTCTTTCAAAGTAAGACTACAGGAGTCTGCAGTTTTCAATAAAGCACGATGAAATGATTGACTACATGAAATCACCTTAACGGTATTATGAATTGATAATTATTTATTTATAATACAGTTAAGGTGATTTATTGTAGTCAGAAATTTCGTCGTGCTTTATTGATAAAAATAATAATTATTATTAAATAACATGTTGATTTAACAAAACTTTTTGGTTTCTCTTCTTCCTATTACTTAGTTTAAAACCAGAGTCGTGTCAATTACAACCTATACGTGCATCTGCATATAAGTGTGTATGTCTTTGGACTCATCGTACACGGTAAAGAGCTATAGTGAGTTCAATTCAGCATGGTGAATTATATCCACACAATGGCTCGTAGTAACAATTTACCTACAAAATCATCATGTAGGATGATATAATATGTGTACATAAAATTCAAGCAGGCATGAGTCCATATATTACTATCAGCGTTTGTAGCAATAATATCTCGAAATGTAGATAAGTTCGTTGCATGCAACAAGGAGTTCAACACATAGAGCAACATCACTCATTCAAGCTGAAAAGAGTGGTACTTGAAATCTCCGACCTATTATTGCATCAATTTTGACTTACCGGTTATGGAGCCGTCGCGTACTACAGGTAAACAAGAACCGTCTACTCATTAGAGGAATCATATCATAAACAACCATTAAGTGGAAATTTTAAATAGCTTAACGAAAACTCAGACTACGTTTATTTACCTTTGTCTTTGCAATTTGCTTTTCAAGTTTTGTACATTTAGTTTTATAACATTATAATGATTTATCAACTTCTTTTGTAACTCTACAAACTCATGTTCATCTATCCAAAGGAATATTAAATGCAACCAGTATCACACTAGTATGATCTCAAAAAAAATATTTTTAGATGTATCCACTTTGTTCATGAATTGCCAATATTTATTTATTTTTTTTTACTCTTATGTGATCTACAATTATAATATATGTACTGACCTTGAGCTTACGTGACCATCAGTGGCGTCACTAGGGTTTGGTGTTATCCAGGGCGGTAACTCGTGGTGTCAAAGCCATGGACATCCTTCCTGCATAAATATTCAAAACATGTATAGACAGTCATGTGCGGTAACTCATGGTGTCACCCCATGGACCTCCTTCCTACACAAAAATTATGAAATGTTATAGACTGTCGTTTTGGTGTCACCCCCTCTGATGGTGTCACCCACTGCTATCAGCACACACCACCCCCGTGACGCCACTGGTGATAATCACGTCTTATCATACCATTTTCGTCAGATATTATTTATAATTTGCGTGACAGCATACTAATTCTAGCGCATATTCCATAGTTTGTCAGACATTATAATGCTAAGCCTGTTATCTTAAACTTGTGAAGGTATATGTGACACTTGCTGGTAAAATCGAAACTTACGGCATACGGGAAATTAACAAGGAAATTACATTTGTGAGCTAATTGAAACAAGGATGCTGCACTGGATTGCACCAATTATAATATTATAAGTGGCTGACCAGAGTTTGGCGTTGACATAGTAACATTGCTTGAGGTGACCTCAATACACACCACTCTCGGTAAGTATGGGATAATTCTGTGTTAAAACGGTCCATATAGTTAACATGGGAGTGATTGTGTGGCAGAGGGGTATATGGGGAAAATATGACAGAAGAGGGCAATAAGAACAATTAACTTGGAGAATCATTTGATGGCGACACGGGAAACCTATGTATTGGGATACACCAACAAATTATAAGTACAATCCACTAACTTTTTTTTTATAACAAATTTAGCACACCAAAACTTTGTCTAGTGTGCACACGCCAACAATCAGACTAAACGAGGAAGGGTTGAAACCAAAGAGATGAAGACCAACAAACATACTATCCATAGCAATTTATATACTAGCCAATAGTCCCAACACTCACTCACACACTCACTCACACACACACACACACACACACACACACACACACACACACACACACACTTCAAAACATATTGTTTAGTCTCCCCACACTAGCTATCAGACCAAACCGGGAAGGATTGAAAACAAACTATAAAAAAATCCAACAAATACAGTAACCATGACACCAACTATACCATCCAATATTCCCTCCCACTCACACACTCCAAAACTCTGTTTAGTCTCCACATACCAACTAAATCAGAAAATCAGAAAAGGTTGAAAACAAGCTGCGTATAATTAATCAAACATACTATCCATCACACTATCTATAACATTCAACACTCTGTACATGCTATCCAAAACGTCTCTTGTTAGTTTAGAGTTTAAGATAAAAAACGTAAAATTTCACAAATATATTCTCACATCAATGAATCTCACACCATCTATACCAGCCAACATCCTAAAAAATATTCATAGGCGCTAGCACATAAGAGACCGGGGAGGGGGTGTGACTTGCACTCCTGGATTTCACCTCTATGTTTTGGCTTGCATCCGTAAAAATTAATATCTAACGACTACATGCTTGCTCCTCCTCTCCCCGAACATAATTAGAGAGTACTGCGAAACACAATCGGAAATTACTTTTGCAGCCTTCGCACACTAAATCTCAGACCAAACGGGGAAGAGTTTAAGCAAATTATATGTAACCCAACATACATATATCCATCACACCATCTTTTATCAATAGTTTTAAAAATATCAAGACAAGGAGACACGTTTTCTTTTGGCTATATTCTCTTTTAAAAATCATAATGAAAATTTCAAACATATCATTCAAGTCCATTTTCTACTTTTTTCACTGTTTGTCTATCCTTTTGGAAAGTATCAAACTGCACTGATTCTTCCTGTCTTTCACTTTCGTTTCATCTTCTTTTCTTGCTTTCCTTGAGCGGATGTGTTTTTTTTAAAGGCCTCTCATCTTACTCCTGTTGTTTCTTTTGGGGTTTTTTCTCTCTTTTTTTATGACACTTTTTTCCCTTACAATTATAAAACGTGTCATGAACTTTGTCCCTCTTTTCCTTTACTTTGAAGATATGGGCATTATAGAGCACAATGCCCTTGCTCCTGACAGATATAGCTAGTATCAAGACTTTTATCGTGAAATGAGTAGTTCGTCGTCATCTTTGAATCATACTTTCGCATAACACACCTCAATGCTCTAACCGAAAATGTAAGCTGATTTGACTTTTCGATTTTTCCTAATTGTGAGCTGAATGAATATTCCAAGACACTAGTCCTATGTTGCGTGTAAAGTCTAGTCAAAAGTGGTTTTGCAATAAAATTGAAACAATCTCAAAATTTGAGTGAGGAAGCAGAAGTAAGAGGCAACGACGTGATATACCTCCTTACACACGAGATGAAAGGTTGGCTCAAATCGATGCCAACGGTTTTAAAGACGACATAAGCGAGCCATAGTCAACCGGCTCCGTATCTGCCCCAAGACAAAGAGAGTCTATCACAACGAGAGTCAGACAGTAGCTCCCAATAGTATTACCACATTCGAGAGATGAATAATCTCAAAACCAGAAAAGTTAGAACCACAACTTACACCCTGCACCGGGAAATTTAATGAGTTCAAGTATAAAGTGCCGTCCCAGAAAGTGGAAGGTTTTTGTTAGCCATTTGTTGGATTCCCTGATTAATATTTAAACGATAATGACAATGCAAAGAAGACGATAGTTTGAGACTCTGATCATCAAGACAGTTTTAATCGTCCGTCTGGTTTGATTTTGGCACCCCGGCAGAATAATACCTTCCAAAATCATCTACAAAATTCAATACGTCGAACCGTCCAAAGATGAGTTTCACATCACCGATGAAAAAGCACACTTTGTATGATCCACCATTTCCATTCTAAAAGGAACAGACGTAAAAAGTGTTATTAGTGAATGACATTCGAAGTACTAAACATAACATCATTCAAATTAACAGTTTCTAATATCACATATGTTTATCCCGTACCATTATCGTAGGTTGAATGCATGCCGACAAGAACGAAGCTACAGAAGGAAGAAATGCATGGGAGAGAATCGAAATGCGGACAGAACCAAACAACGAAAAGAATTAGAACTCATGTTATAGCTTGCAGTCATATCGAAAGAGACTACCTCAGCATTCTTGAAATGCACAAACTTCAAGAAATATTGGTTCCATATTGCACGATAAAAGTGTATCTTCAAGTGGTTTTGCTGATCTCTGGTGTTTCTAGGGCCCAATTTCCCAGAGGAAAATACATTCACGTTTATCTTCTGGAAGAACATTTCGATACTATTACCAGTATCATTGGATTTTACAGATACGTGTATCATCGTGAGAAATGTGATCGAGGATTTGCCAATCGAGAGCAACACATTTATAGCGGAGAAAGATGCAATTATTTATTGTTATTTAGCGTCTGAATCCTGCATTTCCAAAGGAAACAACAAATTCATCGTTCTTATTGCCATCGAACCTTTGACAGTCCCATGTGCTATTAACAGTATCGCATGACACAATATCAACAACAGAAAGGTGTTTTTCAATTATTGAAATTGTACTCTGCACGTGGATGTTAAATTCACACCAATAACATCAAGGTCAACTTTTGTAAAGTGAAGATACGATTCCGTTTTGTGATGAAATCATCGACTTTGAACATCGATGTTTCATCCAAAATCACGACCCTGGACGGATGAGAAGAAGAAAAAGGCACCAAAGGATTTCGTATTGTTTATTTTGAATGCATGCAAGAGACAGACAATCACATTCATAATTTTGTGCGTCGTCATCGGGTTTGCGAGCAGTGCATCCAAAGATCCATAATTTTTCATTTTCCTCATTTTTGCAAATTCCATGAGGAAGTGAATCTTTCAAGTATCCAGTGCTCCTTTCGATTTTGCTTGATGAATCTTTGACTTATTGACGACAGATGGAGCTAGGAGAATATCCAGCATTACGGAGACTGCATTCGTTATTCTGCGGTAACAGCTCATAATTATTGGGGACAATTTCATCAGAAATACTATTCAAAACAAGGCACCGACTGCCCCCAAGCCCCCATGACTGAAGCTACAATCAACATCATGTCAGAAGTACAGTTTACAGATTCCATGAGTTTTTTGGCCATGCCTTTTAGTCAAACATGTAATACATTTGGAATGACGGAAATGACCAAAGGTTATGCTCCACACATTTTCAGTACTTAAGCTAATCAGCGCGCGATCATGACGCAAGTGTTTGATGCTCCTTGTTACGACCCCGACATTATAGGCACTGAACATGGAAAAGCTTTTTACGTTTGGTATTGCTTTCACGCTTCTAAATATTTTGACTTTCAGGATGAAACGTTTAAGTATTTACGATCCGATGTGGACATGTTACTCCGTTGTTGTAGAAAATTGCGACAATTGTTTATGAAGCACGGTTTGATCGATTCTTTGAAGGAAGCTTCTATAGTAACCAAAGCGTGCTCCTTTGTATAACAAATTTATGCCAGGGAACACACTATCCATCATACACCGTCAAACTCTTAGTTCATCAGCTATCATAGTCATAGAATCGTATAAATCTCTATATTTATTAAATACATGTGCTCTTGCTTAGTTTTTGTGTACAACGTTACCCTGGATTATTTATGTGTAATGTACATTTCGAAACAGTGAGTTCCGTTCATTCTATGTCGCACGTGCGAAGTGCTTTCGATGGGAAAAACGCACACTTTCAGCTCAAAGATGATGTAGGCTGCGTCGTCTATGTATAAATGTATCGCGTAAGGCGATATGATATCTTCACATGACGGAACGTCTTATCTGTAAGCAGTATACTTATGGACTTGCACATCTTCAGCTGTAGAGGTATGTAAGTTATTTATTAATATTTTATGTATATTATTTCTTATGTATATTGCAAGTTGTAGCTATTGTACTACCACGTTTATTTTTGTATATTTTCTATGTTGCATCGGCTTACGTGATATAAAGCAAATGTTTTCTATTTGCGTTTGTAACTTTGCATGAGATTTATATTAGCAATAATAAGTTGCATTTTATTAAAAAAAAAACGGTTAGGGCTCATATGAATCTTATCGGGCACAGGCTCACTTCTGATCCCGTTTATCGTTTTGTAATGTTGTGCCGATAATATAATTTGTATATCTTACTGTATATAACGTCATTACATTTTATCCTATATGCTCGTGTCATGAATAGTACACGGTGTTATATGTATTTTCAGATTATCGTAGTCGACGTGGTACCAGCTGTAGAGCTAACCATATAGTCAACCTAGCAGCCGTAGAACTGAGTGAACATTATTGCTGGTCGAGTAGCGTGTGATCGGACGTTGTTGATCGAATTGGTGAGCGCTGATTGCTTGATTGTCCAAGGAATTGAATGTAGGTCGGTGACAATCTATAATGCTGATCACTTAATTGACCAGTGTGACTGGTAGCTAAGTATGATATTGAAGGAGTGTTTTGTGTTACTCTTCATGCATATAATCTTTTAGCCATAGGCTAATTTTGGAGTTTGTCACACCCAGTGTTTTGGGACTATAAAAATATTTTTTTACATGATATCTATCTTATCAATTCATCATTTTACTGTTCAAGTAAAATACGTCACTTTTCACTATTTGAGTGAATACATCATTTTTACTATTGAGTAAAACACAACATTCTTTTCATCGTGTGAAATTGCTGTGAATCGTTCACCTTTGTCTTTGCACTTTGTAATGTCACTTATTTGTATTATATTTCTTGCAATTTTAGGTTCGTAGAAATTATATTCATTTATCCAATAGTTGGATCTTATAATCGCATATATTAATCATAATTCTTTTCTCTTTCAAGTCATACATCAAAAACATTTTATTTGTATCGTCAAAGTTTTTTGTTATAAATCGAAATCCATCTCGGTTATTTTGTTACACTGCCTGTGGCGCACAGTTATCGTTTTAGAGTCAATACTCTGTCAAAGCTCTGCGTTCGATACATCACTTGTGCGTAAAGCAAGACAAACTGGTTTAACATGTCAGAAACTGAGGAGGTGAGAAGGAAGCTGAAAGTCTTTCGGTAGATGACTGAGATTTAGAAGACCACAAGATCGTCTCCGAGTTTCGTGGATGTTTATTACATGTATGTCCTACCTGTTACAATCAACCGCACATGAAAAGTAAACTCCCAGAATACACTATATAAAGTATCAAAAACCAGGATACAGAGTCGCAGACATTTGGAAGTATACTTATAATTGATGTTTCAAGACTGATCCAAAGTTTAAGCGCATTGGGGATAGTTATGAAGTGGCGGACATGGAAATTCTAGATCCAAGCGATAGTTTATTTGGAGGACGAACAAATGCCACATCATTGTTATACTATGTGGACAAATCTCACGGAGAAGACATCAGATTCATCGGTGTGTATTCGCTGTCTCTTTGGGTGTGCAAATATTGCCAATTTGCAACAGGGAACCTCCAGATGTTGATAAATACATTGACTTGGAACTCATTTGGCAATACGAGGGCTTAATCAGATGCAAAGTCTTTCCTCCCACCGACTTGTACCATCCAGTCTAATCACACCATTTTCTACCAAGATGTTTCCTTTGTTCCATACCTGTGGAGAAACATTAACAAAGACCAACCTTGTCGAAAAAACAGACAAAGAACGTGCTTTGACAATAACGTGTGTAGGCATTGACTTGTTTCATGCTCTGAATTTGGGATTCCGCTGGCTGAGAGTCTAAGAAATTTACCACTTTCCAAACAAAGAACGTCTCCAAAAAAAACAACGAGTCACAGGATAGCTCTTTATAGGCCTAAGTCACCGATGTTCTAAACTAAAACAAATCAGCGCTTATCCCTTCCGGTGTCAGCCTCCAAAAGATAAAAAAAATTCAAAGAAGGCATCACATCAGACTATGTCGAAAAGAACGAAGGACGAGGCTTTTTTGCCAAGTCACGCTCAGCTGCTTGTGCGTTAAATTGCGCAACGTACGTACTTACTCCAGTCGGAGTTCTTGACAGATCCATACCGTGACTTTGAATTGGTGGACCACAAAGGATAAATGAACGAAACAAAGAGCCATTGTTCATGAAGATTTGATCATGGTCAATTACAATAAAGAACCAGAATTTGCACTTTCCGATGCATTTGGAAATATCATCATTACTGTGTATCGTCGTGCCAGAACCAAGCATAAAAAGCGTACGTTTACACCAGGTGCGATGATGATGGTTACAAAAGAATGAGGCATATATATATATATATATATATATATATATATATATATATATATATATATATATATATATATATATATATATATATATATATATATATATATATATATATAATCATCATCATCACTGGCAAGGCGATTTAGCTGATGTTTCATTCGGCCACTTACACTCTCAGTTACAAATATTTGTTTTGTGTCATCGATGTTTCCCAAATTTATCTGAGTCGTCCCATTGACTCCGAAAACGAGCTCGGAGTTAGTGCGAGCGTTAAAACTAATGTTCAAAAAATTCTAGTTAACAAAGAAAGATTTCCAAGATTTCTAAAAATAATTGAAGAAAAGAGACATCCATTTTGTCACCACCGAGAATTCCAAACTTAAAGCCATTGTCGTGGAACGTTTTCAACGTACTAACAAAGAATGCATGTGGAAATACTTTTTTAAAATTTACACACTCTCGAGTACATCGTTATCTTACCGCTTCTAAACAAAGTTTACAATTAACTGGACCAAAGGAGCATCCGATGTGCCACGGAAGAAGTGACCGCCTGTGTTTGAACATTCTCTTCTACGCAGCAAATATGAACTGTATGCAATGTGAGATTTATTGCGTACTGAAAAGAAAAAAAAAACAAATGAACCATTGACAAACATTAATTACCTAACAGGACCACTGAATTTTTTCGTGCCACTAGAAGAGTGCGTTGACACCATCCTCCATTCTATAAATTGTAAGACACGAATTATGAAGTGTTAAAATGAATTTTCTTTCCCGAGTTACACAATTGACCAAGAAAGAAAACAACGTGTACGATATTGAAAACCCTCTCGATCGAAGAAGCGAAAGTGCGCTGGAGAGGATATCCCCCGAAGTTTGATTCTTGGATTGCTGCTTTTCAAGTCATCAGCTATAATCATAAGTCATCATCGTGACGTTCACGAGAGCAGTGACCGCTACTTCTTAGAGTTCTTCTCTTCGATATGTACAAAGTATCACCTGTGGATGTCTTGTGTGGCAAATCTTTCTTTTCTGACAAATCTAGGTGGTGTATTGTGGGATCGTTGGCTCCATTGATAATTAGAGTTTCCGACAAGGAGATAAATAATCGTGGACCAATTTATTCAGCAGTTTCATCATTTACCTTGTTCCCCATCATCGCTTGAAATATTCTAGTTACAAAGGTAACCTTGTGAACAAAGGCAGTCTCCCAGAGCCAAAGCAGTAGGAGCAGTCGTCTGTTGGAATCCTTGGAAACTCTGTGAATCGAATGACTCCACGGAAAAATATCCGTCGTATGATGAATAACCAATTTTATCTGACATAACCCAGTGACATTCTATAGATGTGTTTTACAACAACATCGTATCTTGTTTCATGGCCAAATGACCTCGGGCTATTCAATAGGATTACGAATCGCATTGGAAAGTCACTTTGGTAGAAATCGTTCTCCCCAAGTAAGCTCTAAATATCAATGGAAATCAAGGGAGGTTTACCGTCGAAATCCTCAACCATCAAGTGCAAGAATACTTGGACAACGACGATCCTATAATCTTGTTTCGATAATCAAAACAAATACCAACGCCAGCCAATGCTTAGTTTACCATTTGTAGCATGACAATTCCTGCAGGCTATTATTTCAGTGTTTAACATCTGGTTGAAACGATTGCCACTATTTTCAACGATTCGTCTGGCAATTCCCTGACACAACTAAACGAAGTGTACTGTAAAATAGCTCGAATACAAATTTTTCGGATACCAAAACATTGTCCATCACTTTTCTCCCAGTTTGTCTGACATTCTGGGTGGACACCACAAATTAGCTCCGAATTAAAAAGAAATCAACAACAACGAGAGATTTTACAAGTATTTTTCATCAACTTTAATAATTGAACGAAGTATTGAATCTGATCTTAATGTACACCGATATGGTGGAGTACAACGTGGTTAGAAACAGCTGATCCGTTATAGAGTCAGTCCTTTTAAAGCTGATTCTGTCATGGCTGATTACGTAGAAGTTGGAAATACGTATCGCATTCATCGTGAATGTGTAGAACCTCAATATATGTGCCTTTCAGTATGTCGTATTTTCGCAGTGCTAACATTGGTATAAAAGGAGATATTGGACAAAATATTCCAGTCACGAAAGGAAAAGTCACGGTGAAACTGCATTTTAAAAAACGTATATCCAGTGAATTGCAACTGATGTATCCTCTGTACAAATCAGTCTCTCAACAACGATGACAAAATATGATCAAATCTCCTTTTCATAACGTGGCCCCCATCTCAAGACTAATGGTAACACGAGGACTACACGCTTTGAAAGATGATGTTTTGATGCATGTAAAATAGAATTTTTCCAAACATTTCATTATAGACAAACAAAGCAGTAAAGAAGCATTTGTGATAGCAGGTAAAAATGTGTTATTTCAGACTGGAAAAGATCCTTTGTCCCGCAGAGACGTCTCTTTAATGCGCTGCTGGTCAAGGCATTCCTTCCACTTCCACACCACATTAGGGACAAGATAGAAAGAGACCTTGATACCCCTTCAGAGCTCATAAACACGTTGTGAGAAAGACCAAGAAAAGATGAACAATCAGAGAATTGTACAACTTTCATTATTAAGTTTCTCAAAACTGATGCCAGAATAGCTCTCGTCAACAATTTCAGTGAAGTGGAGTTGTACTTGAATGACATGCTGGTCAGCAGCTGAATACTTACCCTTGCCGAATGTACATAGAAAATCTCTTGTCAACGGAAAAGAAAACTAGAACACGCATCTAGATGATTCATTTTTATGGAAACCTGACACATTGCAGACGTTCAGCGACACAGCGCTAATTGTAGTTCAGGATGACGATCCTTACAATGCGGAATATCACGGCCTCGAATTAAAATTAAACAAGGGCATAGTTTAGGACCGATGGTTCGCTTTATTTGGACATGTGATTGCATGACAAGTATCTATTGAACAGATTTAATGTCCGACTGAGACTGAATTAAAATAGCATCATTTTCCAATTGATGGCTCATTATAACCAGTACAAAACTGTCATCGAAAAAGCCTGACTTAACGTGTGACGTGTCGATGTGTTATCTAAAGTGGGAAATGACACCAGTCATACTTTGAGTAGAATGACAGCCATGTATCCGATACGACAAGTGGAAGTAAAGCTCTTCACCACTACCTCTGAACTTCCATCCATGATCAAATCTCATCTTTTCCGAGGATAGTTACCGCAAAACGCTTGCTCAACGGAATCGTCAACAATGCAGACCTGAGTGGAGCTATCGACCAAAATCATTTCGCGTTGCTGAGGTGGCCAAATCATCAAGAACATTTAGTCTCTTGGTTTGCTTCGGGTATTTATGAACATATTACAGATCTCATTCTTGACGAATAGTTATTGGTGTGGGGAATGAATGAATACTTTAACGGAATGATGATGAACGACGAATTAAGGTTGGAAAGCGTAAGAAAGACACAACAATGTGAGATTACAAGGAATATATTCCATGGTGTGTGTGTGTGTGTGTGTGTGTGTGTGTGTCGGGGGCATATTGTGTATATTTTATTCTCCAACACAGTCTTGGAAAGCCCTTAGAACATTTAGTAGCTTGTTTTGATAGTGGCTATGCTAGAACTGGTGATAAAGTAGAAGGACAGTTTTGTGAATATTATGGTTATTAATGGCTTTGAAATTTTGTGTGCCATATCTGTGGTGATATGCATCAGCCGCTAGCCAGAGTTGGTATCTATCATCTGGAACTGATCCTGATAAAACGGTTTAATCCTGTCATAGTAAAACTCATATCTGAGTAGCTTCAACAAGTCCAGCATAGTTTTTATTTTTTACCGTGAACGGCAATAAATCAACCGTCGAAGTTTGTTATGGATTCAAACGATTGATTTACACAGATTCTCCATCTTTTTCCCAAACACGCCATTATTCATTAAATTGAATAAGTACTTTCCAATGGCCTTTGTGCAACGGTCAGTATTCCTCTGAATATACGGGGACATTCACGTTTGCTGACGAAATCCAACTACTGAATGCACTTTAGTTAATCGCATACCCAATCACAAGAACAACCGCATTGTTCACTAACTTGTCCAAGGATGAATTCATAAATTGTAACGAAACAATAAATAGCAGCTGATCCAGTCTAAACGACGTGTATTTTTCCTTGTTGTATTTTTCCATGTTGGATCACGCTTATTGGTGAGGCTGATTCAGTGGCTGTTGCATGCATTATTAATTGACCATCATACCCATTCAGATTATGAAGCATCATATGGGTTTTTGTTTTTGTTTTGTTTCGGTAAATTCATAACTGCAGATTAAATGAGCTGTGTGTAGTACATCTATGATAATGACATAGATCACAGACTTTGGAACCATAACTTTTAATAGAAGAGCTTTGCACTTTGCCTTTGGACTGACTTGGTCTTTATCAGCAGAAGGACTTTGCTCTTCAGAGAAAGCTTTGTTGGAAATCCAAGAGTGGCTGTAGAAAACTCACGAATGTTATCATCCGTCATAATTATGCATGCTAGTGAGTAGAGCTGTTGCCGAATCCATTTAGCCGTGTACATTGTTCGAAACCAGACAATACATTCCGCATGTACACTGACCAAAGAAAGGTGAATAGAATAAAACAGATTAATTTATATTGCAGAAAATCAATGCCCGCATTGATAGAATCGGAAATGTAAGGTATGTAACCAAATTTGACCTTCCAAAAGGATTCAGGCAAATTCCACTGACGAAAAGGGCTAAGAAATTTTGGCATTCTTGACTCCAGATGGATATTATCAAAATAAAGTGATGTCATTTAGGATGAAGGGTTCACCTTATTCTTTTTAACGTTTAATAAACATCACATCCCCATTACTTCCATCGGCAAGATGAAAAACAGCAACCCCAATCCCCCGTCAAGATTATTAAGGTGAAGTTTGATGTTACATGAACACAATATTGACATTAGGTTCGTTCAAGGAAAAGACAATAATAGATGCACTTTCACATGTATTAAAACATTTTATTGTTTCATGCATACTTAGTGTCATTTATAGGATTTCATCTTATGCAATATTTTTATGACAGGTTAGTTTGTTTAAATTTAAATAGTTTTTATTATATGCTATTGTAATGAAACATTGTATATTAGACTTAACCTTGTCCAAATCAAGTTTATTTTCTATTTGAGCTGAACTATTGCTTTTTTATTATGTAAGCATTTAATACAAAACTAAAATATTATCTGTATGTGTGGGTTTAGTATCAGGATCATTATTAATAGAAGTATACATGTTTATTTAATAGGTTATTGGAATTTCCTTACAATTTACCTATCGAGTCTGACATAGTCTAAGTTATATATTATACTTTAGTAACAAACTTTCTAATTATAGATAACATTTTTTTTTGTAAACATCAACAATTTTCTAGAAGATAATTTTCCATTAGTTGGTTGTTATTTATAAACAATGTTGATTGTGACATGAAATCATGTGGAATACCATATAATATTGTTACTGGAAAGATTATTAGTGCTTTAAGATCTGGTAGAATCAGTTTTGTATTATTGTTGTGTCTCGAAGTTCATTTTGACTGTAATATAATTCTTCACAACATTTGATTCAGTGATTATGTTTTCTGCAGATAAAGAGTGCTCAATAAAAATATTCTTGAACATAGACATTCATTGGGATTATAGTGAATTCAAACCCGAAATTGTATTACTGTGTTTCAACAAAGAAAACACGATACAGGCCGCCACAGGCATATCAACACCTCTAGCGTTGGACTTAATTTGGATTTCAACTAGTTTATTCAGAAGTTTTATTATTTTGACTTGTGTATGTAATTCTATGATTATTTTGGAATTTAATTCGCAATACCTTAAGTTCAAGGGGTTATTGTTTCATTTTCACGTTGTATTCTAGAGCAATACATTTGTTTTTGAATACGCGCCTTACAAAGCGTGTTGCTTTTCACTCTTTTCTGTTACTTATTGTAAGAAAATAAACTCGTTATAAAGAAGATTGTTAGAATTGTCTCAGGTGAGATAAACTTAGATGTGGTCAGTATTATTGTTCTCACACTGTTCTCACTAGTATGTACAAATAATAAAAAAAACTTTAAACAAAATACAATTAGATATAAAAATGATACCAGCTTTCATTTTATCACTTTCTATAAAATTCTGAATTTTAAAAAAAAATTAACAATTAAAACAAATTATCAACAATATATTACTTGCGTAGTGGACACAGTTTGTGTTGTAATAAGAAAACAGAACTGAAATCTTGATAAATGAAAGCATTAGTCAATTAGGATCTTTACCCTTTGGTATAATAATGGAGTATTTCAGTGAAATATATTATCACTGATTTTCAAGCAATATCACGAATTTTTTTAAAATATGCTTAGAATGACATAATAAAATATCGCTGCGCATATAAAATATAAAAATTTCAGCATATAGTTACCTTTTAATCTTATTATAATTTAAAGGTGAGGTTTATGGACATACATACATACATACATACATACATACATACATACATACATACATACATACATACATACATACATACATACATACATACATACATACATACATCATTCTAACCACGCTGTTTCTTCCTTCTCCATTTCAAGTAGACCTCCTACACTCAGCAGCCATTGGGTCAGTGATGTCTCAATTGTCCTACCTATATTATCAACTAATAGTCTTTCCCTCCGACATTTCTCCCCCGACTCCACCCCCCACCCGATATATCCCCCCGGACTTTTACCACCTGCGCTTGCCCTCTATTAAATAGGACTCCCCCAGTTATTTCCCCCATGATCTTAAAACTTAATTCATTTAATATGACATTTTGCCAATAAAATATAAAAACTTATATTAAGTTATGTTTAAAGAGAAAGGTTATTTGAAATTAATTTCAGTAGTAAGTGTTAAACAAAGTTACCATTTTCACATATTAAAAAAATGTATTGTTTAAAAGTTAATGTTGTAAGCAATTGCTTTTAAGTATTATATGATGTCACGATTGTCGAAGTCGGCGACTATGTTTGCAGTTCTCGAAAAAAATCAACAGTCTTTGTCCTTCTTTGGTTGTTACATCATAATCCACTTTTGTCGATCTATGGCCGGAGTACAGTACCGGCATATGCACAACGAAGAAGGGTTAGACTCGCGCCTAGTCCACATACTTCAAAGAAACCTCCCGTTCTACATTCAGTAAAAGCACTAGCAGCAATTGATTGACAAATAGACAATGCCCATTTTTGTTGTAACTAACAAGGATTAAAAATGGGTATGAATTTATGTTCAAAGTTGAAATGTGGTGTCATGATACCCTTAACATCCATGACCACAAGCGCGCGCGTGTGTGTGTGTGTGTGTGTGTGTGTGTGTGTGTGTGTGTGTGTGTGTGTGAGAGAGAGAGAGAGAGAGAGAGAGAGAGAGAGAGAGAGATCAGGAAAGTAGATATTTTATATTTCATAATAAGTAGTAGTATAAGTAGTATAAAGATAATGGGGGAGGGTAATGACTTATGGAGAGTCCTATTTGATAGAGGGGAGTCCAGGTGGAAATGTCAAGGGGGAGAATGTCGGGGGGGGGATGTCCAGGGGGAGATATCCTGATACCGTAAACTGGATTTTAATATTCCTTGCAATTATAGGGATGTAGCTTGCAATAAGCGTTTTGGATATTTCATATGTTTTAAAGTATGTATATATTTTAATTTTGCTCCATATTTTGAGTGCCTTCATTCGTACGTATATGAGTTTTGTAATTGACCAGTCAGATTATAGTTAACTTCCTTGTCCAAATGTGATATGAGAGAGAGAGAGAGAGAGAGAGAGAGAGAGAGAGAGAGAGAGAGAGAGAGAGAGAGAGAGAGAGAGAGAGAGAGAGAGAGAGAGAGGGCTTTCTTAGAGTTATATGCTCTCTTCATAATGTACATTTTAACTACGTATTTTTATTCTTTTCTTTGGGTTTTTATGTGAGAGCATGACCCGATCTGACATTGTATGTAACACCCAAGTATTCTTAGAGTCTTGAATACGTTGTTTGTCTTTCAGAGTAGTTTGGATGTAATGCAGACTACATCCATGCTGGATTAAGCGGTTTGTGTGTAAAGCTACACAAGACATTTTCGACCTTCATCAAGCTATGGGAGTTGGCGAAGCAGAGGAAGCAAAACTGGCCGAGTACAACAGTGAACAAAATTTCAGCGATATATGTGTGCTGTTTGAGAGTACGTTTAGGGTAACTTTTATCGGTGAAACCCAAGAAAAAAGTCCCTTTGAGAGGAGAACACCTATTTTGTTACCTTTTCATTTTCCAGTCGTACATCTTCAAACAAAATTTTCTACTATAAAAGACAGGAACAAAATTCCAAGTAAGTTGAACAACTTTTTAACGAAATAACAAAGCATCCTGCTCAGAATTATCACAAGACTGTAAGTACAGTCTATAATATTGGAATACAAAGTAACATTACTTACCGAGTTGATATTGATTTTAGGTTGTACCCAATATCACGGAAATAAAAGATTCCAAATAAATTACTTTACTACGTCTTCACGTTATATCCAATAGCACGAAAATAGTAGCTTCCAAATAAATTACTTCACGTTATAGCCAATATCAAGGAGATAGTAGACTCCAAATAAATTACTTCACTATGTCTTCACGTGATAGCCAATATCACGGAAATAGTAGATTCTAAATAAATTGCTTCACTATGTCTTCACGTTGCTCCCAATACCACGGGAATAGTAGATTCCAAATAAATTACTAAACATTGTTTTCACATTGCACCCACTACCATGGGCATATTATATTCCAAATAATTTTTTAAACATTGCCTTCACGTAACATTCATTACCACGGGGACAGTAGATTCCAAAAAGTTACTTACAGACTTTTGAAGTTACGTTTCTATGTAAGCTGCTCGTAACATCCAACATCCGAAGCAAATGAAGTCAGTCTCTATATTGTCTAACCGAACTTGTCGTAATAGCTAATGTATAGGGATGCGGCTGGTTCTTTGTGATCATCAAACTGTAAGTAATTTAATGGTATTATGGAACAGTATTAATGTGTTACTAAATTGTATTATGCTGATAAAGTATGGATATCATATTGCTTTATAGGAAAAGATGTCGCTGCTAGAATCGTCAGGTAGATTTTTTTGTTGGATGGTAAATGTACAAATGTGCTTATTATAAGTAAAACGAAATTTCTCCAAAGTATTTTCATTTGAGGCAGAATTCTTTATTACATTTGAAATCATATTTTCATAAATTATTCTGAGAAAAGATTGTCAAAATTGTTTATGAAGACATTATTATTATTATTATTATTATTATTATTATTATTATTATTATTATTATTATTATTATTATTATTATTGGCTATTAAATAGATGATGGTGTAGAATATCTATGGATTGGAATAACCAACCTCGTCAAAAAGAGTGGAAATTCTGCAGTAGAAAGACACCAAAAATAATACAGTGGGATAGCCTGAGCCTAATGGCGAGGAAAGGAAAACTGTAATGCTGTACCTCTACTTTTCATATCTATCTGGCTGACCACTTTTGTGCATACAAATCATATGCCACAGACATTTTCCCACAGGGTGAAGCTTCAGCAGAAAATGCGTAAATTAAATAGATTCGTGTTCTTTGAATCGACTGCCCGCCCACAGGATGGTCATATGGGAAAAGCTTTGTGGTCAGTCTTTAAAAGTTTCTGCCAAGTAAAAATGTAATTTTTTTAAAAAAATAAGTTATTGTTTAGCTGTTTGCAAGTGATCATACAGTTGTCTTCATAATACCCTCATATGAAGTCTAATTTTGAATGAATAATTTAAATTGTAGTATGATTAAAATGCCTGCAAATTTAAACACATTAAAAGAGCTCTCGACACTAGAAAATATGTAACAATACTGATGTAATTACACAGCTATTTTGTAAGTAGACAATTTTTGACATATTTGTTAAAGCATACATTTTTTTCCTTATTCTGTAATTATGACGATGAAGCCATCATGTCTTCAAACAAAAGTGTCCCAGACATAATGGAGACATACGAGCCAAATGATGATAAAGTCATTACGTCATTAATTATTTTGAAACGAAACGTTTTTCAGAAAAGAAAATTAAGAACAACCGAAGATATGTAAACAGAGAAAATAGACGTGAAAATTCTTTAAAAAGTCAACTATACCCATAGTGTTACAAACATTTGTAATGAGTTAATCAATACAGAATATTGCATTTTATAGGATTTGCACGGATTTAAATTCACCGTTCATTAACGCCAATTATATAATACATTATAAATTGGTTATTGTATTGATACCAAACATTGTATATATTTTCTTTTTATGGTAGATATATAATGCAACTCTGAAAAACAAAAGGATTGTGTGTTAACATAAAACCATGCATTTTTCTAGGGATGGATTGCTATATCGTGTCATTGTTTACACATGAAAAATGCAGGATATTCATCGTCTATAAACGTCAAATTATTGCGTTAACAAAATTAAACGATATGAAGCAGTAACATCATCTAGAAGACGTCTTACAAAGCCAGAACCATATGTGAAGAATACATATACCCCATGTGATGTTTTTGTCACTCCTCTGTTATCATCCGAAGATCAAAGCGCTTTGTAATACTCTTTTAAATATCAGCTCCTAACCAGATGTAACGATTTATACCATTATTTAACACCCCCACAGTAATATGTAACACGCAATGTTAGGTTGTCAAATTCTTCAAGGGCATCATATTTATTCACATTGCATATGTATGTATGTATGTATGTATGTATGTATGTATGTATGTATGTATGTATGTATGTATGTGTGTGTATGTATGTATGTATGTATGTATGTATGTATGTATGTATGTATGTATGTATATATATGTATATATATATATATATATATATATATATATATATATATATATATATATATATATATATATATATATATATATATATATATATATACAGAGAGAGAGAGAGAGAGAGAGAGAGAGAGAACTAAATTAAAATATTTTAATAAGCTCTGTTCACTTCAATAATAAATGAAGAGGAAGGATAATGTATTTTTGAATAAATCACTTGGGTGAAATGCGACAAAGAAATTTAATTGAGTCTTGGATATATATATATATATATATATATATATATATATATATATATATATATATATATATATATATATATATATATATATATATATATATATATATACATACATACATACATACATACATACATACATACATACATACATACATACATACATACATACATACATACATACATACGCAAAGAGTGAAATAAACATTTATTCATATTTCCTGCTATTGTTTTGACTTTGATACCAGTCTACAAATCTATGTAATGATGTGTTGAGATTCAATTTGAGAGGAATCGTTTATTTAAATTATTTAGTGGCATTACAAAGCGCTCACATGAATGTCATACCTGAAGCAACATTTTTGGATTAATATGACATTCTGGGCAATGCTTTTGTGATACATTCAAGACTATTGGTACATCAGCATATTCAGGAGCTGGAAGTAATTCGGAACACTATTATTTTGGACTTCTGATAGATTATAGTGATTATAGTTTTGATGTAATCCACAATTCTGTAAGTCACTCTTAAATCTTCAATTTATAACTTTGAGAATTATATTATTTCTAAACTGTAATAAAAAATAATTTCCATTTGATGTACAGATGATTAAAATAAAACATATTTCCAAGTTTGTCAACATTGTAAAGTACGAGTAGATTTCTAATCATTTAGAACATTATCATTTTGCAATAAATGTGCATATTGTTTCTTGGCTAAAGAAATTAGATAACCATAATATTCACAAAATCACTTTCATATTTTATAATAATTTTTGGATAAAGCACGTCAAGACAAATCAGTAGGTATTCTAAATGGAAACCAAGACTACTTTGATGAAGAAACTCGATATATTATTAGCGACACATTCTTATCCTTGTAATCTCACATTAGCGTCAATGCTGCTTCTCTTCTCTTCAAGTCAGTGATGTCATCGTCCAAAGGAAGCAACCCATAAAAATCAAAATATTTCTCACAGTGGTTATACGGAAAATAGTTAGCAACCCGATGGGTTCCTAACCCATGACTGGTGCTTGTGATTATAACATATGATTCAACATCGATATAGAAGTTCATATTCAGTACATACCACCATGGGATTCCAAGAAAATGTGAGTTAGAAGGTAATATCTGTCATGTAAATTGATTAACAGGCAGTCTTTGTACTCTTTTGCAAGAGAGGAGCAACCATGCGTTATGTATTCAGATTATATCGTTTTTTTTGTATTCAGTCAATGTAGGTAAGAAATGGCAATTCAGGTCTTGATACCACTCATTGAAAAATCTTTTTTGAGATGAGGGTCCAGGGGTCTTCCAGATATTTTTTAGACTTGTCTTCTTCACTCGACAGCAAATAATAGTCGTTTTGTAGTGGATTTGGCCTGTCGATTTGACAACCACAACAATGCTGTCTGGTCGGGTGTAGGAGTCGTCCAGCTAGATGGCGAGCAAATTCACCGTAGCTAGTTCAAACTGAAGTAACACAGTGTTAACCTGACTTTTTAGGGTTGATGTCCATGCTGCTCTGGCCTGGAGTGAAATCAATACCCTACAAAGAACATACGCCTACATAATAGTCGTGGACAATGTCGTTAATAATATTGGTTCATAATTGTACTGCTGCTTCAAGCAAGTCAAAAAATATCATAAGTAATTGTCCTGGTTCAAAATGTATGAGATACAAATCCGGGCCGTCTTGGATGACTTCTATCTTGGACACGTTGCAATGTTGAAAGTCCAAAGGATTTAGATCGATAGCTCCGTTAAGATTTCGATAGTATTATCAAATTTATTATTCATGATGACGTTTACTGTATCACCGTAGCTAGTTCAAACTGAAGTATCACAGTGTTAACCTGACTTGGAAAACATGACTTCCAATTATTTAGGTTCGGATTTCATAGGCAGTGGTGAAGGTTTTGACTTCCACTTCCGATATCAAGCTGTTTGACTGATGTCAGGACTATGCTTAGTTAAGATTTGTTCACGTCTCAAATAATGTCTGGCGTGTTGGACGTTAGTTTGGTTCCCTTTAGCAATAGCCATCACAAAGAACACGGCATCACGTCAGATTTAGTCTCAGATATACATATATACCATTCAACAAATACTTGTCTTACAACCATATGTCCAAACGCAAAAATCCACCATTTTTAATTACGTCCTTGTTTGATTTTCTTTTGACAGTCGTTCAATCCAACATTTTGAGCATCACTGTCTTCTTTCTACTCGTAGAGGTAAAGAATCCAAATGTGTGTTCTTGACTTCATTTTCATACGCAAGGAGATTTTGCAGATAATCTCCGTATGGGTAAATGCCATGATACTGTACAAAAATGTGTTGCTTAAGTACAAAATCACTTCACTTAATAACGAATGCATGCATTTGTTGACGGAAGCTACCTTAGCATCGGTTCTTGAAGTGTTGTTATCCTTTTTGAAAACTTTGATTTTCTTGTTCAAGTACGATGTACTCTTCGGTTTCTCCATATGCTTAAAATTCGATATGTGTGTCAGTAGTCAATGACGACATTTGATAAAATACTGTCCTTTGGGATTCTTGCATCTTTATCATTGTCGGTGGCGTGGCATACTAATCGAGTTTTGACGATGCATTTTCAAAAATCTCAGTAATTAGCTAGGAAAAATCCCGCTCATTTATCTAACTTATTTTGTTTCTATGTTTGCGTGATGTGAAGAGCTGTCTTGTCATTGATGTCATGTAGAATGGACAATATGAGTAACAGAGTTAAAGTGACTAGCATTGGCAATGAAGATAAACGGAAGGTCAGTCTTAAAGTCTTAAAAGTGCAAATTTGAAATCTTCTGTAAGTCACTTCCTGGGTCGATCGAGTGTGAAGATAATCTTCAGGCAATACCGAATATTTCTCTTCATTGTGACTGTGCGTGTGTGTGTGCGTGTCTGTTTGTTTCTCTCTCTCTCTATAGGAAGAAGATGTTATTAGCTAGGGGTAAACCATTTTCTCTTTAAAACTGCATGTATGAACCTGGACTAATACTTCTTCGATTGAATCTGGCGACTAAGAATGTAGTCGCTTAGATTCTGGTTTCTAGTTACATTGGTGCGATCTTGTCATGCCACGTATTTATTCCATTTTAATTTAACTCAGCTCCTTATCTCTGTTTAAATATACATATTCTTTATATATATATATATATATATATATATATATATATATATATATATATATATATATATATATATATATATATATATATATGTTTGTGATACTGAGCTGCGATGTTATTTACTAAAGCTGACCTGAACTGATAAAACGTTTTTGGAACCTTTAGCCTAAAGAGAAAACACCATAGTAACTCGATCTGTCTTGTTAGACTCCAGATACGTTATTGTCTTAGTAACATTGACAGTCTTTCAACGATTCGCATTTGCTGGTGTTAATCCAGTCATGCGTGTGACTTCATTTCCCAATGCTGCTATGCCTAATGGGAGCCGTGCTACCTAATACTGAGACAGTTCTGGCCTCAACAGCATTTCCTGAGAGTACTGATAATCAGATAACCGTTATGTACGAGTACGATTAAATAGTTTCAAAGTAGCTTGTTTACGATGCACATTGACATGTCTGACACGTACTCGCACATAGTGTTTGGACATCATCATCGCAGACGGGCGAAATTCTGTTCCAATCGTAGCCATTTGAGCTGTCCACGGCGAATAAATATATTTGAGTGAATTTGTTTATATCAAAAGCCTCGCATCTTTGTATTTGCTGGTCACATCAACAATAATTAGCACGTGTATTTGCACAATCCGCCTTGTCGATCATGGACATAAGCATGTGGACTGTAGTATATTTTGGATAGTGTCCGAGTTTTGTGTCCCTTGCTTGTGTGATTGTTTGTTTATATTGGTATAATTTTACTTTTAATTGAGTGGACTTATTTCCACCATACAAAGCAGAGCATCAGAGTGAAATCTTGGCTTTCATACTTTCTTGTCAATCCATCTTGCGAATCGTTCTACAAATGTTGGATTAATCTCACTTAAGGTCTCACTGGATAGTTTCGTATTTTGACATCCCCTAATTTTTAAGGTAAAGGCATGAGCCTAATTATCACAGCCCTAACATTTATAAGCTCACACATAAGCTAAGTCTGTAATGTGGTTTACATTTACTTTGAGTTAGGCTTGTAAATGGGTTGCCTTGTTGGTGACTGTCACAGTTAGACTAGCATTGGAGATCAAATGCGTAACTTGGGCTGAAAATGTGCAGCCGATTTGGTTTACGTATTTACATGTGTCTGTTACAGAGGTAAATATCTAAAAATCTACATGGTTGAGGGGTGATGAAAAGTATGTTAATTTGTTATAGTACAAGTGAACTTTTAAGATTAATAAGGTACATACTGACTCTGTTCGCCGGCTTCTCACAGAAATCATTTTGAAAATAGCTCTTTTCTCTCAAAAGTGAATGTAAAAAAGAGGGGTTGCGGTAGTATAGGTTCAGTATCAAAACCACCAGCTGCATAAGGAATTGATCTTAATACCTTAGTCAGAATCTTACAAGCATTCTTTCAACAAAAATCATTAGCTAGTTTTTATTTGTATCTTTATTGTAAACTTATTATCATTTTTCTGCAATAGGTCAACGTCGGATGAAAATTTACCCACAAAAAACTGTCCCGTGAGACCTAAGATGTAAATGATATCCACGTCGATAGGTTGGTTGCTAGAATCGAGTCGTCGACCTAGCAGTTTTCCAGGCCTACCGTAATTATATCGTGCAAATTGTTTTTCACCCGGATATTAATCCCTAGCACTCCTGATGACTTTATTCGTTTCACCGATAGACCTGATAGATTTAGAAGAAAGTAAATTTATTTGCTCCTCGTCAGGCACAAGTACTAGTAATTGCTGCTCGACATTACGTTTTTGAACACTAGTAGGACTTGCGATGCGTGTTTTTCTTCGACATCGCACACAATATGAAGATACGGCCGTATTAATTAATTCTGTATTATTATTATTATTATTATTATTATTATTATTATTATTATTATTATTATTATTATTATTATTATTATTATTATTATTATTATTCAATGGCATCACGCAAAAGAAAATTTGCAGATGTTTTTGGAAAAAGTCAAAGATATTTTCAATCATTGATTTGTACGCACAGGCATCACCTAAAGCGCCCAAATATGGCGATGGAAGTATAATTCCAAACAAAGTGCAAAGATCATTTGCCATGCTGCATCAGGAAAAACTGAATTATTGCTGACTATGATTGTAAGATGGTTAACCTGTGATCAGGTGAACGTGACTGTACCTTTGGCTGATTATCAGTCGTCCTATGATGTTTTAAAAGATGTTCCAAATGATTTGAGTAACAAAAGATCGTTGAGAAGTGTTAATAAAGCTTCCATAGATTTTCTTTCTACTATTGATATTACCTCTAGCATTGACGAGTTGGATACAAACAAAAGAAATCCTGTCGTGTGCGACGATGTGGTGCTTGCAAACCAAGTCAATCCCTAACAATATTACCACTAAGCCAACACAACACACGGATGTCATCTATTTGACTCAAAGATAGAACCATCTACCAAAAGTGATTCGTGCCAACTTTAACATGATGATGATATTTCGCTGCTTTCAAAACATCCATTGGACTTCGTCTGCTACCACCATACGTGGGATGAATTTCTTTATATATTTGCTCCAATTGCAAAAGACTAGTACAGCTTTCGGTCTATTAATTTGACTGGAACTTGCAGTCGAGAGTCGAGAGCGTAGATATCGACATGGTTTGGATGCATTAACTTAATGGTAGAAAACATCATATAAAAGTGTCTAGCAGTGATGTCATACACGTAAATGAGAGGTGGCTCAGTGGAGCTGCTCCACAAAAACTAGAATTTATTTAATAGAAGGTCGCAAAAACTCAGAGATATGAAACAGTCTCGAAAGACTGCACGGGAAGATCTTACATCCGGGTTTGAACAGACGTTTGAGCGCTGATCAAACCCACATATAAAATAGTCGAACATGACAAGGACATTAAAAAGGCCACAAACGCAACGTTAAAAGTAACATAGAAGACGTACCTGGTCCAGTTAATAAAATAGACAAACACTAAGTATATCAAGATCCACCAGAGCAACAGTGGAAGTGGTGTCAGCGCTATTTGGCACAGAAAATAATTCCGGGCAAATAAAAATAGATAAACACACCAAAGACATCGACAGAGCAACAAAAGCAACTGAAGAGACTTTCATGCGCTTGCCAGCGGAGATAGTTGAAGTCAAAGAAAACGTCAATGAAGAGCTTAGTCATCTTTCGTAAGAAAATAAAACACCCAAATATAAATCAATATTTAGAAAAACGAAAGACAAAAGAAAATTAAAGAACCAATAGGAACTCTTCGACGATTTTATACGATTTGCCTTATTTGGGACCTAATGAATGACAGTTGAGTATATGTTGGAAAATAAACTACCAGCAAATAAAGATCGTAGTTACATTGAACAACACTGATATAAATCGGCATACAAATAGTGTACTGGATAAAGCAGATTAACCAGTACGGATCTTATGTGGCTGGAGTTTGAAAAAGTTGTCAGCAGCTATAAATAAATAGGTGCAGAAAAGGCTACACGATGTATAGATACTTTTCTTCAAAAGTTTATAGAGCTCTGAACCAAATTCATGTTCTAAAACCTAAACAAGTATCTGTACCTGTTTTGGAACTACCTAAAGAGACACATTTACCCCACCAATGAGGTACCTAAATGGACAGACGAAAATTCCAAAGACTGGTACAAGCAATATATATATATATATATATATATATATATATATATATATATATATATATATATATATATATATATATATATCAAAAGAAGGAAAAGCAAAGAAAGGAAGGGTATTGGTGAACTATGTTAGCCAATGACCTTGCTGATATAACGTAATTACTTAAAACATCAATCTGTGCAAGCAACAACACACCCGAAGTTTACCAATGAAGCTACGTCGATATCAATTACACATCAACGACATCATGATAGAGACTCGTATCGTGCACTGATGAAGACAATCATGATATGCATGGAACAGACGATGAGTTCCGAGGCGGTTGAAACACTTCGTGTTCAGACCTTCCGCGTCCTACTTGAAATAAATGCATCAATGCAGCAGATGGGTGCAAATAAAACCAAGAGCTCTCCGCGATTAGTACCATCTCATCCACAAAAGTAGAATTCATTGTGACGTTTTGTACGTGTGACCTCTGGTGAATCACGCACACTTGAAACTGCACTTGCATCGCTGCGAGTGTGTTAAAGCTGGAGTAATATTATACCACATCCATTTGATCTTCTGCCAGCAAATAACTCATTTGTGTTTTCAGCAGACACTGGTGCGAACTTGCATACTTCCTTCCAGGGCATACGGCATATAATCAATCAATGAAGACGTTCGACGAAGAATTACTTTGGTAATTGCAAAAACTCTAAAATATGCATACATACCCATGAGCCCATACTTTGTTCTGTCATTGCCGTCGAATCGCAAAAGTATGAGGTTTATATTTCATGGTTATATGTGAAATCATTTTGTGCTAGTTGTCCTGGCCAAATTTCAGATGATACAGTAGTTATTCGTGTGAGATATCATGTCGCGTATGATATTGTGAAAATTACCTCATAAACACGGGTTAATTTAACTTGCGCACCATCAGTGGTATTTATGAATGCATGACCGAAATGACAGGTGTAGCTGTTCAGGGTTATATGCTATTTGTATTTTAACCAAAAGGTAAAACCAGATGATTTTATATCGATTACGCCCACAACACCCGTTATCTTCCATGCCATACTAATCAGCTGACATATGATGTTTTATTTCTCTTGTAGATTAAAGCTGGTACGTTATTGATAAGCGAGGTGAAACATTAATGATACAGCTGTACATTAAAGGTAAACCTGGTAATTAATGATAACAAAAATGACAGTGGTGCGTTAACGTGTAAACCCCGTTCGTGTTATTAATACGAGAAAACCTCTCTATATAATATACTTCGGATTTGGAGTTGATGATGTTGTTCGTGCAGTATTTATGAGATCGCCAAAATCACTCACTGCCTCGTCAACTTACAATGCGAGTTATGGGTACTATTATAAGAGCTACTATGGATAGATTAGAGCAAATGAACTCTCAGTTAACTCAGTCGCTTCGAGATCGACTAAGACGATTATCAACACGAGCACCAAAGACGTTTCTGGTAACGTTGCCATTGACAGAATTAATGCCTTTTGTAATTAGTAAAATCAGTAAGCAGCGAATGTCAGATTTAGCGATTGAAAATCTCTCAATCCGGAGTGGATTTAGTGGTGACCGGTAAAGCCTTCACGCGGCGGTATTAACGAAAATCAATAGCGAATAAGTGGAAACTAGAAGCGTTTGCAATGGCTCGGTTAAGATGTGGTTCATTCAGCAAATGACATAGGATCGCCAGTGTTAGTGAATCGAAGCAAGAGAGATTTTCAGTATTTCTCATATCGAGCCTGAAATACGAGTCCGTTAAGAGATTTGTAAGTTCAAGACAAATCTAGATTTTCCTTCTGTGTGAGGCCCTCTTGGAAGTTAAGGAAAGACTCATATAGGGCGATGATGCTAATTATCTCGCCAATACCCAAGTGAGATTTGTTAACAACATAATTAGGCGTTGTTCCACAGTTTCTGTTTGTACACGGATCAAAAAGAAAATCGACTGAACTTGGGACAACGTTAAAAGGGGCCCCATTCTTGGACTCCCGATGAGCAGCTAGTCCAATTGTAATGTTGTTTACAGTGTTTTTTTTATTATGGCGGAACGTTTTATTCAAAATTATTTTTCACTGAAAACAAAAAGTGATGATGAATTGGACAGAAACGTTACATAGGAGTCATAAGGAATTCAGATATGAACAGTTTCGGATTATATTATTATGATACCTAAAATGACTTAGCACAAACAAGGCTGATGGCACATTAGCATATTCTGAAAAACAGGCACGTCAGCACATTTCATATTAAGCTGATAAATCAGCCCTTCACCCGTGATGTTACTGATTTTCGGGTGAAGAACTGATATCACCTATTTATTAAAAGCTGCAAGTAACTGCATTCAAATTTGGTTATACACATTGGTGTACATTTTACACACTTGCTGCAGGTTGACGGGTTCTTTTCGTGACATGCACATAAACATTCCTGATTGTTTGGTGACTTGTAAATCCACCTGTAATAGCACAACCATCTGTCATGTGGCCATTTTGAATTGCGCGCTTGATATGGCTGTTACCAGTTACCGGTATATGTTTAAAGTATTCGCAGGTTTGTTCAGGAAAGATTTGCATGAAGCAAAATTGCACATTTTAATGAACAGGTCACATTAGACCCACATATCGTCCATCAGTATCAACAAAAATTTGGGGGTTTGATTTATCGGACTAATTCCATATTAGAACTTATTTGCAATAAAACTGGAATTCAATCGCAATTTCATTCATTTGGAATTGTCATAGAACTATTATGACTAACTGGGATTTAATTCACAGAAATGTAAGTTCTTTTAAAATTTTCACTTTGTGTTCTCTAGAAATAAACACATTAATGAATTTTACAAAACGTTAGTTTTCGATCCTTTTTGTTACTTAGTTTAAGACCATAGAATTAGTCGTAACAGAAAATCACAGACTCGTCCGTGATACGAATTCTCTAAAATATATCAGACAACATTGATTTTGAAACTTAACATCACATCGTTTTGGAATTTTCTAAGTCCCAATGATTATGTCACATATTTAAAACAATCTACAGTAAAAGAAGAAGCTTTCACGATGTCATCTGAATTGGGGAACCTGTTATATTAAGTCCTTCCCAAGAGACATTAGAGTCGTTGAAAAAGAATGAATTATTCATGCTTTCCAGACAACATAATCTCTTGGGGTTGAAACCTTCTTTAACAAAGCAAAAAAAAAAATTTGCTCCAATATTTGGTAGAAAAGAATTTTTTAGGGTTGATTAGTAAGTCTCTTCCTAGCTTTAACTTGAAAATAATGGAATTGAAATTAAAACACAAGATGGAAATAAATTTAAGAAAGCTTCAGCTGCAGAAAGGGAAAGAACAGAAATAAATGCAAGTGGAGAGAGAGAGAGAGAGAGAGAGAGAGAGAGAGAGAGAGAGAGAGAGAGAGAGAGAGAGAGAGAGAGAGAGAGAGAGAGAGAGAGAGAGAGAGCTGCAATTAGGAAAAGAGGAAAGAGAGGAATAAAGACAGCTACAAAGAGAAGAAAAAGAATTGCATAGAGGAGGCAAATGCAATTGCAGAAAGAGTCGACAGAGACAGATGCAATTAGATAAAGAGGAGTGACAAATGACGAAAAACACACAAATGCAGCTACTGAAAGAAGAGAAAAAAATCACAAAAATGAAACAGAGACAAAGGCAACTGACGAATGAATTGAGGAAGATAAATGCTGTTGGAGACATTTGTGAAAGAGAAACAAATGCCGTTACGAAAAGAAGAGAATTGCAATTTCAGTAAGAAGAAAAAGAGAAAGATGAAGAAGATTATAGGGTAATCGAAAGGCAGAGAGAAAGGAATGAAACGGAAATTCGGTTCAGATTAAATGAATTTGAACAGGCTATGGAAAGCAGACATCCCCATTTTCATGAAAATTCAGATTTTGATGCAATGAGATATATCGAATGATTTACCACTTTACAAGAAAAAAAAAGCAGATATACATTTGCCTCATTATGAAACATTTGAAAAGATCGAGAGAGCATTGAATTCTATATTACAGGGTATACTTGTTTGTGAAGTGTTTACTTCATTGTCAGTACAAGACAGTGCTGATTATTATGTTGTTAAGAACTGTATCTTAAAGGGTTATGGGTTGATACCGGAAGCTTATCAACAAAGGTTTAAGCTGTAAACAAGAAACTGGACAGATCCATGTTGAATTTTCAAGAAAAAGGAATTATTTAGTAAGTGATTCTTAGCCAAAAATGTTGATAGAGCCTACAGTAAGCTTAGACAACTCATATTTACTGAAGTCTTCAAGAAGTGCAAACACGGCGACGTTGAAGACTTACATTGATCAGCATAAGATGGAAATTTTATAAAATTCGTACAGCTGACGATTATTACTTGACTCACAAAGTTTCCTTTGACAGCAAGTCTTATACTCAGCAATTTATTAGTAAAAGGCCATTTTAATCTAATACGAGCACTTCAAAATCCCAATCTGGCATAACTTTAATAAATTAAGTTTCTTTTAAGAATGATCAGAAATCTTTATCTCAACCTACAATCCATAATGAAAAAGATTGCTACAAACTGAATAATTAGCAACAGACTCGGTATAGACCTGTTCCAAATACTTTTTTTTCTAAGAAGTCAAGGTCACTGTCACATATTGAAAACAGTACATTCATTATGTCAAACAAAACAGTCTGCTTTTATTATGAAGAAACGTGAACCTTTCATGTCGCAAGCTTCTGCATCACTCATGGATGCTTCAGCCAGTCCTATCCTTATTGAAATTTTAAGGGAGATGTTACTTGATCAGAGGTTTTTACTATCAAGTACATTGCATTCTTCTGCAAAGTCTTCTTGTAACGAAAGTATTTTTATTTAAGGTATATCGTGCAACATTGTTGATGTTTCTCTCCGATGTTGAAATTTCTCATCAGACTTGGTCTCAGGACCCGTGAGAGTCGGAGCAGCGTCGTCGTTACCAAAAGAGGTATTCAATTAGTACCAAGCGATGACCTAGCTGCAGCTAAAGTTGCGCCTAATCTACTTCTAACTGACAAGATTTATTTTGGTTCCGATTTTGGTTTGATTCTATTAAAAAAGAAATACCTGATTTATACCCAGCTCATGCAGTTACAGGAGCTATGGCAAAGAAAGCTTTTGAGAATGATGTTGATCAGGAAGTCACTCCATTTGCTGACACATTTATTGGTCAAGCCTTTGATGAAGTTAATTCTGCTTCTGGAATGGATCAATTGAAAGCTATTGTTCAGTGATCCTCTTTAAAATTCTCATTCTCTTTATTGTAATCAGGGTGATAAACTCACATTCATTGTGGAACAGGAACAAGATTTCCTGTCTGTTTCAGGGAGCTATTAGATACAGTAAAGCACATATGTACCTATTAGTTATTTTTTAAAACAAAAATCGTGTACCCGCTGATGACGAGTGGTCAGAAACCTAACAGAGTGTTGTTCATAAAATCACACAGAGACGAAAAGCTTAGTCTATTTTATGAAACCCCTTTGACGGGTCATTTACGGGGTCAATAAAGCCTATCACAAATACATTGAATCACTTTAATTAGCCGAAAATTTCAAATGATGTTTGTAAATTATGTAGATCTTATCACATATTTTTTCCAATGGCAGGACAACCCAATCAGAAGATACCTAAAGTGACAGTCTTTTATGTACGACAAAAATGAAATTATGTTATGGCTGAAATAAAAGGGATGGGATTTTTATCCTCGGTGATAGAATTCAGACTCTCTTGCCCATACCCCATAATCCTGCTCTAAGTATAATAGACCTTGTAAAATTCGAAACAAAATAAGCGACGTAAATTACATCATTAATATTCCTGGGATGGTAATGTTAAAGGAACATATTTATAGAGATTGCCGTGTTAATCATTCAGTCTATTAAGTTATACTTGTCCCACACTGAGGATTTAGGAGATGGCATAAAATCTAATCTTGAAAGTTTCACATTTACAGCGACAAAACGAATGAAATAAACAACTGTTATCTTATATAATCAATTGTTTCCAGATGTAGAAAAACGAACAAATAAACAACTACAATGATTTTGAAAATATAGATTCTACACCTGTGAAACAGCATTTATACGGGATAAACCCTCTCGAACAGTAATGTGTGAAACAAATTAATCAGTATCACTGGACAATTATTTTATAGAACAAATAAAAGTGAGTGGAGATCGCTGTTTATTGTACTGAAAAAGCCAGATAATAATTTCCGCATGTTCACCGACTATAGAAAACGAAAAGTGAACATATGACCAGAGCATATTCATTTCAATTGCCAAGGACTGATGACTGTATTGATAAAACTGGAAATGCAAAATGTCACCAAGTTTGATATTTTTAAAGAATCTTGCAAATTCGACTGATGGAAAGGGCAACAAACATTTTGGCATTCCTAACTTCAGATAAACTTTATACAGATTAATGTCTTTTGGGATGAGAGGTTCGCCTTGAACTCTGCAACGTTTTATAAACATGATTACATCTGGTCTAGACAATCGTTACTCGATTACGTCATCATCTACAGCGACACTTGAACAATTCATTTGCAAACCATATATACATTCTTTGACTGACTCACTGATGCAAATATGGCAATTAATTTATTCGAAAAAAGTGATTATTCTCGTTATTGTTAGGTCTAGACAATGATGTGGGACATAGGTAAGTTAAACCTATAAACGTTAAACTATCACTGAAGTCCCTGTGCCTATCAGTAAAAGGTAACAGGTGCGATATTGAAGCATTGCTGGATGTTGTCAGAAATTTTGTTCAAAATGTTCTATAAGCACTAAACTCTTGACTAATTTGGTCAGTAAGAAAGCCAATACTGGTCTAAAATGTCAATAGGCTTTTGGTAAGTTACAGGCCATTCTCAAGAGTGCGCCAGTTCTTTCAGTTCTAAATTTCAGTGAAACATTTAAAATGTCCTTTGATACAAATAAAGTTGGGGTGGGTACAGTATTGATTGAAGAAGACAAAAATGGTTTAGATCATCCAGTGTGCTATTGATACAAACTAAATCAAATAAATATCATATAAATTATTCGACAATCGAGAGGGAATGTTTAATTTTTACTTTATTTTTACTTTTACGTTTACTTTTATTGGTAAGATGAAAAACAAAAATCAGAAATTAATAAGGTTGAATTTGATATTGAACATCACATCAATAGAAAGCATAATCCAATTACAAATGCACTTTCACGTGTATAGAAGTATGAGATTGCTTCATGTATATTTTGTGTCATTCTTAAGACTTTATCTGCTGTAACTCTAATCACATTTATATTTGGCTAATAGTTAAACCTAAGCTTTTATTATATAAATCTTTCTTTTCTTTATGAAGGGATGTGTTATGTATATTTAAGTTATTATTTGATGGCTTTTCATAATGATTACACGTTGAATGTGTGTGTATTTTGTATTTGACTGAATACAAAGTCAAGCTCACTTGACTAGGGGCATTTATGTTGTAAACAATCTGACGCTTAAATAATATTTCTTTATAAGAATAAATTAGATCTAAGGATCATTATTATTGCGGGTAAACATGTTTGTCTTAATATGAGCTAACGACATTGGAATTCCTGCATGTTAAAACCTATTGTATCCGATGTTTACCTTATTCTTTATTATAAGTTTAATAATATATATTGCCTTGTTGACAACTTGGCAATATCTTCGAAATGGTCTTTGGAACATCATCCTGGTTAGGTTTGTGTGTGCTAGCTTTAAATACAATAGTGTTTACTTGAAAAATTACTTATTCTTGCCTTAGCATCTTGAAATATACTCAGTTTTATGTCTGTGTTGAGTTTTTCATTTGGGCTAATTATTTATTAAAATTAGTATTCACTTGAAATAAAATGTGCTCATCAGTAATTTTACAGTACAGAAACATTAATTTAGAATTATCGCGAATTCAGAAAAAAATTTTTGGATTATGTTAGCATGAAACATGAAAAGACTCTTAGCACACTGTCACAACCCAGGCAAATGTCATATTAGCATATTTGAGACTACAGACACATCAAGACATTCCATATTGGAACTTATTTGCAAATTAATGGAATTCAATTGTAATTTCGTACATATTGACCTGTCTTAGAACTGTTACGACTATTTGGAATTTAATTCAATTTTAAGTTCAGTTTACATTTTCACTTTGTATTCTTGGGAAATATATTATTTGTAGAATATCACAAAACTTGTTTGTTTCGCGAATAATAATAATAATAATAATAATAATAATAATAATAATAATAATAATAATAATAATAATAATAATAATAATAATAATAATAATAATAATAATAATTTGTATAGCGCCTAATCTTTAGAAGCTCTAAGCGCTTTACAACATTTGACTTAAAATACATATATAATGATATGACTACAAAAATATAAACAAACACCACCAAATTAGAAACAGAAAATATGCTGTAAATATTTAAGGTAAGGATACATTATTAGGTCTTTAAGTCTGTTCTTGCAGTTGAAATAGGTGAGTTTTAAGAGCGCTCTTGAATGAGATCACTGTGACTTTGTATCTAAATGCAGCGGGCAATTCATTCCACTTTACTGGGCCCTGGTAAAAAAGTGTTGTTCATATGATTTCATCTGTATAGTGGGAATAATGAGAATACGAGTGTCAGAAGAGGAGCGTAAGTATCTTGCAGGTATGTTGGACTGGAGCCCGTCAGTGAAATGTAGCATTAAAAGCAAATTTTGTGTTTAATTCTGGATCGTATGGAAGGAAAAGGACCTGGGTGTAATGTAAAACTAGAATTTAAGTCCGTGTTTCTCCGGCATCACACTTGAGCTGAAACATTTACAGTCTCTCAAGAAGACTGTGCAAACTTTGTCTGATATTTGTATTCCATCGTATGAGACTAAACTACTGTAAAGAGCTTTATATGCCAATAAACTACAAGGACCATTCGTCTAAAATACATATTAAATCAAGTTGAATGCAATATCCTACTCTGTTAGAGGTCCAAATTATTTGAATACGATCAAGTTGTATAGTAGTAAATTATTATTTCATGCCGACTCTAGTACCCATAAATCTGAAAGTAAAAGCATGCTAAACATTTGATAATGTTATTTATAGCTGTCAGACAAAATGTCAACACTGTGCAATTCCAGTAAAAACGGTCATTTTTTTTTCAAATGATGTTGCGTACTCGTAATATTTAGTCGCCCCATAACAGCGGTTTATTACTCTGTACAAGATTAAGTTGAAAGTACTCTTATGTTAAGAAAAAAGAAACGTATAATTCATTTATATAGTAGTTGTATAACTTCTCAAAAATCAGTTGCTATTGAAAGAAAAAAAAGATCAGCATTTGATATTAAAATGTCATTCGGATATTTGAACAAAAAGTAAATGTTCATTTTTTAAACAATGCAACTATTTTGGATTGAATGTTTATACTGCCTACGCATCTACTTGCCTGCTAAATCTCTGTCGATTTGACCAACATGTTTTTTGTTTGTTTTGCTTTTATTTTGCTTTTCACATTACGCATTTAATAATTACTGTAGGATTTGCATTATAACATCTAATTGATAATAAAATCTTCAGCAACAGACTTAAAAATTCATCGTAAATTTTTTGGGCCAAGAAGATGGGCACACCTAAGTACAATGACAACAAGTAAATGTTACAGTGAAAAGGTTTGCCCATTTTTTTAAAAAAAAGTTTCATTTTGATTTTTGATTTTTGATTTTCGGCCTGTTTTCTTTGGAGCATTCTTCCAGCTTTAGGAAACCTCGAGGCACCACAAGACCATTCCCCTAAATAAGGAACAGCAGGATTATAAAATAAAGGTAGTGCAGCCCCTTATATCAGGCTAGGTAAAGTGCCCTCGAATAATATAAAAGAATGAAAGACAAGCAAATAGCATACAAACAGAAAAAAAAACATAGTTTAGGGCTTTATTTACATTTTGTTCCTATTGATAGAATACATAAACGTCTCTCATTAAATAAATTTAAATGCAATAAAGAGCCAAAAAGAACTTCAAAAAAGAAACTGTTCCTTTAAAAAAAATGATTCAACCAAAGAAATGATATGATATAATGCCGTGCTTACAATAACATGTAGGCAAAGTGCCCTCGAATAATATAAGATGCTAGAGCATACAAACACTATAGCAAATATAGCAAACACAGGATATAGGCAATTACGTAAACAATAAGGGAGGGAATCCGCCATAGGAAATGGTCTTTGGTCGGATGAACAACCCCCTAAGCTAGAGGAACCAGCCTGATTACCTCACACATACACATAAAAGCTTCTTCGGATAATTCGGGGAGGGGGAGCCAAAAATAATAAAAATTAAAAAGTTAAACACTAAAACGTTTGCAAAAATATAATTTATTTCTTTGTTTTCTTTGGTATGGTAAGATGTCCCTTCCCTTAGAAACACTGTCGCCTCAGTGCTGGTTTAGACACAATATGTGTGTGATGAGCAGCATAAGGATGTGGACGCACAAACGTAATACAGTTTTAAAATACATATAGATAAGATTCTCATCCTCCTAAAATATAAATTTAGTTTCCTGTTGTGTTTGGCATGACAATATGGATATTTAAAAGTTGTCGCCTTAATGCTGGACTAGAAAGAAATTGTGTGCGAAGAGTCCGTTGCCCTAAGGATGTTTTGACTATCACATTTGTTTGTAGGAATTAGGGCGACGCAGTATTAAGGCAACAAATGAGTGTTTATTTTTAATTTTGTTGTTGTTGTTGTTGTTGTTGTTGTTGTTGTTTTAAACATGATTATTGCAGCTTGGTAATATGAATGATAATTTATTTTGATGAGTTCATATACAATTATGTGCCAGTGCTTCATAACACAAGATGATGTCATTCTTTTATCCTAATGCCGTTTTGTGACATATGTTGACCCAATGCTGTTTATGTACTCGTGTGTGTGTATGTGTGTGTGTGTTCTTTTTGGACATGTGCACAAGTTTGTTCGCATATTAATTAATGTAAAAACGATAAAATGATGTATCGTCGTACCGCTGCTAAATAAAATCCTTTACACTTGTTAATATAAAGTACAAACTATTTTAATTATACAACACTTTATAAGATACACCAATTACCCATTCTCATTTACATAAATTTCACAGTATTAAAATATAGTTGAGAATATTAGTTTCGAAACACAGAAGCATTGTTAAATTGGTTAGGTGCGTTGAAATTTGTGCAAATTAAGCATCTTACGGTATTTAGGTTCAAGTCTGATTTTTCAGTTCAACACAAGATAATTATGTTGACTATGACATGCATAATGATGTATATCCAGCATTGTCAAGAATAACGTTGATGAGACTGAAGAACTGCTTAACTCACATCAATCACCATTACGATGCTAATGATACTACTACTACAAGTACTACCACTACTACGACTAGTACTACTAATTATACTATTACTACTACTATTGTTGCTGCTGTTACTAACTACTACTATTACTACTACTACTACTACTACTACTACTACTAAGTATAACAGTAACGATAAATAGTGATGTCTGAAGTTAATGAAGTAATTTAAAGAGTTGACAAAAGAAAAACTAGCCATTATTACATGGCATTATATATTATTACAAACTTCTATTGTTATTTTACAAATATAACCTTACACCGAGATACTCCATTCTCCAACAGTCATCAAAATATCAAACAAGCATTTCTGTCAAACACACCCACATATAGAACGCTCTCTGTCATACAGGCCAAATTAACATGATATCTGTCACACGCCCACGTATAACAAATTCTCTCGAAAGGCATACAAATTGCAAATAAATATATCAATTTTCCACTCAAAAACTGATCTTATAGTGTCGCCAGTTCGATTAACCTGTACTTGTCCGAACCTTCCTTCCAAAAACATCACCATACTATATATAAATAAATGTTCAGGGTAAAAGTTGAACTAATAAACTTTCTGGCAAATGTTCTTATTCTTGCAAGCCATTGTATATAAACATTAAGATATGGCCTGTTTATGATTTTGTGCATGTCATGAAAATAAACGAATCTGATACTGATGCATTGTGATTAAAATTAGATCTACACTGTCTTACGCAAAAATATAACAGCAGCGCTCAAGCGTCATTTTCTGGTGACCCATATCATTACCATAATCGCTAATTATATCAGCCAGTCAAATGAAGTCTTGTATCTTGACATTTGGGAGACTGAGCAGTATGATATGGTATCACGGTACCAATTGTTTTTTTTCCATAGACCTTAATGCTCATGTTTGAGGAAATAAATATAATTTCTATCCTAACTGTGCATGCATGTCACACACTTTTCTAGAGAGCAGTGTTAGATTGTCAATTTGGCAGTGACAGAACCAGGTACTCCACTGCTTTTAAAGGAGATAACTCTGCTGGAACTAGACAGGGGTATGAGTTATCTAGTCACAACATACACATTTTCAAAAAATAATAATAAATAGAAAATATGATCTAGATAGAAATTAACATAATTTTACATGTTGACAAGAGACTCGGCTTTTTTTTAGCTCAACAGAAAATACAACTCTTACATAATGCACCAATCACATCTAGTGTTGTTGTTTATTTCTGAATGCAATGTTCCCTACGCCTTAAGCTCCGTTATACATAAAGCAAACATTAATTTTTCCAATAATGCGTGAAATAGTTCAGGGCTATATAAGTAAAAAATGTACTTAGTCCTGCTTGTCAAAAAACAAGTTTATGAGGTACTATGCTATGTCTTATATGAATGTTTATAGAAATGTTATTGAACTGTTTGAATGCTTGTTTTCATATTTTTGCTTTAGTAGAAAAAAATCATCGTTTGAAATAAAATGAATTATTTTACCTAAGAGTTGTGTCTTATTTATATCAGTGTTTATCTAACACCACTTTGGCATATGGGATAAATTAGATTATCTCATATTATGTAATAGCAAGGTCAAAGGTCAATGCTCTAGTTAGTATGTACCTTTTCTACTCTTAAAAGGGCATTTTGATCTAAAATAAATGACTTTATATTTGTTTCATAAACACAGAACTTAACATCAGGGACAGGTGGATATGTTCCAATCTTAAAAGATAGTCTATTCTATCAAAACCTTTAACTGCCTCTAAATGAATGAGGTCAATTACCCCAGTCCTTTCAAACAGTTCAGCCTCCCCCATCCCTTCTGTAACATAAACAACTTCTCTCCCTTAATTAATGACTAATATTCATGTAATAGCCACTCTGTGATCATACCTTGTACAATACAACTTATCAGCACTCTGGTTTGGATTTTTCAATAATTTTGGGGAATCAAAAACAGGAAAATGCCAAGTCTAGCAATTCCAAGGGAATTAAAGACAGGAGAACAGTGAGTTTGCAAAAGGGACATAATCCTTACAATAAAGGAATCACATATGAAAACATCAATGAACAGAAAATAGAATAGAAAGTTTATTAGACTTACTTTGGATCAGTATGTGGAGGCTGTACCAAAGAATAACATGACACATCCATTGGTACCGGTACTACTATGCCCCCTGCCAGTATCAAAACTTCAGGTGGAACAGTGTGCATATCCATCTGAGATAAAAGTGAAAATAATTCAAAACAAACACATGCAATTTGTATTGGTCCTACACATTGAGTTAACATTAAAATGCTTCAATTATACCAGTGAAAAAATAATTTATAAAAAACAAACAGTAAACGTTGCTGACAAATTATAAAAGCAGTATTACTGTAATTTGCAAAATTAATTAGCGATTCTGTGATATTGTATTATTAATCTTATTATTATTGACAGAAAAACTGAAAATGTAACTTTTTATTTCTTGAAACGATATGTTCTATGAAGGGAGATAACTAACGGAGACACCTATGGATGTGTAGTAATTTTCTGTCTATGTCTTAATTCTCCATGTAATACAAATCAGTTCACATAAAGTGATTTAACCTATATGCATTAAATCAAAGACCACTACATTATCAGAATGAAAGTGCTTACATGATCAAAAATCTATAAATTTATCTCTATACAAGTATAGTAGTGAGCCTCAGAGTAGTTATTTTTTAATTTTGTTTGTCAGAAATGAGGAGTCATTCACTAATCGCATTATAAATGTGCACCGGAATGAAGTAATGTGGAACACCTTCTTCCGGAAACTAATATCCCCAAAGTATTTGGTGTTTTTGCAATGGGACCAACAATCAGAGGAACAATGGGGCCTTGGTTGGATGGAATGGGCCGTATGTAACAGATGTAATTATAAATCAGAAATGTTCAATCTCTATGAAGAAGTTTATATTCAAAATCCCGGATACAAAGCAGCCAATATAAATAGAGGGCTACAAGTACAGCTGACTCAAGTGTCCTTAGGAAATGTTGGCATAAGAAAATTACTCGTTTGCCGCTATTCCTGCCCTTTCCACAAAGGGGATGCAAAAAGATTTCAAACAAAATTTGTAAAGAGATCATACAAAAGAAAATATATTGGATATGACAAAAAAAAAACAAAAAAAAAAAAAGAAAAGGGGAAAGGAAGACCATAAATATAATAAATTACCAAAGATCACATTATCCAGCATTTTCTATATGGCACAAAGCTGTCTGTGACAACCGGAGCAACTTCCTTGAGCCCTACAGTGTTATCTATCCTGGTTTACGGCATGTTGTTCTAGAACTAGGTGTTAACTATTCGTACATGATTTATTATGACATATATGTGAAATATCTAATAGGTGACCATAATCATCAATATATGGTATATTGTGTTGAAATAAATTATTTTGCTGCATGTATGACAAATTATTAGCAGATTCCACTGACACTAAGCCATCTTGCCATACAACCCTCTGTCTGTCATAGACATCTTTTTCTAAAGCCAGCATGTGATTTGTTTCTGAAGATTTTATACATTTTCAATGTAAAGGTCTGTCAATATTAGACCAAAATTTCTCAGTATCAATTGTTTTACCAAATGACACTATGACAATTTAAAAATGACGCTTAAGTATACTCGATACTATGGACACACTTTGAAGTTGGTATTACCTTTAGGTATCAGGGCACCTGGAATTAACATAATCTCACATCGTGCCATGAGGCTCGGTTTTTTAAGCCTAACAGAAAGTACAACTCTTACGTAATGCACAAATCACAGCTAGTGTTGCTGTTTATTTTTGAATGCAATATTCCCTACACCTTAAGCTACACACATCTGAACTTGCGCAATTGGTACCATTATACAATATGAGAGCATCAATGTGAACCAAATGATTTGACTCGTCTTAAAAGTTCCGAAAGCTGCAGGCCAGTTGAGATATGATTTTCACCAGATATATGCTAAAAAATCATTATTACTGTCAATAATAGTTTCATTATTATCATTACTATCTTTGCTGATTCAGTTTTTCAGCTCGTCCAGTTTTTAAAAGCAGTTTTGCATTATTGATGTATCAATACATGCAAGATATAAATCAGTGTTTCGCTAAGAGAGATTGGTACACATTCCAACACAGCCAAATACCAATTCGTGAACACATTACACATATAGATAATATCAGAATAACATAATTCCTTACTTCCCTTGAATGTAGTTTTAGATTTACTATACAGAATATATCTCAGGATGTGTGAAAAGTCAACACATATAGGTAGAAAAAAAAAATAGGAACTAATACATATAGAAAGATTTTTTTTTTAAAAAAAAAGATATATCAAAACATGCATGCAAATATACGTTTACCTAAACATATTCACTCATTTATATACTGGAAAAAAAAGTTTTTTTTTGTAGAGATTTCCACTGCATTTGTATATACACATTGTCGATGTGCTATTGTTTCGTTCACTGTGATAAAGTAAAAATGGGACATATAGCTATAAAATGTCTTTAGCATCTATATTTATTTGTGCTTCTGTTGTCATTTCAAATAATATTTTAACGTGATACAAAGCACACGCAACGGTCACATCAGATTTACGTGCTGTATGGTAAACATTAACTATGTGCTTTCACTTAATATGTATCTGTAGCTCAAAAACATTGCTATTTATTACATTCTAACTGTCAAAGTATTTATGGGACATATTACATTAGCCATATTTTGACTGAATGTTCATTGTTCACCTCAATATTTCTGTAATATCTGGTATATCTTTTCTTCGCAATGATTCGATTTCTTGTTGACTGTAGTTATTTCTAATATTCGACGGCTTATATTAGATACAAGCAGCATTTTATGATGAAGACAATGACATAAGTTTTCATGTATTTTGGTGTGTGTGTGTGTGTGTGTGTGTGTGTTTTAGATTTTTAATGTATCTATAATGATTTTAGTCATATCGCTATAATGTCTGCAGTGTGGCAGTTTATAGTGATATCTGGCACTGGTGCATCATGCTGCAGATGTCATACCCCACCTTGTCACATTGTCTTGACACCAGAGCGACCAGTCCTAATACTAACCTCTTAATGCTGAGCGCCATTAGGCAGTTGCTAGTTCCATTTTTAAATGTTTGGTGTGATTTGATGTGACCTAGTGTATCAATGGCTGACGCTCTAACCAGTCAGACCTCAAGGGCGGTCTCCATGTAACGCTGCTAACGTATGTATGGAGCTGCTTTTTCTCAGCGCAGAGTAACTCACTAATGAACCATTATATTGTATTATTATTGTTATTATTATTATTATTATTATTATTATTATTATTATTATTATTATTATTATTATTATTATTATTATCCAACTGTCTTTGAATATAGCAAAGGGGACATAACTGTGATGACGTCTAAAGTAAAGAAGACATATTGTGATTTTATCATTTCGTGCAACATTTCCAACAACATTTACATATGTGATATTGTTTTCAATTTTCCTATAATCAGTCAACTTGTACATATCAACGATGAGCGCAGGCTTTAACCTGTGTTAGGATTTAGCAAACGTTGCTGTTGTTAAACGGTGTTCGGGGACCAGTGTGTCTGAGTGCCTTTTTCAGATCACTCTCATACGTCTCCCCGCTAGTTCCAGATCAGGCCGCACATTAGTAACGTCTTTTCATGACAAATTTAAGACAGAAAACAGGGCTGCACACAAACACGCTTAACCACTCTAGCACATATTGCACACTTATAGATTTTCAAAAACAAAGTACAATGGTAATAAGGGAACAAACTCGTATGACCTTACTGTGGACTGGACTAATACCTATACATATGTATTACATTACATCTATATACATATGCATTACATTACATCTCCCTTCTTAAAACACATTTTTTAAATTAACTTGCTTGCTGGCACATAATGTTAATATACAGGTCTTTTGTCATACTTTGTGCATTCTTTTTTTCAGTAGTCCGAAATTTACTACAAATAGATTCTGACTAGAATTTTTAGCATTATGCATGCAGAATCAATGGGACAAAAGAAATTATCCCTTAATATAGGAACGGTCAGCATTCCTCTAGCAATGCTTTACTCAAATGAATTGTTTAAAGTTCTGTCTTAAATCAATTTCTTTCTACTCTTATTTTAACTCCTCATCACTGTACACTCATATTTAGGTAAATTAGTCTTTCAAATACACTGGTTTCTTAATACGTCTCCCTCTAGATATCTGATAGTTGTCTGGAGATCCACCATTATTATTCAATGGTTATTGTCCGTTTATCTTTGGTTTAATTGTACTCTCAGATGTAATCTTTGCACCACCACTTGAGTTTTCAATTTCTTGTGGCACATGAATGTCTGTTTCAATTTTGCCTGTTTCAGACGGAATGACTTTATCTGATATTCGCGATTCCTCAGGTGTTGGGTGTAGGTCCTGAATATCAGGGTCTATGACATTTTCATTTTAGCTCGTAGACGCTTTCTGTTTCTGCGATACACACTACCCTCTTCTGTCTGAAACTTGTAAGAGTGAATGTCAAATTTCCCATCTACGTTTGCCTTGCACCATGTACCATGTTTGTCACTGGGTTTAACCCTTACAACATCTCCCATGTGTAATGGTTGTAACTCCTTTGCACTCCTATTGTGGTATTTATCTTGTTTCCTTTAGTTTACGAACAACTTATATCTGGTAATGTCATGTGACTGTGACCTTGGCATTAGGAGTCTGACATTGTCAATAAAGTTCTTGTACGCCTATTGAACATGCGCTGTGCAGGTGATGAATGCAATCCTTCCGTTGGTGTATTCCGGAAATCCAGAAGCGCGAGGTATGGATCTGATCTAGACTGTACTGCTGTCCTCATTAATCTCTTCACTGTTTTCAACGCATTCTCCACTCTTCCGTTTGATTGAGGGTATCCTGGTGAACTAGTTTTGTGTTTGAACTCGTAAGTACGTGCAAATTCTGCAAACTTTTTTCCTGAGAATGGTGGTCCATTTTCTGATACAAGTTCATCTGGTATTCCATACCTGACCATGTGAGGTTTCACTTTTATCATGACTTCTTTGTCAGTCTTATTCTATCAACTTCAACAATTTGAATAATAGTCTAATGTGACCAAATAAGCTTTGTTGTCAAAATCATATAGGTCTACACCTATCTTCACCCATGGCCTTGTAGGCACATCGTGACTTATGAGTGGCTCCTTCTGCTGCTGAAAAGAACATGCATTGCATGTTTCACACTTTGCAATAATAGTTTTCTAAGCTATTATTCATGTTTGGCCAATATATATCCTCTCTGGATTCGCAGACGTGAAGCCTTTCTATTATCGAATCTTTCAAAGTTTTACTTCAAAATGGTTCTTTGCACACATTTTCCCCACGGGCTAGCAAGCCTCTTTCTTTGCTTCATGTTTTTTTTTCCTGCAGAAGTCACATTCTCTTTGCAGCTTACTGCTTTTTGGACTTTTCACGCTTCTTTTGGGCTACAGCCGACACTTCTTCCTGATTCATGGCTTTCATATGTTCTTGCGATTTTTCGTTAGCTCGACAAATATCTATGCAGGCTCTTACGGTTAGCTTCTTGTCTTGCAACAGTTTTCTCCTGGTGCTGTTGTCTCTTATTCCAATTACCATTCTGTCTCGCAAAAGACTGTCCTCTAAATCACCATAGTTACACGTTTGTGCTAGTGACCTAAGCGCAGCGACGTAGGCATCAATGTTCTCGCCAGCTTCCTGTTGTCGACAATTGAAATTATGCCGTTCATATGTTTCGTTTGTTTCTCCTATACAGTACTTTTCAAACTTGTCAAGTTCTTTGTCAGGTTTATCTCTGTCACCATCATTCTCAAATGTGAATGTCTCGTACAGTTCTATGGCGTCTGGCCCTAAATACGTAAGAAGAGTGGCTATTCTAAGTTTTCGCGCTTTTTCTGCCAGCCCCGTAGCTACTTCATAGTTAACTGAGACTCTTCCATTCTTTCCAGTTCGCAGAACCCCGAAGCTCCAGCTTCGGCGGAAAAGGTATTGATGATGTGGGCGAAGGTGCCATACTTCTGACACCATGTAACGTCTTTCTATTATAAATTTAAGACAGAAGACAGGGCTGCACAGAAACACGTTAATCACTCTAGCACATGTTGCCCACTTCAAGGTTTTCAAAAACAGATAATGGTAATAAGGGAACTAATTCGTTCGACCTTACTTTGGATTAGACATGTGTATTATATTACATATATATGCATATGCGTTACCATAAACATGTTAGTAGTTTCTCGTGTGTCGATTTTTTTTTCCTCGTATTCTTCTCAGGATCTTACTCCACCAAATATTTTGGATGATATGTACTGAAAATGGCGTTAAACCGCACAAAGCAAAACAAAACTTAAACTGGGTCAGAGAAGATGAGATTTTATATGATCATGTACTAAACGTTTTTGATGCTTTAGTTTATCACTATTCTATCATTTTGCAATGTCGAATTCAACGTGCTTCTCCTCGCATTTATTCTACATAGAGCCAGTCAAATATTTGCCCGTTGTTTTTTTTCTTATGAAGTATATTGGTATTTATATCAAAGTGAAATTTAAATATGTTTAGTATTGCACAGGAGAGCGAGGAAAACCTATTTTTTTCCTCCCTAAAATTTTTTTACATCTCATTTCATCTTTCAGTAGTTTCCATGGGATAGTCTGATATCTGCGAACTGCATAGTCATGCGAGAGATTGGCCACTCCGACAGTCATTGGAGCCTAGGAGAAGAAGTGTTCAGCATCCATCACTTGTTGAATTACGGAAGATTTTGTTAACACCATTGCACATCAATCTGAGTCTGATGAAGAACTTTGTCAAGGCTGAAGATAAGAAAAACAAACAGCTTTCAAGTACCTCCGTGGAAAATTTCCAAGGTTAAGTAACGTTAAGATAAAGAAACGTGTCTTTATTTGTTATCAGATTCGTAAACTTCTCTGAGATGATACATTTGACCGTGCAATGCGTGGCAAGGAGAAGACGGTATGGAATTGCTTCCAGTTAGTGGTAATAAATTTTCCCCGAAACGGCCAGGCGAACAACTACAAAGAGTTGGTGAAAAACCTCCTTATGGCCTACAAAAGCCTTGGTTGCAAAATGTCACTAAAAATATATTGTTTGCACTCTCATCTAGATTGTTTCTACCGAAATTAGGAGTAGTTAGCAACTAGCAAGGCGAGCAATTTCACCAGGACATTGCAACAATTTAGAAACGCTACCAGGTCCATTGGAACCCACCAATGTTTGCAGACTATTGCTGAACAGTGACAAGAGATTCTCCATTTAATAAAAGCAAAAGACGAGTCAAGAAGCGCCAAATAGACACCGAATAAGGGCTAAACTATGTACTTTATATATATATATATATATATATATATATATATATATATATATATATATATATATATATATATATATATATATATACATACATACATACATACATACATACATACATACATACATACATACATACATGATAGTTGTTTGAATTTTGTTTCATAATAAATGTTATTTATATAACCTTTTTGTTGTTTTTTTAAAGTGTTACATAAATAGGACATTACGGACACTATCATGACGTTGAGTTTGGGCAGGTATCATCAGAGACAGAGCTGCTCTTTTCTCTGGTTTATTTCCAAATACACCGTCCATCGGTTTGCCAGCATTCCAGGCACCGATGCTAAGTGGCGTCAACTTTATTTTCTTGTGTGCTGGTTGACAGATAAGAATGATTCAGTCGATCTTTTTATGTTTAAACAATATTGAAGTTATAACAAAACGGGCACCAACTGTACGGTTCTTCCATGGAGTACACCAAAAAAGGATTGTTTTCAAATGTACAATAAAGTATACACTTTATCTGCCACGTAATAAATGTGGATTGGCTTCCTCACTTTTTCCAAAACAATGAAAATAAAATTAAAAGATTTAGAGAAAAGTATCATAATAGTCGGTTTAAAACATAACTTCACGTAAGCTTCAAGCTAGACAATTAAAGCCAAAATACCAGTTGAACATCATCTTTGTACAGGCGTCCGACTTCCACGCGGTAGAGCCAGGTTCACATTTCGAAAGCATTTTGTTTTCTTGTATACTTTAATAACATTTAGATTGTGACAAATATTAGATCATTTTAACAAAGATGTTTTTATTTGCTTTTAACAGCTTTTTTTAACACATTACTTGCTATATCAAAGCCGCAATACCCGTCCAGCCCAAACATGATGCGCCCATAGGAAGATCATTTAGCCCACATTTCCCAAGAATGACGTAGTCAATAAAGTTTTAAATGTGTATTTTAAGGCCTCAATAGAAAAACTAACCCAGTCTTTATGATAGGGTTAATCCTTTACCTGGTTTTACGCCACTGTAATTGATCGAAAACATATATATATATATATATATATATATATATATATATATATATATATATATATATATATATATATATATATATATATATATATATATATATATATATACACACACACAATCTATTCATGAAGTATGCAGTAGAATTAGTCAGGTTCGCGTGTGGCCGAGTGATCGAAAGCTCTCGCCTTTACCGGTAATTGCCATCTCCCTATTGTCTGTATGGGTTCGAGTGTCAGCCTCAACCAGTGGGGGAATATGAGGAAACTGCCAGTTGCTTCATGTGGGTCTGTGGTTTCATACTGGGGTTTTCCCGGGTTCTTTCTCTACCAGTCATCCAGGCCGCCATTTATAGCGTATATCTCATACTATGAGGAATGGCGATAATCCCAATTCAACAGGAAACATCCATATTGGCCTCTGTTAAAAGGCGTTCGAAAGCCATGTGTAAAGTTTTTTTTGCCTTGACAAGGTAGGTACAGTGTATTGTCAATTTGTTACAGAAGTTATTGGATTCCTGAATAAATTAGTCTAAGTAATTATTCTGGTTTTGCAACAATATAATAAGCTATGTTGATTAGGAAAATACTTGAAAATGGGTGCTTGTCTAAACATGCTTTAACTTCAGTTTGTCATTCCTATCCAAGTCGGCATGTGTAGGCTTGTAAAGTCATGGGACAATAAATCCAGACTTGGACCAAAAAAACTGATATAGGGTAATAACAAAGCCGAAAAAGAGCATACATTTAATTTTATATGTATTTAACCAATAAGTGTAGAATATTGGAAAAAAATACAATATAGTAAACATATTAGTTATCTTCGTCTTATTATTTATATCTAGAACTATTGTTTTAAGGCGAAAAAGACCTCGGCATAATAGGCCACACGACCATCAAACGCCTTATGAGGATAATGTCCGTTGTGCTAAAAAAAAACCTGTGGTCTTTAGAGGATGTGGATAAATAAAAGGGAGCACATGATACTATTATTATTATTATTATTATTATTATTATTATTATTATTATTATTATTATTATTATTATTATTTGCTTTTGTTTTATTATTTCAATTTAAAAGTATTGTATGGGGGAGGGGGAATGGATTGAGATAGCCGCTTTGTACGTACTACCAATAGTCGCCAAATGATATGAGGATAACTTCCACTAAGGTCAGTAAACTGTATTATCAATAGAAGTAATATGCTGAATAAGGGGCTTTCAGCTGCAATACAATATAGCGAATTTAACTCTTGTTTACATAATGAATACTAATATTCGTTTTAACTCATTTTTTGGATGAATTTCAAATACCCGTTTCTGCATGTAGATAATGACATAATACCTCGAGACATTTTAATGATTCTGTGTTTAAAGATCAGTTAATGTTGCATAACCTTTGATAATGGAATTATTTAATAACCAAGTACATGCATCTGTTAAAAGGTCTGATGCAGATCTTTCTTTTTTGGCTGATTATTTAAGAAATCTTGTGTTTTATATATATATATATATATATATATATATATATATATATATATATATATATATATATATATATATATATATATATATGTACATATATGTACAACCTTGTATTTTAATTATTTGTGTGTAAAATTTAAATTCTTTCGTTTCATTTATGTATCATTGCATTTGGTTGTGATGATTATTTTTCACGGGAAATGATATTATTGAAAGAGTTTTTTATTTAAAGTTTTTAATTTAGATCGTCAATATTTTTCTTGTTTTTCCTAAGAATGTTTATTTAGATCATAAATATGTTTTTTGACTTTCGTATGTGTTGTTTAGATATAAACAAAGGATATGAATGATTGGCTGAGGCAAAGGTTTTTTCCTAGTACGTTTTATAGCGGTACTACGCATTGTCAGATGGTGAAATACCACGCTTAATCCGTACGAATGCAGCAGGTAATGGCAGCTCAGTATTAGTTTTAATAGAATAAGGTCTTAGTGAAAATGGCAGTCATATATAATGTCTAATAATAATAATAATAATAATAATAATAATAATAATAATAATAATAATAATAATATCTAAGCTGTGTAGCAGTTATCGAAGATGTCTCAGCTGTGTCTGAAGCGAACAACAAATCTCAGCTGTGTCGTAGTATATATATATATATATATATATATATATATATATATATATATATATATATATATATATATATATATATATATAACGACACTTTCCACCGTTGTTTTAAAAATTGAACTATTCATTACGACTGGTTTAAGTTGGAAATTAGTAGGCGCAATTAGGATAAAGTAGCATGAATGGAACTACCGAGGGGTGTGGACCGGTGTCTTACCTTGTGTTAATATTGTTACAGGTTAGACTCAATTTTCTCTTTAACAAATTCCTGTGATAGAATACATGGTAATCAATAGACTGGAAACGGGAATAGTATATGGGGCTACCATAAGGGAAATGGGAATTAGCATTACGGGACCCTACTTTGTACTATACGGACAAGGTTTTATGACGTTACCGCGAACAACTGGGGAAACTATACTGACAATGGGAATTTTGTATTAGCGACTAGCTCACCCCGTGACTGTATACAGACAAGAGGAATGTCACAGTAGCAATGTACAAGTACTGTGACGTAAATTAATAATGAAATTATTGTCAAAGTCTGTGTCGCTTGCGTAGTAAAAATATAGGCACTAACCTTATCGTTGAAACATAAAGAGATTATGGAATGAATGAAAGACCTAATATCTCCACAATTTGAATAAATCTTATTTGAAGAATGCACACATAATATAGCTCAGAGATCCCCATGGCATAGCACAACCACTTCCCGAGAATCGAGAATCCGAGATTCAAAAATGGTGCGAAGGATGCCTTGCTTTGGATTAAAGTCGCTTATTGCCTGGTCGGCATTCACGCGACTGTTTGTGGCCCTGGGCTGGGCGTTTGTCCCTGTAAGAGGGCGCTTAGTTCCGAGCTGAATCTTCTCGATCTCAACTTGAAGCGTTTTTAACCAAATCTGATTTTCGCTCTCCAACAGCAGATCCACAACCAGGTCTCCTACCCTGGTCGCCTCCATCCGCACCATAAGTGACCTTATAGCCACCTAACTTTATTTCAGTTAGGTGGGTTTTTATTCGGTCAAATTTTTCCAGTTTTTCCTACGAGAGTCCTTATGCCAATGTTGTGTTAGCCACCTTTGCAATTTACCAAATGCCTCTGAATTGTGATTTTGGAATATATTATTGTTTGAATTTTGCGTACTTATATGGTTCTAAAGATTTTACCAATCTGCTGGGTGTAAATTACCCTTTTTTATTTTTATCACCGCATATTTATTTTTTTTTTGGTCTTTTTGATTTTGATCGCCTTTCCAAAGGATCAGATTAGGTTGGTGTTCTTCTTTATCCAAAGTGAAAATTGAGTTTGTATGTTTTACAGTTAGTTCCGCGGCCCGGACTGTATCGTTTTTTGGGGAGGGTTTATGTGACAGCATTTGGGAGGGTTGTATGTTCTGGACTGTCCCTTTTAACGCTTTGTTCGTTCCACACCTTGTTGGTGTTTTTGTGTGTTGGTGTGGGGTTTATGGGCTTTTTTGATTGGTTGAGTGGTTGAAGTAGAGGCTCCTCACCTTCCTCTTTTTCTTGTGGGTGTGTGCTTTTTATTATTTTTGTTTAGTGTGCGGGGTGGAGTTATTGAGAGGTCAAGTTAATTCCTTAATTGATCCCTTATTTGTTGGTTTTTTGTTTATTTATTTCAGGTCTGGGTTTTTTGTGGGTGGTTAGCAGTGCTTTCTAGTCACCCTTGGTTTTGTTTGATGGTATATGAGTTAAGTATCTTTTCGCCTCCAGGATGGTGCTGGTGTTCCTCTGTTGTTTCTCTCTTGATTGGTTCGTGGTTCCTCCCTTCATGTTGTTGTTTGATTCCCTTGTTGCCTTCTTTCTCCTGTTGTTTGTCTCTGATGCCGGTTTTCTTTGGTACTTGTTTTGCTTCCTCTGTAGCTCCTTCTGTTCTAAAAAACAAAGAAAAAGAGATAAAGGAAAAAAAAAACAGAGAGGAGAAGTAAGGATGGAGAAGGGGATGATAGGTAGTGGTGGGCGCTGGAATGAAATTGTTTTAGGTAGTATGTTATTTATGTTAAATTTGTTATATTTTTATTTTACTGGTATTTTGAGATGTATTGTTTATCGTCTTTATATTTGCCTTTTAATTGTTTATGTTATTAGATTTGATCAGTTTTATCGATATCTTGTAGGTATTTTAGTATTATATGGTATATTGTTTTCAGGTTTTTATTTTTTCCCTCACAGAGCATTTCTGGGTATGTTGTTGGTGCTTTAATTTCTTTGAGTTTGTTTTGCATGTATCTCCTTTCTTGTTGGTGTGTGGGGCACATGTTGAATATGTGTTCTATTGTGAGTGTTTCCATAAATGCGGTACAGTTACGGTCTGTGGTATGGGTTTGTAAAAAAGTCTTTCCGGTCAGTAATCTATTTATTATTCTGTTTTCTTTGATGGTGAGGTTGTGTGACGTATGTGGTTTTAATCGGACATGTGTTCTGGTAATGTGTAGTTTCTTCTCTTTTTGACTGTTATTCCATTGTTGCTGCCATTTTTGGGTTATTTGTTTTGTTATTCGACTGTATATTTCTTGTATTCTGTATCCTATTGGTTCAATGTTTTCTAAGTTTAATCCTGCTTTTGCTGCTAAGTCTGCTTTATCGTTGCCCATTAGTTTTATATGCGAGGGGACCCATAAGAAGTCAATTTGTATATTTTGTTGTTCTAGTTCTCTAATCTGTTTGAGTGTTTCTTGGACTAGGTTCGGTTTGGAGTCTGAGTTTTCAATAGATTTGAGTACGCTGCTGGAATCTAATATTATCAGGTATTTTCCTTGTTGCTGAGTTTTAATCCATTTAATGGCACGATTGATGGCCCAGAATTCGGCTGTGTATATTGAGCATAGGAATTCGAGTGTTTAGTGTGAATTGCTGAGATGGTACTACTATTGCAGCTGCTGTTCTTTGAGGTTTTTTTTTTATTTCGAGCCATCAGTATATATATATATATATATATATATATATATATATATATATATATATATATATATATATATATATATATATATATATATATATATGTGTGTGTGTGTGTGTGTGTGTGTGTGTGTGTGTGTGTTGTAGGTATTGCGTGTTTAGTAGGTTTTTGATAAGATTTAAGTGGTTCCATGGGTTGTAGTGCTTTTTACTGAGTTTGTGTATTTCCCGATTTATGTTTGAGGTTGTGTTTTTCCATGGTGTGGAATTGAGGTTTTGGATTGGTTCTGCTTGTATTTCTGTGAGTTTTAGTTGTTTTTTTTAGTTGATGTATTTTGTTTGCTGCAGGGAGTTTATGTACTCTTTTAATTTTGAATTCAGTCTGACAGTTTTTGATAGTTGTGTTTGCTGGGTTAATGTTTTGGGTGTATGTCCTAGTGACATATCTGAGTAATTGTTCATCTCTTCTGAGTTGTAATGGAAGTTCACCAGTTAATACTTGAAGTTCTTCTAGGGATGTATTTTGTAATTGGCCAGTACATTGCTTTAGGGCTTGATATTGAATGCTGTCTAGTTTTCGTAATTGGGTGTCTCTTGCTGAGTCGTATATTTGTGATCCATAATCAAGTTATGATCTTATTAACATTCGGTAGAGTTGTATGAGTATGTTTTGATCTGCCCCCCCCCCCAGTTTTGTCCTTTAATGTTTTTTTGTATTAGTGTTAGATCTTTTTGGCATTTTTCTATTAAGTTTTTTATATGTTATTTCCATGTTAGTCTGTTATCAATAATCATTCCTTGCGGTAATAGTATTGGTGTTGGTGGTGTTTTAGTTCCTGGTCTATAAAATAAGATTGCAATGGCTTTTTCTTGTTATATTTTATATCCCTATGATGTTGCCCAATTAGTTATAGAGTATAATCCGTATAGTAGTAATTGTATGTAAGTTGGATTGGTTGGGTCTCCAGAGTGCCATATCCCACTATCATCAGCGAATTGTGAGAGGTTAATTGGTTTGGTACGTAGTCTTTAAGGTTATCTATCATTATGTTAAAGAGTGTGGGGCTAAGTACACTACCCTGGGGAGTACTATTGTCTAGTGAGTATGTGTTGGAGTAGTGTGTGTCTATCCTTACTTTTATTTTTCTACTTTTTAGGAAGTCTGCTATCCAGTTTTATATTTTACCTTCTATCCCGTAATGCCCTACTTTAGATATAACTCCTTCACTCCACACTAAGTCAAATGCTTTTTCTAAATCAATAAAAATAGCTATAAGGTGTCTATTTTTCTTTTTTATTGGCGTTAAATGCTAGTTTGATATATGCTTCAAGTTTACGTAATTGGTCAAGTGTGGAGCGACCTTCCCTGAATCCACTTTGGTTTTCCGCTAAAGGTGGGTTTATGTTCATGAAGTGTTTAAGTCGATTATTTATCGTAGTTTCCATTAATTTACCTAGTGCATTTGTTAATGATATGGGTCTGTATGAGGTTGGTTTAAGTGGGTCTTTGCCGGTTTTGTGTATGGGTATTATGGAGGCTTCCTTCCATTTTTTGGGCAGTGTGCCCAGATCCAACCTTAGGTTGTATAGTTCAAGTGTTATATTGATGAGATTAGTCGGTAAATGTTTGATCCTTTTATAATTAATGTTATCCGGTCCAGGGGATGTATTTTTCTTGGTTGAGATTGCTTTTTTTTTCATTCAAAGATTGTGAATGGGTCATTTAGTAAGGAGTTTTGGTTCCTTGGAAGGTATGGATCCGACTTTCATAATCACTATAGTTTATTTGTATTTGTTGTTTGATTGTTTGGAATTATGAGACAAGGTTGTTGTTACTGCTACCATTAGAGAATGTTGTAGCTAATATTTCTGCTTGTTGTTGTTCGTTTTGGGTTTCTTCTATTTTCATACTAGTGTGACAAAAACAGACTCGTTTCCACTGCCAAGAATCGCTGATTGTATCGACAAAATTGGAAATGCCAAATACGTCACTAAATTCGACATTTTGAAGGGCTTTTGGCAAATACCGCTAACGGAAAGAGCAAAAGAAATTTCGGCATTTGTGACTCCAGATGGACTCTACCAGTACAAAGTAATACCTTTTGGGATGAAGGGTTCTCCGAGCACATTTCAACGCCTTATGAATATGATAACTTCTGGTCTAGACAACTGCGATGCATATATTGATGATGTCATCATTTACTACAACACATGGAAAGAACATCTAATCACGATTCGGAAGTTCTTTGACAGACTCACGGATGCAAATCTGACTATTAATTTATCTAAAAGTGAGTTCAGTCGTGCATTTGTTACCTTTCTAGGACATATTGTGGAACAAATATTAAAACTATAGATGCTAAGGTCAAGGCTATTTTAGAATTTCCAGTGCCTGTAAATAGAAAACAGCTGATGCGATGTTTAGGTATGGCTGGTTACTATCACAAATTTTGTTCTAATTTTTCTGATGTAGTTGAACCTCTGAAAAATTTGTTGAGAAAGAAAAACAAGTTTATTTGGACTAAAAAATGTCAAGAGGCTTTCGATGGACTAAAGGCCATACTTGAAAGTGCACCAGTTTTATCGATCATAAATGGCAATGGACATAAATAACTCACTACGTTCATTACTTTCGCTCTAGTAGAAGTGTTTGACTGATATATGGTCATGGCTCCTTTACATTCGTAGCTTACCTGTGGACAAAAAAGTTCTATAGTCATAAATTGAGATTTCTCTCTAGCAGGACCCTGCCAAATGTCCTTGTAGATCTTCTCTTACAATTCCAGTGGTAATATTTGAAGATTAATTTTGATGTCGGGTTTAAATACTTGTCTAGGGATGGTCAAACGTTTGACTCCTAACCATGTCGCTACTTTCTTAAACGAAAACACGACATGGTTGATTTTACACAAAGGACGAGGTCCCACTAAAGGTAGGTAATGTCAATCTGTAGACCAGAGAGCATGTTCCATGTAAACGGAATCTTTCTGTTCCCACTCGTGAAGTTACACGTCACAACTGAAACACTTGACTTTATCCACTTCGCCCAAGTAGAAAAATCCGGCTCTGGATAGTTCTTCGGGGAAGGTCCTTGGAAGGTTTGGATCCGACTTTCATAATCACTGTATTCTGGTAAACTCACAGGGAATGAATATTCGTATTGTACAGATTCACTTCGATGAGGGTAAGGTGACATATGCAGACGTTTGGTCAGTTTTACGTGACGTTCGTAGGGTGGTAGCCGAAGGGTTTCTTGGGGAGGATGAAAACCATTAAATTGAAAAGGTGTACAATGGCGAGTAGCATAGCTTTTGCGTCCGTCAGGTTTGACACGTATACCATCATCATCACTCCTTTCCATGATAGGCTTGGTTGTCATAGCAAAGTTTCTATGACGATAATGTGGTACTAAATCACTGAGGTCACAGTGTACGGCATCTATGCTATCGCAAGGCACAGCATCGCACTCGAGTTTACTCTTGTTGGATATTTGTTGTGTAAAAGGATTCATCTTTCTCTTTTGGTTTTGGTAGTCACAATGAACTATTGGCCTGGACGGTGTCACTTTTTATATGCTGACCAATATCGCCGTGTCCGTATGGTAAAGTAAAGTTGTTAGGAAACCGTACTCGCTTCTGGTACACGATTTGATAGACTTTTTTCAAGGGTCGACTGACGATTTCATGTGTGGGTAAACGTACGATCTTGTTAGGTTGGTAAGTGGTTAAAGGTTTCCATCCTGTCCAGACTGTAAGGCTTCTTTTAGTACGCAAATGTTTACCACTTGAGTGGTGCGATAATTGAGAGTCATAGTATTCGTAACCGTACTTTTTACTTAGAATCTTGTCCTCGGGATGCTGGTCCATCCAAGCTCATAAACAGTCTCCTTCGATTTTAGGTTGATCTTGACCCAAATGACTGATGTAGATGCAACTGTCCGTGTCAAAATACAATACAATTCAAACGCTTCGTACAGTTTTAAGCGAGTATTAGCTGTCAAGTAAGACGAAATTATAACATTTTCAAATTCGTCGGCTTCTACAAAGTCCAGTTCTTCTTCGCAATTGGCTAAAAGTAAGTCCTCACGAACGACGTCCACGTGTTTCATGCATTTGGTTTTGTTGAGAATCATTTGTAAGTAGCGGGAAGGTTCTGACAAATAACCCGTCTTGGGTAAGCATGGACGTTGTGCGATTTTGCCCCATAAACAATTTAGCATCACTTTGACAATCTATCGCCTCCCTGCTCCCAATATTTCTCTTTGGACTTCGTGAGTGTGATACCAGGAAGGATAGCCACATGCGTCTAGTTTCAGTTTCAAAAATGCATTCAAGTAGCTGAGAAAATGCATTTTTGAGTCTCGTCGCCCTTGTGGTACTTTTCCGTCTTGGGAAAGTGACAAGTTTCGTACAGTTCTAACAGTGGGTATTCCAGGTCCAGAGCTTTAAACAATTCTACACTAACCAAAGTTCCCGTCAAGGCTCGTTCTTCCTGAAAGTGCTGCCAAGGGTGGTCTTGGATGCACGTTTCAGCACAAGTACGACACAAAGGAAACATCAGTTTTCCTTGGCAATGATGGGTAACACGGGATGGTACAAGTTCGTGGAAGGCAAGACTTTGCACTTGATCAATCCTTTATAATTGTTGAATATTTTCCACATCGATATGCTCGGTCAGCAATTGTGGGTGCCCTACGGGAAAGTGACAATATTTGCACACGTCGGATGCGGAGAACACACGACAAAAAGTATTTGATTTCTTCTCCTTTCTCTTCGTCGGCTTCGTACAGCAAAAAAGTGGCATTTGTCTGTCGCCGGTACAAACTGTGTCTTGGGTGTAGAAGGTTCACTAGTTTGTAACTTTCCACGAAGCGCTTAAACTCTGGATCGGTTTTCAATCGCTGAACGTATTTATGTTCCCACATTTCTATCACTTGGTATCCTTGCTCTTCTAACTTCAAGGGACATTGACAAATGGCCTGGTACAACTCTTCCATGGTGCGTTGTAAAAACTAGTTTTTAGTGCTACGTTGATGACAACAGGTAGGACATCCGTGAAATAAGCACCCATTAAACTTGTACACAATCTGGGGTTTTTCTAAGTCCTAGCCATCTACTGAATGGCTAAATCGTCTCCACTGTTGTGGGCATGTTGAATCCATTTGTCTTCCTTGTCACACAAGTAATGTTAACCAGCGTAGGGCATTGACTGAGTATTGACGTTTGATAAAATTGGTTGTTTGAGGACTGATGACAGATAGCGTGTTTTCCGGCATGAATCGTTGGCGGTACACAAAGGAACACGCTTTGGCAATAATGCAGGCTTCTTTCAAAGGGTCGATCCCTCCATGCTCCATGAACAATTCTCGAAATTTTCCACAGTAATGCCGTAAACTGTCTACGTCGAAATGACAATATTTTAGAATTTCTTCCTGAAAGTCAATAGGGTCCGAGGCATGACTCTGGAACCACGCGTAGAAAGCTTCTCGTTGCTCGGTACGCATGTTGTCGGGGTCGTAGTAGTGAGTCTTAGGAAAATGGCGTCGAGCAGCATGTTGATTGGCTTCGGTATTGAAAAAGTGAGAAAAATAGTCTTTGGCCATTTCTATCATGCCAAACATTTTAGGCATCCGACTCAAAGGCATGGCTAAGTATCTCATCGAATCTTTAAACTGCACTTGTTCCACTTGCATGGAAACAAATTTGGCTCTTTTCAAAATCACTTTAGGACGTTCGGTACTTTGTTCCGTATAGTATCTGAGAAGAAATTGTCCATCGTATCCCGAGAAATTGTGAGCCATCACTGTGGCATAGCGAATGACATTCTCCGTAACGTTCGATATCTTCTTGGCTCCACATTTCTTCGATAGGACCCATTGGGCAAAATCGGTCAATGTGTTAGACCCCCGAAAGATTTTTCCAAGTCCTCCATGAATCTTGCTACAGTGAGGGCAATGTGTAAAGATAGGCTATTGGATGCATTTCGCGAACGCTCGGGGAGCCACGCAGAAATAAGGAATGTGAATACCAGTCTCTTGCATGCATTCGAAATCGAAAAAGATAAAATTGCCTTTCTTCATTTGGTCCTTTTTTTTCTTTATGTTTAGAATGGTATTTCGAATGTAGCATTGGTGTTCCAAGTCCACAATTTGGTGACAAATGTGACATTTTTTCTTTCATAATAGGAAGAGATTCTTGGCACTATTGGTACGTATGCCTTGAGCACAAGTAAGGCACAATCTCAGGAGTTAACATGCACATTTCCGCTGTGAACCTTGCATCTTCAGATGTTGTTCGTAACAAGTTGGACTCACAATCGTGCACTGACAAGCAGAGCAATGCACTCGTTCTCGTCCTTTGTCCGGACAGGGTTTAGAGACTAAACATTACTCACATTTCGATCTTCAGTGTTGGTGTTGCTCTCGATTGTTATAGCCATAGTCACATTTTTCCCAGTAACAACCGTTGAAGTGATACTGATAATTGCATCAAAATGTTCATCGTGATGATAGACGTGAGTAGTATAGGGAAATGAGAATTTTGGCTCACTTCATTTTTTTACCCTCCAAACAAGTATAAATTAAATGAGGGTTTCCCAAAACAGGGAAATGAGGGTTTTGGCCCCCCCCATCCCACACCTATTAGAATGTTTCAGTTAACAAGGTGGAATTTAAACTAGCATTAGAATGAAAATGATATTATTTTATATCTCATTACCAATGATTAATGTTTCAACTGTTGATATTAAAAATATTTCATTATCACGATTATAGATACTAAATTTTACTTTACCGCTCACGCAGCGACGGGACTCAAACAAATCTTTTATTTCTGGTTTGTTCAGAGGATATTTTTTGTCGATAAAATACACCTTTGACCGATCGAGATCAATTGTGAGTTTAGTATATTTTTGTTGGCTAATGGGGCTATGAAAGTTTTTAAATTCCGCTAGCAACTTTTGATACAATTGTTCGAGATAATTGAAATACTCGCTGTTATCAGATCTGATGAGCGAAAGTTTTAACTTGTCATGTGTTCCATTAAAACATATACCTGATGTTTCATTATTAAATTCAACTGTCAATTGTTTACCGTCCATCATTAAATATTTGATGTTACTATTGTAGCTATTTGTCATTGTCAAATTTTCAAACATTATTTTATAAGTTTAGATAAAATTTCAGTTGGAAAAGATATTGTCGAGTATAGATCTATCATCATGACAATACCCAAGGGCAAATGTATCTACCCCATTTTCACAATAGCGTTGTCATCAAAATTATACAATCCACGTTTGATAATAACATCTGTTTCAAGTTTATGATGATTAGTTCGAATTGCCATAGCTCTCATAAAACTAACACCATCATCAAGCGCATACATGTAGTCATCAAATTTCATAAACTTTTTAACAAAATCACGAGGCAGACCTTTTGCTTTTTTCGTTATTTTATTATTGTCCAATAATACGGCATACATTTTACTACGTAATCCGATAAAGTATTTGATAGCGCTCGAGTTCATTTCATCTTTAAACTTACCAATAACCTTTTTATTTGTGTCGTCATGAAATTTACTGTCACGTGGATAATCGGAAAGATCAAACAGATGTCGATTATTGTACATGTCCTGATAGATGTCATCGCATTCGATTTCATACACGAGCGAATCAGTATCAGTAAACAATAATCTACTAGCCGGCCACTGCTTTTTAACAAAATTATAATGAAAATTTGTCATAAACCATTTGTTTAAAATCAAACACGCTTCTCCAACTTTGTTTGGCTTTTTAGTTTTTTTTTTGGGTTTTTTTTTTTTCGCAAAATTTTTTTAAAAATTTTTTCTTTGCCCCAAAAAATCATCGCTGACCCCAAAGTTTTTTTTCTGCGATTGCCATCATTAACTATTTAAAATATTTACGCTTTTTAATTTTCTCCATCGTCTTACCAAAAAGGGAAAATTGATATATTTAAAAAAAAATTTTTTTAAAAACTTGTCTTTGGCACCCTTTTTGAAGTTTAGATTTTAATTAACCTCCCCCAGGGGAAAACTGTTTAAAATTTTTTAGTACACAAATAAAACTTTTCCAACAGAAGCCCCCAGCATCGCCCTTCTTTTTTTAAAAACTTTGTAATGCAAAAAGAAATTTTTTCTTTAAAGAAAATTTTGGTAAATTTTCCCTTAAACCAGGGAAATTTTGTTGGTGATGCAAACCTTTTTTTTGTTTTTCTTTTGATAAAAAACTAAAATCTATTACCTCAAATTCCGCACAGAAAGGGAAAACATTTTTAAATTTTTGTAGCAAAATTGGATAAATCAAGATAAAACGTAACGAAATGGGAAAACCCTCATGGGGAATTTTTTTTTTGGTCTTGAAAGAAATCGATAAAACCGTAAACCAATGAATCCCAAAAAAGGATTGGTCTGCCATAAACCCACCTTTAAAGATTTTTACAATCTCGAAATTATAACTTTAAAGGGAAAGGGTCGGGGGTTAAAACATTTTAAGAAATTTGTTGTTTCTTCAGCATATTTTTTTTTTAAACACGCTTTAACCTGGGATCCCTTTTTTCGAAAAAATTTGAACATATCAACATCAGTCAAAAAACAAACCTTCCTTACAAAAATTTAGAAAGCCCCCAAGAAAACCCCAGGGGCAAATAATACCAAAGGGATTTTTCCCAAAATTTATTAAAAAACCATTTCCCGAAAAATTTCAAAAAAAAACGGTAATAAAAAACCGTCAGTTTTCAGGTAAAAATCATGTAATCCCCAAAAAAAAGTCCAAAATCAAACTTTTTTCCAGCTTGGGGCCTACCTAACTCGTCATCATTTTATTTTCATTTTTAATTTGCAAAAAAAATTTATCTTTCCCAAAGGAAAGATTTTTCCCAAAAAATTATCAACGTCGGGGTTTATTCGTATGGAAAAAAACCCCTTTTTTGCTAGTAGATTAAATTTATCCCCAAAAAACCGTCTTTTTAGGTTATAAAAATTTACTACAACCTTTCAAAACCTCTTTAAAACGAGGTGCCTAAACTACAGGCTTTTAAATAAAAGCAATTTCCCTAGCGTAACTGACATGTATTTTTCAAAATTTTTTGGGGTTTGCATTTAAAATTTTGTTATCGAGTTTTGGGGACGAGATTTTATTAGGGGGAAATTAAACCAAAACTTCTACTTTTAATATGGCAATCATATCCTCGAAATTGTGAAAAAGGCCCGGGTAAAAAAATCTGGAGAAATAAAAATTTTTAAATTACAGGATTTGGCCGCTCCACGGTACTGTAGTCAAAGGGCAAGGGTATGTATTTTTTTGTCTCGCAAAAACTTTTTAAAAATTTAAGACAAATTTCGGCTTCCCCGTGACCCGGTTTCTTGTTGAGGTTTTAATTTTTTAACTTTGGGCGTTATTTTTTTTCAAACGAAAGTAAATTTTATAAACTTCATTAATAACTGCTTGAGAAGAATAGGGGATTTTCCCACGATATAATTTCTTTGGTTTAATAATCTGAACATGCAAAAAAATTTACCTTGTCCCGCTACCCCACACAAATTATTTTAAACCTTTTCTTGTACCGATTGATAGGATTTTTTTTTACCCAATTTAATTGGTAACCCCCTAAAAATACGTAAAATAAGGGAAAGGGAATTTTTTAGTTTGTAAATTTAGGGGACAAACTGTAAAACACTTCTTTTTTTGGGCATTGTTTTTTCTTTGCCCCTCATTTACATATGCAAAAGCTTTGTAATGTTTATTGTTAGTAAAAACCTTAACCCCGCGGTAAAAAAAGAACTTTTTTTCCCTTTTTTACTGTACTGTTTCCCAAACATTTCCTTTAAAAGTTTTTAACCCAAAACGTATTTTTGGGTAGACTTAAATTTATTAGTCGATTGTAAAGTTTTTCTGAAATATATCTGGGAATCCCTTCCTCTTTTTCTTTAAAGCCCAAAAACTTAAAATTGAAACATTATTTTGTTTTAAAATTTTGGTATTTTTTTTTTCCTGCCCCAGGAAGTTAATATTTTTTAAAATTTAATTTAACACGGGGACTGATTTTTTTTTTTCAACACGAGTCCCCCCGGTTTTTTTTTTGTGGAAAAAAGTGCGGAAAAAAACCCCCCTTTGGAAACTTTTATTATCACTTTTTTTGATTTTTTATAAAACATTTTTACTTTTTTTTTTTTGGTTTGGGGGGTCGCCGTTAAACCCTCCCTGTAAAATTTAAATTTTTTCATCGGGGAAAAAACAAAAATTCCTTTGATCATTTAAAATTTCCCAAACCCCAAAAACCTAATTGATAAATTCCTTTTTTTTTTTCCCAGATTTTTTGGGTGAAATTCATCAGATATTTATAAAATCAGCCCCAAGCAAAGCACGCTTGATTTTGCGTTAATATAAGGTTCTGAAATTTTTGTTAAAATTTTTCCCCGTTATAACAAACTTTGAAAAATATAAATGTTTATTGCCAAAAAAACAAATTTTTTTTTTTTGGGAGTCACTTTTTAACATTTTTTCTGTGTAGGGGGTAAAAAGTTTTTCGTTGCTTTAAATTTACTAAAAAAATTTGTTTATCAAACTGATAATATTATAAAAACCTGAAAAACGCGTGGGCTTTTTATGGGTTTTCCCCCCAATAATTTTTCTTGTATATCACGAAATTTTTAACATTTTTAAATTATAATGTAAAATCAAATTAAAAATTTTTTTTTCACACTGCCCTGCGCAAAAAATAAATTTAAAAGATAAAAAATCCCTATAAAAAATGACAGAAATCTAACAAACAAAAGGGAGAAAAGAAAAAAAATTCTTTTTTCACCCAAATTTAAAATTTTACCTACACCCCAAAGCGCAAAAAAAACAATTAAAGATAAAAAAAAATCCCCTTTTAAATATAATAAACATTAAATCTGAAAAGGGCACGGAGCAAGAGTTTTAATCTTGTTCCCCAAAAAAGTATAATTTTAATCCGTGGAAATGTTTATTTTTGGGTTTAAATTAAAACTTTAAAAAAACTAAAATTACCTTTTGGAAATTTAACCCCAGGGGGGTTTAAAATTTTAAAAGTGAAAAGGGGAGATAATGCTGAGGGGTTTTTGCAATTTTTTAAAAAAGGGTTTTTTAATTACCGTTGTTTGCGATGATATTCCAGGGGAAAGCGTTTTTATATCATTAAAGGGTTTAAAGTCATGATGCCCAACATTGAAAATTATTCTTACAAGATGATTTTTCAGCCGCTTTGGGTTTTTTTATACGAGGGCTAAAGATTGTGGTTTTTTAGAAACAGAAAAACAAAAAAATTTTTGGTCTAAAAACCAATTTTGGGATAAACAGGGAAAAATTTAGGGAACACTGGGCAGTTTTGTTCTTTTCCTTGGTAAAGGTTTTTTTTTAAGGTTTTTAAGGAACCCTTTTTCCCCAAAGGTTTGTTTTTAAATCAAACAAAACGAAAAAATTGTAATCGTTTGGGAAAAATTTGGGGGTTGTGAGAAAACAGGAAAATATGGAAAAGGACGGGGGTGGGGGTTATTAATTTTGTCCCCAAAAAAAACCCATTATTTAAAAAAACCTCGAAAGGGATGAGGGGATTGTTTTTAAATCGTTTAAAAGGCGGCAAAAATTTTTATAAAAAAAATTTCCCAGAAAAAATAAAATTTATAGCCGGGGAGTAACAAAATCATTTTTTCGGGAGAATACGTGAAGGATTGGTTTTTAGTATAAATGATCAAAAATTTTTTTGAAATTTGGGTTTTATTTTAAGCAATGATGAGCAAATGAAAGTATCATTGTGTTTAAATTTTTAAGCGCGTTACTGAAATTTAAAATTAAATTTTTTTCTTTTCTCTTCTGTTATTAATATTTTATGAGAATCCCCTTTGGGAAACAAAAACGTCAACACTATCCCCTACAAACATTTTCTTAGCTTCGGCTATTCGTTGAAATTTTATTTTTTTTAATTTTTGGGTAAATATTTTATCTCACCGTCATTTTAAAAAATAAAAAATTAGATAAAAATATTTTAAAATAATGGACTTGATGAAAAAACTGTGCCCTTTAGGGAAGGAATAGCGAAAAAAGGTCACCAGGGAAAAGGGCACTTTTCCTAAAATTTTAAAAGACAAATCTTTTGGGTTTATAGGGGAAAAGATTTTTGTATAACAATGAATTGTGATGAGGGGAAAAATATTAAACTTTTGGCTGACAGAACAATTAAGCAGACCCAAAATTTAAAACGGTTATTGTAAAGTATCACATTCAAAAAAAATAAAAAATTCTAATTTTTAAACCTTTTGGAAAAAAATTTGTTTTGGCAGCTAATAAAACCTTTCTTAAAAAATAGGATTCCAGGCCGACAGAAAAATAAAAATTCGATTTCATTTCTTTAAAAAATTTTTAATTTAACGATCTCTCGATAAAAAGGGAAAAGAAAAAAACCCCCCTTTAAAACCCCGTTATGAAAACCAGAAAAAAAGTAAATATCAAAAAAAAGATGATTAAAATTTTAATAATAGCAAAATACAAAAAATTTGTTTGGTTGGGACCCAAAACCTTTTAAAATTTACGCAAAAACCCACCCCCTTTATAAATTTTTTTTTCCCTTTTTCAAATTTCACTTTTCGATAAAAAAAACACCCTGCTCAGTTTTCTGTAGTTTTTTGTTATAAAACTCCCTACGTGGGTTTCCCCCCTTCCCAATTTTTTAAAACATACTTTAACCAGGTCTTTTAAAAAAGTCCCTTTCAACCAAAATATTTCTTGCCCCCTTTTGGGTTTAAATCCTTTTGCAAATCCCTTTTTCATCAAAAAAAATTCTAAATTACCCCCAAACCTTAAATTTAGCCCCGGCGGCCCTGTTTTTTTTTGCTAATAGGGTTTTTTAAAACAGCTTTTTGGGGTTTTTTTTTTGATGGATCGATGTTTCGTGTTTTTTAAAATTCACCAACGTTTTGAAAAAAGGTATCGTTTTCCCTTTTGGTGTTTTTACTGTCATATGTTTTGTGTAATTTTTCTTATAGCTTTGCGTTTAAAAATCCTAAAACAAAGGGCTTTTACCTTTTTTTCCCTAAACATCCCTTTTTATTTTTATTTTTCTAGAAACTGCTCAAACTTTTTTTAAAAAAAACCACCAAATCCGTGATCGGGCCCCAGATTTTTTTTTGGTTTTTTTTCCCCTCGTTTTTAAATTTTTTTTAGGGGAAATAAATCATTGAAGCCCTTTTCCTTAAACCCGAAACAGGTAACTAAAAGGGCATTTTTGCTAAAAACACAATAACATTAAAAAATCCCTTTTTGGGGGCCCCATACCCAAAAAAAAAAGGGCCCCAGATTAGATACATCCCCCAAAATTTTTCCCCCAATATATCTAAAAACATTAGCGAAAACTTTACGCGGGGAAAACTTTTTTTTAGGTCTGTGAAGCTCGACCCAAGATCATCGTAATTTTTTGCCCGGTCGATCTACCGACCAAAATTTATTTTTTTGTTTCCTTCTTTCCCCTGAACAAATTTTCTATAAAAACTTTTCCGAATTTTGTTGGCTTCATTAGAAATTGTCTAACAATTTTAAATCAAAATCTAATTTTGATTTTTCTTGACAGGGAAAACCCAATTTACCCTGAGCATTGCTATTGCACCCATTTGATTAAAACCCCCTTTTGGGCCTGGAAAACGGTTTGTCGTTTTTTTTTTTCCTAGTTGTTGTTAGGGGAAATTCCAGGGGACCATAAAACCCTAAAACCGGGAAAAGTCCAACCCCCTTTTTGGTTTTGGTTTAATTTTCCAAAAATTTTTATTTTATATCTATCCCCTGACCCAATTATTTCTTTTTGTTTTTTAAAAACATTGCCCAAAAGCACAATTTTATTTGTTCAAGACAAAAATCTCTGTCAGAATCACAGTTGCTTTTTCTTTCCCCAAATTTTTCTATGTCGACTAAAAAAATTTAGGGTACCAAGATCCGAAAATTTTTCGCTGGCGACTTCTCTGGGGATACGTCTCGGGGGAATTTTTCTTAAAAAAAATTTTTTTTTTTTTTTTTCCCCCAGATACAAAAAAATTTAAAAATTTTTTTAAACCCTGTTTTTTTTTGGGTTTTTTTCTTTTTTCCCTTTAAATTAATTTCGTTTTATTTTTAACTTGAAAGAAATTTGACATTATTATTTTAAGTTAGATAACATTAATTGGGGTCTAAACATTAGCGTGGAAGGATGTTGTCAAACTTTTAAAATAAAATTTTCAAAAGAAAAGGGAATTTGCCATCTGTTGGAAAAAACATAATACAATAATATCCACAAGCAGACTTTCCAAAGGGTTGGAGTTGTTTTAACGAAAAATTTTAAACTTGTTAAATTTTTTTTTTCAAAACCTTTTTTTATTACATGTTTTGGAAATTCCAAACAAATTCGAAATAATTATTATTCAAAACGCTCCCAAAAATCGTCCCGGACCGTATTAAAATCTTTTAAATTAATAACACCAACCTTAAGCTGATGTTGTTTTTAATTGCTGCAGCTCACTTTAAAATTAAACTCCGAAAAACCCAAAACCCGCTTTTAACTTATCAATGATATAAAAATTTACTGGGGGGTTTCGAGGGTTTCCCGGGAAATTTAGCCCAAAGCCCGTTTAAAAAGGTTTTGGCCCGGGCCCTTCCCCGCTATTTCCCCCCCAAAAGGGGAGCGAAGGGAAATTTAAAACCTTTTTTTTGGGGTTTGTTTTGAAATGCTTTTTTGCATTTTTGGGTTTTGGGCGTTTTTTTTTGTTTTTTTTCTTTTTTTTTGTTGTTGGTAAATTTCTTTTTCTTTTTTTTGGCATTAAAAATATTTTTTTAAAAATTTAAAAATTTAAACAATTTTTTTTATTCCATTTCCCACAAATGATCCTTTTTACCTGCGACGCTTTCTTCGTTGCCCCGTTATTCCCCAAACCCGTGTGCTAGCCCCAAATTTTTCCCCAACCCGGAAAAAGTTTAGGTATTTTTGTGTAGCAAAATAATGATAATGCGGCCCAAGGGAAACCCCTTTTTTGCAATCGCTGTCATTGTGACCCAAAATTTTTAAAAACCCCAAAAGTTTTTATACGATCTTTAACTTCTTTACTTGTTTTTTTTTAGCTTTAAATTTTTTTAAAAACCCATCAAAATTATTGGATTGAATTTTTTAAAGATCCCTGTTTCGTTTGAATTAACAACTAATTTTTAATTTGGGCCATCAGTAAAAAACATTCTTTACAATAACTTCCCTTTTTTATATAAAAACGAAATTTTTAAACTTAAAAGTCTTTTTCCCTCCAAAAAATTCTACTTTTGGTAAATTTTTCACTAATCACAATGCGTTTTAGGGGAAAGGGCGCTAGGGGGAAACCCCCCCCAAGTGTCCCTTAATTTAAATTTCCCCGTTTGGTGTTCTACACCGTTCGTATGTTTACAAACTAAAATGAAAAATAGGATAAACCTTTACAAAATTTTCTCTGCTGTATTTGGGGTTCCATTTCAAAAATTTTGATATTTTTGTATTTGCGTCAAGCGGTCCCATTAGGGGCCCGAGAAATTTTTTTTAATTGGGAAACATAAACAAAATTGCACCAAATACTGTTTGGATTTGTTTAAATTTTAAAATTAGCGTATATTCGTTGACAAGGTGATAAAAAATTGCTTTATTTTGTTTTTGGGTTCCCTTTTCGTGCTTTTTTTTGAAAATAGACCAAGATTTTTCTGGCAGTTTTCGTTGAGGTGGTTGCCCCCATGTGTAGCCCAGTATTTTGGAACCGTGTTGAAATCCTTATCTGCTTAAAGTAAATTCTGTTTTTTTTGTTTATCTAAAATTTTAATTCTACTTTTTAATTGTTTAGGTGTTTTTGGGGCATCCCCCAAAGCGATTTTGTTTTTTTAAAACGGTACATCAACCCCTCCAGATTTTTAAAAAAAAAAAAAAGCAATCTTTTTGGTTTGCTCGATCTAAAATAAGATTATTTTTTACTCCGCGAAATCCTTTATAAAATCCGAAAAAAAACCCCAAATTGGGGCTTAGCGGAAGCATTTTAAAAAATTTGGTATTTGCTGCAAGTTTTTTTCCCCTAGCAAAGCCTTCGTTAAAACTTGGTTTTTCAGTCAATGTTTTTAAAAGAAATTTTAAACCCGAGTCCCGTTTGCACCCTCACCCGGGTGGTTTTTAAATTTAGATTTTAAAACGGTTTTAAAAGGGAAAACTCTTGTACGTCTGAAATAACAGCTGCCCGGGGCGTCAATCCCCTACGGGGTCTGCATTAAAATGAAAAAAACCCAAAATTTCCCAAAGATTTCACAGTTTTAGCCCTTTTTACAAAAGGCCCCTTTCTTTAAAATTTCTTTTGATTCAGCTATCCCCGTCCAGAATTTTTAAAAACACACCCTATTATTTTCCCGTTGCCTGGGAAAAATCGTAAAGAAAACAAATAATTTTTAAAAAATTTACTTGCAACTTGTAAAAAGCCCTGAAATTTTTCTATTTTTTTGATTGGCCATTTGGGATATTAGCACTTTTGAAAAAACCCCAGGTTTTTAATAAAACTATTTCCCTTTTCCCAACTGAAATTGCAGCAGGTGGATTGGTTCTGCAAACCCTGACCACAAAACTTCTAAAAATACCCTATTGGAGAAAAAAACCATCTTTCCCTTCTGGTTTTTAAAGGTTCAAATCCCGGGGTTTTTTTTGGGTTTCTTTTAAATTTTCATAAAGGTCTAAACAAACTCAAATTTGTCACTTTTTTTGGGTCAAAGCAAAAGTTTCTGTTAACCGAAAAATTTTTTAACAGACATTTTTTTTTTTAGATATAAAAAATTTTTAAAGCGGCACTGTTACTTTAATTAATTTTTGTTTTAAATTGCTCCCCCTTTTTTTTATAATAATTTTTTTTGTTGTTTTTTATCTTTAGCTTTTTGAGTTTTTTTGTTGGAGCATTTTAAATTTTCTTTTTTATTTCATTTCCCCAGTAGGTGGTTTCCCCTTTTTTTTATTAGTTTTTTTGCCCCAAACCGGCCCCCACGGCCGATGCCCCCCATTGCAAAAGCTTTACCAGCGTCAATAGAAAATTGGTGAACTTTACTTGTTTCCCCCGGGAATTTTTTTAAAATAACTTTAGTAAAAAATTTTTTCCAAAAAATTTCCCCCAAATTTTTTTTCTTCGATAAACTTTTTTTTTTTGTTTCTTTTAAAAATTTTTAGGTTGCATTTTTTTTAATTTTTCTCACTAGATGAAATAATAATTTTTACAATTTCCCATTATTATCCAAATTTTTTCCCTTTGATTGTTTCTTCAACTGCTTTCCTTTATTTGATATTTGTTTCCCAAAATGAAAAGGGAAATAATAGATAATATCCCCGGGGGTTTTAATTTGCATGAGAAAACCCTGGCGAATTCGGGGGGAAAAATTTGGTAAAAAGTATGCCCTTTGCTCCCTTTGTTTAATAAGCCAAAAAGCAAAAAGCCAGTTTATAATTTATTTTTTACTTCTTTTTATTTTTATGCCCTTTCACTGTCTTTTGGGAAAAGGGATTAAGTGATTAAAAATTTTTAATTTTAAATAAACCCAACAGTTGTTAAATACCCTTTTTTTTTGATCCAAGATTGTTAACTTTTTTTTTAAAAGTAACCAAAACTCGTAATTGCATAATTACAGCTAATCCAAAATCATACCCAACCGCACTTTTTTTAAATGAGTTTTTTGATCGTCTTGTTTAACTTCAATTTTAAAAAGCCCCTTGAAAGAATTTTTTTTTTTTTTTTTGTTGTAGTTTTAAAAAAAAAACCTTGAAAAGAAGAAAACCCACTTTCCCTCTTTAAAATCGTTTTCCCGTTAGGAAATGCTTTAAAAACGTACAAAAATTAATCCAATTTCATTTTTTTGCAATTTTTCCCTATGGGGGATTATAATTTACGAAAAATTTGCCCCAATTTTCTGGGGGCCCCTCCCCTAAGTTTAGTAATAATGTTGTTTGCATTTTTTATAAAATACCTTTTTAAAAAATTTTAAGCGCCGCGATTAGTGGGGTTGTAAAGTTTCCCGTATTGAGTTGTTAATAATTCACTCGCCTTAGATGAAAAGTATGTAAATAATTTTTCATTCAACCCCAAACTTTCCCCCTTTTTCCCCTTGATGAAAATAAACTTTAATCTCCCAAACATTTCAGTGTTAAAAGAAAAACCCTTTACACCATTCCCTGTTTTTAAAATTTCTTTTTTTTAGGGAGTTTTAAACCAAAAGGTAAAAAATTTCCCTTCAAAACCTCCACCCACTCCCAAAATTTTGCTTGATTTTTGCTTTTTTTTAAACGTGAAGCAATGACCCCGTTTTCTTTTATAAAAAAAGGGTGAAGCCAATCAAAATTTTTAACCCGTGTTTTTTATCTTTAGCGTAACTCCGCCCCTTAAATATTACATCTAATCTATCGAGTAATTCTTGATATTCTACATCAGTCCACTTGTTTTTATTATTAATATCTATTATATTTTCTTTGTTTAAAAAATCATCATATTCACTACCTTTTATCTCATCATTTGCTCTTTTTGTAAAATGAAGTCTTTGATCTCCAACTTCCATAAACTTTACAGTAAGATCACCGACTCTTTGTTGCTCCTCTTTGATATCTTTTATTTCTCCTGATAAACTTGTTATAATATTTGTCATTCCTTGCGTTGTTAACTCTGCTAATCTTCGCTCAAGTTCAATCGATCTGTTTCAGCTTGTCTAACCGCAGGATCAGCTATATTTGCTGTAAGTGCCTCAATCAGTTTTCTTTTTTCTTCATCAGATCTAGTAACAAGTTTTGCAGCAGCTGCTTCTTGTTGTACTCTAACAATGCCAACCAAACCTTTATCCTGCAGTTGTTTAAGTTCTTCTTCTGACAGTGGTTTAGTTTCAGGTTGTTTACCTAATAATGCTTCAGTAACCGGCTTGAAAATTGTAGCTGTTGTTTCTGTAGCAGTTACTTGCCCACGTCGTGCTTCTTGTACTTTTTTGCTTAAGTGATGCCTGAGATTGAGCAAGTTTTTTTTAGATCTTCTATGTGTTGTCTGTATCTTGCTCGTTTGTCCATTATTATAATTATAAATTTTATAAAATTGAAACGCTTTACTGTAAGTAACTGTTAATACAACAGCGAAACATTTTAGTTGGATCATTTGTAAGTTTATCAAACAAGAAAAAGTTAAATTTATCTTTTGTAGCATTACGGTAAAGTTCAATAAACTTATCTTTTGTCACGCCACCGCATTGATCGCTTGCAATATTTCTAACGTCAACATTATCCAGTCCTGGAAATAAAATAAAACAACCCGTATTTCGCCTAATAAACCTGTCAACATTATAAAATCCTTGAGCGAGATAAACAGAATTACACTGTTTGTTACGTGACAGTGAGAAATATGATCTTATTTTGTTCATCTCCATGTTATTTAGCGGAATATCATCAAAAACTACTATCTTATGTTCATCTGCATCAAGTTGATTGACTGGAATAAGATCTTCTGGCTGCCTAATTATAAAAAAATCTTCGCCAGCTTTAAGATCATCACGAAGCTTGTCATTATACTCACTTAATAACTCATACTTATCTTGCTGTGGATTGATTGTGTAAATATAAACTCTATCGTAGTTAAAATTATCACCAAGAAGTAAGTTCATAAGTAAATTTGTTTTCCCCGATCCAGTTCGCCCAACAATAAGATAATGACAATCAGGAAGTTCATTGTTATGTTTGTGCTTCACTAGTCTCTCTGTATCAAAGTTTAGTATCAATGATTTTGCCATTTTGTATAATATTAAACTAGTGTTGATAATTTTATCTAGGATAGTAAATAATGAGCTACTATACAAAATTCGGAACACTATTAGAAGATTTATCCACAAAAGGTTATCAAGGTGACTTATCCAAATATGCGACTCTTGATCAGCTTAAAAATCAAATCAATAATTTACTAAATATTGCCAGCGTAGATCCAGATGAAGTTGTCATTTTCCAAGACAAAGAAGGACGATTAAAGACGAGTAATATAAAACTGTCAGATGTAGTTGTACGAAATCCAAGTGGGAATATTGTTATGAAACAAAACAAGATTACAGATCTTGGAAACCCAACTGAGGACGGGGATGCTGTCACTAAAAAATACGTCAATGATCAGGATGTTTCAATCAATGATGAAATCACAGCACTCAAAAATGAGTACTTAGTCATGTAAATACATTTTTAAGTTTTCGAAGAAAAATAAACAGAATTAGAGATGAATTTTTTGGAAATCCATCAATTGTTGACATTACACTCGCTAATATTAACACAAAACTCAATGATATTAACACAAAACTCAATAATATTATTAGTAAAATTCCTAATATTGCTGAGGAAACGAGTATCATTCCTCACAAACAGATTAAAAATATTGTGTATACTATTGCATATGGTTATAGTGGATGGACACCACAAAACAAATCTATCAAACACACTGCAGAAGTTACTGGTTTGTATAGATTGTCAGTGTTTAGCACTGTAAAGTTTAAAATAATTACTAAATCATGGCGTCATTCATATGATGATGACTTATCTGGAATGTTATCTGTAATATTAAACAAAAATTCTGAGGAAGAATTTGTACTTGAACCAACTGATAAAAATTGTATAGGTCCTTATCGGTGGTGTTTGGAATTTGTAACTGATTTATCATAACTATGTAAACAAATATTATAATGAAAAAAAGTATAGTTGATTTTAATCATATTTCAAAAGATATTTCAGAACAGGATGTGGACGCACTAATACAATACTACAAATATTATCACAAAAAACATTGATGCGTTAAAAAATGTTATAAATACTACAACAAGATCCTTCGAGTAATATCATATCTACCATTGTTAATGACCAGTTCTGGTATAATTTCAAATGGGATATCGTTAAATCCTTTTTTGTTAATTATATCTGGTATTGGTGTTTCACTTACAGCGGCGTGTAAAAAAGTAGAACCAAGACTTTTGATAAAAAAGCATGGATGTTTAACATCAATTAAAACTTACAAGAAACTACTTGATCAGATCCGGTCTTACCTACGAGGAGTCAAATATAATATGGATGATTTATTACGTGAATTTCGTTATATTGATAATATGTTAACAGATATTTTACCAATTAGGGTTAGCAAGTATGTAAAAATTATAAAAAAATATGTTTCTGCCTCTTTCTTTCTTTTACGTCTTTCTTTTCAAAATATTGCGATCGTTTCATCTTGATTGCAAAAGGTTAAATGACTACATTTGAAATGCTATGGTCCCTATATATTCAGGTCAGATCAGTGCATATATAAAGGGCTAGAGCTTTCCCTCTCAGTATTCATTTTGCTCTCAAGCTGACCAGTACGATGGAGGAACCCACACAAATTGAACTTCTGATTAGAGCTTTATGAGGTGTCATACGAAAGTTTTCTTCAGACAATCCAACGGACTATTCTTCCTCTTTTGGAGATAAAAGTCAGGATACATGCTATATTGGTAAGAATAAATGGCAATGGGCTACAGAATGTCCAAAACGTAAAAAAGTGTCAAAAATACAAAAGTACAGATACCTGTGATCCTTGTAAAGAGAGAGGATATTGGTCTTCAGAGTGCCCTAACAACAACAGGAGAAGGGGGAAGAAGAGGAAAAGGAGGAACCCCGAACCGTTCAGAAAGAGAAGAAAAGAAAGAGAGAAAAAAGGAAGGTAGAGGAGGAGATGGAAACTGTGAAAGTGAAGAAATTCAAAAAACCAAACACAGACACAAAAATTTATGAACTTTTTTAAAAACTGTTATCTTGTGTTCTGTTCTGTTGTGAATTGGATTGTAAACAGGTGTACCAGAATAGACCAGATTGAAAAACGTATGTGTCTCCTGGTTGTGATTTCTTAGAATAAGTGTCTACACTCACGCGCACACACACAAACTCACACATACATACATACATACATACATACATACATACATACATACATACATACATACATACATACATACATACATACATGCATACATGCATACATGCATACATACATACATACATACATACATACATACATACATACATACATACATACATACATACATACATACATACATACATACATACATACATACTAGGGTTATACAAGGGATTTTGAGTTTTCATTGATTTTTGGCAAAATGAATATGAACTCTTTTCGAAAAAATGGGTGGTCATGAAAAGGACAGTTAAGTGGGTTTTTTCTTGAAGAAAAACTCAGGAATTCGCTTTAACTGCCTTAAATCTTTGCCACGGCCAAGACCAACTTGTGGACTTGCTCTTGTTAACGAATGAGTAGAAATCACTAATGGTGATATATCACAGGGTTAGGCTGTTTAGCTCGGGAAGGTCTTTTTCTCTTGGGTCGTAATAAAGAAGTCTGATACATTTTTTTCAGACTTCTTAACTCAGCTAAAATATCCAAGAATATCACGACCATTTGATTTTCACTGTTCTCCTTCTCTCCTGAACTTGGTTTCTTTTCTACTGCTTCTTGTCGTTTCTTTATCGTCTCTTCTTCTTGCTGTAATCAAGGAGCAATGCTTTTTCTGATTCTTTCTGTTGCTGTAATAATTTCTCTAATTCTTCTTTTTGTCTTTGTCTAAAATCGTCGACGCGTGGTAAAGAAGGTGAAATTGGCGAAGGTGCTAGTGCAGGTACAAATTCTTGCGAAGAGAGAAAATCTATTAAATCCCAGTTGAAATCAACTTCTTCGGGAAGTGGTATTGTGTTCACTTTAGTAGCTGCTGCTATGCCATCACTTTTCGTCTCCGCAGCCGGTGAACTCCAACTCAGTATCTTCTTAGATTCCGTAATGTTTGATCAAACTATCGCATCAATCCACTGCGCACAAAACGCTACTGAACGCATATAGGGAATATGACGTCACATGTAGCTCTCTTCGGATTGGAAGACAAATTCCAAGAAGTGACCGAATTTTGTAACGCGTATTGGATTGGTCAACAATTTCAATCCGTTTCGATCCACTCTTTCCCTATAGATACACGCGGTTTACTTCATTCCCTTCACCTGTTCTCGTCACACAAAACAATGTGGACCAACGTAGAATCATCTACCATCGTATCATCGATGCTGTTTAACTCAGACTATCTCATGTATGTCAGATCATCATGGGCTATTTCCCAGATTACTGATACAACCCTTTGGAAAAGAAGAATCTATGTGGAGAGACAAGGGTGTCTAAAGAGAGTCTTCATCTACGGACCAGAAGTTAGACGAAGTTTGAGAGAAAGAAGATCAATGAGATGCCCTGTATGTTAATGAACTAGTGTTAAGATCATAAACAAAGGTCCTTTTCAGGGCCACTTTCCATGCCTCAAAAAGATTATCATATTTTTAATATTGCCTGTATAAGTTATAAAAACATACATTTTACTACAATCATCAACACAATGAACGCTTGACTTGACGAAAGCTTGACGTTACAGTACTTGTATATTGCTGCAGTGTTGACAAGTGTCCAGTACCGTGACGTCATGCCACCTGTGCCATTCCTCTTGTCCATATACAGTTCCACGGTGTGCTAGTCGCTAATACAAAATTCCCATTGTCCATATAGTATCCCATTATTTCGCGGTGACGTAATAAAACCTTGTCCGTACAGTACAAGGTAGGGTCCCGTAATGCTAATTCCCATTGTCCATATAGTATCCCATCTGTTCGCGGTGACGTCATAAAACCTTGTCCTTATAGTACAAAGTAGGGTCCCGTAATGCTAATTCCAATTGTCCGTTAGGTAGCTCCATATACTACTAACGGAAACACCTAGATCTCATTTTTTATCCTATCATCTCCCCTCACCTGGAAAGTACAGGAGCTGGTAGGGGAGGTAGGAGTGATCCACCAAGTAGGCTTCCTACTCTCAGTGGAGATTGATGTTGTGTATGAAGTTAAACCCAAGGAAGGTAGAAGATAATACAATTGGAAGTTGCCGGGTATCATTAAGAGGATTTCTGTTACGGTTGGTCACATAATTTCATAAACAATATCATATAAGTACTGAGATGTGAATGATATAATATCATATAAGTACAGAGATGTAAATGATATACCACTCCTATCATATTCATTTGTCGCAAGATAGGGGGTGACAGTTTTTGTGTTAAGTATTGAGGCAATGGCTAGCGTTTTCATATTAAAATTCTAAAGAAAGAAATTAATTTTTTTCGGAGACTGTTTTTATTGCCATATAACAGCGGCCTGTGGAGATAAACTCGTTCAATGCCAACAATTGCATATTTTCTAAAGAGAAAACGGAAGGTACGTGACATTTTTGATGTAGTACTATCAATTTGCATGTGACGTACATGTAGCATGTTCTATATGATTCAGTCTTGCCAGTTTCGTAATCAAACGAATTGTGCTATACTTCAACTGTGATCACTGAATCTAGGAGCAAAAGAGCAAATGATATAAAACAAAACGTTTCCAAGCTGATGATGCAAAAAAGCCCTTTTCCTATGTAATGTGATATGGCAAAGAGATTTTCATAATGATGTATGATGAACAGATGTTGACTTATCTGCCTCGCTATCAAAGGAGCTTGGAATTAAATCGCATTGCCGATATTTCCACCTTGGATAATATAAGTAAGATCAGAAACAAATCGTAAGCACAATGAAAAGAATACTTTGTGAAATTATTAATTCTGTTAAACAATTGACAACTTTCAGTTTGGTGAGCTTTGCTAAGTTGTTAAAGAGCTGAGATTCCGTCTTGAAAAAATCTGGAATTCCCAAGAAATATCAGAGAAAGTAGACAAATATTCTACATCAATCACAAGGTAATACTCAGAGTTCTAAAAATGTCAATTCTTGCACATTCTCAGAGAATCGTACGAGAACATAAGTAACATTAAGATTATAGCTTTTAAGACACAATCGATGGTAACCGCTCCTTTGGCCTAGTGATTAGAGCGTACGCCTCGGATTCGGGAGGTCATGGGTACGATACCCAGTCGAGTCATTCCAAACACTGACATAAATGGTACTAACAGCTGCTTCGCTTGACACTCAGCATTAAGAGGTTAGTGTTAGGACTGGTCGGCCTGGTGTCAGGATAATGTGACTAGGTGGGACATCATGATACATGTCTGCGGCATGATGCCCCAGTACCTGACATCACTATAAACTGCCACACTGCAGACATCGTAGCAATATGACTGAAAAATTATTAAAGCTACGTTACAAATCATAATCACATCGCATCACACCATCGATGGTGTTGGCTTGGTCATATCTGTCCGTTTGTTTCTCTGTCGGTCTGTCCGTCTCTCCCTAGAAACTTGTTAGCTGGATTACATAGATACCATCCAAGAAATTTGTAAGATATATTTATATATTTGTAAATAACGTGACTAAATTGTCATTCTAGTTTAGTGATATTTCACCTTTTAGGGAGCTCAGTTAGCAGACTCTTAATCCATGGTTCATGAATTTTATAGAATTCGCGACCATCCAAGGTCAGCTGCATCGGTGTGTCCTTTGGAAAGCTACGTAACTCCCATTTCATCAGGTGTATAGCTAGTAATGCAATAAAAGTGTCTTTGAAACCAATTAAACAAGAAAAATCTAAAAACTCACGTTTTGTTTTATTAAGATTTAACAGTGTAATTATTGTTAAGCTGATTAGGCGAAATCGGCTGGCCAGTTGGCATGTTTGTAAGCAGCAAATTCAAGCCAAAACATATACTGCGTTCGTACTGCATGTTGTTTACTTTTTTATTTCTTTTACTGACACCGAATGGTCACGATCAATGCCACTCCTTACCTTACTGGCACTTTATGATTCTTATCTTGAATAGTTTTAAGAATAATGTACGCAGCGAGCAGGCAGATCTCGAGCCAGGCATTCATTGCCGCAGTGACTATATCGAGTTGTCCTTTGGAAAGGGAAAAGAGGTGCTTTTCGTATGACATCGTAGTATTCTGTGCTTTCAGGTTCAAATACGATGTAATAAAGGCCTATAGAACCTTAATAAACCCATCAGCGCCCTACAACACCAGCGTTTTATCTTTGAGGATGTTGATTGTGGACTTGTAGTTGGTAAGGGTGATTTGGCTGCTTGATCAAGTCTACATATTTACAGGTGACAGTCTACGATGAGATAAGATTAAGTTCAGGTTTGATGTAAGCATGGGTCACGTCAGTACCATCGATATCAAGAAGGATTTCTTTAGCAGGTGTCTAGGAAGCTATTGAGCTGAATGTTAAATCTCACTAACAACTAGCTGATCAAATACGCCTGGGCTGCTTTCTTCTGATTTTAGTCGTGTCACGTCCATAAACTCTAGATTACGGTCATATGGGATGATAACATGCTGAGCAATTACTTTCTGGTGAACTGTGAACTAACCGTTTACTATATAGTGTCGATTAAGATTTTCTCTAATCTAGCCAGCACTCAAATTTTAAGCTATGTAGTGTAACATTGCCATCATCTGCCGAATTTGTCTCGAAAGGTTAGGTCATTATCAATATTTGCAGAGGTTAATACAAAGGTGTGTTTTACGAAAAAGAACCTTGCGTACATCCCAACAGAAGGCAATGATGTGGATCAAAGGTGTAATGAGGTTCATTTCTCAAGCGTACCCACTAGAATGCAAAGCTAAATGCGGTCAATATAGTGGTCTCAGCAGCAACAGCGAGGTTAAAATAAATTATTGAATCCATGAAAGAGAAAATATGGGCAGGTTTTGCAAAAACCTCCTTGTGAGCATGTGCACCATCTTACAAGTTATCCTTTGTAAGTTTGACAAACAACCTTGATAGAGGCTTTAACATGGAGATATTAACGCAAGATATTCTAATCTGGACAACTCTTGTGATTGTTATCCTAGAGCTTCTTACGAGTAGTAACGTTGCTTACGGATGCTACGGTATTAAAACTGTGATCTTCTTGTGGAGTGCGAGGTCTTAAATCTCGTGTAAAGATGCTATCTTTTGTGATCATAACGCAGGTTATACGCGTTCATTCTTCTAGTAAGATGACAGGCAAATGATTTTAAATATGGTCAAGTTTGCCTGTCATATCAATCATAGTGTTCTGAGCAGTGGCGGTTAGGGCGGCATCTTTTTTGACGGGCAACCTAGTTAACGACAGCACGTGCCTCGGTCGTCATAGGTTTTGGAGCACCTCGCGATAACTTGCTGAGGAAGTAATTTAATGCTTCTACAGCCTTGTACTGTCAGAGATATGGAGGGCTAGCGGCGCTTCGTTTGCATGATGTACGATAGCCCTCTTAATAGTCTACAAACTTGTCCGCTAAGACAACGGTTTTAACCAGAGTTGAGGCGGTCGCATGTACTTCTCTGACTATGCATCGGAAGATATACACGAGCCAGTTGCAGCAGTGTACACAAAAGACTTCCTTCCTGGCGCCGACAATTTATACTTGTATAATGCGTTGTGTTCATTTTATTTTATTTTGATATTCGATCCTCTTGCTTCAAATTTTATGTTTCTGTCCTGGTTAGTTAGAGTACAGACCAGTTCAGTAATGCGAGGTTTGTTGCAATGCAAATAAAAGAGCGGAAGATGCATGCACAGACCACAGCCGGGGTATCGTAAAGGGTGACTTTATAAAGAACATAGCCAAAACGTAACTTATCACTGGTGGTCGAGTTGACATATGAGCAACCCACTGCATGGCATGTCAGATAGATTGAGATCGTGGTGGTGACCTTCAGTATTTCATCTGTATGATGGTAACCATTATCTCGCATGGCTATAATGTCAATCACTCTAACAGTTGACGCATGCTTGATCCAGTGATCTCAACACGTCATGCGGCTGTTCTTATATCTACGGCTGCGAAAAGGGGTAAATCAATGGCAATATAACTAACTTCAGCCGTTGCCGACATTTCCATGTTAATGGTGTCTACTTCATATGAAAGAGTTGTTAGATTTATGGTCTTACAGCAGAAAAATTTTCATTGTAGAACCTAACTATATTGTTGATCGGAAGATCGCCGAAAGTCCGTAAGAAAATGTTGAGAAAGCTTTAGAAGACGACTAGAGACACCATCGCAATCTTGAGGTCGCGTTCCTTTAGAACCTGTGGCTTGAGAAGCGATATGATCTTAAATTTTCCAAAGGCGAGTTGCGACACCATAGCACATCTTTGGAGGAATATTTGAAGGATCGCTGATAGAGGTCTCCGTAGGCAATAAAGTTAACGGGGTCCACACGCTGAGCTCAACAATATCTAATCGACTCCATTTCATTCAGTGCGTTGGGAGGTCGACCAGCAGCTGCATCTTTCCTTGGGAAAGGGAAAAATAACTAGCCCTTGTATATGGTCCTACTAGCTTAATTGTCCGGTGACTGATGTATTTTGGAGTCTTTGTAAAAGAAAAGTTAATGATGTCTTAATGTGACTGAGTTTGCAATGCTATAATAGGGTCGCCACTGTCATTGAATTGATTGCATATTACCTGCCCTGTAAACAAAAGACCAAACTCCTAGGAGGTCACGGGGTGCGCTTCGCCATCGGAACACCTGCTCCACTGGATACTGGCGAGATTTGCAGATGAGGATGTCAATAACAATTGTCCACTCTCAATTGTGGACACCACGGATGTCCATTCCCTTGTAATGTATCTTTTCTCGCCTCTACAGGCACCCACGGTATAGATCATGCAGAAGTTCATATTTGATAACCTCCTGTAGGATAACTTTAGTCTTTTGGTTCTTGTACTTGGCATTACCGCTGACCAAGATGGAGTACAGTTCTGGATGTAGGCCAACAAACCCGGTTAATTGACTGGAAAAACATTAGATCTTGAAATCACTCACGTGCTTTATTGTTCGATGTGCTTTGCATAAGGTGTTCTTATGGGCACTCCCTTCTATCATATAATGTGCGCATCCTCGACCATGTCCTGGCACATGATTGTACTAAACGTCTTAAACACGGAGTTAACTAAGTTACATTACTACGTAAATGTGCATCTTCAGCTTAACCAAAGATGGCGTTATGCATGAGTTTTAGGAATTCTTTTCAAACTTTATCTTGGTTCAGCGTGCAGGGTATCATGGCCATGTCTATTTCATAATGTTGTGCTGCTTGGATTCCAATCACTTCAGTTCTTCCTTTACAAGCCATCAGAAACCCTTGGAAGAATACTGGACAGGATGATTATATATATATATATATATATATATATATATATATATATATATATAAATGATAATCAGATATAAATAGAGTATGTGGACATTTTGATTTGACTGCCGAGGCAAAATAGATTATCTCGATGAGCACGAGTTCATCGTTGCCTGTTACCATTTGAAGTTGCAGCTCGTATATTTAAGCGTGATGTTCCAGATCATTCATGATGCTGTGATCAGTCCAGAGTTTTCGAACTTTTCTCGCTAACGGCACAAAAAACACCCGACAACAGAAGCACATCTGTCCTTTCACTGAGCGCTTCTTCGTACTCCTTTTCAGACATATCAGTACATGTGAAGTGCCTGTAAAAATCGTCTGTTGATGGGAGCAGTGTTGCAGTGAAATGCTCCTAACTGTTCATATATTCGTGATCACAGACATCACTGGATGTTAAAATTCCAGTGTTCTACTTCAAAAGTTGCGTGCCTTGCTGTTATTCAAAATGCCTCCTTGCGCAGATTTAAGCAGTTATATGATTTTGTAGCCATCGCATGTTCTTGAAAAAGCCTCATCTTATTCAAAGTCCACTACAGTTAGCAGGTATCAAAACAGGGAAATTAAAATCGTACAGAGTATGCAATACGAGCTTCTGAAAGCAAACTAATTAATGAAAAAATATATAAAGATATAAAAATGCTTTCGGCTCGTTGTTTTAACAATTTGCCGTTGACCTCCAGGAAGTTAAAAAGACCAAGTAGTGCTAGCAAAGTTTTGATAGGTACTCTAAAACCCAAATTATACGCATCAATCGTACACCAAAATTATTTTATATATAAAATTTAATTTTAAATGGCCAGGATAACCGAGGATATTGTTTCTTAAAACAATGAACTTACGGCGGTTTTTTTTTTAAATCTTGGATCTTCTTGTCTTCTTGCCTGTCTTCTGTAGTGGAACGCGCGGAAACATTTTGCTGATGTAGTCCTTAGAGTGGTCTTCCAATAGGTCTGCTCGGCTTAAGACGTGGAAGCACCAACGGTATTCATGCTTCTTCGACTTTCACCTAGTTGTGGCGATCGAACATAAGAGTTAAATATTTTATCCCGATGTAGTGGGTAGGATCGGTTTCATTCCAAATCCGCATTTCGCCTGCTCGTGCCTGCCCAGCGAGTAATAGCATGTTAACTTCGTGCGGTATATATATATATATATATATATATATATATATATATATATATATATATATATATATATATATATATATATATATATATATATATATATATATATATATATATATATATATATATATATATACCCAAGTGGCCAATAAGTGGCGTAATGGACCTAAAATCAATGAAATACTGTTTGGATCTCTGATCGGAAGATCCCATTTCGGGTATGTGATGTGTTTATGATAATTTACTTCAAACGCCCTTAAAATAAAGAATATTTTAATTAATTATGTGATATAAAATAACCATTCTTATTACTTTCAGCATGAAGGTTAACATCCTGATTTTCAAACATTAGTTTGAAGTCTTGTCAGAGGGTTCATTGACTGCCCAGTGTACCTGCAGTGTATTTATCTTCTGCTCATAGCAAGTTTGTGTAAATCAGTATATACCCAAGCAGAGAACATGTCATTCTGCTTAAGCAGACGTCGTATTCTTTAAATTACATAGCCAAAATTCAAGTTCATATTAAAGTTCTAAAAATTTGTCTGTCTTTGTCATTCTGTGGGACAATATAAGAATTAGAACCTTTAAGATTTTCTTCAATTCTTGTGCTTTTTTCCATGCGTAAATTTAATAATATAAATTGAATCAAAGTTCCATGCCTTAATTTGGGATTTTTATTTGAAGCATGAGATCCGTTCTCAGAAGTGTCGAGAGTACAACCTCTGGTTATGCATTCATTCCCACGTAATGACTTAGTGATGCCTCTTTTATCCAACACATTATAGGACAGTTGTAGAATTTAGCCTCATATATTGAAATAAGTTCAGTTTTGAGCAGGAGGGCGATCACATTTTGATTCATATTTCGATATATGCAACATACTAACACAGTAGAGTTGGTACGCCTTAAGTTAATAGGCGTTGTCTTGCCAATAATCAGCTGAAATGACCATGCAATGAAATTAGAATTCGAATTACACGCACCTTCTGTTTGCTCTCATTTGATACAAAGAGCCTTGGAAGCCTTTATCAAATCAGATAGCTATAAAAGAAAGACACTTGATAAATGTCTCTGAGAATATTAGTTTACAATTATGTATTGTACAATCATGCAAAAAGAGAAAACGTTTTGTTATTTTTAAATTATGATTTTGACGCTTGTATTTCTAATTCTTCTTAAGCTTTTTCAGTGTTCAAATTTCGTGATATGGATAATATTGTACAACCTGTTGTTTTCATTATTTACTTTACAATCAACAATGCTTAAATATAGTTAAGTCTTGACTCAATATTATAACTGTGAATAATTCTCTTAAAACTGTGATTGGGCAAGCCGATCTTCGGAAACATTTTGGTTACAATAAATACCAGTACAAAACAAATAATGCACACACTGGAATACATATGACAGTGTTCATTTATAAACAAATAATATTCTGTACAGAATGTAAGTATACCAAAGCTTCACAGAGCAAGGCGTGGATTACTGTGTGCTTGATAGTTGTTGACTAACGATTAGGACAACACGTCCACACGTCTTAAAATGTGGCACGCGATAATAAATGTATAGACAAGAAAAAAAATCTACATGAAACATTGCTAAATTTGTACAATGGTCTAGAAACCCATAAGAGGGGAAACAGTTAGAATGGTATTAATATATTGGATCTATTTACGCTAGAAAGAAAGAAACAAATAAGAATTTGAGATAATAACTTGTTACGTATCGGCTCGTTTTTAGTAACACAATTAAAAGAGTGAAGACAACAAGCTTTGTAAGCTTTAACAAAAGTAATGTATTTCCCTAGAAAACACGGTGAAAAGGTAAAAATATAAATTTACGATTTATGAATAAAGACCAAACATTTGTTCTTGAATTGTGAAAAACAGATAAGTCTTATCAATAAACAGTTCTAATTGAAGCTAGTCTGAATCTCAATTCCGATCCAAATTGGTGGATGATGACGTTAGACGAAGTTTTGACAGAAATGTCCAGAATTTTCACTTTGAATCACAACTCGTACTGTTTTGTTTCAATTTAGAATTAATTTCACCAAATATATTTGTCCAAAGCCAGTTGTGTGGTTCTCTAGGAAAAATAATTATTGTTTAACAAGTAGATGAACTACTGCTCTCATCTATACCAATATACTTCTCGCTCTACAGACGTACAAATGAACAACTCTTTCCAGAACCAAAAAAGAATGTTTTTTTAAAAATGTATATAAATAACTGTCCATGCTGTTAAAATATGACCCTGACCACTATTTCACAGATACATGAGTATTTAAACTGAACGAAAACGTCATTTCATGTACATGCACGAAGAATACGTTTTGATTTCGAAATCTCACCATTGGGGTACAGAATGTCAGCATGTATAATTAGAAATGACCTCGGTCACAACCAATCATCTACCTAGACTGTTTATCAAACCAGCAATCTAAGAAAATGGCTTATGAAATCCTAAGAGTTATATTTACGTTCTAAATAAACACGACATTGCTTTCGAAATGTCAGATCCCGAGAACATAATCATATCACAAAAATAATTATGCATAAATGAAATAGAAAGAATTCCAAATTTTAACACACAAGTCATTAAACTACATGATTGTAACAAACTGTACAAAATATATTCTTCTCTCTTGCTATCATAATTGGTTGTATGATTCTTTTATTTTTTTGCAATAGTAATTTCTTCAGTTATCAAACTATACCCTACTAACATATAGTTTGTAAGTGCACCTAATAATACATGTCTTTATAATACCGGCATAATATTTTAACTGCCTAACCACGTCATACACAAACAGATCTCTTATACACTTTCTTTTCTGTGATAAAGTCTCTAAAGTCATTGTTGATAGGTTAGCAGATAAAAAGATGCTTTTATAGAACGTGATAATAAGTGACGAATTAAAATAAATGATGTCTTACATACGTGTTTCATATGTTATATTCTATTATTCACCTGCCTTAATATTTGTCTTCCGTTTGTCAGGTTAAATAGCCAAGAATACTCTCCGGGTCTCTACAAAGTTCCAGGTGTTTCTTAAGAAAGCATGGCAGCAATGGATAAAGGAGATCTGAATTCAGAGTGTGCCCGCAAATTACGGTCAGTCAGTAATAAATTTTCTTACGAAATGCAAGATATTAATTATATTAGGCCAGTTCATCTGACTGTTTATTCGTATTTGGATAGAGTTATATTTTTATTAGACCAAGATGTTGCAATAATATTTGGAAGTGTAGGAGAGGGAATCCAGTATCCCTACATCATTTGTCAAGATAGGGATGTCGACGTGATCAGAATCTATCCCCGAACTCGTGCAGTCCAAGATGCAAGTGAGAGAGACCTGTATGATCGACAAACATATGTATACCTTATTGAAAGTAATGAGAACGTCTGTCCGCCAGGATATTGTGTCCTAAGAATGTTAAATGATGGCTCATCACCAAAGTTGCAATTGTTCCATGTATATAAAGAACTATATGGAGAGAAATATATTCTGAGCTCTGCATCAAGAGCTGTAGCTCGTGTCCAGATAATCATTAATAAGGATTTAAATGAGAGTGTTACATTGGGCGATATTTTCGAAAGGGGACCATCCATCAGCAGCATGGTTTCTGGATTGGAAATTAGATCCACCTTAATAAATTCCTTTGAAATCAACGTCAACAAAATCGATTACGTCTCAGTAATTTACTGCCCCAAATGGCCTTCATGTGCATTAGAGTGGGTGACAAGAACAAGGCTTTATGGTTGGCCTTCACAGCAACAGATAAGCGATATCGTTAGAAAGGGAATATACCTTGCTCCAGTCGGATCCAAACAAAGTGAATTTCAAGACATACAGTGGAGATATTCCTTCAATGAGGCAGAGAAAACACTTGTCCGGTCTTTCAATTTCACTCAAGTCAAATGCTATATCCTTCTTAAGATGCTGATACGTGAAAAGGTAACGCCACGTTTCAAAGATGACGTCATTAGTTCCTACCATCTCAAAACATTAATGTTCTGGGCAATTGAGCAGACCAATCCCCAGTTGTGGGTTTCATGCAACTTAGTAGAGTTGGTGTTTCGTGTCCTGCATACATTATTTCTGCGTGTGAGAAACTTATTTTGTTCCAGCTATTTCATCCCAGATGAAAATATTTTTGCTGGTAAGGTTACTCCTACAAATATGGAGTCTGTGTCTCATATTTTATCAAATATTATCAGTGAGGGATGGGTAGCTTTAACAAGACTTAGTTACTTTGCTAGAGATGTTGACTTCATTCAAAGACTTTATCAAGACAATGATATGGCATATGCAGAAGAGAATACAATGGAACAGAACATTACTATGAGCAGGGTAGCAGAGTTTTGTTTTTACAAATTAAAATTAAACTCCATGTTAAAATATTTGAACGTGGCGTGTTCCTGTAATATAAATGAAACAGACAAAATAGACGCAAATTTCAATGAAGTAATATATGAGCTTCTTCTAGAAATACAACTATCTGGCGACAATATAGATGAAGAAATCTTGCGAAGTTGTATTGCGTTTGTAAGATGCAGCTACGGAACCCATTTGCTGTCATTGGCACTTTGCCCAAGAGTTGAAAGCACAGAAAACGAGATGAGGAAAAAATTAGGAATAGTCTATACACACCATTCGTATAAAAGTAATCAGGTGGATTGTCAAGCAAAACATGCAAACTATACTTACATAACAGGAGATTTCCATTCAACGATAGCAATAGCACGAACATTGCTCAACAGGTATGCAAAATTCCCGCTCCATCCACCTTCCGTTTTAGGAAATATGTTAGCATCTTACCAATGTTATGAACAGGTAATCTTGAATGTTCTCAGCAATGGAATAAACATTGAGAATATATTTGATAATATTTATAAGGGGGGATGCCTTATATTTTTGAAAAATGAGATATACGCACTGCCAGATGACGCAAGAGTTGAAATGTTTCATGTTGTCGGAGCAGGAAACAATGTCCAAACAGAATGTAGGCTCTGGTTTGAGTTGAGTCCATTTCTCTATGTGGCTTATCTGGCCTTTCTTGTAAATGTTGAATCAGGACATCAAGACAATGCTGAAGCTTCCCTAAGAATAATGGAAAGCATGTGTAGCACGCTTCCGGCTGAAGATAATGAGTCATCTTCCCTTAATCTGCTTGGTGTCTGTTACTTAAAAATGAGGGAGCCGGACAAGGCCATGACAACGTTTTGCAGTTCAGTGAGGAGAAAACGTAATAATGCGGCTGTCTGGCACGTGGCTCGTTTGTTGTGGCGAAAACTGCGAAATAGATGGATGGAAACTCGTGAAAAGTAAGGAACATAAAACAGAACAAATATCTTTGAAATTCTTTTGCTTTGGAATCATCAAACTATGTCAATTGTCTCATTTGACGATATCATACTTGTAATATTTTTATCACGTGTGCGCATTTTTAAGTAGTTGAAAGAAAATGCAGCATATTTCAATCAGTGTGATAATGGATTGTTAGCGAGCGTATGTTTTTCCTTAAAGATAGCTGGAAGTTGTCTGATTACTCAATGAATCACATATAAGCATTTGTTTAATTATTTTGATATATTTGTGAATTCATGAAGTTTTAATTAGCAAGTAACTTTATTTATAGTCTTTTGTTGGCAGCTTTTTGGGGCTGGTGATGGAGACGGAGACGGGTTTATAGTTATTAAGATTGCTACATACTTTTCATCCTACTTCATTGCACTGAAAATCAGATTTTATAAATGTAAGCGCTTTACATGAAGATTAATATTTCATACTACTTTAATAAAACATTGAATGTAGATGAGGATATCAGAATATTTTTCCTTCGGAGTTTTTTTTTTGGACAGCAATCGAAAGTCATATGATTTGTCCAGTCCAATAATGTTTAAACTTTCATTTTGATGCGTCTATTCATTTTGATGCGTCATTTGAACGTTTATATTAATCAGTGAAATGTGATTGTTAGATTTTCGTTCTATTCTCATTCTTTGCATCTCTAACTATTATTTATATCACCTATTCAGAAAAAAAATAAATAATGATGTAACCAATGTATATTTAAATTTCTGATGGCGCCATAAAGGGCAATATAAAAATATTTATTTACAGATGCAAATGTTTATTAAAAGTTAGAGTTTCATTTTTCAAAAGATTTTATCAAATAAAAATAGGCAGTTATGATGATGGCTATTGCTCTGTTCATTGCGAGAAATGGCACTAATAATAATCTCTTGTTAACAGTCATTGATACGTGTGTTAATTATTTTCACGCTGATAACAATATAATAGATCTTAATATAGTTCTGCCTCAGACTAGACTAGTTTCATGTATAAAATGTGTTCTGAACAGTAACATAAACATATACATATACCTACATGTGCACTGTTATCTGATGTTTCTCTTTTTAAAATGGAATGGTCTACTATAGATTTCTGGATGTGCCTTTATAGCTCTTTCCAGTAGTATAGGCTATTTCACATAAAAATGTGCTATCAAATCCATCTGTACATTTCATATTTATAAGATATAAATATCTTTGAAATGCTATATGTACGTAAACTAGCCGAGGTAAGAGAGTTCAAATCTTTTAAAAGCTAAATTTTCAACAAATTCTCAGCAAGGGTATTTAAAATCAGCTGTCAATCTTTAGCTCAACTAACTATTTTTCCATATTTAATTTCTTGACTAAGAAGATTCTTTTCTTAAATATCATAATTACATAAGTATCAGTTGTCGTACGTGATTTAGAGTCTCGCAGTGACATGTATATGTAGGCATAATGCTTTCATAATGAGTATCATACAATGCCATATATCTCAACATAGTCGCTTATTCTAATGATATAAATATTACTTCGTGAACAATGCTACCCATATAAGTTGAAGTAACGGAATCCTGCTTCGTTGTCTTCGTTGCGATCGTAAACTGTTGTCCTGTTCTATAATTTACGCAGTCTATTAAACAAGGAAATAAAAAAATTGAAGAGTAGTAAAATCTTCTATATCCTGTCAAAGGGAGTGCAACGAATGCATTAGAGATTTTTATCACATGACTTGGTAAAACCTCATTCGAATTCAAATTTTGTCAAATTTTCTGTATATATAAGATTTTTTTCAGACACAATGAAATTGAAGTTATTAGTGTGCATCTTTTCGGACACACGATGAACACCTGACTTGATAAGCTAAGCCCCTGCATAAATTATTTCGGTTTTCTCAGAATACCCATTACTCCAGCTCATCTTACTGATTAAGATTTATAAATAGTCTCTAGACTGACAGCGTCAGCAACACAAAATCAGTGCCTGGTTTCGGCGGCAAAGCACATTCTACACAACTCAAGACCAAAGTACATGCTCTAATTGGGATATTCTGTGCTGATCCAAGTAACCGTTCTATATACAACATTAAATCTCTGTCTATCTGTCTGTCTCTATACGTAAACATATATATTTCACAAAATAGTCATTAAAATGTAAATAAATGCGGCATCTTGTGGAGGGCATTTGAAGATAAAGTCATTTAGCTATATCCAAAACAAAATCTCACCTTTACATTACTACTTTATTTTAATCTTCTAATCACACGTTGTTATCACAAGGTCTGTATTAGGGTTGATTATCCCGGCTTTATATAGCAATAATAATAATAATAATAATAATAATAATAATAATAATAATAATAATAATAATAATAATAATAATATACTGACTAGGGGTAATTTTCTTGTCCTTATTAAAGTAACCCAGCATGATCTTGACTCTAGAGCTGTGCTGATTCTAGAGGCTGAACAGGAGAGGATGATCCCAGATAATAAAGCGCTTGTATACCAATGTGAAATCGAAGGCATGTTGTAGTTTGCTAAATAGAAAGAGAACGACTATCGAAATTTGGGGTAAAATAGAGGCCTAATGTTTGTAGGGTTTTAAAAACTTTAAACAGGATAAAATATTCAACAGGGTTTCACCCTGTTTGGTAATAAACACAAAACATCAATAATTGTTAAACAAAGCACACATATTGTAATAACAAAGCAATGTCGATGAATTTGAATCAAAGTACCGTTTTGCGAATCAACTGACTTTCCATCCAGACGCAGTTAATGTTTTTTGCACAAAATAAGACAGTTAAATCCTCTTTTGAAGAGAGTCAGCACAAAATCAACAATGAAATGTATCACTGGAAAGAAAGGTAGTTTCCTGGTAACACGTAGCTGTAAGCATTATTCCTTAAGACATCGGTCACACTCGATTATTTCTGTAAAGTGGAATGTGTACTCGAATAGGATCAGTTTTTGAAAGACATCAAGAAAATAGTGAAGCATTGTTTGTCATCAGAGAATGTCAGGTCATGTCTTATATATACAGCCTATTATAACTGAACGGCACTTAAACACGTGCATTTCAGTTTAAAAGTCTAAAAGCGATGAACAAGCTCCAGAATCGGACATACTGTATATGCTGCACAAAATGTTAAATGCAACGGACAGTCTGCGTTTAGGATTTATCAGCTGAGTTCTTTTTACTCTTCGAAGAATAAAGTGATGTGTGTTTATAGCATGCATGGGATTACAGAATCCTGCCTGCAATAGTAATGTCAAAATTCAAGTAAATATAGCTTTGGTGTGATCCATTGTCATTGTAATTGTAGTGAAGCATGGCAATTTATTACAAAATAGACAAGCAACTCTTCTGTAACGGAGAGCAATGTATTATGCTGATGTCTGATGGTAACCTATATAGTTAGGAAACATATAAGGCATTCTAGTCAAGTTCTGGGGCAAGACCTTGTGGTCGGTGATATATAATGATGCCTCTGTCCTCAAAAAATGTCAATTTAGAAATCGGTGTAAGCCTTTTGACCTCAGATCATATTGTGGTGCCAGCGGTTTGAATGTTTCTACTTGAAGAGGTGGACGAAAACCGGCAATCCTGTTGATTACTATAGATTATGCTCTACCTGTACAATACACTGACATGAAGCAGATATCAAACCTGTCTGCAAATAAGTTTTTCTGATATTTAGAATCTGGTAACAACACTCTTTAATTATATCAAAATTTGTTAAATTGTGACAATTAACTATAATGCTTTATGTGTCAATTGTGACCCTTTTACTATGCAGTAAATAACAACAGGATATAGCTTATACAGAACAATCAAACCTGATAGGTCGGATACAATCCGGTAACGCTCATGGAAACCTTTTTCTGTCAAAATAACTCTCGAGTAACGTCATATTTCAAGAGGAATGACATTTCATTCCAAGTGTGGGTGGATAAGAGACCGCTTTATTAAGTATGAATGACACTCCTCTCTCAACAGCGATAGCAAGAAAGAACTTTTGCAATTTTAGTTGATTTAATGCTATTATATCAGATGGAAAAGTTTTCACTGGATAAATTATTCTAACGTCAAAGTTTGGATGTCCTAAACGGCTTAATAATTCACGCTTTGTGCAAGATCCTCAATAGGCATAGACTGAAATTATGGTTGATAGGCCTCGCACTTTTAGTAAGGATTGCCTAACCTCCAAATGTGTCGCTCCAGTGATATACCCAGGTAATCAACTACTGGAAGAGAACCCACAGCTGTACGAGGAGGTAAATGAAGTCCCCATTTATGAACAAAGAAATTGAAAATTGCAGTAGATCTCACAGGCATATGTGAGGAAACATCCAAGTAATGCGGCACAAGGTCCATTTCATACTATTTTGTATTATTGAACATTTGGCGTCCTAGATAGAATCAAATATTATTTGAGCAGGATAGGAGCTTGGTTGTGAGGCAGGTCGCATCACAGGTTCGGCGATGTTAATATGTTTTTGTCTAAAGTGACTATTGTTCTACGAATGGGGTTGAAAGTGCAGTCAATGCAATATCCCCCTGTCTTAGTCCCATCAAAATCCAAACACTGTTTGCAAAATACTATCTGTCGAGTCAGTGGCGTTGCAAGAAATTCTGCCCAACAGTATCTTGATTCTAAGATGTCTCTCAGTAAACGTTCCTATGCTTGACTGAAAGATTGGGCTTCACTGGGACTGCCCCTTCATACTCACCACAATTCCACAGCGCAGGCACGAGAACTACTTTCGCAGCTGCTACACCATTGTATCGCCTTCAACTTGGTGACAGTTTGTCTCAAGTCCCAAATTGAAGAAGTATAGTCTTCCAAACGCTCTGCCACTATGTGACGCCCACTCACGTCAGTCATACTGTCAACAGTTAGTGTAGCCTACTGATAGCATAACGCAAAGAGCATTGATTCGCTGGCTTTATTGTTCTGACCAATATCAACTTTTGTAAGTGCATGTCTCAGTCTTTGCGTTTTAAGTTTTAAAGAAGAATCATGTCGTAACAGGTCCTGATAACGCAATGTTAATGTGAGGAGTGGAATCGTGTGGAACTGTCGTTCTGCTTCTTTGATTCCTAACAGAAATTGTACAATTGTAAGGCATATATGTGTCACCTTAAGTACACAAGAATTAAATCTAGAAAATCTAGAAAATCGGTAATAATTAATACCTATTGAATCTTCGGCATGCAATGTGGATACTTTCGAAATAACACAGTAACGAAACCATTTCTCAATCTCAGTTTTGATTGGCTGGTAGTGACATATATTATTATCAGTTAGTTAAATCTTGTAATTACTAAGCTAGCTTTTGATTGGATTATAGTAATATCATAGTTGCCACATATAACAGTAGTATCTAATATCATACTCCTTTCTATACAATTGGACTAATTATTCGACGAATTCAATGTCAATTAGTCTTAATCAGAATACATTAGTCCGTGGTCAGTTATGAATAGCCTTTGAATACATCAAGAACTGACAACAGTTTCGTACACTGCAATTATGCATGTAAATGCGACCTTTGTAGGACTGAACAAAACCAATAGTTTACTAATCTATAATTTGACGATCTTAGTCCTAGATTACAAAGATGCCCCAGAGACTCATGTGGATCATTTATACTCTCCCGATATGTATCACGTGTCTAGTTACTACCAAGCCATACCACTTAAGAGTGATGATATTGATAATACGATATAGAATATAATAACAATTATCAATACATTCAGCTAACTGTATAGTAAAAATGTTTTTTTTTATAAACTACAATTAATTAAAAAATATTTATGATGGAGTTTTGCGTTTTGCCCAACAAGTGTAAACTGAACGTATCTTGATTAATAGAATGTGATAACAAGCTTTGAAAGACGGCCGATTAGATAAAACATTCCTCTTGGAGTATCCAAAACCACTGTAATCCGATTGCACAATTATAATTCTTTTTTGGAGATTTTCAAAGTAACGCAAATATATTGTTCAATAATCAATTTATAGATTTTGCATTGACATAATTTAGTGTCTTTTTTTACAATTGAACATTATTTCTGCACTACGTGGATATGTTACATGATTTGCACACAGCTCGTCCAAATTTCCGTACACTATTTGAGAAATGTAGATGTTTCATCGGCTATTTATTAATCTAATACATATACATTTCTCTAAAGGGTAATATATTTATGTAGTAAGAGTCGAGGACCAATTCTACAAATAATATAGTGTTTATACCAAATACAATGATTCTACCAATTAAAAGTGTTTATATAAATGAATATGTTTAGTTTCTTACGATTTGTTTTGATTTCGCTTTCTTAGAGTATTACAGTTTTATTTGATTATTTTGATATGTTATTTTTAAATATTGTATGAATATTGACAATATTGTTCGTATTAGTCATACATCTTCGAGGATCAAGAAAAACGATTTTATCTATTAATTGAATGGTCTAAAAGTTCTTAATGGGCATTTACGTGACGTCATGCTAGCTAATGTTATTACTAATTCTCATTTGTCGATGAAATATTTACTTGATGAAGTTTGTAACTATATGCAAACGCTGGAGACCTAAATATGACGCGCATACGAAATACACTAAAAAAGAACAACGATTTTATCTGCTTTCATATTAAATAAAATGCTAATAACCAGATCAAAGTAAAATGTTCGACGGCGTACCTCTAACATACAACTTAAGATCATACAATGTACATCTGGCAAGTAATTGTCAAGCAAAATTTGTTTAACCTTTCTCAAAAATGTTTCTTTGAACAATAATGTAAATACTCTCAACTCGTGCCATTTATTTGAAGTGCTTTGCTTTTGATTTTACAAGTATCATTTATCCCACTGAAAAAGTGCTTGCACAGTTAAAAACTTAGTTACACTTTGTATTTGCTCTCCAAAGACCTATTTATGTAAATTAACCCCTAATATAGTGTCTAGTAATGTGTACATGTATGGCTCTTTCCATTAATTCATTCAAATTCTTCAACAAAAGCATTAAATCAACCTTAAATCTAATTGTAAGTTTTTTTTCATAATGAAATTTAGAATATATATATATATATATATATATATATATATATATATATATATATATATATATATATATATATATATATATATATATATATATATATATATATATATGTGTGTGTGTGTGTGTGTGTGTGTGTGTGTGTGTGTAAAGTACATGGCTAAAAAATCCCTAATTTTATAAATATTTTTAAAGCTGCTTTCAGCAAATATATTCTAGCTCGTAGCTTTGAATTTTAAGCTGGAATACTCATTGCTTTTACATATCAAGGGTAACAATTCGTAACAGGCTACACACATAGTTTTATTATTTTTAGCGTGGACCTAATTCGCAAAATTGATCTACTTGTTTAATTATTAGCGTAGTTATTTGCAGACAGGTAATTTTGGATAAGTAGTTTAATTGATACCTCGAATGATGGATATTTATTAGATGCTTTTAGTTGTATGCCAAATTTAATTTTGTTTTTTGTTTGAAACATTTTTACAGTTTCCTACAGGAAAATAACAATACTTGTATTAGACATTATCACGAATTGTCAAGAGTGATGTAATGAAAATATTTTGCCTATTATGTGTGTAAGATAAATTTATTTTGAATCTTTTAATTTCATTTCATTGTTCAGATGAGCATTATATTGGTTTTGTATTTTTCAATGGGATACTTCGAACATGTTTAAACGTGATGGAACATGTAAATTTCATAATCGTTGCTACAATCTACTGTCAAATAAAATGGAACAATGAATGAAAAACGGGTTTATTTTCTTTTAATATACATATATCATTAGGTTACAAACTCTGTCTTATCAAGAACTTGTATGCATCCATTCACCAATATGTCTATTCACGAATAAATCAGCTATTCCATCCATAGATCCTGCAGTTCCATCCATCCATTCTATCCCTCGATATTTGCATGCAAACAAACATACATACATATTTACGCAGATACACAAGTAAGTATGCGTATTGTATAGTCTAACATCTATTTTCAAACATATGTGATATGATACAAACCATGATACATACAGAGGTAAGGAGAAATGGGCAAAATCTAGAACGAGACAATAATACAAATGTTTGTAGTGCAAAGGACATAAACTGAATTTAGAGACACATATTGATTGTTATATATAAACTGCGATCACCGACAGAAAGTCGATAGTCATGTATAACTGCCACAACCAAACAGAAGATACAACAAAACAACAAAAACACTTCACAGCAAAAATTGATTTCATCTGCTACTACTATATCTAATATTACTAATACGATTGACGTGTCTCACTGCTTGTACTGCTAAAATTGTTCGCGCCCTTACAATCACCACCACCGCTGCCTCTGTTGCTACTACTGTTATCAAACAGACATGAGAAAAAGAAAGCAGGAGAACAAAGTGAAAGAATGTCAGTGGATTGTTTACTCAAAAGCTCTTTTTAGCGTGGACAAACAATAACCCATATACTTTATAAACTAGAATGCCAAATGTCATTAAAGGATAGCTGGGTCGGATATTTTTCCTTCAACATATTGGACATTTAGACGCTCTAAGCACATGGGTATGAAATAATATTTTGCTTATCGCTTGATCGACTGTCAAATAATTTTCTGTTTCCACTGTTTAATTACTTTTAGAATATAAAAATACAAATTTTATACATTCCTTCTTTTTTATAAAACTCCACCACTCAGTAGGTGACAGATCTGTTACTATGTTCATATCAAGTTAAGCTGAAATATTGTTTGTATCTCAAGATAATTGTTTTTCATTCGAACAATATAACGGCTGTAAAATTTATTTTGCTATAAAATCGTGAATGTTATTTTTTCTCAGCTATTGAGCGACAGAAATGTTTTAAAAAACACGTGTCAGGATCTTGACGCAGAATACTACTTTTGTTGGTCTCTACAGTTGCTTCGATATAGCATGACATTTGTCGTAATATGTCCAGAAAACCGCGGTACGCAATATTATGTGTAATCTCTCTCTCTCTCTCTCTCTCTCTCTCTCTCTCTCTCTCTCTCTCTCTCTCTCTCTCTCTCTCTCTCTCTCTCTCTCTCTCTCTCTCTCTCTCTCTCTCTCTCAAGCTGAGCATTGTAGCTGAGTTTCAAGAGTGCATTCAAGACATATAATTTCGGAGAAACCACGAAATAAGGTTAATATAACCAAACGATTGTAGAAGTACCATATATGATGTAAGTTGACCAATTAGGCTAGTTCCAGGGATTAAGAGCATGTGAGATAAATGTAGGAAAACCTTTGAGTAGGCGATTTATCGAAACATCTGATCTGGTTGTTTACTTGTTTAACATTTTGCTACCTAAATTAAGGTAAGACTTTGCAAACGCCTGCCATTTAAAATGTTGGCAAATGTTTGGGGTTTTTTCATCATGAAACGTACACGCATTATGCTCAGTAATGGCCTGATAATAAAGACATTTCTAAGACATATGAGTCTAACTCTAGAAATAGCTTTGCGTCCATGCTTAGGTTCTATGTATACATTACCATTCTTTAAAGTTTAGTAGAGACCCCAGGCTGGATGAAGGCGAGGTTTCTGGGATTTCCAGACACCCCACAACTACAATAAAATTATACACGCACAACCGAACAGTATCTTGTCACTTAACATTGACAATTGTGCATGTATATTGGGTATTATGTATGCCTTGAATAAATAAACAGATTATTGCTTTGGTGCCCTTTCGAAAGCGTTTGTATTTACCGATTACAGCGAATCTCTTTTCTGTCTGAGTGGCTGTGATTCTCGGACTCAGCCAAATATGAGTATGGAATCACGAATGTAGTCCCAGTGTATTTTTAAATCATCTTTTCCTGTCTCCGTTTGGTAGTGATACCAGAATTAGATTTAGGCATTCTTGGTAAGGTTATAAAGACATTTGTTTATGCTTTAGAATGTGAGCTTATGTCTGTGTATTTCGGCGGCAGTACATAGTGAGTAACAAGACCATGGTAATGATTCAGATGTGAAATCTGCGTTCCATTGCATGGTGTTTTGTTTGCAATTCATCAGGTCAACACTTGGCAAGAACTTCACCGTAATCTTTGAAGGTATTTTAGATTAACAGATGATTTGTATTGATTGTACCACAGAAATATAAAGTCAATTACCCTTTTACAAGAAAAGGTGAGCAAACATTTTCCTCATTTTGAAAAACAATTGCTGGAGATTTGAAATGGCCAAGAGAGCATTGGATTCTGTATTAAAGAGTGTATTTATTTGGAAAGTCGTTGCTTCATTGTCAGTGCAAGCAAGTGTTCATCATTATATAGTTAAAGACATATCTTAAATTTTTATGAGTTGGTACCTGAGGCATATATACAAAGGTTTAATAGCTGTAAAAAAAAAAAAAAAGAAACTGGACTGATCCATGTTGAATTTTCAAGAGAGAAATAAGAATTATTTGGTAAGTGATGCTTAGCCAAAAAGTTGGTAAAGGCTACGTTAAGCTTAGACAACTCATATAAACTGAAGACTTGAAGACTTACCTCGATCAGAATAAGGTGGAAACTTCATAAAATGTTGTTCGTACAGCGGACGATTATTACTTGACTCACAAAGTTTCCCTTCTCAGTAAGTCTTACAGTCAGCATTTTAATGGTAAAAAGCCAATTAGTCTAATACGAGCACTTCACAATCTGGCACAAACAGTTAGGAATCAAGTTTCTTTTAAGACTGTACAGAAATCCTTATCTCTACTTACATTACCCCATTGCAAAAAGAACGGGCAAGTTTTTTTTCGCAACGATACAAATTTAATTAGAAATGGAGTCATACAGACATGTTCCAAAATACTCTTATTTCTAAGAGGTCAATGTTGTCGCGATAGTATATTGAAAGCAGTATTCATTTTGTCACACAAAGCAGTCTGATTTTTATAAAGAATTGTTAAACGTTCATGTCGAAAGGTTTTGTATCAATGATGCATGATTCAGTTCTTGTTTAATATATAGTGTACGGCATAGTTGATGTTTCTCTCCAGAGTTGAAAGTTTCATCAGGATCCGTGAACCGAAACAGTGTCGTCGTTACCCAACGAGGCAATGACCTAGCTGGAGTTTAAGTTGCGGATGATCCACTTGTAACTGACAAGCATTCTTTTGGATCGGAACGTCGATGCTGTTGAAAAAGAAATCCTTGATTTATACCAGCTTATGTAGTTAATAGAGCTATGGCAATGAAAGCTTTTGAGAATGATGTTGATTAGAAAGTCACTCCATTCGCTGACACATTTATTGTTCAGGCTTTCGATGAAGTCACTTTTGCGCCTGGCATTGATCAATCGAAAGCTATTGTACACAGTGATTCTTTTTTTACTATTAATTTTTTTCTTTGTTCTAATCAAGGTGATAAACTCATCACTCATTGTGGAACTGGAAAGAAAATACCGAGATTTCCTGTTTATTTCAGAGGGATATTAGCTAATCAGAACCACAGACGTAAATTCTAGTTATTTTGTTAAAATGGGGTCGTTGAGGAAATAAAAGCCACGCGAGGTCCCTCTGGTGTCGAGTGGTCAGCGACCTATCAGAGTGTTGTTCCTAAAATCGTAAAGAGAAGAAATTCTTAGTCTATCCCATGAAACCCCTTTGACGGGTCATTTACGGGGGTCAGTAAGACCTATCATTGGACGAAAATTTGAAATTATATTTATAAATAATGTATATCTTGTCACACTATATGTCCGATGGCAGGAAAACCCAATCAGAAGATACCTAAAGTGACAGTCTTTTATGTACGACAAAAATGAACTTATGTTATGGCTGAAATAAAAGGGATAGGAGTTATCAGCTAGGTGATAGAATTCAGACTCTCTTGCTCATACCCCATAATCCTCCTCTAAGTATAATAGACCTTGTAAAGTTCGAAACAAAAGCGATGTAAATTATACCATTAATATTCCTGGGATGGTAATGTGAAAGGAGTATATTGATAGATGTAACCGTGTTAATCATCCAGTCTATTTAGTTATGCCTGTCCTACACTGATGATTTAGGCGACGGCATGAAATCGGACGACAGTAACTTTCTTGCAACCAATCTTCCGAATTCAGAAATGTTGAATAATCTAATCTTGAAACTTTCACATTTACAGCCACACAAAGAATGAAATAAACAGTTATTACCAGAAAATTGGCACTTGTTTCCAGTTGTTCTAAACAAACAAATAAAAACTTTGATTTTGAAAATATAGATTCTACACCTGTGAAACAGCATCTGTACACGTTGAATAGCCAAACATTGTACTAAGTATACAAAGTTAATCTTTCTTAATTTTATATTAATTCATAGAATGATCGTTACTTATACTTTTTGAAAATATTTATAGTATTTGACGACAAATACCCTTTTAGTAAGATAGAGAACGAAAGTATTGAACATTATTTTCATCGTTTGTAATATTACTTCAAAGTGTTCGTATCGTTTTACTAAACGTTTTGAACCTTGTTGGGAAAATTGTATATTAGTCCAAAGAAATATAAATCCTTTAGGAAGTTAACAATTGGAAGTAGTGTGCAATCTCTTGCTTATTTTTGACTAAATATTATATTTACTCTTGCAGATTCAATATGCAGCTGAAATGCTCAAGTACACTGAAAACGATAGCTGCAAGTTAATAAAAAAGAGGACAATTTCTTCAAAAGTGCAGCATTATCATGAACATTTGCAATTCGATAAACATGAACCAATATTGAAATAAAACACAAACTCCGTCACTTAGGTGCTGTATACTTGTGTCCGTCTAATTTCTGCGTGTGAAGAGACTGCATGGTTAAATGCACATGTGCATGCATGTGTGTGTGTTTTCTTTTCTTTAAATGTGCGCTGTTAATTATTCCTATAAAGTCTAACAACCTGAAATGTGTAATTGTGAGGTGACCTTTAGATATGGTTCCGAACCAGTGGTGAACCTATTACTGGGATTTGCAAAAACAAGAAAATAATTTAAGTAAAAATTAAAATTGGAAAGAAATATGTGATGTGATTATGATTTTTAACGTAACTTAACAATTTTTCAGTCATATCGCCATGATGTCTGCAGTGTGGCAATTTATAGTGATGTCTAGCACTGGGGCATCATGCCGCAAACATGTAACATGATGTATCACCCAGTCACATTATCCTGACACCAGTCCTAACACTAACCTCTTAATGCTGAGCGTCAAGCGAGGCAGCTGTTAGTACCATTTTTGTAAGTCTTTGGTATGACTCGAACCCACGACCTCAGAGGCAGACGCTCTAACCACTAGGCCACCGGAGCGGCTGAAGGAAAATGTTCGTGAATATGAACAAAATGATCATTTGTTTTAACATCTCTAATTGATAATTTGTCAATTTTCAAATATTCATTGTAACCATTTTCCTGAATGACTGACTGTCAAATTCTATATAGTGATAAGAAGTCGTTTATAGGTCTTTCTATAACGGCTATCACATTTCATGTCAATTGGCATCATTGATGCTTCTTTAAAGGCCTGAATAAAAATATGCACTTAGCCAAGTATCCTTGAAATTCGTCATTAATCAGGAAACATTTAATACAACGATTCTTGATATTTGTTCAACACTTTTCTATTTTGTAATGGTGGCCATATTTGGCGACTGTTCGGTATGATTTATATGAACATGGTTGCACTTTATGTAAGAGTGTTCTGTCAAATTTCGTTAAATTACGTTCGCCGGCTTTTGAGAAGGTACTTCTATTGCAATTTTAAAGGCAGATTGACATCTTTTGTATCAGTCTGACTGACCTTTGTACAATGTTTGTCACATAAGAACAATTTCTGGTCAGGGGTTGTGAGAATAAGTCGTTTGAAGTTTTTCTAGTTTTAGCAGTGAGGACGATTTTTGATTACTGTAATTATTAGTATAACTTCTACAGGTCTTTACAACAGAACACTTTCTGTCAAATATTATCAAATGCGTTTCAGCAGTTTGTTGCGATGTGTACTGCCATATATAAGCAGCCCGGCAGTTTTGAGAACGAGATGTTTGAAGGTTGTTTAATTATAATTTATAGACATCTGATGGCGCATCAGCTTTATGTATAAAAATTTTAATTATGGAGATATCAGTATGTCGTTCCCATGCTTGACTGAAATTAGTTCAGTGCGTTAGAAAAAGCTGAAAATAGGAATTGTTGACTGACAACGTATAAGGACAATGACTCACTTGTCCTTAATGCCAGGCTAAGTAAATATTGATCTAAGCTTTCATGGTAGTTTGTGTCAGTTTCTTATGTCAAAAGACTGATATAAATGTATTTTACTGTAATGCGTTTGCAATAAAACAAAATATCAATAGAAAAAAAATGAAAAAAAACCATGTTCATGAATCTAAAGAAATGTTTTTCAGAAAGAACATTTGCAGCCGCATGAAAAGTGTCAGTGTTCATTTATGCACTTTTTATATGCTCTATAATAATAATAATAATAATAATAATAATAATAATAATAATAATAATAATAATAATAATAATAATAATAATAATTGCAAATTACAAAAAAGAACTCAGATGATATGACAAGGGACACTATTTCTATACTTCTGCAGTCAACAAATATCAGTCATCTGAGAATTAAGATGAAAATCATTGAATGAAGATAAAGTAGAAAATATTCCAATCATATAACATCATTATATGTGACACACTACTTTCACGGTGTTGCAAACCTTTGACGATATTTTTGCTTTGTGATTTCAGAGTCTTAAGTAATTATGTGTCAATCTAAAGACATAAACATACAATGGAGCATCTTGTTCTAACCCATCTACAATATCCATGAATGCAAAATAACCAATTCATATTGCAACACATACAATGTAGATTCTTGTACTACCCCATCTACAATGTCCATGAATGCAACATAACTAATTCATATTGCAAACCATACAATGGAGCATCTTGTAGTACCCCATACACAATCCCCGTGAATGCAAAATAGCCAATTCATACTGCAAAACAAACAAAACTTCATCAATTACTGATAAAATTTGGTGACTTTCAAATTTTGATAAATTGTATTCGCTACATGAACAATGAAATAAGACATTAAGAATTCTCATGGCATCGATTGATAAAAGAAACATGAGTGTATAATGACTACACCTAGACAGTGCTATAAAGGGCAACATATAGCAACATCAAAAACTTAAACTCTCAGAATGTTCTAACATCACACAGCAAGTCAAAATCTTCCACTGGCAAATTTTTCACACACCTATTTTGGCCAAGCTTGACTCAAATTAACCACCCCTTAATTCACTTATTTACCACCAATTATCAGTGAATGTTGTTTGTATGCCAAGAAATGTTTAAATCGTTACTTAATAAAACACGATGTGCCAGCTGATATTGAATGTGTTTTTTTTTAATACCTAGAACGTGCAAGCCTATTTTAACAGAAACAAAAAAGTCAAGCTGTAGAAATCTGAATCAGAATAATGGCATCCTACCATTTCTTATATAGAAATCAGATAAACTGGCAAATTTCTGACTAGTTTATTACTTAGTTTATCTCCTTATTCAAAACAAACTAGTCCATAACATTGTTTTACTGTAAGCGCATTTCCATATAGGTCATTCCTAAAAATAGCTCAAAGTGTAGCAATTTCATCACATGAGAACATTTTTTTGTCCTCCAATTTTCACAGTAATTAAACATAAATTTTACATTTCTTTTCTTTTAGCCGTTACATGTTCTGTACCGTTTAATTATCTCACTAGTGATAATCCTGTCACGACGCACTCTGAGCTAAAATGACATTGTAACATATATCAACGCCTATCCAGATTTGTACAAACTGTAAGGCTTAAAATAACGTTACATTTATCCATGGAATTTACAAATCATCACCAGCTGAATTCTTAAGCACATGCCATCCTTCCTTATCATGTACATGTATTTAAATAAGTGTCCTCTATTACTACAATGAATTGGTAGTCAAATTTGCAGATTTATGGCTTTCTTTCACAGCTGTTTTTGAAACAAGGTGAATTAATTGTGATTTTTTTCTCCTTTTAATACGATTATACACAAATCGACCGTAATTTTAAACGGCAATCAAACCTAAGAAACCTCACAAGTTCATTTCAAAATATATGTGCTCTCAGATAAAATGACAAAATCTTATTGCTGAAAAGACCTAGCTAATGAAGAGAACTGGTTATTGACTAGATTTGGTAGGATGTCAGTAAAATGGAACAACTTCAAATCAGCCGAACCTGAAATTGTAAATTCACCTTAGGGTGTAAAATTGACAAATAATTACGAGTTATATTGGTCGCAACATTACGATCTCTTTCAGGTGCTGTTTTGCATGTTAAAATTTGCATATTTGTGGTTATTTAATTACGTGGATTAACTTCTATAAATATCCTAAACATAAGACACAAAAACTACAACAAAAGATGACCACTTTAATGAGCTTATAAAAACAAAAAACTATGACAACAAAAGATGACCACTTTAATGAGCTTATAAAAACAAAAAACTACAACAAAAGATGACCAATTTAATGAGCTTATAAAAACAAAAACCTACAACAAAAGATGACCACTTTAATGAGCTTATAAAAACAAAAAACTACGACCACAAAAGATGACCACTTTAATGAATTTATAAAAACAAAAAACTACGACCACAAAAGATGACCACTTTAATGAGCTTATAAAAACAAAAAAACGACAACAATAGATGACCACTGTAATGAATTTATAAAAAAAAATACAACAAAAGATGACCACTTTAATGAGCTTATAAAAACAAAAAACTACAACAAAAGATGACCACTTTAATGTGCTTATAAAAACAAAAAACGACAACAAAAGATGACCACCGTAATGATCTTATAAAAACAAAAAACTATAACGATGACCACTTAAATGAGCTTATAAAAACAAAAAACTACAACAAAAGATGACCACTTTAATAAGCTTATAAAAACAAAAAACTACGACCACAAAAGATGACCACTTTAATGAGCTTATAAAAACAAAAAAAACGACAACAAAAGATGACAACTTTAATGAATTTATAAAAACAAAAAACTACGACCACAAAAGATGACCACTTTAATGAGCTTATAAAAACAAAAAAAAACAACAAAAGATGACCACTTTAATGAATTTATAAAAACAAAAAACTACGACCACAAAAGATGACCACTTTAATGAGCTTATAAAAACAAAAAACTACGACAACAAAAGATGACCACTTTAATGAGCTTATAAAAACAAAAAACGACAACAAAAGATGACCACCGTAATGATCTTATAAAAACAAAAAACTATAACGATGACCACTTAAATGAGCTTATAAAAACAAAAAACTACAACAAAAGATGACCAGTTTATTAAGCTTATAAAAACAAAAAACTACAACAAAAGATGACCACCGTAATGATCTTATAAAAACAAAAAACTATAACAAACGATGACCACTTAAATGAGCTTATAAAAGCAAAAAACTACAAAAGATGACCACTTTAATGAGCTTATAAAAACAAAAAACTACAACAAAAGATGACCACTTTAATGAGCTTATAAAAACAAAAAACTACAACAAAAGATGACCACTTTAATGAGCTTATAAAAACAAAAACCTATAACAAACGATGACCACTTAAATGAGATTATAAAAACAAAACACTACAACAAAAGATGACCACTTTAATGAGCTTATAAAAACAAAAAACTATGACAACAAAAGATGACCACTTTAATGAGCTTATAAAAACAAAAAACTACGACAACAAAAGATGACCACTTTAATGAGCTAATACTACCACCTGTATAAGCTCAAAATAAACATCAAGATCAATAACTACATTCATTCTATCAAAGTTTAATTTTAAAAAAAGGAAAAAATGTTTGCCAGCCTGAAAGATTTAAATAAGATCACCATCTTGTGGATGGTCTGATCCAAGCGCAAACATTATCTTCTCTATCAAACTCAATATCATTGATCGATTGTCACTCCTGTAAACAAAATATTAAATGTCCATCGAATCCAAAGCAGTACATCGAATTTATGTAACGACGTGAGATAAATACATAGCAATAAAGATCAATCTTTTGTGGAATCTCATGGTAATTTTTCTTTCAACTGTGAAGTCAGGTTACTTAAGAACCATATTTGCCGGCAAACAAGATGACGAGTACAAATTGAATTCATAATTTTGTAAAAAAAAAGTCCAGGTCAATATCTCGGCTTCATATTTTATATTATAGTAACTTCGGGTTTCGTGCAAATTAATATCAAAGTATGATATTACATATTACCGGTATTCATGAATCCGCAATACCGATGCTAATATGCTTTTCCAGTTGTGAGTGAGTGAGAGAGAGAGAGAGAGAGAGAGAGAGAGAGAGAGAGAGAGAGAGAGAGAGAGAGAGAGAGAGAGAGAGAGAGTTATAATCTGCATTGTTCAGTTATCTGACATTTGTGATCTCACTCTTGTATAGTGGCACTGTTATCTTCCATTATCTCTTGACACAGCTGAATAAACAGTCCATGCTTATTTTAATTACAATATCCATCGCCAAAAGATCCACGTGACTGTGCATTGCTGTTTACTTGATAATTAAAGGTCTTTAGCTTTAGTCAGATTATTTCAGCTCAAACAAGTCTGAATGCAAGATTTAAGAGAAAAGATCATATTAGTTAGGCTAACTATAGGGAAATGAGGTTATCTACATAGAAATAACAACTGTGAGGAAAATTATAAGACAGAAAAAGATAACTCAAAAAAGAAAATAAAAAAAACTTTGTATAATACTTTAATATGAAAAACTGTATAAAATTTACATAAATAAACAGTTGCATAATACATATTATTTACCATAACAATTAAAATTTAAAACACATCACTCTTGTAATTTTTTTTATTATCTGTACTAGAACTATTACATACTCTAATCAAGAAAATAATAGTTAAAAGTTTACTTAATCGTCCCATGCATCTTTAACCCAATGTGCAACCAGGGAATATGTAGCCTGCCCATGTTTTTAAGCTGTGCTTACCTGCCGTCATCCAATTTTCCCACAACCTCCTAATCTCAGCTTGAAAACAGAGATTAACAGAAATGTTTAATGATTGCAAGAACTTTGTCATGCCATCTGGGACGATGCCTACTGATGCCTTCTTGGTTTCAATCTTCACCTTTATCTCAGAACTGATGTAGGCAAGATAGAATCCATGAGGATTGACTTCTTAGTGAGGAAAAATATACAAGCTCGATGTGCAAATCATCTTTCTAACCACTTCCGCATCATGTTATTGTCCATGCATCCTTTAGGATTTACTTCAATCATTTCTTTTAAAAATCAACATTAGCCGCAACTGCCCACCACCAGCAGAACATGACAGAACTACAGTGAAGCTTTACTTGACATGACTTGTCCTAATAGTAAAACTACTACTTCCTTTAAGCTCAACTTTTCTGCTAATTGGAATGTCAAATGTTAATGCCACTTCATCCATGTTTATAACATTAGTCATTTCCAAATTGTCAGTCTTAATCTCGTCTTGCATATACTAACAGAAATTGTTAAATTTTTCCAGAAAGCTGGTAATTTCTGTTCCATATAGCAGTGTGCTGTCGTATGCTAAGGACCCATCTTTGCATGAATCTAAAACACCAGAATGTACTGCCATTGAAATTTTCAATTCCGAACTTGATTCCTTGGCCCTGAGTCTTGTTTCATTAGAATACATTGCATGACACAGAGGCACTGTGAGATATGGTGTATGATTTGTACGGGGTTATTTATGTGAATCATTATGACTAAAAAGATTGATTAAAACATGATTAACTAATTAAATCGTACCAGTACTATAGCATTGAAAAAATTAAGCAGGGCTAAGTTCATTATTTACATCCAGAGAAGAGCAGCATTTCTTGTGGTTCTCAATCCACTTATATTGAAAACCAGTACCATAACTGATGTGGATTAATGATAAAGAATTAAGGTGTACCAATACCCAGTAGTGGTAGCCAAAGCCAATATCAGGGTTTAAACAATTGCGGTAACTGGCCTTGATTGTTGTCAGAAACCAAAGTCCAATTTATCAACTACCTGTATAATCAAAGGAGACACCAAAATGGCAGCTGGTTAAGAATGAATATCATTGATGTGTTGCATTATATTTTGCTTTAAACTGAAATGCAAAACTAAAATGAGTAGTCCATCTATCTGAATTTCAAGCTATATTAAGGGAATTCTTTAGTGAAGATATGACAGTATCATTAATTTATGGTAAGTATGTACTTAATCTACAGTATTTTATTAACATTCATAGGAACCTTTAGTTAAGATGGATTATATCCCTTGGTAGGATCAATTATATAAATTAAGAACAATTATTTAAATTAAAAAAGCTATACCAGTAATGGCTCACAAGTGTCAAATAATATACTGGAAAATCAGATATCAATGGACCTGTGGCTAAAGCGTTATCAGGAATAATGAGGTATGGTTAAAAACAAGATGATTTTTTTTGGAACAAACAATATGATTTGAAGTATTACAGTATACTATAGAGTATAGACCACAAGTGTGCTATGTAGCCTGCGAATTGTTTACTGCTAATTGCTTTCTTTTACTAAATGCTTGAGATATCAGAAAATACAAGCAGAATGCATATAAAATAATGACAAAACTTATAAATATAAAAGCAGTCACATTAGTTTATAACTATTGACGGTAACTGAACAACAATTGGTACAGCTATGTGAAATGTTCTTGATTATGCTGACTACAGAGCAATTTTAGTAACATACCTGGTACCATAATCCATATATAAGTCAATGCAATTTTAATAACATACTCCATATATAAGTCGATTTGGAGAATATGACAAAGCTCTGAAACAGCATTGACTTACAGGCTGGAAAATATGGTAGTAGTTCTCATAACTAGTATCTTTATATGAAGAAATGTCCTCGCCAAGGGCAATGCCTATATAATAATACCTTAGATAATAATATCTTTTGGTGACATTTTGTGGTAGTGTGATGCAACAGTGCAGGTCTGGGACTGGATCTTTTTCTCCTTGGGTAAACTTAAGTGATCTCACCATCTCCACAAACTATACATCTCATGCTTTTTGATGGCAGAGCCTAGTCAAGGACGAGTTTATGTTTGGCACTGTATAGACATCACCTGCCATGCTGTCCGTTGCAAATCAATATGGAACCATCACACAATCAAACTTAATTTATGTACAAAGATTCTCATCTTTCTTCAGAACAATTAACTTCTATGACTGAACAAAATGTTCATTTTCTGAAAATTCCGTCCAATGAGAGCTCATGTTTTCATTGGATTTCAAATCCTTCTACACTTCTGTGATCAGTGATAGAGGAATCAACATAGCAAATTATTTTATGACCAGTGCAATAATATTTACAGTATTTGTAATCATGAAGGGTACAGTACTAGAATCATTCAAACTCATAATAACATTTTTTACTGCATCATTATCAGATCTTTTTGCAGAATTGTTAATCAAAAGTTCAATAATTTGAACTAAAGGAAGTAAATATTTTAAAATATATCAGTAATTGATGTAAGAAACTGCCATGTAAATCTGTAGTTCTGGATGAAAAAGTGATAACAAGACATGCAAATGTAAAAGTATGAATCAAGCAATTAAGTTCGGAGAAGCACCTGTACCATAATCATGACTGCTATTGACTGATCAATGGTGAAGTGGATATGAGTTCATGGGTGGAGTGGATATGATTTCATGGGTGGAGTGGATATGAATTCATGGGTGGAGTGGACATGAATTTATGGGTGGAGTGGATATGAATTCATGGGTGGAGTGGATATGAGTTCATGGGTGGAGAAGAAATGAGCTTGCATAAATTCATTGCATAAGTCGTTTAAACAAAATGCTGTTAACATAAAAAAGATGGCTTTGAACAATAATTCATGCCACATTACTGCTTAACCTTAAATGTTACCATTTCAGCTTCTGATTTATACACCATAAATATATATTGATATACAAAACCAAAAAAAAACTGCAACAGAAGTCTTACAGCTCTTTACTGCCATTTAATATCTAGTCTTTCTACTAGCTCTTGGTCTCTTTATGGTACCAAAGCATTAAAATCTTGTCATTTGTCTGAAAATCTGAACAGTTGCCTTGGTCATCTGAATCAAATTCAACCACTAAGTCAAGGTGGGAATACACCTATTTTACCAACATCTGTCTGAGTTTAGTGACCATAACTGTCCATTTATCTATCCAGTGCTGCAGAGTGTGACCATCTACTGTTACCCAAGGGACACAACTCTGTGCTGGCTGCTCCCACCTAAGAAATAAGAAAAAACATACATAAAAATTGAAGATGAAAAGTTTTCACCTTCTAAACAGTTATTTAATTGTGTATTTTTATACAAATTTATTTGAACTAACATTATTTTCCATTATGTCAGAAAAAAAAACAACTAAACTTGCCAATTTTCACTTGAACGCAAGTAAATGTTGAACTTGTGAGATGAAGATATGAAATAGTGCAAGCACAAAATATTCTTTATGCTCATATGAAATTTAATTCTTGCAAGGGAAATATTAACAAAAAATTTTAATTCAAGAAAAACTAGAAGTAACTTTTTGCCCAATTTGTGAAAATTAGTAGAGCAGTTGTGACTCTTTGGAATTTACTGTAATAATATTGCTATTAAACTTCTACAAAATGTAATATCTGTGGCATTATAGATATGTACAGCAAGCACAATTTGAGAAAATTCTCTTATGTATATGATTCAGCTAGAAATAACATTCAAAATACATTACCATGCTAACACATCATCCTTGACCTTCATACAGTCTGTCAAACCTTTTCCTGTCTTGTTGATCTTCTGTTGTAACACAGGAAGTAGCTCACTCATCTGCTTCCTGTCATGCTCAGCTACTGCCTCACACAGCTCTAAAATATTTTACAAAGTCCAAATAAAGTTGACTTAATGGTTACATGTATTAAGCAATCACATGTCTTAACAGCCAAATGTTGATGTTCCATTAATTAAATTAGTGTAATAATTAACATCTTTCTAAGCAATCAAACATTTAGCCTAACTGGAATTTAAGTTGTTGGCTTTTTGAATTTAAGAAACCTTTTGGGGAGTTTAGCTGGAGAAGGCTACCTAGCTTCCTTGCACCAACACTTCTGAATCATTAAAAACAAAACAAAATTAAATTTAAAAAAAAACAGCTGCTTCCACTATTGCAAGTACTTACAGTTACAGATCTTAACGTTCATTGGTGACATGTCTTTCCACCAAAGAAAAGAAATCCAAATCTACTGAAGAAAAACAAATTGAGTCTTTATACGAAAACATCATATGTCTAAAGTTAAACCAGGAATGGAAATTTACCCATGTGATGAAGCATGCAAATACGTCCTTGTGTACAAATTCCTTGGTTTTTTATTCTTAGTAGATAGTCACATATTTTATATGTACAAAATACTATGTACAACAACAATTTTTTAAATAAAATTTTTTAATTCTTTACAAGGGGGGTGAAGGCTAATCTCACAAGTGTGATTAATAGGTGACATTTTCTGGTCCATGTTGATAACCTCTCACCTGCAATAGTGCTAGCAATGTCCTTGTCCTTATCTGAAGGATGGAATCTCTGCACTGCACTTTTCTCTAGATCCAGTCTATACAGAATGTTGTCAATGTCAGATCTGGTCCTCAGAATCCACGGTAACAACTGTTCTGCTGCCTAAAAACAATTAGAAATATCACTAACAGTATGCAGACACATCACTTCCTTTTAGAGACTAATCAATATGTCCTTAGTGAGCATGATGTTTGTACACCTTCAAGTATGCTGACCCAGTGGTTTGAGCACTGACTTACAACCAGTGGATTACAAGTTGGAATCATGTCAAAAGCCCACCTGGGCCAACTTTTGTCTTGTGCATCGCTGGGCAAGCTATTCACTCACATAGCCTCCATGTTAAATATTCCTTGTGCCATGAATTAAACAGTTAATATATCTCTCTGGACAGGATAAGCATGGGAGGAGTCCAGATTCCCTCACAATTCAACTGTAATAATTCTCTCTGGAACAGGATAACAAAAAACTGGAACAGTATGAAAACACCCAAACAAGAGACTCAAGTGGAACTGATATTGCTCACCTGTGTAGCTGATATATGCCAGCTCATGAATGCAAATTCAATCATGTATTGAAACTGCAAAGGGAAAGAAAAGCATGGAACACAGCTGCTACATTGTCTAATAATGTTTGTGTGATTTATCTACATTCCTAGCCAATTTAGAGAAGACAAATTTTTGAGCATAAAAAGAATGTGTCATTTATACAACCTGCATTATCCCATGGGTCTCTCCTAGCGCCTGCAGATTTGGTGCCTAATACACAACTTAGAAACTGTTCATAGCCTTACCTTTCAAGTATATACACTTATTTGGCATTTTAAGTCGATTTAATCTGTGAATTATTCAGAGATTCCTAAATCTATCTTTGGCTTCATTGGGCTATGTCCCTGAAGTCATAATATTGAAACCAGAGATCCACACTTAAGGGTGTTACAATGGTACAGTGGTTAAGGCATTGTGCATGGGTCCCAAAGGTTGTAGGGTAAAGTACCACTAACCAGTCAGCCTGAATTCACCACCAAATTTCTCGGGACTGTTTCTAAAGGTCATGAGTTTCTTCATTTTCACTCATCAAATTTTAAAGTGTTTCTGGAGAAGCCATATTGGGCTATTATATTGTTTCTCAATAAAAGCCCAAAAATTCAAAATATACATTTAAAATATTTTGTGAATAACGGCAATAAATATACTAAATTTCTTTAAATAATACACAATACACATAAAACAGCTGTTTCATTCATTTTAACATAGCAACTCTAGCAACTGTCAAGCTCTGTTTAACAAAACATCAAACTTTGTTCCAAATATACAAGAATTACAATTATGATAAGTTTTGAGTCTTAATTTTTTTAAAAAAATTTTTAGATCCTTAAATACATATGTTCTGATTGATAAAAAAAACCCAACTAAACCAAATTAACCCAAATTACTACTCCCCCATTATTTTTATTGTTGTTGTTGTTGTTGTTGATGTGCTTAACGCCATTTTCAGCACACGATAGGCTATTCATGGCGGCCAGTATTAATGGTGGAGGAAGAAACCAGGAAATCACCAGTAAGAACCACCGATCCACGAGAAGCTAATGGCAAGCTTTCTCACATATCCACATTTGCCGAATCCTAGACTCGAACCCATTATTTTTAGTTGTAGCATGTCATTATCAGTCCCTGAGCATTGAGAAATGTTTGGCCAGTATAATGCTGTAATGTTCGTTTCCAGCTGAGACTTTACTGGTGAAGAAAAAGACCAGAGTATCTGGTGCAAAAAGAAATGATCATTAACAATTGCATCTTAATGGGCCTCTCCAAGGAATGAATAATATTTATGACAGAAGAAGACTGTGGTGATGGTTGCCTGAATAACAACTTGCCTTTCTTGACTAAGATGTGGAAAGATATGTGTGATTTAGATTTTTAATGTAGTTTTAACAATCTTTTCAGTCATATAGCTGCGATGTCTGCAGTGTGACAGTTTATAATGATGTCTAGCACTGGGTCATCATGCTGCAGACATGTGGAATGATGTTCCACCCCACCCAGTCACATTATCCTGACACCAGACCAACCAGTCCTAACACTAACCTCGTAATGCTGAGTGCCAAGCGAGGCATCTGTTAGAACCATTTTTTTAAAAGTCTTTGGTATGACACGGCTGGGGTTCGAAACCACAACCTCCCGCATCTAAGGCGTACACTATAACCACTAAACCACCAAAGCGGTATGTGGAAAGATAAGGTTCGCAGATGGCTCAGAAGGAAAAAAATAGAAGCCAGGAAATCTCATTCTGGATGGCAAAGGATTCTCTAGATATTGTTGGAAATGATGCTGGCACTCAAAAACATTGCTCTTCACAAGGAGAAGACTGGAACAATAGGAGGGCTTTCTCATGAGAATGTAATGTATAATGGACATTCAATAACAAATTAGAGGAGGGACTGGTGACTTGTTCCAGAAAGAGATAGTAAGGCCATAGTGTCAGATATTGTACTACTGCTATTACTGTATAAATTATTAAAATGTGACCTTGACTTTGAAAACACCCGTCCCATTAGTATGTGACAGCTCTTCCAGTGATAATGCAAAATCATACCAACAATTTATCCCTTAATCTGAAACAGTTTGAAAATTATAGAGTGGAAAATATTCAGCAATGACCTTGACCCTGATGATAGGTCTCCTGATGTGAAGGACATAAAAATGCAATGCATGAGCAGACAGGCATCTAGATGGATAGGTGGAAGTGCAGGTAATATTTTATCACCTTTCCTTAGCAAAGGTGGGGTACAATCAATGATGTGTGTGTATGTGTGTGTGTGTGTGTGTGTGAGAGAAAGAGAGAGACAGAGACAGAGAGACAGAGAGATGAAAGTAGAGCAAGAGAAGGAAAAAAACAAAACAAGTGGAATATACTTTCCTTGAGTGAGTTAACTCCAAATATTTACTGAAATAGTGGAATTGAAGGCCAGCATGTGCAGCATGTGCTCCATAATGACCAGAAGTAGTAACTGAGAACAGATGGTTTCTGGCATCAATCCTTCAAATTCTAAGGAAGACAACTCCCATCAGACTACCTTGTAAAAACAACAAGAGTTGCTAAACGAAGCCTTGATGGTTGTAACATCTTTTCTTACATAGAATAACTTGATTTACAAGGCATTGGACATGCCTTTAATGTTTTATGATCAGTTTTTTTACTCACGGACCTGGGTTCGAAACTCCGTAGAGAACGAATTTAATTTCTCTAACCTGTATGATAGTATTGTTGGTATTAAACTATTATTTCTGCCCACTATTATCAAGATTCTACTACAGAATCAAGGGATAGCACAGTCTGTTCTGTCTGTGTCAGGTATATATTTATAATTATTTGTAATACAAATATCTTATATACCTTGATTTCTTTCATAGGAATCTGGAAGGACTGTGTATATATGAGAATTAATTGCTAGGTCGTCATGCGAGTGTGTCTGCTACGCACGAGCTTATATAATGATTCAGTGCCATCAGATTTTGGTGATGCGTTATTAGTCGTAACAGTATATGGGTTGGTGCGTGCAGGCAAGGCGGTGGGTGCCATTTACTCGTGGACCTGGGTTCGAAACTTCATAGAGTATGAATTTAATTTCTCTAATAGTATTGTTTATATATATATATATATATATATATATATATATATATATATATATATATATATATATATATATATATATATAATATGAACTTGAATATAAGTCACTGTACCTGGAATTCAGGAAAATTTAAGCACTGGAGGACCTTCTTGAACACTGGTCTCACTGTTGGAGCTCTTGTATGGTTAATAGACAGATCTAACACTGCACTCTTTAAGGCACTGGGGAAAAGACAAATATCAAGAGATAGCTAGAACTGCAATCTGGACAATTTAAAAACATATTCAGGAAAAATTTACAAAATTGTTGATGAAAAGAACGTAAAGATAAAATTACGTAAGATTTCCTCTCATTATTGTTTCATGAATTATAAATTATTTTTATAAACTAACCATGCAGATTAGTACTGAAAAAATATTTGCAGCTCAAATACATATAAATTTTCTCTTTTTATAATGTATAAAGTAGTAACACTATTCTGGATATAATATTTGACCAAAATTAAACCACTGTATTTACACTGGTTTATTAAATGTATAATAGAAACAGCATAGTGCTTTGTATCATATCTTTATCTGTAATTACACTAGTTTATTAAATGTACAATAGCAAACAGCATGGTGCTTTGTATCAAATTTTTATTTCCTTTTAACTCATTAAGATTTTTTTATTTTCACCTAAAATGGGAAATTCATTTTTTGTGGTTACTAGAAACATCCGCTTCTGAAAGATTTTCATTTAGATTCATGCCAAGGTGCATAAAAGATGTTTCTGATTTGCTCATGGATGTGCAGAAGGGTACAAATTGGACTTTTTTTCATGGACTCAAATTTTTCATGTCTTTGCTATTTTTCACTTCCAATCTCAAGTTTTTTTTACTTTCTGCAAAGGTGTGTCTGTTAGTGTTCAGTTTGGAATGGTTTGCTTTAGATCTTAAGCCTGAAAGTCTAAAATCAGACACAAATCTCTGGTTTCAAAAATGGTAGTTTTGATCAAAGTTTTGGGCATACCCCCCCCATTAGTTTCAAATATTAGGTTTTGTAATGCAAGTAGAAAGCCGATATTATCTGGTATCACTGTGGAACTACATCTCACAACTTTGCTGAAACACCACCTACTTTTTGTTGCTGATTAACATAGCTTTAACAATTTTAGTCATACCACTATGATGTCTACAGTGCAGCAGTTTATACTGATGTCTAACTGAGGTATGATGTTGCAGATACGTAGCATTATGTCCCATACAGTAACATTATTCTGACACCAGGCCAGCTAGTCAACAGTAACCTCTTAATGCCGTCAACACTAACCTCTTAATGCCATCAACACTAACCTTTTAATGCCATCAACACTAACCTCTTAATGCCATCAACACTAACCTCTTAATGCCGTCAACACTAACCTCCTAATACAGTCAACACTGACCTCTTAATGCCGTCAACACTAACCTCTTAATGCCATCAACACTAACCTCTTAATGCCGTCAACACTAACCTCCTAATACAGTCAACACTGACCTCTTAATGCCATCAACACTAACCTCTTTATGCCGTCAACACTAACCTCTTAATGCCATCAACACTAACCTCTTAATGCCATCAACACTAACCTCTTAATGCCATCAACACTAACCTCTTAATACTGTCAACACTAACCTCTTAATGCCATCAACACTAACCTCTTAATGCTGTCAACACTAACCTCTTAATGCCATCAACACTAACCTCTTAATGCCGTCAACACTAACCTCTTAATACCGTCAACAGTGACCTCTTAATGCCATCAACACTAACCTCTTTATGCCGTCAACACTAACCTCTTAATGCTGTCAACACTAACCTCTTTATGCTGTCAACACTAACCTCTTAATGCCGTCAACACTAACCTATTAATGCCGTCAACACTAACCTCTTAATGCCAAGTGAGTATAGAGCTCAAAAGCAGCACACAAACTTATGACACAGTCATGGCAATGTGGTTTAATGAGTTACCACAAAAATTTGTCAAAATTCAATTATTCCTGCTATACCTAAGTGTAGAAGATATTCAGTTCTTGCCACACTACAATTTCATTCATAATGCTATTATTATTATACTGCAGTTGTGCTACATAATCAGCTGGTAGCTGTGAATTCCATGATACAGATCCCATGATACAGAGAGGGAAAACTGAATAATTAATCCTTCTACACACTATATTCATACCCGATATTGATTTAGATGCATGTACTGGGGCCAGATTTCTTATATTGGATGATTTACACAATCCCATATAATTTAACTTATGATCAATGTGGTAGGTTCTAACAAAAATAAGCATGCTGAAAAAAAAAAAATTAAATACATAATGAATAGTCATTTTGTTTAAAAAAATGAAGAATTTTATCATTTTGTAATAACTACTGAAAAAAATCTGAAAATGTACCTATCTACTGACGAGAACATTAAATATGGCAGGTTTAGACTGGCAAACATTTCAATTTCCGTGTTGACTCTGCCCTTCAGACTGGTTGTCAATCTGTGTGTCTGACTGTGATGGCTGCTCAAAGACCGGTCTATGTAGCTCACAATCTAAGGAAAAGGGATTATATTAAAACCTGAGATAAAATATTTAATAAATATTAATAGGGACAATTAACAAAAATATCATTACAGTCTTTTTTAAGTTAATCTTTGAAAAAGAAACAAAACTGTATGTGGCTAAGTGAATTTATGATTCAATGTGAACAAAATTGCCGTTACCTAACTTTAGCAACCAGAACATAATTTTCTATAAATTTCTTTATAATTAACTTGTTACTGCTGCAGGTGTAAGTATGCAACCATTTAAAAATAAAATTCTACCCATTTATAATTGATATCAGTTATGTCTTGGATCAATGGAATTTTTATTGCTAGCAAATTTTTCATGCTTATGTCAATGTTAGATAAAATATAAATATAATTACATCTGTTGCCTGTCAGACCAAAATCTACGCAGTTTAATTTGCATGTAAATAACTATATAACCACATAGTTCTGGCAAGTATGAATATTGTGAATTTTTAGTGACACATGTTGCTTGATAATGGGATATAGATCAAACATGGACTAGTATTTTTAAACATGTTTTCTAAAAAGATCTGACCTATAAATTTTCTAATGTGTGACCTATTTTGGAATTAATGAATTTTTCATGTACTAACCACAATATGGATTTTATAACACATCTGTAAGAAAATGATGAGTTGTAACTATTTTCAGCCCTCTCTCCCCATCCTGCTTATGCTGGCAATATTACCTCAGACTTGAGGACGTTGAAATAAATGGGCAGGACTCTACTTCATTACCAATAAGACAGTCAATGCAAAGTATTTACTGAAGCCACTTCATATACATAAATCTCAATGTAAAGGTGATTTTTAAATAAACATGACAGCTATATTGTATTAAGTTTTCTGTTGCCCTATCCCTACAACAATAATCACCATCAACTAGCTTTACCTATCCCCTGGTAGTACATCAAGATTTTAAATCAGCAGATTTATACAGTAAAACCAGTCTTGACTGACAATGGTTTATATCTACAATCATTACCTTTTAATACAGATTCAGCGTTTTCCTTTATGCACATTTCTGCATCAGACATGCACTCTGGAGAAAATAGATGCACACAATTTGCTGTCATGTGTTTTTGACGCAAGGATTTGCAGAATGCTATAAGGATTTATTTAATATCCAATGCTTTGGATGAGGGACGGCATCAGGTATACTTTGAGCATAGGCATAGCCTGGTTCCCCGTTTCTTATGCTCTCTGCATTGCACTCCACTATATGCAGCATACAAAGCAGAGAACTAGACAAGCATTGCCAATGTTATAATGGAGTAGCTTCCCCTAATCTTGCAAACTCACGTGACTTCCATCAAGCTCAGCAAGATGTCGTCCAGCTGTTTAACACCAATGCTTGAAAAAAGCTGAACACAAAAGAGTTACTGTGGATCTAACTTTAATGAATAATGGAGAAAATAATTCCCTTGACTGAAATACAGCATGTCCATTGGGATTGCCAGTGTGACTTCTGATCGCATGATTGTAAAGACTGCAAAAGTAAATAATCCTTTCATGACAGGATTTAAGAATTTAAAAATATCTGACCTTGTTAGCCACAAGCTATCTGAAGAAAACATTATCACCCAAGACATTCTTTCACAACAAAGAAAACAGTAAACTTGCAGAGACAAATCCATTATTTGGATTACAGAGCCATGGGGTCACATTGCAGATTTTGTTGGTTTTTAATTTTGCTGCAATGAAAGAAAGATCTGAAAGTTTACATGTAACTTATTAAGGAGAAGAGGAATCATAAGCTCTTTGATTTTTAGATGAATTTTAGGTCAGATGAAAATTTGTCAGTACATTTTGACCCCCACATTTTTTATTTGACCCTCAGTTTTGACACCAAGAGATTTTTTACCCTCAATTTTACACCCTTGGGGGGGATACACTGAGATTGTAACATTATATAATCAGTAAATCTGTACAGTGAGAATCTGGTATCTGAAGACAGGTGGTCTTTAATAAGAGTGGTCCCTCAAGACAGATTTTACTTTGATATATTCAAGAATTTCAGTACAGTGTTTATTGGAGCATAACAGTCATATGTCTCAACAAGAAAAGAAAATACTAACAAAATATTCCCAGTTGATGTAAAAATGCACAACACAAATGGCATTTACAATCGTTTTGTATCTAATCCCACTGTATGGCAAATACAAAGTCAAATTGTTTCCCTCTCAAGTTGGTGATTTCTACTACAATCTCCAGCTTTTTCTTTCACTTAAAGATCACTCAATACATTGATGAAAGCCATTATGAGCACAATATATACATGCCAATGCAAATTTACAGACACACATCTTCCATTGCCTAATGTGGTTACATTCCTGGACATATGCAGTTTGTTAGATTAATTAGTAGAACAAACAAAACAGACTCTGACGCAAGACTGATTATGGTGAATAAATCTAATAACTTACCTGGTGTAAATGTCAGTATATAATGCATTACATGGTGTAAATGTAAATTTATAACAAATTAACTACTGTAAATGTTGGTATGTAAATTACCAGATGTAAATGTCAGCATAATATATTATCTGGTGTAATGTAAATAATACTATATGGTTTGAATTTTTAACATAACAAATTTCCAGTCATATTGCTACAATGTCTGCAGTGTGGCAATTTATAGCATTGGGGTATCATGCTGCTCACATGTAGTATCATGTCCCATCCAGTCATGTTAGCCTGACACCAGGCATTCAGTCCTTCCAATAACCTCTTAAAGTTGAATGCCAAATGAGGTGTTGTTGTTGTTGGGCTTAACGCCATTTTTCAGCACACGATAGGCTATTCATAGTGGCCAGTATTAATGGTGGAGGAAGAAACCGGGAAATCAACGGAAAGAACCACCGACCCACGAGAAGCTACTGGCAAGCTTTCTCACATATCCACATTCGCTGAATCTTATATTCGAACCCACACAGACAGAGGTGAGATGGCAGTGATCTGTAACGGACAGCGCTTTAGACAACTCGGCCACTCAGGGGCCCCTCCAAATGAGGTGGCTGCTAGTACCATTTTTATAAGTCTTTCATATGGCCTGGATCTGAACCCATGACATCCCACATCTGAGGTTGTATGCTCTAACCACTTAGGCCACAAGAGAGATTCTAAATATATAATTTATATAGATTATTATATATCATTATATATGTAAATATATAATAAATTGCCTGGTGTAAGTTTTTGGAACTTAACCTATGTAATACAAATAAAGACAATGAGCACAAGGTTCAAATTTCACCTCCTGTTTCTGTGTATCAAGACGAGACTGGGCATTAGTATTCTGTTTCACAAGGACTCTGATCAAATCTTGTTTTTTATCCTACAAAATAAATTAAAGTAAGAACAGAATTTGAATAGATTAACTTAGCAATAAATTATAAAAATAACCAACTCCTATAGATTGATCAAGAAGGTTTCTTCTCCTAACCTTATGAAAACATAAAATTGGTACAATTTGTAAATGTACATGTATCAGTTAAACGAGATAATAAAGTACTTCCAACAACACTACCAGTTTAATTTGAAGAAACTGTACTTCTAACTGTACAATCAGTTTTACTTGAAAGCGTGCTTGCCACCCTCAAGAGATATAAGTATAATTTTTGCTATTATAAGTAACAAAAGCATATTTGGTATGTCAAAAGTATATTACATACCACAATTACAGCTGCATCAAAAAGATATTTTTTTTGTGCTACAAACCTGGTTCTGCAGCTGATCAAAACTCATGTCACAATGAGCAAAATCCATGTGTATTATAACCAGAATACAAACACAAAATATACTGAAATATTATTTATATTCAGCACTAACTTTAACTAGTCCACATGCGTAACTTGTGCTGAATGATCATGAACTGGAATTCTGCAATGAGCATGAACATGTGCTCAGTGATACATTACTCTTGCATACTTCTTTTAAAGTTTGTAAAGTGATGTTGATTTGTCCTTTATTCTGAACTGACATGTTTTAAAGCTTGAAAAGATCCATCTACATTAACATTTTCCATCATATAACATCTACATCTAGCACCATAAAGCATTTTGCTTGACATTTTGAGCCATTCCATTTAAGTATAGACTGGTCTGCCAAATTGCTAGCTTATCTGTGAGGCAAAGTACATATTTGAAGAAACTCATCCATTTTCTTGGATATGGGTCATATACAGTTGCAGTTACAGATACAGAAAGTGGGGGGGAAGATCATTTAATTTTCTATCCAAGTGGTTGTTTAAGCATTTAATGGTAGGCAAGGCTTACACCAAAAATCTAATCTGGACTGCCATCCAAAAGGTTAAGAACTGCTGCTATGAAGTTTAAAGGCACTGGAAACCAAACATAAATCCTAAAACATATTGATTTTATAGTTTAGAGATTATGGGACCAGGTATAAAACCTAAAACAAATTGATTTTAGAGTTTAGAAACTATGGGACTAGGTATAAAACCTAAATCACACATAAGCTGTTGACAAGCTTTAAATAAAACAAAATGAACATGAACATGAACCCAGTATCTAAACTTCCTGCTTCCCAAAACATGTTCAAAAGAATTTTTTTTAAAAAATAAGCAACTATTCTGATCAGTGTATTTTACTGTTATAAAATAACTATTCAAAAGCAAACAATTAGATTACTAAGCTATGGTCATCAAGAGGTAATGAAGTAAGATATTTTTAAATACTAACTGCAAGGTCTTTGAAGTCCTGAATCCTCTGGTACTTTGTGTACAGTATTTCTTGTTCATGGGCATTTTTTGCCATCAGTTCTCGCAGCCTGTTTCCCTCCTCTGTAAGACAGTGGAGTATGGTACGCTTGCCTGTAAGGTTTGCCTCAGTATCCAACATGGCCCTACCAATAAAAACAGTATACATGATCCATCGCAGTATCCAGCATAGCCCTAGCAATAAAAACAATAGACATGGTCCACCTCAATATCCAACATGGCTCTGCCAATAAAAACAGTATACATGACCCATCTCAGTATCCATCATCATGGTCCTACCAATAAAAAAAATATACATGGTCCACCTCAGTATCCAACATGGTTCTACCAATAAAACCAATAGACATGGTCCACCTCAATATCCAACATGACCCTACCAATAGAAATAGTATACCTGGCCCAAGTCAGTATCCAACATAGCTCTACTAATAAAATGTTACAAATGCAAGGACTCCCAAATCTGCACCAAATCCTGAGAATATTTTAGTTACTACCAGGGGTGGGTGGGGTGTATACTCTTCATATGACTGTAACAATGGCATGAGAATTCATATCCTGTGTGTACTGGAGCACTAAAATTGGCACCAGGTGCACTGAATTACCTGTGGCTGATCTATGAAAGTGCCCTGTGGTATAATGTAACCAAACTGCACAAAGACTTCCCATCTTTGGTAAGATCAACTTTTGTAGTGACCTGTTGTGATTTGAGACATATGAGAGAGTCCAGTATGATGGAACTCTGCCATTTTATCTTTCTTGACACTTTTTGTGTTGAGCCAGGTAAGGGGATATTTGATCCACAGAACTGGTCCATCACCTTAAACCTTTTCTTTTTGCTAAATGGAAAGACCAACTATGGTAGTGACCTGTTGCAATCTGTAACACATGGCAGAGTCCAGATTTTACATAACACTGTCATTGAATATTGCATAACATTGTGCCATTGCTTGTGTTGAGATGGGTTAAGGCATATTTCATCCACAAAACCTTTTCTTATTGATGTGTGAGATAATATCTGAGTAGGCTTGCTTTAATCTTGATCTCACTCCAATATAGTAAATAATGGCTTACTATCTTTGGCTTACAATGTACAATCAACTGTGAGATATGGTAACCACCCAAAGAGTTGATAAGTAATGGCTCCCTTTGAGTGACAAAGACTTGAGAACAAAGTGAAACCATATACCATGGGTACCAAGGCACTAAGTTGTACCTCATTTGTAGTGAGTGCCTTCTGGGGCTATGTAAGTTACGCTGCTCCATGAGACTGCCAGTATTACGCAGGTTTGTAAACTGGACATAGACTATTTGTCTGGTGGCAGACCATGGCTGATTATTTGTGGTACTGAACCCTAGCATCAGAGCCATATTGCTGAGTCCGGTCATGGTGGATCAGGGCCACTGTAGTTAGCACTGACACTGTCCAGTTCACTAAGCTGGGATGAGGTAGAGGACATATGACCCACATAGCTGGTCCATGCATCTGCAGTGCAAGAAAGTAACTGAGGTGGTTTGTTTTGATCTTGATCTCACCAAATGGCTGATGATAAAGGCACATCAGCAATAAGCCCAAGCAGTAAATGGTTCATCACTATGCAACATTAAGGAGGAGGTACAGCTATCACCGACTATGGTAGCTTGGACTACTTTATGGTTGATGAACAATATGGAGTGTGATACCCATGGAAGAGCCAGCCATTCACTGAAATGATATTAGTGTGTAAACTGATAACATCTTGGTCTCTTAGGTGTACTTCTATGTCATCCCCTTTATATACCCAATCACTTTCTTTCCATATTAGGCAAATCTGACAATTTTTTTGCACAATCTTTTTGCACAATCTGCACATTAACATATCATACTGAAATCAAAACCATTTTTATCCATTAATATGGATTTCTGATTGGATTTATGGACAAACTTTACTGTGCCCTAGACATTCTGGTTCTAAGCTTGGACAGTCATATCTAAATTTTACTTCCTATAGACGATCAAATACTCTTTCACAGCTGCCAACTTTCCAAAATGAGAAATCAGATCTGCCACTTCCAAACATAAAAAAATCAGGTGGCTTTTTTCTCTCACAACCTTAAGACTTTACATGCATCTCTTTACAAGACAAATTTTATCAAAATCTATATTTGTGAACAAATTATTGCCAATAAATTTTATTAAGACACAATAAACAAGAGCATATAGGCCTTAAATTTGTGTAAATGTAGTTTATAACTGTAAATGTACTATTTACTTACTGCCTTCAAAATATATAAGAAATACCTTTTCTCAAGTCTATTATACAGGTTAGTTTTATAAAAATTGAACATGATAGACGTTGAACAAAGAAGTCTGTTCTAGTATGTTTAATTCAACCAAGCAACCACTTTTATCACAGTTTATAAATGGATGTAGACACTAGAAGCATGAAAATGATATGCAAGTTACTATTGTATTGGGTTTTGGTTTATTTCTCCTTGCAATCATGAGAAATTATGCTACAAGCAGGATAGCTGGAGCATACATTAAAAATCTTGAATCTCACACCTAAATGAGGGTGGGCAGGTATAACAATTGGTAAAATGTTTATCTCAGTACATGTAAATAACTTAGAATACTTACTATTATATAAAAAAGAAAACTAACATACTACATTTCATTTGTCAGCATAGATTTGTAACTACACTGAGGCTGAAAAAAAATAACAGTACCTTGCAAGCTTCAAGTCAGCTGGTTTTTGTGTGAACTTTTTCTTGAGGAGTTTGTCAATCTGTTCACTCACTTCCTGGATTTTCTGCTCCAGTTTCCAGGCCTCATTATTGTATTTTTCCGTCTCAATAAACCGGTAGAAGTGAGCTGCTTCTCTTTCCTTGTTAAAAATAAACAAAATCACATTCATTAAAACATCAGATAAATGAAAATGTCATGAAATACCCTAAAGGTCTTCCAAATATTTTGGAAAGACAATTTTATGATAGTTTTTATTCTTTTTTGCTTTTGCTTTTGAATACTTCTCATGAATACTGTTTTTGTTACTGTAAAAAATATTAAAAAGCCAACTAAAGTGTTTTGCTATATTGACAAGAATATGCAGTTTGGTACTTAATATTTTGCAAATCCAGTAACCCTCCTTTAATGTGAACAGAACCCATGTATTTCCCATGAGGTACAACTAAGCCTCTGAAAAAAGCTCAATCTAGGTACCTACAGGAATGTTAAGAGAGAAATTCAGCAGAAGATGGTTGATTTAATTTGAGATGTGTCCCAAAAGAGACTCATGTACATGGGCATGAAGTCCAAGTAAGTGGACTGAGGTACCAGACTTGGTCTGGGATCATGTATTTTATTCTATTATTCCCCAACAAAAATTGCAATTTGAAACTTACAGACAATAACTCATGGACACTTTGTATCACAGAGGGAGATGAAGAAAGATCATGTAGCTCTCCTGACTTTTCATATTTAAATCTGAAAAAGAACAAGAAAAAAAAATGAATTTGGCACATTTGCACTTTTTCAAACTATTATTTTGTCCAAACTTTTCTCTGATCAGTCATTTAAGAGCAAATAGTTGATTTTGGTGACCATAGTCTGTCATAAGCATTTTTTAACAATGTAAAGCATAATTAGACTGTTAATTGATGTATACAAAAAGCTGAGCCAATAATACTAATTATGTTTGTGTGTATTTGTTTTTGGAATTTTTAATGCTGCTATAACAATTTTTCAGTCATACTGCTATGATGTTTGTAGTATGGCAATTTAAAGTGATGTCTAGCAATGAGGCATCATGCCACAGACATATAGCACCGGGTCCCATCCAAATACATTATCCTAACACCAGGCCAAGCAATCTTAACACTAACCTCTTAATGCTGAGCACCTAGAGAGGCAGTTATATGTGACATTTTTAAAACTCTTTTATACAACTCTGTCAGGGTTCGAACGCTTGACCTCCCACATCCATGGTGACATTTTTAATATATGTATATATATATATATATATATATATATATATATATATATATATATATATATATATATATATATATATATATCACATGTCTGCTGTCAAAAGGCAAAGATTAAGAGAATTGACACAAGTTTAGAATAATGATACATAAATAGTTTTGTTGCCTGACACCTGCATCTACAGTGAATGTATGTGGGGAAATATATGGAATGGTACTGAAGTTCTCAGAATGTAGGCCCAAGTGACAAATTTTTACATGTGATACATCTTCACTGTAAGTAACAATAGGTGAAAATGTATTAAAATCATTGCCAGGACATGCTTTATTAATAATTTGTAAGAAATCCTAGACAATTATGTCAGATCATCATTGTTGTGTGATATATGTTTATCCTATGAAGCACTAACATTTTAGTCCTAATATCAGGTGACTGAAATTACAATCAGGTATCAACAGGTGTTATACAAGTGACAGCCAGGTTTGGTACCTAAAGATGATATATGTTACAGTCAGGTCAATTGCCAATAGATGTTATAATGTAACAATCAGGCTTGATATAAATAGGAACACACCATTTACTGTCAGGTTTGATGTCAATGGACATTATAATCTACAAGTTACAGCCAGGTTTAATGCCAACAGGTGTTCTAATATGGCAGTTACAGCCAGATTAGATGTCAATGGATGTTACAATTTAACAGTTAGGTCTAATCACAATGAATGTTATAATATGGCAGTTACAGCCAGATTATATGTCAATGGATGTTACAATTTAACAGTTAGGTCTAATCACAAAGAATGTTAAAATATGGCAGTTAGAACCAGGTTTCACATACAGACATTGTCTTATGTATCATATCAGTCAGGTTTAATGTAAATACATGTTTATTACTGCAGTCATATCCTATGTCAATATATGTTACAATATAGTAGTTACAACCATGTTTAATGTCAATGCATGCTGTAATATAGCAGTTACAGGAAGAACATGCCAAGTCAAATGCATATACTGCATGTTGCCTAAGACACAACAATTGGCAATAATTACATTTAGCTGAATATACCTTCAATCATTCTCATACCTAAGTTTCTGGGCATCAGTCCTGATATCAATCCGGGAAGTTTTCTCACGCAGTACAAATGATGCCTCCTGTGTGTTCGACGTTAGTGCCATGACTATCTGCAGTGGGGAAAATTCCCTTGATGTCTGCTCAACTTGACTCCATAACAGGTTCTTAGCTTGGGACCTAAAGAAATATATGCTTTGTCATAGTCTCAGTTAATCTTACCACCTGACAATGAGAATCAAAGGCTTCTTTCTTTAAATCTGTTTCATGGTCCAAACAATCACATCTGTAAACATACACGACATGTGAAAATCTTTTCTTTACAACTTTAATGTCTAATACAAAAAATACCAACATGGCATTATTTTACAATCAAAAATATATACACCACTCCCTCGATAACTCGCGCCCGGATAACTTGCAAACCCGCTTATAATGCGGTGTCCGGCATGGCTCCCGATTTTTTTCAAAGAAAATATATTTTAAAATGTGTTGAACGTGAAAAAAGTCGTGATAAGAAATGGTAAATTAAACCTGGATATATAACTTGCTTTTATCATCGAAAATGGTGATTATTGCCCGTAAAGATAGAATCCATATTGTGAAATTTGCAATTTTTAAAATGATATCACATGTTTTTTTAATAGAGAAATAGTTGTTAATACACTGTAAATTGTAAATAAACAGCGCTCAATGAAAAATTCTGGTAAATGCTAACATGTGGCAACAGAGAATAAAATTGACACTAATTAAATGTCTTGCTAGGTGAAATTCACATTATAATCCTTTAATTTTGACTCTACGCTATAATGGCAACATACATATTCTCTTATATGAAAACATGAAAAGAGTTAGTCAACCGTCACATCAAAACCCTTGAGTACTTCTGTGAGAACCTAATTACATGCTGGCTTTGTTTTGATCAACAGCCTGGGGAAGTGTTTGTGACAATAAAAGAATCAATTTTATATCAAATCAAACAAGGTAAGTACAATAAAAGAAAGTTCAAAGGCATGCCAATAGGAGCATATGTTCTTGTATTCATTACCATTATCAAATTTAATTTCACTTCACCAATCGAAAATGTTTTCACATTTTATGTATTAAGATCATTAAAGTATATATATCAGTAATGTATCTAGGGCTGTTACCTGGGTACCCGACCGTATAGAAAAAACGTAAACGCAGGTGCCCGTACAAAAAAAAAATCGCCACACTTGCCAACCACTTCAAACAGATGTGACAGCTATGGCTATAACTAGAAACCAGATCTCTGCTTAATATAAATAAAAAATACATCAGAAAGTCTGTTTTGATTAATAAAATTCATAGGCATTGTGCAACCAGACCAAAAGTTATCCCTGATAACCTAGATTAAAACATTTGTTCTACATGTAATAAACCTCTTTGTAAACAATAACTATTGATTGTGGGTGCTAAATGATCGGTACATTGCTTGCTATTTTAATATAATCCAAATGGATACCTTTGATTTCCGAACAAACATGTCAAAGAAATCCCACAATGTATATTATGAACAATCATCACCTAGAAACCTTGAAATCTTCGTAATGCCTCAAAGAAATCTTTGCTCATTGTTTTTCTAATCTACTAGCTCTGCGAATTTCAAAAGTTAGCCATCACACATATACTGATATTTCCATTTGCGATACTACGTTTTTACCATAACTATCATAAGAATTATAATTCCAAAATAATAACATTTATGCAACTGCATGGTCACGTGGTATAACTGGGGTAGGCATGTGTGGGTAATTCAAATCTGCGGTCAAAAGCAGATGAATAAACATAGTCTGTTCTAACAAGTACTTATACTTTAAAAAATACGAGTGTTCTAAAGCTTTTAACGTGGCTGATCACAGTGATCATAAAAAGTTGGATTATACCTACCATCTGTGTACAAAGGTCATTCTATATAAATTTATTAATTAACAGCGTGCGGTTAGACAATTCGCAGCTACGTCGGTGTGGACAAATCAGACTGAATAGTACACGGTTAGCCTCTATTGCCATAAAAAAAATATTAAAAAAATGGAGATATCAATTAGTTGATCTACGGTTGTACATGTCATTCATGTGCTAACTGGTACCCTTTAAAATTTGCAACGGGTACCCAGGTTGGTTTTTTCATGATTTTTGACAGCCCTAAATGTATCCTATTTGTAAATGTGACCATGGAGAGCAAAGGAATTAAGCGAAATGTGTACTCAGTGACTGAAAAGCTGTGCATCATGGATAATGTTCATAATGATGAAGCGAGATCAAAAATTTGCATTAAACTAAAAATTGCTGAGTCCACATTTAAAGGTTGGCTTAAGGATGAGCCGAAACTTTGAAATTACTCACATGATGTTGATTCAGATGAAGGGATGAAACGAAAACAAGAACAGACTGCAAGCGATAACGAATTAGATGATGCTGTGTATGCATGGTTCACGACGCAATGTGTCACAAACCGCAAGTGTTATCGTGTTCTAATTTATGTCGTTTTAATTTTTTAGACCTATTAAATTCATGTTGGTAATGGTTAACCCTTGTGAATTTATTTTTTTCTTCCATATTACTTCTACTGCAATTAAAATGTACACATTGTTCAATCGACATTGTATTTTCGAAATGTGTTGAACTTTTGTATTTAAAAAATGTCTGCTTTGGATCAAACAATAAAATTAGAATGTATACCATTCACAGCAAAAATTAGTGATGTAGTACACAATGTTAAGTCGTACATGTGCTAAGCGAATGGAAATCATGTGGAATAATGTTTTGATGATTAATATACTGCAAATTATCCTGAAATTATTGTTACTCTGAGGGGAAAAAAATAATATATACCATTATGAAGAGATATTTATTCACTGTTAATCTTAGCACGTTTTTTAATTGAGTATTCAACACTGTAACATGCCAAGCCAACCCCATCCCCTTTTGCCTATACGTTGATCCCTTTGTTAGTTTTGTTGTTTGTTATAGGTCCCTCGATAATTCGCGCCATCGCTTATATTGTGGTTTTTGGACCCCGATGTCCGCGAGTTATCGAGGGAGTGGTGTATTTGCAATTGTTTCTTTTCATCATGAAGTTTAAAACTGATGACATTGAGATAAAGTACTATAAAAGAAATTGGGTTCCCACCCATTTTAAATTATTTTACCCAAATGTCCTGCTATTATCTCCATTTCAGACTTTTTGCAAGGAGATGCAGTTTTAAAATATAAAGTTGCAAGAAGAGTTTATGGTTCTTCTGTTCTGAATTATTTAGGCAAAGTGAATGCAAAATATGAATCGTGTAATATTGGTGTAATATTGGTGTAAATTTTCTTTGCAACATAAAATGACAAAGCATTACATACAAAAAACTACATACTAATTAAATAAAATCATGTTTTTTATACCAGTTAAGTGAGATAAAATGAAATTAATAATGATGCAAACAGTATAAATACCAAATAGAAGAAATGCACACCATAAACCTTGTTTTACATCTTTTGACCATAACTCAGAGCAAGACACATTATGCATACATGCCAACCCCTGGCAAGGAAAAAGCATAATCCAAGTGGACAAAAGGAGTAATCTGAGCAGAAAAAGGGTAATCCACATATAACATAATAAAATTAAATGTGCATATGTACAAAACACATGCATATTTTCCGCAAAATTGGCATCAGGAAGCATCCATTTGAACAAAGGACAAAAGTTGTATTCTACCACTAGTTGTAGTCAGTGTTCTATTAAGAGCTCGGTAAATAACACCCCTGCATTTATAAAATTTGTTTCACAATTTAGTTCTGCTGTAAAAAAAGAAGTTACCTTAGTACTGGAGTTAGCAAAACGAGCTAATTCAAGGTGTCTTTGTTTTACACTATGACCAATATTAAAATCCTTTCCACACAGCCTGCAATGGGCATGAAGCTACCCTAGAATGGCACTGTATTGTGTTATTCATGTATTCATGAGTCTTTTTTTCTGGGGTTTTTCCCTAATCCATTTGTGAAATCATTTGAGAAGCATTTTTGCTGTAACATACACATTGACTAGAATAAATAGGATGACTTGTACTGCTAAATTCCTACAGAATGATTCTGTATCTCACATTATTTTTAACAAAGAATATGTGGGCAAAGATTAAAAATTAGAAAACCAGTCTGTTCTGTCCTAAGCTAGACAGCTACTATAAATAGAATCAGAGGTCTTCTTGGAAATAGGGCAGCTGCTATAAATAGAACATAACACTTGAGAAACCCACTGCTAGTCCAGACAAGTGTACTTTTATGTCACAGTTACACAGAAGCTGTCTTTTCTAGAATACATTCTGTGAGATGAGTGGGATGTTAATAAAAATGAGAAAACAAATTTTTGGGAGGGGGATATACTGAAAAAGCGTAATCCAAATACATTTACGCATAAGGCCTAATTTAGTGAAAAAAAGTGTAATAATTACACCAAAAGTGTAATGGTTAGCATCATTATGTGGTTTTTCAATTAATACCCCTTTCTAACACTATCTGCATTTAGTTTAGTAAACTGAGTAGAATTCAGAGCAACCTGGGATTTATAAGACATGTAACTTTGAATATCCACATGCTATCATAAGTATCAACAGTTTCATCCTGGGTGTATAATATGGAGGTAATGACTGAACATCTCTACTGAGTGCTGTACTGATGACATGAGCTTAAGAATAAAAATTAATTACCTCTAGTATGTAATAAATACCAGGACCTTTATGTTACTGTAATAGGCCTACTCCTTACTAATGCACCAGGTTTAAGGATGCTTACAAGTACATGATTAAGACAGGCAGTATTTTTCTTTAAGGAAATGATATGTGTAGGCTTTTAGTACATGAAAAGGCAATACATACATCTCTGCTTTATTGCCACCAAAGGATCCCTGAAGAACTTGATTGAGAAAGGATCCTATTGCCTCACAGCATTCTCTAACATTTTTCTGTAGAAAAAGTAAAAAAACAGTAATAAATATATTATAAAATACAACTTCCATTAAATATAACATAATTTACTGAGGAGATTAAGTAATTGAATTTTGTTCAGTTCATCATCAAGTATTAGATTGCATATTAAATACAATTTGTCAATAAATTTTATTCACAACAGAAAGAACAGTTCCAACTCCATGCGATTTTACAGTGGCACTAGTGTAATAAAAATGAAATGAAAATAAACCAGGTCAGTGATATGAACTATTCATGCATTGAATTACTGGCAGTGAGTTCTCTCAAGAGTTTAAAGTACATACAAAATTCTTTTGTTAAAATAATTATACAGCTATAACAACCTTATTTTACTCTTAAATCTTTCTATACATAATATATGTGTACCAAAAACGTAAAATGGTTAAAATTACTGTTAAACGTAACATACACTTCACTGCTTCACTTCCTATGCGTAACAGAGTGCACTATGTAACTTTGCTACATGAGTATCAAAGGGCTGAAAAGCCATACACTCTATAAGGGAAAGGGTTAAAAGTGTTTAGAACAAAATTCAAGAAAATTACACCTATTACAGAAATAATCAAAGGAATGCATACATGACTTGTATGACTTTTACTATAGACACAGAAGGAAAAAAAGTTTGATGTCTCTATCTCAAAAGTGATACTGAAAAGGAGAAAACACTGATTAGTGATTATGACCTTATAAGATGCCATCAAATGAGCAGTACAGTTCATCCCTGAGCCTCAAGCTGCTTTTAAGCAATTGCAGAAACAAAAGCAATCATGTAACACAGATGTGACCTTGACAGGACCCAAACACAGAATGCAACATGGGCCTGTGACCTTAAATCTAAAGATAGAATCCCAAAGTGGTACAATGGTTAATACAGAGGGGCCCCATATGGCTGCATAACCAAAGGTGCCCACCTTTATCGATCACTGCCATCTCACCTCTGTCCACATGAGTTTGAGTCTCAGGCTCAGCAAATGTGTACATGAGAAAGACTGGCAGTAGCTTCCAGTTGATTGGTTGTTCTTCTTGGGGTTTTCCTGGGCTCTTCCTCCACCAGATATACTGGCTGCCATGTATTGCTATCATAAGCTGAAAAATGGTGTTAATCCAACAAACCCCCACCCCCACCATAACAAATATAGTTGATCTGAAATGGTTATAATGTTCAGCAATAAAAAGAAAATTATGAAGGAAAACTTAAAATATTGACCACTGGTTTTTATGATTGGACCCCAATGTGGTGTCTGGCATACCTAATAATGAGGATGTATATATGAATACACCAAGTTTTATCCTGAGACTTTAAATGGCTTCAAAATTATACAAAGAAAACTAGAGTGAGGGAAAATGTAAATCCTGACCCATGACCTTCATCCTGAAATTAGGTCACCACACCCCAAAAGTAGAAAGTGACACTTTCTAATGATGAAGTATAAGGATAGAAAGTTTCATTCTTAACCTCCAACAGCTTTAAAGTTTATGACAACAGAATCAATGTGTGAAAGAGTCTGATGCAATCAAATACCAACACTATTTCCATAGTCCAATCTGACATGCAAAAGTTTTAACTAAACTTTAATTTGATGCCCCACCAATTGGGTTGCCTACGGAAATGTGATACCTATGTCTAACCAACGCAACTGTAAATATAAGTAGTCTTTATAAAGCTTACAAAATAGTGTCCCTATAATTGCATCGTTGGAAATGTTGTACATCTGGCTCAATGTAAGATTTATAAATGACATAAAACTTTTTGATGCTGATCTGAATGAGCATTAGACCATAAATTTATGACTAAAGATCCAACTGAAAATTATAAAACATTCTTAGACAACAGATCTGAACAATCATTATATCCAAATTCTAGGAATGAAGATCTTACTATGCATAATCTGTAATTTGAACATTTGACCATATTTCTACAACACAAAAATTCCTAATATATCTAATGTTTAATTCTATTTGAATGAATATGAACATCAGACCACGATTCCAAAACTAAAATCTGAATGAACATTAGAACACAATTTGAGAACAAAAATTTGTTAGAACATCAGAACATAATTTTATGGTTAAATTTTACTAACACCACAGGCAGACTCCAGAGCTGAGGTGATTCCATCACTAACATCCTCAGAAGATTTCTTTCGACTGTAAAATGTCTCTGCCTCTGAGCCTTTCCTGCAACAAAACAAATGGTTTTAAAGCATATTCCTCAATGTGTAAACTGCCCCTCTACCTTGATAGCAGGCTTCTTCCATTCAGTCACAGAATAAATGATATTACTATGGAAATTAATAGTGTATTTTGTTGTATAAGTTACTATTATGTATGTTGAAATTCTGCAAAGTGTATTCAAAATAAAAGAGAAAGGTAAAAGGTATAAAATCCTTGAATACAGAATCACTATTTATTTAAATGTAAACTGCATTCCCTCAATGTGTCCAAGATTTTCATCAGTGGGACATTATCATCCAGTTCTTTGTGTTCACCTAAAAATCTTCTGTCCCTTAGAGTGCCAAAAATAACTAGTGCATACTAGTCAATAAATTGCATGTCCAGCACACAATGAGAGTGTATACAAATGTAACATGCTACAATACAATATTTATCAGGTCTGAATGGATGGAAGACAGGAAGGATGAATGGATGGATAGGCAGAGGAGCTACAACTGGGTGGTATGGTGATTATAGAAGTATTTACTTCAGTACCTACTTATGAGCAAGTCAATCAAAGATAGGTCTCTAGTTTCTACTGAATTTATTATGAAACAACTCCAAAGAGGTAATACTTCAGCATTATAAGAATGAAGCTAAATAGCGTAGCATATTTGGTAGAGTATTATTCAATCAGGTCATCATAAACAGTTTCCATTACTGGTACAATTGACTAACATAAATTTAATAAAAGAACAATGCAAGATTCAGCTGGTTTTTAAAATGATGAAGCAGAGCTTGTTTCATGTACTTCACACTATAATTCAGATATAAAAGAATTTATTTTCTTTTTTAAGATTAGTTAGCGCCATTCAATATAAACTTTTGCAAATCTATTTATTTACCTTTACATTTGTAAATCGTATAGTCATTTTTTCATGAATCCATTTAATCATATGTATCCTCCTCAGTTACAGAAAATTTCTCAAAAATACTTTCCACTATCAGCTACAGTATATTCAGTTTAAAATTATTCCTGTTTTCTGCTACCAACTATAAACTCTGTTTTTTAAATTATGCTTTATAATATATATTAAACGATTGAAATTCATTAGATCCTTACTTTACATAACTTGTAATTGCTTCCACTTTGGCATTGATTCTCTTGGCATATTCTTCATACTCCTGGACAGTTTCCCGACACTTCAAAGAGTGTGTCTCAATCAATGCCGACTTCCTCTGTATATCCCTGATTCTTGATCTCTGTTCTTGGTATTCGTGTTCTATAGTTTTGGAAAAAAAATCATGACAGCTTATCACCTATTAATGATCATATGAACTGTTGTCTGAGGGTAAGGTAGTAATATTAAAAATAGAAATGAATCAATTATATTTTGTCTGGCAAGAGTACTCTGAACAGCATACTGAATGACCACTTTGTGTATGATAGTGCTCTGTGCTCTATGTAGATAACTTAAATATTTTTGCGGAAACCATTTTTCTTCTGCCAAGACAGTGATTTTGACCAGTGAACCTTTGACTTCAAACTCAACAGGTTTCTTTGTGCATGCTAACCACAAAGTTTGGTCAAGGTCTATGATGTAGACTTAATGTTGTTAAGGATATCTTTTTCAGTCAGTGACCTAACCTCACCTCAAAATCAAAAGATTTCTTCTTCACCCCAAACATAAGCCATACACAAAATTTGTTCCAGGTCTGTAATCTAAACTAATGTTATTGTGTGGAAAACATTTGTATTCTTTCTGACCTTGACTTCTGATCTTTTCATTCCAAAATTGATAGACTTCTTCCTAACTGCAAGTACAAGCCAACCACATAGCTGTGTAATGGTAAATGGTAGGGAACGTGAGTCATTGTGCAGAAACCATTTTTTTTTAGTTAGTGACCTTAGCCTTTTGTATCAAGGTGAAGATAACTGAAATTGCTGTGCTGACAAAAATAAACATTAACGAGTCATAATTATATAGAATTAGTTTCATTGTAAATGGCTTGGTTTGTTTGGTATTGTACAAGACAGCATCACCTTAAAGGTTATGTTGTACTATGGCTGAGAGGGTAATCACCTTAGAGGTTATGTTGTACTGTGGCTGAGAGGGTATTCACCTTAAAGGTTATGTTGTACTGTGCCTGAGAGGGTAATCACCTTAAAGGTTATGTTGTACTGTGGCTGAGAGGGTAATCACCTTAAAGGTTATATTGTACTGTGGCTGAGAGGGTAATCACCTTAAAGGTTATGTTGTACTGTGGCTGAGAGTAAAGTGCACTGCCAAAGGACTTACCATATTAGCTATCTGTATTGATCCAAAGGTGAGAATCAAACCAGCACTGTTGTGGTAAGGAGTCTAACGCCTTAACCAATTTAGCCATCATTGATCCTGGTTGAGAAGGGATAGATGAACTTTAATGCCAAAGCACAAGATATGATAAGTCTCTGCCAAAGTACAAGATATGATAAGTCTCTGCCAAAATACAAGATATGATACGTCTCTGCCAAAGTACAAGATATGATAAGTCTCTGCCAAAATACAAGATATGATAAGTCTCTGCCAAAGTACAAGATATGATAAGTCTCTGCCAAAGTACAAGGTATGATACATCTATGCCAAAATACAAGGCATGATGCCTCTGCCAAAGTACAAACTGATGAGTCTCACCCAAGTACAAGTAACAAGAGTCTCTGCCAAAGTACAAGCTTTGATGAGTCTCTGCCCAAAGTACAAACTAGGAGTCTCTGCCAAAGTACAAACTAGGAGTCTCTGTCAAAGTACAAACTAGGAGTCTCTGCCAAAGTACAAACTAGGAGTCTCTGCTAAAGCACATGCTATGATGAGTCTCCCCCAAGTAAAAGCTATCATAAGTCTCTGCCGAAGTGGACTTAACAAATATATTTGTATAAATTTCAAGAATGCTTAAACATTCAAAACTTGGGTACATTTTTGTACAGATCATTTTCAAAGTTGATATTTCGGAAATAGTATCTTAATATTGTGTTTTTTATTTTTTATGCATGAAAGTACACCATAAGAAATTGAGTGTTGCACCTTGGTTGAGTTGCTGGGGGCACATTATGTACCTATATCCCGCTATAATGATGATGATATTGGTTTGTTTAATTTAATGCTACATTGGCAATCTGGAGTGGGAGAATGTCCCCTGGAATTCTCTCAAGGTGTAACAATGGAAGCCAATATTCAATCAGTTACAAACCTGTCTCAGCAATATCCTTTTGTAACCTTTCCATATCCTTGTCAAGATGACTGATATCTCTCAGGACACAGTTCACCTCTTGTGACAATTCTGATCTGCTCTCCAGTAGTTCAGACCTTTCCTTGTTATATTTTTCCTCCTGTCCATATTTGACCTTGTATGATGGTTGCATCCTCTCACCTTTCCTGATGTCAAGTTAAGAATTTTCAACAGCTTCAAAATCATAACTGATACTTTCACAAGGGAGTTTTTGAAAGGAGTAAAGGTCAGACTTTAATGCAGATAACCAGATGTATGCTAAACAGTTCATATTGAACCCTTTGCTTCTATTTTTCTTGAGACAAAAATATTGCTAATTTATAGTCACTTGTGATTTATACTGACATTTCAATCACCTCCTTGGTATAAACATTTATGAGTAAATCCAGTGCTCTGTATTTACTTATGCATCTTAATCTACCTCTGAATATTCATTTATAAATACTATACATCTCACCGTATCTCTAATACTCTGACCTCCAATAAATTTTAAAGGTGTATGGTTGTCAAAGATTTTCATGCTATACTTCATCTGGGTCAATGTGACCACAAAATTAAAAAACAACTGCTTTAAATAGTGTCTGTTCGGTTGTATTGAAGACTGTAGTTTGTTATCATTATTACCTCTAATCCACAAAACTTATAATCAGTGCTAGCACATAATTTTTACCATGCTATAGCAAAACTTCTGTAACATTACTTGTTGACCAAATGAAACCTTTTTTCAGCTTCATTATGTATTCATCAGCCTATACTGGTAAGTTGCATGTGGATTCATATTTTCAGGTCCCACACCAAAGAAAACCCATTTTTTTTCTGTTTCTCCAAATAGGCTTATCTAATCACATTACCATTAGGAAAGAAGTTCTGCTACCTCTGAAATCAAGCAATTGCAGAAAAATGAAAAATATTTCTCTCCTCTCTATATCCTATATAGACAATGGAAAGAAACTACCCAACTGTTTCAATGACTTCCCTTACCACTACTAGGTAGCTAGAGTTGTTTACCAAATTTTAGCCTAAGTTACACCTCAGTGAAGATGCATTGTCTTTGAAATGAGGTGTGGGAGGGTTCAAATTAATGTGATTGTGTAAGCATTCTCAAGGAAATGTTTTACTTTAAAAAAAAACCTGTTTCCTTCTTTGACTATGTTTCCCAACCACATTAACACTGTAAGATTATATAATAGGATTATGCAATCCTGATAATCCTTTGCCTTCTTCAAGGGAATAAAGTTTTGCACCCTATATGAGAATAAACTTCACTCCTAATATGAGACAAATGCAGCAGACCGCCATGATGACTGTAGCCATACAAAAGAAAAGGAATCAAACAATTTTTTTCTTACCAAACAAAATACTCAGGTCAACCCAGTAAAGTGTTGCTCAGATCATGGTATGGCTGTGCTGATAGATGACCACTCTTTCACTGTCTGCTGAGAACACATCCTGTGCTATGAAGCTGGGTTGCATCCTCAAAATCACAGAACCATTTGATATGATAGTTCAAGCCTATTAAAAGGGCATGCAGCAATGCATAGAGAAACTAGAGCTAATAAGAAACATCTATTGCATGATAGCAGCTTCAAGGTGTTGGCTGTGGTCTGCAATGATCAGAGTCATGTGAACCCCCATAATGGAAACAGGGTCAGATATTTGGGCTATTCCAGTCAAAACTGGCAAATAGGTTTGATAAATCCTTATTGTGATCTATATACACTGTATCATGATGCCTGAGATCAACAGACATAATTATAGTGGAGCTAATTTTTTTCTTCTCAAAAAGCCTGAAGTTAGTCAAATGTAAAACTACGCACTCAATATAAAGGTACAGCATTAGTCCTTGAAGTCCACCACTTCCCTTTGTACACCTTTAATGTCTCCTGGCTTGTAATAATCTTTCCACAAAATAAGGCTTAATTCTTTTTCTTCACAAGGCATGAAGGAATAGCCTGTCTGAGCATATATGAAATAGCTGCAACTATGGTCATCTAGGCAGGATGGTCTCAGAGGAATTTACCTGAGAACATCAAGCAGATTATTCACCCATATCTTGTTCCACTTTTTGGCAGTTGACTTAATTGCTCTGCATTTGCAATCCCTCAGTATTTAAATATCTCTTGATACCAGGACAGGGAATGGATTAGGCTGGTCTCAACACTGACCATAAGCATATTCACAACCCATGGACTGGAGAAATGAATGTGGTTGGATTTATTACTAAAATCCCCATCATATTTGTGTAGCCTTATGCCCAGCAAGATGAATGGATCTATCATTGAAGGTCCCAGTAACTGTAATTGTATGGAGCCATATTAGGACAGATGGATCTATCATTAAGATCTCCTTGATTGCAAAGAGATGGAGCTGTACACCTGGCAAGAGTGCAATGGGATATAGCTGTAACATGGTAAACCAGACATAAATTGTGAGAAGCTAAAGACATAGGCCTAGCAAGATGGACAGATCCTTCAGTAAGATCCCCTGATTGAGATGGCTGGCTCAACTGGTTGGACTAACTTGGACAGTTCCGGATGGTGATATGGTAGTATGGGATGCATCCACTGGAACTGTCAAAAACCCTAAGCACCTAGACTTACAGGCTTCAAGGACATGCAGGGGACTTGTGCCACCTGTGCTGCCTAAAAATGGGGTTACACTCCCCCCACTATATCATAATTACTTGTACTTTCTTTGCCTTGCTTAATGTTTACAAAACAACAGTCCACACAGTCATGGATCATATTTCACAAACACTGCAAAGAATATTTGTACATGCAAGGTACAATTCATCTGTGTCTTCCAGCGTTTATTACACTTCATCAACAAGTTTCATTGAAAAGACAAGATAAAACAAAATAAAACAAATATGTATAAATTAATTATGCAGTGTATTAATTATTTGCTAAAAAAGCACCAGTCACTAAATGGATGAGCTAGAAATAGGCAATGTGTGCAATACAGTGAATAATACCATTCATCAATGACAGCATGTTGCAACATGGAGTCTAAAATTAACCTAGTCTGAGAAAGTAAACAATTTCACAAAACATCTAGCAAAATTAAAAAAATAATAATTACCACTTGATAGGAGAAATGATTTAGTGACAAAACCTGTAAGAAAACTATAAAGATGTTCATATAACAATGATGTCCTGACAAAAAAGTAAGAGAAATTCAAAATCAAGATGGATGTGCATATAGACAGATGGATAAGGGTAACATTACATGCCTTACTACTGTCATGGTGGTGCATAACAAATCATTTTTGTTATGTCAGGGGTCTGAAAATTATTTTTCTTCATCCAAAACTTAGGACCATAGTTCACAAAGTAAATAACTGTCAGTATGGCCCATAAGATGTCAAAGAAAACATCCCAAAGGATACAGAGCAAGATTTCCCTTCACTTTCTTCACAGTCCTGTAACAAACAAACAAGAAAAGCCTGAAATCAGACTTATCAATGTTTATTTAGTGGCTCAGAATTATTTGTAAAAGAAATTAAATTTTTTCATACCCTGCCCTACCAAATGTTACTGACTCATTAAGTTCTAAATAATAAATCAATGTTAGTAACAAAATATTGTTAAACATGGAGTTACATTAAATAATCAATCATCAAATTAACATTAAAGCTTTTTAAGGCTTTTAGCAAGAATTCATTTATAATTTTAAGAAACTATTTTTGTGGCATTTTTATTTAAAAAAAGACATTTCTGTTGAAACTGAAATATGTGGGTTGGGAAAGATGTCCTATTGTTTTCATAAAAGTGGATAAGAGGCTCTATTGATTCACTGAACATGGAAAAGAGACCCTATTATTTCTGCAGATGGCTGGCAGTTTGCTAGATTTTTCAATTAATGAATTAGCATCCATAAATTACGGAAAAGTTCATATTCCATGAAATCTCTCATTAACTACATTTACAAAAACCATGTCTATCACACATTCATCAAACTAAAAATATTTACAGATATATCACACTATTCAGATCTATACAAGCAATTTTCCTGAAACTCAGCTGTTAGCAAATAAAATTATATTTTACCAGTCTCCTTAGAGATATAGTGATAACTATGATTGGTTGGAAGAATGTGAGGAACTCATGAATATGTAAATGATATGGCAAAGCAAGTAAACTTTTTGGGGGACACACTGACATGCCACTGAAAATGTTTCTTCTGCTTGTAATATGTAAATTAAAACAATTTTTATTTATCAATTAAAAATATTTATTGGTACATAACTCATATGAATGTGTGTCTAAATAAAAGTTCTCACTACCAAAATGTACTATATGCTTCATGCATGTATTAGTATCTTCAAATCTCTTCCAATAAAGTCCACATGTATGTAACTCTCTCTCCCTTTTCTAAAATGGAGTGTATATTTTTACAAAGATGGAGTGTATATTTTTACAAAGACAAAACCTTTATTTGCCACACATTAAAATAAAAAAGTTACAAATAAGTAATGAGAAAAATAAAGTGCATGGCAATAATATGATGCTAACAAGAAAGTATTATGTAATAATATTTCTAAAGAGAAGAATTTGGAATGAAAAATATATTTTGTTCTTAAAATTTTTGCACAGGTTACTTCATCATTTAACAGATGTACAAGGTATACCAGCAACACAAGGGACCTATAAAAATAGATTTACCTTGCATACCAATACAATTTTGAGATAGCCTGTACTTTTTGCAAAGGACTTTATTAAGCTGGAGATAGAGATGTGATTTCATCAAGCAGAAGAGACAGAGAGACAGAAAACAAAATTACATGAAAAGACATTGAGAGGACAGGACTCTGGAAAGAGAACCAACCCTGTTTTGTGGATCTTTTTAATGGTAATTCTCTCTTGTGCTTTTCTCTTGCAAATTAGGTGCATAGTAAACTCAAGATCTGTCAAGACCATTCTGGTATGTATGGTATAGATAAATGCCTTTGCTCAAGATCTGTCAAGACCATTCTGGTATGTATGGTATAGATACATGCTTATGAATCTGTCAAGACCATTTTAGTATGAATAGATACACGCTTATGCTCAAGATCTGTCAATACCATTCTGGTATGTATGATATAGATACATGTTTATGAATCTGTCAAGACCATTCTGGATTGTATGGTATAGATACACGATTATGCTCAAGATCTGTCAAGACCATTCTGGTATGTATGGTATAAATGTATGCTTATGCTCAAACTCTCAACCAAGAATTCTGACATCTGGTTAGTCAGTCCCTTGAAACTGGTCAAACAGAATTTGTGAATTCCAGGCCAAAATCCTGATTCCTTACTCTAACACTGAAATTGATTTCTCAGCACTTAGATTAGTTGGATAATTTTGTCACTTTCTATCTATCAACGGCACAAATTGCAGTATAAATAGCACATTATCTTTTTCTGTAATCTTTGTTGTTTTACTAATAGATTTACATGAATTAGCATATATTTATTTTCTTCAATAAAATATGAAAACTTTGCACAGTACTAGCCATAATGGCTTATGCTATGCTATGCTTGAATGCTTGAAATTCAGGTGACGGGTAGCTGATGAACAAGTGATTACATCATTGTTGCACGAAAGGTTGCACATCAACAATAGTGTGATTTGTCATTCAAAACATTCTTTATTCATCTGGTATCAGTTTGTTTATATTATTGACTATTAACAATTTTAAACAGTGCATATTCATGATGATTTCTATCCCATTTATGATATTCATAAAAATATTCTGTGCTAACAATCCTGAAACAAAATGATTATAATACAAATGCTGACATTGTTAGTCTAGTACTTACTGAGCTGAATGCACATTGGTGATGATCCATTTCAAGATGTCAACAGCTTGACCCCTGCAGATCCTGCAAAACACAATCAACTTGAAAAAGGTGCAAAAGTGTTACAGAGATACTTATTACTTCATCTTTAATAAACTTTGAAGGGAAAGTTCTGCATTAAAACTTGTTATCATTATTCTAATCCTCTTTAAATCTAAGCTCCTCAACCAGTTCTGAAACCAGTCAAAAGATGGATATCTTTAAATTCAATATTACAACTGAGCACTAATAATGTTAATAACCAGAACCTTAATGACAATGGCCAAACCTCCAACTAAAAGAGAAAAATTTTAAGGCTGGAGAAAATAATTATTGTAACTATATGATGTGAAAAGATAGATAAATGATAGATTTACTGCTGCATAATTTTGTTTTTTGATGAATGTATACAATATTTAGCAACAACTAATAATAAAGAACTTGACATGAGAGACCACCTGTCCAGAGAGACTGCTTTTTGTTGGCAGACAGGGCCGTCTCTCATAACAGGTTTTAATATGTGTGTGTGTGCATCTCTCTCTCTCTCTCTCTCTCTCTCTCTCTCTCTCTCTCTCTCTCTCTCTCTCTCTCTCTCTCTCTCTCTATATATATATATATATATATATATATATATATATATATATATATATATATATATATATAATTGTAGGGACATGTGACTTCTCCTTTTGGACAGAACAGGGAGAACCAAGAGCTTAACATATGAAGTGGAAGCAAAGAAACATTTTAAAAAATACTATAATGTGTGTGTTCTCTTATTTGAATTATGCCCACTATTTCTCAGTATTCATATTTACATTTAATATTGGATTTAATCAATACTTGTTTTCAAGAAGAATTTTTAGTTATTTTGGCCATAAGATGTTTTTAAAAAAAAATAAAAACTATATTGTAATAAATTTTAAGTGAGTAACCAAATTACATTATGGTGATTTCAAGTCAGTAAAAAAATCAAATACTCTTAAACATTTCTTTATTTTTTCTAAAAGCTCATAATAATGGCAGAAACAACTTTGACCTTACAATGATTTTGTAAATTCCACAACATATCATTATCTCATATGTTTCTGACCTACATAATAGCATTTAAAGCTAAATCTATAACATAATACCTAGACTTTGCTATCTATGAATTGTATATTTTTCCCAACTTACTTGGGAAAGGGTTCATAGTTAATCAGCTATAAAAACACATGCCAGTGAATGTTCAAGAGTTTGTCTGCATAACGGTTTTCAACACTGGCTACCTATTGGCTTGCTGAATATATTTCACTACAATACAACACAAACCTCTGTCTGCCTAGGTTTGAGTCTCAGATTTGGCCAATGTGAGTATGTGAGAAAGCTTGCCAGTAGCTTTTTGTGGGTTGGTGGTTCTTTACGGGGTTTTTCCAGGTTCTTTCTCCACCATTAATATTGGCCACCATGTATAGCCTATCATGTGCTGAAAAATGGCATTACACCCCACACTCAGAGTAATATCTGGATTCAGTTCTTATGGAATCAACATGAGCATGATACTTCGATTTTGACAATGACCATGGTAAAAAACAAAAGGAAGACAGCCCTTCAAAATTCACCTACAAATTTAGGGATGAGTGTTCTTGGTATATTGCCTTCAAGCAGCCTTGTCAACAGAGATATAGAGATTATATATTATTAAGCAAAATGTGTGTAACCCATTATCACTGAAGACAAATATGTTTCTAAGATAGTTTATAAATATAGCATTTAAATGTAATAAGTGAATTTCGAATTTCAAATAATTTAAAATTGAAAATATAGTGGGCTACATTTCAATCACAATTTTAATACATCCCCATCTCTTTCTCTCCTTCTCTCTCTCTCTTTCACACACACACACACACACACACACACACACACACACACACACACACACACACACACACACACACACAAATGACAGTTGAGTGAATTCAATACAACTGACAGCCCTAACATAATAACTGGAAATAACAATCATATATCCCAGATGCAGCAACTTCTATAAGGTGATGGAATAATTTAGAAATTAAGATCAAATTTCTGGTAAACAGGTAGTCTAACAGCGTTTGAACTTTACACATTTAATAAATACATTTACACCTTGTTTTATATGCCAGCCTTTAATTTAGTTACTGAGTAAAGAAAACAATGACAGTGAGCTTAATCTAGGATGTTGAAAAATGAATAGATGGGCAGATGGACATACATAATAAATTCATTGATGTAATTCAGTTTCCTACAAGATGGACTAAACAACTATAAACTTGATCCAGTGAGTGCATATCATATCACTGTCCAGATTTTCCATTTGCTATTTAAGCCATTAAATGTTTTGCATAACACATGATAGCTGCATGAGGAAATCTTTGAATAAAGTGTATCTATACACTTTTATGGACCCAAATATTCATGGTGTTAGTGATACTCAAATGAAAAATTATTTGGTTTACCTGGGTACATATACATGAAAATATTAGCCATTTAATGATTTCGTAACATCACATGTTAAACTGCTTCTCTAATACAAGTGATGGTGATAAAAACTTTTTTTATGTCCAAACATTTGATGCCATCTATTCTTAGTGAAAAAAAGATATCAAGCAACACATAACAATTTAAGGCATCTTTAGCTATAGGTCAATGGCTTGCTATGTCTTATAAAGCATCAATTATTAAAAACTAGTCCAAAAAAAACCCACCCACCCACCCATGTTTTCCTTTTTCTTTTTTAAGGCATGATTTTAGAACTGTGAGGCCCATTTAGAATCCAAGTGTTACATACAGCATAAATTTCAAAAAGTGGGAAGTTCCACTCAGATTTTAACACCATTCTACTGTCAGCAACTAATTTGAAGAGTTTGTAGGGCCCTAGATGGCAGACTGAAAGATTTGTGGGTCCTCAAGTGACAGAGTGGTCTAAGCCACTTGTCTTTACAGATCATTCACACATATCACCCATGTCCATGTGAAACTGAGTCAGTTCAACCAAAGTGGGTATATGTGAAAGCTTATCAGTAGCTTCCTGTGGGTTGGCAGTTCTCCCTGAGGTCTTCTCCAGGTTCTCTTTTAAAACTAAATATACTATATATATAACCTATCATGTGCTGAAAAATGCCCTGAAACATTATAAAACCAATACAATATCAAATTTAAAGGTTAGTGAAAAAACTTGCCAATTAGATGATATTGTTTTAACTGCACCATATAAATCTTTAAAAGCTTTAAAGTGTCAAGACACTTCTAAAAGTGTTAACTTTATGCCTACTGGAATATAAACAGAATGACATTACTGTTTGAAGTCTTCTACAGTAGGAAGCTTGGTGTTGACATGCCGTCCCTGAGAATGATAGTGCATTTCATTAATGGCCCAGTCATGCAGTCGGGTAGCCAAGTCTTCATCACGATTCTGGGCCATAATCTACCCTGTAATAAAAATGGGTGTTATGAACGTCATGAATAAAAGGACAAAGCACAACGCATTTTATTATTATAAAAAGGTTCAAATGGGGTTGTCAGTTGTAAAAGACAAAAAGCAAGACAAAAAGCATAAAGTCACCCATTCTGTAGCAAAATAAATCACATACATATACAATATATTGGGACATAATGTCAACTGATATGATGATGAAGTACCTGAGTATTTATAGAGAAAGGCTAACCATGTATAAAGCCTGCTCCAATAGTCAAGTGCATACCTATAATAAAGTCCTACTAATAAGTCTAATTTCAACAAATTTGTGACAGAAGATACATCTGTACCTAAGAGTGATGCAAGTTTAAACTTGGGAAGTAAAACTGGAGAGGGATCAAATTAATATAAGTTTGCATATTGCTTGATTGTTTTTATTTACATGATCTCATTATAGAGACATCATTATATCAAATCAATATTTTATGGAATTTTTTTTTTTCAACAAAATTCTTCAGTTGCTGCTATAAACAACCTAAATTCTGTATGCTGATATAGCATATGTCACTGGTATGTGTCAATAATAATGTATATTTTGTCATAAAAGTTGCTTTAAAATGGTGTGTCAATTTCAAAATACTGTGGTCTGAACCTGGCAACAAAATAAATCACAATATTAATTTATTATATTCATACAACACAATACTGACATAACCTGGGGGAGGAAAATCCACTGCCAGGGAGACCGAAACAAATACAATTAATGAAATGAAATACATGGAATACTTATTCATACACATTTGGATGCAATTTTTTGATTTGAGACACAGAAAACCACTTATGCAGGAGTTCTCCATATGCACACAATTGCTGGACAGCAAATTCATGGGTTTGCAGTCCTACTTCAACCACCTGCCAAGTGGGCAAATATGTTAATCAATTGATCATTTAGCTGTGCTGATATTTACAATGAGAAAATTCAGTACATGAAAGTACCTGATGTACATGTTGTCATTGTAAGAGTACATTTGAAGAACAAAACCAAATAATTTTGTGGCAAGTTCAATGACTTGACTAGCTGCAGAGTGGTAGGAAAATGTGCTGATATTTACAATGGCTGAATTCAGAGGTAGAAATACCCAATGATGTACTTGTGTATAAGAGTACATCAAATGAACAACTTTAGCTTTCATTATTATGTTTGTTACCAAGTGTAACCAAATAAGTAGTGCATGTGACCTCAAAATCAATATATATTGAGAGTTAGACAAAATGCTGTTGCAAATTTGGATAAGTATTTTGGGGTTACATAAATGACAAATTGATGAACATTATAATGAGATTTACAGAGGTCTCAGAAACACATAATCAACTGCCAATTGGGTTTCTGGGATGCAGAAAATCATTTATATGTGAGTCCTCCTTACGCATATCAAAATTCAAAGACTTGCCAGTCCTGCTTCAGCCACCTGCTTTGTGGGAAAATGTGCTGATCAATTAGCTGTACTGATATTCACAATGACAGAATTCAGTGGCTGATGGCTGAAAGACTCCTTGATGTACATGTTAATAAGAGTACATCAAAAGGACATGATGCAATAACTGGGAGGCAAGTTCAAAGACTGACTGGCAGCTGGGTGGGAAAATGTGCTGATATTTAAAATGACAGACTTCAATGCCATAAAGACACCCAGATAAGAGTACATTAAAAGAATATGACGCAATGGCTGGGCAGCAAGTTCAAAGGCTGACTGCCGACAGGGTGGGAAAATGTACTGATATTTACAGTGATTGAATTGAAAGACTTAGAGATGTACAGTCGGTCATTTATAAGATTACATCAAATAAACAACTTTGTCTTTTATTATTGTGTTTGTTTCCGAATGCAGCAGAATAAGCAGTGCATGTGACCTTGGAATCAAGACTCGAGTTAAATGGCAAACCGAGAAGGATTGTCATGAGATTCAGAAGAGTGCTGAAGTTGCTAGAACTGATAGTTTGGATGGGAGAGTAGCCAAGAGTAGGAAAGTGTGTGATGCCTAGCTTAGTGCTTGGTATAAGACCTTCCTTGGATTCAGTCTCAGTCTGATGGACAAACAAGAGCTATATCAGTATTATAAAGAATTTAGAAATTAAACTCAATGGCAACCAATAGTTCTTCTAATTTTCATAGTTTTTTTGGGGAGGGGACTGCAACTTTTGCTGGTGGGACTCCTATTTTTATCAAATTTTGAGTCCTGAACTCCTAGTTGTAAAATTTTAGCGAAATCTTTGGATTTAGCAGAATGCTAAAGTTGCTAGAACTGATAGTTCACATGGAACTCTATGGTGCCTAGCTTAGTGCTTGGAATAAGACCTTTCCTTGGCCTGACATAATTCACTCTCACTCTAATGGACAAACAAGAGCAATATATGATTGCATACCGGCATGTATCATGAACATGGTCAATGTAATGTAATAAATCAATAAGTATGTTAGTGGTTTTGAAGTTAGAAAATTCAACTCAACTACGACCACTGGTTCTACTCATCTCAAAATTTACCCAATTCAGGTATGCCCAATATGATTTTGGTAGAGGACCGCAACCTTAACTGGTAGGACTCCTTTTTTCCCAAAACTCCTAGTTTTAAAATCCTAGTGAAACCTCTGCTTGTGCCTACTGATAACTCGATTTTCAATTGACCAATAATGGGGCAGTATTCCATTCAGTCAAACTAGTAGCACAAAACGTTGAATGCCTCAGCTAAATATTGGTACTGTACTAAATTTATTTTGCTATGTAAAGTGTAGCTCAAAATATCAGGGCTGATACTTAAATAGTTCATGTGAGTAGAGATAGAAGCACCCTCTCTTATATGATTATATAGTACATGCATGGTTTGTAGGTATATTGTAAGCACTGATACGAGTTTGTGTCCCCTTCCTCACATAACGCACTTGTAAATCAGACTCAGTTGACTCTGTAATCCTCTTAAAATAAATTTATATTTTTATTTGTTAAAAATTACAAATCAAAAATAAGATAATGATTAAAGAATTCTGTGTTTTATCTACTTGTGAGACCTGCGTCAAAAATGCAGATTTTTCCAATTTTACGCACAAAAATCATTGCCGGTGTGTAAACTGACACACCCCAATGTTGTGTTTTGCTGATCAACAAAAAACAAAGAATCGGTCTAAAAATTGTTGATGGTACTTAAATTGACACACCCCAATATTATGTGTTGTTGATTAACACAAAATTAAGGTTTGGTCTAACTACTTAAATGGCTAGATTCCAACTCTCCCAAACAGGAAAAACATGTGCACATCAGTTTCTTACCCTAATGTTATCATAATACATATGGTTACAAATGATTGTTGAGCCTGAAGCTGACCTTATATGACCTGTAACTGTTATATCATTTGTAGCAACAGGATGTTAGAACCAAATAATCACCCCACCCAAGAAAAGGACGGAAAAAAACACGCAATTTTATAGCTAAACTATTATTTTATACACATCTTTGCAATGAAGCAACAATTTCCTATTGCTCAATTGTATACCTTTCGTTGTTCCAAGATACTATCAGCGTTCGACAGAAAATGGCATCCAAAGCAAAAAGATTAAAATAGATCCCAAACAAATTAAAATAACATTCGGACCGCGTTTAATTCCGACCAATGATAATATTGTTATCGAACCAGTGGAGCCTTCATCATCCAAAGATTGAGGTATCGGTTACTCATAAGATAAAAAATAATTTGTGCAGCAATGGCTGAAAACAGGGCATGCTATGTTTTCAAAATGAAGTCGAGTAAAGAATGTGATAGTCAAGACGCTTGTTTTGCCATACAGAGGCTATATAAAACGACTCCATGACAACATGTACAAAATACAATAACTTTCAGAACAGTACATTGACAATGTATGCTGGGTTGACAGAACACAAACTAATGATTGAAGGTCCACAACACCAGGCAGATATGAATGCAGGTTTACAAAAACATTCTTCCAAGCAAGACATAGCAGTGAAAGTTCTACTTAAGTGTATACATTGGCTAAGTGTAGAAGACATCCCTTTTTCATGTGATATTCTCCTCGCTAGAAGGGATCCTGCAGTTTCTTGTCTTGGGATGATGATGCTTTCCACGCATGCATCAGCAATTTAAAAATAAGGTCATTAATAGATGTATACATAGATGTTATGTTCTGACAGGGATTATTTACTAAAAAGTGAGTGTTCTGAAGGATTTGATGCCAAAGGTCACGAGAAAAGAGATTTTAGTTTCCATCCGCATATCAAGGTCAGTAGAAAAAATGTATTAGTTACTAGCGAGCATCTGATACGTTAAAAATGAAAGTCTGTTAAAAGTTCAGTATGGACTATTGCCTGAGGCCATTGGTCTCTGCTGCTGTCAGATATAAAAATGCAGAGACCTACTTGTTGGTCTATGTTTAGTGTTAGATCAGACTTGTTTGTCTGAAAACTTAATTTAACAAGACAATATAATCATGTGTTTGGTGTACAAGATGGTAAGTAATTCGGCATGAGCCCATTAATTGCATCATATATCATATTTTATGCTTTCATAATTTCCCTCCCAAATTTGTCTCCACCCATTAAAACCATCACATTCATTGTAAGTGCTTATTTAATTATTGACTTTAAATAAACTTTATCACTTTCATTGGTGTTTAAATCTCTGCCTCTTGTTTTCAGTAATAGTTTCTGTTAAAGGAAATATGCTAGCTTTCTTTTTCTTCTCTCTGTGGTTCTACTTTTAGGCCTTTGAGGCTGCCCTTCTCTCTCTCTCTCCAATATCTAAATTATATCACTGAATACACCTTTTAATTGAAACGAACCTGGGTTAGAATGAATGAAATACGTGTGGATTATCTGAAGGCTTCACCCCGTCCGTTCGTCCACTAACTTCGTTGATGTGCAAACGCCCCTTCCCTACTCCCCCTCCCAATCATGTCAACTATTGAGGTCTAAAAATCGAAGGAAGCCAATTAACTTTTTGAAAGCATTTCCCCCATTACATACACACAGATAATAACCTACGATGAGTATAACACAGCGCTGGTACAAGAGGCTACCAGCAGCCTTTGCTGTAATAGGATTTTAGAGTGTTTCTTTGCAATCGTACTTGTCGAAATATGAGTCAACAATATCAACTATCTTGCAATGTCGCCTTTCTGATGCATATATTAAAAGTCAGCAACACTTCCAAACTGCGTTAAAATTAACGTTTATAACTAACTTAATTTTCATTAATATATTCCGTGCTACCATAAAAAGCACACGATAAAATTCCTTTTAGATTACGACAGAACTTGTTCCAAACTTTCCGCCATGGATAATAAACGTACCTTCCATTACCAAAGAGCTCTAAAAGCTGAACTCTCATTCGGGTCTCTCTAGACAAAGTAATGTAAAGTAACAGTAATGGGGACTAACATACACTATTGCGAAAGAAATTACAGTAATGTACATTAAGTATTATATGTTTTATTGTATGGACTTAAATACATCAATCATAAATAACAAATGTGATTATTATATTGCTTTATTAGTGTTCAGAGTACGTTTTAAATGGAAAAAAAAATACAAAATAAAATGGAAACAACTCATGAACAGTCTTAGTTCAATCATCATTTTTATTTTGTTCTCGTCTGACATCGCTCAGCTCTCAACCTTTTCCTCTGGTGAGGTTTTTGCCCTCTTGAAGGTGTCTTTTGTATAGTGATTTTACCATTTGTAGACGTTAATTTAATGTTTGCTTATTTGTACACTTGTCTTTGAGAAACTTCGAAATAATGCCCAGTGGCGTTGCTAGGGTTGGTGTCACCCAGTGCGGTAAACTCACCCCTCCAGATTTCGACCACAGATTTATTCTTATTTATTCAGCATGTAATAAGTCAACAGTATCAAAATGACAAGAACAAAAAGGTCAGCGTGCACAAGTATTAAAGAACTGTAACAACGTTAAGTTATATATATTAATACATTCTTTAAAATTTTCCTTTCCTGGTCTTCAGAGCTGCCAACCTGTCAATCACTTCATCAAAGTATATGTCCTTCACGGTCTCACTTTCAATTGATAATAGAGCCAGATCAGAATGTCTTGACTGTCTCATTGTGGATCGTAAATAGTTCTTTATCAGCTTTAGTTTTGAAAAGCTCCGCTCACATGAAGCCACAGACACACAGATCGTGAGAAATAATTGAAGGCTTAGAGACAGTATTGGGAGAGATTCAAGGAAGTCCCATTCAGCTATAAATTGCAAAACATCAAACAATGACCAGTCCATGGCTTTGTGGAGATCAATATCAGCTGCTTTCAGGTGCCTTCTAAACCTTGGTATTTCTTTTAAAAAGCTCATCTTCAGATAACTCGTCATAAAAAAAAAAGTTAATTTGGGAACGGACACCAGTATTTCTTCTTGACTTGCCGATAGTAGACTCTTGGATTAAACTGCCACAAACATATCTGCTACTTCCTTGATCGCTTTTTATCTCATCTGGAGTTAAGAATGAAAACGATCAATACATTCCAGCATCTCCCTACTGTTTTCTTCTCGCAGAGAGAGAGAGAGAGAGAGAGAGAGAGAGAGAGAGAGAGAGAGAGAGAGAGAGAGAGAGAGAGAGAGAGAGAGAGAGAGAGAGAGAGAGAGAGAGAGAGAGAGTCCAGCGTCTCTCAGTTGTTCCCCCGCCATTCTCTTCTTGAACCTTAATCTTCTTTCCACCGAAATTCCATACTGGTCTAATTTTGAAAGTGCCTGTTCAATTGCATGCTCAACTAAGTGACTGCGTTTCTCGTGCAGAAACAATCTTAAGGCCTTTAACTTAGTCACAACTTTGTCAAGAGTTAAGCCTTTAGTCTGCAGGTAGATCAGCCCAGAGGTAAAGGTAGCAGATAAATGTGAAATCACTGACAGCTTGTAAAAGACCTTGTGCTGTACCCCTTGTGTCCAAATTTTCACTAGGATCACATAGAGCTTCAATCGCCGCCATACCTTCATCAAACTTATCTTTCACTGGCTTAACAGCAGCATAATGAGCACTTGATAACCTTTTCACCGACATCCCATCGTGTTTAATCAAAACATCCCATCGATGAGTGGAAGCAGCAAAGAATGAAAATATTCTCTCAGTGACTGGTCCACGCACCCATTAAAAATCTGTTTCTTATTCTTTTCTCTTTTTTTCTTCAGAATGGCCTGAACACCTCCATGGATTCCAGACATTGTTGTTGCATTATCGTAGCCTTGAGCCTGCACATCATTATGTCAAGTCCTTCGCGTTTTAGATTTGTAAGAATGTCAGAACTGAGGTCATCAGCTTTTTACCCCACTTAAAGGGAAACATCCAAGGAACACTTCCTTCATTTCAACTTTCAAATTGTGGATTTTCACATATCTGATCACCTCAGACATCTGGTCGGTGTGTGATGTCAGGTATGCTGTCGAACATAATTCCAAAATGCTTCGCAGTTTTTATATCCTTGGCAAGAATCTCCTTCACATGATTTTCCAGGACATTTATAAATTCATTTTGCGTTTCTGGTGAAAGGTAAGATACGGATGCTTTTACTGTACATGTTCAGTCTCATTAGTCTCATTAGGTGTTCTTTCAGTACTGGGTCATATTTAAAAAGCATCTCAACCATCTCAAGAAAGTTTCCTCTATTCAATGAAGCTTCATCTTCGTTGTGGCCACGAAATGCCAGATTTTGCTTAGCAATAAACAATGTGATATCCAGCAATCTGTGCAAGATATCCCTCCACTTTTTCTACTCCCTGTCCATAATAGCAATACTTTCAGCATCAATTGTTTTGTGTCGCCTAAGTCCTGCTGCCAATGTTTTCCATTTTTCAAGGCAACCTAGATGTTCTTCCGATGTCTCATGATTATGTAATTTCGGGCTCAGTTTCCACCACTTATCAAACCCAGTAATAAATTTGGATGTTGTTTCTGTAACATTAGCAGCAAGCAGTCTGCAGCAAAAGCAGTATAATTTCTCTCATGACCGCAGTATTTTCTCGCCATTTGGCATCATCATATAGAATCATTATCCGCTTATGAAATACGACTGGACCGAGCAAAGTCTGCTCTGTAAAATTTGCAATTTTTCATTTGGTGTCACCACTCTGAGATGGTGTCACGCGGTGTGGTCCACCCCACCCCACCCCCCGCACCCGCCTAGCTACGCCACTGATAATGCCTTTCGTTACAGAATCGAATGCCAGCTTGAAATTGCCTCTTCCAATCAATGATCTTTCGGCGTCTTTATACTGAGAAATGACAATAGATTGTAGTACGTCTATGAGATCTGAAATATCATTTTGCCTCCAGTTGGTTCCAATCTTCGTGCATTATTTTTTGTCCATTAGGAATTCACATTTTTTTTACCGGGATTTTCACATAATCTTTCAGAATTGGCAACATTCATTTTTCAAAGTATCCCTGGAAACCCGATGCATTTTCCGAAATTGCATCTATTACATGTTTCATTTCTTATTCTAATACTAAATAATCATCCACCTGTGAAATTCCTTTGTCACTAAAAAGGTTATTTACAAATGACTCTGTCTTGCACCTTGACTCGGCCACTATTAAAAAAAACCAATAAACAATATTTTTCTTAGATGAAGTTTACAATCTGTATCGCTCCAAGGAATGATCATTTAAAACTTTTACAAATCGCAGTTTCGTTATTTAAGCAGACAATCAAGTTTTCTATTTCTTTATATGTGAATTGACTTGCAATCTGCGAGAAAAAATCGTTATAAATTTCTCAAAGTCAGATTTACTATATAGAAAAGACGGGCCGAACAAAATAGAAGACTCAATTATCGGTTTGTAGTAACACTAAGCTCTAGGAAGGTGGTGAGGGTATCTAATTTAGGCATATCTGTTATGTAAGAATTTTTTGTGTTGTGTAATTGTTATTTCTTAACATAACCTTCTTCTCACTGCTTGGTTATGAGAAGGAATCTTCGGCTCTGGATTGGAGAGGAAGAGAGAGAAAGGAATGATTCCTTTAAGAGTAAGGTGGCGCTTAACAGTGATACATCTTTGGGGAATTTCCGGTAGCAAGAGGTAGCCGGAATCGCTGTAAATATGAACAAGATTTCTGACTTGGGGCTTTAATTAACCGGAGTTCTTAGATAGGCTCGGCCTTATATATTCCAAAATGACATAAAACAGCTACGTGCCCCATAACAGAATGCATTATTGTAAAGATTCCGAAATGGCGTGGAATGACTACGTGGTCCAATCAAAATCGTAAAGAGGCTATCGCTTTTGTTCAATAACATACGTATCCAAATATGAATGTCCATTTTAAGTTATTTATTGTAAGGAGGTTATTTCTTTTGTTTAACTCTTAACATGGATTATGGATAATTTGGTAAATCGTCTTTTTGTTCCACTCGCAACATCGATTACCACTCGTAACATTGAGCAATACCTGATTTGTTCGGTTAATTAATTTTGTTAAAGTGAAGAAAGCGAGTAATTCGTTTATTGTTATGAATTCTGAACCCGTCTATTTTAGGATTATGTTTGTGAAAAGCAGCCCCCAATGCAAGTTTGTTGCAAGCTATGAAATTGAACAAGGTTATCCAATTTTGTAGCTAATCTCAATCTGTAAGGAATAATGATTCGTTCAGTTGAAAAGAAGCGAGTGATTCGTTTATTGTTATACTTCTGAATCAGGTGATTTAATATTACATTTGTGAAAAGGCGGCCTCCAAGGTAAATCAGTCCCTATGTCATTGAAGCCATTGAATTGAACCAAGCTATTCAATTTGTAACTAATCCCAATTTGTAAGGACCAACGTAGTCCTATATACATTTTAATTCTTCTACCCAAATTTTATATGAACCAACATAGTCCTATATCCTTTTTTCTCTACCCAAATTTTATGTGAACCAACATAGTCCTATATACTTTTTTATTTCTCTACCCAAATTTTATTTCCTAATATATCAAATTGTTTCAGATATGACATAAACTGAAAAATAAATCTGTGAAGTGGGCTCTTAAAAGGATCGAGTATATTGAAAACAATGTGCATAATGAAGATAAACATAAAGAGCCATAAAGAATTAATGCGAAGATGGTAAACATTCTGGTAATATTTCCAGCCGATCATTTTTTTAGTTAAAATATAAGAAGATATTGATTGAAAACAACAATTCAGCATTAGTTCTAGGGTGCTTATTACTGACACTTAAAAAAAAACAAATTTGAGTTATTACAGCATGTGTGATGTGCAACACATACAGACACAGCATAATACATTAATACAGTGAAATGCCTAATATATAATTTAATTCTGTACAAATTACGAGTCATCTTACAATCAATTTGCTGAGCTGTCTGAATACAATAATGTTTGTGTGTGTGTGTGTGTGAGAGAGAGAGAGAGAGAGAGAGAGAGAGAGAGAGAGAGAGAGAGAGAGAGAGAGAGAGAGAGAGAGAGAGAGAGAGAGAGAGAGAGAGAGAGAGAGAGATTGGGTACATTTTCTTACTGTTCATTGATTTATTACATTACATTGACCATGTTCATGATACATACCGGTATGCAATCGGCATCTAACAGCATCGAGTTGGTTAAATTGTCTTATTGAAAACTCAGTTATAAAATTGAAAGACAGAATGTTAATTTGAAGACTAAAAATCACCATTTCGAAATCAGTAACATACATTAATCAATCTGATAATGAACTTAATGATAATATGCAATTAATATTGAAAAACGTCTATTTGACCAAGTTTAACTGAATTATAAAATTTTCCATAAAATGTTTCATTGTTAATTATTTTTTTTAACTGATGTTGTTAAAATTACAACAAGAAATATATACGCTTGAGAATATGCTATCTTTTTATTCTAATCACTTCTTTAGTATTTCATTTTCACATTTGATTGCATATTAAGGAAGCAGTGTGTTTATTATAAATAACAACAATTAAAATATTTTATAGAAAGTTTTGAATTTTATGTAGATACTGTATCATATTAAACATAGATAACAGGATATTCAAATGAAAGGTTGTACTGACAGCGCAAAGAAATTTCAGGGATGATATTATAATAATGATATAAGTTATAAATATAAAATAGAAATTTAACTAATCCAAAAGTAGACATGCCTCACATAAAAGACAGATTGACTCGCAATCTTTCTTAAGTCATAGCAAGGAAACTGTCTCTTGCTCTTTCAGTTTACCATTAACATAATATCCAATATCACAAACGTCCACAAAATTAAACATTTTAACACTGTGAATAGAAAATTGTATCTCGATTTGAATATAACACATCCAAACACACACATATGTATGTATGTATGTATGTATGTATGTATGTATGTATGTATGTATGTATGTATGTATGTATGTATGTATGTATGTATGTATGTATGTATGTATGTATGTATGTATGTATGTATGTATGTATGTATGTATGTATGTATGTATGTATGTATGTATGTATGTATGTATTCGAACCATTCTCGTTCTTTCCATCTCGGGTCCAATTATTTAAGTTATAAATCACTGTTTAAACATATTTTGGTTCAGGACGCTATTCCCTGTTTGATCTTTACACACCAGTTAGGGTGCCTCCCCTCGTTTTTAATGGCTATAACATTGTGCAAGGTCTTTTTTAAAATTTGTTAATTGTTACACGAAGGTGTTATAGTTTATTAATTTAAAATTGGAATGGGCATTTTGTTTTCTCTATTAGGAATTTTTTTATTGTTTGCTATAGTTATCTTTTATTATTTTTTTCCATAATTGTTTAATTTTATTACAAATTCAGAAATGTAGCTGATTATCTCAACAGTGTCTTCGATGTCATCATTGTAATGTTGATGGTTGTAGCTTTTTATGTCTTGTTCTTCTTTTTTCCTTTTCTTTTCTTCTTTCCACAGTCTTCCTTCTCCAATCTTTCCCTAAGTTTATCATGTTTTTCTATCATTTTGGTATTCTGTTAATGTTCATTGACTGTTGCATCTCAAAGTATGTCGTTACATGATAATTATATTTGGCCATACCTGACACTGCCTACTCAACGTACTTGATAAAATGTGCTGTTAAAGTGGACATCAAAGAACTGAAAGACACGTACTACATTTGATGAAAGCACACTCTAGTAGTTTTAGATTTCAGCTGGTTATGCAATCAAAATGTTTCAGCCATTAGTCCTAACATAGAAATCAGTTATCTATTTTCGATGAAAATTTTTAAAAACGAACACTTAAATTGAGTCCCCTAAATTGAGATAGAAATAAAATGATTAAATATGTTAAGTTCCATAGCTATACAAGTCCATGTTATTATTTTCTAACGTAGATAAGACTATAACGTTCGCAAAGTACTAACATATATATTTTGTTTTGTTCTACGTAATTTCTTCCCAAGAAGATCACATGTGTGCATACAGAGCAAAAAGATTGGACATACATGGTAAACTTGCAAATTTTACTCTTTATAAACATAATTAATGAGCATAAAGACACGAGGTCTGGAAGAAGTCAAGACAGTTTACACACATACATATAATTAAACAAGAGGGACAATAAAAGGATAGAAACATAGTGATAGTGATCATGTGATGAATGTAAAATTTTAAATCATAATCGTGATTGAACAAACAGGAAACATATGTTTCTGAATTTTCTTCTGTTAATAACAAATTTCTGCATTCCCTTTGTATCAAAATGTTTTTTTGTTTTTCTAAAGTATAAAGTTCACTGCTAAATAAAAGTGTATCAGAATCAGTATTTATTGCTGATAATCTGCGATAAAGATCGCTTCTTGTGTCAGTCAATATTCTGCATTTTAAAAATATAAATGATGGCCATTTTCAGTTGAGAATACATACAAGAAAAGATATCAATTTTAAAAGAAAGAAGCGATAACAGTAACGTGTGTAGAGTGTGTTGAAATTTATAAGTTATTGAGAGACAAAAACCTGCGAATTTGGGGGAATGCTATAATAATGATTTGGATTGTGAGAGAAGCATGGCCCAATCAATAATTCATATCCTGAATATAATAGGACATTGAAATGAATTCAGATTAAACATTATTCTTGTTTCCCCAGCTTGACTTGGTATAAATGATGGCCATTTTCAGTTGAAAATACATACAAGAAAAGATATCAATTTTAAAAGAAAGAAGCGATAACAGTAACGTGTGTAGAGTGTGTTGAAATTTATAAGAAATTGAGAGACAAAAACCTGCGAATTTTGGGGAATGCTATAATATTGATTTGGATTGTGAGAGAAGCATGGCCCAATCAGTAATTCATATCCTGAATATAATAGAATATTGAAATGAATTCAGATTAAACATTATTCTTGTTTCCTCAGCTTGATTTGGTAATGGAAAAAAAGCCTACTTAGTAGCCGGGTCGGAAGTTCAGCAACGGACACCGAAAACAATTCAATCAATAAAACCTTATTAATTCGTTGTAATACGGGGAACAAAGTAATTGATAATCAGTCTAGGAAATTAGTTGAGTTTAAAAGTTCGGAATGTGAATGACCACTTACAACTGGAAGGTTATAGACAATGTATGATCCAAAAGGTCGTTCACTTAGGAAAATGACTGACCACACACACACACACTCTATCTCTCCCCCCCTAAACTTGATATAAAGTTAAAGCTGTCCTTGACTATCACGCAAGAAACACGCGTGAATTTTTTAGAACATAGGCATAGTTCATTAGACAGACCTCTCTGACCTTGAATGAAAACGTGGGATACTGATGATCAGCAGCTTCCAAGATATAAAAAAGGCTCTGAGCTGCTTTGGTCTCAGTGAGATTTCAGGATCAGAGAGTGTCGTGTCTATTTCTTACAGGTAAGAAAATTATGCTTTATACTCGCTCTTAAAAGTTAAAGATTTTATAGTAAGTTGTAATATCCTATGAATTATTTTTTTTTATCAATATAATGTAATAGTGAGTTCTTTTTTCTAATATGAAATATTTTACTGATTTGATATTTTACTGAATTGATGTTCATTGTATTTATAATGTAATATTATTGAGTTTCCTTCTTCCACAATCATAATGTAATGAAATATTTTACAGCTTCGATGTTCATTAGTATTTATTTGAAATAATTACTAGCTTCATGTTATAATTTAATTGAGAATAAATATATATTCTTTAAATAATAAGTATAACACTCACAGATCTTTTTCAGGTCGTTATCTTACATTAAATAGAATAAAATACATTTATTACAGTTATTGGATTCTAGGATCTTTGAATATTTAAATCACTTGTATTCAAAAATACAGAAAAATGAATGGACAAATGAAATAGTAGATTGTGGAAGAACTATTTAATAAGTATTGTAATATGTATTGTATGTAGTTTCAACATAAATAAATTTATATGTTGTATCTTTAGAATATATATATATATATATATATATATATATATATATATATATATATATATATATATATATATATATATATATATATATATATATATATATATATATATATATATAAAAAGTGCGATTTAAGGATCAGAGAGTGTCGTGTCTATTTTTTACAGATTCTTGATACCTTCTCGTAGCCAAAGCTTTCACCACAAAAAGATGTAACCGTATCTACACCATCATAAGTGACACCTTATTCTTAAGAATGCCGAACTTTCTTCCTTCTCGTAACTAGGCACGAGAAGAAGGTTATGATAGAAAACAACTAAACAACAACACGAGTTTTCTTATCATAATACAAGCAAGGGTTACCAAATGCAAAATAACTCGGAACAGAAACATTTCCTTGTTAACTTGCCTTACGGTTGTTGTTTCTAAATAAGTAATTTCCTCTGTATAAATGCTTCAAACAGCAAGGTTTTGAGCTATTATACAATTTGTTATAATTACATGAAGAAAATATGATAGCCTGAAGAGAAGGAAAAAAAACTCCCGTAAAATATGTAAGGAAGAAAATATAAAGAAGTTTGTAGCAAAAGAGATTATGAAACAGGAGTATTGTAAGAGTATACGTATATAACATGTTTACATATAAATCTTATAAAACTAGTTCCATTCATTTACTCCATTCCTGGAATTTCTCTTACATTACAGTATTTTCATCTTCATTACTGCCCATTTCTGTCCATTACTGCCCATTACCGTACATTACTGTATTTAGGGAAACCGCCCTCATTCTACACGGTAGCAGGTGATCTCGTATCCAAGGTGGTTTGTACCCACTGTTAATCGGATGTTTTGAACCCAAAGGACGCTGATTTCATACCTACGGGACTGTGGTTTCGTAAGTGTTTTTAAATCCCATTATCCCCCATAAGTGTTTAAAAATACACGGCTAATGGTCTTTTCAAATTGAATTGGATAATTTTACACTCAACACAATACTATAGTTTAAATATAACTCCCTGTTTATTGAACATCCCTATAGAGTCAAAAACAGAAATCTTAATGTGATAAAATATGACAGAATTTAGTCATTTCATTCATTGATTTATAATTTCTAACCTGAATTTGACTAGAATGGACGAGTTTATTTCCTTAGACAACAGTGCGGCGTAGTGATTCTATGTGGTAACTGTCGAAAAATTCCGTAAATTACCATAATATTGGGCGTTTTGAATTATATCCCTTTGTACACGTTTGCATAGAAATTGGACCACTAGTTAAATCCACGTAAAAGGAAAATTTGTAGTTGTCTTTATTTTAATTTCCTTGACTCGACATTCTAAATATCAGAAGCAGACGACGCAGTATTTTCCTTCTATGTCCATACATATGCAGTTGCAAGAACACCCCTTCGTTGAAAATGAACTTGTCCAGGAACTGGAAATTACTTGCAAACAAAACTTCCGTTTAAAATGAAAAGCGCAGATGACAACTGTTATAGTCCCACCTGAGTTTGAAATAAAATAAATAAATATATGAACTGACTAATTTATGTGCATTTTATCTCATTTGTTTTATTTGTATTTTTAAATCGTTACAAACATGGAGGTATATTCAGACTATACTTTTTTTTAAAACAAAAACATTAACATTAATATTTAATCTGTAAACCTTGAATTCCGTTTTAAAAAATCCACAATTTATGACGCCAACATTAAATTTTACATGAATATATATTTCATACTAAGCTCAATAACAAGATTTTGTTTACCTAAATATGTATGTAATATTCGCAAGCTAGCAGTCCAAAAATAACACGTTACTGTGTGTGTGTGTGTGTGTGTGTGTGTGTGTGTTACAAAGCAGTCATCAATACAAACATGCAAGGTGTCTAAAAATTAAACATAATAATGATAATGATAATAACATCAACAACAATAACAAAACTAAGAGCATATACATACAAATTTACATATACATGAACTCTTAGACACAAGATGTACACAAAAGAATAATCAGTTACCTACTATCCAGTATCCCACATTACACCCTCAACAAATTCTGTGTAGTAACCAATATCTTTCATCTACTATCCAACACGTATAGTAACCAAAACCCAGTTATCTATTACATGAGACTCCACATTATACCATGAACATGTCGTGTGTAGTGACATGCTACCTAGTGACTATATGCATATATCCAATGTTTAAATATAAAGCGTTGCTTATGCCACATAATTATTATAAAGTCCTATAAAGTCCATGCCAATTTATGCTAGTCTCTTATTATAGTATATTTGGGTGTGTTCTACTCATGTTATAAATATATATAATCAAGGAAACAACTCATAATAATATTAAAGTGAATGCGACTAACAGTAATGCTAATATTGCAAAACTGCATCTGAACTGCAGGTGGAGACTAGAAAAATCAGAAACATTAGATAAAAATAGCTGTAGCTGACATTGCAAGTAGTTCGAAAATTATGAATTTTTACGGAACTTTAGGAGAGACTAGCAAAAATTTGCATGGACTTTCCCAAAGCTTTGTCTTTAGTGAAGACTAAACACGCCGGAAACCTTCTAAAATATAGCTCAATGTAATAAAAAATAAAATAACAACAATGGAATTTAGCAAAGACATAAAAGAAATCCCCACTAAATCACAACAATCTCGGAAAATTAGGTAATTTTAGCATAACTTTCAGTCACATACGTTTTAGTGTCGTTTTTCCTTGATTATAGCTATTTATAGCATAGTTACAGCGATGCAAATTTACGAACACCGCCAATATATTTTAAGATCTAGGCAATGCCTTTATATAGTTATCATGCAAGATGTACCCAGTACATATGGCTTGCTAGATATCATGTGTGTTATCTGAATTCAGCCACTTAAAACAATGTTTTCACGTTGCCCCAATTGAGTTCAGCCCCTTGTAACACTGTTATCGACTGATCGCCAGATGTCGCTCTTATGATAAACTAGAGACACATTTGACAGAATTTCCCGTTGCCCACCAATGTGCCATTCCCATGTTAAATTCCCCTTATCGCCCAAGTGTCATCCCCATGTTAAATTCCACTTCTGGTCCAAAGTGCCATTTCCATGTTAAATTTTTATTAGTTACATCCCTATAATTATGTATCATATGACACACCCCCTCCAAGTGCAATTTTAACCCCTCAAGTGCTACATAACACTACTAGTGTCAGTTAAAAGTTAGAGCTTAAGTTGAATTATTGCTTGAAACCATGCTGACGTTAAATAAATCTTATACAAAGTCTACTTTGCCACTGCATGATATGCTCTTTTTTAATTTACAATACATTTCAGTTAGTTAATCTAAATAAGGCCTTGTAATATTATAATAAAAGTCAATTATATAAAGATCAAAATATAATAATGACATTAGTGTGTGCCATGTCGACAACTCGAAGTCCTTTTAACGGAATCGAGAATTTTTGCTTCGAGTAATTATTTTAATTTAAATTATAGTCGTCGCATGTTTTGTTGCTATACGTAAAGAAAACCAGGTAGTTAAATGAAACTTTGCATAACTAAAGAACTGGCTCAAATTGGTTTTTAGTTTCCAGTGATGAAATATTTTTAAATGGGGTTAGCGAAAATCTGACACACGCTAGCTTTAGGTGAACTCTCTCTCTCTCTCTCTCTCTCTCTCTCTCTCTCTCTCTCTCTCTCTCTCTCTCTCTCTCTCTCTCTCTCTCTCTCTCTCTCAATAAATAAATAAATAAATAAATAAATAAATAAATAAATAAATAAATAAATAAATAAACAAATAAATAAAAAACACTCATTTATATTAACAATTTTTTGTTGTCTCTGCTGTGTGAGAAACGTCTTTTGCGATTAGGTAAGTCACTTCCTCATTATCGGTATGCCCATTACTATTTTGATACTAAATTCAAATTGCTGGAGACTACTTAATATCGGTGAATGTACTGAACTTTTCAAAGATAAGATCTTCAATCTTACGTTTGAAACATTATTTAATTATATAATAATGTCTGTTTTGCAGATAGAACATTAAACAGTGTGACTGTATGAAGGACATGTTTACTTCAGCTGAATTATTAATACCCTGATGTAACTATCAGTTATTAAGGCACCGTCCATATTAATGGGCGATCTGACTTATTTTTTGTGTAAAAAGGTGAACTTTCGAACTTTTCTATGTTTACTAGCTTTGTATCTATTTCGCATGCACCAGGGTAATAACCTAATTTCAAACTATGAAAATTGACCATTTCCTTCTAACTTCCATAACGTAAACGTCTGAAGCATCACTCATGACATTACTTTGTTTCTGTAGCTTTTGTGTACAAGTTAGACATATACTGCAAAGGAATATATTATTCTCTGCTTTATCTTACAATTTACTGTTTGCCTCTCTCAGATTCTGACTCAGTCTACGCCTCTCTGACTTTGTATGTATATTTAATTTGTATAATTTATTGGCTTTCTTAATTATTATATGTTTTGTTCATTTGTGTTTTGTACTTTACCTTTGTTAAAAATCAAGTCAGTGGTGTACCTGTCAGGTGACATATTTTGTAAGAAACACAATACATTGCTAGTATTTATCTAGGATCGTAGATTAAATATTCAGATTATTGTTAATAGAGTTAAGCGTGTTTGCTCGAAGCTGAGTCTACGAGTTTACCATTTCAAAATTCCCAAACATGCTGACAACTCAATCTGCTTTAGAGAGGAGGCTGACCCATACCAATTTATAAAATATTGTTTACTTGAAAATATTTATTTTTGCCTTAACATCTGAAGCAGAATCAGTTTTATTGTTGTGTTCAGTTTTTAATTTAGGTGTAATCATTTATTCAAATTAATATTCACTGAAAGTGCTCAGTAATATTTTTTGGATTAAAGATTAATTATGAATTATAGTAAGTTCAGTCAAGGACATTTTGGACGGTAGGTGGTGAAAGAGGTCAATGATGTTTTTTCCTTCTCTTTTTTTAATCTGCGTAGAGTGATTCATCTTTCTCGGCATTTATCCTCACAATGAAGTGTTGTTCATGGAAGTCGTCCCTTTTTATACTGGGTTATAACAGAGTGTCCATCATGTAAATTCTTGTAGTCTGGAAGTCGCACTGGTTGCAAATAGTTTGGCATGGCGTTAGTAAATAATCGTGAGGCATATAAATGCACTTGAGTTTCTCATTAAACTTGAGTCTTACACTCCATACTTACTGTGTGAAAGGATTCATCTTTCTCACTTGGCTTTTGTAGTCATAATGAACTATCATTCTTAAAAATTTTCCCATTTATATTCTGGTCATTATTGTGGTGTCCGTACGGCAAAGTAAAGTGGTTGGAAAGCCGAACTCTCTTCTGGTACACGTTTTGATACCGTCACAGCAAAATACGTTCAAGAAGGAAATTATTCAGTAGACCTAAAGGAACATTTAAAACATCTAATTGACTCAGACAGCGACTTCGAGATAATTTAGGACGACAACTTACCCTTACATGGTGAAATTTAAAGACTTCACGTCTGACGTTCCACCTGAGGTAGTAGCAGGTTTTCTTACCTATTTATTGGACTCGCTGTTAGATGAACTTAGACGTCGGTGCTAAGTCAAAGATCGAGATCGTTTGAGTCTATCTAGGTGTCACGATAGTTTGAACTCGCCTGTATCCCTCGGGTTTAGCACACTTGCAGAATGAGTGTTCTTATCCTCTTGTCCTTACGTCAATAGATTTTCTTGGTACGCTTGGTAAGGGTAAGTATCATGCCACAACTGACCAGTTCGTTAATCAAATAAATAAATTCACTTCACTAAACAAGGAATGCATGAAATTGTTGACGGGAGCAACTCAGTTTTAGATACAAGCAATATTTATTCAGATTGACGTAATCTTCGGGCTGTCCTTTGATTTCAAACTCGATGAGAGCTGAATCCGTCAAAGAGGAGACGGGATAAAAGTCGACCCATTGGGATTTTTGCGTCGTCATCATGGTGGGTGGCACGGCAAACAGATCCAGTTTCGACTTGGGACAGGTGCAAGACTCGGTGATTCATTTTCTCTCTGTAATTTTTTTAATAATCAAAAGCATCTAAATCTCTGTTTTTTTTTTTCTTCTTAGTCTTTCTAGCTCTAGGGGTGTGAAGTCCTCTGGAGGGGTGTCTTCGTCGTCTTTTTCTGCCTTGTCCTTGCTTTGGAGTTAAGGAAGCAGGAGTGACTTACTAAGTGGTGCCCACAACATTTATAGGAATCTCTCGTCGTTCAAAACTGTATTTGCCTGTTTGAATGAAAACATTTTTGCATGCTCTCAAGAAAGCTTTTTTGGGGTTTGGTTTGTCAATGATGACATTTTGGAGAAATACTTTGCCATGCGTTAAAGCGGCATCTTTTAAGGCGTGCAATCTTCGTGTTACAATCGGTTTCAAAACAGAAGCCACCGAACGAAAGGCCGATCTTAGCATATCTTCTAAACCATGACTTCGTTGTTAAGCGACTCCTTGGTACACAGGATACATGACTAACAAGAGGTTAGAGTACTCGTTTTCGAAAATGGAGTTTCACTGTGACTTTCCCTTTAGTGAATAAAATATTTTGTCCCAGATCTCCTTTTATAGTAAGGTTGACAGTGTCGAAATACAACTGACTGACTGGCAAATAGCGAGAATATACAAATTAGAGGCGAACTTTACAGGTGTTTCCACCTTCCTCGTCAGCGGTCGTGCCAGAATCCACTCTGAAAGGAATGATACGCAGTAACGGTACGGAGGTGTGTCACATCACGTTGTATTCCACCACATATGAGTACACAAACATAAAATTCAGTCCTTGGTTAATTTCTACATGGAATCGAAAATATTTCACAAAATCCAAGTAGCCAGTCACGGCTGGTATTTCGATTTGAATCTTGATCAGCTTGGAATCTCCACCCAAAATGTCATACAATTCAGTACAAAATGTAACGACCAATATTTTGTCCTCTGAAAATTTGATTAGTGGGCAATGAGCTTTTTTGTATTACTCGATCGTGACATTTCTTTTGGCTTTGCCCAAGGCTATACCAAACACGGCATTGAACATATCGGCAATTACGTTCACCAAATGTTGACCACTAAAATAATTGCCTTCGAGGAATTTTCAATCGATAAGTGGAGATATTAGTTTTGGGTCTTGAGATTACCTATAGTACCGTGCAGTAGCGCGTTAATCCATAGCTTGTCAAGAACTTCCACCGTAAAAGTGTTCTGATTTGGTAGGATATTGAGAATTTCTTTAGGGTAACTAGGGCTTCGTGATCCAAAGACTCATAGCACATCATAGACCATGTTTGATCAATTTATTTTTAAAGAACCTCACATTATATCCCGCATATGGTCTAAACTCTCCAGATTGCAATAATAAGGTATCAATTAACAGACTAGTATTTATACACGTTAAGCTTAATCCCATTGTTCAGCTATGTTTCGTTGCACCGGTTACACAGGTCACAATTATTACTTCCGGGTAATGTAGTCCCAGTCTATTTTTAGATGTAGGATGAGCAGACGATCTTTATCAGGGTAATGTGACATATATGCAGATACCTAGTGGTTAGAGCATCCGCCTCGGATGCGGTAGGTCGTGGGTTCGATCCCCGGTCGAGTCATACTAAAGACTTCCAAAAATGGTGCTAATAGCTTCCTCGCTTGGCGCTCAGCATTAAAAAGTTATTGTTAGGACTGGTCGGCCTGGTGTCAGGATAATGTGACTGGGTGGGACATCATGCTACATGTCTGCGGCATGATACCCCAGTGCTAGATATCATTATAAACTGCCACACTGCAGACATCGTAACGATTTGACTGAAATTTTTTTAAGCTACGTTAAAAATCATTCACATCACTTCAAGAACTTCAAGATAAATTTCCGCATTTCATCAAAGCGATCAAAGATTTTATAGACAAAATTAGATTTTTATCGACAAACCTGATGGGCACTTCACCTGGAATATGGGATTGGCCACGTCTAAAATGTCCAGTGTTTTTCAAAGCCGATTAATTCTATTTAAGCATTATGGAAATTGCGGACTTGAAACAAGATTTAATTACCTCCGAAACTGAAGAGATTTAAAACGTGCAAAACTACGCACCTCAAAAACGAATATTTGAGAACGGAAGTGTTTCAATAAGCATCAGCAATTTTACGCTCTGCAAAAACACATATTAACACACTTTGTTTAGAAAGAAGTGTGCTTTACTTTAAAATTACTTCCAAGAGATATATTAGAATGACTTCAGTAAGTCATGAAAATTATTAAATTTAATGTCTGTTAAATCCTTACATAATAATCTTTATGCAAACTTCTTTTGGCATTTGATTAATTTCCATATTTTAATATAACCAGGGCCTATGGGCTTTTCGAAGTGGCTCTGGCCTCTTTTTGATTACTCTTTGGAGGGTATTTGGGGGTAACCAGGAAATCTAAATAGTTTTTTATTTAAACTTTAACCAACAACACAGGTTGACAGACATTGCTAAGAAATTACAGCAGACGTATGCTACTTCAGAATGAATTATTTTAAGTAACCTGAAAATAACATTTTTAGTTTTACCTGTTTCAAAAAACCTGTTATTTAAATCATTCCTCAGATGCGACATGTCTAAATTCGAATCATTCCCTTGATGACAGGATTGCAATCGTATAATGGTATGCTGGAATCCGGACCATTTCCTATATGACGTTTTGACATTTCGCTTTACCAGTTGTCTTGGGCTAGAAACTGCGTTCAATTTTGTTTTATTCTACATTAATATATTCGGTAACAAAAACTATTACTAGAGTTTGCATTTTACAATAGAGACGACTCAAAACGACTTTGATAACTCGGGGCTCTGTATGGACAATACACGTTTGCTTAAATACGAAAACCCAACAAATTCTATACTTGCATTTAAATAATGATACAGCCTTCTAGTGGACATTACAATAGCAAATAAGGTACATTCTGATAAGTTTTTGATTCATCACGATGAAAATTCATGTAAATCTTAAAATTCCTTGTTTGAGTTTTGCCTAGAATAATTTTGACGATCTTAAATATGTGCATGTTGTTTGGGGATGTGTGATCTCACTCATCTGTCACGTCTTTCCCCTCAAAGAGATGCCCTTGGGCATACCTTTCTTCTTTTATGATATATATGTTACTTACTAATGAATTGAGTCAGGTGTACTGACAGTTTTACTAAGCCATTAATGATTGGCACAGCAAGACTACGTTCCGATAAAATGTCTTTACGTACTTAAAGTAATATTACTAATGTGTGAAACATTTTGAGATGAACGAACTTGTTCGGGAGCTCTAAAAGATGCCTTTTTTATGTCAATGACATTGATGATGTATTCTTTGTACATCAGACGTTGATTGGCGCGGACTGTTATCTACCTCTACGAAATGCTGGGCTGGAAAAATAAATCACCTTATATACACCGTGATTGTGTGAAGGAAACATACCATAAAAAGACGCATACAATTATTACATAAAAAAAGAAAAGAACCTCCCCACATCACATTTAACAAGGCAAATACAATAATAACTGTCTTTTTCGCAGAAAGTGTCAAATTTTGTGAATACAGTGAAAATCAAGTAAATTATATTTCTTATAAATTTGTAATGGGGAATCATATCAACAGATTTTGGTACGCTATTGGCCCATTTTAAGGTAGGAATATTAGAATGATGTCAAAATTATATTAAAAAAAGATGAAACTAGTACGTGTCGTATACAATAGAAAATTTATATGGCATAACAATATTGTTGTCAATGACTCGTGTAAACACGTTCTTTCATTCATTTTGTTTATAATTTAGTAAAAATAATATCCTTGACTCAAGTGTTAAAATGTTCATTTACCTTTGACCATTAGTTAACATTTTTTGCAAAATGTAGTATAGAAGCTTAAATTCTGAACAAAAGGAGCAAGACTGAAAAAAAATCATGATACTACAAATAGAAGAAAAAAATAAAGTATTAGAACATGAGGATAAAATCAATCAATTTAATTTTAAATGCTGAAAAATATAAAAAGAAAATTCAAACAAGTGAAGATAAAAAACATGTGCCAACGTTCAGATTAATCTGGAATAACATTGCTTTTCATGACAATATAATGCGTCTGTTCTTCTGCTTGGTTTTAAAATAAGTTATTGCAATTCCATACAAATTTCTTATAAATTTAATATTACACCTAAATCAGATTGTATTCTAGTTCTGATGCTCACTTAAGTGTAGAGTTCTGAATCCCGCCTATGCGTGGCGTATATGGCACTTAGAAACATTCTTTTAAAAAACTTTAGTATGTGTGTGCTTTTTGTTGCTTTCAAAGAGCGATTTGTGATGGTGAAAATCACGATAGCCTAGTGTACAAATTAATTACTAAATCTGTGTTTTTTTTTCTTCGTGACCATTAACAAATGATTAATTTTATGTCATTAGAGCTTTAAAAGACATTATACGTTTATACCACTTTCAAGTTCACCTAGTTTGGTGTTTAGTTGTGCATGCATAATTAATTTATACTGCACGCTGAACGATATTTAGTACGGTGTTTATGAGCATACAACTCACTGCTAATGCCATGGACGCCGGCAGCATAGATCAAGGGGTGGGGGTTACGTGACACTCTGGAAATCGTGCTGGACTTGCACATACACACGCACACATCCATATATATATATATATATATATATATATATATATATATATATATATATATATATATATATATATATATATATATATATATATATATATATATATATATATATATATATATATATATATATATATATATATATATATATATATATATATATATATATCACATCATGACACTCTTGAAATAGTGCTGCACCCTGTTCAAGACTCTTAGTAAGTATTAGCTTTAGTTTCAGACTACTTACTAAACTAACTCTTCCGGCCGTGACTGATTACCCCCCCTCCTGCAAATTATCCTGCAGGTACCCATGGCTTATGCCCCTGTATTTTGTTCAATAAGTAGGTTTTCTGATGAATTTTATTGAATTAAATCTTCGAATTAGGCAGAAGTTTTTTTAAGTAAGCGCCCATTCTGACTAATATTTTTATAATTGCTTTTTTAAAGTCTATTACAGCAGCAATTGTTAACATTAACAATATAAATAATGTTTCCGTTTCAGCTTGTTGGTAAAATTATGGTTTGAATTCTATTATATCAATTTTTACCAGATTTAAATTTTTCATTATTACGTAAAAGTGATATTATATTTCAATATATAAAAAGACAATTTTAGGTCATAATTAAATCGATGACGAGAAAAATGCTGCTGATAACAAAATTTGCTCTTTACATAATGCGAATATGCATAATTTGGTAAGATAAAATTACTGTTCGATGAATAACCTTACCATTTCATTCTCACAAGTATTTCTTGCCTGAACAACATAAAAATCTAATTATAAATCACGTGTGTTCATGTGTGTGAGGGTGTACGTTGGAATCCTTAATACAGTTAATCCCCTACCCACCCCAATAATGCGTAGAAAACACACTCAAACATGCCTATATCGTAAGGATGGTTGCATGCGTAACTTTGACTTTCCAGGTCCTTTATACATATATATGGTTACGGGGTGGGGATATAAATAGTCTAAAATTAGAAACTGGTGGCACCATTCCATTGGCTCTAGAAAATCACAATTGAGCGGCTTTGGTGTTGTCACAGGAGTCTGCAGTTTTATCAATAAAGCACGACGAATTTTTTGACTACATGAAATCACCTTAACGGTATTATACAAAAAATATTTATTTATTTATTGTATAATACCGTTAAGGTAATTTCATGTAGTCAAAAATTTCGTCTTGCTTTATTGATAAAACTGCAGACTCCTGTGTTGTTATATAACTGTTAAATGTCAAAAAAAGCTATGCATGCATTTTTATTAATGATACAGACCTTTAATTGGAAATTTTAGAAACAAACAAATACCATCGCGCTCAGTTTTGATTGCCATATGTTTTGACATCCGTGAACCACTAAAGCCTTTTAGCCCAGACAACGATCGCTAAACCTATAGATCTGCAGGTCATACGAAAATCTCATTCACCTGTGATGTATTTTTCCCCTCCAGGTGATACCTTTCGTCATACGCTAGTGTGAAATAGAGAGTATATTTCACCTTTTTATCACAATTTTCCTCAAAATAAAAGTAAAAGTTATATTGTGTTGTTGTAAACTGCAATATTATAGACGGTTAGGACATTAGCAGATGATATTGTAAATAGGTAAGTGTCACTGTAGTTCGTGACGATTTCCTGCGCAGAAACAGGTATTTACTGTTTCTATTTACCGGAAATTGTTGTAGAACACGTTGAACTACCGGCGAGAGGGTGACCTACGGCTAGTGAAACAAGATTGTTGATGTATTGGTCATCTTATGAGAATCTGACCCCGTTCAATTAGAGTAACTCTAGCTCACACATTCAGATTGCAGACAGTCATGGCGGAACATACTGTCGTAAAAGTGGGATCTAGAAAGAGCCAGGTAAATAATGGTGTTTGACGTTTTATACTTAAAGTTCAGAGTTGAATTGGTAGTATAGTTCTGTATTCGAAGCTTTTGGTAATTTTCTGCATTGTGCTACCGTATTATATGCTTATCTTATATACACTACATGACCATAAGTTACTATCTCTGCATCAATAGTTTGTATGTGTGTGTGTGTGTTCGTTATATATGAGGTTCGTTATATGTTATATGTTACAGGTTAGACTAAAAAGTTTCTTTGTAACGAACCACTGTGATTCTGACCAGACTGATTCGGCCCAAATTCTGGCCTGATTTGGACCATGTAAAATATTAGTAGGTTTTGTCCGAGATTTAAATGTGGCCTTTAATTTTTGGATGCATGAATATTCCAAGAGCTGAATCCTCACTATGCAATTTTTTTATATTTTTCTACAAATTTGTTTATTTGCTGTTTCAAAATAGCTAGTATCAGTAATGCAGTGTGTTCAAAGTTTTTTTATTTTTCTACAAATTTGTTTATTTGCTGTTTCAAAATAGCTAGTATCAGTAATGCAGTGTGTTCAAAGTTCAAGCGATTGTAAGATGAAGCCACATAGGTTAGATCTTAGGAGACAATGATCATTATTATCAGATGACTAATTACATGAGTTTGATTTGACACCACTCTGATAAACATTACTTAGCAGTTTTAATCTATCATACAGCATGCAATTTTTTGAATAGCTCTAAACAACACAATTTCTTGTAGAGTTGCATTAGAAAAGACACTGGTGATACATGTAGGTTCACACATTTCTGATAATATGTATTGATGTGCAAACTACCATATATACTTGCATATAAGCCCAATGTTTTATCTACCCAAGCATCAATGGTATGTAAATTGATGCATCCCAATGTTATGTTTTGCAGATTAACACAAAACAAAGGTTTGGTCTAAAACTCATCGCCGGTACATAAATTGATGTATCCAATATTATGTTTTGCTGATTAAGACAAAAAAGGATTGGTCTAGCTACTTAAATGGGGAAACTTGCATTTCAGTTTTTTACACTGATGTTTTCATGATACAATGGGTTACATCTGAGTTTGGAGCCTAGGGCTGACCTTATGTGACCAGTATCTGTCACATTATTTGTAGCAATAGGATGTTAGAACCATAAATCACCACACACAAGTCAAAGAGGCTATATGATTTTGTTTACTTTTTTCCTATTTAAATTACAGCAATTTCAACATTGTCTCAGGATAATAGTTACAAAAGATAAGGGCTATTTGAAATCTGGGCACATGGAATTGAGTCATATCTAGTGGAATTAAAGTCAGGGTTAACAATTTGTTTAAAGTAACTTGTCCTTGACCTGTGTCTGAACAATAAAATTCTTTGAGCAAGGTTAAATAGAATAAAATAGGCCCTTTTTGGGTATATGTAATTTGGAATAGAGGTTTTTTTAAATATTTGAGGCTGGGTGGGTAGTGCTTCACAGCACTTGTCATGTTCCAATTTTTAGTATAAAAAGAAAGTCCTTATTACTCTCCTTAATTTATTTGAAACAAATATTTTTTGTGATGAAAGCATATACGGATTGGAAAAAGCATTTTAGCCCCATAAATTCAAATATCAGTACTTTACAGAAAACATTTAGTCAGAATAGAATTAGTTCATAGTTGTGTATATTCATCGTTGCAACTGTGCCATTACTGCTTAAGGACTAGACAAGTAGTACACATTTAAGTTTGAATTCAGTGGTCTTTCTGTTGTTTTTTTTAAAAAAAGCTTTTAATATAATTGTGTGCCTAAGTTTGTTTCTCTCCTTTGTTACAAAAGGAAAAAATTATGCTGCTTAAGAAAAGATCATCAGGGTATGCCTGGTCCACTCATCACATAAGATTGTTAAGTTTTCTTTGAGTAAAATAAAAGAATAAAATTATTGGAAATGAAGTTGATCGACCTATTCTAAATATACATGTATTGAATATACAAGACATCAGAATTCCTTTGTTTATTGTACAAATACAAGAATTAATCAACATGGCTGATTCTACATAGAATATTTGGTTATAGATCACCCTTGATATCTCAGTCTACCATGGGTGGTCTTCAATCATTGGCTGTCACTCAGCAACATTTACCAATCCCACCACATTGGAGTTCCCAAGTTGTGGTGTTATGTGGGCATTGATCCTCATTTGCAGAATGTTATTGCAGAATGAATGTAGAAGGTATTAAATTCCAAACCACAATACATAAAAAAAAATGTGAGCTGTATTGTATTGTAAGTTCTTGTGTAATGTTTGGAACACTTGTATTTTATTTTATACCATTTTTAGAAAAAAGTGCCAAGATTTTAGGACTTTGTTGGATGAATAATAATTCATAAAATCTGCTTTTTCCAGTGTTTGTACACATTTTCTTTTTTGAATGATTATCAGATTTGTACATTTTTTTAAACAAAGATTTACATAATTCTTTCTGGTGTCATGCTGCAATTGAGGATGAGTTTCATGAGTCTGGCAAACATAAATAGTAGGTGCATCTAGTTCTCATAAAGATAAGACTGCCAAAGAAATGGAAAGATTTATGAAATGAATCATGGAATAGAACATAGCCATGAGACATAAAAATGAGAAAACAATAGAACATTTTTTAGCTTTATGCACATGTCATAACAGTGGAGGAAAAAATATAACATTTGCAATCCAAGGAACACCAGACCCAGAACTTAAAGAATTTTTGATCATGTAGGGCTGAGCAAATCCCATAGCTCGACATCTCAGACTAGTCATTTTTGAAGTCTGGCAAGTAAAATTTTCCAATTCGTTAGTCTGAAACAAGTGCTTTTAAAAAGGTCGGGTTCTTTTTTTTGTGCTTTAATCATATCTACCTTTATTTAGCCAATTATACCCACCAGATGTACTAGATACTTGATTCTAGCCCCTCTTGTGTATACATTTTACATCCTTTTACCGCTTGACTGCATATTGGGCTAAGTGACCAAATTATCTGCGAATCAAATCAAAACATGTTTAACAAAAGAAAGCCAGTATGATCAATTAGCAGTGTTGTAAATATTATGTGACTTTCATTTATATGTTTGATTTGTTTTCCCACAGCAACATTAGAAATGTTTAATTGTTGATATCATGTGACAGTTTGAACCCTGAAGTCATTGACATGTGGGTTGCGAGATTTGTGCATTCATGTGACTCGGAATGAAAAAGGCTAGTTTCAGGTAAAATTCCATCAACGCTATGATTTCGGCTAGTGTGTCAGCCGATTAAAGCTGTAACGAATGCTATGCTTGCAATATCTAAGAAAATAAATTATATTCCTATCCATTTCATGCAGGTATATCTCTATGAAAGGTCGTTTAAGTTTGCTAGGCCGGTTAGTAAGCGGCTACCCTATGTCGATACCAAATGGCGGTGAATTCCAACTTTTCGATAGAGAATGGATTCTGACCCTACACCCCAACATAAATATCCAAATATCAGAAATGGGGTGGCAAGGGTCAGAGGAAACATGGACTAGATCATAATGAGCGACTCACTATGATTTTAATCCAGGGAGTGAGTGTAATTAAATTAATGATGTGAAGGATGCTGAAAACAAAAACTATCTTTGGGCTTTAATATTCATTACATTTCTTCTTGTTTTCATGATGGCCAAGGAAAGCAGAATTTGTCAGTCCACAATTTATTTGTAGTTGCCAAAACATCTTAAATGAAATTTTTTTTCTTGTTACAGTATATTGGGGATAAAGACAAAATTGCTTCAGGTAACAAATTAATTATAAATTTTTGTTATTTACTATTCATAGTTTTGACAGAATGATTCAGAGACCATTTTAGTTTGGCTAAAGATGTAAAAATATTTCTGTTGCAGCTGGCCATGATTCAGACAAACACTGTCATAGATGTATTGAAGAAGACATTTTCAGACATAAAATTTGAAATTGGTAAGTTTGCCACCAGGATCTATTTAGAACTTTGTATGCACATGTGCATACATGCATATATGTGTGCTTCTTTCTATACGAAAACTGGAAATTTCCCCAACATAGGATGTGTCTATCAAAGAAATACAGATAGTGGTTAAAAATGTTGTGTAAGGCATGTGCTGTGTAAGGCATGTGCCTGTTTGATCAGCATAAGTTCTTTGATTGAATCACACAATCACACTGCCCAGAATAGATCTTTCAGCCCTTCCTTCCTTTAATGAAATTTGAAAATTTTAAAAGATTTAGATTATTTTAGTCTCAGTACTCTGAAACAAACTTTTGCCAACCAGATACTTTGTATAATGAGACTTTTGCATGAGCTTGATCATTCCATTTTCTTTGTGTAAGGAGTTAAGAGGGATATATGGAATTGATTGAAGCAGACTCATCTATATATTTCTATGACCTAGTTTCACCAGAAATTTGCTTGCATCATATTCGATTAGATATTCAAGTTACATTGTTTCTGTGGGCCATTGCTTTGAATCAGAACTCTAAATGAGTGATGTATTTGCATTTTTTGATGGATCAGTTCTGCTAGTACTGTATCCAGAAAGCATTAAATGTGCTCAGATTATACATAAATTGAAGCATTTAGTACAATGTTGTCAATGTATGGTTTCTGCAATAATGCCAATCCTTGTTGTATGAAAGTCTTCAGAATTAGTATTCTTGGGTTCCACATGTTCTGAGCATGTTTCAGATGATAATCAGGGGCAGAAAAAGTTTGAAAATCTGGTTTCCCCTGGGAACTGGCATTGAAAGTCTTATGACCCAGCAAGTTTTTCTAGATGCCCAGTAAAAATATTGTAGTTTCCAAGATTGCTGAAATCAAGATTTTCACTGGCTTTTAAGACACACACATGCACACACACACATATACACACACATACATACACACACACACACAAACATACACATGTATATATATATATATATATATATATATATATATATATATATATATATATATATATATATATTACTTGGCTGTCCTGATTGCACAGAATACTTGTAATTCACCTTCAGAATCCTGCTAACAGAAAGTATCACTGAAGCTTAAACACATTTACCCTTAAATTATGAACTTGAGGAATAATAGCAGATATTATGAAAATGTGATTGTTGTCAAATCCAGATTAGTCTTGATCCAGGTTTTCTTGTTAGATTCATTGGAATTGGTCAAGCAACTGGATTAACTTTACACTAGAGCCTCGATTGTTAAATCTACCTATAATTTTGGCATGTAAAACAACTACATGATCGAAGTTTGTCATACATCTAGAATGTTATGTAACATAGGACAATCAGCCTCTTAAAAAAGTTGAAACAACCAGCAGAAAAATGTAAGAAAGGAATATACAGATTGTTGTGAAAAAAAAGAACAGAAAAGGTAACATTCATTTCAGGTATGTTTATTGCACATCATGTGTTAATTTTTAGTTTTTATTCTTGCCGGGAGAGATAAAAACTTTATCCATATAGAGTTTGAAAGAAAATAACAATCAGGTAAACTTGAGAGGCCATATGCCTTTCATAGGGTTGTAATTGCAGTTTCTGAAATTGAATTGGAAGCCATTAAGGTATAATGTACTTGATGAATGATGAACATAATGTTGCCTTGTCTACATTTGATCTCACTTCTGAACTTTTCAAATGCTTGTTTCAGTTTGACATATTGTATTACACCTTACTGAAAAATTGGTCTAACTTGCAGAAAAATATTGACAGCCTTGTTTAGTAAGTCTTTGGGTTGAAGGTCTGGACAAATTCAATGATAAAATGTTAAAACTCAGTCTTGTAGGACAAGTTTAGCTTTGTGCAATGTTTTAAAATACCCCATTAAAATTTTTAAACAACAATTGGTTTGAAAAGTCTTGTCATTCAATACCTAATTTATAACATTCTAATCTAGAGCTCTGCGGTGTTGTTTTTTATTCTTTCATTATGATTTGCTTAGACTTAATGTGCAAGGTTCAGTTTTTTGTAATGCTGTATGCCATTATAAATATGTGCTATTTTAATTTCTTCTCATTATGTGTAAATTATATCATTATTTAGAAACTTCTTTTACAGCTGAATGTATGCTTATTATAAGCTTAAAAATGTATATATCTATGTTTTATTTTTCAAAGATTATAATTATAAACCAAACTGCTTTTGATTCCTTACTTTCAAGATCTGCACTGCTAATAGTCCAAACAGATTATATAGACTGGTTGTTTTTGGCAGTTTCTTTAATTGTGTATTAAAAAATCAATAATGATGATGATGATGATGATGATGATGAAATCCATCTTGAAAGGTTATCTCCTGCCAACATTAAATTTGTTTAGTGAAGTAGGTCATCTCTCATTTGGAGGTCTAAACATTATATACAATATTGATCTTTACAGAAATTCCGCTCATTAATGGCAGGATGTCTTTCAGAAGAATTTTCCATACTGGTTTTACAATAATATTACTACCACTGCCTATTTAAAAACAGTGGTTTTACAATAATATTACTACCACTGCTTATTTAAAAACAGTGGTTTTACAATAATATTACTACAACTGCTTATTTAAAAACAGGTGGTCTAGCCAAAGATAATTCTACAAATAATAATAATAATAATAATAATAATAATAATAATAATAATAATAATAATAAATATAATAATAATAATAAATAATAGAACAAAACATGTGATTGCCAGCAAAGGGAAAAAGTTGTCTTGTGAACTTTTATAATACAATTTGGTTATGAGTTCTTTTTCTCACATTTTTTTGTAGTGGCCATGTCAACTGTAGGTGATAAAATTTTAGATGCAGCTTTATCAAAGGTAAGCCAAGAAAATATATTATTATATACTTTATTATTATTGTTGCTATTATGCACTACATAGACTGTCATAGCTGTCTTGTACTTTTAATTCTTTATTACAGTAATTCTTTATTTTAAGGTCCTTCATCATAACACATTTCATGTCATAAGGCAAGTATGGTGGTTTATTCCATTTCATTAAGTTGAAGTAGAATTACATGTATCATTTACTTCATTAGAAGATAGTTTCACTATAAGGTAGTATACTCTTTGGCTTCCAGGGATGGCAATGTAATGGGGGAATATTGTATTACATTATAAGGATGTATCACTGTATGGCAATATACACTTAATTACACAATCAACAGTGTTATCATGATGGAGTATTGTATCATATACTTAATTACAAGACAGTATACCCATTGGCAGTACTTTATCATGTTCTTCATTTTAAGACAGTCTCACTATTGGACTGTATGGTCTGGTTACCACTGATTGTGTTTTAGTGAGGGAGTACTTTATCATGTTCTTTATTTTAAGACAGTCTCATTATTGGACTGTATGGTCTGGTTACCATTGATTGTGTTTTAGTGAGGGAGTACTTTATCATGTTCTTCATTTTAAGACAGTCTCATTATTGGACTGTATGGTCTGGTTACCATTGATTGTGTTTTAGTGAGGGAGTACTTGATCATATTCTTCATTTTAAAACAGTCTCACTATGAGACTGTATGGTCTGGCTACCATTGATTGTGTTTTAGTGAGGGAGTACTTGATCATGTTCTTCATTTTAAGACAGTCTCATTATTGGACTGTATGGTCTGGTTACCATTGATTGTGTTTTAGTGAGGGAGTACTATATCATGTTCTTCATTTTAAGACAGTCTCATTATTGGACTGTATGGTCTGGTTACCATTGATTGTGTTTTAGTGAGGGAGTACTATATCATGTTCTTCATTTTAAGACAGTCTCATTATTGGACTGTATGGTCTGGTTACCATTGATTGTGTTTTAGTGAGGGAGTACTTGATCATGTTCTTCATTTTAAGACAGTCTCATTATTGGACTGTATGGTCTGGTTACCATTGATTGTGTTTTAGTGAGGGAGTAATTTATCATGTTCTTCATTTTAAGACAGTCTCACTATTGGACTGTATGGTCTGGTTACCATTGATTGTGTTTTAGTGAGGGAGTACTATATCATGTTCTTCATTTTAAGACAGTCTCATTATTGGACTGTATGGTCTGGTTACCATTGATTGTGTTTTATTCTGGTTACCATTGATTGTGTTTTAGTGAGGGAGTACTATATCTTGTTCTTCATTTTAAGAAAGTCTCATTATAGGGTAATATAATCTGGCTGTAATGGACAGTATTATAATGAGTACTGTCATGTTCTTCATTATAAGGCAGTCTCACGACACTAGGTTGGTAAAGACTATGACTCATATAGACAGTGCTATGATGGGGTAAATTTTGTATTTGTTTCTTTTATTGTAAAAATGTGGTCAAATGAGGCTTAATGAATTCTGACATGACATGAGCATGGCATGGTTTCTGATATTTCGAAAACTTCAAGTTGTACAAAGTTTTGTACAAAAACATAAGTTTGATTTATTACCTTGGCAAGTCATATTGCATTCGTGTAGAAAATATCTATTGCCAATGGTTCTTTTTTTATATGAATTGTTATGTATGTTTGAGTTTTGTCCATGATTGAGGATGTAGTATTTTTCATACCTGATATTTGTCATGGTTATGGTTGATGTTTGTGAATGGAATTTATGCCTACCTGACTATTGTCATTTTTTAGTACAAACAATTTTTCATTAGTTTTCCTGGGAAAACTATTGCATTCCAATTAAAGTGGGGATGTATAAACTTTGATATATCACTCATTTAATCAACAAAAATAGTAGATAGGACCTAAAATTTTAATCTACGTTATGAAATATCAAATTTGAAAATAGTCATACAAGTTTTTGCATTTTCTTTCCAAATGGTAATACACTGCAATTAATGATATGTAAGAAAATTTTGATCAATGAAAATGTCATTTACGCCAAGTTGAGGCAGTACATTAATAAATAAATACAAATTAAATAATTTTTTTCATCAATTGAAATTTATGTTCTAGTTCTATCTTTTAGTTCCTTTTAAGTGTAATCATAAATGCAACATGTCCTCTTGTAATTAAATGTAAATGTGTCAATCTACCACAGGGATCGCAAACTCAAACCACCCTGAGGGCTGCATGAAAGCATTTTTGATTGTCCATGGGCCTAACCACAACTACATCTCTCATGACACCTTGTGATGCCAGCCATTTTGTACGCCACAAAATACGGTCTGCAGGCCGGTGTTTGAAAACCCTCATCTACTGTAACAGCTATTTCCGCAAGCATTTCTCTCATAACCTAATTAGGTGCCAAATGTTTTTTGATAACTGACTTGCGGAAGTATTTGTTGTATTGTTGCACTGAATTAAAAGCTGGCCACCTTTGTATTATCATGTTTATTATTTATTCAGAATCAAAGCTGGAATAAAAAAAAAGATAAAAGGCATGAAAATCCTACAGACGTAGCCCTGGTCATATGTTGGGTGAACTTACTACATTTGCTGAATCACTGTTATAAATGATGTTGTGTACGTAACATAAACTACCTTCAATTAAGTGACACATTGTTAACTGTGTTCAAAGATAGCAAGGCAACCAAGAGAAATGAATACACTGTAAAATAAAGAGCTTGGTTTCACAGATATGGACCAGTTTGGGGAAAGCATTGTTTCAGAGAATTCTAGAACTGGCACTTAGAGATATCCTCATAAAAATGTTTTTGCATGTTTTTGAAAAAAGTAATATTAATTTGTGTCGTATCAACAGTTAGTCTAGTTCCATGCTCTTTTGACTTCAGATCTGGCAACATACTAGTACATACCACTCTGGGAACCAAGCTCATCAAGAAAACAAAAGGCAGTGACGTAATACACAGATATTTTTGTGTACACATGATGGTTGTTGAAACCAGTTGGAACGATCTTTCACATGTTGGACATTTTGAAAATAAAGGTTTTTTAAACAGAATAATGAACAACTTCCTTAGAAAAAGCACATTGTTAAAAATTATTATCGATATGATGGTAAAATGAGCATTGAGTCATTAAATGGCCCAGTTCCATAACCCCTACCCCTCTCTGCTGTTTTCTCGATGTCAAAACAATTTTTCAAATTTTGGTAGTAACTCACACCCTCACTTTAGTGCGGTCTGTGTTTGTGGACCCTGTTGTGCTCAAGTTATCAAGAGAAAGGTATATTGTGTCTTTTGAATTTTCACATTGTTTTCCTGGGAAATTAACTTTTTTCAATTTTAATTATATACTTGGTTTCACTTCCATTGTTTTACTTATTTTAAGACCTAGAGTTGTAACAAAATATAGATTATGGATGAATCGTTAGTGACTGTTGATTTCAGTTGTGTCAGCTGGTTATTAGTCATTGCACTCTTGGCTAATGATGGTGTCAGCTTTTTGTAAATTGTTAATTTAATTGTTATTGAAACACCAATAATACTAATTTTGTGTGTACCTGCCATTAATGCATCCTGTGTAAAATCATTGCTATGGCTAAAGCAAAGAATCATCAGCCGGTGTTTGTTGTATGGACTGGTATACACAACATCACATCCACCAATGCTCTAATCGATAAAAGTTTCTCACCTGAATTTTACAGATCATATAATTCACCTACCTTATTAGGTAATTGATAATTATCAATGTCAGTCGGATAGTTTAATGGTGTTGAATTATTGGATACTGCATTAATAAATACAACATAAAGTTCAGGTGGCCATCTTGTGTATGTCCCTGTGCTGGTTGACAATAACCATGCAGTCAGTCAATTAATGAATCGGTTCCAGATAATAGATGTTTATTTATGGAAACTTATGTTGTTGTCGTAGGAGTTTTGTACAGTGTTCAGATTTGTATAGAATCATGCAGAGAAATTCTAGTGGTTTAAAACATATGCAGTCACTGCTTAAGGAGTTTAACATGTACATGTAAACTGTAAATGTTCTTTGTCTTTCCTTATGTTTTTTTTAGATTACTTTTTTGGCACTGAAATTGGACATGTCATGATCAGTACTGAAATGTTTTAGAAAATGCCTTTTAGTGCATTATTTGGATGGAATTATTATGGATTCTCTGTCATAGATGTGCTGAGATCTGACAGTGCATCTGTATGGATACTTGAAGGATTAATGCTATTTTTTGATCCGAACCATCACATTTTAGTGAAACTTCACTGCAGTGCTGTTGTTGATGTCTAAAATTAATCTTGTGGCTGCTAATAAAACCTTGAATTACAGGGCATAAAACTTATTATGCTCCTACAGTGATAGTGGTAGGGCATATTGTGTTACCTTTGTGCTTCTCTCCTCCCTTTCATTCATTCCGTTATGTTGAGGTCAGTGACAGACACTGAGGCATCTGGTCCTTGAACGTATTTGTACTTGATTATGATTTTTAAAGAGCTTTCATCCATTCATGGTTATGTTAATTTGAGATTTTTTGTGTTGTTGGGCTTAACGCCATTTTTCAGCACACGATAGGCTATTCATGGCGGCCAGTATTAATGGTGGAGGAAGAAACCGGGAAATCACCAGAAAGAACCACCGACCCACGAGAAGCTACTGGCAAGCTTTCTCACATAACCACATTAGTCAAACTTGAACATACGTAGACAGAGGTGAGATGGCAGTGATCCGTAATGGATAGCGCTTTTGACCACTCGGGGCCCCATGTTAATTTGAGAAATCATTTAGTTAATTATAATGCTGACTACCATGCTTTGTTTCAATCAAATGTTGTTTTCTTTTAAAAAAAGTTTGAGAAAGTTGGATATAAAGGTTCACTTATTACTTTGAAAATAAGTCATCTTTTATAAAATGAGATTTCTAAATGAGAAGTTTCACTCTCTTTCCCACCTCCCACCCAGTATTTTCTCAATCTTAACTTCCACATGCTTTTAGTCAGTAATTCATAGACAATATAAGTTTACTGGGAAAACAATTCCAGTATATACTATTGTCAAGTCCATCTTTTCCAGCAGATTGATGTTGTGTTCATTTTAGTGGGAAATGATGCATTGCATCACTTTTGTGTTGGCATTGGTGCCAACAGTTTTTTCTGACATTGTCTTGATTAATGTTTTTCAGCAATGCTTTGATTAAGTTCTCATTATGCTGCCCTTGGATATGTTGTAATTTTTTTTTTGTTTTTAGATAGGAGAAAAGAGTCTCTTTACTAGAGAGCTGGAGGTTGCCTTGGAAGAAAAGGAGGTGGATTTTGTTGTGCACTCTCTTAAAGATCTTCCAACTACATTGCCTGATGGACTGGTTGTGGGATGTGTTTTTAAGTATGTGACCAGTTTTAGTAATTTCTACTTTGCCTGATGGACTGGTTGTGGGATGTGTTTTTAAGTATGTGACCAGTTTTAGTAATTTCTTCTATGCCTTTCACAGAAAATACAGATACTGTTCAATTCATCCCTTCTGTCTGTTTCATAACTTTGCCTGCACTATGAATGATACTGACTTGAAAATTCTGGGAGTAAATTGAATATTTTAAAACTTTGACCTGTTCTTATGGAACTATATCAATTGGGTGGGGGGACAGCACAGGGGTTTTGGCAATAGGCATAAATAGGGTCACTTACATCTAAAAGTAGCATACAGACATTGCATTTTGCTGCATAAATTTTTATATATGATATCCAAAGCAATCATATTCTTATTCCTTTAATTGTCTTTTTAAATTATTTTAACTTTTATATTTGGCTTTACTTCCAAACTATTACATCCATGCTGTTTGATGATCTCATTTTTCTTTTTATATGTTGGAAGCAGGCTTGTTACTTTCAGATGTGCCATTTCTGTTAACTGGAATGGCTGAGCCATAATGGGATATTTATAGACTCTTTTAGTATGTGACTTTATTTATTTTCTTGGAATCACTGAATTCTCACTTTTAGAAATAGTAAAATGTCTTCAGCTATGTTGCTACCTTTTTATATGTGAATTCATTTGATATCATGGAATCAATGAATTCTGACTTTCAGAATTAGTTAAATATCTTGAGCAATATTGCTGCTTTTTTATATATGAATTCATTTATTTTCATGAGATCAATTTTATTGGTTTTGTGACATAAAATATGTGTGTTGTTACTTATTTTAATTGTTTTTCTTTAAATTTTGAAATTGGTTATATTGATAAATGTATCATTTTTCATTTGCTCTGTTAGCTGTTTATATCGACTGCAAAATGGAGAACTGTGACCCTTAATATAAATGTGGATGACTAGTCTTTCTTTGCGACTTCCATTTTACATGATTAAAAGATTGTTCCTTTAATTATGCTCATATTGTTTGAAATGCAGATGCTCACATAGCTTCTTTTTTCAGATGGGACAACCCATTTGATGCTCACAAGGCTGCTTTTTTCAGATGGGACAGCCCATTTCATGCTCACATGGCTACTTTTTTTCAGATGGGACAGCCCATTTGATGCTCACATGGCTACTTTTTTCAGACCGGACAGCCCATTTGATGCTCACATAGCTACTTTTTTTCAGATGGGACAGCCTATTTGATGTTCACATAGCTACTTTTTTCAGATGGAACAGCCTATTTGATACTCAAATAGCTACTTTTTTCAGATGGGACAGCCTATTTGATGCTCACATAGCTACTTTTTTCAGATGGAACAGCCTATTTGATGCTAACATATAGTTACTTTTTCAGATGGGACAGCCTATTTGATGCTCACATAGCTACTTTTTTTCAGATGGAACAGCCTATTTGATGCTCACATAGCTACTTTTTTTTTTAAAGATGGGACAGCCTATTTGATGCTCACATATAGCTACTTTTTTCAGATGGGACAGACCATTTGATGCTCACATGACTACTTTTTTCAGATGGGACAGCCTATTTGATGCTCATATAGCTACTTTTTTTTCAGATGGGTCAGCCCATTTAATGCTGACATAACTACCTTTTTGTTCAGATGGGACAGCCCTTTTGATGCTGACATAGCTACTTTTTCAGATGGGGCATGCCCATTTGATGCTCACATAGATACTTTTTTTTTCAGACGGGACAGCCCATTTGATGCAGTGGTGATGCATCCTAAACACGAGGGCAAGAAGCTAGAAGATTTGGAGGAGGGGAGGTAATAATCGGACATCATTCTATGTCTCTCTTGATACAAATTGTCACTGCAAGAAGAATTGCTAGAATAAATTATGCAGATCCTTGTTATTTAACTGCAAATAATACATTTTTGGTCAGAATATTATATTTGGTATTGTACTGACTTTTTGCTATTTAAAATTAACGATGATTGTTTTTTAAAAATTTTTAAAATGGATTGCAGAAATAGTTATTAAAGTTGATGTTTGGTTGATAAAATAACCATAAATTGTGTAAATAGGACTACAGGCTGTTCCATATTAAAATACATGGTACCCAGGGAAAGGACTTTTGTAAAACATAATCCAGGGTATTCAGATTACAGAGTATACAGATTACTAAAACAATACAAAATTCTATATTGTATTTATGGATGACTACACATTAAAACGCCTTCCCTGGGTCCCAAGTATATTTTCCTGAAACAGCCCTAAGAATGTTTTGATATATTTCGATGTTTTATGGCATTCGGGGATTACCTTACATTTCCCATCTTTTTTGCTATGCTACACTATCTTGCATATACACAGTTGAAACATATTTTCTGCTTTTTTTTCTAGTATCATTGGTACAAGTTCACTGAGACGTGCAGCTCAACTTGGAAGAAAATTTCCCCAGTTCAAGTTTGAAAACATTGTATCCTTTAGCAGGTCATTTTGTGGGATAAATTGATTAAGATATCAAATTCAGAGATTCCTCGCTATGAGCTTTAGATACATAGCATATTTACATATTTTATGTACATAAACTCCAACATTAAATTTAGAATGCAGGATACATTAATTTTAAGTGTTTAGTCAAATTGTTGGGGTACTTCTGATGCAGTTTTTTTAAAATTCTTATTATAGTATGTTTAGTCACCAAATTTTGGTGACTACTAGTTCTAGATGTTCCTTTTATGTCTTTTATGTAAGTACTCAGTCACTGAGACTATTGATTTGTAGGGAGTCTTATAATCGAGTCCAGCCTGAGTTACACTTTATTACAAAGAAGCTTGCTTCATTTTCAGATGCATGATAAATGTCTTGATGATGATGATCAAGTCTGATAACATTAGTGGATGTTGTATGGTGGTCACAAAATATGTATTTGAAATTTTAAATATTTAAGTAGCTTCAAACCATGAAGTAAAATACCCAATTCAAAAAACTCTTACCTAGAGCTCTGAAGGTGAGTTGTTTCAGTGCTCAATACACATTGTCACTGATGTAAAATGGTTATGTTTCAGTGCTCAATACACATTGTCACTGATGTAAAATGGTTATGTTTCAGTGGCTCAATACACATTGTCACAGATGTAAAATGGTTATGTTTCAGTGCTCAATACACATTGTCACTGATGAAATATGGTTGTTTCAGTGCTCAATACACATTGTCACTGATGTAAAATGGTTATGTTTCAGTGCTCAATACACATTGTCACTGATGTAAAATGGTTATGTTTCAGTGCTCAATGCACATTGTCACTGATGTAAAATGGTTATGTTTCAGTGGCTCAATACACATTGTCACTGATGTAAAATGGTTATGTTTCAGTGGCTCAATACACATTGTCACTGATGAAATATGGTTATGTTTCAGTGGCTCAATACACATTGTCACTGATTTAGCATGGGTGAAATAAGATCCCATCATATTTGGTGGATAGATTTAAAACAAAAGAACACTACTTGATCTTTATCACTTAATTTCATTTCTTGGCATATCATTATCCTTTATAATGTGATTTAACATAAAACAAACACCATCAAACTGTGATTGAAGCTTTCATGATATTTGTCGGCGACTCTTTGATTAAGTTCTTTCTTTCAGACTTTAAATATTTATGAATTCAATGACTGATGGAGACAACTGATTGGTAAGGTAGTCTAATTATGGAGGTGGTATATGTTATTAAGAATTCTTGCAATCCTTCATGATTAACCAGGTTGTTGCCAATTTTATCTTTGAGAACCAGACATATTTGATAATTGCCTGAAAAGGACTCCACCAGGGAATTTCTGTTTTTGATCTTCAGTTACTAAAATTTTTCATATCTTTCTGTTATTTTGTCTTTTATACTTTTACTCCTGAATATATTTCTTTTCAAACTTATAAATATTTGATTTAATGCTAAACTTTGAATTCCTGGAACTTACTTTTTGAAGAAGTTCACTGTTTATAATATTATTTCAACAACCTTAAGAATAAGAATTCATTGCAGTAGCATTCTGCAGTAATTATATGACACAGAATGATGGGCAATCAGATCATATTTTTTTATAAAATAAAATTGCTACCTGAAATATGATCCCTTTGATGATTTTGGTGATTACTTGTGCCAATAGAAATTAATGAGAATTTCAAAATGTGGTTAACTTACTAGTGGTAAGTGGTTTGATTTGAATGGGAAGTTGCAGTTTTAAATACATTTTTGAGATCGCAAGTAATTTGGATTTTAATTTGTGTCCTTAATTTGATCAAGAGAGGAAACCTGAACACAAGATTCCGCAAGTTAGATGAGGATGAAAAGTATGATGCCATCATCTTAGCTGAGGCTGGCCTTGATAGGATGGGTTGGAGACATAGAATATCACAGGTAAGTTGTCAGCAAATGTCTGATCTAATTGGGTCCATTTAATTAGTCTTATGGATGAGCAGTGTGAATTTTCTTAGGATTGAAAAACAGGGCTGAGCTATCAATGGAGGAATAGTTGAAATATGCCATTGTCTTCTGACAGCAAAGATGAATGGATCTTTGAATAAGCATCATATTGGTCAGTTACATGTACATGCTTAATTCTTTAGATAGATAGGCCTTGCCTGTTGCCGTATATGCACTTGTATAAACAACATAGATCATCACATTATGCTCAAGCAGATCAAGGCCTGTGTTGCTATTAACTACTGATAAACAACATAGATCATCACATTATGCTCAAGCAGATCAAGGCCTGTGTTGCTATTAACTACTGATAAACAACATAGATCATCACATTATGCTCAAGCAGATCAAGGCCTGTGTTGCTATTAACTACTGATAAACAACATAGATCATCACATTATGCTCAAGCAGATCAAGGCCTGTGTTGCTATTAACTACTGATAAACAACATAGATCATCACATTATGCTCAAGCAGATCAAGGCCTGTGTTGCTATTAACTACTGATAAACAACATAGATCATCACATTATGCTCAAGCAGATCAAGGCCTGTGTTGCTATTAACTACTGATAAACTGTATTGCATTATGTAATCAAAATTTGGGTCTATTTAATTTACAACTGGATTTTACTTGCAAGTATATATGGTACCTCTATAGGTACAATCACCCAGCTTAAAAATGCTGTCTTTAACTTATATTAAATCTCTAATGATTTTCTGGAGTGGCTGTAATTCATTGTGATAACTAGTGGCAGCAAAGCAGTTATAAAATCATGTAGTGGTCACATAATTTAAACCTCTGCAGTAAAGATTGATTTGTTAGTGGAGAGCACCCTTAACCTGTAATGTAATGGATGTAAATATCAAATAAACTTGTTACAAGTCAGGTATCTTCATTTTCTTAGTTGGATCATAGGGGAAGCTCATTAAATAAATCAAAGGGACATGTTGGTAGTTGAAAATATGTCATTTATTGCATATTTGATGTATTTGCAGCACTAATCAGTTTCACCACGCTTCTCCTTTAGGGAATAATCATTTAATTACAGGGTGGGTGAGGCAGTATTTTCTATGCAACCAGACGGATTTTTTTTCTTTTATAACAAGATGATTTTTTTTTTCATTTAATTTATGAATTAGTTTTATTTCTGCTAACAGAAGCAAAAGTTCTGTAACACAGAGCATATACACCACTCCAGAACTTGATTTTTCACTTAACAGACTTGGCTGACTATGGTCATTTTAGTATCTTTTAATGTTGTTTTTTTTGAAGGGATTGATGATAAAAACAAGAAGATGTAGACAGGCTAAATTTCTGTATAATAAGAATTTTTTCCAAATTCTGGTACATTTAAGAACAAGTTCTTACCGTTATGCTTTTTTTTCTCCATCTTCTCTACTTTAACCTCAAATACTATTTCATGCCAGCATTTGGATGAAGAAACAAATGGTTTATGGTGTTAGAATTTATTTTATATTAGCATAAGTTTGAAAAAAAACCAACAAATATTAAACTCAATTAAAAAAATTCAAATTACCCAAGACTCTCAATTTTAGGTGCTGGATACAGATGTGTGCATGTATGCAGTCAGTCAGGGGGCCATGGGAGTGGAGTGTCGCTATGACGATCAGAAAACACTAGATCTTTTAGCAACAATTCATGACTCAGATACTGCACTATGCTGCATTGCAGAGAGAGCATACCTTAAAGAACTGGTGAGCTAACAATGCTTTGTTTGCATGAAAAGAAATATTTTCCTTTTTAATGCAATCTCATCTCTCAGTTTTTCTTCCAAAGCTCTAGATTGGTTTGGTTTCTTTTATAATGGTATTATATCTAGGTTTAAAGGATATGAAAATAAGCATTTATATCCATGTGTCAATCACATTTCAGTTTTTGCTCTTAATATTTAAAGTTGTATGAGATAAAGGAATGACACCTCAGATATTTTTATATTATCATTACAAGTGTGACATATCATTGGGTGGGTGGGTCATATCTTCAAAGTCAAAGTCTTGGCTCATTATGTTATACTTTTGGTGACACTACTTTCTGCTCTACAACTTTTAAGACATTTGGGATTAATGAATGAAACATTGCATACTTGTGCGTCACCATTAGAAGGTGTGTCATTTTATTTCATGGTCAGGGTCACTGTTTAGTATTTTAAGCTTTACCTTGCACTTTCCTTTCTATTCTGTAACTTGAGAATTGTTCAAGATTAATGGATGGAGTTTGACACACCCAGTTTTACATATTTTTTACAGGGAGGAGGTTGTAGTGTACCTGTGTCTGTGGAAACAAAATTGAGAGATAATAAGGTTTGTACTTCTAGTTAATTTTTACATAAAAAAATCTATATCACTATACTGCTCGATTGATTACAGATGTTTTAATAATTTTTAACAAATGATTACCTCTGATCTACCACATTACAAATATGGGAAATGTTACCCCATGTGACTTGTGGTTAGAGCCTCTGCCTCGGATGCAAAAGGTTGCAGGTTCAAACCCTAACCAAGTCATACCAAAGACATGTAAAAATGTTACTAGCAGCTGTCATAATTGATGCTCAGCATTAAGCGGTTAGTGTTAGCAATGGTTGGTCAGTGTCACAATAATGTGACTGGGTGGGACATGATGCTACATGTCTGTGGCATGATGCCCCAGTGCTAGAAATCACAATAAACTGTCACACTGCAGACATTGTAGTAATATGACTGAAAAATTGTTAAAGCTATGCAAAAAATACACACACACACTCACACACACAATGTGATACTTCAGAGGAGAGCACTTTCCTCTTGTAGGTGTGAATAGGATTCTTGTACCACATTTTACACATTAAAAATACATGTTGGCACCAATATAAGCAGGGTCATATAATGATAGTTCACATAAACATGCCTTCTTTGCACAGATGATGGAAGTGTTTCACTCATCTATTTACTATACTTCTTTTGTTATACCTTTATGCTTGTTTGTGGTGCTTCATTATCTAGTAATAAACTATAATATTTACTTATCATTTTAAAGATTGACAAAAACTTTATTTTATGTACTACATTCTTTTAGTAAGTTGGCAAGGTCTGTACATTCAAGCATTTGGCAAGGCCCATGCAATGAAGCATTTGGCAAGGTTTATTAAGTAATGTCTGTACATTTAGGCATTTGGGAAGGTCCATACATGCAGGTATTTGGCAAGGTCTTTGCATTCAGGCAATTGGCAAGGTCCATGCATTTAGGCATTTGGCCATATCTGTATATTCAGGCATTTGGAAATGTCCATACATTTAGGCATTTGGCAACATCCATACATGCAGGCTTTCCTGACACATTTTCATGCTCTACATGCTGTAATCGTGAAATTTCAATGATTGTTTCCTAGAGCTGAGGATAATTCACATTCTGATATTGATGAAAGTTTATGACAAATGTGACCAAAACAAATGGTACACTGGGCACAGTTTGATACTCCAGGTTATCCAGTTGGGCAAGTCATATCTGTTGAAGGTTTGTCTTCAATTTTGAAGAATGAAACTGCCCTTGCAATTTTATAGCCATTCTTGTCTCTTCTTTTTTTATATCCCTGGTCCAACATGTCTGATATTCAGACAAGTAAAGGTGACATTTACAGATATTTCCAGATGAATGCTTGAGAAAATTACCTGTTGCAGCTGATAGAAATAATCACTTTGCAGATAAGTCATTATTGTTCAGTACCTTGAAACCGTTTCTAAACGAACTATGCTAAATGCAAAGTAACCAACTCTGAATTTCAAATACTTCTGCTCTAATATATGAAACAATGGAGTATTCCTGGTTTGTGGGATGCATATGTAAATGTAATTTATGTTAAATGACGAAAAAATGATAATGTAATATTAGACTAATTTGTTTCTGGCTGATAGAGACTCATTTCTGATGTGTATAGTTTTAAGCAAACAGGGAGGTATGGGAGGATTTAATAGCTATGAGGTCAGGTAAATATTCTCAGAAAATAATTATGAAAAGTCAACATTTGTTGTGCGAAACCACCTTGTCAATAAATTCAGAGAACAAACATCTGGATGTAACTTTTAGTGTGTTGATTCCATTTTCTCATTTCAGTCTAATGTATATTGCCTTGTTAATTTGAATCTTTCTTGTACTGATCAAGGTCTCTCCCTCTTAACCTTTTGTTATAGACTGTGTATGTGAGATTTTGTACTTTTTGCAATACTAAAATTGTGATCCAAATTATTCAAGAAGTTTTAACATGAAATGACTGAACCTAGTTGTCATAGCTGAGAGAAAACAAGCATAGAATACAGAGCTTTGCAAGTTATATCAAAAGAACATTCTTAGCTTCATAGGTGTAGTATTATAGATTCCTCAGAATTAGTGAGTAATTCTGTGTTGACACTCCTGTCTCATATATCTACAAAATTTTTTAAAAAATTTCTCAAGCATTGCAAATACATTGTAGATGACCATTAATTTTCTTTTGCTGCAGATTGAAATCAGGGGAGGTGTGTTCAGTCTTGATGGTACTGAAGCTGTCATTGACTCCCACTCTGCCACACTGAAAACAGATATTGATGATGAACCACCTTTGAAGAAGGTAAACAAGAGTATGTTGAACAAAACAGCTCCATCATCTTTAGATGCTTACATGTGTGTCTTTCTAACACTGACCCAGCAAAATAACACCCATGCAACCTAAAACCAGTGCAATTAAGGTTGAAGTGTATTTGTCAGACCTGTTTACAGCTGTGAATTCACCATAGTTTCTATGAAAAATTAAACAAAAATATTGTCTATGGTACAAGTTATTGATTTTACAGGATGTGGCTTTTTTGACAAAAATGCTGTATGCCAAACTTCTATCCATGTATTAATCCCATTTGATCTGTTGTTGAGCAACTGGATCTATAAGTATACTGTTGTAAATTCAAGCATCTATATGATTATGCATGATGTCACATGACAGACAAGTGATTTTATTGAATTGATGATAGACACATGAAATGTGACTTTACATCAGCAAGATTATAAAAACTTGTCAGTATAGAAGGAGGATGGAAGGTGGAACTCTATGGGATCAGCAAAACCAAAAATTGCCACCTGAATACCTTGTGGGGCACTAAAAGAAAGCTGTTTGGGGGTAAATAAGCAATTAGTGTTGGGATGTAAAACTATAGATGGTGTTAGTATGTAAAACTATGGATGGAGTTTTAAATTATAGAAAAGCTGTTTGGGGTAGATCAGCAATGAGTGTTGGGATGCAAAACCGTAGATGGTGTTATAAATTATGGAAAAAGCCATTTTGGGTAGATTAGCAATGAGTGTTAGGATGTAAAACTATAAATGGTGTTTTAAATTATGGGAATGACTTAGGCAAAACTGTTTTTGGCATCTATCTTGGTAAACAAATCTCATTTATTGTAATGTCATTCAGAACTGTTATTTTTATGTTATATTCTGCATGTAAGATATGACCACTCCGATGTAGTATTGGTTAGAGTGTCCACCTTGGATGTGGGAGATCACGGGTTTGAAGCCCAGCCAAGTTGTAATGAAGACTTATAAAAATGGTACTAATAGCTGTTTCTCTAGACACTCAGCATTAGAATATTAGTGTTAGGACTGGTCTGCCTGGTGTGAGGATAATGTGACAGGGTGGGATGTCATTCTACATGTCTGTAGCATGATGCCTCAGTGCTATAAACTGCTACACTGCAGACATCACAGCAATATGACTGAAAAATTGTTAAAGCTACATTAAAAATCCCAATCACACACACATGCATGTGAGATAACTATTTTAATATGTGACATTATTGCATTATTTATCATTCACAGGTTCTATCTGAGCATTTTTATTTTAATTCTAGCAAAAAGAAACCTCTAATGGTCCCAAACTCTTCTCTTCAATTGTTCACACCAAGGGGATCAGTCAAGAGAAGTGTAGGATAGCAGAGAATGTTGGCAAGGAATTAGCTGATAGACTACTCCAGACTGAAGCTGCTGGTATCCTGGCAACAGCAAGACAGCAAACTGAGGTGGCCATTTTGGAAGAGAAGAAAAGGAAGGAGGCAGAGAAAAATGAGACAGAAATGATTCAGATACCAAAATGTTAGGACATTAAGAACCAAAAGAAAAAAGTAAACTTCATTTTTGTTTTATTGCAATCTTCTTGCTTCTTTTATATATTCAAATTTCTCAGCCTATCACTATCTCACCATTGAGGGATGGACATTACCTTCATTTAACTGTGTTGGTGGAGAAAATAACAGTTCATTTTGGTGGCACAAGTACAGATTCCAAATATTTTATTGTTACATGTTAATGGTTTTCTTAGGAAAACAGCTTGGTATTGATGGTGAATACCAATGTGTACTTTGAGTGATCTACAGCATTTTGTACTATGGTCAGCATTTTGTACTATGGTCACAGTGATTTATAGCATTTGTACTATGGTCACAGTGATCTATAGCATTTTGTACTATGGTCACAGTGATCTATAGCATTTTGTACTATGGTCACAGTGATCTATAGCATTTTGTACTATGGTCACAGTGATCTATAGCATTTTGTACTATGGTCACAGTGATTTATAGCATTTTGTACTATGGTCACAGTGATCTATAGCATTTTGTACTATGGTCACAGTGATCTATAGCATTTGACTTTGGTCACAGTGATCTATAGCATTTTGTACTATGGTCACAGTGATCTATAGCATTTTGTACTATGGTCACAGTGATCTATAGCATTTTGTACTATGGTCACAGTGATCTATAGCATTTTGTACTATGGTCACAGTGATTTATAGCATTTTGTACTATGGTCACAGTGATCTATAGCATTTTGTACTATGGCCACAGTGATCTATAGCATTTTGTACTATGGTCACAGTGATCTATAGCATTTTGTACTATGGCCACAGTGATCTATAGCATTTTGTACTATGGCCATAGTGATCTATAGCATTTTGTACTATGGTCACAGTGATCTATAGCATTTTGTACTATGGTCAGCATTTTGTACTATGGTCACAGTGATCTATAGCATTTGGTACTATGGTCAGTGATCTATGGCCACAGTGATCTATAGCATTTTGTACTATGGTCAGTGATCTATAGCATTTTGTACTATGCCACAGTGATCTATAGCATTTTGTACTATGGCCACAGTGATCTATAGCATTTTGTACTATGGCCTCAGAAAGTTCATGGCTTAAATTCGACATACTTGAGTGTCAACAGTATTAACAAGCACTAAATTGATGGATCAAAATACATGATTATACTTATATTTTAAACCAATTTTAAACTTCTATGATAATTATTGATTTTATTGCATGAGGAGGTTAAGGTATAGATCACATATTTAATTCACATTTTGCATTTATTGTCGCAAGTGGTAACTTTAATGACTCATGACCACCAGGTCAAATGTAAATGGACTAGAGACTAGTGGCTGAGGTTGTTGATATTTGTTTTTGAGGTCATCTAAATGACCTTGAGGTATGACCCTGTTTCCAGCTTGCAGAACCAGTTGAGTGTTGTCTTCCAGCCTTTCATCTCTTAAACCTCCTTTCAAAAACTAATCAACCATTTTCAACCAGAATTGATAGAATGTATATTGGCATGAAGGGCATTTTGATTTAGGTGACCTTATGGTTGCTATTATCATCAAATAAAAACAAATTTTTAAAAAAATAACAAAAATTAAAAAATTTCACAAAAATTAGACTAAAAAGGCTTTTTTAAGTTTGTATAAATTATGTCAATCTGTTTAAATGATTTCTATCTGTACATCATTAATGCCAGTCTGTATATCATTGATGGCAGTCTGTATATCATTGATGGCAGTCTGTACATCGTTAATGCCAGTCTGTACTTCATTGATGCCAGTCTGTACATCATTGATGCCAGTCTGTATATCATTAATGCCAGTCTGTACATCATTGATGGCAGTCTGTACATCATTGATGCCAGTCTGTATATCATTAATGCCAGTCTGTATATCAGTGATGCCAGTCTGTATATCATTGATGGCAGTCTGTATATCATTAATGCCAGTCTGTATATCATTGATGGCAGTCTGTACATCATTAATGCCAGTCTGTATATCATTGATGGCAGTCTGTATATCATTAATGCCAGTCTGTATATCATTGATGGCAGTCTGTATATCATTAATGCCAGTCTGTATATCATTGATGGCAGTCTGTACATCAATAATGCCAGTTTGTATATCATTGATGGCAGTCTGTATATCATTAATGCCAGTCTGTATATTATTGATGGCAGTCTGTATATCATTAATGCCAGTCTGTATATCATTGATGGCAGTCTGTACATCATTAATGCCAGTCTGTATATCATTGATGGCAGTCAGTATGTCATTAATGCCAGTCTGTATATCATTGATGCCAGTCTGTATATCATTAATGCCAGTCTGTATATCATTGATGGCAGTCTGTATATCATTAATGCCAGTCTGTATATCATTGATGCCAGTCTGTATATCATTAATGCCAGTGTGTATATCATTGATGGCAGTCTGTACATCATTAATGCCAGTCTGTATATCATTGATGGCAGTCTGTATATCATTAATGCCAGTCTGTATATCATTGATGACAGTCTGTATATCATTGATGCCAGTCTGTATATCATTGATGGCAGTCTGTACATCATTAATGCCAGTCTGTATATCATTGATGGCAGTCTGTATATCATTGATGGCAGTCTGTCCATCATTAATGCCAGTCTGTATATCATTCATGGCAGTCTGTATATCATTGATGGCAGTCTGTATATCATTAATGCCAGTCTGTATATCATTGATGGCAGTCTGTACATCATTAATGCCAGTCTGTATATCATTGATGGCAGTCTGTACATCATTAATGCCAGTCTGTATATCATTGATGGCAGTCTGTACATCATTAGTGCCAGTCTGTATATCATTGATGGCAGTCTGTACATCATTAATGCCAGTCTGTATATCATTAATGCCAGTCTGTACATCATTAATGCCAGTCTGTATATCATTGATGGCAGTCTGTACATCATTAATGCCAGTCTGTATATCATTGATGCCAATCTTTAAATTATTTATGCCAGTTTGTATGTCATTGATGCAAATATGTATAATCCCAGTCTGTTTAAATGATTCCAATCTAAAATGCCTATCTTTATATCATTAATTTTATTCTGTATATCATTGATGCCAACCTGTATAATCCCAATCTTTTTAAATGACTCCAATCTATTTAAATGACTCCAGTCTAAAATGCCAATCTGTATATCAGTTGCCAATCTGTATATTATTGATGCCAATCTGTATATCATTGATTTCAATCTGTATATCATTGATGCCAATCTGTATAATCCCAATCTATTTAAAAATACTCCAATCTAAAATTACAATCTGTATATCATTGATGCCAATCTGTATATCATTGATGCCAGTCTGTATAATCCCAATATATTTAAATGACTCCAATCTGTTTATCATTGATGCACATCTGTATAAAATCAATCTATTTAAATAATGACTCCAGTCTAAAATGCCAATCTGTATATCAGTTGCCAATCTGTATATTATTGATGCCAATCTGTATATCATTGATGCCAATCTGTATATCATTGATGCCAATCTATATAATCCCAATCTATTTAAATGACTCCAATCTGTTTAATGACAATCTGTATATAACTGTTGCCAGTCAGTATATCAGGGAAGACAATCAGATGATGCCAGGCTGTTATCAAATTTGGCTATGGGAATGAAGATTGAAATAAAGCTTAGAACAACTTTTCAGAGACTGTTGAACATAATTTGTCCAAGCTTAAAAAAAACCCCATACATTCTGCTGTGAAGGCCCTTACTAGAGAAATAGAAAACTTTAATGTCTTTTCAAAAATTAGTCAACAGAAGTTTTCCAGATTTCATGGATCCTGGCTTTGTAAATGAAACATACAGTTGGAATAATTTGTTTAAATGCCATCAACAAAATATTGTTTTAATATAGGTTTATGTTTACTGTTGTAATGGCATACTAGTATATTTTGAATTAGACTATAGCACTTGTAGCTGAAGGAAACAATACCAGTCTGGATCTGTAAAAATGTATACCAATAATCGTAGTATGAACTTACACCTGTCTGGATCTGTAATAATATATAACAAGAATCTTGGTGTGGAAACATCACCAATCTGGATCTGTAATACTATATAGCAAGAATCTTAGCATGAAAACATCACCAATCTGGATCTGTAATACTTTATAACAAGAATCTTAGTATGAAAACAGTACCAATCTGGATCTGTAATACTTTATAACAAGAATCTTAGTGTGGAAACAGTACCAGTCTGGATCTGTACTACTCGATAACAAGAATCTTAGTGTGGAAACAGTACCAATCTGGATCTGTACTACTCTATAACAAGAATCTTAGTGTGGAAACAGTACCAATCTGGATCTGTACTACTCTATAACAAGAATCTTAGTGTGGAAACAGTACCAATCTGGATCTGTACTACTCTATAACAAGTATCTTAGTGTGGAAACAGTACCAATCTGGATATGTACTACTCTATAACAAGTATCTTAGTGTGGAAACAGTACCAGTCTGGATCTGTACTACTCTATAACAAGAATCTTAGTGTGGAAACGGTACCAGTCTGGATCTCTAACACTATATAGCAAGAATCTTAGTATCATAGAACTTTTTGTATCACTTATCACGAAATCTTCATTAATGTTATAATCTTATCTGTCTTTTATATGATCTCTGAGGTAATATTTCTGTATTTCTAATTTTCATGCATGGATTTGTAAACTAATGAAAATATAATTTGATGCATAAGTTTCTAACTTAACTGTGATTCAGGTGGCTAATTAATGAGGTCCACATTTTAAATGATGTCATTCAGGTGCCTAATTAATGAGGTCCACATTTTAAATGATGTCATTCAGGTGCCTAATTAATGAGGTCCACATTTTAAATGATGTCATTCAGGTGCCTAATTAATGAGGTCCACATTTTAAATGATGTCATTCAGGTGCCTAATTATTGAGGTCCACATTTTAAATGATGTCATTAATGTGCCTAATTAATGAGGTCCTTATTTTCAATGTCATTTATGAATGAGGTCCTTATTTTAAATGATGTCATGCATTGCATGCCCTACTTAGTATGGCCTACATTGTAAATGATACAATTCAAGTGCCTCCTTAATGTGACCTACATTTTAAATGATGTCATTCAGGTCCTACTTAATGTGACCCACATTTTAAATTATGTCATTCAGGTCCTACTTAATGTGACCCACATTTTAAATGTCATTCAGGTCCTACTTAATGTGACCTACATTTTAAATTATGTCATTCAGGTCCTACTTAATGTGACCCACATTTTAAATGATGTAATTCAGGTCCTATTTAATGTGACCTACATTTTAAATTATGTCATTCAGGTCCTACTTAATCTGACCTACATTTTAAATGATGTCATTCAGGTTCTACTTAATGTGACCTACATTTTAAATGATGTCATTCAGGTCCTACTTAATGTGACCGACATTTTAAATGATGTCATGTAGGTGCCTAATTAAAATGAACCACATTGGAAATGTTCTTGCATAATTTAAAACTTGACCATCTCATCATTTCAGCAATGAGGATCTGTGACTTTTTGTATAACATTTACACATATCACATTGTCTGTGATAGATTTTGCTAATCAACATCAATGTAATATATATGGACTCAGGGATATTTTTTATTGTATCACTCCATTAAATGTGAGAAGTCCACTTGTGAAGATCTGCCCATCAAATTTTTGATTTATTAAAAGATTTTGTGAAAAATTTTGTAACTCTTATAAAAGTTAACTTTTCACAAGATTTTAGTTTGTCATTTAGAAGACAACATTTGTAAGATAATGTCTGACCATATATATATATATATATATATATATATATATATATATATATATATATATATATATATATACTCACACACACACACTGGACATCCAATGTCAAATAATACAATATATCCAAAGAATGTAGCCCTGAATGCTGTATTATTGTGGTACTTAATGCTCTTATCATTACATATTAAAACTGTTATGATATTGCTGCTTACTTATAATTTGTAAAGTTTTATTGACTTCCCTCTTTCTATTCCTATAAAAAAAAATCGTCAATCGAAGTGCATAAATGTAAATAGCATATGGTGGCTGACACAGTTTAACATACCATGGGAGAACAACTCTATATTATCATGGTATTAGCCTAATTTATGTATGGTAGCATGCATGTATTATAATAAACATAAAATAAAACTTACCTTTGATAAGAAATGTCCACGCTTGTACTGGCATATTTCCACAATAAACGAAAGGATCTAGTGGTAAAATCGAACACAAATGTAATTCAAGTGTAAATCTATGAATAACATCATTACACACAATTATTATTCAACCAAATATGAATGTTAAATCCAAATTTGGGCAATGAAATGTAAATATACAACAACTTATTAATGTTATTATTGAAATATTAAGATTTTAAAAACTTTTTAACTGTTATTTTATTCTTATTTACATATGAGTAAGCAACATTTTTTAAATTTTGGTCCACATTGGCTTCCATGAAATGAAATTGCAACCTTGACCTTGTAAGGACATGTATGTCACCATCAGTATATGACCTATAATCATCAAACATCAGAGGATACACTGAAAACCTTTCGTAATCAAAGCCAATACAGGTATAACAAGTTTGGAGTTTTTTTTATATGATGATCAATGTACTAGCATGCACTTTGCAAAAAGTGATGTTCATTTTTTTCATTGTAAACTTATAATAAATGTAGACATTTTAGAGGAAATTGTGCTGTTAAGATATTTGCTTCTTTAATGCCTACAGCTTTACATCTGTAAACAGCCACTAGATGGCATGTGTTGAAAATTAATCGGAAAATCCAGTTTACTGCGATAATATAGAGCTTAAAATGATACAGCATTGGAGTATACCCATATTTCTGACGTTATATATAGCCACTGGATGTGCGATGTCCAACAGTATATCCAAAGAAGTGTACCTATATTTCTGACCTTATATTTATCCATTGGATATATATATATATATATATATCCAAATAAAATACTTATTCTGTTTTTACTTTTCTACTTAATTATCCCTAACTGCACAGTTTTCTCAGAATTCATCTGTCATTTAACCACATACTCAGCCACAATATGCATCTTTCTAAACATTGTAGCCCCATTCTTTAAAAGCTTTGATCGTTTGATTTTAAACAACCAATACAGTGAGGCCCCAGCTTACGAATGATCCAGGTTATGAACGTCAGGCCAGCCCAAAAATTGACTTTGGTTACTAATGGTGACTTGGGTTACAAACCAAACCGCCATTCGCTTGTGTGCAAAATTTCAAACACTTGAACTCATACATGCCTGCTGCTACTGAAATAGAGTGAAACAAAGGTGAGAAAAAAAGTCTGTGGTGTTCTTGTGAAGAAGCTGTGAAAAAGAACACATAAAAAGTTGTAATAAAAAACTACAAAAAGATGTAAAAATCCCCCTAATCATCCTCCACTGAATCCCCTGCATTTTTAACATTGTTACTATTTTTTCAATTTTTTTTAGTGTAACTGTGATTTTTTGTGATCTTTTTGTTTTCAGCATGGGGACGGATTTAAACTTTAACAATGGGACTCTATGGGAAAACACGTTCTGGGTTACAAACACCCCGGGTTATAAATGCCATCTTGGAACCGATTAGGTTCGTAAGCCGAGGCCCCACTGTATAATTTAAAAAGCTGCTGAAGCTTTGATTTTATTTTACAATTCTGAAAACAGAGTTACTCATGTATCAAGTTTCCTCTACTTAAAATTGAAATGTTTTTTTTTTAGTAATTTTTGTAATTAGATAAGTCTCTGCATGCAATTCAAGGATTTTATAGACATTTTTATGTGCTCGTTATGCAATATTTTCCTTCAGTTTGTTAAGAGGATTTTGTAATGGGATATAAATTTTATTGCACTACATGATTTTCAGTAAGCCTGAATAATAAATATATATGCTTATTCTCATTATTTTCAATTAAATGACATTTTCAGCTGATTTAAGAGCACCCCAAGAACCAGCTATAGCATGTACTCCTGTCAACATCTAACTCAATAAAATCTCAAATCTGCATGAAAATGACTAATTTTTTTTTTGCAGTTATTTTGAATTTTAAACCAACTTTATGTATCTCCATGCAAACTTTTATATCTGTTTCTACTTAAAGTGAACAGCTTTGCTGATGTTAATCACACATGATGAATTTGGAACTCAAAATACTTCTTGTTAGGCATCACTAGCCCCAGTCAAATGAATTTTAGAGATCTGGGTAAGTCAGTTTTTGAAAAGGTGTGAAAATAGAATGAATCGATTTGCTAACTGGTCATTTAGAGATGTATTCAAAGATTCAACCGGCATAACACAGCTCAAACATTAAAGCTCAGACTAATTAATTTGTCTCAGTTTTGGGAGTGGCATTTGTAGATGTTTAAATTTTCAGAGATTGACAAGTATGATGTTTAATGTACATACAGTTATGACATTTAGATAACCACATATATTGTACATTACATATATTGTACATTATGTATACTGTAAATTACTATAATGTACATTACTTTATTTTAATTTGTATAAAAGCAATATTTACAGAGTAATATTTAGGTAGCTTTTGTTTTGTTATTGTCTTTGTTATTTGCTTATTTCATGTGCTTACTTATTAGTATTTTTAGTACACATTGATTTTATAAATTGAAAATTTGAACTTGATTTAATACTGTAATTATGAATTGTTTTGGTTTGCTTATTTGTTGGTGATAAATTAGCACACTTTAAGTGAGTAAGATGAATGAAAGCTTCTCTAGGAAACAATAAAAAACAAATGACATACACTGCATGATTTCTAGCAGAGGACCAGTTGTCACTATAGTGTATATATGTTGTGACTGGATGCCTATTTTTACTTATTATGCACATCTTTGTCATAAAATAGATATGATAAATTGGTCTCAGCCAATACAATTTTTGTCTCAGTTTGCAAGAACATTACACTTGTTTTTGTTTATCTGTTGCTGTATAAAATGAATCATACAAGTCTGAAATACATTTTGATGATAATAAATTCCTTAACCAACAGCTTTAATGGAATCTAACTCGGCATGGATAGTATTTTACAACTGATGTATGTTTTTGGAATTTATTATTATCATATACTTTCACTTAAAAAATAAATTGGCATAGAAAAATATGAAATTTGATAAACAAAATTTTTAGCTCACCTAGTGATGAACTGATGGTATGGAACTATGTTTGCATCATTGACATAAATTGATTGTTATCCATCCCTTTCCATTAACAGTTGTTTCTTTAACCTTTTTCAAATACCATGGGACCAATTCAACCAAATTTAGTAGGGAGCATCCTGGTACATGAGGGTCTTTAAGATTTATACAAATGATATACCTTCAAATAATGCTGCCATTACTAACAGTAAAAATTCTTTAAAATCTTGACAAAAATTGCTGAACAGAATTCTACCAGAGTTGATAAAAAAATTTTTTATTTATGAATACCTTTTAATTTTATCCAGATGTTGATCATTCATCAGATTTGGCCTCCATTGCTTAAAAAAGAGATGAAGTACTTTTCTAAACAACAGCACACATTTGAATCAAATGTAACAGAAAATGTCCTGGCATCATTTAGTAAGGATGCTTTTTATAAAAATAGGAAAACCTTTCTCCTAAAAAACTGATGAACAGAAGTTTGTCACAAATGACAGAAAGCACCCAGGCATAAAGGCTTTTCAGTTTTATACAAATACTGCTGAACTGCTATCATATATTGTTGTTTTAATTAAAATTAGAAGAACCTTCAATTGACCTTTCATCATTTTATATTGCCACCTTTATGAAAAACAGAAAAATTTGGTACTGATATATTTTCAATAAGCACTGAACAGATTTTCACAGAAAGAACCCAGGCATGACAATCTTCTACATTTATATCAATCATTAACAGATGTGGCTGCTGTTCCTGTAGAGAAGAAAATTATACCTCAAATTAAATTTAACCAAAGCACCCAGTCATGCAGGCCTTTCAGGTTATACAAATGGCGTCAATTTTTTTGTCAAATGTGGCTTCTGTTAAAATGAAGAACCATCTTGTAAGATCTCAGAAGCCAGGTAGCATTGACATCATCACTATAAACAGAAAAAATTATTTAAATGACTTTATTTCAAAGGCTGTTCAACAGAACTTAACCTTCGACAGAAAGTTCTGTGTAATGAAAGCCTGTCAATATTAAGTCAAATGGTGGTAATGACAGAATGCTATGTAACATGAAAGCCTGTCAGTATTAAGTCAAATAGTGGTAATGACAGAATGCTATGTAACATGAAAGCCTGTCAGTATTAAGTCAAATAGTGGTAATGACAGAATCCTATGTAACATGAAAGCCTGTCAGTATTGACTAAATGACAGAAAATTGTGTGGCATGAAAGTATCAATATTGGCCAAATGATGGCAATATACCATCCAATATAGATGTAACAGTATTGACTAAATGATGGCAATATACCATCCAATATAGATGTAACAGTATTGACTAAATGATGGCAATATACCATCCAATATAGATGTAACAGTATTGACTAAATGATGGCAATAATAGAAAGCCATGAGAAATGAAAGGTTTTCAATATTGACCAAATGATGGCATCCAATATGGATGAATATGCAACCACTAAAATAATGTAAACATATTGGTTTTATAACATGTAACAAATAAACCACTAAAGTAATGTAAACATATTGGTTTTAGAACATATGTAACAAATCAAAAGATATTTATGCAGAGCATTTTTCTGACTGAGATTTCATGTCTCGCACATGTGGTTTTTCATAACATAATCAGACAAGTGGGGCAGTCTAAGGCCGATCCACTTAGTTCTCTGATATAAAGTTTTCAAAAAGTTTATTATAGTACAGACACTATGATTTGAAAATACCTTTTTATTGCTTAAACTTGCATCAAACAAATGTCGGATCATATTTTTCCCAAATATGGGTGATAAAAATTGCCAGATTTGAGAATAAGCACGAGACAAGAAATTCCTGTTGGTTTTTTTTTTTATTAAGTGTTGCATGCGAGTGATATTGCATGTCAGTATTGCCTGTAGAACCAGTAGTGTAAATCCGCTTCAGCTGGAATTTCTTTGTCATGGTCTCAGATTTATAACATACATTTTATAATCTTTCCTACTAAGTGGGAGCAATAAGGCATAAGAATGTCATATGAAGAATTTATAATTCTTTTTCATGTTTGCCAATGCATCCATATAGATAGATAGATAGATAGATAGATAGATAGATAGATAGATAGATAGATAGATAGATATTTTGCAAGTCATACTAGTTCATGCATTTAAATCTGATTTCGATATTTAAATAAAATTCTTTTATATCAATGGTCCTTTGTAATGTAATATATTCATCCCAATTGTAGAGATGAGGGAGTATATCAGACTACTTGTATCTGTCCGTCCATCCTTCTATCAGTCCATTCTTCTGTCCAACTCACAATTGTGATTACAACTAATTTCAGTTTTTATTATCTCTTGTGTTCAAATGGTATGGCCTGCATCCAGTGTGCATCATGTATTTTTTTTGTTTTGTGTTGCATATCTGTTTGTATTGTTTGGGCCATCACATGTTCCCAGCATACCCTTTAGGTGACAGATTGGAAGGGTTATAATTTTGTAAGATCGAGAAATCATTATGCAACATTGTATCCAAAGTCAAATCAAAGGCATTTCTTACAGAAGAAATATCACTTTGGCAACAAAATAGTTATAAAATGTAAAGTTATACTTATAAAAAAATCAGTTAAATTTACGCAACAATTAACTAAAAATTGTTTTTCTCACAAAATTATTGGGCATAATTAGTATAAATTTGATGCATCAAGACAAGGATGCTTTATCAACTATGCACATATTGTTCAAATCTATCCTCAAAATAAAAAATGACCTCAAAAATGTGAAAAATCTTTAAACAACATCCTCTCAACAAAATACATTTGATCAAATTTAACAAAAATTTGGTCCTAATTCATCTGGCAAGAAGACTGTACATATTTTGCAGACCTATGACTTATCAACCATAGAAACCTTAGTCAGTTGATACAGAGCCGTTATTAGTCACCATTAATGAAATACAAAACTTTTTCATCTGTGGAATAGAAATTAACCAAGTTTGACAGAGAACAGACTTTGACAGAAAACTTGACATATTTTACCTTATTTCAATGCACTTGTGATAGTGTCTTTTCAGTTTTTGTAAAGATGATCAGCCAGTATTCAAAATGACCATTCTTAATAAAACCATTAAAGTATTTTTCAAAGTCTTTGGGGTAAAGTTTACACAATTTCACAAAGTATTAATGGATGAGGCCTTACAATTTTTTCACCAAATGATGCTCATGAGACATACAGTTTATGATTGCTGTTAAGAAAAGTATTCGTTTGCACTAGAGTGAGACTGTCCAACTTCTTGAGCATTCAAATTTTAGACTTGTGAGCTGGAATAAACTGCTTGCTATGAAACTTTTATTACATGATACATTAGTGTTGTTAACTGAAAATGTGCATATTGACCAATCATCAAATTACTATGATTTTTGTTACCCTTTGTTAGTTTGTTACCTTTTTTAACTTGCTGATTGATAAGTTGTATAGTAGAATATTGTGACCGCAGTTTTTAGTGCATCTTCATACATCTCATGGTCATCTGATGATGATGCATATAATCACTTTGTTATTGCAATTTTAGTGTGAGTTATTATTTTGACTTGCAGCTATATGTAATGCATAATGCAAACTTGTGAACAAAACTTGTATTTTATTTCTTGATTGCTGTGAAATGTGGTACATATTATGGTAGTCATCTGCATCAATGAGACCTCAGATAACTTAGTTAAGGGTACATCTATGCATGAAATGGTTTTGCATATGACTGCCTGAGTGCATGGTATTTGAACTTAGTTCATCGTGATCTAGTCCGAATTATGATGATATTGTTAGGATATCATCAAGATCTTGGACAAGTTAAGTTGTGAGCAGCATCCATGCATATCAATGAGGAGAAATGTAAGGTTATATCATTGAGCTCTTGGTCGAGTTGAGTTGTGAGCAGCATCCATGCATATCAATGAGGAGAAATGTAAGGTTATATCATTGAGCTCTTGGTCGAGTTGAGTTGTGAGCGGCATCCATGCATATCAATGAGGAGAAATGTAAGGTTATATCATTGAGCTCTTGGTCGAGTTGAGTTGTGAGCGGCATCCATGCATATCAATGAGGAGAAATGTAAGGTTATATCATTGAGCTCTTGGTCGAGTTGAGTTGTGAGCAGCATCCATGCATATCAATGAGGAGAAATGTAAGGTTATATCATTGAGCTCTTGGTCAAGTTGTGAGCGGCATCCATGCATATCAATGAGGAGAAATGTAAGGTTATATCATTGAGCTCTTGGTCGAGTTGAGTTGTGAGCGGCATCCATGCATATCAATGAGGAGAAATGTAAGGTTATATCATTGAGCTCTTGGTCGAGTTGAGTTGTGAGCGGCATCCATGCATATCAATGAGGAGAAATGTAAGGTTATATCATTGAGCTCTTGGTCGAGTTGAGTTGTGAGCGGCATCCATGCATATCAATGAGGAGAAATGTAAGGTTATATCATTGAGCTCTTGGTCGAGTTGAGTTGTGAGCGGCATCCATGCATATCAATGAGGAGAAATGTAAGGTTATATCATTGAGCTCTTGGTCGAGTTGAGTTGTGAGCGGCATCCATGCATATCAATGAGGAGAAATGTAAGGTTATATCATTGAGCTCTTGGTCGAGTTGAGTTGTGAGCGGCATCCATGCATATCAATGAGGAGAAATGTAAGGTTATATCATTGAGCTCTTGGTCGAGCTCAGTTGGGGGCAACATACCTGCAAGAACACCCAAGAGATCTTTCTGAAAAGGATTTTGATCAGACATGCCATTTAATCTTTTGCTGTTAAGATCACAGATGAGTTCGATTATGAGCAAGATCTGTGTATATGACTGAGGATCGAGAGTAATGGCGATGGTGCGAATTGAACTGTCTTGCAACCTTATGATCAGAGTCCAGTATCTGAAACACAGAGTCAATGCAACTCACTTAGGTTGAGATCTCAATGGTATCCAAGTTATAACTCCAGGGAGTAAAAGCAGATCCAGGAATTCATACTGGCTACACAGCTTAACTCCCCTTATAATGCCAAGTATGTCAACAAATTTTGATGCTAGGATATACAGAGGAGAATGTTGGTTGTATAAATGACTTGTTCCTTGTTTGTAAATAAAGCATATATAATACACCCCATGTTATTATCAGGTCCACCAAATCTCTTATAGATTGCCATGAAATTACAGAAATAATTTGTAGCGTCAAAAGATGAGCATATATCCCACCCACTACTATCTAGCAATGTTTATAGAGCATATATCCCACCCACTACTATCTAGCAATGTTTATAGAGCATATATCCCACCCACTACTATCTAGCAATGTTTATAGAGCATATATCCCACCCACTACTATCTAGCAATGTTTATAGAGCATATACATGTATCCCACCCACTACTATCTAGCAATGTTTATAGAGCATATATCCCACCCACTACTATCTAGCAATGTTTATAGAGCATATACATGTATCCCACCCACTACTATCTAGCAATGTTTATAGAGCATATATCCCACCCACTACTATCTAGCAATGTTTATAGAGCATATACATGTATCCCACCCACTACCATCTAGCAATGTTTATAGAGCATATATCCCACCCACTATTATCTAGCTATGTTTATAGAGCATATATCCCACCCACTATTATCTAGCAATGTTTATAGACTTTTTGCTATTTTCACTTGTTGCAAACTTGTGACTACAAATAATCTTGCAGATATTGATGGATTGCATGTTTGAATGGATATTTTTTCACTAAAACCTATATAGGTTCTGATATTTTGCGTTGGCAGTGTAATCTCAAATTTGAAGATTTTTGAAAATCAACTCTGAACTTTGCTGTTTTTTAATGCATGACCATCGATTGTGCTGTCAGCTTACAAGACCATCAGTTGTTTGTTGGAACTGCAGGACGAAGAGGAAGAGGATGAAAAGCTTTTATTGGATACATGCCTACTTCCATGTACCAACCCCCACCTCAAACAACAAATCTCACTCAGATGCAGTGCCCTATACCAGGCTAGACATATCAGCATGAACATTAACGAAGGCTTCTGCACTGAGTTAAAAGTGGTCGGAAGCAGATTGGCGGAGGTAAACTAGGGTAAACCATGGTTTTGGTACTTTGTTTGACAACACCATCAACAGCAGCTACAAACTGCTAATCACAAGGACATCACCAATGCTGGGGTCGCATGACTTAAGGAAGCATTATAGTATATGTTTGGTGATTACGTGCACACAAATTTGTATGCATATCTCATTGGGGGAGGTGTGAAAATAAATTTCACGTACATCTGGAAGTTAAAATCGGCAAGGAAGAGGACACAAAACGAGATGGTAAAATACTGCCAAATTTGTATGTGCATGCTAGCAGAAAGCAGTATTACATCATTCAGAGCTATGTTTGCATCTGTCACCAATGTGGGGTACAACATTATGCTTTTTGTAGCAGATGACAACATGGTGTCAGCCACCAATATCAACTCAATTTGGAAATGATACCTGAACCTGCACCTGGGTAAGAGCCTGTAGTTCCCCACAGTAGCTGTAGACTATGTAGAAAGGTGGGATTCAGTCTGTAAAAAGTTTAGCAATGGGTCAGACCCGCACTTTGCAAAAAGCACAGGTTTCGCAAGACGCCAAACACCATGAAGGTCATAAAATGGCACTAGTCATGGGAAGCATTGTGCTTGGACTTTGAGTCTTCTGGTTTATCCACAGAGCACATATACTTCTTTAATCATGTGAGAGCAGAGAAGGGAAAAGAAAGTTATGACAAGCAATATGAGGTGTCCACCCTGTCAATGGCATTATCAGTGGTCCTCTGCAACAGTGACATGATTTGCTCAATGATTCCAAGAAGGCCTGTTGCATTTTCTGCTAGCGTTTCCAATGTTCCTGCAGCTGATGGTTCCTTTTCTTCTGCAGAGGCATTGTTAAGATGCCAGTGCTGGAGGTGATGCCAGTGTATCTTTGCTGCATATTATTCAGGAGCACAATGACACTAAGGATGAAGCCCAGTGCCATGAGAAATGAGAAAGTAGTGATATTCTGTTCATGGAAGAGCATTTCCAGCAGATCAGCAGTTGTTTTTTCTTTTGAGAATTTGGCTGATGGTCTCCCTAATGTTTGAAATTTAGCTATAAAAGGCTTCTTGGTTAGTTCTGGCAGCCTCTAGTTGCAGTTGGCTTTCCTCCATTAGCACTTCAATGCAATCTTGTATCTCCTGGTGCAACTTTTCATCATCAATTTCGGTTAGCTTTTCATTCTTCGATGGTGCTGTAGTTATCAAGTTCTGTAAGCATCAAGAACTTCCTTACAAGCTCACAAGTCCTTTATTGCAAAGAGTTGAGACGAATAAGCCATCTTATCAGAAGGACTTCAGATTTATGTATTTGTTAATGTTTGGTTGGGGGGAATAGATTAGCGTTTCATCTAACAATATCTTCTATTTAATAACCTTTTTTCAGTCACGTTATGCAATTAGGCAAGCACATAATACAGAGAAGGCACATGCACTTCATTACAACAGACTGCATGTTCTAATACGGAAACAAAAACTGGATTCATTCCATTCCATTCACCGTGCACCAGCTGTAAAAAGGACCCAGAACACAATCGTCGGGATTAATAACTTTTACACAACACACCAAGAAACCAGCTGCTTATTGTCAGAGTTCCCAGCCTCAGTATCAACAATATCATTGTGCCCATCCATGCTGTAATTCTTTGAGACAATCATAAAAAATCCCAACCTGGATGCATCATCATCAAGACAAAATGCAAGCTAGAGGGTAAAGAGTTTGCGTGCAGTGCCCCCGTGGAATTTGGAGCATTTACAATAGTCTATGCCTAAATGTAAAGAGATGACCTATGTGGATTTCGAAGGAATACAGAACGCAAACACTGCCACTAAATGTGTTGGCTCTAGCAGTGCCATTGCTGCCACCCAAATCAACTTGTCCATTGCTGCGGCCTTTGTGCTGACAAATGAACATATGACATGCTGTCTTTCATACCACTTTGCATCTGTTGTTGTTTTGTAGGGTTTAACACCATTTTTCAGCAAAAGGCTTTACATGGCAGCCAGTGTATAGCTGGTGGAGGAAGAACCTGGGAAGAACCACCAACCCACTCACACCATTGGTGATACAGAGCACTACGAAAGGGGTGAGTGTACGCAAGATTTAGAAGCAGACCATGCATCTATAGTGCTGCTGCACTGCAGGATAGTGGTGAGCACGAGACCCATAGAAAACATCAACCTGAACATGCCCTAAAAGAGCATGACATTGATAGTCAGGGTTGAAGTTGAGTATAATGATGATTTGCAATAAAAATGAAACTTCCACCCTTGCCTGCTTGGAATTTGAAGGTGTAGCAAATATCATTACCATTACATACTAAGAATTAGGGCACATGAATCGGTTATTAAGAGGGCATCATTTATGCTAATATCATCATGTCTATAAATGAACTCTGTTCCAATAATATTTGGTGGAGCAATATTTAACGCATTTGCATTCGCAAGTTCAAACTTTCTCTTCATTACATTTAATAAAACCAGAGAGAACCAATGAGTAAGTCATTAGCCACAATGTGCACCAATGTCTACAAACAGTGCAGGATAAGTACCAATGGAAGCACAACTATTACCTTAATGATCAGCATGCTGAAAATACTGATCATGGCAAAATCAAAGTTAGCTGTGTACAAGCAGGCAAAGGATAATAGAAAAAGCTTGGTGACGACCCTAAGCTTTCTAACTTCTACATTTCCTTGTCTGAGTAACAAACGTACAAACTCATTTATTACAGGAGACCAGCTGCTTAGGGCTACATGGTCTTTATATAGTTTACTATGACAAAAAAAATCATACCTAAGTTGCCAGTAAAGATGATGAACATGTGTCAGGTAACTGGTTGGTCCCTCTCATTAAAGATGTAGAGCACAATGACAGCGAATTGCAGCCTCCCATTAGGGAGGTAGAACACTGCATTAGTGGGTTGCACCCTCCCATTAGGGAGGTAGAGACTCACATAAGCAGGTTGCTCCCACCCATCGGAGCATATCGCGCTTCTGGCAACGTTTTGTCCCCTTCTGTTAAGGTGGCAAAACACTGCACCCATTATGCAACCAGTATCACGTATCATTCATCGGTCTCATGGTACGGGGATGGGGCAAAGACTGAGCTTCCCCTTTCTTCTATCATCTGATCTGACACTGCAAAATTTGCAATCCATACTCGGGATTCAGGCTAGGGACTGGGACCGTATCGGTGCTCTCCTTTTTCCTAATTATGAACATTTATGGGATGTGGGGCCTTCCACCTCAAGGCCCTTGGCCCATTATGCATCCATGGGCTACTCGACCTTGCATTCTTTGAACTGATAATACAACTTGTGTCCCAATATTACCACCTCATCACATGGGTAAAGGTTACATCATCTAGGGTAGACAGACCTTTTTGTCTCCTCCTATAACTCATGATGAACCAGAGACCACAGTGCAGAGTGCTCATATAACCCACTATCAAGTAATATTGTAATGCCCAGCCACCCTCCAACCTGAAGCACCCTCGATTATGATGATGCTGATGCACTTTCTATCCTCGTTAACTCTTTAGAGTTCTAGACAGAAACTGCAACAATGGCACCTTCTCTCAGGCCCACCCCTTCATTGCGATGGATGAGGAAGAAATATCACAGAGGCATTGACAAAATACAGCCATCTGCAAAATGTTTCCAACAGACACAACCTCAGACAAATCTCTAAACTTCAGGTTCACGGTGCCTACATTGCTGAAGATCAAAGAGGAAGTTCTTTATCTCCCCTTCCTTTCCTACGACAGGAAAAGGTGGGGCAAACCTTTGCAATTATCCTATCTCCTGCATGCATCCAGTAGGTGAACGTCTAGGCCTCTTCTCATAGGCATGGTTAGGCATTATGAAAGATGGGTAGATTGTAATGAGGGCTATCATCTCCAGTTCCTGGAATAATCCCTAATACCAAGGACCGCCTCCTTTTCATTCCCCAGTCTAATCTGGTAAAACTAAGAGAAGAGGTGCACACCCTTTTGCAAAGAGGGGCAGTTGAGAGGGTCTTGAAGGATCAGTTTCCCAGCATTCCCAAATTTTGGTCACCGAGACACACGAGGAATTTTGAATCATATCAATCTCTCTCTGCTAAACCAGTTTCCTTTGGAGGGATCCTTCAAGATGTAGACAGCCTTCTCAATCGTTTCCATCAACCTTAAGGATGCTCACCTGCATATCTAGAATTTTTCATCTACACATCAAATATCTCAGTTTTTGCCTAGACAAGCAGTTTTTTCAATTGCAGGTTCTGAAATCCTTCCACACTCACAATCTTTACCAAGATTATGTGGGTGGTAGTGGCCTACCTCTGAATACTGGGAACATTGATTCTCTGGTATTTTGATGAATGGCTGATTAACAAAGTCCATTTTTAGTCCCTTCATCAGGATCTGTTCTGCACTATAACTCAATTGGATCTCTAACCTTACTTCAATAAGTCAGAACTTGTTCCATCTTAGGACTTTGTTTATGTAGGGATGAACTTCTTCATGAACCAACTTGGTCGGGGTTATTCTGGATCCGGTAGAATGAATCCTGACTCTCTTAGAGATGCTACGGGCATAAACATACTTGGAACACTGAACGCCACTGCCAATTGGATCCTTTGGATATTTCTTCATGTGCTCTCTCTACAGTTTCTCCTTCCTGTAAGGTGTAAATGACAGATATTATCAATCAACCCTGATCTCTGTAGGACCAGTTTTTCACCACCATTTTCCTTGGTGGATAAATCGAGACAGATTTCTATGCATGTACCCAATTCCCATTCCTTTAGATTTGCTAATGTGTTACATTGCGGTTGGGATGCAAAGTTAGAGCCAGAAGGCATAATTGTTCTTAGACTTGGGTCAAACTGTCCCTCCATTTCATTACCCCAGAAATGAAAGCAATATTTCTAGCATTGCAAGCATTGTAGCATATCTAAAATGTTATGAAGGCATACAGATCCCTTTTATTGTGTGAAGGTCTGGAACCTCTTCATCTGGGAATCCCCAGAGAATTTCACAATCTGAATTTGCCACATTTTTCTCTCTCTGTACAGATCCCCCATTGACCTGCTTGCTACCAGGCTCAACAACAAACTTTCCTTGTACATGAGTTCTGTCCCAGATCAGATAGAATGACTATTAGATGCTTTCAGGTAATAGTGGGATTGCCTGTATGCTTCTGCCTTCCCACTTTTCAACTACTAGTTTAGAAAAAAAGTTGGAATTTCAACTGTTCAGATCATCCTCATTGCCACTCTGTGGTCCCAGCAATCATGGTTCAGTGATCTCCTAGACCTATTGATCAATTGACCCAGGTCTCAACCTCACAGGAGGGACCACCTCCACCAGGGATCCCTCCTCCAAGACAGCTCACACATTCTCTACCTTCATGATAGGCTCATTGTACATCAGCACATTCACAACATCAGCATATTCCAATTAATGACATTCAGAAAATTATATACTTTTGATTTGTGACAGGACATCAGGATTATTTGGGATTTAATTCACAATACTGTAAGTGTATTCTATGGAAACAAACTGCTTGTTAAATTTTACAAAACTTCATGGTTTCTCTTCTTTCTGTTTCATAGTATAACATAAATTTGGGACCCTTCTTGAAAACATTTCAGAAATATTAAAATTGTCTTTAATACTTTCACTGACTTTGTTATGTCCATAATAGAAGAAGAGTGAAATGAAAAAGGAAATGAAAAATCATTCAATCCAAAATACCTCTAAACTACTTGTATCATCCATTCATTCTCAGGATAATAGGTTGAGTCTGGTACCCATCAGAAAGATACATGTAAGTGGTTACCTGTCAATGTCAGCTGTTAGTAGGTTTGGAAAAGGATGAACCTTTTAGTTTTATTAGGAATAGACTCTTCCCTATGTCTATATGTAACATAGGAAATAAATTTTTGTAATTCCATCATTGTTCTGCAAGAGAGGTAGCAGAGTTGTTGTTGTTGTTTGTGGGGCTAAATGCCACTTTTCAGCACAAGATAGGCTATACATGGCAAACAGTATTATTGGTGGAGGAAGAAAAGGGAAAATCACCAGAAAGAACCACCCACCCATGAGAAGCTACTGGTAAGCTTTCTCACATATCCACATTCGCTGAATCCTAGACTCTAACCCACGCAGACATATGTGAGATGGCAGTGATCCTTAATGGACAGTGCTTTAGACCACTAGGGGCCCAGATAGGTAGCAGAGTTTCTACCTCATGGTAATATGATTGGAGAAAGTATACAACTTAATAACCTTTATATATATATATATATATATATATATATATATATATATATATATATATATATATATATATATATGAAATATCACAAGGGTCTTTGTTAATAAAATAATGTTTGCTACAAAATTGAAATGTGCAAATAATGACCTGCTGACCGAACATGAAAATAATACTAAATAAATATTTTGTTTTATAAAAAAGTAATTTTAATTAGCTTTTGTCAAGAATATTCATAATGATTCATATTTTGTTTACATTCCCTCAAAAATACTTCATTCTACAACTATCTTTCAAAAGACCATTCTGCACAATTCCAGCTTCCTGAATATCTTTTGAAGTAGCTGGTTTCAATTCAGAGGTACTAGAATTGGTCAACACTCTAATGTAACATAAACTGTGTTGTAAAAGAAGACAGCAATACCATATTAATGTTCTAAATAGAAGACATCAGTACAACATTAATGTTGTAAAAGTAGACAGCAATACATAATTAGTGTTGTAAAAGCAGACAGCAATACATAATTAGCATTGTAAAAAAGATAGCTATACAATATTACAATTTGCATAAGTGATTATTTAATTCAGATTCTAATGTGAACAATGTGCTTTTGATCATGTAATTTGTCCATATGCCATATTTTCTGTATGTTTTCATGCATGAGAATTCATTTGGTACATAACAGTCCATAATTAATTTTGAACAGCATTGTCATGAACATTTAAAAAGAAATAATAACTGGGGAAAAATTCCCAACAGAAATATGCAATGGCTTTACTCAATACACCTATTTTGCATCATAATTTCAACAACTGGTAGGCCATAATCAATATTTGGAAAATAAAATACTGTGATAGGTCAAGGTTGTTAATATGAAACTGGAAAACATCTTTATATATTAGAAGTGTGTGAAATTGTTGCCAGCTAACCTGTCTGATGGCAGCTGATTTCACTACAGGTTAAAAAATATGTAGCCAGTCCACCTGGATTTTTAAATAATTTAGTAAATTTAATTTACATAAATTATAATTTATAATAATTATTGAAATAATATAAACCAAGAGACCAATAAATAGCAGGAATTGTTTATTATCATCACTAATGAATTAGTGAGATGAGGTGACAAGTACTAGTACTAGTGGGTAAGCTACTATGTGTGTACTTGGGCAATCCTGGATTGGCTATTGTTGTGTGTCCTTGGATATGATGGGTTGGCTACTGATGAGTGTCCTTCACTAATCCTGGTTTGTTTATTTTGGTATGTTCTTGGGTAAGTTGGTTTCACTACTCATTGGGGCAAGTCTGGATTGGTTATTGCAGTGTGTTCTTGGGTAAGCCTGGATTGGTTACTGGGATGTGTCCTTGTCAAGCTGTGCTCACTGCTGTGGTGTATCCTTGGACAAGCTGTGTTACCTACAGAGGTGTATCCCTGGAGAAGCTAGGTTGGTTACTGTGGTGTGTCCTTGGGTAATCCTGGTATTGGCTACTGCAGTGTGTCCCTGGGCAAGCATTAGTTGGTTACTGCCATGTCTTTACTATTGTGGCATGTCCTTGGGCAAGCCTGGATTGGCTACTGTTGTGCATTCTTGGCAAGCTGGGTTGGTTACTGTGTCCTTAGCAAGCCTTGGTTGGTTACAGTGGTGTGTCCTTGGATAATCCTGGATAGGCTACTGTAGTGTGTGATTCAGCAAGCCTGGGTTAGTTACTGTGGTGTGTTCTATGGCATTTGGTCTTGGCTAATGTGGTGTGTTCTTAGACAAGATGGGTTGGCTACTGTGGAGTGTCCTTGGGCAAGCCTGATATGCTAATGCAGTGTGTCTTTGTAGTCTACAGTGGTGTGTACTTGGGGAAACTGGGTTGGTTACTGTGGTGTGTGCTTGGGTAATTCTGGATTGGCTACTGCTGTGTGTCATTGGGCAAGCCTGGGTTGGTTAATGTGGTGTGTTTTATGGAAAGCTGTCTTGGCTACTTTGTTGTGTTCTATGGAAAGCTTTCTTGGCTACTGTGGTTTATCCTTAGCAAGCTTGGTTAGCTACAATTTTGTGTCCTTGGATTGGATACTGTAGTGTGTCATTGGCCAAGCCTGGGTTGGTTCCTGTAGCGTGTTCTATGGCAAGCTGTCTTGGGTACTGTGGAGTGTTCTTGGGCAAGATGGGTTAGCTAATGTGGAGTGTCCTTGGGCAAGTCTGATTGGCTGTTGTGGTGTATCCTTACACAAGCTGTGTTGCCTACAGTGGTTTGTCCTTGGAGAAACTGGGTTGGTTACTATGGTGTGTCGTTGGGTAATCCTAGATTGGCTACTTAAGTGTGTCACTGGGAAAGTCTGGGTTAGGTACTGTGGTGTGTTGTAGGGCAAGCTGCCTTGGCTACTGTGGCAAGTTGTAGGGCAAACTTCTTTGGCTATTGTGTAGTGTCCTTGGGCAAGCTGTCTTTGCTACTGTGGTGTGTTCTAGGGCAAGCTATGCAAGCGATCTTGGCTATTGTGGTGTGTTCTAATGTAAGATGTCTTGGCTATAGTGGTGTGTTCTACTATGAAATGATCATGAATAATTCATGAACTGGCATGAACCATTCTTGAACGATTCATGAACTTGGTTCATGAACCATCCCTGAAAGTTCATCAAAAGGTTCATGAACCATTCATGAATGTGCATGAACTGAAAATGGTCAATTCTGTCAATGATGAAATTAAATGAATTCATGAACGTTCATGAACCATAACTTTACAAACTATTCTTGAACGTTCATGAACTATTCATGAACTGAATTCATGAACAGTTCATAAAAGTTCACTAACTGGTTCATCATCGTTCATCACAGTTCATGAACATATTCATGAACTATGATGAACAATATTCCTCATTTTTCATGCCTTCATGAACCGTTCCTTAAAAAATTTGATTATGTGATAAACTTACAAATACCTATTTCATCCTGAATCATAAAATAACCTTAGATGTGGGGGGTTTAAAAGAGTATAAAATGCAATATATATGTTAAAAAACTATTTAATTTCAGGTAAATTTCTAATATGCATCAAAGGACATGTAAATAGACATTAAGCGATATTCCTTTTATTCTTAGCAAAACTTTCTGTATGTTTTGTAATTTTTCTTTGAAAATTATTGAAGAGATAATGGGACAGTTGTGTTCAATCAACTGCTGAAGCATATTTATCTGTGATTGTCATTTAGCTGATTCCACTGATATTTCTCCTGAAGACCTGGATCCCCACCCCCAAACTGACCTTTCAGATAACTCTTTTTTTGTAAAGACAGTCAAGGCCTAATTTTAATTTAATGAAATTCCACCTATTGTCACTACTAAATGTCTCCATCTGCAACTTAAGCTGTTCATTTGATTACTATATGGATCTTTAACTTTTTAATGTCTATTCCATCTTGTCTGTAAGATCCTCCAGTTATCTAATTTTCCTCCTTATCTTATAAACTTCATCCTCTAATAATTTTCCTTTTCTGCTGTCTGATCTGAAAGAAAGATAAAGTTAATTACAGACAACCTATGATCAACATTGTCTTCAACTTTTAGCACATTATTTATGTACTCAACTTTACCGATCCAACTCAAAATTATTTAATCCCTTACACTTAATACACAACTTAATGCATATTTACATTATTGGAGAAATTTGTTCACTAGTTGTATTTTAACTTAAGCTGTCTTGCCATATGTATTATAAGTCACAGGAGGCAAATGTTTTTTTGTAAAAATGTATCTACTCTGATGCCGGATGATGCATATAGCTGCTTCAGGTTCGATCGCATTAGTAGCACATGTATTATGTACAGTTTGACACATTAACTAGTTTTTTGTTTTTGTTTTAATTTACCAAATTACATCAAATCATATAAATAGTGATGTGATGAAACATAAAACAATACCGAACATATAAATTCATAACGCCGATGCATTATCACGTATGGTATCGAGATCGTAAAAAGGGGTGGGGGTATAATGTTTCGTGATTTTCAAAAATTCGAAGAGAAAGTTAAATTGGTTCTGACAAAAACCAGATATATTAGTTTGGTTAAAACTATATCATGACATAAACACAAATAAATTATACATATAATTCCCATTGAAAAATAATGAATGACTAGAAAAAGATTCACTCACCGTAATTTTGATGATCCCGCTGTGTACGCTTTTCCGCCTAATTTTGCTCTCACCATGTCAATTCCTTCATATTTTTCATAATTCTTTCTCTGCACTTCTACGTACTTAAAAGAAATGGTATTGAAAATATTCTCATCTGTTAAATCCACGGGAGTCCGCAATTTTTGTTTGAGATTGTTGCTGTTGCAAAACCCTTTGCATGCTCTTTCGTTTGTCCTCAGCCGCTGAAATCACGCGTGTATTTTACCCAATCATATCACGTCTTCTTTCACAGTCATCCAATCAGGATAATTGTTACTTACATATTTCGGTTTTTACTGCAACTTGGTAACCAGTTACAAAATCAATAAAATATGCAGTTTATGACAGTACTAGACAAAAACGTTAGAACGAAGTCATTGAAAGCTTTTATAGCAAGTCAATTTTGTTCATGATGGCCAGAAAAATATTTTTCCATATTAATGCAGAACTATTCAAGTTAAGTACACAAGTATTGAATAAAAGATCTCTGAATATTTATACAGTATCATATGATTAAAAAAATATATTCACCTTTATTTATAGTTCACTAAAATTGTTAGAAGTTTGTATGAATAATTTTCATAAACATTTTATGAACATAATGATATAGAAATTTCATATACATTTTTAAGAAATATCTTAATGGTGCATCAAAGTACTTGAATTGTTCATGAAGCAAATTCATAACATTTCAGAAACTTCAAAGATATCATAATAGTTCATAAAAGTTCATCATTGTGCTCATGAACTAAAGTACATGATTCATCAAATTTCTTGAAGTGTTCATGAACTTAGGGATGAACGTTCATGACTATTTGTTCATGAATTCAAATAATGAACTGATCGTGAACATTTCAAGTATGTTCATGTACATTCATGAACATTCATGATTGTTCATGAAGTCATGAATTTGTTTTCAAAGGAGAATTGGGGAAGTCATCTAAATGTAATACACACCAGTGCTCTCAATTTGCAAACATAAAAGAAAGTACTTTTTCAGTAAGGCTAATGCAAAAGAGACATTTTCTCTATGTTATAACACTAACTGCATATCAACTGATGTGATTTATTTGATAACCTGTAAAAAATGCAATATGCAGTATGTTGGAAAACACTTCAACAAGTTTCTAAGAGAATGAATAATCATCGCTTTCATATAAAAATTATAAAGATCCTCAGTTTATCTCTAAAATTTCTACACATTTTAAGACCAATAATCACTGTCTACCAAATGTTTCTTTCATGCCAATATATATTGTCATGGAGACATGAACAGACTTATAAAAGAGACTTATTGGATTCATAAATTAGATACTTTGTATCCTAATGGCCTTAATACCAATGCACTATATAAAATTGTATAATTTTCTTTTCAATTGTTAAAATGTATATCCTTTATAACAATATAATTGTTTATATGACTGTTTGTCTGTATTTCTTTATATTAATTAATCTAAAATATAAAGATGCAATGTCTCTTTTTTATGTGCATCAAAGATCAACAATGCTCATTCAACAGCAATTTTTGAATGTCAAGATCCATTCCTCAGGCACAAATGAGAAGGCAGGAATAATGCACCGATCAAATATGTTAGCATTACAGTTATTTGTATCATTGCAACAAATACACCAATCAAATATGTTAAACTTAGTTATTTGTATCCATGTAACATATACACCAATTAAATATGTTAACCTTACAGTTATTTGTATCCATGTACCATATACACCAATCTAATATGTTAAAAATACACTAATTTGTATCCATGTACCATATACATCAATCAAATATGTTAACATACAGTAATTTGTATCCATGTACCATATACACCAATCAAATATGTTAACATTACTGTAATTTGTATCCATGTACCATATACACCAATCAAATATGTTAACATTACAGTAATTTGTATCCATGTACCATATACATGTACACCAATCAAATATGTTAACCTTACAGTTATTTGTATCCATGTACCATATACACCAATCAAATATGTTAACAATACACTAATTTGTATCCATGTACCATATACATGTACACCAATCAAATATGTTAACCTTACAGTTATTTGTATCCATGTACCATATACACCAATCAAATATGTTAACCTTACAGTTATTTGTATCCATGTACCATATACACTTGTATGATCCAGATGCAAGCAAAAGAGATGTTGACCTGATATTGTACAGTACTCTGGCAAATCAGGGTCTATGTTGTTTGTTCTTCTAATTAATCAAAATAAACTGCATTGACTCAGATCTGCCACGACATTATGCAACATCAGATCATGGCCTGTGTTATTTGTTGTGCAATTAAAGGCTGCCATTTGCAGTTGAATCTGATGTACATGTGAGTATATACATTATAACAAGTACCAAACTACAAACTGCCTTGACCTTGATATCCCTGTGTACAATATGATGCCATATATGGATCTATTCTATTTCATACAAATACCAAAGTAAGATCTGGCACATATGTAACAATGGATTTTTTTGAGCATGAAGATTCAAATTCAAGCTTTAAATTTATATGACACACTCTGAGAACATCAATAGTGATATTCAGTGTGTAATATTAAGACTGTATAAAAATAGAATATGTAGCATATATCACATAGATAACATTAAGGTAATATTTAGTAATATGATGTCAGTACAATATTAGCATGTAATGTGCAGTACCTAGAGATAGCATGGAGATAACATTATAGTGATATTTAGCATATAATATGAAGTCTGTTTAAAGTCAGCATTTATGTATTGCCTGATACCATGTAGATAGCATTATATTGATATTTAGTAATAAGAAACCTGTATAAAAACAGCATATGTAGCATGTAGAAAACATTAGAGATATTTGGTAATATGAAGTCTGTATAAAATTAGCATGTTATGTGAAGTACCCAGAGATAGCATGACAATAACATTTTAATGATATCTAGCATGTAATATTAAGTCTGTATAAAAATAACACATGTAGCATAAAGATAACATTAGAGTGATATTTAGTAATATGAAGTATGTATACAATTAGTATGTAATGTGGAGCACTGATATCATGTACATAACATTATAGTTATATTAAGTGTGTGATATAAAGTTTGTGTAAAATTAGCATTTAATGTACTGCAGTGGTATACTGTGGGTAACATTATAGTGATAGTGTATAATAATGAAGTATGTATGACAATGAGTGTATAATGTGTACCAATGATGTTATCTAGATAACATTATAGTTATATTAAGTGTGTAATATAAAGTTAGTGTAATATTAGCATTTAATGTACTGCAGTGGTATGCTGTGGGTAACATTATAGTGATAGTGTACAATAATGAAGTATGTATAACAATGAGTATGTAGTGTGTACCAATGATGTTATCTAGATAACATTATAGTTATATTAAGTGTGTGATATGAAGTCTGTCAAATTAGCATGAACTGGGTTCCAACACTTACGGAAACAAAATGTTCAAGTCTGTTGCAGGATTTTCTTGGATGGAATATATCTTTTTAAGGTTCACTATGATCTTTGCTGAATGGACTCAACAACATTTTGGCTTTGAAAATGTGTGATTTGAGATCAATAGCTGTTTTTATTTTGAAAGTCTATCATAAGAACTAAATGAGACATATAACTATTTACAAAATGAAGGGGTGTGTCACAAGATACAAATTTAACTATTGAAATTTATGAAACTAATTAAATTTACACACAAAGCATGATAATCTGACTCCTGATTTATGTATGCTGATATGAAATGTTTTCTGAAAAAAGAACATATTACTTAAATTTTGACAAAAACCTTTTCACAATTATATGCCTCTATAAAACACAAAGGACTGATTGCCCACAGCTGTCTTCAAAGAACTTAGCATATCATCCTCAATAAGGTACATGAAATGGTGTCTGTGAATAACTGACCTCATTGCCTTTTACTTGTCTTTATGACAAAATGCCAGTATAAATTGCCCCAAAATTAGTTTACCATTTACAAATGCTACAAATTTATTTACAAGATGTTCTTTACTTTTGATGATTATCAAAAATTGTTTTTTTTTTATTTATAAAACACAACTAGGTCAGAGAATAAGGGTTAAAATCATGTTTCATAGTTACATGTCATGTCATGGCAGGTATGGACATCACAATGTAAAGATAAAAATCCTTTTATTCTATGCAGTGAAACTCACTTCTGATGTTGTTGTAGGGTTTAATGCCATTCTTCAGCACCAGCTAGGCTATATATAGCAGCCAGTATAAATTGTGGAGTAAGAACCCGGAAAGTCCCCCAAAATAACTACGACCCTTGAGAAGCTACTGGCAAGCTTTCTCACATACCCATGTTGGCTGAACCTGAGACTCGAAGACAGGCAGACAGAGGTGATATGGAAGTGATCAGTAACAGTGATCACTTCAGACCACTTGGGACCCCAAACACACTTTTGAAAAAAAACAACCATACTTAATGACATATTAAGAATCATCATGCATTGGGTAATACAATGGTCATGTGACACTAAGTATTATGGGAATGGGATGTTGTGTGACCTTGGGGATAGTATACAGACAAATTTGGAGATAAAATGTTTATTGTGTAAAATGTATCATATAAAAATTTCAAACAATCACAGTTGACTTGAGATTCTAACACTGACATACATGTATTGTTATACATATCTACCCTATATATTATTACATATGAACAAAAAATTCTGATGAGATTCTCATGCTGTACAAATTTGTCATTGTTGTCAATGTTCTTTCCATAAATTTTTAACATCATCTAGTTAAATGTGCAGTAGTAATAGAAAATATTTTAAAATCTATTTTAATTTTAAAAGTAAAAAAAAAATCAGTGCAAGAATAATCCAAAAATGTTTCCCTTATATTTTCAAAAAAAAATTAATATTGAAGACAGAATTCTCTCCTGCATCAAGGGGGACATACAAAGAGAAATTCCAATTGTAGCATCCACTTAGGTTAAAAGCCTTTTTACTCTCATTGCTCTGAGTGTAGAATGTAAATATAAGTCCTGGAAGAAATGCAAGTTTCTGTCATAATAGTTTACACATCAAATGTTCCAAAAATAACAATAATGACAATAGAAATAAGATCTACTACAGTACTGTAACACTAAACATAACTGATTGCAACATAAATTTAGGAATTTTATATTTCTCTTCTTTGATTATTATAGTCAAAATAATTTCTAGAATAACACTAAAAATTAACTGTGGGGAACACATAAAGTAACACAAAATATGAGAGTAATCCAAACATGCTGGCAGAACATGGAGCAATGTGATGGTCATGTCAGAATAAGTACAAAGTACATGATGTAAAATCATGTGACCATCTAGGGAACAAACCTTCATGTTGCTGTACTCACAAAAACAGCAAAACAATATCTATTTACATGCCAATGTCTCTTATGATACAATGATAATTTATCTGAGCTCTAGAGTGACAATTCTATTCCATTGTCATAATCATGAGTTCATCTGATTTAAGCAGATGCTTGAATTCATTCTTAAAAGCATTATAATGTTCATATGTGGCTGGAAGTTCTAAAAGATTTGAACATGTATGAGCCTTTGGTGTGCGTCGAAAACCATGTAAGGCTGAGAAGGTTATGATAATGGGATCACGAGGTGTACTTCGTTTGCCGGTGACAAACTGAACAAATATTTCTAACTCTTCAGGGCTAAGTTCATATAGAAAATCTTTCAAATACTGAAAAGCTCTTTTCTGACCACTGCTCAAATTTATACTATCTCTATCAACTTGGAGTCTAGCAATAATTGCCATCGCTGTGGGTTTCTGGACTACATATAAAGTGTTTAAATAATCTGGATGCATAAAAGACCAAAAAACATTCATGTGAGCTGCGGGAATACCTGCCCGCATCAATTCACACAGAGGCTTGGGTTTACGACATATCTCATTGTTTGCTAGTTGGATAAGATGGTTTGCAAAGTTGCTTTCTTTGATAACTCCAGCATAGTCATATCTAGCGAATATTGACTGCAGATTTCCCAATTCCTCTGGAGATAGTGAACTGTAATTAATCAGAGCTTTGGAAATCAAGTCTTTATCTTCAGAGGCTATAAACAACAAAAAGTCATTCAGAAGTGTTTCCTCTGGAACCTTTACTGTATCATATATCATAACAATAATGGTACTTGTGCAGATAGGTATTGGGATTGTTTTCAGAAGGGCGACAGAGTGTGACAAAATTCTGCCAAGCACATGGAATTTTTCTTCTTCCACCATTTTGTGGGCAGGTAGATATGGGACCACAGCTTCACAGCCAATGAAAAACTGCTCCTTTGCTTTGTTCCAAAACGTTGTGTACATGTCTGCCGTAACTCCTCCTGCATCCATTCCATCCTCCCCTATCATTCTGACTTGCACTCGGGATTGTGGCACTACAGGATCTGTGTAGTGGCAGATGAGGTTGTCCACAATGTTATCACGGTTGACTACGATCTGCAAGGCTTGTTCACCAAGGGACTGGTTAAGCTCTTCTAGCTCTGAAAGATAAAATGAATTACAGTCACAGAGAGTCAAACAATAACTGTAGTTACTGTATCTTGGAACAATTTTTATGTTGCATCTTAAAAACACAACAGAATCAAGTTTTATACACTTATCTTTTTTAAAACCCGATGTGCCACTGTAGAATATAAATTAAATTGTGTATTTTAATTGTTAAGCTTTTATTCTGTACATTACAATGTGGAAAGATTTAACAGTAAAATATCCTGGAAAATAAGCTTAGTGTAAACATGGTTACAACAAATTTACTGTTAGAGTAAGATATAGTTCAATTATGTAATAACATTTAAGACTGTGTGCCTGCATGTGATTTATAAAGCATGACACTATAGGTGTAATTGATACAAGGTATGATGGACAGCAAAGTACATTAAGACATTCTGAGAAATTCCATATAAATAAGTTCTGCTGAAAAACAATACTGTACTAAAACATTTCTTGGACAATTGAACACATGTAGGTAAATTTGATGGGAGTCATATTTCATAGAAAACTGAATGCATCTAGGTAACTTTGGTTGAAGTTATGTAATAACTAATTAATTAGAAGTTTAATGATCTAAACTGCAATAAAAAAAAACTTAAGGAAAAGCACTCTTATGATAGCTTTATAAAACCTTCGCATAATCTGGAAATGATTGTTATAATGCATCTGTTATATTAATAGAGGATAATATCAGATTTGCCAAATGCAATATAGACTTACATTAAGGAAAAAGCACCCTTATGATAGATTTATAAAACCTTTGTATGATCTGGAAATTATTGATATAATACAGCTGCTATTTATTTTCAAAGATTATTAGATTCACCAAATGTAATATAGACTTACAAAACAAAAAAGTCTTTATATGAAGTTGTATTGGACCTTGCTATCATTGTCTACAAACTTGTGAGTTTTTGAAGAAAAAAAAGCCTAAGTGGGTTTATATTGCTCACCTCAACCAACATAATTTTACTGTTAACCATTTCATGATTCAGGATTATGTGGTATTTTAGGAACAACCTATGTAAACTATCCCCCAAACCTTATATCAAATTGATGTTACCTATTTTACAAAATCTGGATAAAAAATATCTTTCCAAAGAAAATGATATAATTAAGATGCAGTCTTTTGGTAATATTAAAAGTTGTCCATGATAATGATTGTATAAAGTCATCCATGATTTTGACTGTATAAAGTCATCCATGATCTTGACTGTATAAAATCATCTATGATCTTGACTGTATGAAGTCATCCATGATCTTGACTGTATAAAGTCATCCATGATCTTGACTGTATGAAGTCATCCATGATCTTGACTGTATAAAGTCATCCATGATCTTGACTGTATGAAGTCATCCATGATCTTGACTGTATAAAGTCATCCATGATCTTGATTGTATAAAGTTATCCATGATCTTGACAGTATAAAGTCATCCATGATCTTGACTGTATAACGTAATCCACGATCTTGACTGTATGAAGTCATTCATGATCTTGACTATATAAAGTCATCCATGATCTTGACTGTATAAAGTCATCTATGATCTTGACTGTATGAAGTCATCCATGATCTTGACAGTATAAAGTCATCCATGATCTTGACTGTGTAAAGTCATCCATGATCTTGACTGTATAAAAGCATCTATGATCTTGACTGTATGAAGTCATCCATGATCCTGACTGTATAAAGTCATCCATGATCTTGACTGTATAAAGTCATCCATGATCTTGATTGTATAAAGTCATCTATGATCTTGACTGCATGAAGTCATCCATGATCTTGACTGTATAAAGTCATCCATGATCTTGACTGTATAAAGTCATCTATGATCTTGACTGTATGAAGTCATCCATGATCCTGACTGTCTAAAGTCATCCATGATCTTGACTATATGAAGTCATTCATGATCTTAACTGTATAAAGTTATTCATGATCTTGATTGCATAAAGTCATCCATGATCTTGATTGTATAAAGTCATCTATGATAATGATTGTATAATTATCCATGATCTTGATTGTATAAAGTCATCCATGATCTTGACTGTATAAAGTCGTCAATGATCTTGATTGTATAAAGTCATCCATGATCTTGATTGTATAAAATCATTCAAGATCTTGATTGTATAAAGTCATCCATGATCTTATGATCTTGATTGTATGAAGTCATCTATGATAATGATTGTATAATTATCCATTACCTTGACTGTATGATGTCATCCATGATCTTGACTGTATGACGTCATCCATGATCTTGACTGTATAAAGTCATCCATGATCCTGACTGTATAAAGTCATCCATGATCTTGACTGTATGAAGTCATCCATGATCTTGACAGTATAAAGTCATCCATGATCTTGACTGTATAAAGTCATCCATGATCTTGACTGTATGAAGTCATCCATGATCTTGACTGTATAAAATCATCCAAGATCTTGACTGTATAAAGTCATCCATGATCTTGACTGTGTAAAGTCATCCATGATCTTGACTGTATAAAGTCATCCATGATCTTGACTGTATGAAGTCATCCATGATGTTGACTGTATGAAGTCATCCATGATATTGACTGTATAAAGTCATCCATGATCTTGACTGTATAAAGTCATCCATGATCTTGACTGTATGAAGTCATTCATGATCTTAACTGTATAAAGTCATCCATGATCTTGACTGTATAAAGTCATCCATAATCTTGACTGTATAAAGTCATCCATAATCTTGACTGTATAAAGTCATCTATGATCTTGACTGTATGAAGTCATCCATGATCTTGACTGTATAAAGTCATCCATGATCTTGACTGTATAAAGTCATCTATGATCTTGACTGTATGAAGTCAACCATGATCTTCACTGTATAAAGTCATCCATGATCTTGACTGTATAAGGTCATCCATGACCTTGACTGTATAAAGTCATCCATGATCTTGACTGTATGAGGTCATCCATGATCCTGACTGTATAAAGTCATCCATGATCTTGACAGTATAAAGTCATTCATGATCTTGATTGTATAAAGTCATCCATGATCTTGATTGTATAAAGTCATCTATGATAATGATTGTATAATTATCCATGATCTTGATTGTATAAAGTCATCCATGATCTTGACTGTATAAAGTCGTCAATAATCTTGATTGTATAAAGTCATCCATGATCTTGATTGTATAAAGTCATTCATGATCTTGATTGTGTAAAGTCATTAATGAAGTTGTATAGAAATTGGATGAGAAATGAGAAATAGTGTTTAGATATTGAGAGGTAAGAAGCCCAACCAATCAGATGCAAGAGATCACATTAACATGTGTTAATCTAAATTATTGCAGGAAGACTCCAAAGGATCTATAAACTTAAGGCTGAATAAAATCTGATTGGAACTGAGTTTCCAAGGCACCAAAAAGTTATACCAATTAAACATGTACCATGCTTTCATATATTTAAATTCAGCCAACATCTTAGTAAAAGGAGAGCAGTTTGATGAAATTTTTAGCAGAAATATAGTTGCTAGACTGATAATAAGATCATCCAATCAGATGAGTTCACATGATTTATATGCATAAATTTCACACATAACTCTACTCAACCAGGATCTTAATGGCATAGACCTATTTACAGTTTGATGAAAATGCCATAAAAATAACGTCTCTGGAGTGGTAAAATAAATCTCATAATCTGATACAAGGTATCTGGTGGCCTAAGTGGTTAGAGGATCCACCTCGGGTGCAGGAGTTCATGGGTCACAACAGTTATATCAAAAACTTCTCAAAGTAGTAGAAGCAGCTGCAGTGCTTGGTACTCAGAATTAAGAAGTTTGTTCCAGGACTGGTCAGCCTGGTGTCAGGATATTGTGACTGAGTGGGACATTATGTAACAAGTCTGTGGCATGTGCTAGACATCACTATAAAACACCATACTGTAGACATCACAGCAATATGATTAACACTGTTAAAGCCATGTTCAAAATCACACACACACACACACACACACACACACACACACAATTGCCTCATAAACACATATAGGTTGTGCTTATAATAAAATCATCCACCATGATATCCCAGTACCAATTTGGAACCTACTCAACCAAGATCTTAATGATATAGGCCTATTTACCCTGTTTTTAATCAAAATGCCATAAAATATGGCCTAATGTTCTAACACAAGATCACCTCATGAATACACAAGTCTTGCTTATAAATAAAAATCTTGGCATTATTATTCCAAGTCAGATTAGTCTCTCAACCACTCATATGTAACATGTCTACATTCAATACATTGGCCCTCATATGTAGCATGTCTACATTCAATACATTGGCCCTCATATGTAACATGTCTACTTTCAATAATAAATACTTAATGTATATAGCACATTAATTTGGATGACATAAGCCTGTCTACCAAGATTGGTAACAACATTTGAGCTACCAATGTGCTACAAAATGCAACAAGTCAGATTCAAATCAGCTCATTAATATGACTAGATCTTGCTCATAACTGTATTCATGTAAGACAATAATGATTTAAGCCTATTTATCAAGTGTGATCAAAACTGGAGAAAAAATACAGTCTCCAGAGTGAAAACCAGCTCAGCCAGTCACATATAATAAATATGCACTGAACACATGCATTATAAAATTCATGTGAAATCTTGATCATGTAACCACATATTTGAAATTTTATCAAAATCAGACAAAAGCTATGGTTTTAGGAGTGGTAACAAATAAACCTATCCGATGCAAGATCGCCTCAATAATATGCACAGATCATGCACCCTTTAGAAGTTCTCTCATTCTATTTACATTCAATGTTATTACATAATTCTTGTGTCATTAATCATAACGAGTTTTCCCCAGGAGAACAATGCTATTATTTAAGAAAATCATAATGCAGATGGAGCATAGTCCATGATCTGAAAGATCAATGAAAATCTAGACTCAACACTGTTCAACTTACTAGATTCAACTTCCTTTAGAAACTGAGGACCTGCAACACCAGCGGAAGCTGTCCTCTGAGCATTATATCTATTCTGTAATGGATTATTGTCATGCAATGGTGAATGTTCTTCTCTGGGCCTTTGGCATGCAATATCTAAATATTGCTGGTGAGGCTGAAATACCCAAGGGACTACAAAAGAACATGATTAAAATAAAATTATTTTACATGAATAGAAACAGCTGATACATAAATATTACATTATAATCAATGAAAAGAAGGAATTTCATCTCAGTGAGTTCATTTAACTTAATTTTTCTTTAGCTTCTAATTCTATTCCATTAATAATGTAAGAATTCTGGTGAAAAACAACAATAAATTCATGTCGGAAATTTTGAGTAGTCATCCAATTAACAGAATATTAGATTATATTTATGCTTGGAAACATGTAAAAAGCAAGATGGATACAGAAAAGATAACAGGACAAAACAAGATGGCTGCTTAAAATAAGACATCAAAATATAAAAGTCTTAAATGAACCTGTGACTTTTCCTTGCATAAAACTGGTAACTATTATGGAAAATAGACAAACAATTATGATAAAATTGCTATCACTGGTTAGATGTAGTTTATAATTCTGAGTTCACTCTAGAAAGCAGTTTTTTTTTATCAATGCAAAGAAAATGTAACTAAAAAGTAAGATTCTAATCATATTTTACTTTTTATTTTTAATCACAGCTGTAACTATTTGTAAATAGGAATATTTGTAAATAGGAATATTTGTAAATAGGAAAGTAATTAGTGCCTTCTAAACATAACAAGATCCAACACAGAAAACCATCTGTAATCAACCTTTCATCTAAGTGTGATGGCTGACAATTAACTATTACACAATGGCATTTAAATAATAGACAATCTCATCACATATTAAGATGAAAATGTTTGTACTATGTTTGGGCTCCATGTTTAAGTAGACATTTTCTTCTGTATGACATATATTGCATACAGTGTAACAAATTCATGAAATATCTTTAACTTTTCAAGTTTTCTGGAATTGGAAGGCAGCAGAGTTTACACCTTAAATGTTAATGTGATCAGTAAATATACTTCATGGAGAAAGAAAATATTCAGCAAATTATGTTTTCCCGAAATTATCTAATTGATTGCATTACTAACAATAATGTCATTGATGGAGAAACTAAGCTAAAAAAAAACAATTTTTAAATTAGATGATTCTTTATACACTATTCTCTGACATTTTTTTACCTGATCATATCGGGTGTAAATTGATTTGACATGTGATTTTGTGGTGACGGTTGTACTTGGAAATCTATAATATAATGTACTTTATGTGTATTAGCCTTTATGATTAAATATATCATCCTTTTTGTTGGTAAATAATTCATGTGTTAAATTTATTGATCATGTAAGACATAAAACATGGTATTGCAATAGGGCTTGGGTGAATCAGCATGGATGTCTCAGGTACTATAGCATCTGTCTGCAGTTAGGGAGATCCTTGATTTGAGCCATGGCAAACTATTGCTGTCTATAGTGTTACACATCAAGGCCTTAAACTATGCAACAGAAGGTGAAACTAATAATTTAAGTAAAATTTAAATAATTTCTCCAAGTCACAATTTAAGAGACAGAGTATTTGGAATTAAGTCATAAATAAACCTAAATATCCTAAGAAGTCCAAAAGTAGACAATGTTCTGAATGAATTAAAATAATCTTGATTGTCCTGATTTACCACAATGATGTAATCCAGAATGTTTGTGGAGAGGTTCTCAATAATCCCAAAGTAGTATTTTAGTCCAAACAGTCAGTTACTGTAAGCACTTTGTAATCAAATGAATAATTTAAATAATTCTTCTACAATTTTATATCTCAACACAACTGATTGCAAATGATGAACACAAATTCCTAAGAACAGTAAACTCTAAAATTCCCATAGTTCAGTATGAAAGGGGAATGAATAACTGTTTACCCATGATGCAATATAGTGTTCTGGAAAACCAATTGTCCTAATGGATAATTACTGGGCCTAGTCTTGTTGACCTTGAACTTTTGCTGTTTTAACACACTGTTTACCACTTGTAATAATGACAAAAGTTTGCATGCAAAAGAATCCACAAGACTCAATTACGATTATGACAAGAGTCTGACAATCATGTGTATATAACAAATCTTGTAATTATGATAATTATATCATCCAAATGTTTAGATAATATTATATTACTCATTGCATACATCATGAGGAGAATTATCTAAACTGTTTCAACACAGACATATCCTGACAATAAACAGTCAATAATTAGGATGATGAAAAGCTGTCCAATCTTATTTTCATGACACTAACAATTTTAAACTCAGGAAAGAAATGGCATTTGTAAAAGTTTATAAGATCTCAATGTTATGACTCTATGGTCATAAACTATGTAGCAGAAAGAACTGAAAGCAACACATTTTGCAAAAACTTTAACAAATAATTGAATTTTCTATGTGACAAAAATTAAATTTATGAGGAACTTTAGTATTATGAACTAAATCCAAAATCCTCCTAAATAGGTCTACATAAAACTACAAGAAAACAGTGTCCCAAATGATTTCCAGGTCCTTAAATGTGTAAAGTACCAACAAGTTTCGGATTAATATCACATTGTCCAAAATGTCCTTGAATGATTTCATAACAGTTCCCAAGAGTCCAACTCCAAACAAATCATTACATGAATACTTTGTAATTCCAATAAATAATTCAAATGACTAGTTCCTCTCAAGCTAAATTCAAACACAACCTTAAACACATGTGCAGAGGGATATTAAAACAAGAACATAGAAAATAAGAATGAATTAACTGTTCACCATTACTTCTTATATTCATCCATGTGGCTCTAAACAAGAACATAGAAAAAAAGAATGAATTAACTGTTCACCATTACTTCTTATATTCATCCATGTGGCTCTAAACAAGAACATAGAAAATAAGAATGAATTAACTGTTCACCATTACTTCTTATATTCATCCATTGTGCTCTAAATGCAGTTTTTCCATAATTGATATTTGACTTCTGAAACAATACACCATGTCACAAAAGAATGAGCCTGACCTACACATACAATGGGAAATAACTCCAAACTTATCAACAGGTTAATTATATATATTAGCATTAGGGATCATAAATATCTATTTATAGCTCCCATGCAATCAACAGGCATGCATCAAAAGTACAAGATACAATATAGATATACATACAATTAAAACAGAATCTATCTCATTTAAGTGTGATTGATTTCAATTCAATATTACATAACAAGCATTCCAATGAGCCACCTACCAGTATAATTAATCAATTAGGCACAAATATTTACCTGATTCCACATGTTTGGGTTGATCATAGAGTTAAAGAGGAGCCCAGTCAGACACCTATGAAGCTTTCTCTCAGTATTACACAAGCTGTATACATCAAAGTTTGATAGAGGAACTATAACATCTCTCAAGAAATGTTTATTAAATTTCTATGAGATAATTAAAAACAACTATGATAAGCAATAATAAAAGAATTTTGCTCTTTTATTAGTAAACATTATGATTTTATTCCCCAAGAGAACAATGATAATATTTAAGAAAGTAGTTATGCTAATTAGTGGGTGGAGCACATTCCATTTTTTGAAAGGCCAATGAAATTATAGGTTCAACATTGCAAAACTTACTAGACTGAACTTGCATTGGAAGCTGAGTACTAGCAACACCAGGAGAAGCTGTTCTCAGTGCATATTCTTGTCTGTTCCATGAAGGATTATTGTCATACAATTGATAATTTGCTTCTCTGGACCACTGACATGGAATAATCTCAATTACATTTTGTAGGCGATGTTCATATTCCTGGGGGACTTCAAAAGAAAATGACTTCATAAAATTCATTTCCATAATTAGGAAGATCTTATTCATAAATACTACTGACATCCTAAACAATGAAATTAAGGAATTTTGTCTAAGAAAGCAATTTTTCTATTTTTTTTAATTGGAATCAAGGAATTTTGTCTCAGAAAGCTATTTCTATTCTTTAAATTGGAATCAAGGAATTTTGTCTCAGAAAGCTATTTCTATTCTTTCAAATGGAATGAAGGAATTTTGTCTATTCTTTCAAATGGAATGAAGGAATTTTGTCTCAGAAAGCTATTTCTATTCTTTCAAATGGAATGAAGGAATTTTGTCTCAGAAAGCTATTTCTATTCTTTCAAATAGAATGAAGGAATTTTGTCTCGGAAAGCTATTTCTATTCTTTCAAATGGAATGAAGGAATTTTGTCTATTTTTTCAAATGGAATGAAGGAATTTTGTCTCAGAAAGCTATTTCTATTCTTTCAAATAGAATGAAGGAATTTTGTCTCGGAAAGCTATTTCTATTCTTTCAAATGGAATGAAGGAATTTTGTCTCAGAAAGCTATTTCTATTCTTTCAAATGGAATGAAGGAATTTTGTCTCAGAAAGCTATTTCTATTCTTTCAAATGGAATGAAGGAATTTTGTCTCAGAAAGCTATTTCTATTCTTTCAAATGGAATGAAGGAATTTTGTCTCAGAAAGCTATTTCTATTCTTTCAAATGGAATGAAGGAATTTTGTCTCAGAAAGCTATTTCTATTCTTTCAAATGGAATGAAGGAATTTTGTCTCAGAAAGCTATTTCTATTCTTTCAAATGGAATGAAGGAATTTTGTCTCGAAAAGCTACTTCTATTCTTTCAAATGGAATGAAGGAATTTTGTCTCAGAAAGCTATTTCTATTCTTTCAAATGGAATGAAGGAATTTTGTCTCAGAAAGCTATTTCTATTCTTTCAAATGGAATGAAGGAATTTTGTCTCAGAAAGCTATTTCTATTCTTTCAAATGGAATGAAGGAATTTTGTCTCAGAAAGCTATTTCTATTCTTTCAAATGGAATGAAGGAATTTTGTCTCAGAAAGCTATTTCTAGTCTTTCAAATGGAATGAAGGAATTTTGTCTCGGAAAGCTATTTCTATTCTTTCAAATGGAATGAAGGAATTTTGTCTCGGAAAGCTATTTCTATTCTTTCAAATGACACAAAGCAGCTGATAAGTAATATCATCTGGAAAAATTTATAGTTGGTCATCTTATTAACGGAATCCTAGAGGCTATTTAATCTTGAGTTACACATGTGGACTAGACCATGATGGATACAGAAAACAAAAGAACAAAACAAGATGGATATATAAAATATAGATAAATCAAGCTATGAAAATTTCTAAGTGAAACCTGTGAATTTTCATTCCATAAAAGAGTTAACAATTACAATAAAGATGTTATCACATATACTGAGGTTAATTACTCTCTTTCAATGTCTTTCACATTTTTTGCTAACATTGTGAATTAATTTGCTATTTTTATAGTTTTTTTTCGGACTCGGTGAACTCATCCACATCATTACCTTTATAATCTACACCTTTATCATCTACACATTCAAATGGATGAAACAGCTACTTTACTTTGGTTCATTCACAAACAAATTTAATCAACCAAAATTTAAAGCATGTACTAGACAAGTGTACATGGTTTGTTAACAAGAGAGTTCCTAATACAAAATACTATCTTTTGGCACACATATTGTACACATGCATGCAATATGAATGTGTTCGGTATTGTAAAATACTGCATAATTTTGACAATTTAAAGCTAATGCAGATACATTGCTCTTTTGTTAGTAATCATCATAATTTGTTTCCTCAGGAGAAGAATCCTAATATTTCAGATAATTTATATGCTAAACAGTGGGTGGAGAATACACTATTTTTCTGAAAGGTGAATTAAAATCTAGATACAACACTATAAAAAGCTTACCACACTGATCCTGCACTGGAGGCTGAGCACCAAAAGCACCAGTGGATGGTCCTCTCTGTGCATTATGTTGTTGGTTCCTTGAAGGATTATTATCAACTGATTCATAATTCCTTTCTCTGGACTCTTGTAGTGCAATTTCCTCAATAACACTTTGCAGGTCATGATCAACTTCCTGGGGCACTACAAGATTAGCAACATCTTATTCATAAATATTACACACATTTTAAACAATGACAGCAAGGAATTTAGTCTCAAGCAGTTAATTGATCTGATTCTCCACTTAACAGTTATTTCTATTCTTTTAATTAGGTGAGAATGCTGATATGAAAATATGAGAGTTGGTCATCTGATCAATAAAGTTATAATTTAGAATTATTTACACTTGGGTTTCACCTGTGAAAGATACCAGTCTAGAAATCATAACAGGACAAAACAAGACAGGTGCACAAAACATAATAAATATATCAAAAACTAAAAAGTTCTCAATGAACCTGTACATTTTCAGTCCATAAAATAGGCAACAAATTATGATTAAGATGTTATCACAGATAATGAGGTTAATAATTCTGAGAGTTGTCTACAGAAAGCAGCACTAGATCTCTTTATAATGCCAAGAAAAGTAATTCAAACATCAATAATATTCAGATCATACTTTGCTTTTTATTTTTAATTATGGCACTGAAAATTTTTTACATAAGAAAGTAACAGTGTATTTTAAAATGGACCTCTCACCTGAATGTGATGGCTGCCAATTAATTATTGCATAAAGGTATTCCAATGATTCACTAATAATCTATCAAGGTGTAAATGTTTACACTCCATTGGACACCTTATTTGGGTAGAAATTAACATCTTTTGTATGCAATGTCAAATCTTCACACATTATCTTCAACCTTCCAGGTTGTCTGGATTTGGGAGGTTTCAGAGTTTATTTCCTGATTTAAATTGGATCAGTGAATATATCTGAAGGTGCCAGTAAATATTTTAATAAATAATAAATTATATTTCTCAAGGAATACTTATCTGATCACATTATTAACATGGAGTATGTTTATGTAGAAATAAAACCTAGAGAGACAGCTTTTAATTTTGTTGATTTTTTTAAAACACTATTCTGAGGTCCCTGATTTGAGCTCATAGCAAACATTTATAGCAAGTGATTATGTAAAAATACTAATCACATATGCTGTCTCAAGAAATGTTTGATACATCAATTTGGTTGATTTTGGAGATCAAACACATTTTCCATTTATTAGATTGTGTGGTCACTGTGTAAGTATCATAACACATATGACCTGTCATTTTCATGAAGAATCCATCTTTCAGTCTATGAAGATTGGTATGTTTGGTACTGGTAATGGAGACATGAAGTAAATGATGTGATTATGATTAGAACAATATCATCATAATTTTTTGATAATATCATGTTTTATGATCAATGTATTCTCAAGAAAATCAGCTACCAATCATTTTGATTCATGATACTAACAATTTTAAACAAAAGAAAGAAAAAGAGTTTGTCACAATTTGTAAAATCTTAAAACACAATCTATCTCTCATTTGAGTGACAATGATTTCAACTGAATATTTTTTCTCAGTATTCCCACAGGCTACATAAAATGAATGATCAAAATACTATGCATGTACTTTGTTTCTATGTTGATACAACTCAATTCTGCTTTTCTGATTATGAGGAACTGGAATATTGGGTCCATTTAGTGCAGTAATGAGAATGGATTTCAGCTGGAAATGTAGGCTACTCAAAATTATGGTACAGTTTTGGTGCCTATCAGGTTTTGCAAGACATGTCAGTCATAGCTGAAGAACTAAGAAAGTATATCTTGAGGAAATTCAAAATGCATAAATGTAAATATATTTATTACCATTCCAATTATCAGCTAAAGTAAACATGCTTATACCCTGTCATTTGTACTTCACTGTTGGCCACACCCCAGCTATGACCTGTATCATATGATGTGTCTTCTATCACTAGCCTAACATTGTATAAAAATAGTTACATCTGGAAAATTTAAAAGCATCTGTTGTGTAGCATTTCATTTACCCATTTAAAGTAATATTTTTTCATGGTCTTGGATTATTGGCTGTGAGGCTCTTCAGTTGCATTTTCTTCTTGAATCTAGTGTTTTGATAGACTTGTAAAATGGTAGATATGTGATAGCCTATGGCCTCAATATGCTATTTCTATGCTACATTATTTTAGACCTTAAAAAGCGCTTCACATTGTCTTAACCATTCTATTTGCAAAAAGAAATGATTATTCTCCTAAATAACTGGTTCAATGATCAGAATGGTATTTTAAATTACTGTCTCTTTTCTGTGTCAATTACTCTCTTTCAATGTCTTTCACATTTGTTGTTGACATTGTGAATATCATGTTCATTAATTTGCTATTTTTATAGTTTTGTTTCGGACTCAGTGAACTCGTCCACATCATTACCTTTATAATCTACACATTCAAATGGATGAAACAGCTACTTTGATTCATTGACAAACAAATATAGTCAGCCAAAATTTAAAGCATCTACTACACAAGTGTAGATAGTTTGTTTACAAGAGAGTTCCCAATACAAAATACTATTTTTTGGCACACATATTGTACACATGCATGTAACATGAATGTGTTCAGTATTGTAAAGTACTGCACAATTTTGACAATTTAAAGTTAACACAGACAAACATGAGCATGTAATAAATGTACATTGCTCTTTTGTTAGTAATCATCATAATTTGTTTTCTCAGGAGAACAATCCTAATATTTAAGATAATTTATATGCTAAACAGTGGGTGGAGAATGCACTATTTTTCTGAAAGGTGAATTGAAACCTAGATACAACACTATAAAAAGCTTACCACACTGATCCTGCACTGGAGGCGGAGCACCAAAAGCACCAGTGGATGGTCCTCTCTGTGCATTATGTTGTTGGTTCCTTGAAGGATTATTATCAACTGATTCATAATTCCTTTCTCTGGACTCTTGTAGTGCAATTTCCTCAATAACACTTTGCAGGTCATGATCAAATTCCTGGGGCACTACAAGATTAGCAACATCTTATTCATAAATATTACACACGTTCTAAACAATGACCAAAAGGAATTTTGTCTCAAGCAGTTAATTGATCTGATTGTCCACTTAGCAGTTATTTCTATTCTTTTAATTAGGTAAGAATGCTGATAGGAAAATATGAGAGTTGGTCATCTGATCAATAAAGTTATAATTTAGAATTATTTACACTTGGGTTTCACCTGTGAAAGATACCAGTCTAGAAATCATAACAGGACAAAACAAGACAGGTGCACAAAACATAATAAATATATCAAACATTAAAAAGTTCTCAATGAACCTGTAAATTTTCAGTTCATAAAATAGGCAACAATTATGATAAAGATGTTATCACAGATACTCTGGTTAATAATTCCGAGAGTTGCCTACAGAAATCAGCATTATAACTCTTTTTAATGCCAAGAAAAGTAATTCAAACATCAATAATATTCAGATCATATTTTCCTTTTTATTTTGAATTTTGGCACTGACAATTTTTAACATAAGAAAGTAACAGTGTATTTTAAAATGGACCTCTCACCTGAGTGTGATGGCTGCCAATTAATTATTGCATAAAGGTATTCCAATGATTTACTAATAATCTATCAAGGTATAAATGTTTACACTCCATTGGACACCTTATTTGGGTAGAAATTAACATCTTTTGTATGCAATGTCAAATCTTCACACATTATCTTCAACCTTCCAGGTTGTCTGGATTTGGGAGGTTTCAGGGTTTATTTCCTGATTTAAATTGGATCAGTGAATATATCTGAAGGTGCCAGTAAATATGTTAATAAATAATAAATTATATTTCTCAAAGAATACTTATCTGATCACATTATTAACATGGAGTATGTTTATGTAGAAATAAAACCTAGAGAGACAGCTTTTAATTTTGTTGATTTTTTTTAAAACACTATTCTGAGGTCCCTGATTTGAGCTCATAGCAAACATTTATAGCAAGTGATTATGTAAAAATACTAATCACATATGCTGTCTCAAGAAATGTTTGATACATCAATTTGGTTGATTTTGGAGATCAAACACATTTTCCATTTATTAGATTTTGTGGCCACTGTGTGTATCATAACACATAAGACCTGTCATTTTCATGAAGAATCCATCTTTCAGTCTATGAAGATTGGTATGTGTGGTACTGGTAATGGAGACATGAAGTAAATGATATGATAATGATTAGAACAATATAATCATAATTCTTTGATAATATCATATTATATAATCAATGCATTCTCAAGACAATCAGCTAAAGTCTCTAAAAAGAAGGGTAGATACTGTCCAATCATTTTGATTCATGATATTAACAATTTTAAACAAAAGAAAGAAAAAGAGTTTGTCACAATTTATAAGATCTCAAACAGAATTTATCTCACATCTGAGTGACACTGATTTCCACTGAATATTTTCTCTCAGTATTCCACAGGCTGCATAAAATTAATGTGTGAAATACTATGCATGTACTTTGTTTCTATGTTGATACAACTCAATTCTGCTTTGCTGATTATGAGGGACTGGATTATTGGGTCCATTTAGTGCAGTAATGAGAATGGATTTCAGCTGGAAATGTAGGCTACTCAAAATTACAGTGCAGTTTTGATGTCTTTCAGGTTTTGTGGGACATGTCAGTCAGAGCTGAAGAACTAACTAAATAAGTATAATTTGAAGAAATTCAAAATGCATAAATGTAAGTATGTTTATTACCATTCCAATTATCAGCTAAAGTAAACATGCTTATACCCTGTCATTTGCATCTCACTGCTGGCCAGACCCCAGCTATGAACTGTATGAATGTGTCTTCTATCACTAGCCTAACATTGTATAAAAATGGTTACACCTGGAAAATTGAAAAGCATCTGTTGTGTAACATTCCATTTACCCATTAAAAATAATATTTTTTCATGGTCTTGGATTATTGGCTGTGAGGCTCTTCAGTTGCATTTTCTTCTTGAATCTAGTATTTTGACAGACTTGATAAATGGTACATCTTTGATAGATATGTGATAGCCTATGGCCTCAATATGCTTTTCTATGCTACATTATTTTAGACCTTAAAAAGCGCTTCACATTGTCTTAACCATTTTATTTGCAAAAAGAAATGAATTATCTCCTAAATAACTGGTTCAATGATCAGAATGGTATTTTAAATTACTGTCTCTTTTCTGTGTCAATTACTCTCTTTCAATGTCTTTCACATTTGTTGTTGACATTGTGAATATCATGTTCATTAATTTGCTATTTTTATAGTTTTGTTACGGACTCAGTGAACTCATCCACATCATTACCTTTATAATCTACACATTCAAATGGATGAAACAGCTACTTTGATTCATTGACAAACAAATTTAATCAGCCAAAATTTAAAGCATCTACTACACAAGTGTAGATAGTTTGTTTACAAGAGAGTTCCTAATACACAATACTATATTCTGGCACACATATTGTACACATGCATGCAATATGAATGTGTTCGGTATTGTAAAATACTGCATATATTTGACAATTTAAAGCTAATGCAGATACATTGCTCTTTTGTTAGTAATCATCATAATTTGTTTCCTCAGGAGAACAATCTAAATATTTAAGAAAAGTTATATGCTAAACAGTGGGTGGAGAATGCGACATTTTTCTGAAAGGTGAATTAAAACCTAGATACAACACTATAAAAAACTTACCAGATTGAACCTGCATTGGAGGCTGAGCACCAAAAGCACCAGTGGATGGTCCTCTCTGTGCATTATGTTGTTGGTTCCTTGAAGGATTATTATCAACTGATTCATAATTCCTTTCTCTGGACTCTTGTAGTGCAATTTCCTCAATAACACTTTGCAGGTCATGATCAAATTCCTGGGGCACTACAAGATTAGCAACATCTTATTCATAAATATTACACACATTCTAAACAATGACAGCAAGGAATTTAGTCTCAAGAAGTTAATTGATCAGATTGTCCTTTTTGCAGTTATTTCTATTCATTTTAATGAGGTAAGAATGCTGATAGGAAAATTTGAGAGTTGGTCATCTGATCAACAAAGTTTTAATTTAGAATTATTTACATTTGCATTTGACATGTGAAAGAGGACAAAACAAGACAGGTGCACAAAACAAAAATAAATATATCAAACATTTAAAAGTTCTAAATGAACCTGTAAATTTTCATAGTACAAAATCTGTAACTATTTATGGTAAATTTACAAAATAATTGTGATAGAGATTTTATCATTGGAATGAAGAGGTAAATCATTATGAGAGTTCATTCCAGAAAGCAGTATTATATCTCTTAAAATGCCAATAATAAACAACATGAACGAACATAATTTTTAGATTTTATTTCCATGATTTCATTCTGAATTAATCTCTAACACAAGAAATCAAGCTACTATTAATCTGTAACACAAGAAATCAAGCTACTATTAATCTGTAACACAAGAAATCAAGCTACTATTAATCTGTAACACAAGAAATCAAGCTACTATTAATCTGTAACACAAGAAATCAAGCTATTATTAATCTGTAACACAATAAATCAAGCTACTATTAATCTGTAACACAAGAAATCAAGCTATTATTAATCTGTAAAGCTACTAATTAAAATCAAGCTATTATTAATCTGTAACACAATAAATCAAGCTACTATTAATCTGTAACACAATAAATCAAGCTACTATTAATCTGTAACACAAGAAAGTAACATTGCCTTTAAAACTTTAACATGGTAAACTGACTGCAATTCTGAAACTGAATTGCATGTGATGGCGGTCAATTAACTGTTGCAAAATGGTATTATAGGTGTTCCAATGATAATCTCATCTCCTATTTAGGTGTAAATGTTTAAACTGCATTTGGACTCCATGTTTAGGTAGACAGTTCCCTCTGTATCTTGTATTATGTGTGAACACTTGAACACTATAAAGGAATGTGCTTTTTTAATCTAGCTTTCATGTTTAAAATTAATCTTCCTTTTGTTGGGAAATAGTTCTTATCACTGTGGTAACTTACCATGTTTTAACAATAATCAGACATTGAAGGAGGGGTTGGTTGAATTATTTTGGATGACCCAGGTGCTACATAAGCTGCTTGGAGTTAGGGAAGTCGCTAGTTTGAGCCCTGGCAAACAATGTGTTTGTATCAAGAAACTATGTAAGAATAATGATCACATATGCTGTCTCAGGATATGTTGGATACACCAGTTTGAGTCCTACTTTCAGTCTAAGTAGATTGGTTTGTGTGGTACTAATAATGGAGACTTGAAGATGGGTCTTCACAAGCAGGGGTACAATGTCTGTTGTATTGGCTTAGAATGTGGTAGTGTACCCATTCCTGATTGGAAATGTTTGCTGGAGCACGTGGGGAAGAAAAACAAGTTTGGAACCATGAATGTTTATCTTCAAACTCATTGCTTTTATTATTGCTTTTATTATAGCAAATGATGTGATTACCTAATAATATCATCATAATTCTTTGATACATGAACAATTCAACCTGAAGAAAATCATCTAATCTTTCTAAACACAGGCAGTTACTGTCCTCATTGTTGACTGACCTGTCAATAATTATGGTGTTGAAAAACTGTCCCATCATTTTGATTCAATATACTAATAATTTTAAAACAAGGTTTAGTCAACTTTATAAGATCTTTAACAGAAAATATCTCTTTCATTTGAGTTTGATTGTTTTTCACTGAATATCTTCAGTTAGTATTCTACATGCTGTATACAGTCATTTTATTTGTTCAGGTGTTCTGTTTTTCTGCTCTCCATAGATTAAAAGCAGGTAAGAAGCTTCAATCCTCAACTACCATTCAATTTAGAGATATATTCATCAAACACTTCTATTAGTCTTCTGATAACCTATTGTGTTTCACTGTCATTGTGCCAATTTAAATCCACATTCATATGTAGGTGTTGGGAGAGGAAAGTCAAGAACAAACTATATTAACTTTATTGGATTTGATAAGTTTAAAGCATGATAAGCTGCATGGGATGGACAATTATACTTGGGATACTTGCCACTTCTAACTACATTATTTCTTTCACAAACTTTTATTTCTCAGGTGCTAATTTGTCATTCATTTGTGAGTGATATTGAAATTGTCCTACTTTTCTCCCACCATGATAACGATCTGGAGCCATCTGAATTTTATCCATGTGAAAATAAATGAATCCATGAAACAAATGAACTGTCCTTTATTGATAATACTTCCTCTGTTGATGTGAGAGTCAAGATTTTCCTTCAGGTTCACAACACATTCTGTACTTGCAGTGTCAAACTGAGGTCCATGGACTTGTCTACTAGTAAATTTTATGTCAAATAAAAATATTTACCATTAACTTGTTTATGTTATCATTTAGAACCATTTTAACAGCTCCCAGTCTTAGTCAGTATATCGAATTCACATATAGCAAAGTCTTACACTTGAAATGATGGTAGATAGATCAAGAATATATCCTTCACATTCAAGTGATTCTAACACTTCCTGTATCTGTCTATCATAGATCTCTTTCACATTCAGCTGAGGGGAATCTCAAATTTCCTGTATCAAAGTCTATCTGTTTTCAAAGATGAGGGGATCTCAAATTTCCTGTATCAAAGATGAGGATTTCAAACAGGAATGAAGAGAAGTCAATGTTTCTTTGTACTTATCCATTAAGTTCTCCTTCTCAGTTTCCTGTTGGAAGCATAAACCTGTTTATGAGCTGCACAGTGAAATATGAAATATGAAAAGGATTTTTTTTCTTAACAATCCCCTAACACCATTATGCTTCCTGTCAAAGAAGAGACACTATCTGTCTATAAAGGATTTTTCCATTCCTTAAAACCATTATGCTTCCTGTCATATAAGCAGCATTATCTGTCTACAGGGGCATTACCTTAGACAAGTCAATATTCCTTGATGATAGGCACTTGTTTAATTTCTCTGCGATACCACATTTATTACATGCTCATGTTTGTCTGTGTTAACTTTAAATTGTCAAAATTGTACAGTATTTTTCAATACTGAACACATTCATATTGCATGCATGTGTCCTGTATGTCATAGTCCCCAAGAAAGTAGTTGCCACTTTTAAGTTTGCAAGGGTCATTCAAGTGTCCAATGGTCATTCGAGTTTGCAAGGGTAATTCAAGTGTGCAAGGGTCAACAAATCTTACAAGGGCTATCATTTTGATTATCATACATATAATAGAGAAGAAATTACTCTGAGAAATGACACACAAGGAATTATTTTAAGAAATGTTTCGGTCAACTTCAATATCAACAGCTTGGCTTCATCATCATCAATACCTTAACCTATAAGGTTGTTTGGTCACCACAGACGACTTTACAACTAATTCTCTCCAACTTCTACTGCCCTTTTGGGAATCTCAAAATTCTATGCCAGGCCCTGTCCACTCCTTTATGTTGTCTTCCCACCTCTTTTTCTGCCTCTTCTTATGCACCCTCACACCGTGCATTGCAGATTGTTTTTGCCAGTCGAGATGATCTTGAGAGATGACTGTACCACTTTGTGCTTTTTTACAGTGGTCAAGAGATCTTCATAGGATCTGATGGCTTGTTGGATCCTGTTGTGGACTTCTTTATTGGTTACATGGTCAATGTATGGGATGCCCAAGATCTTGTGGTAGCATCTCATTTCCAAGGTTTGAACCCTTCTTTATAGATCTAATGTCAGCATCCATGTTTCACAAGCATACAGAAAGATGGATATGACAATTGAGCACATCTGTCATATTTTGGAAGCAAAAGCAATATTGGTATCTTTCCATATTGGTCTCGACCTTGTTATTGCTGCTCTTGTCTGGGCAATCCTGAAAAGTAGTTCTGGTTTGGAGTCCTCATCTTTAGTAATTAATCCCAAGTACTCGAAGTATGCAACTCTTTCCAGCTTTTGTCCAATGACCTTTATTTCTGCACTGATGCTACTGGTGTTGTTTGTCATCTATTTGTTTTTTTTCGCACTAGCACTAATCTCCATATCATATGTGATGGAGGTTGTGTTGAAGTGCAACCAAGTCAGCCAGTTCTTTTTTATCTCCTGCTAAACCATCAATATCATCTACAAAGAGACGGTTGATGATTGTTCTTCCTCTGATGTTGACAGTGCCCTTGTGGCATCCTCCATGATCCTTTCCAGGAAAATGTTGAAGAGTGCAGGTGAAAGTATATATAGTGTCTGACTCAAATTGTTTTTCTGAAACCAATCTCCTCTGCTGTTATTGATGAGAACAGAATTGGTGGCTTTGTCATAGAGGTGCTCAACAACCTGCACAAGGTTTGAGCTGATATTATATGTTCGCATACCTGCCCATAAGGCTGCATGCCATACCTTATCAAAGGCCTTTTGAAATCTATAAAAACATGGTATAGATTTTGCTGATGCTGAAGGTATTTCTTGCAAAGAAGTCTGAGATTGAAGATTTATTCTGTGGTGCTCCTTCCTGCTCAGAGGCCTGCCTGCTCTTCAGCAATAATTTTCTCTGCTTGAGGCTTTAGTCTCATGAATTTGCTTGGGAGACTTATCAAACTGTCTGTAGTTTTGGTATAGCTGTAGGTTTCCTTTCTTGGGGAGCATGATGACCAAGGATTGAGTATATTCATTAGGCCATTCTCCTGTCTGCCATAGCTTTTTGCAGATTGTGTTAGGACCGTGACTATCTCATCTCCTCTTGCTTGAATGAGCTCTGCTTGTATGTTATCAATGCTGGATGATTTTTCTTTCTTTAGAGACCTAACTGCAATTTCTACTTCTTCACAAAAATTAGATTGTCATCAATTTCTTCTGCCTGAGGGCAATTTATACTGCTGGATCTCCTTGGGTCTTATGAAGGCTTAGAACAGTAAAAAAACTCCACAGTTGTCTTATGTGATCTATATCGAGCCTTTGTTGACACATACAAATCTTCCAAATTTTAACCATTAAATTCCATCAAACTGATAATAGACTCAAATTTTCTAACAAGTATTTCCTCATTTGCAATATAATATGCAATTCTCATGGCACTGGTGACTGCTTCCTCACTATTAATAAACACATGACTGACAACTATATATCTGCATTTGCAGAGTATAATCAGTGAACATGCTTCATGTAAGACATCTGGTTCTCATATTCTCTGCTAACTCACAAAAGGGTTTGAAAGTTTCTAATCAATACAAACTTTACCAGACTTGTTTCTTTTAAGCCTAGAAAATTTTGTCCCCCATTCTTTCTGGAAATAACTGGGTTTTAAGTGGTCTTTTAAATGCTTGAGTCAGGACTAGCTCTATCTTTGCTAGAATTAGATTTCTCATTTCACTGCTCAATGATAAAACTGGGTTTTAAGTGGTCTTTTAAATGCTTGAGTCAGGACTAGCTCTATCTTTGCTAGAATTAGATTTCTCATTTCACTGCTCAATGATAAAACTGGGTTTTAAGTGGTCTTTTAAATGCTTGAGTCAGGACTAGCTCTATCTTTGCTAGAATTAGATTTCTCATTTCACTGCTCAATGATAAAACATCTTTCCTTGATTCACTCCTTATAGTATTAAAGAAATGAGTCAGCCTCATCTATTTTGTTATCATTTTTATAGTTATCTGCATGACCACCTTTCTCCATGGATGTTACATTATTGCAATAGAATCTGCAATCAGTTTGTCAACATGCACATTACAAAACAAGGAGAAATAAAGTAATCAAAATGATCTATCAGGTAAAGTAGAATTACCATCACTCGGTCTTAAAAAATAATTTCAATAAGAATTCTATGTGGAAAGTTTTTAACAAACTATGTAGAGGTAAGCATTCCACAAGGTCATCCAAGAGCCAACAACTCGGCCATTGAACTCTCTTTGATCATACCACACAATTTGCAATTGTTCTGTTGCAGCCTTTAATAGATTTAAGAAACCATACAAAGTGTTCCTTACATAGCCAAATCTTAGGCTCTGTATGAGCACCAAGATATTACAGTAAAAATGAATAAACAAAGTTGCATGATATTTAGGATGACTAACAATGATTGACAATAATTAGATGATAATAATTAATAATGAATGATTGACAATTACAAGATGACAATGGAGGATTTAAAAACATTAACAGCCAGTAAGGATGAGTTCTTGGACATCATTAGATAGTGATATTTATTAGATACTGTGAATCACATAAATGTGGTCTTAACTTTCGTTGTTCTTTCGTAAGATGCATGGAATTAACATATTACAGTGAATTAGATCATTTTGAACTACTATTTTTATTTCATATTTTTCATAGTTTTTTTCATATAAAAGGATTTAAAATGTCAAGCAATATGGATTTAATGGATCTAATTAGTAGTTGCTAATTTATTGGTGACATATTCCACAAAAATTATCTATCTCTATATCAATCAATTCAGATGGCTCTTTATTTTTCCAACTCTGCTCAATGATGATAAGTCAGATGGATATGACTTGCAAAATATACCATGACTTACTGGAGTTTTAAAAAGAGAAATTGGCTTTTTGTAGCCCTAAAATTGGGACACAGTCAAGAAGCATTATAATCAAGTACAAATTATATGAGTGGAGCATACTCCATTTTTTAAAAAGTCAATAAAAATCTTGGCTCAACAATATGAAACTTACTTGCCAATGGAGGCTGAAAATGATCATCAGCATAGGAAACTGCTCCTAAGGCATCAGGTGGTCTGTTTGTTAAATGAGTATTGTCACATGACTGGGAATTTGCCCCTGTGGGTTCTCCTTGGGGGACTACAAAAGAACATGATTACAAAATATTCTTTTGAAAGATTAAGAACAGCTTATTATAATTATCACTTACATCCTGAACACAGAAAGCAAGGAGTTTTGTCCCAAACAATCAATTGACCTAATTTTCTAATTAAAGCTATTTCTACACCTTTTTATGATGTTTGAATGTTTCTCACCAACAAACTTGTGTTGAAAAATTAGGGAACTTATAATCTGATTAACAGATTATTTGGACTGAGGTCACACATGAGGAAAACAGCAAGATAGTTACAGAAAATATAACAGGACAAAACAAGATGGCTGCATGACATATATACAAATACATACTAATTATTAAAAGCTATAATTTGCAATAAATCCTTTGTAGTGAAATTAAAACGTGTGTAGTCATATTAAAAAATTTCCATTTCTAAAAGTAGATGCACCCATATGGCATGTATGGTGCCATTTCATGCTTGGTCATAGTGTGATTCACTGGAAATGGGGATCTATTTCATGCAAGGATGGACTTTAATGCTTCAATTCATTGTCAAGAAATAGCTAAGGTCCTGTTTTGCTGACACCAATGAAATTAAACATCATCATTTTGAGGTTATTGCATATTTGGAGCCTGCAAATGTTTATACCTTAACTGTTAATAATTAAAGATTCTTCACATGCAACTAAAAACATATTTTCTTACGCTGTTCATTCCCTATGCCTGTTTTCCATATTTTGCATACCCTACAATTATGGCCAATTTCATGTTCTAAACACCTTAAAGCTCTGTAACACATAAAGAACATAATAGCATTATGAATTGATATTGTCAATGTAAAGTTCAGCATCATATTTGGAAAACATTACACTTATAAGTAACTTACATTTGTGAAAAGGCCATAATAGTTCCATTGAATTGAGGTATTACCATCGGCTAACATTGACATTTTGGATGTGACCTTGGAAAACCCATCTACTTATAATGTGTTGGCTAAATTTAGATTCATAAGGTCTAATGTACAACATTAAAACTGGATGCTAGTACTGTGGTGAATCAACATTTAACTGGAAGATATTATCTATTCATATTATACACTGTGTAATGCATAGAAATGCATAGATGGGGGGGACACAATAAAAGAGTAGTTATGTGTATATAGGGGTAGGCAAAGGTAAAGGTAATATTTATAACCTTATAAGTAAGATGTTGTGTACACTGTGTAAAGTGTAGAAATGCACAGATGGGGAAAAAGGTAAAGGCATAGAAAAGCTTACCTGGGGAGTAAAGGGTTAATTAGGTAGATTAAACTTTTGTTGAGCCAACAAAATGCTTTGTTTATAAAGGTAGAGATACATGTAATATCATGCAATTTTTCAGTCATTGTCTGGTACCCTGTTTAGTCCAAGGTTAATTCTCTCTCTGTTTGCTAATCCACAAAATCTCTATTTAGCCTATGCTGACCATGTCATGATCTTGACAATTACGTCTTGTCATAATGATCAAAGAAATAAACTCAGCAACTCTGTGAAGCCCCAAAACACTATCACAACATTGTTCAGCCTATTTCCTGTAACTGATATAATATTACCCTTAGTGGTACACGGTTCATTAACAAAAACCTGACATTGGGAAACAAATTCTTAAGAAGATGCTGGTTTCAATATTGTTTATTTTTTGTGAACAACATATTCATTTCTTGCGGAGTTCCGTACAGTCTACTATGGAATGTGATTTCAATTTCAACAATGTTTCGGAATGATATTTTCAATGCAGCGCGTCTCACGTTTGTTTTCATACAGCCATCGCTGAACATTTCTGATATCACGTTCAGTCACCAGCTTCGTTGAAAATTTCTTCTGTGATTCTATGAATTCATCCACATTCTCAATTTTGGCATCTCTACTTTCAAATGGTTCAAAACAGTTGGTATACTTCATCCACCGACAAACACAATAAATCTAAAGTACTGTCGTCTGCGTCCATTGTTTGTTTACTATAGAAAGTAGTTCTTTATTCACGTGCATCAGTCACGTGGGGGTGCAATATGAAGGTGTTCAATATCGCTGGATATTGAATAATTCTGACAATGTAAAGTTAACAGAGAAACAAATGAGCATATAATAAGAATTAAATACTGCATGGCTCTGGACACACAATAAAATGTGGCTGCTTGTGGGGGGTAAATTTTATATTTTTGCAATAATATGTTGGTGTCTTGTCAAGTGAGAGGGGTGGCCATTCTTGAGGGGTACTTTTGAACACAAACATGGTGGTGACAAGGGATTCAGGCCATTAAAACATGGGTGGCTACTGGTCAAAGGGGCCATTGATGAGAGCTCACTGCAAATAGTACGCAAATAAAGACAATAGGTATTAGTATGCAAATAAAAGTAGTATATAAATTTAGGCAAATAAAGGCAGTAAGTAATAGTATGCTAATAAAGACAGTAAACAATATGTAAATAAATGCAGTATGCTCAAACACTTATTATTGTGGACTCCATATTATTATTATAAATAGGATTATTAGATTAATTTTGGACAAGTGCTGTCTAGTGATTGTTTACAGATGTAAAGCTGCAGGCAGTAAGGACACAAATATCTTACAGCACAAGTTCTTCTAAAATGTTAACATTTTTTAAAAGCTTGTTTGTAAAGTGCATGCAATTCTATTGATCATTATATGCAAAACTCCAGTCAAACTTGCTATTCCTGCATTGGATTCAATTATGAAACGAATTCAGTGTCTGATGTTTGATGATTAATGGTCATATACTAATGGTCACATGCATGGTCTTACAATGTCAAGATTGCAATTTCATTCAATAACAGCCAATATGGACCAAAATTAACAAAATGGTGTTTATGGTCATGCTCCTCATATGTAAATAAGAATAATATGTAAATAGCAATACAATAACAGTTTAACATTCTTGAAATCAGTAATATTTTACTAATAATAATAACATTTTATTTATATTTATGTTTCTTTGCCCATATTGCATTTAAAATTCATATAAAGTTAATTAATAATTGTTTTTAATTTGCACCTGTTATTCATGGATTTCTACTTTAATTACATTTGTGTGTTTGATTTGATCATTGGATCCTTTTGTTGATTGTGGAAGTATTCTGCTAGTACAAGTGTGGAGATTCCTTCTCATAGGTAAGTTGTAATTTATGTTTATTATAGTAAGTGCCTGCTACCATACCTATATTTGGCAAATACCACAATAATATAGAGATGTTCCCTCACAGTACGTTAATCTGGATCAGCCACCATATGCTGTTTTTTTACATTTACACACTTTGATTCACAAAGAATTTTTATAGGAATAGAAAGAAGGAAAGTCAATAAAACTTTACAAATTATAAGTAGGTAGCAATAGCAAAACAGTTTCAATAAGTACTAATAAGAACATTAAGTACCACGATAATACAGTGTTCCAGGCTAGATAACAAACTTTAAAGTAAATTAAGTTTTACTTACTCAATCATTTTACATTAGGAATATTAGACTTCTACGCTACCTCATGAATCCAGCCCTATTAAAAGATCAAAATTTATCTTTTCCTATCTATATTAATAGACAAAGGACAATAACTCTTGTCAATTATCTACCCTTGATACCTCCAAGTGTTGGCAGTTTTTAGCTAAGCGATGTACATAATAATGATGCCTGCATGGTGTGGTGGTTGGAAGGGTGGTGTGATTGGGAGAATTTACCTACTTTCCTGCCAAATATGTTCCCCAATCACATTAAATTAGGGGAATAAATAAAAGGAGGAGGGGATGCTGACCCCTATGTCAGATATCTTTATTGGGAAGAATTGCTGAATTCCCCAAGCAAATAATTACCCATTCTCCCAACTACATAAGCAACACAGCCTGAGACCACTCGACCTTTGATCTAACAGAGATGATTGTTGAAATCTTGTTACAAAAATTTCACCAGCAAATCAAATGATGCTAACAGGCTGTGCTGAATGATCCAGTTGGGTCTGGGGGCAGTCCGTCCTGCTGCCATTGGAAACATCAGATTCTAGGTTGCCTCTGTGATGCTAAATCTCTGAAATAGAGACTCAAGAAGATTATCTCTGCCTGCCAGTCAACAGCTTCTTAATGTTCAGACCATGATAGGTTATTATCTACCAAAACACCAAATAGTCCATCATGACAGACCATTTGCAAATTTTTATCCTTCCATATCAGACATAGTTCATTACGATCAAGATTTTTCCTTTTTTGCCATGTTCAGATAAGTAATATTTTAGTTTTTCCAGTATTTACCACCATGCCATTGCATGTTCATCAGTTGTCCAGTTTGTTTAGGGCATTCTGTTGAGAAATTTTGAGTTCATGGTTTGCATTTTTGGATGTCTGACAATGTTGTGTTATCTGTAAAGAGATATGTAGATGATATTGAGTCCCTTAATACAAGTGGCAGGTCATTAATAAATAAAATAAATTGTAATGGACCTAGAATTGAGCCTTGTGGTACTCCACATCTAATTGTACCAGGTTAAGGAAGAACATCATATATATAAGTAATTTGTGCTCTCTCACTTAAGTATGAAGTAAACCATCTAACTGCTTTCATCACATTGGTAGAATTTCAGTTTCTTCAAAAGGATTTCATGATTCACCATGCCAAAAGCTTTCCTGAAATGTACAAAACAGATCCAATTATTCTACCTTGGTCATGTGCTTGAAGCCTTTATCAGCAAGGGAGAGCAAGGCAGTTTTACAGGAGTGTTTCTGTCTAAACTCTGATTGATTTGGGTATAACAGCAAGTGTTTGTTAAATATGACATGAATGAGTCATGGATATTTTTTTCAATCAATTTTGACAAGTTTGGTAGTATTGAGATTGGCCAGTAGTTATCAGCATCATCCTTAGGACCAGATTTGTTAATAAGAGCTACTTTTTCAGCTTGTCATATTTTGGTGACAGATGAGGTTACAATAATTAAATTGATTATGAATGTTATGCTATCTAATCAGAGGGAGAAGATTTAATTACTTGTGGACCAATCTGATAAGTCCTATAGCTTTCTTGGTATCAAGTTCACTGAGACATTTTTTAACAAAGTTTTTTGACACTAGTGGTATAGAGAAACATACCTTTTTAGGAATTGTGCTGCTGCAGAACTTTTTCAGTTTATGAAAGCTGTTTTTTATTACTGGTTATTTTAACTTTGTGGTAATGTTGGTGAACAAAATCATTGAAAACATTTGCAATGTCAGTGTCATCAGTGACTATGGTGTCATTTATCAGAAATGAACAAATTTTATTTGTCTGATCTTTGTGTGTTCCTCCAGTAAGTTCATTGAAGACTTTTCAAATGGAGTTTGTGTTGCTCTTTTTGTTTTCAAGCAATGATTGATAATTTCTTTTTTCCTTTTTTAATCATACTTGTTATTTTATTTCTCCATACTTTATATTGTGCATGGTTTCCCATAGCCTTGAATTGGTCTTCTGTTTTCATAGCATCTAGGATTTCCATAGTAAGCCAGTTAGGTTGGATTTCATTCTTTACTTGATGTACTTTCAGTAGTGCATGCTTCGAGACCACATCCATAAATAAGAGATTTCACATGCTCAAAACTTCATTCTATGTCATCCAAATGTTAAATTGTATTTCATGGAACTTTATATAGGTTACTGAGAAATTGTTCTTCATTAAAATTTTTGAACCATCTGTAAATGAGAGTTTTGTGTGTATTTTTCTTATTTCTCTTGCATGTAACCTTTCTTACCAAAAATACAGGATAGCAGTCACTAAGACCAACATTCAGTACATTAACATAAGCCACATTATTAAGATAGTGGTCACTAAGACCAACATAAAGTACATTAACACAAGCCACATTATTAGGATAGTGGTCACTAAGACCAACATTCAGTACATTAACAAAAGGCACGTTATTAGGATAGTGGTCACTAAGACCAACATTCAGTACATTAACACAAGCCACATTATTAGGATAGTGGTCACTAAGACCAACATTCAGTACATTAACACAAGCCACATTATTAGGATAGTGGTCACTAAGACCAAAACTCAGTACACTAACACAAACCACATTATCTGGTAGGTTGGTATAAATGTGATCAATAAAGTACTTGACCTCTGTAGGGTCATTTACCAGCTGAACTAGGCCTAATGATTCAATAAATTCCATCCAGTTGTTCCTTATTTGATTGTTGACAAAGTCCTTATTTATATCACTCAGTATATATGTGTCTTTATTCTATGTAAGAATATTTTCCATTTGTTTCAAAAATTTATCTTTCCAAATTGCTTTGGATGAAGGTGGCCTATATGTGAAACCAACTAGTTATGATTTTGCATTGTGTTGCAAAATTTCCACCCAGATACTCTTGATTTCATGTGACTCCAAGTCAAGTCGCCTTTCTGCATTTACATTTTCCCTAATGAATACAAGACCTCTCCCTACTGTCTCTCTGTCCCTGCATAATGGTTTATTGTAGCCTTGGCAGTGAAATAGATTATCATTGTGGTTAGCATTTAATTTGGTTTCAGTGAGTCCTAAATCATGTATATTATTTTCCTTGGAAGACAACATTAACTTAATCTGACCTATTTTTCCCTGTATACATTGTAAATTTAAGTGACCATGTTAAAACCTTTTGTATTTAGTTTCAAATCAATGATATGTATATCATCATGCATGGGGTACTCACTGAGATTTTCTCCATACTACTTTTATCATTCTGACATCCTATTTCCATATATATATATATATATATATATATATATATATATATATATATATATATATATATATATATATATATATATATATATATATATATATATATATATATATTAGTTTCTTCAAAGTCAAATAAAGACCCTGAAAATTTGTTCAAGTTTGCATTTATAATGGTGTCCATTGATTAGTTAGAGTCAAGAGTCTACCTAGGTACATTTAGATTTGTTATAAATGAAGCACTGGTAGTCTCCTCTTTGCCAGCTTACTAGTATGTAAAATACATTGATTGACACTCTTTGTATTAAGATTTATTGCATCTGAATCACTGAATCTGTTTGCCATAATGGCAATGTTACATGCCCAGTTTCCCCACAGTAGAGACAGTACTCTTCATTTTAGTGCCTGGAAATGGGGAACATACATGTTAATATTTCTCAGTAGTTGAGAGGTTCCTTTTATGCCTAAATGAATTTTGTCTTCTTAGTAGAGACCTAGGTTGACATCCTGGTTGTGAAGAAAGAAATATGTGCAATAAAGGTCATAGAAAATAATATGCAAAATAAAAGGGGTGCTATATATTTATATATATTATAAACTTCTGAGAGTGGGAGGTGTAAGGTGAGCTTGTTTGCATCTGCAAAATGCACAATGTTGAGAATGTTGGCATTCTGTTTTGTTACTTTCATGTCCTGTGGCTGAAATTTCATTGGATATGCACTTATAGAAATTGTACATGACTTAAGCACACAGCAAACCAAAATGGCTGATCCCATCTGCTCAAAAATCAGCCTGAATTAGTCTATAATACACATCAGCAGTTTATAAAATACGGAAAATGAAGTTTACCAGACTAGAAAATACTATTTGCAGAAAGTGCAATGAATACATTTATAAATAGTACTGGATTTCTTTTTAACAATTTTCTTCTGAAGCAGGAAGTGAAAATGGCTAAGCAGGGTTAGAGGTATTTTTGATAGGTGTACATCTGAAGCAAGGTCACACTTTATACTTTATAATTCAAAATACAGTTATCAATCAAACACCAAATTAAAGTGAACTGAAAGCTCTTTTTATAATTAAAATATATTCAATGTCATTTCTAAATAGCCAGTACAGTATAACCAATGTAGAAAACCCAGGAAAATTCTTTTCTTTAAAAATTTGACCTCATGCAAAATACAAATCTGTAGAGTATCACCAAAGAAGGAGATAACAGTATGTACATAAAGGCAGTAGATAACAATATGCACATAAAAGCAGTAGATAATAGTATGATATAAAGGCAGTGGATAATGGTATGCAAATGAAGACAGTAGATAATAGTATGAAGACCGTAAATAGGATGCAAATAAAGGCAGTACATAATGGTATGCAAATGAAGACAGTAGATAAGAGTATGGAAATAAAGGCAGTAGATAATAGTATGATATAAAGGCAGTAGATAATGGTATGCAAATGAAGACAGTAGATAATAGTATGAAGACAGTAGATAATAGTATGAAGACAGTAAATAGGATGCAAATAAAGGCAGTACATAATGGTATGCAAATGAAGACAGTAGATAAGAGTATGGAAATAAAGGCAGTAGATAATAGTATGCAAATAAATGTAGTAGATAAGAGAATGCAAAGGAAGAGAGATAATAGTATGCAAATAAAGGCAGAATATATAGTATGCAAATAAAGGCAGTAGATAACGGTATGCAAATGACAACAGTATATAATAGTATGCAAAAAAAGGCAGTAGATAATAGTATGCAAATGAAGACAGTAGATAACAGTATACAAATAATGGCAGCATATAACAGTAGATAACAATAGGCAAAAAAGCTATAGATAATAACATGGGCATTAAAGTGGAAGATAACAGCATTCTTCTTTCATTATAAAATGTGTAAGTTAAAAGATGATCCTTTTGTTCCACTGGAATGTGACTTACCATTCATACAGCTAACACATTTACAGAACTTTCCCATTCCTTTCTTTACAATCTTCCTTCTATATCATTTCAAAATGAAATACAAAAGCAATGAAAAAAAATCTTTTTTTTTTCAAGTGTTAATTTTCATTTGTGAATTTTCATATGACGCTTAAAATGGGAAAAGAGCAGCTACTCATGTAAAAAAAATCTGATGATTCAAAGTTGCTGTTAACCTGCATTAATCAAAATTAACACTTTGATAAAAAAATCCTTTCATTAAAAAAGTAGTCCCTAAAGACAAGTCATCAAAAACTTTAACACAATTTTAAATTTTTTTTGGTCAAATATTTAGTTTCCTTAGTAGATTTGCCCACTTTCCCAAAATCACACCACATCTCTTGACAAACACTGACAAGGTTGGCACACTGGTTTTCCAAAGAAGAAAAATATTTTTATATAAACGAAGCAGAAATGTGTTGCATGGTGGCAAAATTATTTTTTTCCTGGTATCTTAAATGTTACCATCAGTACATCTATATAGCAACAATGATGTTGTAAAAGTGAGAGTGTTTGATCAATAAAGAAGAAGAGAATTAAGCTCACTAAGTAATCTCATTATTGCCAGTTCATTTTACTGGATTATGTATTCATGATTAACTTTCAACAAACTATCATTAAGCTGCTCAGAGATTGTTCATGAAACATGCAGATTCGTCAGGATATTTGATGCCTTGCATTCATTTGATATGTACTGTTTAGAAAAATGTCATGTGTGATTTGATTACATTTTAAAGTTTAAACAATAAAATCTGACAATTACTGCCTGCCAATGCTTATTATTACTGCCTGCCAATGCCTGCCTTTCATTCTGACAATTACTGCCTGCCAATGCTGACTATTATTGAATGCAATGCCTGCCTTTCATTGCTGACAATTACTGCCTGCCAATGCTTATTATTACTGCTTGCCAATGCCTGCCTTTAATTTGGAAAATTACCACCTGCCAATGCTGATTATTACTGCTTGCCAATGCCTGCCTTTCAATGCTGACAATTACTGCCTGCCAATGCTTATTATTACTGCTTGCCAATGCCTGCCTTTCATTTGGAAAATTACCGCCTGCCAATGCTGATTATTACTGCTTGCCAATGCCTGCCTTTCATTCTGACAATTACTGCCTGCCAATGCTGACTATTATTGAATGCAATACCTGCCTTTCATTGCTGACAATTACTGCCTGCCAATGCTGACTATTACTGAATGCCAATGCCTGCCTTTCATTGCTGACAATTACTGCCTGCCAATGCTGACTATTGCTGAAAGCCAATGCCTGCCTTTCATTGCTGACAATTACTGCCTGCCAATGCTGACTATTACTGAATGCCAATGCCTGCCTTTCATTGCAGACAATTACTGCCTGCCAATGCTGATTATTACTGCTTGCCAATGCCTGCCTTTCATTGCTGACAATAACTGTCTGTTGTTTGCTGATTAAAGCTGCTACCTTTATATCAGTTAGCAGACTTATGTGCAAAGTACAAAATCACACCTCATGTTCATTATATCACTGTTATATCAGTGAAGGGCTATCTCAAAATGGGACTGATCTACTAATTATGAAGATTAATTTAGAGGACATGACACTGATAGCAATTTTAACTTATTTCTTTTCAAATATTTATTATCACATAGTACACTTTGCCTATAGAGTGTGCAGTTTCAAAATTTTGATATTATAACATGTGAACATATAACTTTATGAGATTCTGATTGGTCCAAATAAACCCATGAAATTATTGTGCAGTATTCTCTTTACTGATTGGCTGCAATCATGGGAAAACTTTTTTTAACCTACCTTCAGGAATTGTTTATTTTCAATGAATATTTTTGGCTGCCATTTATTGATTTGACTCAAAAAAGGGAATTGGGGAAAAATGGTCTCGTCTGATTCAATATTGCCAATTTACTGCCACAGGGGCTTGTATTGTCATGTATAACATATCACAACATGAAAAATGGCAAAACCCACATGACAAAAACAATAACAAGTAAAACCTACAGGTATTGCTCAGATGATAGCAAGGCTGGGGGTGTGGGATGAAAAGCAGCATATTTGTACCATGGAAGGCTGGGGGTGGGGATGGAAAGCAGTATATTTGTACCATGGAAGGCTGGGGGTGGGGATGGAGGGGCAGTATATCTGTACCATGAAAGGCTGTGGGTGGGGATGGAGGGGCAGTATATCTGTACCATGAAAGGCTGGGGGTGGGGATGGAGGGGCAGTATATCTGTACCATGGAAGGCTGGGGATGGGGATGGGGATGGAGGGGCAGTATATCTGTACCATGGAAAGCTGGGGGTGGGGATGGAGGGGCAATATATTTTAGCATGGAATCCACATTATATACAAGCTTGGCCTAAATGTGAACTTACTGAAGTAAATAAACTCACCTATGTTCACAGAATAATGTAGGCATAAACTGTCTTACCAACTAACAGAATTTTATCCAACCAAAGCATATTTTTGTAGTAAATATGTGTTAGTAGTCCAACTCAAAAAAAGAGATTTGTTTATGTATTCTGTACAATCTAGTGTTCCAAATCAAAGGCTGCAAATATCCAGTAACAAATTCATTACAGTAAATATGTGTATTTCTGCACCCAGTAGTCATCTTTTCACAAAAATATTAAAACAAAATAATGTTTAGTTGTGATGTGGAATTTCAACATAAACAATGCATTGTGCTGTGTAGTCAACTCAAACCGGTACTGTGCACCATATCAAACAATGAGACATCACAGGCATTTTTGTGTTGACAAATGTTTTGTCTTTTGTAAAAAAATGTTCTGTTTATTTGGATGGATGCTTATTCTTTGATTAATAGTCATCAAAAATGTATAATATACTTTTACTGTTTCAATTTTTGTTTGGGACTATTTTTTATGCACATGAAATGAAAGGCACAGCATCTATCAGAATGAACAAAATTATTCATTCTTCTTTCTATCTAAATAATTTCTACTGAAATAAAACTATGTAATAAAAATAATCTTAAATGGGTAATGACCTAATATTAAATTTATGAAACTCATTAAATAATGTCCAGCTTTTGCTCACCAAGGCTCGTAAAAACTGAACATGATTCAAATCGTTTCATAAATTCAACATTAAAAAGATGGAAAAAGAATAAATCCAAAGAAAGTTGAAGTGTGCCCATTTTCCACAGATGCCCCTGCAAATATGGTGCAGTTAAGCATCAAAGTTCTAAGTCAAAGAGGAGTGATAACTCCACAAATTATGCATTAAAAATCAAATGGATTGACCTAGGCATTTTCAATATAAAATCATCAAAAGTGGTCTCACTCCATTATGTCCTTCAAAAAAAGTTCAAAAGTTGTTGAGTGGGAAGTGATTGTGAAAGTGAAAGGGCACAGTTCAAAGTCAAAAAGGGTCAATAACTCCATTATATTTTACTAAAAGGAAAACTGAACTTGATTTGCATATTCAAAATAGAAAGCATCATACCACATTTGAATTTAAACTGTTAAGACCTTTGAAAGTTACTGAGCAGAAAAAAAACTGAAGGCTTGATTCTAAGTCAAACTATGACTTCTCTAAATTTGCCAGAAAATAGTGACACTAATGAACATAATCTAGGCTTTCTTCATGTAAATGCCATATCAAATTTCAATCAAATCATGAATTACTTCAAAACATTCTAAGAAGAAACAAGATTCATCATGAATGGGATGTTACAGAATGGACGGACATTGGTATTATTATATAATATGCAACCCCCTCCACAAATATGGAAGCAATCATTAAAAATTAACATTGTTAACTTACCCCAAAACAAGGGAGATAATAAGAGTCACAACAAAGGCAGAAACTGAAAAGTAAAAAAGAATAAGGTGCAACAATAGTCTTTCTGGATACATTTTTTTTAAAACTTTTTTCTATGAAACTCCTAATCATCCAAAGCAGTGATGTATATAAATTTTTAAAATACTGTCTGTACAAAGACTGATTAAAACTGAACAAAATATATGCAGGTTAAAATACTGGAACCAGTTTCATAGATAGGATTTGAGTTTGCTGTTGATGAATCTCCAACAAGCCTAAGTTGGTTTTTTGGCAAAGCCTCAATAACTTGTACTGGACCTTAGAATTCATGAATAGATGCTTCCTGATAGGGTCACTAGCAGATGGTTTTCTGCCCATTTTACCTGGACAATAGACATCCTGATGGTTTCTCCATCAAAATTGTGAATTTTCAACAAAGCACAATGAGGCTAAGTCAACTCATAAATAGAATAGAAGGCCTGATTTACATTCTGTTTATGCTGTGTGTAGGATTTTTATTTTTAGCATAGCTCTCCAGTCATATCACTATGATGTCTGCAGTGTGGCAGTTTTTGTGATGTTTAACACTAGAACACAATGCATCAGACATGTAGCATGATGTCCCACCCAGCTACATTATCCTTACACCAAGCTAACCAGTCATAAAACAAACCTCTTAATGCTGTTCGCAAAGTGAGGCACATTTATAAGTCTTTGGTATGACTTGGCTTGGGCTTGAACCCACAACCTCCTACATCCAATGTGGATGCTCTAACCACTTAGACCACTGTAGCGGTCCATTCTTTTTAAATGTACATGGATAACTTGCCAATAAAGATTCTAACTAAAAACCTGATTTAAATTCTATTTAAGTGTGCATGGATAAATTACCAATATATATACTACATGTAATAGAAAACCTGATTTGAATTCTGTTTAAGTATATATGGATAAATTACCAATACAGATACAAATAAAAAAACCTGATTTGTATTCTGGTTAAGTGTATATGGATACCAATACAGATACAACTAAAAAAACCTGATTTATATTCTGTTTAATTGTATATGGATAAATTACCAATATAGATAGTAACAGAAAACCTGATTTACATGTATATTCTGTTTAAGTGTATATGGATAAATTACCAATATAGATAGTAACGGAAAACCTGATTTATATTCTGTTTAAGTGTATATGGATAAATTACCAATATAGATACTAGTAGAAAACATGATTTTGAATTCTGTTTAAGTGCACATTTTCTAACAATAGTTAATAGCATGCAAATTTCTAGTGATTCAGTAAATTTATTTCAACTTCCAATGCCATATAAAATCAACAGTAAATCTGCCAGCATACTACAAATATGACAGTTGATGATGTCATTCAGCAAATATCTATGGACTGCTGCAATATTGATCTATCTACAGTGTAAAAAAAATTAGCAAACTGTACTGAAGCAGAGCTCCTGTTATCAATTACCAGCACTCCATTGTTGTATTAAAGATAATATTTGCACTGCAAGTGCAAAACTTGGGTAAGTAATGCCAAAAGGGTGCCAAAACTGTAGTTATGTAGAATAATAGCTTAAGCAATGTATAAAACCTAAATAGGTTTAACATAAGGCTGCACTCAATGAAGGCTGTGCATACCCCAGAAAGTCTTGGCTGCTATCTTTGGAAGTAAAGTGCATAGTCCTCTTAAAACATGCTAGAGATAACACAAACATGAAAATATATACAGAAAACAGTGTACTTATGTCTTCTATTCTCATTACCCATGCAAAAACCAGTGTGGATAATGAAAAATATATACAGAAAACAGTGTACTTGTGTCTTCTATTCTCATTACCCATGCAAAAACCAGTGTGGATAATGAAAAATATATACAGAAAACAGTGTACTTGTGTCTTCTATTCTCATTACCCATGCAAGTGTGGATATACAGAAAACAGTGTACTTGTGTCTTCTATTCTCATTACCCATGCAAGTGTGGATAATGAAAAATATATACAGAAAACAGTGTACTTGTGTCTTCTATTCTCATTACCCATGCCAGTGTGGATAATGAAAAATATATACAGAAAACAGTGTACTTGTGTCTTCTATTCTCATTACCCATGCAAGTGTGGATAATGAAAAATATATACAGAAAACAGTGTACTTGTGTCTTCTATTCTCATTACCCATGCAAGTGTGGATAATGAAAAATTTATACAGAAAACAGTGTACTTGTGTCTTCTATTCTCATTACCCATGCCAGTGTGGATAATGAAAAATATATACAAAAAACAGTGTACTTGTGTCTTCTATTCTCATTACCCATGCAAGTGTGGATAATGAAAAATATATACAGAAAACAGTGTACTTGTGTCTTCTATTCTCATTACCCATGCAAGTGTGGATAATGAAAAATATATACAGAAAACAGTGTACTTGTGTCTTCTATTCTCATTACCCATGCAAGTGTGGATAATGAAAAATATATACAGAAAACAGTGTACTTGTGTCTTCTATTCTCATTACCCATGCAAGTGTGGATAATGAAAAATATATACAGAAAACAGTGTACTTGTGTCTTCTATTCTCATTACCCATGCAAGTGTGGATAATGAAAAATATATACAGAAAACAGTGTACTTGTGTCTTCTATTCTCATTACCCATGCAAGTGTGGATAATGAAAAATATATACAGAAAACAGTGTACTTGTGTCTTCTATTCTCATTACCCATGCAAGTGTGGATAATGAAAAATATATACAGAAAACAGTGTACTTGTGTCTTCTATTCTCATTACCCATGCAAGTGTGGATAATGAAAAATATATACAGAAAACAGTGTACTTGTGTCTTCTATTCTCATTACCCATGCAAGTGTGGATAATGAAAAATATATACAGAAAACAGTGTACTTGTGTCTTCTATTCTCATTACCCATGCAAGTGTGGATAATGAAAAATATATACAGAAAACAGTGTACTTGTGTCTTCTATTCTCATTACCCATGCAAGTGTGGATAATGAAAAATATATAGGACATAACTCATGCTATGATGATGATTTATCTTTTCATAATTATATCATCAGTTCAATTATCAATTATTTATCTATTATTGATTCTGTCTTTTCCTACCTGTTTCTCCTTTACTTTTTCTATCCAACCATTTTTATTTATTTTGCTAAATACACTGTTGGCAAGTATAAATATTTAAACTTCACAATACTTTCATTCTCATATAATTTACTGATGATAAGCATGCACTAAAATAAAAATACCACTACTGTATAGAAAATGTTAGAAATAATAATATAACCTTATTAAAATAAATCACCCAATAAGCCAATTAAATTAAAAATTATAATTACTTTATATCCAATACATTCCAATTAACAAGATTGTGCTGAATATAATAACCAGTTTCAAACATATTCCAAGCTTATAAACAGCTTTTATTCAGAGAGAATACATTTGTAAATACAAGTCATTCATACTAAGTGATATGGTACAAACTTAAAGTCAGACACTGTGACTTCACTTGAATAAAGGTAGTACCACAATTTCATGCATTTCATGTTTGCTTAGTAACTACAAAGTACAAATTTAAATGCACATCATAAAATGCCTTCGCCAAATACTTGTGAACACACAAATACACACATATGCCATTTCTTTAAATTTAAAATGCAAACCAAAATGTAATATCAAAAGATCACAAAATCTTGAATTATAAAAAATAATATTTGCATAAAACTTAATTAATCTTAAGTATGTGGAATTAGCCAATCATTATGTATATACATAACACATCAGGCAATGGAATGTAGATGCAACTCTATTACTTTTTAACTTATCAATTGTACATGAACTTTATTGAAATCAGTGGCAAAGCAAGGTCAGAGAGACAAATTGCCTATATTTTATTTTTCTTATGTACACCACATAAGTAATGTTGGCACCTTTAAAATCCCACAGATGCTAATACTCTAGGCCACATGGTTTGCCAGGCTTATGTTGGCAATCCCAATACATAGAAGGTCATGTACTTGGTGTCATGTTGGTCAGTGGATGACTACAAAAAATTTATCTAGTCATTATCCTTCAAATTCAATGCAAAAGTTTCATTCTGCTGGTGATTTTACCCTCAGCAGCAACAATACCAACAACATCTAGGGCACTCACTGGATTGCATTAACTTCCATGGACGTCATGGTAATGGGGCTAAGTTATCATGGATAGCAGTTATCAGTCACTCATTAATGTCTCCTACAAAGGCTTTACAGTAACTTTGCAGTTATGTTTGACACTCAGAACACCATCTGGTGTGAAAGCCTCAAAACTGATGAATATTCATTGGGATAATCAGCCACTCTCATTATCTTGTCTTCCACAACTAGAAATCACACTATACTAGTTATATATATATATATATATATATATATATATATATATATATATATATATATATATAAATATATCTATATATATATATATATATATATATATATATATATATATATATACATATATATATATACATATATATATATACATATATATATATATATATATATATATATATATATATATATATATATATATATATATATATATACATGTATATAACAAACATTTTCAGCATATGAGAGGCTATACATGGTTATAAAGAAAGCTGGTGGAGAAAAAAGCAGGGAAAACACTGGTAAGAACCACTGACACACATAAAGCTACTTGCAAGCTTTCCCAAAATACCCACATTGGTCAAGCCTGAGATGCAAACCCATGTGTACAAAGGAGAGAAGGCAGTGATAGGCAAAGGTGAGTGCTTTAGAACACTCAGAATCCTGAGGTCTGCAAATGATAAGAAAGACAGAATATTGGTACAGCTCACACAATAAGTGGATGACAACAAAAAATATATACCATGGTACAGGAATATCTTTATCATCTTGGAGCTGACATGCACAAGTTCAGATTGGTGTGCAATGAGAATACAGACAGACAGACATTGTGAAGTGGGACTAGTCAGAGTACTGTAAAACAACCAACTAGCATCTAATGTCAGACATAAATGCAGTGGTATTTGTTGACAAAGCATTCTCACCAATAATCTATCCTTAAAGGCATGTCTACTATCTGTTAAGTGTCTCACCAGAAACAAAAACAGTTATATTTTTTAAAAGACATGCATCACAGTAACTTTAAGAGACTTGCAGACAGCATGGTATCTGTGACTCTTGATGAATGTGCTGTTGGACATGTAAGACTGTAATTACCATTTTCTTAATGAAATTATGCAAGCTAACATCTTCTTTGACATCACCACCATCTTGCCAGTAAACTATGGTGACAGGATAGAGGTGCCAACTGCCTCCTCTTCCCCAGATTAAATACATGTTCTTATGTTGTTGCTTGACACAGTACCTGATGATCAATAACTAGCATGATTTTTGCTTGAAAAAGATCTGAGTTTGAATATTTTCTTCATGAAGCCTTAGAACAATGGCATGCTCTGTACATCTGTACAGACTGCAATAAATCTAGCAACACACCTATAGCTGTGTCTCTGGGTGCTTGAGTGGGGTGGGGGTTGGGTTGTGAGTAATTGTTGTAGCTTTGCTAACTATACTCTTAAAGGGAACAGTGCTGAGCTGCAGCCTTCTTATGGAAGCCTAGGCTTTTTCTAGCTGTGGGCTGACCATGAAGGCCAAAAAATATAATGAAACTTGCATCTTAGCTAAAACAAATCTGAACACAATTGCAAAGCATGTATCTGTGGCACCACACAACAATGCCATCTCTGCAAAATAGTTTGCACCTGTCCCAAATGAACTCAACAAATTCACAGCCATGAAGAAGGAAACAGTCTTATGTACAAAACATGTGCTTCCATCCTTATTGACAAATCAAAAAAAGAAGAGCTCGAACATTGAAGAGCCAAAGTTTGGACGTCATCGATGACAAAGCTTGTTTTGGATTCATTATAAGCTGTGTGTTGTCCAATTCTTTGTTGTTTGAAATGTCTGGAAAACAAATGACACACTATGCTACCATGACCACTGTTGCCTGTCAAAGTGAAAGGCCAGCCCCATAATATTATTGGCAAATCTTGGTGGTAAACCCTGGTCCTCCAGCCTTAGGCATACTGTTTCTTCCTGAGAGATGATGATAAAGCATTAATATTTAGAACCTCATAAAGGCCTTAGAAGCTTTAAAAGTGGCAAAATGAAACTCGGGTTTTGGAGATACTGTACATGAAGCTAAAAATATAGCTGACATTATCACTTTCCTATATCCCTCTCGGATTGGCCATTATCCAGAAATTATTGGATGACTCCTTCTATAGTAAAGAGTTCAACACATATCCATGATAATGTTGATAAATTCATCAAATGCATACATAATAAAACAATTGTATAAAACTCACAAGAATTTAAAAACTATATGATAAAGCTATGTATTCTTATGCAAATTTCTTCCCTCTGTGCAATCCACTCTCCAGCCTTTGCCTTGTTTTTGTTCCCTCATGCTAGTATTGCCCACACTGAGCCCCAGCAAGGCCCTACAGCATGCTGATTTTTTTAAGCATGATGAAAAACATAAAGAAATGGTGCATCAGGAGCTCCCATTGGTCCTATGTTAAACTAGCAAAAATTACATGTGGTCTGGTGACTATTATTTTTATTATTATTATTATTTTCATCATCATCATCATCATTATTATTATTATTATTATTATCACAATCTACAAACAATCACAGATAAATAGACAATTCTGATGTGGGGATTAAACCTAGAACTGTACAAGTACATAGTGTGACTGCTGCAACAGCCAATTGGTTCTAGATCAAAATTATGATTACTTACTGAAAGTGGCCATAATACCTGTAAGAGTTGTAATACGCTGGTTCAATTCTTTCTTTGGACTGGGCAAAGTTGTCACTGAGCCTGTTGAATATATAAGTTATCCAACATAAAACAATGTCATTAAAAATTAAAGGATTTTCAACATTTCCAATTATATATAATAAACATTACAAAATGATTATTTGAGATAAATTTGAAAAACTGCAATATGATATTTTTGCAACAAATCAGATAACAATAAGAAATGATAACAACAGCTGTTCCAATTGACAAGGTCATGTAAGAGCAGTGAAATTTTCTATCAGAACTGAGTACACCAATGATCTTGAACAAAGACAGTTATGCATCTTCCATTATTTTAAATATAATTGTAGTTGTAACAAGCAATGTCATTCCACCTTACTCCATGGTTGCTGTAAATGGAATATTCATAAATAAAATTAAGAGATAATTTGAGAGAGAGAGAGAGTAAAACATTTACAAAAAAGATTGTTTTCTTGATGATTAGTTCAACAAAAGAGCTAGAGGTATTTATGATTTTTTTTTATCCCAAAGTGTCTTGCTAGCTACATTTAGCCTTAAAGAGAGGAACTTTGTGAATACAAATTTGAGTGCAATGCAACAAAAATGGGCCACAATCCAACAAAATGGTCTCAAATGCAGGCAATCTAACTCATGCATAATAAATATCATGTAATTAATGATGTCTGTTATGATGCAAAGGTCAAAAGTCATAGTATATTCTTACAATTAACCTTATTGTACACATCATGGATTGCAAAATATTAAATTCATCCAGGGTCATGTCTTTCTAATGTGTGAACTAATTTTGATTGAAATCTAATATATTCTAAGAATTAAATATTGTTGCCATCCTTCTTGGATAAAGTTATTGTCAAGAAACCAAATGTTTTGGAGGACAGACAATCAGACAGACTGACCCCTCTTTTGAATGAAGCCATGGAATTTTGTTGATTAGACTCTTTCAAAATGTCATAATTATAAAGCTGAATGCTAAATTTAGTTGAAAATCTTTTGCGGCAAACTATAAGTAGCCAATTTTTGTGCACAAACTATTTTTCATCTTTCAGTTTAACCCTGACCTCTGACCTCAGAATCAAGAAGCTTTTTTCAACCCCAAATGCAAGTCATCCACAAAAGTCTGTTGTGTTGCAGAACAATTTTGTAATGTTGCTGTGAAGAAATTTTTTTTTTCTTTAATCACAGTGATCTTGAACCTTGACCTTGTTGACCTGAAAAATAATAGACTTTTTCCTGAATCAAAGTGGAACCAGTCACGAAATGTTGTTATTGTGCAGAAACCAGTTTTATTCTTTCAGTCAATGGCTTTAACATTGGCCTTTTTGAATTTAAAATAAACTGGCTTCTTCCTTGCCACAAAATTTAGTCCAGGCATATGATACCAAAATAACACTATTTTGTTGAAATCACATTTCAGTTCCAGTACCCTTTACCTTATGACCTTTTGATCCTGAAAATGATAGGGTTAATCGTAACCCCAAGTGCAAGAAATCTTCTAACACTGATGCAGCAAAGAATATGCGAGTTTCCAGTTAGCCAACCATAACTGGTTTTCATCGCTGACCCAAACACATTTTCCCCAGAGTAAATAAAACCCCAAAAATTCCAAAATTGATTTGTGTATCTAATTGGCTAGTTTTGTCCCCGTACTTGTAGCACTTAGTACATTGTATGTATGTATGTATGTATGTATGTATGTATGTATGTATGTATGTATGTATGTATGTATGTATGTATGTATGTATGTATGTATGTATGTATGTATATATATATATATATATATATATATATATATATATATATATATATATATATATATATATATATATATATATATATATATATATATATATGCAAGGGATCACATTTGTCAGGGATTAATTATGACAAATGCAATAAAGAGACTACAACAGTACAAAACTTGTATCTAACTAACCTGAGCACTTTTGACTTTTAATGAGACTTTTTGTCCTAACCATAGTGTTCAAGTTATTGTGCAAAATATGGTAACAGAAAGATGGATAGACCATAACATATGATATTCTGCTTATAAAAACTTATATGGAAACCAAGGTTAGGAGAATATACATTTGAGAGCCAAATCTCCTGGAAATGAATAATGTGGAATATTGAAAATCAAACTATTTAATGGTCTTATTCCTATAAAGCTGAACATTATATTGTATTGAAAACCTAAAAAAGAAACTTAATAAAGGAAGCCATGGATCTGCAATAAAATACAACATAAAAGATAAAAAGGATACCAAGCTGCATATCAAAAGACAAGGTGTGATACAGGCATTATGACAGTTGAATGTTTAGTAGGACCCAGAGGATGTTGTTAAAAAGACAGTAAATAAAAGCTAAATGATCTACTATAATGATCTACTTGAAAGATAAGAGAGACCACGTGTCTTAAATTGCCAGATTTTAAATTCACAGATATATTGATCACATAGTGTTACATATGATCTGTAATCAAAGACCACCTGTAATGACAGTCCATACTTTTTGGGCAGGGGGTGTCTTTCATGACTGTGGTTCAACTATAATGATATTAGGCACACAGAAACATAAACACTCATACAAAGACTGCTAGTAACTTGAACAATATGGATGGTGCATAATAATTGGGTGGTATCGGGTTCAATAATGTTAGTAGTTTTCAAGGAATACTTCTCACACAATGGTAAACCACTACATTACTTTCTGGCCTTTTCCAACCTGCATGTAAATCATGCAAAACAATTACAATTTGTGTAATGAACAAAAAGTATAAAACATTATATTAGGACTCCCAAATTAGGCACAGAGGTCCATGAATATAGGTACCATACCTAGCTTGCTGTGTGTATATGCTTAATGGAGAATGAAGGCATGAACCAAAGAGTTAAAATCTTTCCTGATTGCTCTACTTTAAATTTAACGAAAACATCATAATATATATGAAACACCTACAAAAGAGCTTGGGCTACACAATCAAAATTCTGTACTCAATAAGTACACTCAATTTTGATATGAATGAGTACAGATCACATTACCTAATTTCACATGTTAAATGATGTATGACTGGCCTAATCATGTAAGAAAGGGTCTAATAATAAAGGTAAAAGATAATAATAATAATAATAATAATAATAAAAATAATAATAATAATAATAATAATAATAATAATAATAATACCAATAATAATAATAATAATAATAATAATAATAATAATAATAATAATAATAATAATAATAATAATAATAATAATAATAATAAAAATTAATTAGTACAGTGCCTGATCTTTAGAAGTTCTATGCACTCGAAAACATAAGAAAACACATAAAAACATATACAATGACAAGATTACAAAAACAAATATCATGAAATTACAAAACAAAAACATGCTGAAAATAATTAAGTAAACATACAAATAGACTTGAAAGAAAACAAGGTGAAATATGGTACTAAATCTTCATTTCCTTTTCAAAACACCATTATCAAACAAATTTGTAATGTTGCCCTCTACACCATTGCTATTCTCCATATATTGCACTTTTGTATATATCACAATAATCACAATGGGCATGGTTACCAAGGTGGTAGTCAGGGGTCATCAGTTCTGATCAATGTGTTACCATAACCTATTGATCAGAAATGATGGCCCCTGACTACCACCTTGTCATGAAAGAGAGCTCTAATTAGCATGAAAGTGTATATTATGCAATATAAACCACAACCATATATATATATATATATATATATATATATATATATATATATATATATATATATATATATATATATATATATATATATACACATACTTTCATAATCAATATGTAAAATGTATGTTGTATGGATTTATCAGACTTAAAATTATCATTTATTGTTGCAAAATCAATTTCAGACTTTATACAGATGGCTGCCAATCCAACTTACATAGGTCATATGGATAGAAGGGTTCACTATTATCACTTATTGCATCTTTTTCCTTTGCAGCACAATATACAGGAGGTAAACCATCCATTCTGCAATCCACATCAGTAAGTAGAAGCTCATTCCAAGAAGTAGATGTTTTGTAGCTGGCTTGTGTGTATATAACAGTCCAGTTGTACTGGAGTAAGGTGTAGTAATACATAGGCGCTGCTGACTGTGAAGAGGATGTACAGATAATTTTCCCTTCAACCTTATACCCAGATTTACTGACAGATCCTGGTTTCAGGCTAATGACTGGAGTCAGTGGTTTTTCTGAAGAAAAAAAGTGAAAAGATCTCATCAGTCAGTTAACCATATTCTTCATGTATCAAACACACCATCCTGAAAATGACAGAGACCTGTTGCTGCAAAATAAGTTGACAAATCTGGGTCTACAATGTCAGCAAAATTAAAAACAGAATGACCTGTTGTTTCTACTCCTTTAACAAAGAAGGCATGCATTACTGAGCATAAAAAAGGCAACTATTGAAACCAGGTGTTTGAGGCCTGTACACTCCACTGTGATATGGATAGGTTTATGAAATACCTGTACATTGCAATGTTGTGTGAATAGATTTATGAAAGGTCCATACACTCCAATTTTGGGTGGATAGATTTATTAAAGACCCGTACATTTCATTATGGTGTGGATATATTTCTAAAAGATCAGTACACTCCTCTGTGGTGTGAATAGATTTATAAAAGACCTGTACATTCCACTGTGGTTTGGATAGATTTATAAATACCTTTACACTCCACTTTGGTGCAGATAGATCTATGAAAGACCTGTACACTCCCTTGTGGTATAAAAGGCAGTGAGGTGGCTAAAGATGGTGTCAAATACAAAGTGTAGTGAAATTAGCACCCACAGAGCAAAGGACAAGAACTGCATGAACTACTCTAGCGCATATCAATGAATTACACCCAGTATCAGTCCTGATTAGCACAAGTGTGATAGTCTGTGTGTAGTTTACTTGAGACAGTCTTAAAACTGAAAACAAATAATAAATATTGCTGTCAAATTTGGATTTAACGCTTCGATGTTATTAGTTCTGAGAGGTAAAATTATTTCTATATGATTTTACTCATGTATGTATATACATACATATACATACATATATATATACATATATATATATATACATATATATATATATATATGTATATATATATATATATGTATATATATATATATGTATATATATATATATGTATATATATATATATGTATATATATATATATGTATATGTATATATATATATATGTATATATATATGTATATGTATATATATATATATGTATATGTATATATATATATATATATATGTATATATATATATATATATATATATATATATATATATATATATATATATATATATATATATATATATATATACACACACACACCACACACACACATACATTCTAAAATGGAAGATTTTACACATATTGAAACCTCAAAAACATTGAAAATTCTGCATATGAACTTAATACCTTCTATATGGATCTTTTCGGTGTGCCAACCCCTACCATGGACTAGGATAACTCCAACCTTAACTCATCATGGGTTAAATTCCAACAACATTGAAATAATATTTAATGGACCAATGAGTAGAAGAAGTGATGCGGTAAAAGCCAACTACATGCTACTTTGGGTAGGCAACAAAGATAGAGATATTTTCAACACATGGACTCTGTCAGCTGAAGATAAAAAGGTCCCATCAACAATATTTACAAAGTTCAAGCATTACGTGCAACCAAAATTAAGTCCTGTCTTTGCCCGATTCAGATTTAACAATGAAATTCAAAGCTTCAGGAAAATAGACCAATATGTGACTTCACTGAAATTGTTAGCCAAGGACTGTCTCTTCAAAGATGAAGACAACATGAAACATGATAAAATTGTTTTCAGTGTATTGTCATTAAGGATACAAGAAAAATTTATCAACAAAGGTGAAAAGTTGACCTTGGAAAGGGCTATTAACATCAGTCAAGGCCATGAATATGCCCAGGAGCAGCTACAAACCATGTCTGCATCAGCCAGAACAGAAGAGCATGCAACATTTCAATGACAGGCCAAGACAAAAGAACTACAGCAAAAGAAGAAATGGACCACACCTTCCAAATGGAGCATGAACACAACCTGTGGACACTGCGGATACAAAGCACATTCAAGCCAGGACAAGAAAGGAAAGACTTGCAATAAGTGTCATAATCTCAATCACTTTGAGAAAGTCTGTAGATCAAAAATGGTCATCGTGATTAACAAGGAATATCAAAACCTGGATTTATATATTAACACTGTAAAAAGGGATATAGTTGCCAATGGACAGGCGTATGCAGTATTAGAGGCAGGACCTAATTTAGTTTCTATTGATTTTAAATTGGATAAAGGCTCCTAAGTTAACATCATGCCCTCACATATATTCCAAAAGCTAGGCATAGAACATCCTCTTCAATCTACATTAAACACACAGTCTGCATATAATGGTAAATTATTAAATACAATGGGTGTAGTCAATCTCACGTGTAAACAGACTGAGCATACACATAAACTCGAGTTATACTTTGCTAAAATGAGAGCACCAACTATACTTGGTTTATAGTCTTGTATGGAGTTAGGCTTAAATTTACATACTCTGTTCAGAAATGTAACAAAAGTACACCTGAGCCTGATGCAACAATCTCACAAGCCCGTCTGCAAAGCGGACGCTACACACCTTCTGGAAGGCTAGTAAAACCAAAGATAATAATGTCAGTGTAATATCAGTTCCTAAAACCTGGACATATCCTGGATAAAAAAAAGTTGTGAAATCACGCACTCACAGATAAGAGAGACTCAATTAACAGAACAGTCATTAGTGTAGCACAATATATAGTTTTGTTGCTAAACACTGACGGTGATTCAAGATAAGGACTATCAGTGTACATTAAATAGTGATCAAACAAACAATATGATACATGTATTTAGAAAATGTATAATGCATTCTCAGTCTGTCTCAAAGATGTATGCATAGATCAGTGTAATCATTGATATCAAAGATGCACTTGATTTTGCTAAATTATTTATAATGGCTTATGATTCATTTAGTTTGTTAAATGTTTTATTAAAATGTTTTATTTGTAAAAAGAGAGATGCAACAATATACATGTGTAACTGACCAATCAGTACTATCTGTGCATGTGTCTGGTTCCACTGGTACTACAAGCTTCTGCCTCTTTGATAGCACTCTGTGTTAAGACCTCACTGCAGTCACTTGTATATATTAAAGTTATTGATAGTTACAACATGGTGTCTCATCTTATGTTTTAACACAATAACACATAATTTCACTGTGGTGTGAATAGATTTATGAAAGGCCAGTACATTCACTGTGGTGTGGACAGATTTATAAATACTTTTACACTCCACTGTGGTGTGGATAGGTCTATGAAAGGAATGTACACTCCCATATAATATAGACAGATTTATGAAAGGCATTGAGGTGGCTAAAGATGGTATCAAATACAAAGTGTAGTGAAATTAGCACCCATTGAGCAACGGACAAGAACTGCATGAATTACTCTAGTGTTGTTGTTATTGTTTTGGGGCTTTACGCCATTTTTCAGCACATGATAGGCTATACATGGCGGCCAGAATTAATGGTGGAGGAAGAAAACGGGAATCACCTGAAAGAACCACCGACCCACGAGAAGCTACTGGCAAGCTTTCTCACATATCCACATTCAGCTGAATCCTGGACTCGAACCCATGCAGACAGAGGTGAGATGGCATCCATTTCTTTAGACCACTTGGCCATTCGGGACCCCCAATTACTCTAGTGTATATCAATGAATTACACTCAACATTAGTCCTGATTAGCACATGTACAATACAGTCAGCCTGTGTGTACTTCATTTGAGACAATCTCAAAACTGAAAAAAAAAATATAGCTGTCAAATTTGGAGATATATATATATATATATATATATATATATATATATATATATATATATATATATATATATATATATATATATATGCACACACACACAATCTAAGATGTAGTTATTCATATAAGTGCTAAAAAACAGGACTCAATATATTCTACTCAACTGAAAAGAAATTTGATTACAAAACAAACCTGATTTAAAGTTAACCATACTTTTAAACATTTGGGATACTTTTTTCACCTTCAAATTTTGTACCTCTAATATGCTCATGTGAAAATATGAACTTACTTAAAACAACTAAGGTGATCCCAATATTTTCATTGTTTGTCATACTGCATGTGTAAGTGCCAATATCATTCTCCAGAACATTTTTCAGCTGAACGGACACATCTCCAGTAGATAAATTTCCAAGAAACAGGACCTTCCCTGCAAGGAATGTGACACTGTTTTGGAAAACAATAAGGAGAGGCAGACCATCAGGGTAGAAAACCTGGAGGTTCAAGTCTGATCTGGGACTGATTACCCATGACAACACAGCATTATCTCCAGGGTGGACCATTATGTATTGTTTGTGTTCTGTCAACACTGAAAGTAGACATATTAGTAACTTTGTTATTAATTCCACTGAACTATTAGATCATTTCTAAAGTATATAAACACACATACTGAAATTTAATAAAAGATAACAAAAAGCAAAATACTTTCCTACTGATAATAACTAACATTCTTAAAATACCATTGCTTCTATAACCATACTAAAGAAAATTTGAATAAACCATGGAAAATAGGTCAGAGTGATATGGTTTTACTATGTATTTATTTTCATTCTGTACCTTCAGAAAATCATTATTTTTACAAATTCACCTGTATTCACTGTTAAACATTTTTTCAGATATGGACACTTTTGATGACACATTAAGCTATAATATTTCATCAATATTTCAGGACTCGGATATTCTGTTACTTTAATGGTAAAGATATCTTGCTTAAATCCCTATACAAATTTAGGAATGCTATGGGAGGGTATCATCACTAAAAATAATAAAAAATATGAAGAAAAAATAATTTGGCTTTGTTCATAAGTTAAAACCTTTGTTCCACTGCATACTTTATGGTCCAAACATAAATTTCCACTTAAGCCTGATAAAATAGATTTACACCACATAAAACTGCATTTATCCTGGGCGTTACAAATATAGTTGTCTCCATGTTGTGGAGTGTTACAGTGGGACTGGATTATGATACATTGAGCAGCCAACAGCTGTAATTTCCATGTGGATTTACACTATACTATGCTCTTTAATCCTGGGTAATGTATGTATAATCAGTTCTCTGCTGTTCCCTGTTAAAGTAAGCATAGGCTACAATGCATGGAACAACCATCAGCTTTAATTTCCCTATGGATTAGCACCATACAACATTGTTTTATCCTAGGTGTTACAATTACAGTCAGCTGCCTGTCTGTCTGTGTTGTTCAGCATTAAAATGGAACTGGGCTATTAGACACATTGGATGCCATCAGCTGTAATTCGAATATGGACTAATACCATGCTACATTGTTTTATTCTGAGTGTTACAGTTACAGTCAGCTGCCTGTCTATCTGTGTTGTTCAGCATTGAAATGGAACTGGGCTATTAGACACATTGGATGCCATCAGCTGTAATTCAAATAAAGACTAATACCATACTACATTGTTTTATTCTGAGTGTTACAGTTACAGTCAGCTCTGTCTGTGCTGTTCAGTGTTAAAGTGGGACTGGGCTAAGACAAGTGGATTGCCATCAGTTGTAATTTCCATGTGGATTTACACTATACTACAATTTGTTTTATCAAAATTGAATACCTTTTGATTTAAAAAAATAACCAAGCCTGCAAAATTAGCAATCTAAAAGATGAATGCATATAATGTATGACTGCATATAAATACATTGTGAGAAAAACCTATTTCACACAGAAGAAACATGGAATGGCTCCCACCCCCCATGCTCTTTTAACTGCATATTTCAAATGCACCTGTTCCTTTACATTCCAACTCACCACACCCCAAACCTGACCTCATGTGTGATGATGCAAAATCTGTCATGTACATGATGTATATTCATGCCATGGTTGGATTATGAAAAGCTTTGTTAGGTAATTTACTTGAAAATTTTATCGTTATAACAAGTTTTATTCATATAAACATTGATCCAGAAGCATGGCAGTCCAGAGTCATGTGCCAAGGCAGGAATTTCTATTCCAGATATTTATCAAATCATCACTGGCTACAAAGTTCTGCCAAAATCGGCAATATAGCTATAAAGTTCTGCCAAAATCGGCAATATAGCTATAAAGTTCTGTCAAAATTGGCAATATAGCTACAAATTTCCATCAAAATTGGCAATAAAGCTACAAAGTTCCATCAAATTCAGCAATATAGCTACAAAGTTCTGTCAAACTCCTGTAATTTTAGAAGAGATGTAGTAATAAGACAGGTGTAGATATTGTGTGTGTCATAATATTTCTGACATTGTGGGCATCATAATATTTCTGACAGATTGTGGGTGTCATAATATTTCTGACAGATTGTGGGTGTCATAATCTTTCTGACATATTGTGGGTGTCATAATATTTCTGACAGATTGTGGGTGTCATAATATTTCTGACAAATTGTGGGTGTCATAATAGTTCTGACAGACTGTGGGTGTCATAATATTTCTGACAGATTGTGGGTGTCATAATATTTCTGACAGATTGTGGGTGTCATAATATTTCTGACAAATTGTGGGTGTCATAATAGTTCTGACAGATTGTGGGTGTCATAATAGTTCTGACATTGTGGGTGTCATAATATTTCTAACAGATTGTGGGTGTCATTATATTTCTGACAGATTGTGGGTGTCATAATATTTCTGACAGATTGTTGGTGTCATAATATTTCTGACAGATTGTGGGTGTCATAATATTTCTGAAGCTTTTTTTAGAAAAGCATTGGGATAATATGACAAACCTTGATATCTGTTAAGTGTATAAGTTGATTCATAGCCAGAGTAACGACATCCCCAGGTCCCAATAGCATTATAAATATCCATTGCCAGGTACATCAAGCTGTATACAAGCTCATCATTTTCCTGCTTACAAGTTACATTCACCCCAAACGAAGATAATGTCATACATCCTGGCTGTTGAATTGTAGCCACAACAGCATCATAATATTTATGGTGTTCATACATGAAAAACTCAATGTTGGCTCTTGGTGGAACATTTCGTGTACGACAGCAGAAATTGGTGGTGACACCAATCATAGGCAAACTACATGGACCTATAACTATCTTTGGCTGTTGAGCACCTAAAAGAAAGAAATTAAATTTGCATTAAAAAACAAAATGTGTACCAAGAATAAAGATCTTAATGAAACAGTAATCATATTTTTAAAAAAGGTGCAAAAAAATGAAAATATACCTTAAGTGTTTTTCCAACTAAAATTACTCACTTTTTACATAAACACCCTGTGTATGAATTACATCCAATGTGTATACTCTGTGTATAAATTATATCCAATGTGTACACTCTGTGTATGAATTACATCCAATATTTACACTGTGTATGAATTACATCCAATGCAAACATTTTATTTACTTACAGATAGCTATGGACTTTTTTAAAAAGCAAGATTTTGCAAAATAATATTATGTGAAAGAAAGTACAATTAGTTTCACACAAATGTACTTTATTAATAAAATTCCAATTCATTAATTTTTTTATGATTGCTTATTAAGGGATAATAACAACAATAGATTTTTGTAAGAAATCAAGCATATACCTTAAAAATATTATTTTTTAAATCATACATCCTAGATTAAAAGGTCCACATACCTGTGTTCATACTGCCACATATTGGAATTAATATGAAGTAAGTCAGAATCCGTTTCACCTCATTAAAGTTTGTTGTGAACATCAAAGATGTAGTTGCCATTTCTATCAACATTAAGAAAACAAACAAGGACTTGTAATAAATCAAACAAGGACTTTTAATAAATATTTTATAACATTTTTTTCAATGTTATATATCCACCCATACATCATATGACTAATCATTCTGGAGAAATAGTGATAAATTTTTTTTTCATGATGGCCACTGTGGCAGGTATATTGCATGTCTGAATGGTACCATAAGAATGTGTATAGTAAAAGCTGCATGTTGATATGACCATTCATTAGCAGGAGTAGTGAAAACAATATTTTCAAGATGGTCATATTTGACATTAGAATGAAACTATTTTCATTTTGGTCCAACTATACACCATAAGTCAGCTGCTAAAATTACCATGGTGATTTTGCTCTCCATTCAGGAGGATTAAAATAGAATAAAAATTTTCAAGATGGCCCCTGTGGTGGTCCTATTGGACATAAAATGGATCAAATAATCATCATAAGATGTATTAGTATTCATCAGGAAAAGCAGCAAAAACAAGATTTTCAAAATGTGGTGGCCATTTTTGAGATCAGATAGACACTATTTTCAACCAGGATTAATTATGCATCATAAAACATCTTTCAGTGAAAACCCCATGTTGACATGGCCATCCATTTAGAAGAAGTGATAATAAAATTTTCAGGATAGTTACTTAGTGGGCCATACTGGATGTCTAATCAGTATAATTTTCATTTAGGAACAACAAGACATTGGGATTATTGCGAATGACATATGGCACTACTCCAAATAGTTTATGAGAAGTAGTGTGTGTGTGTGTGTGTGTGTGTGTGTGTGTGTGTGTGTGTGTGTGTGTGTGTATGCGTGAATTGGATTTTTAACATAGCTTTAAAAATTTTCCAGTCATACTCCTATGATGTCTGCAGTGTGGCAGTTTATAGTGATGTTTAGCACTGGAGCATCATTCTGCAGACACGTAACACGATGTTCTACCAAGTCATATTATCCTGACACCATTCAACCATTCGAAACACTAACCTCTTAATGCTGAGTGCCTAGCATGGCAGCTGTACCATTTTTATAAGTCTCTGGTATAATTCAGCTGGGGTTCAAACCTGTGACCGCCTGAAGCTTAAATGCTCTAAACACTAGGCCAAAGGAGCAGTCTAAAGGAAAGTAGTGAAAACAAGTTTGTGCAAAGAGAAAAATAGATGACAGGTCATGGACAACAGACTCCCATTAGCTTCTGTCAAAAAATTCACAATAAATTTAATTGAAATAACTTAGCATATTTTCAAGGAAACAAAATATGATGGTTTTAAACAATTTTCTGGAAAGTTACTGTTATAAAGGGTCATGCCCTATCCAAGATCCAATGTATCGGAAAATACTACAAATTTGAAAAAAGGGTTGATGCCTGTGTTTCAATATTTTATTACAGTAAATCAAACTTTATAAATCCCAATTTATTTTGAATTTCATTCATAAACATAAAAATATTTCAAGCACTTAAAGGATGGGGTATATAATATACATAAAACTTCATTTGCGCTTTATTTTTACTTCAGGGAAATTGTTTCATATGGGCTTTATGAATAAGTCTCAGCGTAACAGTCTAAACACATGCCATTCTTTCTGCTGACTTAAAACAACAGCTATAATTTACTTTTTTAACTGACTAAATTTCTCTTGGAGCCCAAATATACTTTGGTGTAAAGAGTAATGTACTGTTGTACAGTGTACTATGCAGGTGTACAGAGTACTTTTACCATTATGAAGTACAACAAGAGTACAACACTAGTGAAACGTTACTATTGAATGATTTGAACTTAATATAAATTATAGACAATTGTTAAAGTATGGAAACCTTATGCACTGCCTCATGGCATCAAGTATGGAAATTTTGGAAGGTATTTTGACCATCTTGATATAAATGTCCCTAAACTCCATATACCAGAAAGTAGGCAGATCAATTGGGTTTATGTGATGCCGGTCTTGATTACATTTGGAAATGTAACATATTCTCACACTGCATTGCTTTGACATAATGGACTGTGCTTCCACATGTCATCAGCCAATTTCTCATCCTATTTTGCCCCTTATCTATGGACATCCTACATATAGTAGGGCAACATGGTTCATTAGACTCTTCTCATCTAATTGGATTCTATTTCAGCTACCTGCTCATTGTATATTTTCTGTTATCTTCTTATTCCTAATGCATGTAGCATCCTGAAGGTCAACTGTGCTGAAAAACCTTTGCTTTCTACTTCCATTGAGAAAAGCAAAGTTTTCTACTCATTAGCTTTACAGCTCTCCATTGTTCTCACACCAGCATATCTACCATTTCTCTTAAGAACTTGCTTTGGCATGTTTCTTACCAATTTTACAAGATCCACATTTCAAGTTTAATTGGTATACACATGGCATGTAATATTTACTTATAATAGATATACATTATTAAAACAATGTGCAAAGGAAGGAACTTGCAATTATACTATCCTGTACAGCCTGATTCATCATAGATTGCAGTCTGAAAAAATGTACACATGTTCACAATATATTATTAACTGTAGGTAAATAGAATTACATGTATATTAAAACATTAGATCACTTGCCATATTTCCCTTGAACATTAATTTTTTATCAACCAAATTGCAAGTTAAATATGACAACAATTGTTGGGATCCATTTGGTTTCACCCAGTAGATGTCTTAGCCCAATAGATGTCTTAGCCCAACAGATGTTTCACCCAACAGATGTCATAGCCCAACAGATGTTTCACCCAACAGATGTCTTAGCCCAATAGATGTCTTAGCCCAACAGATGATTTAACCCAATAGATGTCTTAGCCCAATAGATGTCTTAGCCCAACAGATGATTTAGCCCAACATATGTCTTAGCCCATCAGATGATTTAGCTTAATAGATGTCTTAGCCCAATAGATGTCTTAGCCCAACAGATGATTTAGCCCAATAGATGTCTTAGCCCAACAGATGATTTAGCCCAATAGATGTCTTAGCCCATCAGATGATTTAGCCCAATAGATGATTTAGCCCAACAGATGATTTAGCCCCATAGATGTCTTAGCCCAATAGATGATTTAGCCCAATAGATGATTTAGCCCAACAGATGATCTAGCCCAATAGATGTCTTAGCCCAACAGATGATTTAGCCCAATAGATGATTTAGCCCAATAGATGTCTTAGCCCAACAGATGATTTAGCCCAACAGATGTCTTAGCCCAACAGATGATTTAGCCCAACAGATGTCTTAGCCCAACAGATGATTTAGCCCAATAGATGATTTAGCCCAATAGATGTCTTAGCCCAATAGATGATTTAGCCCAATAGATGATTTAGCCCAACAGATGTCTTAGCCCAACAGATGTTTCACCCAATAGATGATTTAGCCCAACAGATGTTTTAGACAAAACTTATTTAAGTCCAAGATATTTCACTTCACTTCAACAGACATTCCAGCCATTAGCAATAGATATTGTGCCACATCTTGTAACTAGATGTTTGCCCAATGGATTTATCAGCTCATGAAAGAAAAACAGATGATATAAGAAGTATGTGTGTATGCACTGAGAACAAGATTTTTTAAGTTGCTTTCATAACATAGTATGTAAAATAATCAACAGTATTTTAATACAGAACAAAATTTTCAATGAATTAGCCTAATTATGCACATCCACATCTAAATGCGCTCAATAGAAAATTAACATAGAAACGCAGTACTGTGCCTTCAACATTTGATTCAATATCAGGAGATATTCTTGCATTATGCATGCTATATTGAAAAAACATTGCAATAAAAGTATTTTCTAAAAGACTTGTTTGAACATTATAATTTCAAGTGAACACCATCTTAAATAATCATGATTATCTAGCAAGTCTTCTATGAGCTTATAGTACTAATATTAGTACCCTTAGTCCTACAACAAAACAAGCTGAGGCTACGACATCGTAGCTAATAGCCAGGCAGCTTATTTGATCTTCCTAGTTGATCTATGTAGTTAAGGAATCCACTTAAGGTTGTATCTATCATTTAAGCTGAGGCCAAGTTTAAATAAAGTCATGAAAGCTTTTGTGCAAAGTAAATAAAATATTAACACGTTTTGAAAAAAAACAACAATAATTTAATTGGATTTAAATATTCAAATTTATTAAATTGTGTCAGAACACATACAATGTCATGATCTGAAATGTCCAGTAAAGTGGCCCAAATGTCCACTGAAGTGTTGCGAAATGTTCAATTCTCCCATTCATATATATATATATATATATATATATATATATATATATATATATATATATATATATATATATATATATATATATATATATATATATATATATCACAGTTTGTAACCAATAGAAATATTTAAATCACATACTTATGAAGTTCGAAATATTATTTCCATATTGAAAATTGATAATTACCTCACCAGAACTGTTAATTCTTCATGCAAAAATTTCCTTACTGCGCGGACAACCCAATCAGTCATATGTCTAATAATGCTTAACAAATGTTTTTGTACCGGAAAATCCAGGGAAAAACCAATCATTCGGATATCTTTTAACTAGGTCATAGCATAGTGCGTGAAAGAGAAAATAAATAGCAGGGAACCAGTCTATACAGCATTAGCCAAAGCAGCAATCGAGATATTCTCTGTTTTCCGTAAAGTTTCTGAAAATATACAACATGATCGAAATAGTCTCAGGTCAAAATAAATAGTTTTCTTTTCAGGACCAGTCTACTTGTTTGTTTTTTTTTATCATCCCCCCTGTTTCCGTTTGGTGTAGATTTAGGCATTCTTGGTAAGGTTTTAAAGGCAATTGTTTATTCTCTAGAATATCAGCTTACGGTATGCTTGTCACAGTGCACAGTAAGTAATAAGGCCTTGGTGATGATTCGGAAGAGAAATTTGTGTTCCATTGCATGGTGTTTTGTTTACAATTCAGTCTCTGAACTCTATACATTAACTTCACCGTAAAGTCATCTTTGAAGGTATTTTAGATTATCATATGATGTGTATTGAATATCACATAGTGGAAAATTCAGTACTGAGAAACAAATGTAGAGAATATATAGTAAAATTATTGTGTTCTTTGGGAAAATGGCCAAGATGTGAGATGTTTAACGGTAAATTATACCCATTACACCGTTTAAAGAACATCATGGCGAACACTCAAAATCGATTGGGGGGGGATGGTCAATGTAGTTTGTATAGTTAATCCTGCTTCGGTCAAATATCTTTATACATTACTTCGTTACTGTTTTTAAATATCACTACCTCGCGCCTTTTGTGACTTTAGACAGGAGATTCCTTGCAGGACTCACGATGCTAATTCAGTTCCCATAGTAACACTATGCTGTTACCATGACATTGAAAATATAATAACGTAAGATACCTGAGGACCCGTGATCAAACCTATATTTATCAGTTTAGATGAGACCTGGATGTCAGCTGCTGTGTAGAGGAAAGAATATTAGCCACGGCATTTTCAGGACCTGCATTTGTTTGAAACATGTGCTTTCAATTCCGCACCAAAGTCAGGTGCTAAGTTTAGTAATGAGTGTTCCAAACACAAGACGGTTAAAAAATTCCATCAATAAAACAATATCTCTATTTTTTTCACTTACAACCAAGAAAAAAAAAACAATCCTGGCCAGCCAAAGCCATTTATATATATATATATATATATATATATATATATATATATATATATATATATATATATATATATATATATATATATATATATATATCTTACAGACCTTTAGTTTTGTGTCCTGCATTTATTGCAGGGGCTCGATACGATGATAGATGTAAATTGCAATCGGAGTATCTCCTGGCTTTTATAGAAAACTCCCTTCTTAGGCATTCAGAATAGGTATCACGGTACCAATTGTTTTTCTATAGACCTCAATAGTAATGTTTTGTTAAATAAATATACTTTATATACTACCTCAGCATGCACACACCCCCACTCAGAGAGAACAATGTTCGATTGTTAATTTGTTAAGAGCGGAACCAGATACTCCATTTAAGAGAGATAACTCTGCTGGAAATAGAAAGGGTAAGAATTATATAGTTACACCAGACACATTTTTAGCCATGTGAACCACATTTCTTTTTATAATAAAAAACAACATAAAAATACAATATGTGATATAGTTATGAATAAAAATAATCTCAAATGTTGCCAAGAGGCTTAACATTTTTTATAAAGCCTAACAGAAAGTACAACTCTTACATAATGCACCAATCACAGCTAATTTTGTGGTTTATTTCTGAATGCAATGTTCCCTACACTTTATGCTGCGCCCACCTGGGTCTGTACAGTTGGTACCGTTATACCAATAATCTATTTTGAGCAGACAAATTATGTTTCGGAAGTATGACGGCGCATTAAAATCTATTCTAATTCCATGCTTCGTATGTTCCCTGCGGTGCACTCCATTAGATGGAATCAGATCTCAATACTTTCGGTTAACAATGCAGTCCCAGTCTATTTTAAGAAAACCACCCACCCACCCCAATTCGTTGGGTGCCTTTAAAACTATATAATATCGCCAGTTCATCACATTATTAGCCATGTAATGTCTTCCTCAAACCGAGAAACCGATTTCAGTCCAAAGCTGTAACTTGAGAACTGATAATGACACTGCTGTAAACAGAAGTTGTTGTTGTTGTAGGTTTTAACGCCATTTTTCAGCACGAGATAGGTTATACATGGCGGCCAGTTTAACAGTGGAGGAAGAACCCGAGAAAACCTAGGAAAGAACCACCGAACCACGAAAAGCTACTAACAAGCTTTCTCACATACCCACATTAGCCGAATCCGAGACTCGAACCCATGCAGACAGAGGTGAGATGGCAGTGATCCATAATGGTGAGCGTTTTATATCACTCGGTTACTTGGGGTACCAAACGAAGAAGTCAACACCACGTTGTGTCAGCTACAGTAAGTGATCTTTACGCGACATTAAACGAGATTATTTCGTTCCAAATATGACTAAACTGTGTACTGTTTGGAGGTCATAAACTAGTACCAGGAAGAATCAAAACCAACAAGTTTTGTAAAGCTTAGCAAATAATTTAATTTTGAAAGTTACAGATGAAAATGGGAGAGGAAATTAATCCTGAAAATTTTATATTAAAGTCCAAAAGAATGGTAAATTCCGTATAAATTACAGAACTGGAAATGTACCGGGCCACCAGTAATCGCGATGTCTTAGTTCTCTCCATATTTACTCCTTCAAGAGATTCTTACGACTATATGTTGCAATGTACCCCACGTGACAGATCTTACTACTCAATCTATTAACTTAATTCTTTCAAGATACCACTTTTCCAACGTGAAAGAGGCATAATCTTGTCAACATATTTACTAATAATTTTACTATTTGCAACTGTCAACACAAACGTAGGCACCTATTTATAGATCTTGCGCAATTTTATGGTTGAAACATCTTAAAATAGACCCTACGCAAATCCAGATATATAAATTCTCTTCAATTTGCTGTCATGTTTTTACCCAAAAAGTTAGACTTTATCATGTACCAGGAGTCACAAAATATGTAGATCCACATAACACTGACTTCGTCAGGAAAATAAAGATTTATGCAATAAAACCTTCTTTTTTCATATTAATCAAACACAAATGATAATAGTAATCAAATTACACTGGAAGATATGTAATGAATGTACACAAATGGGTACAAAATTAAGTAATATATAACTCCTAGTCACGTGAAAGTGCATCTACAAATAAATGTCTTTTTTCCTTCATATTGTTAAGGGGATTGTATTCACTGAATACAATAATTGAAGGAACTTAATCAATATACACTTCAAAGTGTTGTAAAGTCACAATTAAAGCCAAGCATTCCTTCTCGAAAGTGGAATGATTTCTCTGGTATTTATTTGTTTTTATTTTTGCGGTCTGGAATTGCATACTGGATAAACAACGCCTTTTTTAAATCTTCCTCAATTAATACAACACCAACCCTATATCATCTGCATTAACAGACAGTTTTAATAGTTGATTGAAAGCTGGAGCTGAAAGGACTGGTGTACTTTAAGTATGGCCTTTAATTTCTTAAACGTCTCCGGGCATTTTTCAGACCACTAAAACTTGGTCTTCTTAGTTAATAAATCGGTCAAAGGCACATCAATTATGGACAAATCTGAGCAGAATTTCCCATAATATCTAGCCATATGCAAAATTCTCATTAGTTGCTTTTTGCTGATAGGGATAGGGAATTCAGAGATAGCTTCTACACGCTTAACTTAACCATGTCCCACAATATGTCCTCAAACTGTGACACAAGCTCTCCAAAACTCGTTTTTACTTAAATTATTTATCAAATTTGCCTTGCTCAAGCCAGCTCATAATTTCTGGATAGTTTCCATGTGATTTTTTCAATAATGACTGTATATCATTATGCCATCAGCATATGCATCACAACATTCTATACCAGATGATATCAAGTTTATTAAGCGCTGGAATGTAGAGGGAGAATTTTTCATATCAAACGACATTAGTTGGTATTGCTAGAGTCCATCTGGAGTCTAAGTGGAATATTCCAGAAACCAATTAACATATCAAACTTGGTGACATTTTTCATTTCATGTCAATATAGTCATCACTTTTTATATTGGAAATGAATATGTTTTGGTGATACTGTTGATTGTTCGGTAGTCATTGCACATACGGAAATAATTATCTGGTTTGGACAAAAGATTGCACTGAAAATTCGGATTACTTTTGCTTGATTCAATTAAGTACATCTCAATCAAATATTCAGATTTCTTTTTTCAAACATCGTTGTTTGAGAAATTTCATCCCATAATGTTTTTGTTTTACAGGTTTAGAATCTATAAATTCAGCATCATAATAGATTTGGTTTGTTCGAGTCTGTACATTTTAAAACAAGTGCTCATATTAACGAATTAGCTGCTTTAATTCAGTTGTTGCCTGTCTCAGTAGAAGTGAAAGTTTCTTGTCCAAATTCTCTAATATTTGAGAACACTTAAGACTTGATGAAGCAAAGTCACTACAATCTTGCTGTACGTCATTATTTAAATCGTCTCTCTGTGGGACAGGAATAATTAAACAGACTGAATGATTGACAAGGCTGTGTCGATAAATATTCTCCTTCAGCATAGTTTGCCTCTCAGGATCGTTAAAATGACTTAATTTTCTATTTTTCAACTTTATAAGGACCATAATGACTAACTGAGAGAGAGAGAGAGAGAGAGAGAGAGAGAGAGAGAGAGAGAGAGAGAGAGAGAGAGAGAGAGAGAGAGAGAGAGAGAGAGAGAGAGAGAGAGAGAGAGAGAACTTTATCTAGATTATCTTATCTTTTATGGTTTTCTTAATTGTAATTTTGAGTCAGTAGACAGAAGATTATATCTTACGTCTTCACAATCAGAGACAAAATCTAAATGATTACTAATGGAATCCAATGTTAACGCAAGTGTTACTGTTAACAACTACAATGGTCCATGGGCAATTTGTCCAAATCATAGTTCAAATGAACGAAAATTGGCCAATTGACAAACAAAACAAGATTGCAATAATTGGTAACATTGCGTTTAATTTCCAGCTAATAAAAGTCATATTAAGATCTTCTGGTAAGTCTTATAGACTCCTAAACGAGCTGTCAAATGCGTTTTATTGGCTAAGCAAAGAATGTCTTGCGTAAAAGACTTAGGAGAAAACAGTTGATAGCTCACTGACCACCGATCATCAGCGGGTACCTCAGTTGGTCTCTATTTTCTCATAATCACCCCATTTAAAAATGATATCAAGTTAGTATCTCTGCAGAATCAGCTTCGCTAATAGCCATTTGAAACAAACAGCAGCTCAGGTTCTTCTTCGTATTCGACTACAAGTGATTGTCGTTTGTCACTTAGATTAAAAATAAGAAAATGAGTAGTTAAAATAGGATCATAATATAAATACCTTTTGATTGATTAATAACAGGAGGAAAAAAGTTACATCATCATCCCGACAAAGGAATATATCCTGATCAACTTCATTCTCAATAGCTCTTTTTGACATAGCTTTTGTAACTGCACAAGCTGGGTATAAATGAGGGAATTCTTTTCAATAGAAGCAACGTTTTGATCTAAACAAGGCTTGTCAGTAACAAGTGGATTAACCAAAACTTTAACTCCAGCCAAGCCATTGATAAGTACTAAGTGAACACCCTAAATAGGCAAAGACTTTACAGCACTGATATTCACTGATTCTGAAACTACGTCTGATGCTAAATTAACATTACTGAGTGGAATTTAAATCAATCCCTACTTTTCTCCCTGAACAAGAACAGTATCATTAGAAGAAGACTTTTCAGGTAAAGGTAAAGTACCTGATAATAAAAGACTCGCTTAATATTCTAATAGGTATAGGATTGGCCCTCTCACCAGTAAGTGATATATCACCTTGCAACATAAATGATTCATAATTCTCCATAATAAAATCAAACTGGGTTTTGTTTGAACAAACAAATGTATTGTTTCCAATAAATACTTGACTATGACCTTGACCTCAGAGAAACTAGAGCATTTGGAAAAAGTCTTTTTTGTTGCTCAGTATTTGAAGCTATCAGAAATAACGTGCCCTATTGTCTTGTAATAAGTTCACATAGGAGGAGATAAACAATTCTGATCAATCTTATCAGAAGTTAGATTTCTGTTGTGCCGGTTTGAAATTTCTAAGTACTCGTATGATACTGAGTCGTTTGTTTACTAAGAACCTGGTGAAACTTTGTTATACTTTTACTTAGATCCTGCCGAAACGTATAGGCAAATTAAACTTTATGAGTCTCGGAATATTCTTTAGCTGTATGAGCAGAGTTTTCCAAAGTGACTAAATGGTGTTCATCAATATAAATTTGGACGACACATTGTCGCAGTTCTTGAAATATTTGACTAATATGTGTTGTCTAAATCTTTCGTAATTTTATCAGTCTTTATACACGTACACAACCTGTCAGTTGTTCTTTATCACTAGCAAATTAGCTGTCTGCCTTTGTGCAATTCCGATACCTCTGTCGATATGCCTCAAGTACCAACTTATAACCCTTCGAGGTATATTCCTTGACGAAATCATAGCCAGCACTTGCACATACTGACATTTAAGTGTATAATTCACGTGCCTTGCCGATATGTACACTCTTCACAGCAAAGTCCATTGCTCTCTTGATCAGTTCAAATCATGGATATTTATTTTTTCAAAATGAGAAAAATATTGATCTACATATATTTATTTAAAATTGGGTACTAATAGAATATTTTTGATAACATCAAACCCTGAACCTTAGTGAGGATATGTCTTTCTGCTTGCCCTTTATAATTCTTTAATTTTCATTTGCATTCTCTACTATATTTTTATATATCCGTTTGCATTTCCGCTCTTCCCTTTCTCGTTTTTCTTTATGCATTTGCACTTTCATTTGCTTCTCTCTTTCTTCTTTTTGGACTTGTAATTTCATTTGTTTTTTTTTTCTTTTTGCATTTGAAGCTGAAGGTTTTTTTTTAGCTCTGCCTCCGCATGGTGTTTTAATTTAAATTCCGTACCTTTCTTTTCAGAGCTAGAAAAAAACGTTTGCTAATTAATCCCAAAGCACTTGCATCATAAATTTCCTTTCCACGAAATACTTATAAAAATTATTTAAATTTTCAGTTTCACCAGATACGATTTTACGTTCGAAAGATAATAATGGCTGGGAAGCTGCAGCAACTCATCTTTCTTTCAACACCCCACATTTTGCTGGTTCTGATTTCGAAACAACTCTCCATCCTAGATACCATTGTGAAAAAAATGTTGGTTCCACTATGTAGAATAAAACAACCAGGGAGAACAACATTTCCAAAGCAATTTAATTGATAGTGTCAAAATGCAATTTCAATTCTTTTCGGAAAACCGTATCCAGGACATTCCCCCTGTTTTATTACGATTATATGATCATAAACTAAGTAACAGAAAAAACAAAACCATATATTTTTTAAAATATCTTAACAAATCATTTAATTATCAAAGATAAATAATGAAAATGTAAACGAAACTTATAGTATTATGAATTGAATCGAAACTAATCCTCACAAGTTGAATAAAGTTCAAAATAATTAAATGTTCCGTATAAATTTCAGATTCACGAATATACGAGTCCGTCAACATTCTTAACGTGTCAAAATGGCGTTGTTCACAACATCTTTGAATATTTCGCAATAGCCCCAGAATAATATTGTAGTCCAATACGTACTTTGTATTTTCGCTGACTAATCCAAACAAATGTTTCCTCTCAGATAATATCTAATACAATATAAAATACGTCTGCAGACTTGATGTTACAACAAGAACACAAGAAATAGAAATGACTCCAAATAGGAATGAATCTTATCGTTCGGTTCTCTTTTTATATATGCACCTTCCAGAGTCTATCACAACTACATGTCGCAATACACCCCACGTGACAGATATTATTGTTACGAGACTATGCTCTTAAAACAAGTAACAGAAAAGAACGAAAAGCAACAAACATTGTAAAATTTGACAAATAATTTATTTCGAAGGAATACAAAGTGAAAATGAGAATAACGAGCCGACGAAGTTGTGAATTAAATATCACAATAATTCAAGAACCACATACACAAGTCATATTAATTTATAGTCCTGAATAAAATTCAGTAGAAGTCCAGAATAAAACAAACGAAGCCGATGATGTGTCTTTGGTATCTTATATAGTGTTGATGTATCATAGTAATATAATTCCAGGTGTAAATTCCAGTAAATGTATCGATCCGAGAATTTTATCATATTACTTTTGTATTTCCAGATCAAACAATCACTTGAATTAAATAATTTGAAGAAATAATATTTTCAGCACAAAAATGAAACACTGGACGCATTATCTAATACAACTTAAAATTGCTAGGTCTTAAAGTACAACTGAAAAAACCTCTTAGCTACAAGATTATATAGTTCTCTTTTTGTCTTCAGGTCACAATTAGCATTTTCTAAAAAATAATTACCTAATGGAAAATAATCTTGAAGAATGATCCTGATATTTACAAAATACAAATCATAACCTGGTTTAATTCCACAACCTAGTCTTGAACCCAATTAAACATTTTTACTTCTGTTAATAATAATACTGATTTTATTGCCATACACATAGATAATAATTTAGCTGTGATAGTTGATTACACTTAAGAAAATAAAAAAGTAAATTTGGGTCAAGGAGAAATTAACTCAATTTTTGACAAGGTCAAGTTCATCAAACAACATTACATTACAATAACATGTAGTGAAATTTAAAAAAAACCCAATGACTAATATGCAATGAAAATTAAATATATGTAACACATTTTCTACTCAGTTAAAATATTTGTGCCTATTCATGTAACCTAACCCATACAATGGGAAAAATTCAGTTCTTCCAAGAAATCACCTAACCTAAACTATCTTATAGAAAATAATCCTAAACTAGTAAACATGCCTTATTATTAATGTTTCTATTAGTGATCATAAACACCTATATCAACAACTATCTATAGATCATATATAATCTAACTCCTAATACCTTAATATAAATTTTTTTTTTATATATGTTTAGATGGTCATTAAAATTTATTGTCATGAATGAAAACTACACATAACGATCATGTACCAAAAGTTACAAAAATATAGATTTTGCAAAACAGGAGACATATTAACTTTCTATTTTCGAAACGTAAGGTTAAGGGATGGGGAGAGTTTTGTCTTTTTGTCTATATGGAATATAGATGGACAAAGTTATTGCTCTTTTGAACAGAAAGTGATCATTATATTAGTTATATTAGTCAACAAAAATAATTATCTTGAGGTACGTATTTTCAAAATCTCATCTGGTTCAAAGAAGATCTAAGACGCTCGCTCACAGACACGTCAATGATTGGTCCCTAACAACTTATTACAATAACTGCTGGTGAACACACATGTGAACTTCCTGACACATACGTGCAGTGCTGTTGACCAATTAAATCGAGCTTTTCTTTCTCCACCACATTTAGCTATGTCAGTAAATAATAACAAGTGGTACAGACAATTGTATCAAAGCCTTGACATGTATTTGAAAAGACAGGTAATAGTGTGTGCTAATATTAGTACTAGTTAGTCAAGAATCCTACCATGAGACGTCATTGAAGAAGTCATTTTACCTCCCAGGATAATTCTCATCACTCATGGTTGCTTCTTGAAATATTCCAACACTGTTGTTGAATGTTTATTTAGTCCCTCTTTAACAAATAATGGGAGAACCAAGAAACTGACCTCTCCATGTCATGGACATTCCATCCAGTTTCTCTCCAGCATATCTGCCATCTCCCTGAAGACCTAGGCATATCTGGTTCTCCGTCAGTCTTGGACATGATGCCTAGTAAATTCACACTTATTAAAATAAAGTTTTAAAATAAAAGCATGCAAGGGATGAAACTTGCAATCATGCCGACATGATCAAGCATTGATTTCAGTCTGTATGTACATGTGATCGTCATATATAATAAATTATAGGTAAATTATGTTTGAACAATAAGCCTACCAAGACTAACCTGACATTTGCCTTGCCCATTGAAGATTTTATTATTTTAATCTAAATTATGAATTTAAAGCTCCTGTTTCTGAAATATTGTTTCCCCTCTTCAAAAATAGATCGATATTTTAAAGCACTGATTAATTTTGACAAAGCAAGTAGATATAGTAGTAGATATCATGGAGACTTCTAAACCAGATACCCTATTTCTCTGACACAGAGTCTCTAAGATTCTCTGCCCGAGACCCTATTTTTCTCTAAACAAATACAAAGAAGCATTTTAAAACTCACCCCGACCACATTCATCAGGTTACATACAGTGACAAAGCCGCTGTTTGAGATTAATTTGTTTTTACAGTTCAGACAAGATTCAATTTAACCTTATCACCAATTATCAGTGTTTCAAATGTGGAATATCAAAACATTTTATCGTCACCATGGTAAAAAGAGAACTTAATTCTGCCGCTTACACTATGACGACACTAAAATAAATATTCATTTCTAGTTTATTAAAGGGATATTCTGGTCAAAGGTAATTACATTTGACCGATGAACATCAATGATAAGTTCAGTATCATTTGTTTACAGTTTAAATTATAAAAGTTATAAAATCCTGCTGACAATTCCTGGCTTAATTTCTATAGATATTTTAAAAAACTCACTGTTGCCAGATCTGATAAGTGAAAGTTTTAGCTCGTCACGGCCGCTGAAACTTATTCCTGATTTTCCATTGTTAATTTCAACTTTCAACTGTCTATTATTAGACATTTAATCTTGCTATTGTTGCTATCTGTCACTGTCATAGTTTTGAAAATTATTATTTAAAGTTTAGATAAAAAAATTTACGTAGTCAGAGAATATTATAGCAAAAAGAGATTTATCGCAGGTGCTATCGCATGCGGCTTGGTCTGATGGAAAGATAATGTCAAGTATAGATTTGTTGTTGGAAAGACATTACCCAAGTGCAACGGTATCTGTTCCGTTTTCACAATAACATTTGTCATCAAAATTACTTAATCCACGTTTGATAAAAACATCTGTTTCAAGTTTACTATGATTTGTTCGATAGCCACTGCTTTTACAGAACACCTTCATCAAGCACATATTTATAATCATTAAACCCAATTAATGTTTTAACAAAATCACGAGGCAAACATGTTCCTTTATTTGTTATTTTGTTATTGCCCATCAACTAGGCATACATTTTACTGCGCAATTCAATAAAGTATTTGATAATGTACGAATTAATTTCATCCTTAAATTTACCAATATTTTTTTTTTATTTGTATCATGAAATTTACTATTGCGAAGATAATCGGAAAGATTAAAAAGATATCGGTTATGAAAAATATTCCGATGGAGGTCTTGGGTCTATTTCAAAAAAAAGCGGGTCAGTATATGTAAACAATAGTTTTCTTAACGACAACTGCGTTAAAAAAATTATAATGAAAATCGTGGATGAGTCACATCAACAAATCAAGTACAGAGGCTCCAACATAAATCGGCTTACTCAGTTTCAAATGTGCTTTTCTACGTTGTATTGTGGCAAGATTCTCAATAAAAATTTTCATTCTGACAACATCTTCGTCTAACACAAGTTTGTTCCTGCGTTTGATATCATTAACTAGCTAGATGTTTACTCGTTTTCTAATATTTTTATTTGTCTTATAAAAAAACTGAGCTTTTCATAGCATTAAAGAAGTTTTTCTCGAAATCAATTTTTGGAACAGATCTAGAAGTGTTTGAGCTAATATGACCTCTCATCTACGGTGACTGATTGAATTTTAATGAACGATGAACTTTCCTCAACACAAGACCAGCATATACTGCTTGCTTTTAAACTTTGTAATGCCAAACATAATTTTCCTTGTAAAGTAAATTTGGGATGAATTTACTTACCATATAATTTTGTTTCAGCGATGCCATTGCTTGTTCTTTCTGAGATAATAAACTATAGCTGATTACCATTGATTCCGCACATAACGGATAATCGTTGTGTACATCATGCAATGAAGTAAGATAAGCGAAACCAACTTTTAAAAAAATACGAAATATCGTCAGGTATCTTTTTCTGTCTCAGCTAAACATCTCAAACTTCCAACCTGAACCTGATTCGGTGAACTCATTTATTTTTTTCAAATTTCCTGTTGTATTTTATCAATGAAAGATTAGTTCCAAACAAAACACACTTAGATTTTGGGCTAATAAAATCGGCAATTTATTAGTAATTTTGTTGCTGTCGTTAGTAACATATCATTTTGAGAATATTACATAGTACCGCACCAGGATATTAAAACCTTTGTGCAGATAAAGGTCACGTTCTATAGTTGGCTCTAACAAATTAAGAATATAGAGGTGAAATTTGCCAGAACGATTTGTTCATCAAATCGATAGATATTGTCAAATCCAGCGAAAGCGGTAGCTATTTTTGTCGGTTTTTCGATAATGCTCATTTTTGCAGTATTACATACCTTTATGAAACGTTTAAAGGACTAATACGATATGGTTTGGTTATTAAACACCTTAAGAGCAACAAGAATAATAATCGCACTGAAAATCTATAACTAGTTACCCAACAGGAAAATGTGAGAAAAGGACGAGGTGGTGGTATTAGCTTTAGATATCCGGCTAAATATATCGTTGTAATAAGCATTACAGAAAACAAAGAAATTGTATTTCTTTCAATTTGAGCTGTTGCTCGATGTTATAAAATAAATCGTCAACTGTTAAAAAAAAGTTTGGGACGGCTTTATAAATACGGCAATGTCATAATCAACAGTCGACAGAATAGCTTTTTAGTATGATAACTAAACTTTTTGTAATAATTTTGCAAGCTTATTTCGACTAATATATATGAACTGTAAATATGGGGCTAGTATGTGATAGACTAATTATAGTTTTAGATCATGTCGAGGCTGGCAGGGTAAAAAAAACCCACTCATTTTTATGACATAGAAAATATGCTTTTGATCATGGTCCTATCTGATTCACTTACGTACCTTACATTTTCACTGTTTCTCATTTTAGGTCATATTTAGCAAAGATAAAAGTATTTACATTAAATTTAGGCCTTCTGTTTTATAATCTATTTGCTATTACATTTATTATTTTTATTGTATTGAAGAGAACAGTTTTGAAATGTTATATCTCTCGATGCAACAATCTTCCCCCTTGAACACGCATATGCTTGTCCATGTTTACCACAAATATAGGAAAGAGAGACATACATATATTAAACATGTAATTGCAGTAGTTGGACACAGAGATAAATACATACAGAGAGACGATATTGATATTATTAAACAGACGCCATTAAGTTTTTAAAAAATAATTGTTTCATCAAGTTAACTTCATTTTAATGAAATTTCCACTATTCGATACCTGTGCAGGTTTTTCTTTTGTATTGCGTTGTCTTCTGCTTAGTTTATTATAACATTTAAATAGTAACTGTATGTTTTAGTTCTTAGTTCATGTATTAGTAAATTGCTCTATTCATTTTTAAACTCAATCGTCCGTACTAAGTCCTTCAACAATCATAACCTCCAAAGGCCTGTATTTTCTTTCCTTTTATTTTATTATGCGGTGAATCTCATGAAAGTCTAGATTACAGATGTAACGGATGTCTGACAGACACTAATAAAGGGATTAGCTATAGCTTTTGCATTACTGAAAGTAAAAAACTCTGTCCGGAACCTATGGCTGAAAACGGCAATTCACCTTAAGTCGAAATTCGGCACCTTCTTTGATAAATAATTAGACGTAAGTGGGGCGGGAATTCTGAAGGTCGGAGGAATAAGAACCATTTAAGTATCCTTCCAAAGATTTATGGTTCCCCGACTAAAAAAGGTAAAAGTTAAAGATGTATCGCAGTGGAGGCCATTTATATTTTGAGTCAAGGCACTTCATCACCATCTAATAGTAATCTATTGTGAATACCCGATCATTCATCGAGGTCTTCATTGCACCTAATGTCTATTTGAAGCTTTACCGTCGATAAGATTCAACAATGTCGATGATGATGACAATTTGAACATGTTTAGCATGTTATGACTCCGGATCGTCAACAAATAGTTTTCAAGAAGACAATTTAGAAAACGGTCAATCCAACATTCTTGGAACAAAATATGCTTTCGATATTCATTGTCACAAGAGCTTTCACTTATTCAGTAAATAGAAGATCTTTTAGTCGTCTGAATTTTAGATTCCTGCATTCCAACTATGAAGTGCCCTTGAGTTGACTGTCTTGATTTTAAATTGAATCATAATATATGTCAAGCTTTTAGAATTGCTGATCATTCATTTCTAAGAACCCTTATTGCCATGAATGGTCATTCGCGGACCTAATATATCTACAGGAGTTTTAAAAAAGTCATAGTGATTCATGACCCAAAACTCCCCACTAGCTTGTAAATAAAAGATCCTAAAATATCTACAGGAGTTTTAATAGAATCATGGTGATTCGTGACCCAAAAACTCCCCACTAGCTTGTAAATAAAATATCCTAAAATATCTTCAAGAGTTTTAATAGTCATGGTGATTCATGACCCAAAACTCCCCACTAGCTTGTAAATAAAATATTCTAAAATATCTACAGGAGCTTTAATAGAGTCATGGTGATTCATGACTTAAATACTCTAATGGCTTGTAAATATATATGGTCGTTCAAAGACCAAAATGCCTGAACGGTTTTTAATCCAATGTGTAAGCAATGAAACAATTTCATATTTAATAATTTAAGTCAAACTTTTTGTGTTGCTGTGGCAAGAGTCCACGATAAACTGTAAGATTCAAAATTATTTTATATATTGTTCAGTATTAATTGTTAATGATTGAGGTTTCAAAATTACGTGATATAAATAATTTCAAATCATCCTAGGGTTGTGATGGCAGATTGACGAGTACAATATTTATTATAAGTCAAAAGGAAATGTTTTTGTATAGCAGCTTCATAATAATTCCAATGGAAGCTATAATAGTGTACAAACGGAGAGAACTCGACTATTGAAACACTCCTGACTAGTGTGATGCTTATAAATGAGAAAACATTTAAGCCTTTTTTAACATGCCAATACGCCAAAATTTTATTTCATTCAGACATTAATCGGATAAAGATACAGCAACCCTAACTTATCATTGAATGTAATCAAGTACTTAAAAGTACTTAAAATCGAAAGACCGACATCAAGTAAACGGAATCTGTTGAGATAACGAACCAGCTTGTTGCATCATGAAATATGACACCATTTTATTCTAAAATTTCTGCTCATGCAGAGATGAATATATACTACAAAATGCGAGGTTTTATGAGTTTTGTGTTAAAATAAAACGGTTCGTAATATTAAATTGTTACCGTTTCAGCTACTCTAATCAGCTGAACAAGTAAAAATCGATTAGATCATTCACATTTTGTTTCTATTCAAAATGTATTGCACCTGGCAATCCCATTATTTATTTGGTTACATTTGTCTGCTAAATACATTTACATATTTTAATCAGCTTCAATATTTTGATATAAAAATAGTTTGTGAACATAGAACCCGCTTTTCTTCAATATTTGTTGCTTTTACTCATATTCAATTTAAAGAAAAATCACATACAACAAAACTCATGCAGCTGATTACAGAACAGTGTTGTCTCAACAACACCTGTTTAAAAAACATTTAGTTAGAAGGAGTGAATTATGATAACAGTCCACAGTGCTGCCTCAAGAACAAGTTTAATTCATCGAATGTCCAATTATTTGATATTTTGAATGGATGAAACATTAAAGGTAAATTGAGGGTCTTTTTCACATATTAATTACAGAAAAGCTGCTATACACCTATTATAGTTTCATTGTTTATGAATAAGTCTGTACACTGTTTCATACACTGTATGTTTTGAATATGGAAATGTACAGTTTTATACACGTGTGTTTGAATATATGAATGTTTATAGAAATGCATCTATATGCAGTTTTATATGTGTGCTTCAATAAAGGAAAATCAGTTTACGCAGTGTTTGAATATAATAATGCATCTATACAGTTATAGACGCTCTTTGTTTTCATATATTAATGTATCATTACAGTTTGATACAATGTGTGTTTGAATAGAGAAATGTATCTATTCACAACTCTATACGTTGTGTGACTGTAGGAATGTATCTATACAGTTCTATACACTGAGGTGTTGAATATAGGAATTGTGTATATACACACAATTCTGTGCATATATACATTCCTATATTCAAACTCACAGTATATATATATATATATATATATATATATATATATATATATATATATATATATATATATATATATATATATAGAGAGAGAGAGAGAGAGAGAGAGAGAGAGAGAGAGAGAGAGAGAGAGAGAGAGAGAGAGAGAGAGAGAGAGACGCAGTGTTTGAATATAGGAATGCAACTTTGTACCTACTTTGTAACTTTGTACTTGGTTGCAACAAAGTATTGTCAAATGAAATTAATAGTTTAGATTTGAGATTGTGAGCAACTAAAGACCATTTTTTGAAATTAATTATATCATTTTTAGAAAAGTGTAAGAACGAACACATTGTTTTAGTTTTCAAAATGTGTTTATATGTGTGTGTAACCATGTGATCAATTAGCGTACACATGTCATAATTGCATGATGATATACATGACATTGTTTGATAGGTCCAAAATCATGTATATCGATACTAATATACATATATAATTTACCCATCAAGCGTGCATTATATTTTTTTCATCTGAAGTTGGTTACTTGTATTTATTATGCAAATTATTGTGATCTCAAACATCTTTATCTTTAAATATTTCTGTCCCACAGATATTACATTGTTGCAATAGTTATACTAGTATTGTTCTTCATATGATAAAACATTATATATTGTTCAGCCTTACTTCTTTCAACATTATTATTGCGATACCTATCCAACCAGTTATACAATACTTAAATACCTTCCGTATATAAACAGTTGTCTGCATTATTTATGAATTGACAAAACACTGATAAGTAAGTTATGCTGTTCCCTTATTCCAGCTTAGCTGTTGTTTATTCCTTCAGTCAACACTGTTGACATTGTCAACTAATGATAATCTATTTGATTAGTTGCACTATTAAATTTGTGTGGCACGAACATATTGTGTGTGGCACGAACACATTGTGTATGGCACGAACACATTGAGTATGGCACGCTTAGCGTTTCTGTAATCATAATAAACACAATTTCAAAGTTTACTTGATTATGATACCTTTTTACCTTATACCTGGTCCCTGTTCAAGTACCAGATATGTCAAGTTGTCAACATTTTGAAGAAAATCTTCTTTTTTCTATGATGACAAAACATCTGATAAATTTCGTTTCTTCCAAGTATTACAACTATCTGGTCTTATACTAATAATAGAAAAGAACAAAAGTCAACAAATTTTGAAAACATCAACAAACACAATATTTACCTTGAACACAAAGTTAAAATTTAAAAGAAACTTAATTCAAAATATTCCAAACAGTTGTATTACCAATCCTAATGAATAAAATTCTAATTTAACTCCAGTGGTATTCCAAAATCTGAATTAAATCTAATGCCGAATGTATTGACCTGCATTTAGTCTGGAATGTGGTAATGTGTCAGTGACTTGTAATGTGATGATCTGCCAACAGTTTTTTTTAAAAATATAAATAAATCACAATAATATTCACAATAATATAATCCAAAACACCGCTTTTCTGAAATAATACTTTCAAATTGATGTTCCAGTCAAAGAATACAACTGAAGAACACTTTGTATTTCTAGTAAATAATAAATCAAATCACGCGGATTAAATACTAAAAATGGCAAAAAGAATTATGTTGCTAAAGATGTGCAATCAATAATTTTTCAAGTAAACAGGATTATTTATTTTCAAAAATAAGACACAGTAAAGCCAGGATATAGATCTAGAAAGTATTAAGTTGTAAACAGATACAATCTGTTACTAAAATTTTAATAAAGAATGTAGCAAACATCTGGTTCAAAAGGTTTATCCATAAGGAAATATCAAAATCCTAGATCCAGTCCAAATAAAATTGCTTACTTCTATTGATAATGGCCCCAATATTTAAACCACACTCACAGAATTATTTGTTAAACGTTAATGGTCAAGTACGCAAAGAACTTGATTTTGGGGAAGGTCAAATAGCTGCAATTATATATACCATAGTATCATGAAATTAAAATCTAACAGCAACTCAAAATAAATACACATAACACCTACATAATAACAGAGAAAGATCTATACACTAAAGCTTTCTTTTAGCTATTAGTAAACTATACACGTGGTTAAAATTACGTACGCTGAGGTCTAATGAATGACACAAAATATACATTAAGCAATATACTATTTCTGTTTACATGAAAATCCATCTGCAATTAGATTATCTTTTCTCTTGATGTTCTTGATGTCGATATTGTATTCATGTAATATCAAACTATACCTTAGTAATCTCTGAATTTTGTTTTTCATCTTTGCAATGAAAGTAAGAGAGTTGTGATCACACGATATAACAATGGAAAAGCAGCTAATACTATTCAAAATGTTGCAAAACCAGTATAAAAACCAAATGTTTCTTCTCGATTTGTGGAATAATTCCTCTCTTGCTTGTTTAATCCTTTCAGAAAAATAGCACACTGGCTGATATAAACTATTTCTGTTTCCTTGAATCAATGATTCACCAACCCAATATCACTTGCATCAACATATATTTTTCACGGTAAGCTGAGATATATTTGGAGATGAATAAAACTGGTGCCCTCTTAAGATGGTCTCCTGACATTTTCCCGATTAATGAAATTTTGATTTCTTACAAAACAAATTCTCAGGGGTTCAGCAATTGAGTAAATATTTGAGAAAAAGATTCGATAATATCCAGAAGAACCCCAAAAAATACATCAGCTGTGGTTTAATGATTCGAAAAGGGAACTCACAGATAACCTTGACCAAAACTTTTATAAGCATAGCTTGTCCGTATCCTACGATATGTCTTTTTTTGGATAAATTAGTTGACAAATTCGCAAACACTGAGCCTATCATAAAACTTCCTAATGATATCAAATGAATTTTCCAGGTGTCTTTAAAGATGATATCATCGATTTAAGCGTCACAGTAATCTAGACCAGATGTAATATTGTTCATTAAACGTCGAAAAGTACAAAGTAATCTTTCATCCCAAACGGCATTACTTAGTGTTAATAAACACTATTCACATTTTTATACTCTTTACATATGCGGAGAGTATTATCTGATTTCGGCACAAGAACACAAAGTGAATTCCGGTCATTTTTACTCAGTTCTATGATTTCATTCTCCAGCAAATGCAGATTTTTTTTTTCAAACATTCCTGCTTTCGAGGATTAATGCTTTACGGAAGCTGCTTCAGTTGTGTGGAATCTACGAATTTCAGCGTCATGCTATATTCTATGTCTTAGTGTTGGAACATCAAAAAGCAAATGCTCATATTAAAATGATAGCTCTATTCGTGTGGTTGCAGATGTTAATGTTCTAGTCATTCATATTTTCTGAATTCCTACAATTGTTAAAGTCGAAATCACTACAATCCGATTCCATTTCTTAAAATCTCACTGTCTGGGTCAGTACAACAAAATGTAATTGCATGAATAACATGGCTATCTCCATCAACATACTCCTTTAACATATTTAAATGTGAAACATCCCCCCAGTAATAATAATATAATTTAAATCACTTTTTATCTTTTCAACTGTGTAAGGATCATAATATTTAACCAGACTCTTAACTCATTTTCTTTTTATTTCTGACAAATCTTTTTTTCATTTTTGACAAAATAGGATAATGGTAGTTCTTGCAACATCATAAATCATATTTGAAATTAGAAACATCGTCAAAAATATTATTGATCGAATCTTCGTATGAAAGAAATTTCCCTTTCAACAACTTCAATGTTCATGGATGGTGTATCCAAGACCTAGTGTAAAAACAATAAATCCTAAAGATTCTTGAACTGATTCCCTAACAGCAAACAACAGCAAATGAAAGCCTTAATCACAAAGTTTTCCAGTATCAAAACAATATGACCGAATCATAATTTTCAAAGTCTGGTGAAATCTTTCTAAAGCTCCTTAGCTTTCACAGTAATAGGCAGTAGATCCAAATTTGCTGAATGCCTAATTCATTATTGCTTACTTCTGGAAAATTGCAGACATAACATTTGTACCCTGATCAGATCTGTCTGGTTTGGGAAAATGAAATTGGGAAAAAATACTTTATCAAAGTTTTGACTATGGTTTAAGTTTCCTGAGAAGAAATGCCTCTGGAAATCTTGAGAACGCACACAACATATTCAGCAATTATATTTTGCCTGACTTTGAACTTAAGGTAAGAGACTGAAATAGTCTACCATTATTCTACTAAATGTGTTGCCCAATGCAGGAATACGTTGCGGATGAGTTTTATGTTTTTTTTTCTTTTGATTTAGTTTTCCTACCATAAGAGCTACAATATTTATGAACATCATTTTTTTATTTTTATTTTGGTCTATAAAATGGTTTAAGATCTTATAAAAAGGCTTTTTGGCATACAAATGTCGAGCCAAAGGCATTTCATTGTTCAGATTAAGAATGTCCTGTCTATACGAACTAGGAACACCAATTTAATAGCGGAAACTGCACGTGGTCTGCATTTCCTTATAAAAATCCCACCTTTAACAAAATAGCAAGCACCGGCTTATGTGACTTTCGTTTCCCTAAAAACCCTCTGAAACAAGCAACAGATCTCAGAATCTTGTCCATGTTCGACCATGACTGACTGTTTGTCATCCTATTAGAATAAATAGAATGAGCAAGATAACCCGTGTGATCATTACCTTTCGATTGATCATGCTGAAGAACAAAAGTGACCCTGTTAAAAGCCTGACTAATACAGGTGTCAGCAAAAGGAATAATCCCTTGATCAACATCATTCTGAAGAGCCTTTTTGCCACAGATCTCGTGACTGCACAATCTGGGATGAGATCAGGAATTTCATTTTCAATGGGATCGACTTTCTGTTCTAAACAAGGCTAGTCAGCAACAGGTGGATTAACCACAACCCGATATCCAGCCAGATTAATTCCATAGAATACTCTCGGTGGGCAAAGACGACTCTGTTCCTACTACCACGGGTTCTGCGAACAAGTGTGATGACAAATTTACACAATGGAAAGAAACAAAACTGCATTCTTCTCCCCAAAAAGAACACTTTCATTAGAAGAAAACTTCTCAGAAAAGGCAAAGTACCTGATAATAAATGACTCTGAAAAGCTTCTGTGTCCCTTAAAATTTTAATAGCGATACGTTTAGTAGAATCACCCATGAATCACCCTTTAGTGATTTAGAACATTTCAAGATGGACGTTTTATAATCAAACTTGAGTTTCTTTGACCGAACAATCGTAATGCTTTTTATGCATGACCTTGAACTTTTAGAAATAAGAGCATTTGCAATAGGCCTGTGTTCATTCTGTTGCTTACTTTCAATCTGATGAAGTCAAAAATATATCTCACATTCTTCTTGCAATAGGTACAGGTAATATGAGAAAAGAATTTCTCATCAGTATTATCAGAAACTTGATTCCTAAAGCTGTGGCAGTCTGAGTTTTGATCGTGCTAGTATAACATTATGTATGAGACTACAGTAACTTTTAAATAAGTGGAAAACTTACTGACAAAAGACACTTTTTTAATTAAGGAATCAACACGACTTGTTTGAGGGTATTATAATCATATCCAAATTCTTTGATTTAACACCACCTATCCAATAATTACTGTTTTTCTCTTCCAAATAAAACATTGGTCAGTAAATGTTTCTTTTTAAAAGTTCCCAAACCTATGTCGATATGTCTCAAGTACCAGACCATAACCCTTCAAGATAGATTTCTTAACCGTATTGTAATCAGCACTTTGTTGAACAATCAAAGAAGTATAGATTCACCATTTTTGCCAATAAGTATACTTTTATAATGATAAAGTCCCTTGCTCTCTTGGCTGTATTTTCTGCATTTTTGTCAAAATAAGGAAATAGGCATTTAGGATAATTAGTCTTGTGGAATAGTTTTTATATAGAATGGTGCATTGTGAAAGACACGACATCTTAAACATTGTCAGCTATAGGTACAATACCGTTGTAAATAATGTTGTAACTATAGCTGGGACTCCTTTACATATATTGTGGTAGCTATAGCTACGACTACCATACCTATATTGTGGTGAACGCTCCAATGACCTAGTGGTTATAACGACTGCCTTGGATACGGAAAGTTGTTTTTTTCGAACCCAAGCCGAACCATACCGAAGACTGGTAACGGCTGCCTCGCTAATCGCTCAGCATTAAGAGCTTCTTGTTAGGACAGGTTGGTCTGGTGTCACCATAATGTGACTGTGTGAGATATCCTACAGCATGCCTACGACTGGATACCCCAGTGCTAGACATCACAATAAACAGTACCGGATTTAGGCATAAGCTAAACAAGCTACAGCTTAGGGCCTCAAAGTCTAAACTCAATCTGAAGGGGTCCCTCAAATTTATTTTATACTAAATATGGCCTCTATAGCTTCCCATAGCTTAGGGTCTCGATTTGTCTAAATCCGGCACTGACAATAGACTGTCACAATGCATATATCGTAGCGATATGACTGAACATTTTTTTAAGCTACGTTAAAAATCTAACACACACACACACACACACACACACACACATATATATATATATATCTTGCGATAACTATATCTCTGACTCCTTTACATATATTTGATGGTAGCTATAGCTACGACTTCTTTACATATGTTCTGATAGCTATGGCTACGTCTGCTTTAATATATTGTTGTTGTTGTTGTTGTTGTTGTTGTTGTAGGGTTCAACGCCATTTTTCAGCACAAGATAGACAATAAATGGCGACCAGTATTACTGGTAGAGGAAGAACCCGGGAAAATCCCGGAAATAGCCACCGACCCACGAGAAGTCACCAGCATGGGTGCTCACATACCCACATTGGCCAAACCTGAGACTCTAACACATGCAGAAGAAGTGAGATGGCAGTGATCCTTAACAGTGAAAGCTTAAAACCACTCAGCCACTCGGTGCCCCTAACTTCTTATAGTATCTATATCTATGACTTCAATATATGTGTGTGTGTGTTTGTGTGTGTGTGTGTATGTGTGTGTGTGCTGCTTATTTATATATTTCGTGCCAGCTACGATACTCATCCGTGTTAATTCAGGTATGACACGTTTACACCTTGTGGTAGCTACCTTTACATATGGTGTTGTAGCTACAGGTACAAGTCTACAAACTCGTGATAAATACACTGTGAAAGCTATTATTACGACGGATCCATAGATGCATGCAATAGTGAAATCCTGTTTAAAGAGATGCATAAGGATATATGTTTCCAATAGATAGCACGTTATCAACAAAATGCCTGAAACTCGCATGGATGAACCGAATTACTCGCATTACTTCAAGGCTAGTGCATTTCATTTGATCAGTTCTGGAAGGGGTCAATAAGAAATATATATATATATATATATATATATATATATATATATATATATATATATATATATGTATGTATGTATGTATGTATGTATGTATGTATGTATGTATGTATGTATGTATGTATGTATGTATGTATGTATGTATGTATGTATGTATGTATGTATGTATGCATGCATGCATGCATGCATGCATGCATGCATGCATGCATGTATACATACATACATACATACATACATACATACATACATACATACATACATACATACATACATACATACATACATACACACACACACACACACACACACACACACATACATACATACATACATACATACATACATACATACATACATACATACATACATACATACATACATACATACATACATACATACATACATACATACATACATACACACACACACACACACATACATACATACATACATACATACATACATACATACATACATACATACATACATACATACATACATACATACATACATACACACACATACACACACATACACACATACACACATACATACATACATACATACATACATACATACATACATACATACATACATACATACATACATACATACATACATACATACATACATACACACACATACACACACATACACACATACATACACACATACATACATACACACATACATACATACATACATACATACATACATACATACATACATACATACATACATACATACATACATGCATGCATGCATGCATGCATGCATGCATGCATGCATGCATGCATGCATGCATGCATACATTCATACATGCATGCATACATACATACATACATACATACATACATACATACATACATACATACATACATACATACATACATACATACATACATACATACATACATACATACATACATACATACATATGTAGCATATAATATATTCTCAGATCAGGTCTTAGAAATGCTTAAAATTTTTGTCTTATTGTTTTTATTCTTAAAACAAAATTTAATTTCCTAACAGATAATTCGTGTTTTTTTTTTTAAATAAGCCTGACACATGCATATTCATGATTATACACAAATACCTTGGTGCCAGTATTGTGCAAGATTCAGTCACACGTGCAAATGTATTTCGTCTGCATTGGCTGTTTCAAATGTTGTTTCGAATTTTTAACTTCTTCTTAATTGCCAATAAATATAACCTTATTTTAATTACCAGTATATATAACCTTACTTATATCCATCAGAATCACATTAAAACAATATACCCTGAGACTGAACACGAGTGTTTATGATGTAGCAATACAATTTGCATGTAGTAATAATGATTTTCCCAAGCAGTGATTACTAGATACTAATTAATGGTATGAAGCATATATTTGCATGTGAAAAAGAACAATTTAAAAATGCAGTAGTAAAACTGTCACGTATACATATAGTTTAGCTTCACCCTGGACTTATTTAGAACCTAGTCATCCTCTATCGCCCAATCAATTATCTACTATACATACATTGTCAACGACTATTCACAAATCAAGTATGTACAATACACCCCCAATTATTTACTATCCACCAACTCGTATAATCACCAAGTCCAAAACATATGGCAGACATCGGAGAGCACACGTTTTGTGACGTCACGTGAAAACAACCCATACAATGACTGTAGTCTGAACATTATATGGTGTAGTAAGACAAACATAATGATAAAAAAGGCTATGTGAAGACAATAAACCCAATATAGGCTATACATCTCAATATTTTATTTATTTATATTTTTTAATTTTTAACAATTAAAACTTGTGAGAATAATCAAAATATTTAGATTTTTATTTGACAGTTCATTTTTAAAGTAAACATACATAATCGGGAAACATTTCATGTGTCTACTTGTAATAATAAGCTTGGGATTTCAATTTATCTTTTTTGGCTTTGTCACTGGCATGACTTGGATCACAACCCTTTTTCCTTTATAGTCACTACATTTGTTTCTCAGAACTAAATCCTAATCAAGTATACGTCAACCCAATGTATATTCCAAGATGAAGCCACTTTGAATTTCATAGGTTGACCATCATTTCTTAGCTCATAGATTGGTAAATAAAATAATGGTCACAAATTTCACTTCAGGACCAACAACAATGCCTCATTACTCAGTTTGCAATGTCACCAAACCACATACGGACAACAACAATTCCTCATTACTCAGTGTGCAATGTCACCAAACCACATACGGACAACAACAATTCCTCATTACTCAGTGTGCAATGTCACCAAACTACATACGGACAACAACAATTCCTCATTACTCAGTGTGCAATGTCACCAAACCACATACGGACAACAACAATTCCTCATTACTCATTGTGCAATGTCACCAAACCACATACGGACAACAACAATGCCTCATTACTCAGTTTGCAATGTCACCAAACCACATACGGACAACAAAGACATAATGCTCATATTCTGATGAATAAACAAAATTTCCATTAAATCAATACCAAAAATGCCGGAATCTAACTTATGTTTCATCACAAAAAGAGAGGAAGAATAAAAAAAGTACTACATTCGTTGGTACTGATCAGGAAGTAATCATTGTGTTGTGAGTCCTAATGAACGAATCCAGTTTTTCATTTCTATTGTTTCAAAAGGTATTAAATTACCGTGATCATTAATGAAATCACTACGAACCTCAATGATGGTTTTTGCAAGCTTTTTGTTGGTAGAACACACTAGCGGAACAAAATTAAAAAAACCCTCAAGGACAAAGACTCATTTAAACTTTGAAGTTCCTCTTATAAACAGATACTGCCCAGATTAAATCATCCAAAAACTGCTCGTAACGAGCTTAACAAATTATTCTGATTTCCTCTAAAATCCAATTATCCTTAATATTTATGTTGTTTTTGTTGTTTTGGGGGCTAAACGCCATTTTTCAGCACACGATACATTGCGGCCAGTATCAATGGTGGAGGAATAAACCAGGAATTCCGCGGAAAGAACCACCGACCCACAAGAAGCTACTGACAAACTTTCTCACATATCCACATTCGCCAAATCTTAGACTTAATATTTAGGAATAGAGTTGCATTGGCTGCTAGGTTCAGCCACGCTTCATCCTCATTTTCCAGTAATATTTTATCATCATAATGTGCCTAATGAATGACTAAATGTGTATCACATTCAATCCCCCCCCTTATTCTAGGGGGCCACTAGGACATTAAATCTAATTATTTCTACTTTTTCACCAACCCACCCATACAAACATTAGAAAGATACGATTTAGTTCTTCTTTAATATTTGCTGATGAATTTTTAATTGCTTAAAAATATGATTGAATATGGGTAAAATAAGAACTTTCACATAACAGTTGCTTTACCTAGTACTAAATATGGCATTGTCTTCTGCCTGCCAATAGTGTAAAATCAGAGGACCAGTTTAGGTCCATATCGGGACATATTTCATTAGAATAATTATTGTTTCCAATCCATATGGTCATTGTTTTTATTATATTACACTTAAGACCAAATAATAGATTAAGTCCAGATAACATATTTTAGTCCAGATAACATATTTAAGTTTAGATAATATATCTAAGTCCAGATAATATATCTAAGTCCAGATAATAGATTGAAGTCCAGATGATAGACAAAACTCCTCCAAGAAATTCATTGTAGCTTAAAGAGAATATTGAGATCCACTGTGAAGTATAGAAACAGCATTAAACAAAGGATGGACTTAACAACGAATTAACGATAGGAGTTGAAAATAGAATATTATAATTTAACAAATTTGGAAACTGGCAGACATTGCATATATCGGAAATGTTCATTACTGGCGGTTTCGTTTTTATTGTACCCGGTCTGCCTGGTAGTTACTGATTTAGGTATATATATACATATATGTATGTATGTATGTATGTATGTATGTATGTATGTATGTATGTATGTATGTATGTATGTATGTATGTATGTATGTATGTATGTATGTATGTATGTATGTATGTATGTATGTATGTATGTATGTATGTATGTATGTATGTGTGTGTGTGTGTGTGTGTGAGAGAGAGAGAGAGAGAGAGAGAGAGAGAGAGAGAGAGAGAGAGAGAGAGAGAGAGAGAGAGAGAGAGAGAGAGAGAGATCATTTTAACTTCCTTAAGGTCACTCATTTGTACACCTTAAATAAAATATATACTCATATGTTAATGAATGTTTAATGACCTCGCTTTACAGTATTATTTTACACACCACCATATGTATATAATGAATGCACCAGTGTAGTTTTATATTACTCCTAACAAAAATCTAACATGGATATATTTTACCTTCAGCATTAGGAAAACAAACAGAAATTGCACATCGCGCTGGTGATCAGCTCGCAAGGAAGATGGGCAATTTTCTATTTGAAGAAAAATAGGGACAAACTTCTGAAATTCTTGTCAAAGTATATAATATGCCTGGTCGGATGGTAAGCGTTTAATCAGAGAATATAAAGACCAATATATTCTCTTGGTGATTTGAACTTTTATGAATTAATATCAAGTTCATAACTTGTGTTTGTTTCTTGAAAAATGTTTTACTTACTCTAATTTTAAAACATGCATGCAGTTTGTTTACAAATACATTTGTTATACCTAAGACCCATATAGCTGGCAGCCATCACGCTAGGCGGCTTTTAATAGAAGATATATGATTCTACACGTTCTGCTTCATAGATTTTTCACATTATTGGTATCTTACCTTTTGTTTCATACCTCATTATTATCCCAAACAGCGACAAAGTGCAGGAGGATAAAGTGCACGAGGATAAAAGGAGAGCTGGGGACATGATTCGTGACAGGAGTAATACATTTCAGAGGTAGACGTTTTTACTTCTCGAACACCCGTTCAACAATGGTAAGTTTTAATTATCTTATTTTATTGCAGGGAAGTGCGTATTAAAAATTGCACTGCTTCGTTATTTGCGGAGGTCCTTGTTGATGTTGCTGTTACTTCCCTTTATGTCTTTAATTAAGTCTTTTTATTTCTTGCCTAAATGTTCTTACTCATTGTAATACAAAAGTATTTCGTTTTGATGATGATGATGATGATGATGATGATGGTGTGTGTGTGTCTGTGTGTGTGTGTGCGTGTGTGATTCGATTTGTGACGTAGCTTTAACAATTGTTCAGTCATATCACAGCGATGGATGCAATGTCGTAGTTCATTGTGGAGAATTGAGAAATCATGCAGTAGACGTTTAGCATCATGTCCCACCCAGTCACATTGTTCTGACACCAGGCCGAACAGTCCTAACACTGGTCTCTTAATGCCGATAAGTCTTTCGAATGACTCTGCCGGGGTTCGAACCCGCGACTTCCCGCATCCGCTCAAACCACTAGGTCACTTTAGTGGTAATGCTGGTGATTAATATGCGCTTTCGCCCAGTGCGATTGATTGATGTCGAGAGAGAGAGAGAGAGAGAGAGAGAGAGAGAGAGAGAGAGAGAGAGAGAGAGAGAGAGAGAGAGAGAGAGAGAGAGGGTAGTTTCAGTCATATTGCAGCTGTTAGTACAATTTTGTTTAAGTCTTTGATATGACTCGTCCGGGTATCGAACCCACAACCTCCCGCATCTGAGGCAGACGCTCTAAGCACTAGGTCACTAGGTCAAGACAATACGAGAATGGGTTTATAGGGTCAAAAGCGTGTATGTTATAACTGGCTGACCTCAATCGGCGTGACATAATAGCAGTGTTAGAGTTGACCTCAATAAGCATCACCGTCCCAAGGGGAGTAGAAACATGCGTGAACTGGGTGTCATTTGGGTATATATATATATATATATATATATATATATATATATATATATATATATATATATATATATATATATATATATATATATATATATATATATATATATATATATATATTGGATCTAATTGAATATTGGGTCGTAGTTGAATATACAGCCACCGTTTGGGGGTCATATCATATTATATAGACGATAGATGCCCATAGGCCTAACATGGGAGCGATGCTTTGGGATCAAGGGTAACAGTGTTACAAGTGCTTATTGGAGTTAACATCGATAGGCGCCGCCATAGGTAAGTAAGTGAAATTATTTGCCCAAATCATTATATATTTTCAATACAGTACCCTTTTCTTGTTACCCATACAAGCACACACTACATATACTAACCTACACTATCTTGTGACTACTGTTAATTACCCCCTTTTAATTGCAACCCATCATATATAAACAATCTAACACATTTGGCTACTATCCAAATATTTACATAAGTCTACTTGAATTGAACTTAAGAGCAGCTATTTAGTGACCATCCTGATACACAAAATCAAAAAATCCCTGTGTAGTGTTCTCCACAAGATATGTGTACTATGAAAAAAAAGATGAAATTGTACAAACACACTATCCATCACGCCACATACACTATCAAATACCCCATGCACACTATCCAAAACGCCATTTCTTTAGTCTCAACACACCTGCCAGTATAAAATGCGCGTAAAGAGTCTGCGAAGGAAATGAAATCAAACAAACTTACCATCTATCACATAAAATCAACTATCAAAGACCACATACCCACTATACAAAATTTTTTTTTTTATCAAGCATTGAATTGTGTGCATGTGTGTTTATTCACAGTATTAGAAATCAAGAAAAAAACAAAAACAAAGATAGGCGACTAAACTGACTAAAGTTCCGTTTGGTATGCCTAAGGTACTGTCGTGATGGTAAAGATTCCTTTTGATTCGGCAACGAGTACTTGAAAGTAAACATGAACGAGATAAACTAACTGGAAATGTGAAAGAGCATATGTTCGCGCAGTTTAAATGAACCAAAGCAAAGCATCATTTAGAAAATAATCATTTTTAGTCATCAGGCCAAGCTTCTCAAACATAAAATATAATTCAACAATTAAGCAATTGTAAACAGAAACATATGGCCAAGTTTGATAATGTTCTGCAGTCACATTTGATTTCCACTGATCTAAGACAGTCATTTTGCCAAAGATGCACACTTCGTTTCCAAGTAAAGACAAATTATTAGCAAGTGTTCATTGTAATCTCACATTATATAATCTAGTCGATATGGCACTTGTTTGCGTATCATTTCAAAGCATTGTAGCGGATATGTGGCTATCGTTCTACTCAAAGTGTGCCTGATATTCCCCACTAGAAGTAAGTGTGCTTGTTGTTTCCCCACTCAAAGTGTATCTGATGTTTCCCACTTTTGGTAAAATTTTCTACACGCGCACGTAGAGTCTGCCTTCTTCGATGATGGATTTGTACTCGTTAACATTAGCCATCAAATGGAAAACGGTACAGCTCTAATTTAGTCTTACGAGTACATCCACTCAGTTCAACAAATACTTGTCCTCCAGCCACATATCTAAATGCAAACAATCCAACAGTTTTAACCTGCGCCCGTGTTTGACTTTGTGTCGACAGTCGTTAAATCCAACATTGTGAGGTCCGTTGACTTCAGCAAAATATATAAATAGAAAGGAATAAAAGCGGAATACATATAAGTCAGTGTACAACATACTCGATGCATGTGTGTCCTAAGAAACCTAGGGACACATTGTAATGATTTAGTTTCCACACCATATACAGTCTCTAATTTTTCCTCCGATATATCCGCTTCGTTATGTTCGATGTCGACAACACTACTACACTGAACTAGGTCTTCCTCTGTGTCGTGTTCACCTTTAGTTCCAAGTCAAGTTTATTTCTAGAATCCTCAATAGAAATCTTTTTAGCATGGTTAGCAACGTCTTGCGTCCAAAATGTTTCCAGTCATCTGCATGTTTCTAGTCGTGATTTTGTTAGTGTCACCAATCCGTTATACAAACTTCTTGGTAAGTGTCTATAGCCTGAATAATATTTGATGAATGCGTTCTTCACACGGAAATGCATAACTCGTTTTCTTCATTCTTAAGTCTTTTAAAATAAGTTGTCTTGCGTGCACATATAAAATTGATGTGACCATGATGTCTTTGCAATTTCTGTTCATAAGTAGTCCTCAACGAATTTGTTTGTCAGCAAAAACACTAGAAAAGTAGCCACTACACACACACGACATGTTGCCCAGAATTCAGTGGAAACAAATGTTGCTAAAGGTTTTGATAATCATCCAAGGTTCAAATCCTGTCAGTCTTTCATTCCGCCGCTACCGATAAAGGTTTTGACAGTACTTAATAAGTCACAGGAATGCCTTTTGGATGCAATATATGTACCTTTGCTAGTCGGTTTTTAGTGGTAAATCGTTCCACACCAAAATAGTCACTAACTTAAACCCTACACGTCGTGGAGAAGTTTCCTCATGATGCGAGTCTTTTTTTCGGTAATTATACATACGTTCCTAGTAATTAATTATACACACTACAAATAATTACAATTATGATGCTATACTATTCTGCAAACATCGAGCAAATAACATACTGACCTTTCTAAGTTTTGTCTTTCTTTAGAATCTACTTCTACGTTTTGCGCCAAATTACGAGTGGCTTCTTCTCGAAGTAAACCATATTGACTGACAATTCCTCTAGACGAGTAGTACATTTTCTCGTACGTGTTCTGAATATTATCATTCGGCCTGCATTTTAATCACACCATCTACCTCAATCCCGATTGGATATCGATATGAACAGTTCCAATCAAACTTAGCCGATAATTTCCCTCTTTTCTGCCAGTCAACGAGGGAACGGATAAGAATACCAAGTTTACCAAGTGGACTTCACTTTGATCGTTGGACTAAGCCTTAGCACATAGGTTTGATAACTACAAGCCTTTGTCAAATGGTGAGATTTATCGTCTTTTTCCAATTCAAGATCTTGGTCTTCAGTGGGTCAGTGTCAAATTTAATATTCAAATATAGTAGAATATTATGGATACATAATATTGTATCCAAATATGGCACAGATTATGAATACTTAACGTAATATCAATATATTCTATACTATTAAGGATGCGAGGCATTTCTCTATTTTGAAGGAAACAATAACAATTTTTGAAGGTATGTTTGCAGTATAAAACCTCAGTTGGTTAGAATACCTAATGTATCAGATGAACCGCTTAGTAAAAGCGAGTTCATATATTTTCACAAAAAATACCTTTATCAGTACTTCAGTCTGAGCAAAGGAGGAAAAAACAGTGGAGATAATATAAAGTAATTGCGTTATAAGTGATAAATTTCATCTTATTAACTCAAAACTACATTTCGTTCAGGTTCATTCAAAATCACACATACCAATAAATATTTTACTACTTTCTCAGTAGAATAAATTGTTGGATCAACTAGTGCCTAACAAGACCAATTTAGAAAGGAGTTTTAAGAAACAATCGAATAAACTTGGACCAAAATATATTTTAAACTTTAGAAAGTACAGTTTCTGCATATATTAGTCCGTAACTTCATGCCTGAAATCAACAAGCACATTTAAATTAAAACGTTTGAAACAAATACTATACGTTGTAATTATATTATACGTTGTAATTATACTATACGTTGTGATTATATTATACGTTGTAATTATATTATACGTTGTAATTATATTATACGTTGTAATTATATTATTCATCTGACTCGTCACATCAGCTAAGACAACGTATAGCCACGTCAGCATTTAATGAAAGTACAAGATAAGCTGTACGGATTTACTCATGTACTAGTGTAGGGAAATATTCAGTACAGGTGTGGTAAATGCTCATGCTTAACACAAAAAGGTCAAGGTTATGTAACTCACATAGCATCCTCTGTTACTGATAAACTTTGCAGTTGAACATACAATAAAGACGAAAACGCTAATTTAAAAATATACAATTTTTATCCTGATTTGCATTTTCATACAATTTAATTTCTTAACAGGTAGACCAGTTAACAGAAGAACAAATTTCTGGTTAGTACACTAGACTCTTATCTGAGTAAATCCAACGCCAGTACCCAAACGTTCACTCTGTCTAACGAATAATCACGAGGATATAAAAAATTACTCTTAAAGAGCTATTTAGCAGTGAACCGGTAACGATCAGAATCTTGTCAACTCCGTATACCACAATTTTATCTCGCCAGCTATTGAATCATTGGACCTTAATATATAGGACACCTGAACAAATACAGAAGCATTGGAAGACATGTGGAGTTTGATTTATTTCGAATTTGTAAAGGTATTAACATTGAAATAGATTATGTACTTGTTCAACTGTTCGTTTCTATCCACCCTGATTTGTTTCTAGAGACAATATGCTTCGTGTAGCATTTGATTGATTTTGTAAAATTTCAAGGTAAAGTTGGCAATAGGCACTTATAAAGTTGGCAATAGGCTTTTATAATGTTAAGTACTTATGTTATCCTGCATCCTCTCATCAGTACGTTCCTCTTCACTAATTAGCAGTCTTGATTCTATGTGCAGAGTTCAAGGACGTGTTTAGTGAGTTGGACAAAGACGGAGATGGAATTATCAACACGAAAGAACTGGAGACGGTGATGAGGTCCCTGGGACAGAACCTCACAGAGGCTGAACTTCAACGCATGATCAATGATGTGGATGCCGATGGTACGTTTTAAAAGAAGATTTTAAAAATTAATTTTGTTTATCATATAAACAGTGTTCTTGATTACGGAGGAATAGCATAGGAAATATCATCACCACCGCAAAGACGAAAAGATGCCAAGTTTTAATTGATTGGATTCAATGATTGTGTCGTTTACACAAAAATAATTTGTCTTACTTTTTTCATGAGAATGCATACAAATTGTATTACAGTTAATGTCTTATTGTGACCGATCGGCTTCGGGAAATAGGTGAGACCTTGGTAGAAACTATGAGACTCGGATTATGTATGAACAAACAACTTTGTCGATGACGCGATTTTTATGGGACCAAAAGTTGCTGCTGCAAAGTTGTCAAGTTTAGTATGCTATAAGTCGGTAATTTCTATATAATCTGCTAAAACAAATTACAAACTCTAGAAATTCCTTATCAATTTTAAAAGATATGTAACTCAGCTACAAATGTTTTATAAATAAATGATCATTGCGTAGATAAACACCCGACAGGAAAGATGATGACAAAAAGCGAGAAACCCTCCAGTCTCCATGTACATTTATACTATGTACAATTGTATTAATGCAGTGTCTGTATGAAACATTATCTATCAAATTCTGCAGGTAAAGGCTCTATAGATTTCCCAGAATTCCTGGCGATGATGACCAGAAACACTAAAGAACGAAAACTTTCTGAAGATGAAATAAGGAAGCTGTTTGAAGTGTTTGATATGGACGGTGACGGCTACATCAGTGCAGCAGAACTGAAGCAACTGATGATCAACTTGGGTCAGAAAGTCACGGACGATGATGTGGACGAGATGATTAGAACTGCGGATTTGGATGGGGATGGACAAGTGAATTATGATGGTGAGATTATATAATTTAATTCAATATAATACATTTCAAGCTTACCTTACTTATCTATGATAAAACTTTATGTTGCTGACTTAGATTATATATATATATATATATATATATATATATATATATATATATATATATATATATATATATATATATATATATATATATATATATATATACAGAGTGTGTGTATGTGTGTGTAGAAGATGCTGGAAATGAATACGATTGCTTTGAAGAAGTAAACGATGAGGAGAAAAAATGTTATTATTGTGATAAATAATATGTAATCGAATGTACTATTGATGCGTAGTTTTTCTAAGTCAGAAATTGTAGTCGCACTAAAAGTCAGTCGTACCCGTTTTCATTTTTTATTCTTCAAATCAGCGTGTGCCGAAGTCACACTCCTTTCTGGGACAAAATTTTATGTATTTTCTCCAAAGGGCAAATGATGATTAAAGGGTTTGGTAACCGTGCAGTTTTGTATGCATCGCAGGTGGTCACGCGAAAGGTTTAACCCTCTCTGGACAGTGGAGCTCCTCATTTGTCTCTGTATTGGTATCTATGATATTAAGCCGCCACTTGAAAAACGCATAATCTAGTCGTCTGGGTGCTTGTCTGGCCATGCAGATAAACGATCCCACTCAAAGCTTGGGTGTGAGCAATGAGGGCGACCAATGTCAATGTAGCTGCCGGTGTCAATGTTCAGTACTCAGTCTAAGAGTAAGAAACAATTCAACGTTGATCCACGTTCCTGTTATAGCGCTTTCTACCTTAATGTGGTCACAAGGCTGGTATTGATTTCAGTTTTCGGCATACATACTGCGTTAAGGAGATATCAGTAATCCTTGGTAACAATGCCGGAAGACACGATTGTAAAACTCAGTTGGAGGTACGAATTTGAATTTGATCAGGTCCTTGTATTGACAGATGTGTTCTACGTCGATTTGCTCTGTCACAATTTCGAGGTGTCCTGAAGGAAATCAAAAATATTGCACACCAAAGGTGTATTTGATTTTTTTCTCACTTGAGAGTTTTTCACTTCGCACAGCACGCGTGTGGCATTTGTTCCTCCTACAAATAAATTATCGTGTGAGATTAAATGTTGGATGACCACTACGTAAAAACTTTATCCACTGCGTCGAAACTTGGAATATGTTTTTAAAAGTTGACCTACCTCGTGCTACCAAGTTTCTTCCACTTTGTATCCTTGATTTTTCTAACCTCATGCGTCGTTGGTAGGTTTGCTCTTACGATTCATCCATGTAGAACTCTAAAAATGGACCTTTCAAATGTCGTGGGGCATAGGTGATATAAGCATCCATGAACTTTATATACGATGCTGGGGTCTTCTATACCTCTGACATCCTCTAATACTTACAATATTCTTTACCTCCGTCTTTTTGCATATTTTATCCATTTGTTTCCCATTTTTCACAAGTATTATAACCAATGCAAAGCTTTGGTATTGTATTGACAGCTGACGGATAGATTTGAGGTTGTATGATTGATAGTTTATTCTCGGTCATGTCATGGCTTTCTTCTGGTACATTAATCCGCATGCTTTAGCGATAGTTCATCTATAAAAAATTATTTTAATGTCCCTTAGCAAAGGTGTGCAATATCCACATCCGATCGACATTATTGCAACATTTCCTCATGAAAGTCGAATGGTTTCGAAGCGCGGGTGTGGTGCCAAGCATAAAAGGCGTCTCATTCTTCTGTGTGCATGCCCTTGAGGTCGTATAGTAAACGTCGGGCAAATGGGAAATCACAGCGTGTTGACTGAATTTGGTATAGAAAAGGTGTGGAAAATAACCTTTCGCCATTACTGTCATTTCTAACATTTTAGGAATTTGACACAAAGTCAATGCCAAACAACTCATAAAATCTTTAAATTGTACTTGTGCTACTTTAATTTTGATGAGTTTAACTTCGTTCATGATGTCATGTTTTGGATTGTATTTCAGAATACGTTGTCCATCGTTTCCCGATAAACTGTGATCCATTACAGTAGCATACCGATGGCAGTATCCGTAATGTTCAGTGTCTTCTTTACTCTGAATGTCGTTGATAGGGTCGTGTTTCCATTCTGCAAATTCGAAATGTGTGCATAGTCCTCGAACGATCGGTTCATGTCCTCCTGGAATATTACTACAATCTGGACTTTGAAAAAATATCCTTATATGCACTTCTCTTAGCCGGATCGGTGATGCAAAATGTATGTACGTTAAACTCAGTGTCTTGGGTACAATCAAACCAAAAAAGATAAAATCCAATTATGTTTTCCTTCTTCATTGTTGTACTTTTAATATAACCTTGATGCGCAAAGACCACTATTGGGTTACAAAGGCACCTATTCATTCCTGCATAAACATGTTCATTGGAGGTATTTGTTCAAATGAGATGTCCACATATGGATCACACTCTCAATTATTTACAAGAACGTTTCTGCTGTTCAGGTTATGTCATACAATGCTATCCGTAAAATACAGGACTGATTCGCTTGAACGAAGAGCAATTTTTGTGGGGATTGCCTAGTTTAGGAACTTAGCAACCACGGTATCTCATTCGGCAATATGTTTCTCCCAATTGCAAAATCCTTAGTCTCAGTTCTCACATTAATAAAGTATCCAAGAAATCCTGACGTAATAGTAATGGTATCGAAATGCTCTTAAAGGTGATATACGTGAATGTATTTATGTTTGAGACACCGGGCCCTCGAACATTGAGAGCACCGATAACCACTTTAATGTACACTTTCAAAGTATAACGAGGAGCCAAAACGTATGGAATTTGTACATATCAGGAATGCCAAACGCGGTCACTTTCGATATGACTGTCTGCTGTAAAAGGAGTTCTGATTCTATTAGCTGTTTGGGTCGGTCAGATTTTTTAATGCTGTTCTTTGTTCTTTTCAATTCTGCTGCTTCGTTGTTGTCTGCATATGCCAGCGACAATGGCGTGGTCTTGGGAATTGTTAATTTGGACAATGCTGTGCTTTGTACTGTTAATGTCGTCGATCAACAACACATTGCGTGGACCGCTACCTTTCAAATGTTAAACCTGGGTTATGTGAAGTGTCGCGTTTCCATCGGTCATGTTCAACTCGTCTTTTGGATTGCTGGACTTTGAATTTTGTCGATGAATTTAGAAGTGTTAATTCTGCAGATATGCTAAACTCGATCAAAACAGATCACTTCAAACAGTCATGATGGACTGAGAGTCTCAAACGGTCGTCTTTGTTTGTAATGCATTGTTGTTTCAGTGTCTAACAAGTAATCACACAAATCGGAGATGAAGCCTTCGACTTGGTGTTTTGGCACTGCGAACTTGAACGCGTTAAATTACACGGTAAGGGTGTAAACCTTGCTTAAAAATTTTCGGGAGGTGAGATTTTGCATCTCTCAATATTGGTAATAATTTTTGGGAACTACAGAACGTTTTTGGGGTGGGGTGGGGGTGGCTCCTTACTATTTTGTATTATGACTGAAGTTGAGGGTGTTGTTTCATGATCATGCTTTTGTCTTCGAAACAACTCGCATGGATTTAACCATCGCATTGTCTGGTTTGCGCTATGGCACATCGTTGCGTTTTTGTTTCTTCAATATTATTTTGAAAGCCAACCAAGTTTATAGAAATGAGGGATAATATTGAATCATTGCCATGTTTTTGTCTATGTTCTGTTTATATGGGTTTTTTTATTTTCTCATTAAATACTTTGTCCGATGAATGATTTCTCTGCCTGCCTTAAGCACTTTTGTAATCATACACATTCATGTCTCCACAAAGAGTTTTGTCCACATTAACAAGTTTTCCCCTATATGTTAAACGTATGGGCCAATTTTACATAGGATTTTCTGTCTGTCCCATTATTGTCCCCATTAGGTAAACCTATGGGTTGATGCTAATTGCTTTTTTTGTCAAGTTCCCACGTACAACTACTACCAAAAGATGAAAGTAACAGTTACTTATAACATCCCACTCGATTATTTCAGGAAATTAACCAGTCATATGCTGCTGTGGCTGCATATTCCCATAGAAAATGTCATTTGTAGCATAATTTGCGTCATTAAATGAGGGTAGAAAAGTGCATGTATAAAATATTGAAGGAAAACTATGCGCTTAATGTGCGAAGTTGAAGCTGGTATTCCTGCGTGGCAGTCCGTTAAATTACTGGATCACCATTTTATCTAAGCCTATTTGACTGCACTGATAAAAGTATTTTTGATAAATTATCAAAATATGTTCTCTTGCAACATTAACGCTTTCCATGTCTAGGGTAAAATAAATACTTTTGATTCTTTAACGTATGTGTATTCGTATCTTGTGACATTGTTCCGACATCTTTGAAGCGTCATATGCGGATGTAAGTTTATGGTATACCATTACTAGATTATTGTGCCATATTTGTGAGAGGAAGTTGGGACTTTAGGTCATAATGTTGTTCACTTTGATTTGCATTAGCCTATACCCATATATATGATACATATTTGGCACAGTAAACCCTACACCCACTATTTCTGGAATATGGACGTATATCTGACAAAGTAAACCCTATTCCCAATATGTGTAGCACATGAATCCATATTTAAGACACGTGCACACTGAATCAAAACTAAACCATTTTGATTTACCAAAACGAAACAAAACAATGCTTTAATATTTTTTTATTATTATGACTTTATTTAAAGAGGGTAACACAATCATCTAAGAACTAATCTACCACGAGGCCCTCATTCAAAAGGAATTTATTTATTTTAGCTGCATATTTGAAGCCACTGGATATACTAGGTTTGGAGAAAGGAAATACAGTGGGCATTTCTAATCTCAACTGGAATACTATTCCACAGCAAAGTATTGAAAACATTTTTAAAATAATTATATATTTGTTTTGGGAATTTTGTAATATTAGGTAGACATTGATCACAGGTGAGGTGTATGGCAAGGTAGCCTATACTGGAATAGTGATTGTAAATATTCAGAAGCACTATTATTGGATATCCTGTACATTATTGGGGCTTTTCTTAAACAGATTCGGTCTTTAAAAGGTAATATTTTTAACTTACCAGCTAATTTTCCTTGGTTTCTTTCGGGAGTAATATTAACTCAAATTCCCTTTTTTGGAGACGTCCCAGCTTTGCTAAATTTTCATCATTTGAATTACCCCATATACAACTGTTATAAAAAATTGTTTTCTGTGCCTTTCTGGGAGAAAGTGTCTTATCCTAATGAGAAGCCATAAACTTGAATTGACTTTTTGCTGATATGTTGGATATGTCCAGTCCATGATAGGTTATTGTCGACCAAAACGCCAATTAGACTATCATGACACACCATTTGTAACTTTTTATCCTTCCATGTCAGACATAGTTCATCATTCTCAAGTTTTTGGTTTTTCGTCCGTGTTAAGAGAAGTAATATTTTAGTTTTACCAGTATTAATCACCATGCCATTTCATGAGCACAAGTTGTACAGTTTGTTTAGGGAATTCTGTAGAGAACTTTCGAGTTCATGCTTTGTGTTTTGGATGTCTGACAATGTTGTGTCATCTGCATATAGTCCCTTAGTACAAGTGGTAGGTCATTAATAAATAAAATAAATAGCAATGGACCTAGAATTGAGCCTTGTGGTATTCCACATATAATTGTTTCAGGTTCAGACAAAATATTATTTAAGTAAAAATGTTGTGTTCTCTCATTTAAGTATGAAGTAAACCATCCAACTGAGCTTTCATCACATTGGTAGATTTTCAGTTTCTTTAAAGGATTTCATGATCCACCATGTCAAAAGCTTTCCTGAAATCTAGAAATACAGATCCTATTATTCTACTTTGGTCAAGTTCTTGAAGCCATTTAGCAGTTAGGGAGATTAAGGCAGTCTCACAGGAATGTTTCTATCTAAATCCTGATTGATTAGGGTGTAACAGCAAGTGTTTGGTTAAATATGATATGTATGAGTCATGGACATGTTTTTCAATCAAGTTTAAAACGTTTGGTAGTATTGATATTGGCCGGAAGTTATCAGCATCATCCTTAGGACCAGATTTGTGAATAGGAGTTACTTTTGCAGTTTTCCATGTTTTGGGGACAGATGGGGTTGCAATACTTAGATTGATTGTGTATGTCATGCTATCTGCAATAGCAGAGGCAGACGATATTATGAGTCTTGAACCAATCTGATCAAGTTCTGTTGCTTTCTTAGTATCAAGATCACTGAAACATTTCTTAATAAAGTCTTTTGATACTGGTGGGATAGAGAAACATACTTCCTTAGATATTTTGCTGCTGCAAACCCTTTTTCAGTTCATCAAAGTTGTTTTCAATCACTGGTTCTTTTAACTTTGTGGTAATGTTGGTGAAAAATCATTGAAAACATTTGCAATGTCATTGTCATCAGTGATTATTGTGCCATTCACCAGAAGTGAGTAAATTTTTTTGATCTGATCTTTGTGTATTCTTCCAGTGAGTTCATTGAACACTTTCCTAATGCAGTTTTTTTTTTTGCTCTTTTGTTTTCAAGCAATGATTGATAATAATTTCTTTTTAGCGTTTTTAATCATACTTGTTATTTTATTTCCCCATACTTTATGTTGTGCATAGTTTCCCATAGACTTAAATTGGTCTCGTGTTTTCATAGCGTCAAGGATTTCAGGAGCAAGCCAATTAGGATGGGTTTCGTTTTTACTCGATGTTCTTTCAGTGGTGCAAGCTTAGAAACTACATCTATAAATAAGTCAGTACATACCCTCAGAGCTTCATCTATGTCATATAAATTTTGGATCATACTCCTTGGAACTTTATATAGGTCATTGAGAAAATTTTCTTCATTAAAAGTTTTGTATGATCTATAAATTATAGTTTTGTGTGTATTTTTCTTATTTCTCTTGCATTTGATCGTTCTTGTCAAAAGAGTAGGATATTGGCAACTATGACCAACTTTTTGTACGTTAACACAAGCTATGTTGTCCCGTGTGGTTGGTATAAATGTGATCAATAAGAGTGCTTGATTTTTATGTTACCCTTGTGGGGTCATTTACCAGCTGGACTATGCTTAATGATTCAATAAATTCCATCCAGTTGTTCCTTATTTGAGTATTGAGAAGGTCCTTATTTATATCACCAAGTAAACATGTTTCTTTCTCCTGTGCAATAACATTTTCCATTTGTTTCAAAAAGTCATTATTCCAAATTGCTTTGGAGGAAGGTGGCCTATACATGAAACCCACTAGAAATGACTTTGCATTATTTTGATAAATTTCCACCCAGATACTCTCAATTTCTTGTGACTCCAAGTCAAGCCGCCTTTCTGCATTTACATCTTACCTAATGTATACAACAAGACCTCCACTACAGTTTATCCCTGCGTAATATTTTATTGTGTCCTTGATATTGAATTAAATCATTATTCTTAGCATTTAATTCGGTTTCAGTGAGTCCTAAAACAGGTATATTATTTTCCTTGGAAGACAACATTAGTTTAATTTGTTCTATTTTTTTCACTATGCCTTGTTCACTTAAGTGACCTATGTTGAAACCTTTTGCATTTAGTTTCATATCAATTTTGGGTATGCCATGCAATGGGATACTCACTGAGATTGTCTCCATAATATTCTTATCTTTCTTACATCCTATCTCCATACGTAAATGTTCACATATATTAGCCTCTTCAAAGTCTCATACAAACAATGAAAAGCCATTAACATTTTCATTTGCAACAGTTACAATGGCATAGTTAGAGCCAAGAGTCTCAATGGGTACATTTCGGTTTGTTATAGACGAAGCATATGCATTCTCCTCTTTGCCAGCTTCATAATATGTATAATACATTGATTGACAGTCTTTGTTGTGTCCAAATTTGTGGCGTCTGAAGCACTGTTTGTTTGCTATGATGGCATACCTGTTTGTCATGATGAATAGGAATCGTACATCATCATGCAAATATAGTTCAATGTTGCCTTTTTACACTTTAGTGACTTTAACTCTAATGAACCACCTTAGAGTATGTAGTTGAAACAACCAAATCTATACTAATCAAAGTTAACAATGATATGTAAATCTATATTTTGGGTTTAATTCTTGTGTATGATTGCAGATTGTAAAGCTCATTTGTAAAAATATTACATAGCTAACTTTTGTCCATAATTGTAAATTATACTTCAAAACAATGATAATTTGTTAACATAATATGTATTTCTAAATCAGTTCAGAACCATGGTTTTCCCCTTAGAAATGTTTTCTACCTGATTTGTTTTATCAAGATGTTTACTTGAAGTTCAATACCTAAATTCATTTATTAATTTGATATAAAAGTTGCAGGTATCCTGGTCATCTTCTTGTGTGATAGGTTTTATATAAGGTTGTAATCAACATACTTGATCGTTCCTATTAAAATGAAAGTCTATTGCAAACACTTTTTTATGTTTCCAGATATAGGTTATAAGAATTATGTTTTAAATTATTCATTAGAATTGCAAAAAGCACGTTAGCTATTCGGACTTAACAATGCTTTGGAATTATTGAAGATTCATTCAAAATCTTTCAGGATTATATCGTTGTGATATATATATATATATATATATATATATATATATATATATATATATATATATATATATATATATATATATATATATATATATAATCAGCACATCCATGAACTTCATTCAGAACATTTTAAACCTTTGGACCTATGATAGAACCTTTATAATTATTTGAATTATTTGGGATTTAATTCACAATGATATATGTTATTTATATAATTTTACTTTGTAACTGATAGAAATAAAGTATTTGTTGATTTTGCAAAACTGTTTGCTTTCTTTCTCATCTTTATTTTACTGAATTGAAAATCACATCGTCCTAACATCAAATGGAAGATTATGTGCATTGTTGCATCCTTCATTGTGTCCCATCAGCAAAGGAAAACGATTTTGTCTTAAAGTAGCAGTTTTCTAACTAAAACCAGTTACAGTTTAAATTTCTGATTACCTGGAAAAAAACATCATTTCATCAATTATGCCTTTGTACTATATCAACATGCGTCATGATCAAATATGGCTGTGTCATGTGCACTTTTGGTATATGAGGTTGTCGAGGAGATTAGTGTTTTGAACAACAGTTTTGTTGTTCTTGTGATTCTTGTTCTTCAACCATACCTCTTCATATGATTATTATTATTATTATTATTATTATTATTATTATTATTATTATTATTATTATTATTATTATTATTATTATTATTTTCATCATCATCATCATCATCATCATCATCATCATCATCATTATTATTATTATTATTATTATTATTATTATTATTATTATTATTATTATTATTATTATTATTATTATTATTAATTGTATTTTCAGAATTTGTGAGACTGATGATGTCGAAGTGAGATAATGAAAACTTTATGACATGACTTTTCAACAAAACTAATTTTCCAGACCGTAAGGCTTACAGTTTTTGTGTAAAAGAGCAGCTGAATGCTCCTTTGTAAAATCAATAAGTCTTTGCTTAATATATTTCTATATATGAAATGGTCCTCTTTCCTGACAACTATTCAAAAAACTTTTAGAAAACTTTTTATCTACAAGCGTTGTTTCACCCATCCTTTGCTGTACAAAAGATTCGACATGGTAATGTACTCGGTAAAAATACAAGTATCAGATGTAACCACGTGACGTATTTTCACATACCCTGATCCATGTTTACATTTTCTTTCCTTAGTTAAGATTTGCTAATATTAATTTTAAAAATATCGCCTGTTGCTATTGTTGCCTTTTCTTCACCACCTCTATGATCATTACGCTTTGCTGAAATACCCACAAATCTTTTCTGTCCTTTTCTCTTTCCTTTCACTTTTCACTAATTGACCTAGGTAATAATCGATCCATAGTGCTAAGAAAAGATGAAGCATAATTGGGCAACGAGCAATTTAAAGAACATAGTTATTTCACGATCAGCATTTATGTGTCCGAATTATTTTCTTTTCATTGCATACACAGAACCAAGTGAAGTTATCAATTTACAGTATGAAATGGGTTTGGAGTTCATTATTTGAAACTCGTTGATTTCGAATTCGGTTTTGTCTCTCTTAGAAAGGTACAGTTAATTTGTCTTGAGGTACAGTTGTCCTATTCAAGGACAATATGTTCCTTCAATTTCGTCGTGTTTGCTTAGTGGCCGTATCTATTTGGAGAATTTCGTTTTCTACGATTGTTGACACAGATCCATCAGTTTTTGGCATTTATAAGGCATTGTAGGGAGTATTTATTCACTTCATTCATGTTGCTGTGTATCTTTTATGGATGTTTTTATTTTGATCATTGATTTTTTAGTAATGAATTATCACATTTACAGAATAGTTTCCGTCAATTTTTCCAAGGCAATGATAATGTATACGTTCATTAATTTTAAAGACATTCTCTGAAACCAGAAAACTTTCTTTGTCGCTTGTTCTCGCTATATTACTTTTCTTCTAGGTTTTAAACTGTGATTCAGAAAGTATACTCACTCCAAGTAGCTACTTAAAAATATTATATACATATATCTAACATAAATTATCTTTTTCTTGTATTATTTACATTACAATTAAAATTATTTGTATATGTATCTATTCGAAGGTTAAAATATATTTTATTCTTTAGAAAACTAAATATATTATTTTCTCTCCTTAAGAAACCCGACCCTTTATCTTAGAAAATTGTAATATTTATTGACTCCGATATACTCTGCTGAGAGTTGTTTATTTTTCTTTTATTTGTTTGTGCTATGGCTAAAATTATATTCAGCTAGCGCTGTAGAAAAGCCATGCATATGATAGTTTTTAGAAAAATGCTTTGCATTGTAGAATATCAAAAATATTGATGGAATATATTTTGATGTAGAGATGCAAATGTGCAACCGAATACGAAAAAAGGAAAAATACATTTTAGGATTAAACAAAGACATTTAAACAAACCAACAAACAAACAACACCCAAAAGAAAAACAAACAAAATATTTAATCAGAGGTTTGCTTGAGACAAAGTGCTTCTTTATAGATAGCCAGGGACAAATCACACCTCGATAAAGCTACTGCCGAAACGAGGTACTGACATGTGTACAGTGGTAGAGCTGCCTTTGTATTATTTTTCATGTCGTCTTACATATAGTATAACTATATCAGCACTGTATTATATCAATATTGCAAGAATTACTGACATATTTGCATGTTACCTATACGACACAATGTATACAGGAGAAAATAAAGATGTGAAGGTGCCTCTCCCAACGGACACGTATTTGTAAACCATACCTGTAATAACTATTGGATGCAAAGTTCGAGACCGATAAACAATGGAGACAATTCCAATTCGTATACAATTGCTGAAGCAAAATTTCTATTTTTGTTTACAGACCACACAAGCCTAACAATAATACTAAACAATTAAATAGCATTGTGTCGCCAGGTCAAATATAATAACAATATACCCGCAATATAGATATTAAATTAAGACTAGTTTTTATCATAGCAAAGAAAGTCCTATTCATTATAACATGGCTAAATGCAAATGCTCAAAACACAACGTTTTCCCATGAGCAAGTGCACATGAAAAAATGAAGGTCGGGAACCTGACATTACTTGTTTTTTTTTACATGGTGGCTCATGCCAAACGTTAGAAGAAAAACAATTTCTACTTATAGTCGTTCTCTGCTTTGAAAAATAAAACCCACCTAATAATAATTGTTGTAAATATGATGCTGAAACCAAGTGAAATAATTAGCTTTATGAAAGATTAATGCGTATGTGATTGCATCTAATTCATTAACGAAATAATTAAAAGTATTATTCCGTGAGAATAACATTAAGAAAATTAAAACTCATTTTGGAGAGTATTTTATCGATCCCCGTCGATTCAAGTCTTTTAAATAGGTTGATTCTTTTTTGATATTATCTGATGAAACATCCATTCTTGATATCAGTGATCAGTTTACTAATTATCGAGTTGGACTAATCAGCTTTTTGAATTATCTATTAATTTGATAAAAAGCTCAAAATCTCATTTCCCCATATTTCATTTGCTGACGTTAATCTCTATATGTCCACCGGCCTCATGATTCGGATTTAGGCATTTTGATCATTTTTATACTATCAGCAACGTTATGCCTCTTCTTTACAATCATCGTAAATTTATTAAACGTTAATCTAGTTTGATAATACATATCTGTTTTTATGTAAACGACCCTATTTAGAATATATTCATTGCTATGAATAATTAGGCAATGCAGCACTTTAGATCCATCAGACAACACTATAGAAACAAACCTTAATCGAGCTTGAAAAAATTTTTTAAAAATAATTTTCTAAAGTCTTATTTAGAAGATACTCCAGTTAGGAAAGAAATTTTAAATAAAAATATTAACATTGGAATTTCTTCTAAATTGTATTAAAACTAATTTTTAATTGGATTAAATTCTAATTAAATTATATTGGGAGTAATTTTCTTTAAAACCTATGCAGATTAACTTTATTTATTAGAACTGTATTCTATTTTGATAAAGATTGTTAACTCAGTAAATAACCCTTTACGACAAGTACAAATCTTAGCCTCCTGTTTAATACATGTGTATGCTAACTCAGCAGAAACAACTCTTAGTTGCAAAAATTCTTAACGTTACTTCGGAATTAGTAAGCTAGGGTTCAACCATCTTCCTGACACGAATATATTGCTGATTAGACGGGTTATGACGTAAAAAAATTCGATTCCATTAGGATAGACTCTTTGAGAACAAGTGAGAAGCTGAAAATTTCTCTAATTGTATTAAAATATCAATTATTATTAAATTATAGTGAAAGTAAATTTCTGCTAAAATATATTAAGAGTAGGTTTATTTATTTTTATATTAAAACTATATACTATATGCGCTCTCTCTTACAAGCAAGAGTAAATCCCCTCTCCGTATCATACAATCTATGCTAAGTCAGCAACACAGTACCTCGTGGCAAAATTTCGTAACGTTATTGCGGACTTAGTAAGCTATGATTCAACCTGAGGCGAATACAATGGTGCTCAGAATAGATCGGTAATCCAGTTATCTTCGATCGCCACAGAATAATACTTGGTAATCAGCTTTGTTAGGGAAGTTCCGATGTGTTAACCCTACTTACATATTAGCGGATCGATCAGATATTTCAGTACTTATTCCTAGGGACATCTAATGGATGTCACGAGCTGTCTCACTTAGTATGTAATGCCAACTAATCAACACTGTGCAAATACGATGCCTTGTACATTGGTTTGCCCAAAATAGTGGAAGAAATTGACGTCAAAAGGATTCTTTATGTAATCATCATCGAAATTATGACAAGGCACCAGAAAGAAGCCATTACCTATGTATTTGAGTTAAAGGATGTATTTGTACAAATCTGAGCCGAAAGTGGAAACTTTATTTATGTGTCCACACCAGCTGTGTGCTCCCTTTGTCTCCATCATATAGAAAAAAGTGTTCAGATTTAAATAGCTTTTATTGATTCGAAGCAATGCAGCATCCAATGAAACTCATCTACACGAGGCATTGAAATACCCGATTCATCCGTCAATATATATATGGTTAACATATCGGAAACTTACCTAGCGCAATCTGATTAAAGTCAGATCTCCATTATCCTACATAAAGATCTGTCTGACAGCGACAGCCTAGAGGTCATGTGTTCTGGAAAGTTATTTAAAATTTTTTACCAGCTAATCAAATGAAGACTTTTATCTTCGCATTTGGAGTCTGAGCATCCTGGACGAAGAGCATGCATAATACCGAACGATCTGGTTCACTTTCAGATATTTGAAAGCTGCATTTCCATCAGCTTTATTCAAAGGTCACCTAAACACGGCCGTTAAATGGTTGTCGTCAGAAATTCACGTGGGACAGCGGAAATCTTGTTTTAATCATATTTTGGCTAGAGATCATGCTTGAAAATAGAATATTTTCATAATGGCTGAAAATAACCCCTCGGGTTATCTCGCAAAAACTCGAAATTATGAATCGAGGAGATCACTGCTGGGAAACTTACAAGCAATCAAAATGTCGAAACGTAATAAGTATATCGATTATAGCCTAGAGGATTTACACAATTTTGCCATCAAACAGTTAAAGGAAGTCTTAAATATCAACAGTGATATTGTCAGCGGACAAAGACCATGCTAGTACTGCGTACCATCGCATTATTTTGTAGGAAATGGACGCCTTGCTGTTAAAAAATAGGTTTGAGATGTTGATATTTAGCATATCACATTCTGTCATTGATTACCAAAAATGCTAAATAGACTCGAGATTTAAATAAATTGATCAAAAATGAATTTCCAACGATTTATGACTAGTAAGTAGAGAAAGCGAAAAAAGAGATTAAAGGAACAAATTTTGAAGAAAATAAATTGCATTTACATTTTTCGTCGAAAGGCATGTCGTTCAAAGTTTTAACAAACAGAGACATCATTTTTGTATAGAATGTTCATTGAAACTAAAATACGAATTTAAAAACAAAATATTAGAAAGAAGTGATTTTAATTCAAATGCCAAAAATGATAGAATAATGTTTTTGTAAACAAAAATACCTAAACTATCGAGTTTCGTTTTTTGAAAGCAAAATACCAAAAATTATAGAAAGTGTCATTTTATATTCAAACACGAAAACTAGAGAATAATGTTATTTTAAATTAAAATATTAAAGAATTATAATAAAGTTATTATAAATTTAAATTGTTTAGACAATTGTCAGACTAAGAACGAGGATTCTGAAAAAGGGTTTGTGTAGACATTTTCAGGGTTTGAAACTATTTTTAATCCGTTAGTCGGAGAACAGTATATTTCAGTACAAACTAAAATCTGTACATTGGTATGTATAAGTCAACTGTGAATAAAAAAAAATTGTTTCAAACTTACATCATGCAGAAAGGGTGGGGATGGTTTGGAGCCTTCAGAATCTGCAGGGATGGTGATTGATTTTCTACTTATTGAAGTTAGTTTTTTTGAAACTAATCTAGAACAGGATTTGGTACCTAAACTTATACCTTATTAGTAGTACCTTATTCTTAAAACAAGTAATGGAAAGGGGAGAAGAGCTTTGTAAAATTCAACAAATTATTTAATTCTCCAGAACACAAAGTGAAAATATTATAAAAGAAACTTGTGGAATTAAATCCTAAATAATCCCAAAATTACAGATGCAGTCCTAATTATTTAAGCACTGAGTAAACTATAGCAAAAATCCAAATTATATCCAATACAGAAGGTGTTGATCTGCCTGTAGTGGCCCATATAGTGGTGATGTACTAACAGTTTTTTTGTTGGATCACAATAAAACGATCCAAAAATATACTTTTATCTGAAATTTTCAGTATAAATTCAAGTCTCCATTTCGAAGAATGTTATTTTACAGCACTTTGCATTTCCTTGACCTGGTCAGTGGTTGCATATTTGGATAAGTCACCTTGGGGGCGTGCCCCAAGTAAGACTCCGAGCTCAAATTTCGTAAATACCTACCATTGTATATTCACCAAGACCTGTTTAAAAAGTTGGATTACGTGTTATACTTGTGCACGACTTTATGAGGCGGTGTCAACGAACTTAATACAGCGTCTAGTACATTGAATACTTCACTGCCATATATTGGCGGATCAGTTATTATCTGTATTGGTAATGTTGAATACTAGATGGGAGTGCTCCTGCATATTTTAAAAATTCTTTTGGTAGCACCAACCTATAAGAATGCAATTAAACAACTCCACGTCGGTCAACCACGTATGCAACCCAGTGGGTACTTAGAAAGAATCAAGATTAATGATACCGGTTTCAACATGGTTTGGTTGGTTTGGTAATTCTTAACGCAGAAAAACTCCTCTGACCTTTTGAATGTTTAATTTCTTAGCAGTGTCAATTTCATCAAACTTGGACATGGTCAGCATGTTTAGTGAAGTGTTCACGGCAGTCTCAGACCTGAGCCGTGAGCGGCTTGACGGGGTACCATGAATAAGGGTTCATGGCGGTCTTAGACCCCGTTTTATATTCGGAAGTCTTTTTTCCTTGGTTTCTTTAATGCCATCTAAGTGGCAGTTCTAACAGCACCAAATGCAGCTGCTTTTGAAACAGCTGGGGCTGCAACGGCTATCAACGCTGGAATAGCTGCAAGAAGTGGAAATATACCACCCGTATTGGAGATATCTTTATTGGCACCCGCAGAAATATCAAATCTAACGCCGGTGTTTGATCGTTTAGTGTCCTTAAAGTGCCTGAGTTGACATTCTGTCATCCCCATATTCAGTGTCATCTGTTTATTTAATTTCATCATCTACTTCAATAAATGCCTCTGCGAGTAAGAAATATCTGCGTGTATCCTCAACTTGAAGCTCATTTCTTCCAAGCTGATTTAGCTCTAGTGCATCATAGGAATAATACTGATAATCACGCACCGCTTTATCTTGAGGATTAGAACGGCCATGTCGAATGCGGAATCAGTTACAGATGTCGTCTAACACGAAGACCACTTCCTGCTATCAGACTAGTAGTTACATTTTGTTCTTTTTCTGACAGGAGTACACCAGCCAACTCTGATAGGTTTTATTTGCAGCTTGGTTCATTATTTTAGTAACGCTTGCAGGCATAATTTTTATACAAGATAATTTACTGGCTGTAGTCAGACTGCGTATTAATGGTGATAGTCTATCACTGATAGCTGAGAATGCTTTACGAGCAACATCACCAACAATACCAATACCTTTATCACGAAGAACGTCAATTACTTTCATTGATAATTATTTTTAGATCGGCATTGCTTTTAGGGCTATCTTTCTGAAAAGACCCGTAACAACATCACCGAGGAGATCTCAGTAGATTGCTTTGTATCTTGGTAATCGAAAATTTACCCACTGCTCATGACATGTCTGCGCCGAGCATTATACATCATCATTTTATTTTATTTTCATTAACCTAACTGCATTAATCACAGCGGTAATTATAAACTAATTCGTCAATTAAGGAACCAATAAACATTACTACACATGAAAGCGCCTGTGAATAATCTCTGACAAATAGAGGCTGCTTCATTAATGATTTCTGGGGAATTATTACCAGTTCGTCTTCCTCAAATCAAAATTTCTAGCCGTTCAACATGGACAAGCACGTTATTGGGAAATGGAGTAATAAAAAGACCACCTACCCTGGTACCTGTACCAAGAGCGACTAGATCTCGTCCAGTAACATAAAGGGAAGCACAACTTGCATCTTGCCATTTTTCTTCTTCTTCACTTGTTGTTTTGTCTGCTTTTTTGACCGGTTGCTGTGATTGTTGTTGTCTTTGTTGTTGTTTTTGCGATTCACGTAATTGTCTTTTAGTAACCAGGCAAAAAACATATCTATTCCATTCATAAATGCAATATATCTTGTGTCATTATTTCGGGCCTAAACAACTTCGCAGTATATTAAAAATATCAGTTTGTACCAAACTCAATTAATTTTTCAAAGCTGTCAAGTTGATTTAAAAAGGCAATACTCTTTTCGTTGAATTTACCAGTCACTTTAGTTCTGACTCTTGCTTGTTCTGGTTCTCTTGTTTTGGTTCTGGTTCAGGTATAAGATCTTTTGTACTTCAAGCTGGTCAAAATTATCAGTATTTCTTGTGTTCATGGTTGTGATTGAGCGGCAGCTATTTTGACTGGAAGTTCTTTTAGAATCTGGTTTGTTTGTTTAGTTCTTTTTTGCTATTTTTCCAGGTGCTTTAGCAATTTACTGCTACGTGCGAAGAAGACCGTTGGTAGTCATTGTAACTGGCTTAAATAATTCTACTCTATCCTCCGCATTTCCCACTCGAGTTTCCTGACGAACTTGTAGTTATTGCTTGACTGAATCATGGAAGGGAAGATATTTCTTAACTGCCTCTAGTCGCGGTCGAGATAGTTTTGCTGTACGAGATTTCATGGGTAGCGTATCATTGATATGATAATGATATAATTACAACACCTTACCACCTCGCCGACGAAGACAGTTAATGTCTTGGGTGGGGAAATTTAAGCTTAATTTAAAAATATCCTTGGTCTATTTCACGATCCCTATAAAGCTTTACTTTCACAAACAAATTTGGTCTGTTCACCCTCCCTGCTGCTTATACACTGGTCTTTGTAATGAGACCGATCTTTATAAAGCTATAAATATAACACTTTCTCAACTATGTCATGCAGAAATGTAGCTGTTTTGATAACCTTATTTTTTTCTCAGTTTGGTTGACTCATTCAAATAGCCTCATTCATATTGCAATTTTTCCATCACATAGCAGTTACAACTTTTCTCTTTCTGTTTTTATTTATTTTCCATGAGCATATATATATATATATATATATATATATATATATATATATATATATATATATATATATATATATATATATATATATATATATATATGTATTATACTTAGATAATTAGATAATAATCAGATTTCCATAAAAGAGTACAAACCTTGATGACCGTTATAGCGATAGTTCGATATGACATCCTTCCTTGCATTCAATCAATCAAACACCTCTATCTGGCAAATGCGAGTAGGTCATTGACTCAGTTTTAGTCCTTTCGGACCCATGTACTTGATAACAAATAAAATCTCAATAGCCTGCTAGTTTTGTTTTGATACGAAATATTTTCACCAATAATAGGTTTAAATGTATTCAAAACATGTTCCAAGACTCCTCTTGAGAAATCTATTGTGACGGTATTAAACACCTGCAAGCCAAAATCAAGGATAAGACCAGAGCGTCAAGCCGGTTGTAATGCGTAGGTCAATAATGGTACTTGAATATTGTGTTTTGAATCTGTTTACTACGAGGTAAAAGTACGTGTTTATTTGGATTTAACATGAAAACATTAATTGAGATAAATAATCTATGTCGTTGTTTGTTCCAAGAGAAGTGCTATGATTAATATAATTGCTTGTGTGTGTGTTAGTTTTAAATTGTTTTGTTAATTTATTTTTATATCCTTAGATGTTATTTTAACGATAACATTTTCTGTAAAATTCAGTTCAGTTCGTTTTGGCCCGATAGCCAAGCATTATTAGATTCATTGTATCTTTTGCTGGCATTGACTCAGGATCAGTAACGGAGTTCTAAGTAAATAACATTTTTTATTATTGAATCTCATGGTAAGATTCATTCAGTGTAATGAAATCCTTTCATGGCGCACGTCATGGACAGCATATGTTTCTACGCCGCGTTAAAAAGTGATCACGTGACTCCATCACGGGGATCTAATTTGCGTTTCATTTAGGGTTAAAACGGATGTTTCATAGTGATTTAATTAGTTGTAGTTAATACCTTCAGAGAACAAAGGTGTTTTTTGTTGCTGCCAGTTAGATTTAAAGTTCTACTACTTTTTTGAATTAATAATGTATTTACCCTGAAAAAAAATACTGGTGCTCATTAAAATTCTTGGACAAAGACTTACAATTATTCGGAATCGGAATTCTAAAGCCGGAATATTATTCTTGGTCATTCAACAAGGAACTGTTGCCACAACAACACAAAGCAAGTTACAGAAGACGTCATCGCCTTCCATCATGGAACGTTTTAGTGATGGGACTTATATTTAATAATTCTAGGATTAATTTTGGATTAGATTCATAAACCGTAAGTCCTTTTTCATATTTTATCTTGTTTTCTAGGGAAATAAATTATTTTGTTAAAATTTACAAATTGTGTTGGCTTCACTCTTTGCTTTTTTTACTTTTGCATGAACCTGGACACGTAACACAAGGAATCACAGTCGCGGGGTTACATAATTTGTCTATCCGCTCAGCATAGCCACTTGACTGGGATTCCCTTGTTTCGGTGCAAACCACAATTTAGATTCTTTTAATCCTAGTCAAAGAAGTGAGAAACGTCATGAAGCTGGAAGAAAATGATGTCATGAAGCTTCAAGTATATCAAGGAATTGTATAAACCCCTTTGTTTATTAAATACATGTACTCGAGTTTCCTTTTTTTGCGTACAACGATACCCGAGGGTGATTTATGTATGTTGTACAATATTTTGAAATAGTGGGTTCGGTTCATTCTATGACGCACATGGGGAGTGTTTACGATGGTAAAAGCCGAATACATCAAGTGCACAGATAATGTAGGGCTTCGTAGTCTGTGCTTAAATACCTCCCTATAAGATGAAATCTTTACATTACGGAACATCTTTCAGTGAGCAGTATATATATATAAGTACTTCCACGTCTTTAGCTGAGTGTTTTATGTATAAGATATTGCTTATCAATTAGTTATTAATAAAATATTTTATTCAAAGGAGTACAGCGGGATTTGTGTGAGACCGCATGAGCCCCAAGTGGAATATTTCAAACACATCAGATACATGGGACTCTTATCCATGCGAAAAGAGAAACTTAGCTGTTTTGCTACTTTTTCATATCACTCTGATTGTCTCAGTCCGGTCGTCTTAGTCATGGTGTCCATGTGATAGAAAATACTTTTACAATTACTAAACCCCCGTTATCTTTTGCTGTTGCCGACGGAGTTGTTATAAATCAAAACAACAGGTATATAACAAAACTGAATTCACTCATAAAGCAACTATGATAACATACCATACAAAACATTTGGAGAGAGACAGACACAGGTATACAAAGTTCAGGTATTTGGTATTATGCTATACACTGCAAACAGCATGACAAATTTTATCCTAACTGTACAATATACAAGTTTAGATCAGTGTCATTAAATGTAGCCAATAGTACGTACTTAGTTTTATATATTTCTTGTGAAACTAATTAGGTACTTTTAGCTAGATTTGTTGATGCTGACCTTGAAAATGTACAGTGTTACATTTAAAGTAAAATTCAAGAAGCTGTATGGAACGAACTATAACATAAAATATTGTTTCAAACACACAGGCAATACACCTCAGTGACTATAAAAGTCCAAACTCTATCAAGAACATCGGCAAAGAAGGCAACAACCAAAAATATGTTATGCCCGAGTAACGTTCTTCAAACTTTATCCAATACCTCTAACAAACCCATATCAAACAAAATACTGTAAGCAGATTAATATTCATGCACTTACCAGAGTAGTTCGTTCATCAGTTCACACGCCATTCTACGAGTTTTCCATGTAGAGTATCATTGTACCAGTAACTGCAACACTTGCAATAGTCCAGGGCAGAAAATATAAATTTCCAAGAATGTCATCAATTACAAATCTCCTCAGTCATTTCACACCTCGTTAGAGCTGTGTGCTTTTTCGAACCATAGCCAGTCATAGAACTTATTTCCAAATTCAAACTTCTGAAAGTTGAAAGCTATCTGTATAAAGATAATAAGTACTTATTGTTATTTTTAAATGACATCAACCGATTAAATATGATAGCACAGTAACCGTATGTTTATATTTTTTCATGCGTAGAATTTGTGTACTGAAAGTCGACTGGTCATTCCATTGCCCTCATTAACCCATTTGTATTAATGTGTATTAATGTGCGTTTACAAAAATAAAAAGTGGTTCAAGATGCTCGTGGTGCAATACTTGCAACAGAGTATACTTGCATACAGAGTGCGAGGCAAGGATAGTAGCTAATGAATATTCTGTTTTGAATCTGCTAAGTATAGTGGTATATTTAAATTTAAATGCGAAAAAATAGGGTGAGAAAAATAAATAATGTTGGTGTTTGTACCAAGATAGGGAAACACCAAATGGAATCAGTACACAATTAATAAACTCTGGTTCAGTACCCACGAATGTAGTCCCAGTCTATTTTTAGATCACTTTTTCCTAAGTTTGGTGGTGATACTAGAGTCAGATTGTGGCATTCTTGGTTAGGATTTAAAGGCAATTGTTTATTCTTTAAAATGTGAGCTTATGTTGTGGTTGTCTCTTTGTATTTCGGCGACAGTGCACATTGAGTAATAAGGTCATGGTGATGATCCGGAAGTGAAATCTGTGTTCCGTTGCCTGGTGTTTTGTTTATAATTCAGCCTCTCAAAAAATGCAGGTCAACCCTTGACAAGAACTAAACCGTAAAGTCATCTTTGAACGTATTTTAGATTAAGATATGATTTGTATTGATTATCACACAGTGGAAAGTTCAGTACTGAGAAACAAATGTATAGACAATATAGTCAAATTAATTGTGTTCTATGGCCAAATCCCGAGGTTAATTTTTTTTTTGTCTCGTGCTTCGGAAGAGCCTTGTGGGGAGACAATTATGGTATCCCCTTGACTGGGTTTCATTGTCTCGGTGCAAAACCCCAACATAGATTTTCTTGAAAACAAGATTTGTGTTATATTTGATCGTGTGGCCTTTACTGGAAATCTTCCAAACATCAGATATGGATACAACGAAATTTGAACTTATGCTATCATGAGAGGACCACGTTGCCTTGACTATCAGCTAGTTAACAGCCGATACTTACAAAGAGACCCTCGGGAAGCTACGGGAAAGCTTTGTAGCACACTCACGTTGGCCGAGCTTACAGAGGTGATATGTCAGTGGTCTGTAAAGACAAGCGCCTTAGACCAGTCTGCCGCTTTTAGTCTCTGTCATATGAAACACGCAATTTTTCATAAATATTAATTACTGGCAGTTTTTCAACTGAAAACAATCATATTTTCTTATTTACATCACTTTTATTAGGTCATTTTGGACGGTTTATTTTGTATATATTGCTTTGTAATTTTATATTACACCTCACATTAACAATAATGTAACTATAGATGAAACTGATTTGTTCTGACATCAGCATTGCGGAAAAGTGGCTACCTCGCAGTAAGGCCGGCAACTTTTAAGTTACAAATAAAGCTAAAGCAACAAAAAAGTATCGGAAAACGTACGAATATGTGCGTCAATGTGTAGCGCTAAACACTAATAAATTATAATATCCTTAATTGGCCATTAAGCGTCAAAAAAGCGTTAAATATCCCTTTTTGACCAGTCACCGTCAAATCGATTGATATCTTTTGCTGGTCATTCATCGTCAAAATGTTTAATATCCTTTGTTGCCCAGTCAGCAAAAAAAAAATCGTTTAATATCATTGTTGACCAGTCAGCGTCAAAGTGTTTAACATCCAAAACAGACAATGCAATGATCAGTTTGTACTTTTTAGGACTTGTGTGTTACCTCTGGGTTAATGCTAAGGTCATACATGGTAACAATACACATGTATTTACTGCCACTCGTCCTTATTACATATACGGTTAGCTAATAAAAACAAGACCCAAATAACTGATATCTGACGAGTGGGGCGGATGCAACGGAGCATACCAACTGCTATATCGTTCCACTTCATGAATCGTTCACACGTCATCTTACTACATTATATTTAATATCCAGGTCCCGCATTGCGACAAACTGCAGTAGGATGTAAGGTGTGTTCGTCACAGGAGTCATACATACCTGAGCCAGACGTTTTCACTTCCGTAACACCTGCTCACAATGGTAAGTTTTATACAACTATTTAATGGCCAAGAGTTATTGTGTTTTATTTTTCCTTTCTTTTCTTTTCTTTCTTTTCCTTAATTGTGTCGTTTACGTCATGCCATGTATTTTCTTACTCACTGTAAAATTACAGGTTTAAATAAACACATCTGAGTTTAAACCGCGTAATGAAAGTTAAAGAAGAAATTCTCAGGGAATATATATTTGTATCAATGCAAGACACTTGAACATTGTTTAATATTACAATAATATTATAAACTAAAGGTTATACGGTTTACATGTTTGCATCTGTGCTAGAAAAGTGTAAGGAGAGAGATGTTTATAAAAGCTATATTTTTCCCCTTTATTCTGAAACTCAACAGGTGACCTTTACTTTATTGATTTCATCTAGATATCTCCTCTTAAGAATTGTTGATTTGCCAGTTTTTGTCGAGACTGTTGCACAACTTTAGACGAATTCCAACCTTTCTGAGAGAGAGAGAGCTGGATGAATCTTCTTGCTGGTATGAAGGAATTATGAACGTTCTCGATAGCGCTTATGTTTACTGAATATATGAACATTCGTTTGTGATGCGAATAATATTTCGAGGACACTGAGACAACCTTCAAAATCGAAACCCATTTGTCACGAATTGCCCTCAAAATCTAAATTTTATTTGGAGCGGTTTTATCTTTATCATCTTTTCCCCTGTAAAATAAAACTCTCCGCTCTGAAAACCATCACAAACTTTATAAACGTTATTATATTTCTATAAACCAAAACTCTCTTGAATCTAGGAAATTCCATCAAGATACTAATTTTCATAAAACGGAGATATTTGCGTGCAGAAATAGCCCGTGGTCATGTGTGGAGTCCAATAATACCTGACTGGGCCAGAAATAGCCCGTGGTCATGTGTGAAGTCCAACACATACCTAACTGGGACAGAAATAGCCCGTGGGGTCATGTGTGGAGTCCAATACATACCTGACTGGGCCAGAAATAGCCCGTGGCCATGTGTGAAGTCCAACACATACCAGACTCGCGCTGGACCAGATCATTTATCTTCAGCAAAATTTTGCGTCAGTGATCCAAAATGTCTAAAGGGCACTATAATAAAAATAGTACTCGATACGTGCACCGACACGGATTGGAGTCGGAATGAAGCTCCACTCGAATCGTTACAGGTTAAAGAAGGTCAAGCTTTTAATGTAAATTATAAATTACTAAACACTGATAGAAAGTGCATATTAAGGAAGCTTTGCTTATCATATAATCGTCATTTATTCTATTCGTCTTCAGCCTTGTTGTTTATGTTTCACTGACGGAGAGCAACAAAACAGTATTTTGTAGAAATGTATGTTGTTTTGCTATTTTTTTTGTGTGGTTAAATATTAACACACACTGCTTGGTTTAAGGCTCTTGCCTTCGCAGATCACATCACACCTCCACCCACGTTGGAATGAGTCTAAGGATAGGCGTGGGAATATGAGAAACCTTGCAAATAGCTTCCTTTGGGTAGATGGTCCTTCGCGAGATTTTTCTGGCTTCATCCTCCATCAGATATACTGACCGCTATGCATAGCAAATCATGTGCTTAAATAGGGCGTTAAACCCAGAAAAGTAACAACGAAAACTCGCCTTCATACATGATCGATGTTGCCAAGTAAAAACGAAAGAAGATCCGTTTTTACTTCAAATAGAGAAACCTTTAGATGACCGGGCAAAATTTGACTAAACATGATGAAAAGAACAATTGCATGACGACTTTTGTACAAATGATGTCAAGCCGCAATCAAATATAGCCACTGTTACAAAAAATGGGCAAGCCTTTAAATTACTTGCTCTCAGTAACTGCCGAATAGAATTTGACCAGTCGTATTAAAAAAGATTCTGGTGGCAAAACCATGATGACCATTTGTATACAAATGCTGAAACTGTATGCTGTGAACATTTCTATAAATAAATAAAGAATTAGTGTAATTCAAACAAATGAAAACTTATTTTCATTGTATGACTGCTATACCATAGACGAAACATTTTATTCCTCCAATAAAAAATCCAAAATTTCTGAAGGCATCCCTTCTTGTTCTGTACTCACCTTGGGACAGCTTGCTGCACTTATTGATAATCAAATTGGCTGTTTCATACTTAATTTTTCACCTTCTATTCAGTTATGAGAGACGTGTTGACCTCTTGTGCTCTTGCTTTCATCTTTCTGAACATGGGTGCTTAGTCCCGGCTGCCATTAACGATCCTGGTGTTGCGCCCGTGAGCTTACCTACCTGTTCTGATTCCCTTACGAATTATCCGTGCATTGCCTCATGCATCCATTCTCACGTTTTTTTCTATGTGATTCTCTTGCTTGCTATCTTAGAGAAGGCATTCTTTCTACAGTAAAGTTTGGTATACTTAATCAGTTCTCTGACATTATCATCGACTTCCCTCTTCTGCCACTAAACTGTTTTCGAATGGTGCTTATCAGGCCTTGTCCCTCGGAAAGGTTTTGTCTATTTATATAACCACTTGAATGATCATTGGCCTTTTTTCTTTCTTATTATTATTTTTATTATTATTATTATTATTATTATTATTATTATTATTATTATTATTATTATTATTATTATTATTATTATTATTATTATTATTATTTCTGAACAGTGTGATAAATAAATCTAACTTGCTAGATAAAACATTACTGATTTATATCCAGCCTTTTCTGGTGGACTGTAAACAGGTCTTGATAGATTTCGATTATATGTGCAATATCTCTGTCTGTTGATGGTCATTTTTTTTTTGCTTATCAAATTGACCAGGCAATATCTGCAAATACGTGTTTCGATATCCAATATCGATGACATCTGTAATGTAAGAAAACAAAATAAAACCTAAAGAAAATAGCTACTTAGCACACATCATTCTCCCGAAATCTGCTTAAAAGAATCTCGCCTTAGAGTATTTTATGCTGGTGATCCTGAAGATGGGTAGTACAATTATTTATGATTTATTCTCTTTGTAAGTTTTGCGGCACATATCAAAATGTAAATCACAAGTTTACTGACGTAACGTATTCTCGCGGTACTAAGCAAAAAATCGAATTACAAATAAAATACAATGATTTACGGTGTAATGAAAGTTGCTGTACTGGTTTGTTTATCATTTGTCTTCAATCCTCTGTTCAGGAAATACCGTACAAGATGTTATATTTAAAAAAAAAAAAAAAAAAAAACAAAACAAAACAAAAAAAAAAACAACGTTTGATTCAACATGCTGTATGTACGACAATATAAAATTAGTCTCGTATTCTTGCGGCAAATGATGTAATCGCTGTACATGGGCAAAAAACAGGGTAAGAAATAAACACGATGCCAGCAATAAAATACCACATTGTCATGCAAAGCAAAATACTTAAAATTAAAACTTAAAATATTAAATATTGAAGATTGTTCCTAGTGTATACAAAATAAATTTATAATGTACTTTTTAATGGCAGAGGCGCTGTTTTCTGGAAACTTCACGTTTCTAATTTTACTCACATCGTCTTAATTTAATACTAGAATTAATTACTTATTACGTATTCATAACAGGCATTCTCGTAATTCTCGTACGGATTGCTGGTATAATTTCATTTGAATATTGGGATATCATCATATATATATATATATATATATATATATATATATATATATATATATATATATATATATATATATATATATATATATATATATATATATGCATGTGTATGTGTATACACGATTCCAACATTCGGGGACTTAAAGGTTTCAATACGACTGCCCTTATGCTCTACATTGTATTTTGGCAATGAGTGATATGTAAACAAGATTAATCATGTGATCATTCTTATAAGAGAGCAAAGTTCATTACGTCAACGACCTTAATCAAGCGGGAAAATGATTCAGCTTTTGGTTTGAGATGTACGAGACTTGTATTTGGATAGAGATCGAATGGAATGTTGTTGCTGTTGCAATATGGTTTAACGCCATTTTTCAGCATAAGATAGGCCATTCATAGCGGTTAGTATAAAAGATGGATGAAGAAGACGGGAAAATCCTGGAAAGAACAACCAACCGACGAGATGATAACGGCAGGCTTTCTCACATACCCACATTGGCCGAGCCCGAGACTCGAACCGACGCTGAGAGGTGAGATGGCAGTGAAAGTGGAAAGCAGATCTTCGAGCGTTTTCTGTTATGAATTATTTTCTTATTTATTTCCAGAAAAGGAGTTATTGCTGAATAAATCTGTTATTTGTTTTGATTAAATACTTCCGTTTAATACAACTACCTTTATAAACGACCGGCAGATGGTGCAATAGTCTAACAGATAAAGTCAATATCGCGAGATTATGGAACCCGCGAAAATTAAAAAAAAAACGACTATACATGTTTGTAAACTCACCCAACAATCGATACTTTAGTTTATCTCGGTGATAACCTCATAAGAAATGAATATTTCTAGTTTTTTTTTTATTTAAAAAAAATTATTTAATTATTTTTTTTTTTACTTTCAGAGGCTTAGGCCAACATCGTAACTCGGTATCAAACAGGGTGCAATATCCGCTATATAATTAACAACATTGTGAAAATAACTGATAGATTACATGGATTGAATTAATGAGCAGTGATGAAATAATACCTATATATGTGATGTTTCCAGACATGTCGATTTTCAAACCCTGCTTGCTACCAAATTTGGTACGCGTAAACAATCCTATAATGTGAAACTGCTTTTAAAAATAGTTACGCAGATGTAATTTCTGTAAAATAATGAAAATGACAAAAGGTGGGAAACTAATTCTGCGTCAGATACATACATACATACATACATACATACATACATACATACATACATACATACATACATACATACATACATACATACATACATACATACATACATACATACATACATACATACATACATACTCTTAAACGAATGCGAACTACCTACTGATACTAATAATTAAATAGTAAGGTGTAGTAGAGCGGATAAAGCCATTCATTTTGGCCTTTGGCTTTTAGTGCACCAACTCCCGTGAATAATCCGCTCATTTACTTCTATCTTTCCACACTCCCACGCTATTATGATTCACCAATCTGCTGCGGCAATTATCATTAAATCTTCATAAAATGCAAAACTTCCCTACCTGCTGCATCATATCTTTAACATGGCAAACATGCCTATTTGTAAATATTTGTACCTATGTGTACGTCCAATCAAGATCGACCAACAGAACCAATTCGGTTATTTTGGATCGACGAGTAGAAATCAAGTTGTTTCGTTTCTGCTTAGCAAAATATTAAGTTTATTAGGACCAAGAAAATACGAGTTAAAGTGCCTCGTCCGTGGACTTACCAAGGTGACTGACCCTTAAAGTGCCTTGTCCATGGACTTACCACGGTGACTGACCCGTGCTGATATGGTCTTTTTGTCATAAAGATGGACTAAAAATTTGACTGGAACACTTTGTCTAATCAAACTGCTGCATTTGCAGATTTCGAGAACGTTTTCAATGCCTGCATTAATATTCGTTTTTCAAAATGGTTATCAACAGGTAAATTCATACTCGCAGACTTGGTCACGAAACCAGCACTCGATCAATAAGCCAGTGCGAGATTCATTTAGGTTTTCTAACTCCTTCAACCATTGTTTGATGTTACATATTGATGGTAAATCACTTTTACTTGCACTAGATATATACTTACATGTAGACAGAGATGTACGCAGGTCTCACTCAAATGTAAACATCGCAATTTTTTTTCAACAATGTCGACAAATCGATATGAGGAAATAGTCTACATATAAATATGGGTCAATCGAGAATGATTTGTTTCAGCGTGCATATCACACGCGCATACATTCACGCATTTCACTTCATTATTATATAATGATATAATCAGGTATTAAACATAAAATACAGCCATCTTTTCTTTTCGGGTCATTTTATAACTTGTCTAAATACTGGTTTATGTGTGTGTGTGTGTGTGTGTGTGTGTGTGTGTGTGTGTGTGTGTGTGTGTACGCCCGCGCGTCAACTTGTGTCCGAAAAACAAAACGTTCAGGTTGAAAACTTACAAAACGTTCATGTTTAGAACTTTCTGGAAATTAGAACAACATTCTCATTTATTTTTTGGACACAAAATGACAAAATTAAAACAAAAGACCCAAACATCTTAGAGCTAAATATTGCTCCATTGACAGTTGCAAAACTTTAGAAATTCTTTTGATATATACTTTGTCATAACGAGGTAAGTTTCATTACACACGACTCGATCAGTACGCATTCCTTGGTTGTGACTCACTGCACTGCTGTCGTCGACCCTGAAATAGCTTCGTGAATTATGCGTTGTTTCGGTTTGATGAGCACACAAGTACATCTTATATAGAAATAAGGCCGCAAATATCTGAAGCATAGCCGTGGCTTAAAGAAAGCAAACAGAACATTACATTTAAATACCATGTAATCCTTTGAATGGAAGACAAAAATTCAACTTATGTGTGCGACTCTATTATTATAAAACATGCTTTTAAATTTATATGAAATGTGAGATTTTCTATGAACCGAATTTTTTTAAAAACTATCCTCTTCGTTCCAAATTTGCATGTAATTTTTAATGTAATAAGAAAATTTAGTTCTTCCATTGTTTACGTGATCAGAAATCAATCACTTGAAACATGTAGTTGGTTTCTTTTTTGTTTTGCCAGAAATTACAGAGTTTGCATTCCTCAAACTGTTCCGTAATATCTTTTTAAAATCTTAATGTCCATGGTTGTAATATGGAGCCTATGCGATTACATCAGATAACAGAATACATTCAGACAACTTTGTTGTTCGCTGAATCAACATATACCGTAAACGTTAGTACGTAGTGTTTCTAAGAGTGGCCAGTAAATTCCTTTATGGAAAGCAGTAACAATGTTAACCTCAACAAAAATAATTACAAACGAACAATATGAATCATCGTTTGCTTGTTCCTTTATTATTTGCCAAAATAACGTGTAAACGTGTATCGACAAGATACGAATATTGGGATAAAGTATAAATGGAACAGCTGGGCTTACTTTTGTATTAATGTAAGGAAATAGCCGATATCAGAAGGCAGTATGCTCGAATTAGCCTAAATGGGCATGTTGATGGTTGTGTTACTTTAAATGGGCATGTTGATGGTTGTGTTACTTTAAATGGGCATGTTGATGGCTAACAGGTGAAGATCAAACTTATGTCAGAAACAGCAACACTATTATTGATTTTTCAATTGAATTTATCAATCATAAAGTTTTTTTTTTTATTTTAGAAAAAGCCAGAGATAATATAGAGGTATAGAGATATGTATTTATCCTAACTGCATTTTAATACATTTTCATCTCTTAATAGGCAGACCAACTAACAGAAGAACAAATTGCTGGTCAGTACACATGACTCTTATTTGAGTAAATCCAAAACAATTCTCTAGTATAACATATTCGTTCTGTTTTGTTAACAGTAACTAGGTTAAACAAAGTTGATACACGTAACATTTCAAAAGTTCTTTAGTAGTTTTTTGGTTGACATTAAAGGGTATGTGTGACAGAGATGTTAGCTGTGTTTGTCAGAATGTACTCCTTGCTAGTTATTGAAGTACTGTACCTTAGTATGGACAAATACATGAGAAGCGAACAAAGAAATTTATACTTTGCAATATTTCGAAGTACAAAATATATGCAGATCAAAAAAATATCTCTTTGGTACTTGTTCAATATTAAATTTATATCTACCATTTGCAATGTATTTTATGTACGAATGAAATAATTTTGTAAAATTTAAAGTAAAACTGTCACTAAGCACTCAACTTCTGTATTCTCTTTATCTACTCCTGTTCTCTACTGATTAACAGTCGTGACTCTATCTTTTTATGTGTAGAGTTCAAGGAGGCGTTCAGTCTGTTTGACAAAGATGGGGATGGAACAATCACAACGAAGGAACTAGGAACGGTGATGAGATCCCTGGGACAGAACCCCACGGAGGCTGAGCTGCATGACATGATCAATGAAGTGGATGCTGATGGTACGTTTCTGTAGCAGACTTTAATTTTGTAGTTGAAATTTAGTAAAAAGTTGTAATCTTTTTGTAACAACAAGAAACAGGAACTACATAAGAAATATTACAAAACTGCAAAGGAAGAAAGATGACATATATACATCGATTTCATTCAAATAGTGTACGTAAATTTAAAAGCTTTTCATTTTCGATTCTGGAAGACTTAATCAGAATCGTATAAATGCTAGCACCTTAGGGTTAGTCATTTGATTGCCGGAAAAAGGCGAGTAGTTGACGGAAACCATGAACAATGAAGTAAGACGGACACCATGAACAATGGAGTAAGACGGAAACCATGAACAATGGAGTAAGACGGAAACAATGAACCATCGAGTAGGTACCTAAGAAATAACTTCGCACATGACTATGCCGATATGAGACCATTGGTAATACTAATACTTCGCGACATAGGTATGCAAGGTGCAGTTTTCACCGCATTAATATATTTTGATTTGGTACTTTTACAAAATCGTTTAAAAATAGACTACAACACATTTCCAAAAGACCTGCAGCTCACCAGCAAAATGTTCATAAATAACTGTACATCACATCGTCCAAGACACAGACAGCAAAAAGGGTGTAAAAACACATACCCCTTTCCTATGTATGTATGTATGTATGTATGTATGTATGTATGTATGTATGTATGTATGTATGTATGTATGTATGTATGTATGTATGTATGTATGTATGTATGTATGTATGTATGTATGTATGTATGTATGTATGTATGTATGTATGTATGTATGTACGTGCAAGTGTGAGAACGTATATATATATATATATATATATATATATATATATATATATATATATATATATATATATATATATATATATATATATATATATATATATACACTATCTACAACTTTTTTTATTACGACTCCTGTATAAATTTTCAATAACATTCCCCCAGGAAATGGCACAATAGATTTCCCAGAATTCCTGACGATGATGTCCAGAAAGATTAAGGAAACAGATACTGAACAGGAAATCAGGGAGGCATTCCGAGTTTTTGACAAGGATGGTAACGGCTATATAAGTTCTGCGGAACTGAGGCACGTAATGACCAACTTGGGGGAGAAACTGACTGACGATGAGGTGGAAGAGATGATCAAAGAAGCGGATGTAGATGGAGACGGACAAGTGAATTATGAGGGTATGAAGATTTAATTTTATTTAATTTCATTTTGTAACTTTAAATTTTACCATACCTATCTATGATGCAAATTTTAATGTAGATGATGACGATGCCAACGACGATGGCGGTCTTTTTTTGGCGACGTCATCGACGCGAATCACGATGATTATTATTAATTTTATTCCCTCCCAAAATATGTTTTGCAGGAATCTAATGTTTTGAATACTCATAAAGTTTAGTTCGTAATCGTTTGGGTAAATATTTAACATATTTCATACGTTTCAAATCCAAAACCATCGACTTGACATATAAAAGCAACTTTAGGATTCTAAACAGTATACACAAATTAGGTTATTATGCCCCATGTCTGTGACAAAATAAAGATTATCAGATTGGTCATTAAGACATACACCAGCCCAGATGATTGATGTGTTTTTCAGTACCCATCAAACCTGACAAGGTGATACATCTTTTTATCCTTTTAGGTTAATAGATAAGCAATTTCGTTCATTATTGCTAAATGATTCTTTTTTCTTTGTTTTTTTTTCTTCACACGTATACATTTCTCAGAATTTACACGTATAAGTATCTTTATAAATCCAGCAGCACATAACAAAAAGATCACGGTGTTCTACTTTTAACGGATTGACTTTTCCCCATTTCACTACGTATTTATCTTTATATATGGGACTTTAGAGTATTTATATAGTGTATCAGAAGTAGAATGATATGCCCTATATTTGTGAATAAGTTGAGGATATTCGTCGTTTCATTACTCATACATGCTCTTTCCATATCTTTCTCATAGAGATCGCTCCGGTGGTCTAGTGGTTAGAGCGTTCGCCTCTAATGCGGGAGGTAGTTGGTTTGAACCCCGACCAAGTCATACCAAAGACTTTATAAAATGGTACTTACAGCTGTGTCGCTGGGCACTCAGCATTAAGAGGTCGGTGTTAGGAATGATCCGCCTGGTGTCAGGAAAATGTGACTGGGTGGGATATTAATTGCCGCATGATGCCCCAGGGGTAGACATCGTTATAAACTGCCACTCTGAAACATCGTAGCGATATGACTGAAATTGTTTAAAGCTACGTTAAAAATCCAAATCACACACACACACACACACACACACACACACACACACACACACACACACACATACACACACATGTTTGTCATACAGTCGCTTATTCAGACATGCACAGGTCTATATCTTTAACACTACAAATTCTATACCCACTTTGTCAGACATTGATGCATCTTGAAGACTCTTACATACTAAATCAACTAAAACACTGGCAAGAAAATGAAAAATTTCATAATTTGTTTCTTACTTTATTCAAATGCACATAAATTAAATTTTAAAATGTGGATGTAATCTTTGTATATTCCATAATACCTAATCAAAAGTATGTCTCTGTGAACAATTTTGTGAGAATTATTTGCTTGAAAGATAAATACAGTGCAGACAACATTTTGTCTACCAAACGTCTTATAGTTGTAAATTAATCAAATCTGATTCACGAATAGTAATACCATGCAATTTAGTGACTGTTTCTTTTTCGTGATTCAACATTACGCCATACAAGTTTGACAATGAAATTCGTGCTAATCAAATCTAAGAAATTTCAGAAGCATCTTTTCCAGGGTTCCTTAAACAAACGTAAAGATTTTTGTTTCAAACAGTAGCTTTCTCTCTGAAAACAAGTGTATTTTAAACTTCCAAATCATTCACTATTCCCTCGTTTAGATCTCGTGTATGCTATCACAATTCTCCATGACAAATATCGCCGGCAAAAAAGTTTTTGTAAAATGAGGTTGCCAAGGGTATTTGTTGTTGTTGTCGTTGTTGTTGTTGTTGTTGTTGTTGTTGTTGTTGTTGTTGTTCTTCTTCTTCTTCTTCTTCTTCTTCTTCTTCTTCTTCTTCTTCTTCTTCTTCTTTTTCTTCTTCTTCTTCTTCTTCTTCTTCTTCTTCTTCTTCTTCTTCTTCTTATTATTATTATTATTATTATTATTATTATTATTATTATTATTATTATTATTTTCAGAATTCGTGAGGATGATGATGTCGAAGTGAAATAATGTGTCATACGGCCTTGATTTCTGAACAAAATTAAATTTCTAGGACCTTTTCCGCTTCACAGCAGTTTTTATGAAAGGTGCAACTGATTACATTTTAGATAAAATCGTCAAAAGGTTTTGAAAATACGTCCATTTCCCAGTTGACAAGAAATGCACAATCTCCAGAAGGAAAGAAAACTAGGCTGAAAACTTCCTTGATATATTAAAAAAGAGGAAGCGTACTAAAATTGGAAATTCGAAAATATAGAGTTGTTCCTTCAGTGTTTTTTTTTCTGGAGCAATGTCAGCAACGTGGCAAATTTGACAAGATATAAAAAACGACTACATAAAGACGGGATAAAAGTTAAAAATAATTACATTATGGAAAACTAACATTAAAGCCTTCATTGTATTCTAAAATAATCCCAGGAGTTTCTTATTCAGCACTATATTGGATTTATAGTTGAGATATTCATGCGTTCACTTAGTGATAATATCTTCAATCAACCGGTATGGACTTTATAAGTAGGGTTCCTGTAGAGTTGTCTTGTTGAGAGACTGCCGTCACCACCATAGCAACACAGCAGCGTTTTCCTCCACAATGGAACAAGACAGATTTTAAAGTTTTTAAATCTCTTGCAGTACGCATTTGTGTAATTAATAATTATCTGCTTAATAAATGTCGATCTTTTTGTCTCTTCTGTTTATGGTAAAGACACGATGAAGTTGATAATATCACCTCACCCAACTTTAGCTGTACAAAGGATTTAGCACTGTATTGGAATTGATACAAAGAAGTTGCATTATGTTCTTTTAAAATGCTTTAACATAGCATATTTTCGTACATTATGACATATTCACGTTCTTTCCTTAGTTACATATGATGATCTTGCCATCCATGACATTGACCTTTGTTAAAGTACCCACGAAAAGCTTTTTTTTCCTTTCTTATTGTTTAACCATTGTCTAATTAACGCAGATGCCAAATTAAACTTGGTGACAATCCTTGAACTTTGTTAAGAGATACTCCAATAAAATTTAATATAATAAAGAAAATCCAACCTGTAATGGGAAGACAGACCGTCAAATGGATATATATATATATATATATATATATATATATATATATATATATATATATATATATATATATATATATATATATATATATATATATATATATAGTCTCCGACTGGCACTTTGGATACATGATTCTTTCTTTTGTTTGCATTGTTTGGGCTAAATACAGTGATCATTTTAAAGACAGAAATGAGTTTGGAGTTTATTGTTCGTGATAAAATCGTATCCATCTCTCTTACTACATTTCACTTCTATCACTACGATGCTATATTGAAAAATATAATTTATGTCCAGTTTAGAATATTATTTTCAAATTTATCTTAATGACCAAAAACTATGGCAGTCAGTGGATAAAACAGGATTAACTCTCTAATTATTAGAACCATTTCGCTACGTGTGTGTTTGTCAGACTTTTCCAAAATGAAACAAAATTTCGAATTAATTTTACAAATATACGTAATAACTGTAATGAAGGTTTAACGCATGATTAATATATTATTGGAAAAACTGTATCATCTTGAGTGTGAGATCCGCGTTTTTAAAGAATAGGGGCACTGTACAGATATATTTTAAAGTTGGACAGGTGTGAGGTGAAGTTGATTTTATTTGCAATATGCATTGAAGAGAAAATGATGATATATCTCAATGTTACTTTCATGTACTGTGCCTAAACTTTTATTGGATAATACGCTTATATAAATTGTATCTCAATGTTACTTTCATGTACTGTGCCTAAACTTTTATTGGATAATACGCTTATATAAATTGTATCTCAATGTTACTTTCATGTACTGTGCCTAAACTTTTATTGGATAATACGCTTATATAAATTGTATCTCAATGTTACTTTCATGAACTGTGCCTAAACTTTTATTGGATAATACGCTTATATAAATTGTAAATGATTTAAGCACACAGCTGACCAAAATGACTGAAACTATTTGCTAAAACAATCAGCAAGAATTAGTCTAAACTACATTATCTCTGGCAGTTATAAAAAGGGGAAAATGAATCGTGCCAGACTAGATAGTGCCCGTTTATGAAAGTGCAACGAATGAAATACCACATATATAACATGTAAAAACATTATCGGCTCTTTTTACAATTTACATCTGAAGTCTAGGAAGTGAAAATGGTGCCAGCAGTTCCTTGAAAGATGCACATCTGAAGCAAAGCAATGCTATATACTATATAACCAAAAATTAATCGAAATTAATTACACAGCAATCGAAAATAAATATAAAGGGAATTAAAAGTTCTTTTAACAATAGCCCATTTCATACCTGATTTAACCGAGTTCCTCCGTAATTATCCGCAAAACCTCCCGAGTCACATTATACTCGAGCCAATCAAACGCTGGTAGGCATCTGTACATAACAAAATGGCATACATTGTTGTTTATACGTATCAGATTAAAACAAATTAAGAAATGCCCGCTACCTGTCCGCTATATGCCTGGGACTTCTGCAGCTTTACCGTCAAAAAATATTCCAGGTTTGTTATACTGCGGATTAATACGAAAAATTCCCTTTATTGGTAAACCAAACTCGATTTATGAAATGCGGTGTTATGGTAAAACAAGGGATTCAATTTTTAACATCGACACCGTTTCCATACTCGCATGAACATGTCCAGATGTAAAACAGCTCATAGATACTCTCTCGTATGGCTATAAAATCCAGAAAACAAGACAGGATAGTTCCAATATTAAATTTCGTCAATATATGTGGCATCATCGCTGTTGAATAGGCATTTTTCAACTCTATAAATGAAGCTGAAGTAGTTGGAACAGTTGATGCTAATGACCATAGAACACAATTAATTTCACTATATTGTCTCTACATTTGTTTCTCAGTACTGAACTTTCCACTGTGTGACGATCAATACAAATCATATGTTAATCTAAAATACCTTCAAAGATGACTTTACGGTTTAGTTCTTGTCAAGGGTTGACCTGCATTTTTTTTGAGAGGCTGAATTGTAAAAAAAAAAACACCAGGCAACGGAACACAGATTTCACTTCCGGATCAATACCATGACCTTATTACTCAATGTGCACTGTCGCCGAAATACACACAGACAACCACACCATAAGCTCACATTTTAAACAATAAATAATTGCCTATAGATCCTTACCAAGAATGCCAAAATCTAACTCTAGTATCACCACCAAACTTAGACAGGAAAAAGTGATCTAAAAATAGACTGGGACTACATTCGTGGGTACTGAACCGGATTTTATTAATTGTGTACTGATGCCTAATGCTGAATTGTCCGCCTTGTTTTAACCACTAGTCTGGTCCCCTGCTTAGTATGCTCCCTGCGATGCACTCCGCTATACTGTAATAGGGAGCATACTAAGCAAGGGACCAAACTATTTGCCTACCAGCTATCGATTGGATATTGCGGTCAGTTGACCACCCGCCACGTGATCAAAATTCCGAGCAAATTACGAAGTTCTCCGAAGTCTCCATGAAATGGTCTATAACTACGATATTCAACGTCATTTTAAAACGCCAATAAAATCAATGAGGAAGACCTTGGATTTTCGCTTTATTTATAAACTTAACTCTATGCAAAATATAAAACAATTGAGCGCCACCTTAAACAAAAATTAATTCGCTTCATTATTGAAACTAGATTCTTTGGCGAAAGAATATCGTTAATGCAGCGCATCATGATATATGTGGATATGCTTTTCTATTCCTAAATACAAATAAATGCTTTCCTTTCGAAAACTTAGTACAATAAAAAAACCTCTTCTGTAGACTTATAACAGGGAAAAAATAAGCGTGAATCTCATTGCTTAACTTTTTCCTAATATACACTGTATATTGCGACTGCACATCGCAATTGACCCCACGTGATATCATACACTATTGGTTTTGCGTCAATTAAGAATATTCTCGTTTCCTTGCACAACCAATGTGAAGTCTCATAATAATTCTGTAAACATCAATATCCCGTCAGTTACTTAGAAACTACGCTATATGCGCCATTTTAAGTCATATTATTAAGATCATTATTACTAATTGTCACCACATATGTAAACATTTTTGATACATCCTATGTCATATTATACTCATGTCACATAGGCCAGGCTGAAAAATAGATATTCTGTACACATTACAGGCATGAACGACAATTATATATATATATATATATATATATATATATATATATATATATATATATATATATATATATATATATATATATATATATATATATATAATATATATATTAAATAAAGTCATTTGCCAGGAGTTACACAAATTATAGATATGCATGGCAATTATTGCTAATATACATACTGTCGCGACTATGTTGGATTGGGGTCAATATCATTTCTTTTAGAATTCTTTCGATGCTAATGGCTTACAGTGTTGCGCATTGTTGAAACATTTTCTTGATTTTCCTATTATGTATGGACGCATATAGATGTTAAACTATATGTGACAACAGGTGGTTAGTTCAGTATTCTTCTAAGCGTCTCTGAAAAGACTGTTGGACTTGAGTTGCTACAGTGCGAAGTTTGAAACTAGTCATAATTGGTTCAATACATCATTTATTTCAATTAAACTTCTTTCGGTCAGACCATTCATGCAACGGCAAATAGGTAGTTTTGTATTGTGGTGATATAGAATAGATAAATGGAAGTAAGCGACACGTGTCTACAACAGATTGTCGAGAAAATAAGGTTTTATTAGTTATAAGCATATAGTTTAAAAGCAAAATATCATGTACCAATCAATGACTGGTGAAAAAACTGAAAATCCTGAGTGTTGATCATCCTACTCTGGTAACCTGTTATTAAGCATATTTGTAGTACAAATTTATATCTGAACTTGAAAGCCTTACGCTTTCGTGCATGAAGTTTTTTTCTCATATATATTATCCAAACCAAATTTAATATGTTAGCATACATGACATATATCCATCCATTCATTCAGACTACATACATACATACATACATACATACATACATACATACATACATACATACATACATGCATGCATGCATGCATGCATGCATGCATGCATGCATGCATGCATGCATGCATGCATGCATGCATGCATGCATGCATGCATGCATACATACATACATACATACATACATACATACATACATACATACATACATACATACATACATACATACATACATACATACATACATACATACATACATACATACATACATACATACATACATACATACATACATGGAGACAATACAAAATGCTACAAGTATAGATATTTAAATTCACAATACAAAATAGTCCGAAATGCATGGTACAATTTCTGTTTGTCAATGGCTGGAAAATTTGTATGATCTGATCTATTTCAAAATAACACAATAGTGTATACACAATAGTGTATAAATTTTAAATGGTTTATACATTATAATAGGCGAATTTTTAATGTGCATGTCAATTTCTGTATATGTTGTATCCGAAGAACCATAAATAAAGTGGGATGGTTAAAACAACACTACAAGTGATACTCTGTGAAAGATGTTTTATAGATGATATTAGTGGACAACGAGACCTACTACGTATTAGCTACTCCATTAATATATTAGGAAGAATACCATTAATTGGTATGCCTACACTCATGCTAGACATTTATCATCCTGGGCCAGTAAACATAAAGCACACGAACGAGAGAATATTATGTGAGCTTGAGAAACTAAAAGATTAGGTTTTGTAATAAGTCTGCATTATTATTATTATTATTATTATTATTATTATTATTATTATTATTATTATTATTATTATTATTATTATTATTATTATTATTATTATTATTAATTAATAGGTTTTGGTAGGGGTCAAAATATTATCCAAGTTGTGGCACAGAACAGCATTAAAAATAATAAAACTATTATGATATAAAAATATAAATTGATGGACTGCAATGATTCAGGAAAAAAATTAATTTACAGATTAGATTTAGTGACGATGATGATATTGAGATAAGCAACATGCGTCCCGAGAGCAGGATGTTCCAAACTATGCAGTGCAGTAGAAGTAAAGTAAGTATTTGATGTGGACAAATACATAAAGTTGAATGCAGCTGGATGTATTGTACAAGTCGATTATCTCGTCAGCTTTACCAGGCCAATATACTTTGACTTTAAAAAATTAAAAGAGATAGAATTTAAACAAAATAAAGTTTGGTTCAAAACATCGTGTATGAGTAGCTCCTTCTGAACCATCCACTGGAATGAAAAAAAAACTTCTCATGGATCAGAAATTGTCATATATTTTAAAGAACTGAACAAAAGTTTGCAAATTATATAAAATTAAGGTAGTTATTGTACGTGAATGTTTAGCTGATATATTAATTACACCGAAAGACAATTTGTCATGTGTAATGTCTTTATAACTTCTTAAACATTAACTTCTGAGACCTCATATATCCACCAAAGGTAGTGAGTTATGCAGCAAAACAAACAACAGCATGTAAGACACAAACATTAAAAATTGTGAGAACGAATTAAACAGAACAACACAGTAAAACAAACAATGAAACATGCAGAATCTAGAAAATGGTCGCCTGAAGATTCTTCCTGCATATTGTAAAAGCTAGTGATAAAAAAATTTCCATACCGACAGGTATATTTTAGTCAAGCGTGTGATCAGTGGCAAGCAGACGTCATTGACATCAAAGAGCATGAAACATAATATATGGACAAAAATACACATCGACAGCGAGCGAATATGTCTTTCAAAATATGTTTGGATTGCGAGAGTAAATAAAGGAAGATGACATATAGATGTATCTTCAATGCATACAGTTTGATAGGGGTGAGAGGTTAATAACAGAAATGTCCCCGATTACTTTTCAACCCATTCAGACAAAAAGGCGAATATAGTCGCAAAGTTCAACAGAATTGAGAAGATCACAACGGAGAAGTATTACACACAAAATAAAACCAGAAGTGTATCGATGTTTTACCTAAGCTAACATAAGGTTACAATAACACACATGTCACATCAGTAGACATATTCCCACCTGTGACGAACGAGGAAAATATAAGTGATATCTACAAAAATGATGGATCTGAATGATCTGAATTCAAAATTTTTAAAGTAATAGAAATATCAAAATCCAAAACAATTGTTTCCTTTAACAGCTGATGAAATTCAAAACTCAGTCAAGCTAACCAGCAAATCCGGTTATTGAAAAATCAGAGAAGAGGTCTCTGAGGCTTGTTTTACGATGAAGATAATTTAAATTAATAATCTATGAAGCAGTAGGAATTTCAAAATGCAAACCAGTTTTTGAAAGGTCTATCTTTCTAGCTTAACCGATGAAATATTCAAAATCATGCATGTAAACTAGTTAATCCGGTTGTTTACAAACCGGAATATTGCATGGAGAAGACACTGATGGCATGTTTTACGAACAAGAGTTATCACTTTGCAATAAATAAGATGAATATAGCACTGTGGAATGATAATTTCCACTGATCAGTATCAGACCCATCCAAAGAAGCACACGATATGATATGATTAGTGTCAAGTCTATCCTAACTTGAACACTTCAGGTGTTTACAAAGTTAAACCATTGTTTGTAAAATCAATTGACGGCACTCAAACTGTCTTCAAGGATGATCAGACTTGATGTTGTCTATTTATTATTCTCTTACGTTATATTTCAAGCCATCTGTGAAAACCAATGAATTTCTTCATTGTGGTATCTACGTTTCGTATACATTTTGAAGTAATCTTTACATTGATCTGTGCTTTCATGTCTCCAATTTAAAATAGTTTTTATTGTATTATTTCATTTCTATGTCCCCTTTTATCTTGTAGGTTTTTTTTAAATATTCTCCGAGAAACCAAGTTTGTGATTCTATTCTCACGACAAAGGACATATCTTTGAAATCAAAACTTTTATTTAAACAATCACATGGCAAAGTAATCTTTGTTTTTATTTTGAAAAAATGCTTGTATATATTATAAACTGCAGAGGATAAATAAATGGGACGTGAGCAATACAAGATGCATGATGACATTATGGCTAGCATAGAACTAGAAAAAGTAACTTTATAATTTAAGAAAAGTTATTACAGGTATATAGTGAATTGAGTTATGGTTTGGGGAGTGTTACAAGTAAAAACTTTACTATATTTCATGAACCACATTAATATCATAAAGATAAATGTATAAAATGGAAACAATCTCCTTTCTACATTTTCTACAATATTAATGACGAAAATAAGTGAAAACTGCTAGAATTCCAGACGGCTATTAAAATATAGAAATTTACAGGAGATCATAAGAAATAGAATGACTACAACTTTTGCCGACAAATTAGTGTTGGTGTTAAATGTTCGAAGCATACAGCAAGTGTTAAAATCACTCCCAAGTAATAACCACACAGTATACATGGTCAACACTCGAGTTATATGATAGCATTGCAGGATTATCTCTGATACTGGTCCAGTTAAAACTGAAGTAGATAAAAATACACTCGAATTGAGTAATAAGTGATAAGTGGTAGCATTGTAAAGTTACAAGTGACACAGGTTAAAAATGAAACAAAGAAAGAGACATAATAATTGATAGCAAGACTTGGATACTTAGCACTAAAATAACTGCATAGTGTAATACAAATCGAACTTAACACGAAAATGGGTATCATAAACATTTCATTGCGATTTAGAGTGTATGTGCGCGTGCGATTTAAATTTTTAACGTAGCGTTAGCAATTTTTCAGTCGTATCGCTACGACGTCTGTAGAGTGGCAGTTTGTAGTGATGTCCAGCACTGGGACATTATGACGCAGACATGTATCATGATGTTCCACCCAGTCAAATTATCCTTACACCAGGCCGACCAATCCTAACACTAACTCTTAAAGCTGAGCTCCTAGCGAGACAGCTGTTGATACAGTTTAATAAGTCTTTGTTTTGACTCGGGCTAGGTTCCAATCCGCGATCTCCCGCATTCGAGGCGGACGCTCTAACCACTAGGACACTGGAGGGGTTGCATTGAGATTTAGAATGGATAACATTGAGATTTAGAATGGATAACATTGAGATTTAGAATGGATAACATTGAGAAACAAAATTTACTTTAATGATCAAACAGAATTATGTATATTGCTTTCAAATTCTAGTATTGTACTTAGGAGAATCCGAATTACCTTAATTTAAGTGTTTATTTCGTAGATACAGTTTCAACTGGTGAAAGTAAATAAATATTACAAGTGACTTGTATTAGATTTATGTACAAGAATGGATTGGTGGATGTCGTTAAGACTGACATTTACCCCCAGTAAATTAGCTGCCACTGGCTGTGTAACTATATCTATCGGGGTTTGGTTAATACAACATATGGTTGATGGAGTTTAGCATAATGTCATTCAAATCAACAAATTAGACTTTCACTCAATTTTTGTTTACTTGCATATTGAACCAATAATCACAAAATTGACGTTTCTAAAGTTGATTATACCATTGCATTATAAATAAACAAACAACACTTTGTTTACTCAATGGACATTAAATATGAATAGATGTCAAATCTTTACATCGTAAGCAAAACATGTATATACCATGTTATGCATATGTAATTTAATTATTTATTTGTTAGTTTTAATTTTTTTCCATTACATGCTATTGTAATTATAACTTTGTCTACTGGATTTGATATTTTTTTAAATATAAGTTTAGTTCAGTTATATTTGTCCTGATAAACAACCAGTAGTGGAAACATTGTATCTAGTTGCTGACCTTGGTTCAGACCATTGAATTTAGCTAAAGCCGTACTAGAGAACTTGATGTTAGGCATGAAAAGTTTCTACGTTGTTCTAGTAAGGTGACCGCCTGACCCTCATACGAGAATCTGTTTTGCGTCTTAACTTACAGTATAATAGTTTTCTTCATAAGAATCATTTCAGTTGGGTTCTAAATCTATGACACCTAAAGGTGTTTTGTTGTGACCAGTTTGAGTTAAATTTTGTTTTTATTCAATTTAAAGCTATTATTTTCCTGGAATATAAGTACTCCTAAACTGATTCTTGGACAAAGATATTTATTGAAAATTATTCGGAATTCAAAAACTCTAATATTATTTTCTGTGATTCAACAAGGAATTGTTGACACATTAGTAAAACCCTGACTATTGCATACATCATCGCATTCTATTTTGAAATTTCATCGGGACTCTAATCCAAATTCATTTTGGACATTTCATTGATGGGACTTCTATTTTGTTTAATTCTTGAATTAATTTTAGGATTTGATTCATAAACCGCAAGTCCTTTTTCTCATTATTAACTTGTTTATTTTCTAGGGAAATAAAGTATATGTTTAGTTTAACAAAGTTTTTTGTTTTCACTCTTTTTATTTACTTTTGTACGATCCTGGACACGTAACAACAATCTAAAAGAGAAACATATTTTCATCACTGCGATACAACACGAAAGAGGACTACAATAATCAAGATGTAAAATAATCACTGTATCAAAAAATTAAAATATGCTACCGTTGAATAATTACAGCAGCTATATATGGATGCATCATACATAGTTTTATGTCAAGTTTTAAAGATTATAGTGAAGCTAATCATTACCTAATTAAACATGATAATTTAATCTAGGATTACGAGACACAAATAAGATTTTAGTGAAAGTAGGATGGAGACACCTGACTGCTTGAAAAAAGGTTCAACGAAGATCAAGATAAAAAGGTTTTACCAATTAGTGCCTGTAAAACCCGGATGATGCCCATTCTCTTTGTACTCGTGTACTCTGTACACATGGTGATAATGGTAGACAAAGTAAAAATAACCCACAAATGGAAAACCAAAGGGGACCTAAAATTAATTAGTTTTGCCAACCTTCCAAAAGAAGGTACATAACAAGTTATTGGTCTAATCAGGTACACGCAGATGTCCAAATAGCTTTAAGTAAATTGAGTGCTCGTGAATATGTTGGAATAAAAATACTCATTTTTATATAACAAAAGTTTGGAATCACAATTTTACTAATTTTTCAACTTATGCCAGTTCAGATTAATAGAACCTTGTAGCAATATTTTAAACTAGGTCCTAATGTTTCTGCTTTTAAAAACTTAAACCTCTCCGGATATTTTAGTGATCATTCCTGATTTTATGACTGCGTAGTAAGATGTTGTAACTGTGATGTGACGTTATAACAGTAGGCTAACAGTTCAAAATTTGTATTAACTTATGTTTGTATTCTATTATTCATTAGATGTTCAAAATGTAAAGCAATCCATTGCTGACTGAAACAGAAAGCAACTGACCTGCTGTCACAATGGAAAAGCACATTCAGCAGACGCAGTACCAGCAAACGTCTAAAAAAAAGCCCCATGGCAAGGAAATTGACTGAATTCGTCAAAGTGGACTCAGACAGCTATATCTCAAGGATGCACCCTGTGACGACCATCATATCATCTACTTGTTGTCAATAGCTTGCAATATCTCCGCCAGAGCTGCTATATTGTCTTGTATATCAAGGGATACTTCAATGGAGTTAATGTGGCTTCTGGAAAGGATGAAGGAACACAGACTATGGAAACTTCAGGAGAAATGGCAGGAATATAACTCCAACCAGTACACCACATTCATTGACCTGACAAAAATCTGACACATTCAGCCATGGAGATCTTTGGAAGATAGTGGAAAAATTTGCATGCCCAGAGAAATTCATAGTGATGGTTTGGCAATTCCATATTGGCATATTATTTCTGTCCTGGACGACAGCGAGTCACATGAATCATTGCTAGTCACCAATAGAGTCAAATATGCTATGTACTAGCCTGACATTCTTTGGCAAGATTTTCTCTGCCATGCTTACTGATGCCTTTTGTGACTATGACAAAATGATCAATATCAGATGACTGAATGATTGCAAAGTGTTAAATCTGAGAAGACTTTAGACATGATGAAGCTACAGAAAGTGACTGTGATCTCCTATTTGCTGACGACTGTTCCCTGAATACCAAAGTCTGACATGCAACACAGTTTGCACCATTTGTTGTCATCTTTTGACACTTTCATTTTCACTATCAGTATAAAAAAAAGATGTGATGCAGCAACCTGCACCAGGAAAGCCTTACATTTAACATATCATCACCATAAATGCCCAAACACTTGCACTAGTGGACAAGTTCACCTATCGTAGCAGTTCAGTGTCACTTGCAGTTCACATCTGTTGCAAGTGTGGCAGACTATATGCATATATGCAGGAATGCAGAGGGATCAGTCTACAAACAAAATTTAAGGTCTACAAAGCCAGCAGTTTACTTGCAAATCCCAGAGAATGTATAAAAACAATGCCAAAACGCTGAACCATTTCACCTTTTCACATGAGCAAATATTCCAAGCATCCACATTGTGCTGATGAAATCAGTTAAGATGGGCAGACCAAGCCACCAGGATGTCATATGAAGTGATTACCAAAGACGATCCTTGGAGAACAGAAGGAAAAAAAGTTAGAAGCAGTGCTTCAACGATTCCGTCGAGTCATCATAATAAACTTCAACATTGATCCCGAGTCTTGGGAAGCTTTCACACAGGACCAAAATATCTGATGGAGTCTCCTTCATACTGGCATTACAGACTTTGAAGGACAGTAGCCAAGGCAGTGTAGAAGTGCATTCAGCGTGAATCTCACAACTGCTGAATAACCTATATTGATCAAGTAGACCAAGTGCCATCACCAGTCAAGTGTGCCACAGACAGCAGAGAGGTTAAATTGGCCAGTCAGGCACTCACATAAATCAAACCAGTTAGACAGTCATTTCCGAATAAGAAATATAAGAAATATGGGTCATAACTAAAGGATTAACTGTGCTTATTATTGTGCTTATTATTGTCATTACCATGATGTGGACCTATACAATTGTGGTACCCATCCAATCCCAAGTGCTAAACCCGAGATCACATATATCGTTAGAAATAAATATCAGTTTCAGTATCAAAGTAAAAAAAAAAAAAATAATTTTATAACTTAGACCCAAGTCAGCTGAGCTATCCTGAAAACAAAAGTCTTTGGAAGAAATGTAAATTCCTTGATTATTGTTAAACATGTTAAAATGAGTGAAAAAATATATTTCTGTGAATTCAGTTCTTTACTGATTTATTCTTTTGTAATTTTTTTTATTGTGGAAATTAAAGATTTAAATAACATGTTGTGAAATAATATTATGGTCTACAACAGAAACTCATCCCAAATGTATTTGGATGGTGATGGCCCTTGGGTACATACTATGTCAAAACTTTAAACTCCTAACAAACACGTGTTCCACATTTTCTCCTTACATGAAGGAACAGACTCTTGACTACTTGAATGGCATGTTCATGTTCTCATGTCAACACAGTCTCTAGGAATAGCGACACTATAATCAAGCTAGAATAATTTGAAAGTTTTCACAAGTCAGACATATGCAGTACTAATCTTTTAAAATTCATCTGAAAAATGAAAGAAGGACATACAATCAGCATCAGAAGGTGGTCTCTGAGGAATCACGCCTCCACCAAGCAGAAAGAAGTGTACAAGCATGAAGGAATTGTTAAATATAGTATACCAATGGGGTCTGAGGAATTACACTTTAACTGAGTGGCATAGTTCATGCCATAAAAAGTTCCTGAAAAGTAGAATTTTGTTATCATGATCTAAGTATGATAATTTTTCTCTCAATTTAAGTTTCAGAAATTGCATGCTGTGAAAATCTTTAAAAAATTCTGGAATGTAGAAAAAAAAAGTTAAAATTTTGGTCACTGAACTTAACATTTTATTTATGTTCCAAGCAAACTATATCCATATATCATACAATCTATCTCATTCTAAATATCCTTCCACTAAGTATCTATTTATGCTATGATTACAAATCTTAATGCCATTTTCAAGACTAAAACACTTTTAGAATACTTGCATGAACCAATAAAATAGTCATTTACTAAAAAGTCATAAAAATGCTTTCAGATGACTCAACATATTTACTAGTGAATCCTCTGGCAAATAACTTTGGGAAAATGAACATTTTGGACTACTGAGCCTTAAATTCTCCAAACTAGCAAACCCCTGGAATATTTTTGGATAAAAGGATAAAAGAACCTGAAGTTTAGTAAATATACCATTCAAACTTAACACAAATGGACATTTCAAAAACTGAGCAGTTACAGCTGTTGGTTATGCAGATGACAAAAAATATTGTTCTGATTTTAGCAGTTACCATTTTTGGGCCACCAAAACTGCTTCCAAAAAAGTAATAAATCTGTTCTTTAATTAAATCAAGCCTTCTTTGGAGGTTTTCAACTGATAATAAACCACACTAACTCACTTTGATATGCAACACAATCATATGTTTCAATTATACTTTAAATGTTTTCCTTCTGATGTGGGAATGTCATACATTTTGTTTTAAACAATTGCATATTACCAGTCATCGTGTGACTTAAATCCCAATTTTAGTTACACTATCTTGTACAATTTACCCTATACATCAATACATCACAAACAAGCACCATATGTAACTGGTATATATAACAGTACCAGGATAAAATGTGATCAGGTACCATCAAGGTTAATCCATCATGACATACAATTCAACATGTTAACTATTATTATAATCTCTGTGCATTCCCTGTATTCAAAGTATCAATGATACCAATGTATATCAAATGAGCAGTGTAAAGTGTACAAAAAGAGAGAAATGAAAACCCACAACCTCCTCACTCCTAGGCAGATGCTAAAACTATAACTACTTAAGCCAATGGAGAGGTCTGCAAGATTCTGTTCTAGTTACAACTCTCTCTCTCTCTCTCTCTATATATATATATATGTGTGTGTATATATATATATATATATATATATATATATATATATATATATATATATATATATATGTGTGTGTGTGTGTGTGTTTATATATATATATATACACACACACACACATATATATAAATATATATATATACTCACACACACACATACATATATATATATATACACACACACACACATACTCACACACACATAGGTATATTGTATATAATGCAAAATCAACCCATCATTAAAATATGAAATGTAGGTCACAACTACCTTCTTTTGTTCATCTAAATTCTTGATTGTAGCATGAATGGTTCTGAAGACATGAACTTCACCAAATTTAGCCAGTCAGTTAGCAATGAAATGTGAATCACAGCAATCAAATGTTGTCACAAATTGGCATAAAGAGTGCAATTTTAGCAATTAGGCTGACCTACAGCCATGATGTCATAGATTGTAGTTAATTGAAGACAATCAGCTTGTGCAATCATGCCAGAGAAAAAAAATGCTCTCAATAGATGTCCAATAAGGTTTTCACAGAGCTGACCATGGACAATGATGTGACAGTAACTGCTCTTCACATCTGCATCAAAACATATATCTTAAATACTATCATTACATTCCAATATAAATTTAAAAATAAAACATGAATATTGACACAACTTCTTTAACTAGATTTATTTCTTACAGTGTAGATACCAGCAGGCATTTACAAATATTTTCTGTGATCAATATGTTGTCAAAAGTGAAACCTGTCTCAAGACCAAACATTTTGGAAACAAAAAGTGGTTGCTTAAAGCAGATTTTCTTTCATAATAGGTCAGTGCAGAAGAGTAGATGAACAAGTTTTCAAAGTTGTAATTCAACTGGGTCTAAGAAGAGAATACCCACAATTACTGTAGTTTGTTTTTTATTCATTGTTCTTGTTTAAAAAAATACATTCATACAAAATATTTTGTTCATAAACATAGTTTTTATTTGAAATTCACATGCATATTATTCAAGGTTACACAGATTGCAAATTACAGTTATACAGTGATTTTTTTCATGTTAAGGAAGAGGATCATAAGAAACAAATGGAGGCCAAACCTATCTCCTCATTACTAGGTTTGTTCAAATGTGGGATCAGTACATGACCAAACTCTTGATGAACTAATTAATGACAAATGTATAAGCACCATGATACTAATCTGTGACTGTGAACTAATTAATATACATTGTACAACTCTCTCACACACAGAGAGAGAGAGAGAGAGAGAGAGAGAGAGAGAGAGAGAGAGAGAGAGAGAGAGAGAGAGAGAGAGAGAGAGAGAGAGAGAGAGAAAGAGAGAGAGAGACTGCTATAAGATTTAATCAAACCTCCAAAATATAAAAATCACCCAACCACCCAATTTGCCACTTTCCCTGGACCCAGTCTGTAGCCTTGTTTGTTTTTAGTTTTGATTCTCCCCCACCCACTCGCCTTCATTCAACAGAAAGGCAAAATACAGACCTGCATATGTCTGTGATATGCAGACACACTGAGTTGTATGAACATGCCAATATAAATTTTATTAATTGTTAATTTTAAATATTTCCTCATTAATCGACTTTTACTAATTCATCGCCAGGACATAATCAGTTTCTTTTTTCATATCCACTACATGAAACATAATTCATGTACAGCATCTGTTATTCAAGGTTTGTATGTGGTGATGACTCCAATATCAAAAAAGAACAGGTTAGGGCTGCACTATTAAATTTATGGCAAAATCAGACCAGTCCTCAAAAGCATTACTCCTGACAGAATAGACATTATTTGTGTACTTTAGCTGATTAGACCCCCTTTTTATTAGTTAATGGAAAAATTTGCAAATGCAATTCATTACATGTGGTCAGGCCTTTGTAAGCAAAAGAACATTGTCCATACAACATTGTTTTAATAGTGGAAAAAAGTGAATGAAAATATTTGTGCAGGAGTATAGGCATCTTGATGTTCCAAACCCTGAAAAAATCCTCACAGTCCAACCCTTGACACACAATATTAACCAAACATAGTAAGACACACACAAACACATATACATCTACATACATACACTGTCACACTGCACAATGGGCAGGTGCCTTGTGTTGAACTCTGCTTATGTCTCTTGTTCTGGGAGGAGGAGGGACAGTTACAATCTTGACTATCTTGTAATATGTTGGCAGGAACAAAAAGTGACACTACTCCAGTGTCTAAGCGGTTTGAGAATCTGACTCAAATAACGGAGGTCACAGTTTCAAACCCTAGCTAAGTTATACCAAAGACTTATAAAAATGGTACTAACAGCAGCATTAGGAGGTTAGTGTTCGGACTGGTTGGCATGGTGTCAGAATAATGTGAATGGGTGGAAAATCATGCTATACATCTGCAGCATGATGCCCCAGTGCTAGACATCACTATAAACTGCCACACTGCAGACATCACAGCAATATGACTGAAACATTTTTAAAGTCATGTTAAAAATCCAAATCACACACACACACACACACAAAAGGTAACAATCCTATCTTATGCTATGTTGGGAGGAAGAAGAATAATTACGATCTTGATCACCTTTGACTGTTTTGGCAGGAAAGAACAGTGATAATCTTGACAATCTAATGCTTTGTTGCAAAAAAATTAGAACAGTGAAACTCTGCAAAGGACTTTATGGGAATTCTGCTATTAAAATTGCTACAATGATTTCTTTCATATTTTAATATTACAAGATAGCAGAAATATGCATTCAAAAGACTTAAAGTGTGATCTCTTCAACATTAAACATAAAAATATCTTAAATCAGTGTTGCACCATTTACATAATTTTTCCCCTGGCACCAAATCTCAATTTCAAATAGACAGAAAAAAATACCACAAGAGACCATACATGATGAATTACTTTTTTAATGGAGTAAAAAGTTCAAAAAGTAAACATACTTTCTTAGCATACAAATCTTTAGAACTTTCACTGCTCATGTCAACACTTTTCTATTTTACACTTCAATTATTTGGATCCAACTTTGGCAATCTAATGGTTAAATGTAGATCTGTTTTAAAAAAAGCAGGAACTGTACATCTATTTTTAAAAATATCTTTCTTTAAAATAGGTCAAAGTCTTAGTATTGAAGATAGTATTTACCAATACACTTTTTTCTTTTACTGTTATGCAGGTAAATTAGATTTGTCCAAACAATGTCATTGTATCAGTTTTGATCAAATAACACAATTCCTCTAGGCAAATGACATAGGGAAGAAATGAATTCATAATTATAGTGATTAGTACGAGTTCTATAATAGCATTTGATGATGATTTGTCCTGAGACAGAAAACATAAATAGACCACTTAAATACCACTCCTAGATATCCAAGTCAATGTCAACCCTTACAAGTGACATAGAGTACTGAATTTGGTATATACAAATAATATATCAGAATTTACATGTATTTAATTAATGGACATGTACTGAGGAGATTTTGTGATTTTACCCTTAACATAAAAAAGACCTCCAAAGTGCACCCAAGGGGAACAATGACTCTTATGAGTAAAACATTTGGGTACTACAGACAAAAAAAACCTGTAGGTTTTCCCCAATCCCAATTAAGTTGCAAATGATGATTTCAAATGTAGATATCAGTATACACAATCCATAAAATCATGCTTATATTTTATTATTCAAATGGACATATCATTATAAAAAACATAGAAAAGTATTCTTATTGTTTATTATACACAAATTAAATATACAAGATTGACATAAACATTAATCTCTCCCCCTTTGCTCTCTTTTTAACTCTTGATGCTCCAATCCCTGACATAAAAATATTAAATCTCACAGCAAAATGTGTCCAACCCTTGACACAATATTAAATCTGATTGTAAAACATGTCTAATTAAAAAGTTAAAGATAATAGCAACTTCATGGACTTCACATTTGCTATAAACCGATAAAAATAATATCCAACATGACTTAAACATTACAAAAAACACATCTGACATAGACAAGCTAAGGTAATGTGATATTTGGTAAAACTACAAACAATCATGCTCACCAAACTTAAGCAAATCACAGTATGTTACAAATCGTTATTATTTGTCTTTCTTTTCCAACGGCAAATTACCTTAAATACTAACATTATCTTTAAATGCAAAACAGGAATAAAAAGCTTTCCAATGGTGAGCAAGTTGCTCATGTAAATATATCCCCACCTCTCCTTCCTCCGACCCCCTACCTCCATTATCAAAATTACTGTGTAACAAAACAAAACAAACTACATAACTCTTCTAAAATTAAAGCAATTGGTCAGGATGAATATTTTCAAATGATATGCACAATATGTACCAAGTTGTACAGCTTTTCAATGAACACTGAAATAGTTGCAAACTCTAATGTCCTACTGCATGCAGCTGCACATGAAAAAGGGCAATAACACAAAGACAATCCAATATGTGTATCCTTAGATGATATCCAAAACATCGACCAAGTTCACAGCAATTCACAGAAACTGCAAACATGTTACATTCGCAAAATTCCATCCTTGATTGAAAGTTACATTAACAAAATTCTATTTTAAATTCCAAGTTACATTCACAAGATTCCATTGTAGATTGCAAGTTACATTCACAAGATTCCATCTTAGCTTCCAATTTACATTCACAAAATTCTATTTTAGATTGCAAGTTAGTTGCAAGATCCCATCCTAGATTGCTAGTTACATTCACAAGATTCCATCTTAGATTGCAAGTTACATTTACAAGATTCTATTGTAGATTGCAAGTTACATTCACAAGATTAAATTTTATATTCCAAGTTACGTTCATAAGATTCCATCTTAGATTGCAAGTTACATTCACAAGATTCTATTGTAGATTGCAAGTTACATTCACAAGATTCCATCCTAGATTGTAAATTACATTTACAAGATTCCATCTTAGATTGTCTGTTACATTCACAAGATTCCACCCTGGACTGCAAGTTATAGTCACAAAATTCCATCCTAGATCAAGTTACATTCACAAGATTCCATCTTACACTGCATTAAGCTGCAGGTAAAAACAAGCAATTACTCTGCAGGTAGCTTCTTGATATGCACATCTTCAAATGATGACCATAACTTGTACAAACTTCTATGATGATCAAATGAAACTAGTTATGTTCAAATGATGACCGTAACTTGTACAAACTTCTATGATGATCAAATGAAACTAGTTATGTTCAAATGATGACCATAACTTGTACAAACTTCTATGATGATCAAATGAAACTAGTTATGTTCAAATGATGACCATAACTTGTACAAACTTCTATGATGATCAAATGAAACTAGTTATGTTCAAATGATGACCATAACTTGTACAAACTTCTATGATGATCAAATGAAACTAGTTATGTTCAAATGATGACCATAACTTGTACAAACTTCTATGATGATCAAATGAAACTAGTTATGTTCAAATGATGACCGTAACTTGTAAAAAGTTTCAAGGTGATCTAATGAGACTAGTTTCATTCAATTGATGACCATGACTTGTATAAAGTTTGATGGTGATCCAATGAAACTAATCATGCTCAATAACTTGTACAAAAAGGTTTCATGGTGATCCAATGAGACTAGTTACATTTTATCAATTGATGACTATAACTGTTCAAAGATTGATGGTGATCCAATGAAACTAGTTAATTTAAATGACCATAACATGTACAAAGTGCAATGGTGATTCAATAAGACTAGTTGAACCTGAATGATAATGGTTACATTCAAATGACGACCATAACTTGTAAAAAGTTTCAAGGTGATCTAATGAGACTAGTTTCATTCAATTGATGACCATGACTTGTATAAAGTTTGATGGTGATCCAATGAAACTAATCATGCTCAAATGATGACAATAACTTGTACAAAAAGGTTTCATGGTGATCCAATGAGACTAGTTACATTATATCAATTGATGACTATAACTGTTCAAAGATTGATGGTGATCCAATGAGACTAGTTACATTATATCAATTGATGACTATAACTGTTCAAAGATTGATGGTGATCCAATGAGACTAGTTACATTATATCAATTGATGACTATAACTGTTCAAAGATTGATGGTAATCCAATGAGACTAGTTACATTATATCAATTGATGACTATAACTGTTCAAAGATTGATGGTGATCCAATGAGACTAGTTACATTATATCAATTGATGACTATAACTGTTCAAAGATTCATGGTGATCCAATGAAACTAGTTAATTTAAATGACCATAACATGTACAAAGTGCAATGGTGATCCAATAAGACTAGTTGAACCTGAATGATAATGATTACATTCAAATGACGACCATAACTTGTACAAAGTTTCTTGGTGATTCAGTGCAACTAGTTACATTCAAATGATGACCATAACATGTACAAAATTCTATGGTGATTCAATAAAAATAGTCAAATTCACAAGATTGTGTCATACTTTACACCAGGCTGCAGGTAAGAAAAACTTGCAGAATCAGTGTTGTTGATATAGGCAGTCAAATATAATCAGAATCTTTTCCAATCTTCAATGAAATCTTTGATTCCAGTTGCATTTAAATAATTCTCTCATCCAACTACAAGTCAAACATGACAATAACTCTAACAAAACTAAAGGGAGCAAAGTGATTTGTTTACAAGTTCATGATCAGATGATGGTTACAATATGTACAGTGATCCATTAAAAACTGCATTCACAAGATTCTGTCATATATGGGAAAACAGTAATATGTCAACATGAACCTCTTTGTATGATGACCACAATATTTACTAAGTTTCATGGTGATCAGTTTAAAAAGTTAGGCAAGATGCATTCTTGCGATTTTGTCATACACTGCATTCAGGTGCAAGTCAAAAATGGCAATAACTTATGAAAAATTTGTGGGAATCAAGTGATTTGTTGAAATGTGAATGTATAGACAATGACCATAATATTTACCAAGTTTCATGGCAATCTATCAAACACTGGGGACTAGCTGTGCCAACAAAATTGTGCAGCAGTTGGAAGGATGGAGAGATGGATGGATGCAAATTTCCCATACAGAGGCAAGTTGTACACAAAAAAAAGCTTTTTCCCTACATAAAGTAAATCTAACATAATTCATGTCTTCTTCTTTTCCTATTTTGACATAAAATCTCTCCCAATTATTATATTAATTTTTCTTAAACAGAAACTTAATTAAGACCAATATGAAGAGTTGTATTCATTTCATTTGAGAAAGGCTTCTGGTGGAATCTTATTCTGTTTCTGGAAAATGAAGAGAAAATGAAAAATGAATAAACAATAAAAAAAATGTTAAATCAACAAATATGAATAACATCAAATCTTTATTGATAATTTAGATCAACATACTGTTATGATTTAGCAATTCACAATTATAAATTTAAGAGTGTTGGGGACTTTTTTTGGATTAAGATTGCTTGACTGGCTGATTTCTGGTCAACAACCAAATGCTTAGATGCTTGCTGACAAATTAACTCAAATTCTGCTGAGTGGTTTTAGAGAAGCATTTCAAGGGTTTTCCAGTCTTTATAATTCTAACCATATCTGATGGCTAATCTTCATAAATTGTAAATAAAAGTAAAAGCTCTTCAGGACAGACTTCTGTCAAAATTTGTCAAATTCCAATGAGTTGGTTCTGATAAATAGTTCTCTGAAGATTTTTTTTTTATTTTTGTAATTATAGCCATTCTTGATAGAGGACTGGTACAATCTGTACAAACTTGAAGGACTTCTAAGTGAGGATGCTTTCTGTAAAATTTTGTCAAATTTTATCTGCATATTTATAAACTATGCCACAATGCTGTTTGAGGTAATGTGAGTCATGTTTGAGAAGAAATGGAGAAAAGATAATATTGATAGACCTATGGTCTATGACAAAATGCACAATGGAGGTAGGACTATACCACAAAGACTGACAAGAATACAGATACATAAGTGTCTTAAGATGGTATCAACTGAACCTTACTTTTAGTTCCAGAAACACTAGCCCAGCTTTTTCATAATTCCAATCATGCTCTTCTAGACATCTAAAAAGGAAACAAAAATTAAATTTATTAGAAAACTTGCAATTTTATAAAGAAACTTTTATAGCCTTTATAATTGTCAACTTTGAAATAAAATAGTCACAGAACTATCACCAATTATTTTTGGTTAATTTTTATGTGTTTTCTCCTACCTGCACCCTTGTGCCTTTTAACACAGTAAAATGTAAATGTCAAATGTGAATTTATCTGCCAATGTATTTATGAAATAAACTCATATATTATCTACAAGCTTTTACTGTGTCCATAGTATCAAGCAGATATACAAAGTCATCAAGATGTTTAGATATCACTTTGATCATGGGAACGCTTCTCAATGATACCAATCCTCATGCTGTAAAGAACTCCAATCAAACAAATCCTAAAGAATTTTAGATAATCAGACAATTCATGCAAAAAATCCAAGTCACTGAAGATGATAATGATTAATGGTCCAATACAAATTTAAGTACTATCAAGTATAAGTCAAATTTGCTAATTGTGTCAACTTTTTCTTAGCCTTCATCCATATAGAAGATGATGTGGAGTACAAGTCAAACTAAAGACCAATCCATCAGTTATAATAAAAAAGAAATGCCAGAACTGCTAGTTAAGAATGAATACTGATAATATGTTAACATGAAATTTTGTATTAGGCTGAAATCCAAAACTAAAGACAGATCACTGATAATATTGTTTATAGCAATATCCAGATTTTCAAATTAGCCAGAAGAATTGGCATGATTCAGGATAACTAGACATCATTGAAAGTTACGTGAAAACCCCAGGTGAATATGGCCATCTCTTCAGATGGAGTTGTGTGAAAAAGATTTTCAAGATAGCTACTGTGGTGGACATATTGGAAGAATTTTCACTTAGACATCACAAGAGGTATTTTGGTAATTCATCCTAAGGGACCTGTACTAATCCGATGTATCCATAGTTTGAGCTCATGGAACCCTTACTTAGACAACATCGATTTAAATGCCTTTTGTATAGTAGCCACACAAGATCCCTTTCTAACAGCAGAGAAAGTTTAAAGGAAATTCGTCAAGCCGATTTCGAGAAAGTCATGACTAAAAAGGGCAAGTCGAGAAGAAAACATGCCATACCATTATATTGTACGTTTACATTTAGGCCATTACGTCCACTCTTACCTTGCTTGGTTTTTTTATTAAATATATATTATTTTCTATAAAACATTATTGTAGATGGTTTTCAATACAACATCAAAACATTTTACTCTTGTAATTCGTTAAATTATTGAACAATAAAAAGTTTTATCTATTTACTGTTGGTTGACGATATAGTTCAATAAATTTATCTTTTGTTACCTCGCCGCATTGTTTGTTTCACTATATTTCTAACATCAGTATTGTCATGTCCAGGAAATATAAAACAGCCACCATTTCGCCACAAAATCAGTCAACATTACAATATCCTTGAGCGAGATAAATAGAATCAATGCATTTATATGAGTTCAAATCCTGGACAGTGTACCAGCACTATGCACAGAAGTTAAACTACATCCACACTACCTGCCTCAGAGAACTCTTATACATCAAGTGGCAAGACAGGATCATGGATAATGAGGTCCCTGCCCAAGCAAGCCTTCCCAGTATCTACACCATCTTGATGCAATCACAGTTGGGATGGGCAGTCCATATAGGAGCAGACTGCCCAGGACAGGGTTGTGTGGCACTCTTCCATCCCTAAAAGTGTTGAAGCTTGCGAGGCCGGCCAACAGGACAGCCACAGCAGAACAATGGAGGCAGGCCAGGAAATCTAGAGCTATTATCCACATGATCAGTGTTGCTACCATCCATGTCCATAATGCCACAGAACATTCAGGGCTCACAATGGACTCATCTGCCACCTATGCACCCACTGATCCTTTGTTCCCAATAAATCACTGGAGGACTAAAGTGGTCCTCATGGACTTGATGGACAAACTAATTATTGATAACCATGGCCTTTGACTTCTTGATTTCGAAACTGATAAGTGTCGTTCATGTCTCAGCTGCAAGCCATCCTCAAAGTTTGACCGTTCTTGTATTATAGTCATTTTCAGGAAACCAATTTCCTTCTTCAAGTCCCTCTGGCCATGACCTTTGACCTTTAATCCTCAAACTGAAATTCCTCCTTGTCTAAATTGTTCCATCTACAAAATTTAGTCATGGCATACAAAACTGAAGTAGTGGAAATAAAAAATATCCTTATTTCATTCCTTGTGACAATGACCCTGGACCTCCTGATCCTAAAATAAATGGTTGTCTTCCCCATTTCAGTGTAAGCCATTTACAAAGTTTGGTCAAAGTAGATGAAAAAAGAACTAAAGATGAGATACTGAAACTGTTTTTCTAAATGGAGTGATAGTACTTGTGTCATAAAAAAGCTAGAGTTCACATAAACAACCAATTGTAGGATAATACAGACTATACAACAGGCAATTTTGATGGCAATGTCTGTTTGAAGAAGAAATATTTTCATTGATGATGGAGATAGAGCCAAATAATATAAAAACACAGGAAGTGATGTGGGAAAACTATAAAAAAAATCACTCAACAAATGAAAGGAAAAACTGAATTTGGCATTTTGCAAGGCTCTGAGGTACACCTTATTTCCCAGCAAAAGCAGTATTAGTAACTGAAACTGACCTGAATGGGTGCCAATCTCTTTAACCAAGTGAGATCACTCTGGTCTCACTTCTACCCTTACAAGCAGATAACCTTTCAGAACTTCTTTTGCTCAGATGTGACAAGGACAAGACACCCCCCCTTTTTTTTAGCTTGCAATGGCTGGATGTACAAGGTAACTGGTTTACTCTTAAAGTATAATAATTGGGTAAGATATACAAAATGTATGCTACACTGATGGCAACAAAAACTAATGAATGTAGAAAATTGTAAGGAACAAAAAAATACCTCAACTGAATTCCTTCACAGGCATGCTGAGTTATTTTAGAGCACCTTGAACGATTAAGTGCAATACTCTGAAAATGAAAATGTTTATTAGCTAGGAGTAATTCCTTCATTCCCCACTATCTATACCTTACCTTGCGGAACACTCGGCATTCATTCCTGAATCATTAACAAAGCTGAGGATCATCTTCTGCTTCTGTTCCTGACTGAGAACAGTCTGGGTCTCAAAGGAGTTGGTTGCTGGGGAAGCCTCTTGCACTGGACTTGAATTCGGTGTAGGTGCAGGATGCTTGAATGATTTCTGAAATACAGCACTGGGTATTAATTTACAAATCTAAGTTTGTCAAAGATCACAGAAAAAGCCAGAATTTACATTAATTACAAATTAATTTGGAAGGGAAAGTTATATATTGTGAAGGAAGAATGAAGGTCATTTTCAAATGCTACCTGTACAAAGATGTAAAACTGCATAATGGGAATCTACACATATCAGATCTACCAAACCGGCTTGTCTTTTCTCATGCAAAGGTGGATGTTGAGGATGAGATAAATTATTCAATCTACATAAACTGACAAGGGGTCAGATAATACCTTGCCTGCTAATTCTAGTGCAAATCAAGCTATAGCAATGCTTTTATCAATTATGAACTATATTATACATTTATCAGTGATGGAAGACTGGATCAAGCTTCTAAAACCATACACATCTACAGACGAACAAAAATCATACACCATGGTTTGAAGTCTTTATTTATTACTTTGTTGATCAAGTTGTGTAACAATATGCATACATGCATGAACACTCATATATGCATAGACATGTGATATCACATAATTCTGACCTTTCCTTTTGAATGTTAAAGAATACTAAATCAAAATGGAGAATGGAGATATTTTCTAACAAAATGTGCCAACTGTCTCAGAACAACTATTTCAAAGTCAATAACCAAACCTCATAATAGCAAACTATGTTACTGACCTGACATTCATGCTAACAAAGTTGATCCAGTTTAGTGTTGATAGAAATGAACCAAACTACCTATTTAGGTGGATTTCAATGAGAAATAACATGAAAAAATACATGTGCTGGTTTGGAATCTTACCTGCACCTGTTCAGGAGAGGCATTGACGATTGTCAACATGTCATTAGTTATTACCATTCTGAAAAATACAATAGAATAATCAATATACAATACATTGTTATTACCATTCTGAAAAATACAATATAATGATCAATATACAATACATATTGTTATTACCAGTATGAAAAACACAATAGCAAGATAAATCTACAATACAAGTCATTAGATATTGCCGTTCTGAAAAATAAATTAGCAAGATCAATCTACAATATATATGTGCACGTGCAGTAATTATTGAAATATTGCCGTTAGTTATGAAATTCCAATTTGTTTTGCTTTGGTTTAATAAAGTCAAGTGAAGAATAAATTTTCCAACAATCTTACAATTTAATTAATTTAATTATAATTTAAGCATCAACCATACCAATTGATACATTGGAGAAATCCTTATTTGTTTGTAAGTGTTTTTTTTTTCCTTGGGAGGCGGGTGACAACCCATCCAATAACATACCCTTCTCCATAGGGCACTGTGAGAAAGGACCTAGAGAACCATCGGATTGGTGGTCTGTGACCTCTACTCTCAGCTGCAAGTAAGGATAAATGTTGTAGTGAGACACATATCATTAATTCTCTAATGAATACTAATAAGGACTAGCTAGATGTTCATCAAGTCACATTTTATTTACTTTACCATAATTGCAATAAACTTCTTTAAGTAAAAAATGCTGTCTGACCACCATCTATCAAACTTTAAAATGTAATGCTAACATTTGGTCTGATTCAACAATAATTCAAATTTTAAGAAACTGAATCTTTTCATTTTTAATGAAAGTAATGCAAACTTTGTTGTCCATGCTATGAATTCATCAAAATTTTGCCATTGTCATCATTCAGGCTCTGGAAGTAAAATGAAAATTTTCAATTTTTTGGCACAGTTTCAAATGGTAACATATTATAAAATGAAAAATCTTACTCACTAAAGGCACCCCTACACTAATTTGGTTGATATGTGAACCAAATAGGGATGAAATATTTTGAATGATCTGAGGTCAAACTCCAGACCAAAATATAGTTGAAGTCAAATCCATACCAAGCACAAGACCTGAGATATATGGTACTTATAGTCACAGATTGGCAAACATGACTTTAAAAGATGAGAAGAGAACAGTCCCTTAATCAAACCAATACGCACCCCTACACTAATTTGGTTGATATGTGAACCAAATAGGGATGAAATATTTTGAATGATCTGAGGTCAAACTCCAGACCAAAATATAGTTGAAGTCAAATCCATACCAAGCACAAGACCCGAGATATATGGTACTTATAGTCACAGATTGGCAAACATGACTTTAAAAGATGAGAAGAGAACAGTCCCTTAATCAAACCAATACTTACTAATATTTTGTGCAAGCGAATCTGAACTCAATTTACTACACAAACCTGTGTCCAGTACTCTTTATCATTACACTAATCATGTGACATATGGGAACATTATTAATATTCAAACCAGATATTTTTAACTTGTAAAAGAAACCACAGTGCCATATGGTAGACATGTATATAAAATTGGCTGAAATATCTCATATGGTTCAAGAGTTTTGCTACAGAAAAAGAACTGTTCCATTTTTTTCTATCAGTAGACAACTTGTGCTACACATGAGTTTTGCCACAGAAACAGAAATGTTCCCAACTAACCTAGTTTTGTCAAACAACATACTAGCTGTGCTACACAATGATTTATTCTATAGAAACAGAACTCTTTCCGATGGACCATTATTCTCAAAACATTACACTAGTTGTGCCACCAAGAGATATGCTATAGAAACATATAGACAAACATTCTCAATCAAAATATTTTTTTTGCCACAAAATATAACCAATGCACATGAAATTATACAAAATGGAAAATTCTAAACAGCAGAAGGCACATTTATACATATGGCTGGCACAAGTACCAAGTTTGGATGAAATGGAAATGTTGATAGAGAGATAGACAAAGCAATTACTACATACTCCTGTATTGGAGGGAGAATAAAACAATCCAATACTTACCTTCTTTAAACACACCACAAACTGTAAAACTCAGTAACGATGGCTGAAAAGAGTAAAAATGAATAACTTCAGAGTTGTAAATGAGCATCATATTATATAACATAAGCATAGAACAAAGGATACATTTTTAGTGCTTACCTGTACAGGGCTGAGTAACTTTTTTTATCCACTTATCCATGGCAACTGATTTGACACAATAATGATAAGACCCAAAAGTTGAGCTCATTATCAAAACACTGATCTTGATCTTAAGGGCAACTGACCTAACACCAATGAATCAGAATGAATTGTTCAGCAATATACAGATTCATCCTAAGTATGAAAATAAGAGGCCTAAGTGGAACTGAAATCACTCTCCTGCTTGATATCTGACTAACAGACAAAAAGAAGAGCAGCTGACAGAAAATTTGTAAGTAACATATTTTCTGTTTTTATTTCTCCATTGCTGTTGACTGCATGTATTACGAAAACAATTGTTTCAAAGTAACCCTAGGAATCTATCTTCTTCCATACTTGACTGCACATAATCTCAAATACTATGAAGCTTCTGTGTCTGGACACGTGACCAAGTTGGTATATTCTGCTCACTATTTATTCATGTGAATGTTCAACTTTCAGAAACAGCAGCCATATCTGACAGTTTAACATCATCAGTTTTCTTTATAAATCTGACTGGCATTTGTGCCAGGACACTTTCTGTCAAATTGTATTTAGCAGTTTTTTATAATAAATCTTTTTTCTTCTAATTTTAGAAATTGTTCACTAAAATCAGAACCATTTTTACAAACTTGAAAGACCTTCATGCGTGAACAAATTTTTTCCCCGCAAATTTTGAAAAAGTTGACAAAGTTTCCTTGCTTTAAAAACAGACATCATTTTTGATGGCAGATTGGCATCATTTCTACAGATTTCATATGGGGTCTTTTTTACAAGTATGTTCAAATTTTATTTATCTGCTTCAAAAATGTCAATTTCAAGGTCTTTCTATTTTTAGTATCAGCAACCTCATTTTACAGTGTATGAACATTAACTAAATATATGGTCAAAATTCATTTCAGGTACAAGTCAAGTGTTCATGTGGTCAGTAAATACAAAGATCAAGCAGGTCTAGTTGCTTCAAAAAAGAACAGAACTCTGGTTAATTTGATCTGCCCCATTCATTCAGAATCAATTACAAACAACAATAATATTTTTAGAAAGCATTCAAGATCTGTGCCACTAGGGTTGCAGTGGCACCAAAATTCAAGATTCAAGTGTTTGATGTTGCAGATCTGACTCAGCCTACTACTATCTCTATGTCTCAGAACATGCCATCCATCCTCCTTCACCAAACATTTTCAAACATTTTAATGCAAAATATTAGATTTTCCATTAGTAAGAAACACATTTTACTTATATTTAGTATATGAAAACTAAACAATACACATAAATTAGACAAATCACCAGCATAGAATGCAACTATATATTAGTTGCATCTGACCAATCAGAATGCAACATTCTATTCAGTGCATTGCATCATCTGAGCTAATCAGAATGACCATGTTGGTGTGTCCAATAAAAGTAGGAAAACATGCTTGCATTATAAAATGTCACAAATTATTCAGCCTAGTGGGGTTATTGTAATTGAAAATTTGTGCTAAACATCAGGAACACCAACTATAGCTTGTGAGAAAAGTTCAATTAAAACACAGGTCATATAAAAGCATTTTCCCTTTTATTTCCAAAATAGTATTGTATACGGAACATATATATACATGAATAACAAGAACAATTATGAACCGATGTGCTTACCATAAGGAAAATATAACTTAAGTAAAAACAAAATTGTTAAGTAACACCTATCTGACCCATACTCAATAACTGAGTAATTGTAAAAATGTGAAATTTCATCAATCATACTAGGAGGATTTGGAATGAAAACTTTGTACAAGCTGTCCACCATGGTGTCATGTTAAATGTGTGTTTGTGTGTGTGATTTTGATTTTTAACATAGCTTTAACAAATTTTTAATCCTACAAGATGTCTGTTGTGTGGCAGTTTATTGTGATGTCAAGCACTCAGGCATGTAGCATGATGTAAAACCCAGTCACATTATCCTGACACCAGAACCAGTCCTAACACTATTTAAAGCTGAGCGCCACGTGAGACAGCTATTAATACCATATTTATAAGTCTTTGGTATGACTCAGCTGAGATTTGAACCCACGACCTCCCAGATCCATGACGGATGCTCTAACCACTAGGCTTCCAGAGCAGGAATGTCATGTTAAAGGTCTGATGATTTTCATTCAGTTCCAGCTGCATATTGCCATATTGTTTTCCTGATAATACAAGTCTTTTCAGAAGTAACCATATAAAAGTCTTTCAGAATAGCTGTCAAGGCAGAAATGATGGAGATTGATCAGCACCATGCTAATATCACCATACCCTGAACAGCAGGAGTGACAACCCCATGTCAATAACACCATACCCTGAACAGCAGGAGTGACAACCCCATGTCAATATCACCAAACCCTGAACAGCAGGAGTAACAACCCCATGTCAATATCACCATACCCTGAACAGTAGGAGTGACAACCCCATGTCAATATTACCATACCCTGAACAGCTGGAGTGACAACCCCATGTCAATAACACCATACCCTGAACAGCTGGAGTGACAACCCCATGTCAATAACACCATACCTTGAACAGCAGGAGTGATAACCCCATGTCAATATCACCATACCATTAACAGCAGGAGTGACAACCCCATGTCAATATCACCATACCATTAACAGCAGGAGTGACAACCCCATGTCAATATCACCATACCATTGACAGCAGGAGTGAAAACCACATGTTAATATCGCCATACCATGAACAACAGGAGTGACAACCCTGTCAATGTATACAAGACCATGAACAGGAGTGACAACCCCATGTCAATATCACCATACCATGAACAGTAGGAGTGACAAAAATAGCAATGAGCCATCATGTTAAACATTACCATTTTCATCCAGGACCAAGCACAGTTTAATGTAAAAAGTCTTTGATGAAAATCCATTCTCAATATGAAATAATTTTAATGAAAACCCAATGTTTTTATGAAATCATCACTACATTTTTTAAATTAAAACCATTGTCTATATGAAATCATTTGTTCAGGACAAATAGTTTTATTAAAAACCTGAATGGCTACATGAAATCATAAGTCTATGACAAGTAGCCATTATAATATTACACATATGAAGTCTTTCAGTTGCCAGCTATTGTCATGTCTATTCATTCAAAAAGAATAAGACTTTAAATATAGTTGCCAGTGGTCATATTAGAGGTCAAAATTAAAGGTATAATAACACTATTTTCATTTTGGATCAAGAATATGTGCATGTGTTTTTCTTATCCTTAACATAGCATTAACATTTTTTGTCATACCACAGAAATGTCTAGAGTGTAGCAGCTTATAGTGATGTCTAGAACTGGGGCTTCATGACGCAGACAAGTAGCAAAATTCCAACCCAGTCACATCATCCTAACACTACACAAACCAGTCCTAACACTCAATGCTGAGCACCAAGCAAGGCAGCTACAAGTACCATTTTTATAAGGCTTTTGTACGCTCTGCCAGGGTTCTAACCCATGACCTCCCTTATCCAGGACAGATGCTCTAACTACTAGCCCAATATTGCAGTCCTCGATCAACAACATATCACAACAAATCTTCAAGTGCTGCTATGATCATCTAGTCAGGGAGCTAGTCATATATCAGATTGTCACCACTTTCACTTGGGGCCAGCTAATAAGAAATCTTAGTGAAAACCTCATGTCATTAAGGCCAACCATGATCAAAACATATTCATACGATTTTTAAGATCCTGGTTATGTTGTTAGTCATACCATCACTATTTTTTTTTGGGACCAATTAAACATCACAAGAATTTTTTAGTGAGAACCATATGCAGATATGATTATCCATTCAGGAGGAGTAGTGATAGCAAGATTTTGATTATGGTTACCAAACTAAGATATTCGTAGTTATGGGGCACAGTTTTCATTCAGGTCCAACTAGACCTCATGAAGAAAATACTTGCCAAGTTTCACGATGTTCCTCTAAATAGTTTAAGTGTAGTGACAAACAACTGCCATGGGATGCCAAACACAGTTCCATCACATAAGATCTTCCGGTTGTTTGATCATTAGAGCTAAATGTTGAATGAGTATAGGTAAGTATTTTTAATTACAACTAAAGACCCAAACACAAATTATGAACATAAATTAGACTTACTGAGACATAACTAACATCCACTATAAAAGAATTTGGATCATGTGTTGTTCTTGGCAACTGGAACAGCTGGGATATTATGAGTAGGCGTCCATATTTCAATAGCTTGTTTCTGTGACCTGTTCAAGAGAAATAGCTTTGCATGTTACAGGAAGATTTCAAAGCAATAAATAACAGCATTTCTATGTACATCTGTCCATAACCTTCCACCATGTCCTTAACTTTGAGAGTGGCTGATAATTGTTATTGTTCTACATATATGTCATGCTAATCTAATACCATGATTACTACATATCAAGTTTAAATGCCCATAGCTAATAAAGTCCAAGAACTGTATTTCTGAGAAGAAAGAAAACCAGAATAGATTTTTTAATCTCAAATGAAGTGACTTAAACAGGTAATAAAAAAACAAAAATATCTATAATATTGCAAAATTTGCTGTTGCATCAGCTGATATATGAAGGGAAGATTTCCATTGGTCAGAACATAATCATATGATCATATCCAATTATGTTTTTTTCTGTATAAACTGTATGGAGATCTACTTTATGCTAACTTCTATAAATAGAGTCACATGCAAAGTAATTAACATAAACACATTGCACACCTTTAAAATCAAATAAAAATAGTGGGTTTATATTTTATTTAGAAAACTGAATAAATTTATTAGACATAATCAAATAATACATCTCTGCTGTTTTAAAGATTGTAACTAATTCTTTCATTGACAATGATTGAAAAAGAAAAACTGGAAAACTCAAAATCTGCCAAAAACATTGGTGCTACAGCACTTTCACTAATGCTCATTACAAATGAATTTAAACTGTATGTAAATGAATATAGGGATTGGGAGGAGGGTGTTTTAAAGACCAACACTGTAACAATTGGATTTACAGTCCTACAATGTAAGATGCCAACCTTGAATAGTTATGATGTGGGCTAGGTGGGAGCTCTGCTACACTCCACATCATAACTCTTATACAGTTTCAATATCTTGCACTATTTGACTAATTAGACCCCTATAACAATAATCATTTACTAATAGTCTTAATTTCATTTGTATGTAGTCCCTATAGGTAACCTAAACTGTCAATCAACACAAAAATAGTTTTAAAGATATGAAAATTGATTATTCACATGTCTGGACAATAACCATTCACAAGTCACAATGAACTCATGATAACATGAATTCATTGTGTCATTGGTATGTCAAACAAAACAACACATTTTTTGCCTTGAATATTGATCTTCTACTCCGAAGACATGCCAATTTAGATAAAATATTAAGACCATGCCAAGAAATGTTGAAAACCTTATATCGCTTACCAATGGTAAAATTTGTTTAATATTGACATAGCTATTACATAGCAGATGGAGAATTCCCTGTTCTATAAATAGCTACATAGTAGATGCCTCAGCAAGAATTCATATGCTTAAACAGGATCAAAAACTGATAGGAAATATTATAGAAAAAAGAAAATAATTTGTTTAAATAAATAATTGCAATTATAAGAATTAAACATTGTTTTTTATCTTCTGAGTTTATTGTGGTACGAGCTGTCAGTTGCCTACTCAGCTTACATAGCACCCTTTGGGAATTATTTGCCATGAGAAAAACCATTTAACTTTTAGCCAACTCTCCAGACCCGCAATTAGTGAAAAGTGGGATACAAATTAGTGAATTTTGAACACAATTAGTGAAAAATTATATCATGACACTAACTCCATCCACTTTGATTGTCAGTACTAATTATATGAAAATCCCCAAATAAAACTAGAACATACTCTTTACACTGATTACATGTACTACTTTATTTGCAGTCAAATTTACTAATATACACAAATTCCATGCTATTTGTCATCATGTGATGATGTTGCAGCCTTGAACTTACTCAATCAGGCTATGGTAAATTTGTTTTCAAAAAAGTTTAGACTTCTTACCTGCTGGTAAATCTTGGTGACTAAAATTGTTGCAAATTGTCAGCATCTAAGGAAGCACTAAAGTTTGTCTTATTTTTCCTCACAATAGGAAATAATCTTTAAACATCACTGTTGCTGATCTCCAACTGAGAATGACAGGTTATGTTCAAAAGCTTACAAACAATACTTTAGCAGTGGTAGCATGCAGGACTCTTGAGTAGGTGGCTTAAAGTACTTCAAAACTGAAATCTGCTTGGGGTGTTATAGCAGTGTGCTGTTTCACATCATTCTGCCACATGCCCATTGGGGCTCATATCAATGCATGTAATTTATCTATCATACCTGTACTATATAATGATATTACTACATTGTACATATATGACAGGTAAATTGTAAGCAACAATACCAGCCCTTGTCTACATTCCCAATTGTAAAATTTGCAGCACAATACTATGTGAAAAGCATAATGATGTTTGATGGCTGAATACAAGGCCAAATTTTGGTGTACTTCAATCTATACTTCCATTTTTTGGTGAAATACAAACCTTTTTCCTTGGAGATAATAACATTTTAACTGCAGTATAGCTTAATTACAAAATGAAGATGAAACATTGAATGGTTAACAATTAGCAGTGTCAGCATATCTACAGAAAACTGTGAACTCAAGCAAATTACGATATATGCTAATCTTTCAATCTAAAAATTCATACACTCTAAAAAGCTGTCTTTATGTAGTTTCCCAACCTCTAATTGCTTTTAGCTACCAATATGCTTCCTCACATTGTCTCTGCCACCATACTCAATGCTAAAATTTATGGTGAACTGTGTGCAAAAAGCATGATGTATATTGGCATTTGATGGCTGAATGCACGACAAATGTTTGGTATATTTCAAACTGAACTTGACTTTTTGTGCAATACATTTCTTTTTCCTTGGTGGTGCAGACCTTTTCAAGTAACGTTGCCAAATGGGAATTCAAATCAGTGTAGGAGGTGCATGCACTGAGAAAAATTCTGGTAAGGCCCTGGTTTCTTTCAAATGCATTTGTAGAACTACTCTTATACATGTAGGTTCAAATGTACTAAAATGCTTGCTACTGGGCCAACTGTACCAATTGGCAACAGTTCGTGACTAGCTGCAACAGACTGTTTTGGCAATGGCCAATATGATTAACTCTAAATGGGAAAATTTAAAAAATTGAGAATTGGGAAATTCATGATCTTTTGCATGTAGCATGAATCCGTGAATCAATGTAGAAAGTCATGAAATTCATGCCAAAATTGTGAAGGTCGACAGTCAGTGTTTAATAGTCCTATCTTGGCACTAGTAAAACATGCTTGGCTCTGTAAATAACTAGTCATTAAGTCCTCGAGACCTTGATCTTTAGTCAAAGTATGTGGTCTTTAACTAAATTTACTGTGAACCATGTCCTTGATCATAAGACACCAAAATCTAAAAGTTTATTAACCTGAGAGCAAGCCATTCACAAATTTTGATCAATGAACTTACACTGGAATAAACATTATTGTGCAAAATCCCATTTTGCTTTGAGTTTTGTGTGCAGAAACCATTTTGCTGCCATAGAAACCTCGATCGGTATCTTACTCCAAATATAAGCCACAAGCAATGTGAGCTCCAGGACAGTGATGCAGAACTCATGCTTTTTGTGCAAAACCTATATTTCTTCTTTCAGTCCCAGTGATCTGACCCCAACCTTTACTAACAGTCAAGCAAGCAATGTATAATGATTGGTCAAGGTCTTGTCAAGTAAAAGCAATCATACAATCTTACTGTGTTGAAAAATTTTCTTCTTTTAATCAAAATAACCTTGATCTTCTGACCTTTGATAGGCTTTTTTCTTACCTCAAATGGAAGCTCTAAGTAATGGTAAATGGTGGAAAACTATGCAGAAAAAAAGAGAACAGATGGATGGACCTACATAGCATGATAATGCTCTATGTTATGGCAGGTGTCTAAAATACAGAGAATGATACTACATAGATGCACATGAAAAGAAGATTCAAAAAAATCAATCAAAGACCGTACCTTATGCACAATTTAAGAAAGAATATCAACAAGAAGAAAAGCCAATTTAAAATCTTAATGATCCAAATGTGCTCCTACTTACTTGGTTCTTTTATATTCGATTGTATCAGATTTCTGTTGTCCTCTGTGTACATCTTCAATGAAGGTTGCCTGTAGAATGATATAAAACAATCTTAGCCCAAATCTACCTCAAAATGTACTGTACACATGCATGGGTAGTATCACATAATCCATACCCACTCATAAAAACGTATATTTACAATAGTCGATATGAGTCATGTATACATTCCACCATGGTTCTCAGCCCCAACCTTATGTCGAGATTCCTAGTGACTGTTTCCCATTGTCCAGCACAGTCAGTTTGTATACTAATTTTGCCAGCACCCTATGGTGAATCTTTATTAAAATGACCAATGCCAAAGGTATTTACACTGACCACTACCAAGGGTTGTTGCATTGACCACTGGCATGTGAAGCTAGCTGAAATAGTGTTTTCCGCAAGAAAACTCTTGCTGAAGAAAGCATTGCTGCCGATAGAAAGCAACATTGACAAAACAGTAAGAGAGCTCATTACAGTGTTTATCTCCCACATGTTTATCCTTCCTGCAACAGGAAAGTGACCTAATACAATGGGTGCCCTTCTATAGGGTAATAATGATGTTAGTAACAGTTATATATAAAGTAGGAAAGGCATTTAAAAATTAAAGTTATGCCATGGAATCAGTGTGGTAAAACCTTTATTACTGTTATTTAAAATGATAATAAAATAATAATCACAAATCCTGGTGGAAAAATTGCTTCGTCAAGATAACAAACATTTAGAATTAACTCCAGATATTCAACTTTCCCACTGCTGTAGAACGTATAACTGGGTAACATTTTATTCTTTCTGACATCAAATTTTCATCTGTGATCATATAACATTTCCTTTCTTTAGTTTAACTGCTTTTTACTTTTTGTTAAATGAAAATGTTGGAATGAAATTTTGCACTTTTGCAACAACTTATTAACTCATTGACAGATTTTCAGTTTGTAGTTTTAAAAAAAAATGCTTAATATTTACAAAAGAAGTCTTATTTTCATATAAACAACTAGTTTTAGTGTGGTACCTTTTCACATATTTTTCATAATCTTTGAGAAGTCATGACAACATACCATTTTACTTAATGGTGACCAGATGTCACACTGACTTAACTAATCGATACTTTGCTTCCCTGCCTGCCATCTTGACAATGCCAACTGGTAGTAACAGCATGTAAAGTTACAAAACCTAACATCTAAGGAACATATAGCAGTAAAGAAAATTGGATTTTTATTAATATAAATAGACTGCCAACTGTCCACACTCATAGTTAGTGAAAAGAGGAATAAAAATAAACTAAAATATATTATTTACACTAATTAAATGTTCAAATTTTTTGCAGTCAAAACATTTACTGATATACATAAGCTTCACTCTATTTGTTATATGATGTTATGGTAGACTTAAACTTCCTCAATTGAGCTATGGTAAATTTGTTTTCAAAACTGTTCAGGCTGCTTGTCTGGTGGTGGATCTGGGAAATTTTCAGCAACTAAGAAGGCCTTAACAATGTCTTATTGTTCCTCACGATAGAAAATACTCTTTCACTGTCAATATTGCAAATCTCAAACAGAGAAAGGCAGGTTATGTTTAACTAGAACACTACCCCCCCATGCTTAAACATTGGCAGCTTGCAGGACATGAGTAGGTGGCTTCAAGTATTCAAGAGCTGAAATCGGCTGGGTGCTAACATTTTCCCAATATATATGTGCTTTTTGCTAGAGTGTGCTTTTTGCACCTAGTTTCTACCACATGCCAACAGGGGCTCAAACAGTTGATTATATTTTACCTGTCATATATGTGTTATATAATAATATTAATAATATTATTTAGTATGACAGGTAAATTGTAATCAATTCACAATTCTAAAATTTGTGGAACAATGTGTGCAAAAAAGCATAATGTACATCGATCTTTGATGGATGAAAGCAAAACTAAAGTTTGGTGTACTATAATTGTACTTCACTTTTATTGAATACATTTTTTTTTCCTAAGAGATAAAAACATTTTAACTGTAGAGTAGCTCAATTACAAAATGGTATTAATCCAGAAAATCAGACAATGAAGGTTAACGATTTGTTGTGTTGGCACATACACGGAAAAATATGAACTCAAGCAAATTATGATATATACTAATTTTTCAATATCTAAAAAATTCCTAATCTAAAAGGCCGTCTTCATTTAGTGCATGTCCAGTTCGGCTCCAGTTTTCTTCAGAAGAATTATAAAACTTCTGTTCAAATCCTTTAAAATGCTTGCTACAGGGCAAACTAACAATTGGATATAGTTCTGATAACATTGCTACAAGCAGTATGTGGCAGCAATGGCAGATCTGGATTTTTTGTTGTCTGCAGTTTGACTCTACTTATAAACAAGTATATACAGTACCTATCTCTTTGAATGGATTAAAGTTAGGTACTTTATCAACATGTTGGAACAAAAGTCAATACATTCAGAAATTAACAAATATTTTTAAGATTTCAATTATGTGGCTATTCAAAATAGGAATATTTGACAGTTATTTAAAAAAAATATATACTGGCTGCCTTAGGTGAGTAGCCATGCTAGAAAGGTACTTCTGAACACAAATTCATTGGTAACATAGGATTCTGGCCATGGAAAGCGGGTGGCTGCTGGTAGGGTAAGGGGGTGGGAACTGATGACTTGAGATTTTTTTTCCGTTAACTCACTGAAGCTGCTAAATACCTAAACTTTCTTCCTAAGAATTCAACCCATATATTTCTGGACAATTTTAAGTCTGTGCCAAATGGAAATTGAGAGCATATTTGGCTTTTGGCTTTGTGGGGATTAACACTTTTTTTTAATCAAACAATAAGCTATACATGGCAGCCTGTATACCCAATCAATGAAAAACCCAGGAAAACCACCAATCTATGGGAAGTTACTGACAAGTTTTGTTACATACACATGATGATTGAGCAAAGTCATGAACTCAAGTGAGATGTAAGTGATCTGTACAGGTAAATGTCTTAGAGATGTGTGAGTGATCTCTACAGGTAAATGTCTTAGAGATGTGTGAGTGATCTGTTGTTGTTGTTGTTGTTGGGCTTAACACCATTTTTCAACATACGATAGGCTATTCATGGCGGCCAGTATTAATGGTGAAGGAAGAAACCGGGAAATCACCTGAAAGAACCACCGACCCTGAGTGATCTGTACAGGTAAATGTCTTAGAGATGTGTGAGTGATCTGTACAGGTAAATGCCTTAGTGATGTGTGAGTGATCTGTACAGGTAAATGTCTTAGAGATGTGTGAGTGATCTGTACAGGTAAATGCCTTAGAGATGTGTGAGTGATCTGTACAGGTAAATGTCTTAGAGATGGGTGAGTGATCTGTACAGGTAAATGTCTTAGAGATGTGTGAGTGATCTGTACAGGTAAATGCCTTAGAGATGTGTGTGTGATCTGTACAGGTAAATGTCTTAGAGATGTGTGAGTGATCTGTACAGGTAAATGTCTTAGAGATGTGAGTGATCTGTTCAGGTAAATGTTTTAGAGATGTGTGAGTGATCTTTACAGGTAAATGTCTTAGAGATGTGTGAGTGATCTGTACAGGTAAATGCCTTAGAGATATGTGAGTGATCTGTACATGTAAATGTTTTAGAGATGTGTGAGTGATCTGTACAGGTAAATGTCTTAGAGATGTGTGAGTGATCTGTACAGGTAAATGTCTTAGAGATGTGTGAGTGAGCTGTACTGGTAAATGTCTTAGAGATGTGTGAATGATCTGTACCGGTAAATGTCTTAGAGATGTATGAGTGATCTGTACAGGTAAATGTCTTAGAGATGTGTGAGTGATCTGTTGTTGTAGTTGTTGTTGTTGGGCTTAACACCATTTTTCAGCATACGATAGGCTATTCATGGCGGCCAGTATAAATGGTGAAGGAAGAAACCGGGAAATCACCAGAAAGAACCACCGACCCTGAGTGATCTGTACAGGTAAATGTCTTAGAGATGTGTGAGTGATCTGTACAGGTAAATGCCTTAGAGATGTGTGAGTGATCTGTACAGGTAAATGTCTTAGAGATGTGTGAGTGATCTGTACAGGTAAATGCCTTAGAGATGTGTGAGTGATCTGTTGTTGTAGTTGTTGTTGTTGGGCTTAACACCATTTTTCAGCATACGATAGGCTATTCATAGGGGCCAGTATTAATGGTGAAGGAAGAAACCGGGAAATCACCGGAAAGAACCACCGACCCTGAGTGATCTGTACAGGTAAATGTCTTAGAGATGTGTGAGTGATCTGTACAGGTAAATGCCTTAGAGATGTGTGAGTGATCTGTACAGGTTAATGCCTTAGAGATTTGAGTGATCTGTACAGGTAAATGTCTTAGAGATGTGTGAGTGATCTGTACAGGTAAATGCCTTAGAGATGTGTGGGTGATCTGTACAGGTAAATGTCTTAGAGATGGGTGAGTGATCTGTACAGGTAAATGTCTTAGAGATGGGTGAGTGATCTGTACAGGTAAATGCCTTAGAGATGTGTGTGTGATCTGTACAGGTAAATGTCTTAGAGATGTGTGAGTGATCTGTACAGGTAAATGCCTTAGAGATATGTGAGTGATCTGTACATGTAAATGTCTTAGAGATGTGTGAGTGATCTGTACAGGTAAATGCCTTAGAGATATGTGAGTGATCTGTACAGGTAAATGTCTTAGAGATGTGTGAGTGATCTGTTGTTGTAGTTGTTGTTGTTGGGCTTAACACCATTTTTCAGCATACGATAGGCTATTCATGGCGGCCAGTATTAATGGTGAAGGAAGAAACCGGGAAATCACCGGAAAGAACCACCGACCCTGAGTGATCTGTACAGGTAAATGTCTTAGAGATGTGTGAGTGATCTGTACAGGTAAATGTCTTAGAGATGTGTGAGTGATCTGTACAGGTAAATGTCTTAGAGATGTGTGAGTGATCTGTACAGGTAAATGCCTTAGAGATGTGTGAGTGATCTGTACAGGTAAATGTCTTAGAGATGTGTGAGTGATCTGTACAGGTAAATGCCTTAGAGATGTGTGAGTGATCTGTTGTTGTAGTTGTTGGGCTTAATACCATTTTTCAGCATACGATAGGCTATTCATGGGGGCCAGTATTAATGGTGAAGGAAGAAACTGAGAAATCACCGAAAAAAACCACCGACCCTGAGTGATCTGTACAGGTAAATGTCTTAGAGATGTGTGAGTGATCTGTACAGGTAAATGCCTTAGAGATTTGTGAGTGATCTGTACAGGTAAATGTCTTAGAGATGTGTGAGTGATCTGTACAGGTAAATGTCTTAGAGATGTGTGAGTGATCTTTACAGGTAAATGTCTTAGAGATGTGTGAGTGATCTGTACAGGTAAATGCCTTAGAGATATGTGAGTGATCTGTACAGGTAAATGTCCTAGAGATGTGTGAGTGATCTGTACAGGTAAATGCCTTAGAGATGTGAGAGATCTGTACAGGTAAATGTCTTAGAGATGTGTGAGTGATCTGTACAGGTAAATGTCTTAGAGATGTGTGAGTGATCTGTACAGGTAAATGTCTTAGAGATGTGTGAGTGAGCTGTACTGGTAAATGTCTTAGAGATGTGTGAATGATCTGTACAGGTAAATGTCTTAGAGATGTGTGAATGATCTGTACAGGTAAATGTCTTAGAGATGTGTGAGTAATCTGTACAGGTCTTAGAGCACTCATCCACCCAGGGTCCTCACAACTGATGACAAATCCATTTACAGGTCAAATAAAATTATGCTTGAATGCAAGTTTACAACTTCTGTCATAACTACCTGTTATTACATATACTGACCCCCCCACAAGCTATCAATCATATTTCCTTATGACTAATCACTCAAAAACAAACTCTTCTACCATAATTATTCTAAAGTCACTGATTAAAAAATTAAGTTTTCAACACATGGAAAACGTTGAATATAGATGCAGATCTATTTCAATGCAAAGCTCAAACAGAATTAGCTGCTAACTAAAACTTTGTTGAGAATTAGTATGGTCTAGATCTCAATGAGATACCATATATATTTGCTTATCAGTCAACTGCAAAACAACACATCATTAATTAAATGCTCTGGTAAATCAAGATCTATGCTGTTGGTTCTACTAATTAATCCAATAAAAATGAAGACAGAAAAAGTGTTGTACATACCTCATTTATGCTTGCTACTGGGCATGTAATATGTATGCAAAACTATATTGTTGTTGGGGATAGAACTGGACCTAACAGAACATAAGGCAATACAATCTTGGTGGATGAAAAAGACACTAACACAATACAAAGCAATATTTTTTGGGATGTTTTAGGCCCTAAAAAATGCAAAGCAATACGAATTATGGGAATGGAACAGTCCCAACAGAAGGCAAAGCAATTCTATTTTAGCAAACGGAATAGACAAAAATGCAAAGACATACACTTTTGGGGATGGAACAGGCCCTAATATTACACTTAAAGGTTAAACCCACAGGTTACTTTAGTCGATCTATACATATCAATGTTCCAATTCATGAGAAAATTTACATACCTGATACCTGTAATTCCATTGTAACAAGCAGACAAGGAGAACATCGCCTTGAAAAATTAGAAAGCATTCATAAAATAACCCAGATACTGCTTCTGAGACTTAGAATCTTCACACAGCAGAATAACAAGCTACACCACAATTACAGTGTATACTCACAAGTCAAGTACAAATGCACATAATGAGCCAGCATATCAGTGTCTTTCTTCTACTGATTACTCATAACAGAATGCATAGACCCACATCTGCCATCTTATTATGCAATGGTAGAGCTGAGTATTTGCTTTGCAGTCAGACTTGAAAGCGAGTATATACAGTATTCAAATTTATATTTTATTTACACATTAATACGATTCATCTCGTAGAAAAATTATGTACTGAAATTTATTGGATTTAAGTGATAAATATCTGGTTTTTATTGATCTTACATTCAATATGGCAGTCTTGAACTTTTAATTACAAGGAAACTTAATCATATACAATATCAACTTGGATTTTCGATATCAATAATTAAAAAACAAAATTCACAATCATTATTGATTGTGAAATTGTGTAATCAAAATATTTAAAAAAGTATATAGGTATTATCATGTCAACACTGCTATCCTACAATCAGACCAATTAGATTTCTGTAGAACATACCACCACTATATATAAATATATATATATATATATATATATATATATATATATATATATATATATATATATATATATATATATATATATATATAACAGACTTGAATTGTGTTATCTGACCTGTTCATGGTAGGCATTTAGGAGGCCTTGCCTGTCGTCCATATCATACACTGTGAAGTAATCTTTCACAAACTTCACTAGAAGTGCTAGTACCTCTGTGTTTCCAGCAAAGAAGCTACCCTAAAATTCAAACAAATACATCACTCCAATTTACTGTATCAAGAAAACCATCGGGTTCAAACAACACTCACCTATTAAAATATTGCCTAATAGCAAATTCAAAAATACTTGGAATAATAATATGGGTCAATAGGACACTGATATCTTCTATTAAAATATTGCCTAATAGCAAATTCAAAAATACTTGGAATAATAATATGGGTCAATAGGACACTGATATCTTCTATTAAAATATTGCCTAATAGCAAATTCAAAAATACTTGGAATAATAATATGGGTCAATAGGACACTGATATCTTCTATTAAAATATTGCCTAATAGCAAATTCAAAAATACTTGGAATAATAATATGGGTCAATAGGACACTGATATCTTCTATTAAAATATTGCCTAATAGCAAATTCAAAAATACTTGGAATAATAATATGGGTCAATAGGACACTGATATCTTCTATTAAAATATTGCCTAATAGCAAATTCAAAAATACTTGGAATAATAATATGGGTCAATAGGACACTGATATCTTCTATTAAAATATTGCCTAATAGCAAATTCAAAAATACTTGGAATAATAATATGGGTCAATAGGACACTGATATCTTCTATTAAAATATTGCCTAATAGCAAATTCAAAAATACTTGGAATAATAATATGGGTCAATAGGACACTGATATCTTCTATTAAAATATTGCCTAATAGCAAATTCAAAAATACTTGGAATAATAATATGGGTCAATAGGACACTGATATCTTCTATTAAAATATTGCCTAATAGCAAATTCAAAAATACTTGGAATAATAATATGGGTCAATAGGACACTGATATCTTCTATTAAAATATTGCCTAATAGCAAATTCAAAAATACTTGGAATAATAATATGGGTCAATAGGACACTGATATCTTCTATTAAAATATTGCCTAATAGCAAATTCAAAAATACTTGGAATAATAATATGGGTCAATAGGACACTGATATCTTCTATTAAAATATTGCCTAATAGCAAATTCAAAAATACTTGGAATAATAATATGGGTCAATAGGACACTGATATCTTCTATTAAAATATTGCCTAATAGCAAATTCAAAAATACTTGGAATAATAATATGGGTCAATAGGACACTGATATCTTCTATTAAAATATTGCCTAATAGCAAATTCAAAAATACTTGGAATAATAATATGGGTCAATAGGACACTGATATCTTCTATTAAAATATTGCCTAATAGCAAATTCAAAAATACTTGGAATAATAATATGGGTCAATAGGACACTGATATCTTCATGATGAAGAACAACAACTTTTTCAAGGCTTTTCTCTTTTAAGTTTATATCATCATCCTTTTTTAATGGCACATCTGCATAGTAGCAAAAAACTAGATCAACATCTCCATGCATCACCATAAAGATTCCTTTTTTTTCAAAAACTAGTGACACGATTTTGTAAATAACAGTCTTCATGAAAAATCATGTTTGTCTTGTTCAATTAGTATAATATTGATGTTGCAATCTCACTGGAAGTAATAGTGAAACTTCTTATCATCCTTGAGGATATCTCCATGTACCAATTCATGAATTCTCTGAAATTCACTATCCCACAACTGTCCATCTCTGAAACTAAGTTCTTTATTTTACAAAGTATTTGTTTCGCTAGGTTGCCTAGTTATCTTAGATCACATATGAATGAGTCAGTAAATTTTTTTGGCAGTTTAATTATATTACATACACATATAACATTTACAACAGTGTTTTATCAACTGATGTGAATTCACCCAACATGCCTTTTAACTTTTCTTCCACCTGCTTTTTTTTTATTCAAAAGACATAATTAACATAACAATACAAGGAGACCAGCTTTTAATTCTGTGTAACAATTTAGTTATCAAAACACGGTTGGCACTTAATTAGGTTTTCAGAGAAATGCTTGCAGACATAGCCGTCACGGTAGGTTGACACATTTTATGTTTAAATACACATTGAATTTATGATGTTTACACTTAAGAGGAACTAAATATAAAAACAAAATTCACTTAATAAAAATTATTTAATTGGCAGTTAAATATTAATGCATTGCCTACACTTGGCTTAATTCACATTATCATTTATTTTTCAGCACAAGATAAGCTATACATTGCAGCCAGTATAATTGGGAGGAAGAACTCTGGAAAACTCTGGGAAGAACCACCGACTCACGTGAAGCTACTGGCAGGCTTTTTCATGTAGCCATGTTAGCCAAGCCTGAGGCATGATGAGATGAGATGGCTGTAGCAGTAAGTGCTTTAGACAACTCAACTAGTTAGGGACCCCAAAATTTCCTCGAATATCTTTAATTACGGTGTGCTAAGAATGGTATTTGGAAAGAAATGTAACCAATTATATTACATATTATTAAAAGGTGATAATTTCAAAATTTCTAGGTCTTATCTACCGTTTTTGACCATAAAAAAATTAATATGTAATATGTCAGTTACCAACTTTGATGGCGATAGGGATCCATTTTGGGCATATTTTCTGGTTATAAAATATCAGATCCATGCCTCACACTGCGTTATAAGCGTGTTAGTGAATTATCAGGGCATGAGTTATTGAAACAGCAGTGTAATTATAAAATTTCTATTTCATAGCTTACAAATAAGTGCATTAAAAAGTGTGACCCTTGCAAAACTTGTGTAGGTATTACATGCCATGGATATGTATAATGAAGTGATGTATCAGTTGAACAAGAACTTGCTATAGATGTATCAGTTGAACAAGAACTTGCTATAGATTACAGTCAAACCTGTCAATAATGGCCACCCACGGGAAATGGCAAATTTGGTCTTGGTACAGAGATGAAATATGAAGACATGTAAGTTGTTTTTTGAAAAAATAGCATGCAGTGAATAAAATGAGTAGTAGCAGCACAAGCATTAATATGAAACTTGTCTAAAATCTTGATGATGTAAGTATACACCATTAATCAGAACTGAATTAGAAACATGACCTCCAATCTGCCAATCTGACGCAAGATCAGCTCTTTACTGTGTCGATCTTGCTCATTATTAAAATTGTCCCAGATTTTTATGATGCAAGCCCATATTCCAAGTGTAATTGAAACTAGATCAGTAATATCGACTCCAGCATTGTAACAAGAAACTGATGACTGACTAAACTGGATCAAAATTATGGACTCCAGTGTGCTAATTCAGTGACTGATTCAATCTTGACCATAAATATTTACTACAATGTGCTAACAAGCAACTGGTGACTGATTCAATCTTGACCACAAATATGGACTCCAGTGTACTAACAAGCAACTTGTGACTGACTGATTGAAACTGGATCCAAAATATGAACTTCAGTGTAGTAATAATCAACTGGTGATTTGCTGACAACACACAACACATGATGTACATTAGGCCATACCAATGACTCACTTCGCCTGATTAACAATGTCTCTTATAGTGGAAACATTACAGACAAAAACTAATTTTGTTTCGCTGTGTATCCTTGACTTTTATGTTAGGCACATGGATGTACAAATAACTCAGTGTTTACCAATGATTCTTATTTGTGCAAAGTCGAAGCTGAGATATCTTGACACTTGTGTTCACAGAAAACAGATGTCCCATTACAGTGCCTGAAATTACATTAGTGTTGAATTTACCCAATGTGTGATGGACAGAAAGGTGTAGAGATGGACAGAAAGAAAGGTGTAGAGATGGACAGAAAGAAAGGTGTAGAGATGGTGTGTGGGTGTGATTTCAATTTTTAACATAGCTTAAATTATTTTTCAGTCATATTATTACAATGTCTGCAGTGTGACAGTTTATAGTAATGTCCAATACTGGGGCATCATGCTGCACACATGTAGCATGATGTCCCACCCAGTCACATTATACAGACACCAGGCCAACCAGTCCTAACACTAACCTTTTAGTGCTGAGAGCAAGCAAGGCAGCAGCTAGTACCATTTTTATTAGCCTTTAATATGAATTGGGTGGGGTTTGAACACACAGCCTCCCAACATCTGAGGTAGACGTTGTAACCACTAGACAGAGTAGAGATGGACGGGCAAGGTAAAACTATACAGTGTAGAGATGGGCAAGGTAAAACTATATGCCTCTAACAGTGTGGCATAAGAACTCTAAATGGAAAGTCATAAAAATGTAATATGAATACTTTTTAAAATTGTACTCACTTTGATTTGTGGTAATTCTGTTGGAGATTCAATGTCGAATGTGATGGGTGGGGGAATATCATGTCCATCCTGCAATGATTTCATTACAATTAGAATAAACTTCCTTTTCTCTTTGTCAAATCAACATCTTGATATTATATAATACTCATACTTGCAAAGGAATATAAATCATTATCAAGATTATCAATGTCTATTTTAAAAAATGAATAAAAAATATTTTAAAAGTAAAACAAACATGATCCTATGATGATTCTAGTTTTCAAATCAAAGGGTCTATTTTATACTCTCAGATCCATGTTACTGTTTCATTTGGAAACAACTTTTCATTGAAATAACTTTTTTAAAATGTTGGATTCTAAAACACATTTGATACCAACAATTTCAAGGCATACTATTCAAACATTTGTTGATACTAATTATCACAATAATAATAATATATAACAAAAATTTTGATGTTCCTAAAATAAACTTACCTGATAATTATACTGGTTTTATTTATAAATTTGTGTAATTTCATCAAATGTTTTGAAGTTAAAGTTCACATTATTAAATTTTCACATCATCATTTAATAACAACCACAAACTATCATAATAATCAAATTTAACACATGACCAGAAAAAAGTTCACATATTATCACAAAAATATTAAGCATACAATATTAGTTAAAGGAGTGTCTCAGAATGAGAAATATATCCATTTATTTATTTACTATACATTATTGGCAGTGTATGTGACAGTGTTGCCAAAAAAGACACCATGAATTGTTTTTGTGACCTAGCTATCTTAAAACAAAACAGATATAGGACCTGATTCATATTTATAACCTGGTCTTTATTTGGGTCAAGGCTGTGTAAAATGACTTCTCTCCAACAAAAGCAATGCACAAAAATGGAAAAATTGGAGCAGAAAAATAAAAATTTGTAATGTTAAAAATATTTGAAACATCTTTTGATAAAATGATTAATTTTACTAGCACTGAACCTAAATATGTTCACCATTTCATAATTTGTTTCTAATTATGCATAACAAAATTAATTTTTCACTATTTTGTTTAAAGAATCACTGGCAAATTTTCAGTAGCAATTCCATAAGATAGCAATACAAATCCTGATATTTACAGTCATCAAACTGGCACCTACACCAAGGTGCATAAAACTTCTTGTTCCAACTTTCCACCTTTCTGTTAAAGGAAATCTGGCACAGAGGTCAATGTTTACTTTCATTATTAATGCCCTGTATTAAAACAAACAGTGGTGTTAGGATCATTGTGAAATCAATGCAGGGTTAAGTTTACTGCATTTTTTGAGCCAGTTGAGGCACAATCACAGACTCAAAGGTGACTAATTTGCCCCAAAAAGCACCTTGGCGTGGACTCTGCTTTGTCATTTAGGTTTATATGAAGATATACCAAGATGATATTATTCTGGCAAAAAAAATGTTTCTTACATTAGAAAAAAAATATTCAAAGACAGTGCTGTATACTAAATTACAAGAAAACAAAACTGGCTGGACCTATTTTTTTTTTTACTGGTGCTACCTAACAGATTCAGAGAAAGCAAATGACCTTGATGACCTATTCAACTTTTACTTCATTATATTACTGTAATAAAGTCTTGTATTATCTCTACATATTTTTACCCAGGCAAGCAGATGAGGGTTTAGCATTTCATTATTATAACAATGCTAATGATGTGGCAAACAACTTTCTTTTCTAAGAAGTGCTGGATTAACAAGGTAGTGGATGTATGAGGTAGTGCATTTACATGTAGTAGTTTTCTTTCAAACATACCATGATCAGGTGATGTATTCAAATATAATATACAATAATAATTTAGGTTGTATTTGCAAAAATGAAAGTGGGAAGGATGGATATAGTCAGAAGGACAGACAAGCTAAATTTAATATATTTTATTTTCTATGAAATGCTGGGGGCAACTAGCAATTTAATTACAAGATTCACTTGTCTCCTTGAGCAAATGTTGCAAAATGATCAATATCTAAAGTAGGTGATTGATATCCTTTCACCAGGTGTTCAGTGTTGGGCTGGTATTGTATTTTAATACCTGGTGAAATAATCTCAGTTACCTGCAAGTGATTGATTGTTTGCACCATTCTGACTTTTGCTCTGCAAGCCTGCTAAATAATTATCATGTCAGTTTGAAAATATAATGTTCTGTACATACCAAGTTTAGAATCTTAGGAAACTTCTGCCGTACAGCACTGAAATGAAACAATTGCATGTGATAGCATACAAAGTTACTAAGGGCTGATCTATTTAAACATACATGATAACCAGTAAAGGCAGTTTTTAAAAAATATATGCTAGGGTACTTTGATTTCTCCAAGTTAATATTAAAATGATACAAAAATTCTAAATTGCATCTATGGGTGAATACCCCACGTTAAAAGTGCTTTCTCTGGGTCCCATTTACCTTTTACTGGAACAACCCTAAGAGACCATTCTCAAATCCAAGGCATATAATAATTGTTGTTTTTATAAATTATAAATATATATTATAAATAAGCATAGTACTGAAAGCCTTCTTTATACAAATATGTATCTGCCCTGAAAGACATCAACTGCCTGAAAATCATACAGATGAATCATCACAAGATACATTTTCTTTTCCACATAAACATTTCCACTTCTCACCCCCCCAATTATATGTCAAATAGGACAATTCCTGAAATTCTAAGAGAAAAATGTCTTAGGTTCTGAATCTTGTGACAAATGTTTAAACCATAATTGAATTTATTTTCCAATATCAATTTTAGATGCATTTTTTTGTTTTCAACACTATTTTATAAAACACATTTATTTAACCTAATGCTTCAAATATCACTATACTACACATGGCAATCCATTAAATAACCTATTTGTGTTGCTGGTGCCATACAGCACCAAACTAAATTTACCCCCCCATTTCTAAAACTAATCAAACATTGGATTCAGTGCACTATTTATGATTTACATATAATACAGGGTTAGAAGTGAAATCATTTAAAAATTTACAGGTTTTTTAAAAGCTGTTTTTTCAAGTTTTTAAAATTTTATTCAAAACAAAAAACTAGCTAGAAGATAATCTCAATTGTGAGTATAACATTTATTGAACATTTGATAAAGTATGTTTTGGGTTTGTTTCAAAATCAATAAAAAATACAGCTATAGTGAAAATTAATAAAATAAATTGATCAGATATCTTTAATTTGCATAATTCACACACTTTCTGGACCACTAGGCTAGCCTAATGAAAAATAGTGCAAAAAACAGTGGGGGGCCAGGATAGAGCTGTTTTTCATTTTTCAGATTTTTAGGTTTCTTTTGTATTTCTTGGGTTTACTTTAGGTCTTTATAAAAGCTTTTCTTAGGATTTCAATTTCAAAATAAAATCTGAGGTTTTTCAAGGTTCACTTCTATTTCTCATAATATTACACCACTCATCAAATGCAAATAATACTCAAGAAAGATGTATCTGATGATGATGAAATTTATGAAAAATGAAACACAGTCTGTTCAAGATTCATAAATCATATTTTCTTGTGCATAATTAACAACCAGTTACAAACAGCCTTGACCAATCAGGTGCTATGCTTTTGTCATAATTCATTGACAGATCAGGCTCCAAGCTGTTGTCACATGATTTACTGGTAGATCAGGTTCTTTTGTGTTGTCACATTATTAAGGTGGTGCTCTACAGTTTTATAGTTTGCATAGGATTAAAACTTTAAAAAAAAATAATTCCCTGGGTTTTCTCACTAGTTATAATGGCTATTTAAAAAAAAGACCTTTATATCTTAGGTATTGTTTAAAGAACCTTTAATTCCCTTTATTTTGCTGTATGATTGATGGGTGTAGTGAGTTATCGGGTATACAGATTGGCCTTACTCCAGATGACCACTTTTCAAAAAAAGTGCTAGCTCTCCATGGTCATTTTCACTTCCTGAACTTCACAGATGAATTGTAAAAAAAAAACAAAAAGAGCTGATAAAATGTTTTTTACATTTTATGTATTTGGTAATCCATTCACTGCACTTTCAGAAGCTGGTATTTTCTAGTCTGGCAAATTTCATTGTCCCTATTTTAATAGCTCCCATGGATAGTGTACTTTAAACAAATTCAGGCTGATTTTGGAGCACGTGGGAGCAATCATTTTAGTTAGCAGTGTGCTAAGAAAATTTACAATTTCCATAAGTATAATACCTTAAGAAATGTCAGCCAAATTACATCAAAGTAGCATAGAGGTATGCCAACATTCTCTCTGACTTACTGGTAGATCAGGCCCTATTCTGTTGTCACATAATTTACTTATAAATCAGGCCCTATTTTGTTGTCACATGATTTACTGGTAGATCAGACCCTATTCAGTCATCACATGATTTACTTATAGATCAGGCCCTATTCTGTTTATTGTATTAAAAGATATTAGGCAACCAGCAAAGACCCAGATGTGTTGGCGTATCAAGTAAATGTATATGAAAGTCTACAATCTTTGCAGTTAGATACATGCTGTTCATTAATATATATGTAAATGTAATCATTGAAAAAAATGCTTTTCAAGGTTTCATGATACAAATATATCACAACCAATGTACCAATAGTTATAACTCATTATCAAATTTTTGTGGTGCCAAATGGACATTTGATCAAAACTTCCATGGAAACAAATGTAAATTCTTTTAAAATCAAAACTTACTTAAAGCCAAATGTAAATTTTTATTGAAACTTCCTTGTAGCCAAATATAAACATTTTGTTAAAAGTGCTTTTAATGGGATAAACCTGCATTCAATCAACCTTCTGTTGCCAAATTCTGTTACAAAGTTTGTACAAATATAATTTTTAGTATGTTTGCTGGCTTCTTTAATTGAAGAGATGATAAGTCCATAAGTCTTTTTTATTAGCTGTACCTAGATTGAATATATATATATATATATATATATATATATATATATATATATATATATATATATATATACAAAATATAATCAGTACAAATATATATATATATATATATATATATATATATATATATATATGCCCATTATTACCAAGATAGTATTATAAAATACTAAATGTGTTCAAGTTTTCATCCTTGCTGGTTGAGATATGACAAGTAACCTTCAGTGGTGCCTTAAAGAAAGGCTACAAAAGACCAAGTGTAACTGGAGAGACTATTCTGTTATGACCATTGGAAAGTGTTTAGATCCTTTTATAAAAAAGCTCGCAAAAATATGGTAGCATGTACTCAAACTTATATGACTCAAGACTCCCCAAACTGTCTTTTTCAATCTCCTATTTCTCATTTGCATTTTTTAAAAACCAAATCAAATTTCAGAGCAAATTCTTGAGCAAAAATGATCCCAAATTTTGAAATTTATATGCAATACAAGATACATTAAAGAAAATAAACTGAAGACAAATTTCATACTTAAGTTATAAGATGATCTATACAAAAATATTGATAAAGACAACAAAAATTTTGCAAGTGAAAAATTTTGAATTTTATCCTTATGCTTTTGATATAATTTTCTTTTGTAAACAAGTAAAAAATTCATATCCAAATAAAAAGAAATTCTGATTCAAAATTTCTTTATATAATTTCAACATGGTCAATCTCATGTTTCTATGACACATATTACAGTCATATACAAATCTTTCTAATTCCAAATGACCATATATATAATCCTCATGGGGTTCATCGTGACTGCCCCCATCATGGTGGGTACTCATTATTATGGACTTTAAGACTCTTCAGATGCCAGTTGCCCCTGTCTTGGGTTGATGCCCATTCTGGGTCATCTTACCTGTCATCGGGTACAATCTGCGTCACCTGAGAATCTTCTATCGATGAGGTCTAAAATTGAATGAGTCATGGTATGTCTCTCCAGCCAATCAAAGTGAAGGAATCTGACACTGTCTTTTAGATATCATAATTTAAATTGCAGGCTTCCACATTCCACCCCACCCCCAAATTCTACTAAATGTAAGATCTGAAAGTAGAAAGTTTGACTCAAAGGAAATTCCAAATGCTACAAAAGATAAAACTGTACCATATTATCATGCTTTCAAGCAATGATAATGTTATAAACATTAAATAATTCAACTTTCATGGCATGAAACGCCTAACTTATCTTGAAAATTTTTTAACAATGAGGAATCCAGACATTTTAAATCCAAATATAATTCTCATATATGATTTGGACAGCAAGATGTACTTTTATCTGATGTAAATATTTTACATACATTGCCTACTTCTAAGCAAACAACCGAGTTTTCATATCTTTTAACATAACTCTTAATTTATAATTTATATATATATTACTAAAATAATTGAAGTTTTATAATGGTCCAGTGTTTCCATTTCTTCCAATTAAAATAAAATGTGCAACGTTTATTGTTTTTACATAAAACATCTATCCCAGATCTAATTGGAATTCAATATGTACCTTGTTATACCTTTTCAAAAGATACAACTTGTATGTTTAGTATTTTAAAATGCAAGACTAAAATCCATAGGGATCGGTATGGGGAATGAGTAATTATGGGCAGCAATAAAACTATGTAGAATCACAGCTGCAAGCAAACTGAATCTGCAGAACAGTTGCAATTTGTCCCAACTATTCTTGTTTCTGTCTTTTTTTTCTAAAAGTAATGTCATATTCAGGTGATTACAAATGTCACAGTGCAAACTACATTCAATGCTATATCTAATTTTGTATCATGAAGATACAGCGTAAGGATACCACCAATATAACTGCTTAAATTTATGTCAGTCAGTGCGATATCACAAGGATACCCATTTTAGCTTAGATCACTGTCATTGAGGAGAGTGCAAGGTTACCAGCTTCTGTTTATAACACTGTCAAAGAGGATATCACATGGATACCTCCCTTAGTTTATGTCACTAGCAATTATGTCTATAATCTTAATTTCAAATGTTAAAAAAAATACCTTACTTTATAAAATGTACTAAGTTTTTCTACCTGACATTAATTGCACTTAAAATATTCAGAAAAGAACATTAAGCAAGAAAATATGAACAAAAGTAGTGACCAACCGTGTCCTCAGAAGATCTTACCAGCCATTCATTCAACTCTGACCTATCTAGAAAATGTAAGCCAGGCCATCCTCATAAGCCATATTAAATCACAGTAGATATTATTTGCACATTTCTTTACCATTACCATGTTTATCTTAAGGTAACAACAATACCTAAATTTATCCAAGCAGTATGTGGTGTGCCCACAAATGAACAACAAGGATCAAAATCTCAAGTCACCCTGAAATAATGTGTAAAATAAATGTCGCAGAACCTAATATATTGGCCTATGATGTGAAAATAAATCTGAGAATATGCTGTTTGCAACTGGGTGTCTTATACACAAGTAAATATTGAATGTAGATAAGTACATACGTATGTGTGTATGTATGTGTTTGAGTGTCTGTGTGTGCATGTTAACTGTCATATGATGCATCATAATCCCATCAATGTAGATACAATAATGCCTAATGGGCAAAGAAGACGTGTCTATTCAAATAAAATCAAATGAAAATACTAGTTTTAATCAACACATCTGTCTGTATTATGACTATCTCTTACAGGTGGGCCTATTCTAGAACTAAATATTGTTATGGTGAAATCACTCCCTCCATTTGAAACAAAATTGGGAAATTAGTGCAATCCTGCAGCTGTGAGTCCTAGAAAAAGACTATGCAACAGTCCAAGAACTGACAGCACTGATAGTGGAGGTACTATAGAGACCCCTTTCCTAAGACCTAGGTTATAGTATAAGAACTGACAGCATTGATGATGGAGGTACTTTAGAAACCTAGGCAGTTACCCTTCACCTAGCAAACCTGTTGGTGACCTCTGAACTTGCTGTCAAGACAACAGATGAACATTACCATTACCTAATGTAGCTCAACTGATCTTTAAACCTATCAGATAATTCTAATATCAACAGTTCCAGTGTCCAGCCTTTGATCTTTTCCAGTTCATCAACATTCTTCAACTGTAAATAAACACAACATACACAAAGTATTAAAACAAGAAAACCTATTACTTTGTTGGAAGTCAATAATAGTGATTTATACATTAACTAGAATGGAAATATTTTAGAACTCTGAAAATACTTATCTGATCACATTAACATTAGGAGATTACTCTTTCTACTGCCCCCTGTAAGATGAAACACATTGTTCCATCTCTATACCACAAATAAAGGGAAGTAACTTGTAAGGATAACTCATGCTGCTACTAAACGTTATACCAATATCCCATATGTAACCTGTTTAAGCTTAAGTGAAACCTTTAAAAGGATTCTCATATTTGTGGGGTAGTGTGGGTGGGATTGAGAGTAATATTATATGATAAGTATTTTCAAAGCAAGCTATTTTCACAGAAATGTCCTTTCACCATCATATACATAACCTCCATCATATACATAACCTGATCACATTAAGAGAGAAGGTAAGCAGTGGATGCAATGCTTGGGCATCTAAACTTGACAGAATGCATGAATCTCTAATGTGAGATTAACACAAATGAAGTTTATGCATTTATACATGTGAGGGTGATTCCAGTGGGATCACATATTTGGTTGTGCTGTCATGAACAGGGCATGGTAACTGTCTGGGCAGCTACCACTGCCAGACAAAATTAGCTGTCTTTATTGAAAGGCCCTGTAAATATGATTTTATTATTTGGTAAATTGCACCAAATCAAGCAGATCATTGATCCAAGTTTGGTCTCGCTGGAGAGAGGCCATCAGAACTGTATTGCAGTTCATGCCCCTCATTTACAAAATTAGATTGGTACTGGTACCACTTGAGGAAAGGCATACAACTAAATATTCCCTCCAAGCTAACTGAAAGGCTATTGACAGCCATGGTCTCTGTTCTGGGAATGATAAAACAAAAATAAAGTGAATGAATGTGGATGTGAACAATGATCAAGGAATCTGGATTATAGCCTTTGCAATAATTTTCTGAGCTTCTTCACAATTATTTAAATTTGGATTCCTGACAGTTGGGAGAATATTTAACGACTTGTTTTTTCAACCTCCAAACTTAGTATGGTTTCACAAACATCCCATTATCACATATGAATACAGTTAAATCTCTGCATCCAAACTAGAAGAACAAGTAACAGCAAAAGGCTGATAAAAGTGAATGGCATATGGATGAGCTAAACTATCATTCAATGTAGTATGGATGAACTATTAAATTTTTAGATAATTCAGCTTTGGATAATCATAGATGCATGGTACAAGATGTTCATAGGTGAAGCAATAGTTATTTAGGTAACCTATTATTTTTCTATGCAAAAATGAACATTAACTAACCTGTTGATTAAAATACTGATGTTTAATGTTTCTTACCTTGTTTTTCCCCAAATTTAACTTTGTAACACTGGGGGCTTTTTCTGTCAAAGCAGCAAGGTGATCCAAACTAGTCAAATTGTTGTCACTAACATCAAGAGCCACAAGCTGAAAAAACAGAAAAATATTCACCATAGTAAATTATATGAAGCTAAAAGCAGTCATAAATCCTAAAAATATAGCACTGTGCTGCCCTATAAACACTTCAATTTGCAATTAAAATAGTCATCTGTTACTAAAACTTCAGGACAGGCAGGTGAAATCTGTCAACTGGCTGCCCTCTGGAGTCCTTTATAATCATAACTTGGCAAAAATGACAGCAGCACTTTCTAATTACAAGTATATATCACAAAATATTGTTGGGCAATTCCCTCACATAAATAAATCACCACCACAAACCACATCCAACCTTCTCCATGATGAATGTGAATCTGTAGTAAATAAAAAACAAGCATAATTCTTCTTAATAAAGCTAAATTACAATCATTTGTGGGGATTCAAATCTTCTAGCAACCCATAAAACATATAGAAAGTTTCACAGCAACCATGTAAACAATGCAACAAGTGCAGCATTCACAAAATGATGGCCATACCATGTTTCACACAAATCTATAAACAAAGCCCTTGCCAAGTATGATGCTCTACTAGGTGGATAGAATTTCATGGAATTCATATGACCATTTCTACTATTTGCCTGCTGATTGTTGATATTCTTCAGTGAAAACAAGATTTTCAAATTAGCTGGCCATAATAGAGGTTAGACTGGCACTATTTTTGTTTAAGACAAAGAGGACATTTTACAGTATACTGGTGAAAACCCCATGTCATAATGATCATCCATTCAAGAAAAATAGTGATTTAAAGACAGTTGTCATGGCATCCATAATGAATTTACGACTGACACATGTAGGCCAAATAGGTATCATAAGAAGTCATGTTAATATAGCCATTCATTTGGGAGAGTAGAGTAAACAATAGTTTAAGACAGTTACCATATTGGCTATATTGAATATTTTCACTAAGACCAACTAAATACTCTAAAGACTCATCTGGTTGAAAGCCCATTTCAAAAACACTTTCCATTAAACATCAGTGGCAAAAGACACAATTCTCAAGATGGCCACATACTGGACATCAGAGCCACATCTTAAGTCTTTTATTAATAACCCAAATGGCTATAAGGCATTCATTCTGCAGAAGTAACAATAACAAAATTTTCAGCTTGGCCACCAAAGTGGCATCCATATTTGAATCTTACCAACAACATTGCCATTAAGGATTAAGTCAGCATCACAACAGTGAAAACACCATATCAATATGGCCAAGATATGGAGTGGTAATTAGCAAGATTTTCAAGATGGCTGCTGTGACAGCCAAAATGGTTGTCAGAACAACATTTTTATTGAGGACCAACCAGATATCATGAGAAATCATTAATAAAAAAACTTGTACTGACAGAACCAACATCAAGTCTGGACATGCAGCAACAACAAGAAAATGCCTGTGTAGCAGACACATTGGATGTCAGATTGGTACCATTTTCATTAAGGGCAAATGGACATTATAGGAAATAGGACAAAAAGGCAACAACTCTAAACACAAATTGCTACAGCAAAGTGATTTGTTGTGTGTATCATCAGGTGAGGACAAAGTTACATGGTGATCCACCAAAATCTGCCAACTATTAGCATTATTGTTATTATACAATGGATTAAGATACATGACAAAAAAGGACAATAACTCAAAGTTAGAGGGAGCAAGGTGATTTGTCAACATGTACATTTTCAGGTGATAACTTTGTAATATGACAAAACACAAAAATCTAAAAGCAAGAGTCCAAAGAAAGGCTGATGCTCTTCCAGCCTGTCCAAAATGTTAGGAATACAAGATAAGCCCATTTCTCCTTTTTAATTGTTGATTACTAAAACCATTCCTGATATTCCTGAGAAATTCTAGCAAACCAACTTTGGTTTACAATTTTTTATTTCATATGTCAAATTAACATGTTTACAACATAAAAGTACATAACAAAATTTTGTCATGGCAAATGACCTTGAACTTAGTATCATGCATACAAAATCACCCAATATGTCTTGCATAAAGTCAAGATATATCCGTGTTAAGACTGGTTAAATTTTTGATTAATACACTTCTTTACAAAAATGATATTTAAGTGATATTCATCTGATATATATAAAAAAAAAATCGATTTGATAAAAATACATTTGTGCTTGTGTAATCATGCAATTAGGTCTGGTTTGCAAACTCACACAAGGGGGACATGTAGTGGTGGTCAGATATGAACCATTTTTATTCACAAACAATTCTTTATTTCATGACTGCTTCAGAGAAAACACCATAATAATTATTTATTGCATGCTTTTCTTTCTTATCTGAGTTGGAATTGCCTCTCATTTAAAGGAAGAAGGTAATTACAAGATTTCTCAGATTATGGGAGGCTACATTGGTACAATTTTCACTTAGGACCAATTAAATACAGTTTCATGAAAACTGCAATGCCGACATGATTATCCTTTCATGAGGAATAGTGATGAGATTTTGAAAATGGTCAACGTCGAGCAATAACTTTCTTATTTATAGCCAAATAGACATTGTAAAAAGTATATATATTTATGTAAAAATCCCACACTGATATCAGATCTGCCAACCCTAAGACTTTCTCATTAAGGCAGTCAATATTTTTCCATGAAGTTTGATGTTCTTAATGGGTTTAATGTCATTTTTCTGCACTAGATAAGCTATACATGGTGGCTAGTATAACTGGTGGAAGAACCATGTGATAAGCCACCAACCCATGAGAAGCTACAGGCAAGCTTTCTCACATATCCACATTGGCCCACGCAGATAGAGGTGAGATGGCAGTGATCCATAATGGTTTCCACTTCAGACTACTCAGCCCCTCCACAAGTTCGATCATTTCTCAGCAAGATAAAAAAAAAATGTACATACTGCCACTGTCAACTTGGAAAATGTGAATTTCAACAGTTTAGAAGTTTGATCTGAGGCTGATGTAGAGAAGGAAAACATCTTCAACTGCAAAGTTTGTAAAGTACACCACTCCCTCGATAACTTCGGGACATTGGGGTCCAAAAACATCGACCGCGATATAAGCGAGGGCGCGAGTTATCGATGGACCTATAACAAACAACAAATATAACAATGGGATCGATGCATAGGGAAAAGGGGGTTTGTGGCTTGGCATGTTGAATACTCAATTAATAATCGCGCTAAGATTAACAGTGGATAAATATCTTTTCATATTGGTGTACTTTGTTTAGTTTTTCCGCACAGAGTAACATTAATTTCTGGATAACTTACAGTATATTGAGGAAATCATCTAAACATTATTCCTCCTGGTTTCCGTTTGCTTAGCACATGTACTTCACACATTGTGTATTACGTCACTTTTTTGTAGTGAATGGTATACATTCTAATTTTATTGTTTGATCCAAAGTAGACGGGTTTTTTTCAAATACAAAAGATCGACACATTTCGAAAAAAACAATGTCGATCGAACGATGTGTAAATTTTTATTGCGGTAGAAGTAAAATGAAAGAAAAAAATTCACAAGGTTTAACCATTACCAACATGAATTTAATGGGTCTAAAAATTTAAAATGACATAAATTAGAACACAATAACACTTGCGGCTTGTGACACGTTTGAAAAATATCACTTCACATTTTGAAAAAAATGCAAATTTCACAATAGGGATTCTATCTTTACAGGCAATACCGTATTTTCCGCCCTATAAGTCGCTCCTGTGTATAAGTCGCTCCTCCGCACTTACCATAATCGCATCTTTGATACCGCCGGCCATTTCATGCGACTTGGTAATTTCCAACTTCGTGTAAGAAATATTATACAATTGTTTAGGAGTTATATAAAAGTCAGTATTACAATAGACTTTGACTTTGCCTTGAGTCGTATTTGAATTGTTGAAAGTCCTTGACCTGCAGCACGCTGTTCCACAATCCATTTTCTTAGATTCTCCTCGAGAACTGGTCAACTTGTTTTGCCACTACGATTTTCCTTGGGTTTTTTTTTGTTGTTGACCTTAACTCGTCTTCTTTTTTACGCCAGTCACGCACAATCTTCTCGCTTACGTTGAATTTTCTTTCTGCTGCACGATTTCCGTTTTCTTTCGCAAATGCTTTGTTTAACTTAAATTCTGCATCATATTTTTTTCTAGTTGTTGGTGCCATCATAAATGGCACAAATTTAATTTAAAACAAAACTTATTGACTTACCCTAATGTAACAATTTTAAATCATACAACGTTATTGTGAAACTATATTTTATTAATGCTACGTGGTATGAACGGTACATATTTATACATCGGTCATTTCCACAACCCAAGCAAACTTCAAATTACTTTATACGCTACAGTGATTTTAATACCTTAACGAATTCACCTAACAATTGAAACTGTTCACCAAATTTCCCGTTATTTTTTTTAATTAATTACCGGTACTTTGAAGTTATCTCCATGAAGCCAGTCTTGGCTTAATCCAGAGTTTAAAACTAGAGCTATCATCGTAGGAAATATTCATGCTATGTTTTTTTTGTTTTTTTTTATAACCAGCCATTGCGAAACCAACCAAAAAAATGATTGTGTGTTTTTATAAACTACTAATAAAGTAAATTATGAAGCGCTAACAAAGGTATCGGAAACGCTTTACAGTGACATAATTCGTTGTTTAAAATAACAAAATAATCCCAGTTCTGCATTCTGTATTTATTTGAGTACATCAAAAGAACATGACGCAATAGCTGGGCGGCAAGTTCAAAGGACTTTGACTAGCAGCTTGGGTGGGAAAATGTGCTGAAATTTACAACGACTGAATTTAGAGACGAAAAGATTCTAAGATGTACGTGCCGAATAATAAAGGAAAAACAATGGCAATCGTTATTTCAATATTCTTTTTATTTATTAATAACAACAAATTTTAACACATATATAACTAAAAATTATTTGACTATTTAATTTGATAATCTTATAGTCTAATACTTACATGTACCGTATGCAAGTTTCCAGCAATTGGCTTGCCCGTATACCGGCAGATGCATTTCGCTAAAGCACAGCATCACTGCGCATCAGTCACAGTCGTTAAAAAAAATTATTTATCATATAAGTCGCTCCTGCATATAAGTTGTACATGTCATTTTTAAGAGAAAAAAAAAACGAAAAAAGTAGCGACTTATACCCCGGAAAATACGGTAATCACCATTTTCGATGATAAAAACGAACTATGTATCAAGGTTAAATTTGCCAATTTACAATTTCTTATCACGACTTTTTTCATGTTTAACACATTTTAAATTATATTTTCCTTGGAAAAAAATCGGGAGCCACGCCGGACACCGCATTATAAGCGGGTTCGCGAGTTATCCGGGCGTGAGTTATCGAGGGATTGGTGTAATTACCTCTAGTACAGTTTCAGAAAATGCAGTTCCAAATCTCATTTAGCTACAAGGCTTTTTACTTTTTCTCCCTCCCTGCCTGACTTGATCTTTGGGTTTATTCTGAATTTTAAATGGCAATGGATATCATCTCTCCAGCCATGAGACAGGTTAAAATCGGCACATGATGTCCAATATATCAGCTCTTGTCCAAAAAAGGTAATTGTTGCCTTTCCTTTTATTTTCCCAAAAGAACCTCAATATTCATTTTTATACTTATGTGCTGATCATTTAAACCATTAAAGCTTTATTGTCATTTTCATCTGCAATTTGTTTTCATTCACTGGACACCATTTTTAGGAAATGCTACAAATGAACAGCTTTGCAATAAAGACATTTTGCATGAAACACCTGGACAGTTCAAAGTATATGAGTGCATACAGTAAAGTCAGACTGGATATCTGATAAAGTTTATTGGATATAATATGAAACTCAGAAGTGGGTGAGAAAAGTTGTAAAGGGATATGATCACAACAATCAAAATTTTATCATTTTTAATATAAATTTAATAATGTAATTTACGGCCAGTTCAGCAAGTCTTATCTCATAATGGTCGGCAGGTTTGCAATATTACAGTTTGCTTCTCCAGTGAAGCTATAAAATGATCCTCAAGATGGCCACCATTTTGGCTGTATTGGATGTACATACTGATTTAGTTCTTTAGTCAAAACACCATGTCATTAAACCCATAAATACAGGAGGAGTGGTAATAGTACAAGTTTTAGGTTGCTACCATGGAGACCATACTGGGTATGTTGTTGTTGGGCTTAATGCCATTTTTCAGCACACGATAGGCTATTCATGGCGGCCAGTATTAATGGTGGAGGAAAAAACCGGAAAATCACCGGAAAGAACCACCGACCCACGAGAAGCTACTAGCAAGCTTTCTCACATATCCACATTCGCCGAATCCTAGACTCGAACTCACGCAGACAGAGGTGAGATGGCAGTGATCCGTAACGGACAGCGCTTTAGACCACTCGGGGCCCCCCCCATACTGGGTATAAAAACAGCACTATTTTTTTTAAGAACCAACTAGAAATCTAAATCTTATGATGAACACCTCATGCTGATGAGGAGTAGCAATAATAAGATTTTCAAAATTAGCAACATTTCTGTATTAAAAAATCCAATACTCACCATTTCTGGAAAAACCTAACACCAATTATTTGTTAAAAACAACCTAAACATTGTAAGAAGTCTTTTGATAAAAATGCTTTGTAAATATGAATTTCTATTCAGAAGGTGAAGCAGTAAGAAACTTTAAAGATGGCTGCCATGGCGGCTATACTGGATGTCTATTGAAGTCCATTGACATATTAAGATGATTCCTGGTAGAGCAAGGCTGCAATATTTATAAAAATGTCTAAACATGCACACAGTATACAATCACTGAATCAATGCTGTTGAATCCAACTGAATTGAAACTTAACTCTTCTCCAATTTGCATGTTATTCTTTCAGCTCATATCTATAGATATGGAAGCCAATGACAATGTGCATGCAATACACCATTAAATATGAAATCATTTTATTTGCCTTTTAACTATTATGACAAAATCTGCTGCAGTTTCTTGCCAGTTAGGTGTGTGTGTGTAATTTGGATTTTTAATAGTTTTAACAATTTTTCAGTTATAATGTTACAATGTCTGTGGTGTCAGTTTATGGTGATGTCTAGCATTGGGACATCATGCCACAGACATGTTGCATCATGTCCCACATAGTCACATTATCCTGACATCAGGTCTACCAGTCCTAACACTAATCTCTTAATACTGATTGCCCAGTGAAGAAGCTGTTAGTACTAGTGATGGGAATCAGTAAGAATTTCCTAATTGATTATCAGTTTCACTTAACCAACTGATAAATGATTCTAATCGGTTCCTAAATAAAATCAAACTTTTTGTTTGTTGTACAGTTATATCTTTGCTCAGGAGTTCAAATGTTTATATCTCTACAGGAGTAATCTCTTGTAATGACATGAATACATTAATCTTATATAAAAATATTAAAAATTTTTCTACTGTGTTATTTTCGTTCTGCAACTTTGTTAAATGAATGTAAACTTCTATGGTTAACAGACACTTAAAATCTGTCTCCCCAATCTGCTACATGGGGATAATTGACACAGAAGGTAATTCATCAGGGAGTACCTGACCAAGCAATAATGTAGCATATAATTAGACCATGGGGTTGGAGAATACATATATGTTACAAAAATTATACTAGCAACAGACTTTCTGAATTAACTGGGACTTAGATTTTGTCCAACAGTCAGATGGAGATATTTCTGATCTTGACAGATTATGAAAGCAAATGAAAGGTCAGAGGTTTGTTCTCATCTTCAATTTCTATTAAATTATTAATCTTACAGGCCTAGCTTGCTGATGGCGATGGCGGGCACTTACAAGGAGACAAAATTCTACACTTCTCTTAGACAGCTGCTGTTAAACTAAACTTAGTATGTGCCTTAATGGAACAGGAGAATGACAGCTGATAAAGGTTGTCTGTGCACTCACCATAAGGGTTGTTATCATTGGATGTTGCTTCCATGGATGCAAAAATCAATCAGAGCTGCATAGATGAAATGTCATGCCCTGGTAATGGTACCTAAAGATTGGACAAACTGTGAAACATTGGGCTATCTGGTTAGACTAGAAGATGGGAAAGTGACACAGTTTGTCTTGCTAGTATATATGTATAGATGGCTGGGAGAGTGTACAGAAAAAATGTTGAACAGTCCACTAGTAGAAAAGAACATTGGGCCAGGCATCTGTACTAACTTGTTAGTAGTCAAAGCAGCTGCACAAAAAACAAATGGCTGATGAAAATTGTCATCAAAATTGTGTTAAACTCCATATTCCTAGCCTTACATGACAACCCCTGGCAAGGAAAAAGTGTAATCCAAGTGGACAAAAAGAGTAATCTAAGAAAATTAGTAATCCACCTGTAACATGATACAAATTCAATATGCATATGTACAAAATGATTTGTTTTACCCCTACTGTCTTTTAACATCAACTACTGATTCAAGGTTTCATATGTAGCACTTTTAGATTTAAAAACAACATACTCTCATGCTGCATTTCAAAACACTTTGTACCAGCTGAGACTATGAATGTTTTGCACACCAGCAGAGCACTAATTTATTGGCTGCCTTTTGTGCAGCAAGGTGTATCAAATGACAAAGACAAATTGTGATGTACATTGATACATTTTTCAAAATACAGAATGCAGCTCTTTATGAATTCCAGTTATCATTGATGCATTTTCAGCTGAAAACCTCATAAAGTTCTGCCAGTTTATATAATGCTTATTCAAAGCATTATCACGCAAATCAAAAATGTTTTCTACAGTGGAATTTACTGTTAATTCGGGCAATGAAATAAGAACAATCTTTGTCATTTTCATTGTCAAATTCTCTTACACAGACTGAGTACAACTTTTTGTTATCACAATTATTACTTTCGTCTGTGGCAATACTAAACAAACCAATTTTCATGTGTTCTGCAATCTTAAGTGAAGTATCTTTAGCCAAAGACTGAACAATATTTAGATGATTTTGCTTTTGCACATGCATGTATTTTTGCAATTTTGGAATCAGGAAATATCCGTTTGATCAAAGGACCAACAGAGTATTCTACCACTAGAGGCGTGTTCTATTAAGAACTCAGTAAAAAACACCTCTGCATTTATAACATTCGTGTCCACAATTGAGTTTTGTTTTAAAAAAAAGAAGTTACCTTAGTACTGAAGTTAATATAATTCAAGCTTTCTTTAGTTCTCCAGTGTTTCTCCACATCAAAAATTTAATTTACCACCTTGAATAATAATAAAATTCTTTCCACACAGCCTGCAATGGGTGTGAACCTACCATAAAATGGAACGCTGTGTTATGTATTCGTTTCTGAATCGGTTTTTCATCTTTATTTAATATATCTGTGAAATTATTTGAAAACATTTTTGCTCTAGGACACTAAATCGACATGGATAAATCTGACTGAATTTTAGAACCAGATATCCTACAGAATGGTGTGTACCAAATATGAATTAAAATAAAGAATCTGCGAGAAAAGATTAAAAATTAGAAAACTAGTCTGTTCTATCCTCATTAAGCCATAGAGCTGCTATAAATAAAATCTGAGGTCAAATATTTGACAGAAGAAACAAGCATGTTTCTTTTAAATAGGACAGCCACTATATCATACTGTTAGGAAAGTTGATGCAAGTCTACTGACAAGCATTCTCTAATATTGTAGTTACCTAGAAGCCGTCTTTTCTAGAATACGGTCTGTGGTATTAAAGGATGTTAATAAAAATGTGAAATCAAATTATTTATTTTTTAGAAGGAGGATATATCGAAATCATGTAATCCATACATGTTTATGCATAAGGTGTAATTTAGTGGAAAAAAGTAATTATTATGCCAAAAGCGTAATTGTTGGCATGTGTGCTTACATGTTTGGACATGTGGGGAGACTTGCAATAATAGGGCTGCTACAAAATTGGAGAAGAACTTCATCTTAACTTCAGGCTTGCATTGGCAAGACGTAACAAATAGAGGTATAGAAACTCCCATTTAGCCAGTGGCTGACATCTTTTTGTGAACCAGTCTGCAACACTAGCAGTGCCTGAGAGGAATGTACCATACATATTTCTGTGTGCATTTGTCGTCCATATCAAACTAACAGTTGCTGTAGGCAAGTTTCGCATGATCTCAGTATCCCTCACTACTCTAGCTTTTGACAATATCTTAGAGAGAAAACTCAACATGAAGACAATGATCTCTCATGAAGTATTTAATGTCACCCATCTCTCTTTGCTTTTTAATAACATTCCCTGTGACCATTTAGTGCATTGTCTGTAGACAGAAACAGAAGAACTCTAAACTTGTAATAGGTGGATGGGTGATAGACAAGGCCATCCCATAAGATCATAAGTTCTATGATCAGTAGAGCAAAGAATAGCTGTCTCAGTTTCAGTTCATTATACAATCTGGGTTATGTTGTGCCTTTCAACATAAGAATTGATCTATATGTCCCACCTCACATGAAAGACGATAAACTTTCAAATATCATTTCACATTACAATGTGTTATGCTGTGGTTTCCAATATGAGAACTGATGTATATATCCCATCACAGGCAAGACAAGAAACAAACCTTAAATTTCATTTCACCATACAATCTGGGTTATATTATGGTTTTTAAGATAAAGAATTGATCTATATTGTGGTTTTAATATGGAATAGAAAACAAATTTTTCAGTAAATGACTTTTTCATCATGTGCTGTAATTGATAATTAATACTAATTCCATGCAAGAAATCTTTTGCGATCTTATCTAGGGCAAAACATGTTTACAGACCTACTTTTTTAAAAACAATTTTCCACAAGGCTGAGGATTCTTTTAATCATCTGATGTTTTTCTTTCCAAAGAATATATATTTACCTCTGGAATATTGTCCCCAATAATCTTGATAACACTGGACATTACTTCTGGACTGTTCAGGGCCAAGTTCAAACTTTGTGCCTGGAGGTCTGAAACAAAAGGCAAATCTCACTTGTTTCGTGTGATTTTTAATGCAGATTTAAAGTTTTCATCATATTGCAACAATGTCTACAGTGTGACAATTTACAGTGATGTCTAACACTGGAGCATCATGCCACAAACATGTAGTACGATGTCCCACTCAGTCATATTATCCTGACACCAGGCCGACCAGTCCTAACACTAACCTCTTAATGTTGAGTGCCAAGCGAAGCAGCTATTAGTACCATGTTTTAAAGTCTTTGGTATGACTCAACCTGGGTTTGAAACAGCAACATCCCGCATCTGAGGTAGACACTCTAACCACTAGGCCACCAGGGAGGTTTTACTTGTTGCTCTATGTGTTATATGTGATAGAGAATGCTATCCTTGCCCATTATCTTTCTGACACATTCCAGGTGATAAAAAACTCAGCTATTTCTTAACTGAACTTTATCAATGTAATAAAACATTATCTTTGTTTTATTTAACACTTGCTTAAGAAGACAAAAAAGTATTAAGAATTATAAAGCATTTTATGCTGTTCTAATCTGGTAACAATTGGTTCTACTCACTGTCTAAATGGATTTATTGTTATGTTGGTAAGGATAAAGAGAAAAGATAATGATCTTATATAAATTACTGATGTGCCAATTGAAATGCAGGAATGAATAATCAAAATGGTTCATGATAATTAGATTTAAGTATCAATAACATCACTCCTACATTCAAGTGAAAATGCTTATATGAAATAGCTAAACTTATTATCTGTAATTCCCCATGGTTAAAACTGAACCCCTGTCATGACCTATCTCAATGAATAATCAACACAAATGCAAACACTTGCAACTTTCATATAAAGATCACACATCATTGATTTTCTAACAAACTACTGAATAAATCTCCTGGTACACATAAATATCTGCCATATATATATATATATATATATATATATATATATATATATATATATATATATATATATATATATATATATATATATATAATCCAAATATTACAGAACTATGTAAGTCCAATGTTATCAAAGCCAGAGATAAATAACTCCAACCTCTAATTAAATATCTCAGAAGCTGCATTATCCATTTAAAATGAATCAGCTCAAAGGTCAATATGCTAAGATCCCTCACAAAATTTACTGATCCTCAACATGCTGTCTTTTCCCCGTATATTTTTATAACCCACTTTATTTCTCAGTGAAAGTGTGATTTCAGTTCCTCACTACACTGTCTATTTAATGCCAAGTCAAAAGGTCGTTGTTTGTCCATATACAAGGCACAAAGAAATAAGCAATTCAACTTTTTGTTTCACTAGTATAACTACACTTCAATAATGTTGTTAGATGTTCAATTTTTGTTCATTTGTTGCAAGTTGCTTGATTTAGATTGATACTGCTGGCAGGATTGTTTTAACAGCATTCAAGTAATCATTCACAAACTGCTATCAGTACTGTTTTATTCTCTATATTTTTTTTAACTGATTAAAAGTAATCCACAAAATTAAATATCTATAAAAACTGCCAACTCTGACAGACACAAATTCATGACAATGTCTTGTTTAAAAACCATAAAAATTTATACTCAGGAAAATAAATGAAACCACTGTATACTTTGTATTCAGTATTTGTTAATACATCATTTTCAATTAATTCCCAGGTTAAAACGATGACAAGGCTAGGCATTTTCAAAGTGTCAAGCACATGACAGAATTTTGAATATTGATTTTACTCTAAGAATTTAATGCACATTCACAATTACATATTTCTAAATTGCCTCAACAAAATAACTTATATTCAAGGCCACTAAGGAGTAAAAGCAACTATAATAATGTAGAATCATTTTGAATTGATTCTCCACCTCTTGATATGTATTTATTGAAATGGCAAAATTATCAATCAATGATGAATCATTTTATCTCTGCTACAAATGTGATAAATGTTAAAAAAGACAAAAATCTACTACCTCAGATAATTCCACCTATACTAATACTTCATGTTTTTTAACTGACTTTTAACAAAAAAGTTTATCAAAACAAAATTTAATTTTGATTGTAAAACAACATTCAGCATACCATCTGCATACCTGTATCTTTATTCAGGTTACTCAAGTTGAGGGTCTTTGATGCTGGATCATACCTCTTGCTCATGCAGACCTAGAAAAACACAACACAAGTTTACTTCTTTATACTATACATGTACATTTAGTCTTGCTTTATATACATGATGATCTTTCTGTTCTCAAAATTATGATATAATAAACTTTACTGGGGTGGGATTAATTTTAATTATAAAGCTTATTTTATGGATATTTTTGTACAAAAAAAAACTATTTTCTCAATGTAAAAAAATCTGAGAACAAAAATTAATTATCTATATCATCAACATAATTCATTCATCCAGAACCATTACACTGACTACATCATGATCTATTACAATATGTAGCTTGAATTTGCTTTCATATGTGTCAAGTTTGTAAGGCCAAGAATGTTGTCTCCAACAAGGAATTTATTTCAACTATTACAAGGGTTAGAATAAATTACTTCATTCTACAGCCAATAACTGACATAATTATTTAAAGTTCTGCTTAGTTAAATGGTCAGGAATACCTAAGCAAGAAAGCAGATAACAATGACAATGACACAGATGTCCTATCATCACATCTTTATTCTTACACCTCATGATCCCAGTAAAATATTGCCCAATATGTTTTTAGCCTTTCTTCATGGAATTGTTCTTGGTGCTGCTAGCTTTAAATGTTTCCATTTAGCTTTGTCATGGTAATTGTAAATGGAAATTTAAAAAGACAAAATATCATACTATTTCAGGTTCAAAAATATATAATTCATATTATTAAAATTATTGCTATTTGCATATATTCAATTTAAATTTGGAGTTTGATAATTTAGCATGCTGTGTTACTTTTTCTGTGGTCAAATTATCTAAATTCCCACAAAAAGTTATTACCCTTTATCAGTATAATGAATGTACACATTCTATATTTATGCAGCATTTTATCTCATCTTTGTTCAAGCCAAGCATAGTTGTTACTTTGAAATTAAAGATTTTAAACTTCTTTCAGCAAGTCAAATGTGTCACTGGTTGAGAAACTTAAATGAGAAGCACCTAGAACTGTACCAACTAAATTAACAGAGAAATGCAGTTATATGAAACAAAGATTAAAAACAATTCAATCAGCGCATGCTAAAGAAACTAATTCAAAATAAATGCAGATTAGAAAAATGTTTTAACTGACTTAAGAGTTTGACCATCATGGAATACAGATGGCTCACTCAATCAAGTAGACATGAACAGAGAGAGGGACAAGGGATTAATTGCCAACTACATAGTAGTGCTATGAGTAGTGGATGTCCAATCAGTCTGGTTGATCTTTGCCAAGTTTAGTGGAAATCCACACAATCTGGTGGAAGTCTGACAAAGATTTTATTCCAGCCATACTGGGTTCTATTGCACTCCTTGCTGATTCTATTGCATTTGCTCTGAGTCAACAACATAAAAAGATTGGAGCACCCTGACACCTCAAGCCCTTACTTCAATTTTATATCATTACCATATGAACTATACAGTGATAACATTTCATGTGAGGGATCCCAGGTGACAGAGTGGTCTAAAGTGCTTGCCATTACCAATTACTTCCATAATACCTCTGTCCAGGTGTGTTTAAGTCTTGGGCTCAGCCGATGTGGGTATATGATAAAGCTTGCCAATTGCTACCCATGGGTCTGTGGTTCTTACTGGGATTTTAATGGGCTCTTCACCAGTTATATTGGATGCCTATCTTGCACAGAGAAAAGGCATTAAGCCCAAAAAACATTGCTTATATCTATAAGTTCCAACATGGAATACATAAAAGTAAATGTGCATAATGTAAAATCAAATACAGGTCTCTTTGATATCTTGCCACTTATGTCCATGGCAGAGTATATATTAGGAAAATTGTTTAGCTAAAGTGTACATGCCCGTTGATTGATTACATGTACAAGTTCCTGTCAACATTTTATTGATATATATATATATATATATATATATATATATATATATATATATATATATATATATATATATATATATATATATATATATATATATACTGTTGTGCATCAAGCAGTAAGTTTGAGGTTCTTTCTTAGTGAATGATATTTTATGTAAGCAATTTATGTGATGGTTATTAAAATGTCATGGTTCCCTTTAATGTCCATACTATGTCCAAATCCTTTTTTAAACAAATTATTGAAAGCAGTATACAAATACCTCTATCCATTGGCTTTGATATTACTGATTATATGAGAGTATGCTAATTTTTAAATGATGGCTGTTCTATATCAGTGGCTGTTCATTCCAAAACAAAGTTATTATCAAGCACCAGGTAATGAAAGATTACATTTTCCTTTAAGGTCAACCACTATGACCATTAACAATGGCCAGACTGGAAAGTGGGTATTTAAAATTTTTTACCACTGGTTTTAAATGAAACATTAATTTTGAATGAAATGTTTTTTGTCCTCTAAAAATGAATTTGGCCTGGGGCCCCTCTAATTTCAGATCTGACCAATATTGTATTCCAGGTGAAGTGCCCATTGGTCTTGATGAAAAAACAGATCTAATTTGCCTCAAAAAACTTATCAAACTGATGAAATGTAGCCTTTTATTTTCAAGTAGTTTAAAGACTATTAACTTATTAATATGTATGCACATGCTACTCCTTAATATTTAATGAATAATAATTGCTTTTTCACTTGCTTACGCTTAACTTGATTCACTGTAATATTTAATGAATAATAATTGCATTTTCACTTGCTTATGCTTAACTTGATTAAATGTAATATTTAATGAATAATAATTGGATTTTCCCTTGCTTATGCCTAACTTAATTCACTGTAATATTTAATGAATAATAATTGCATTTTCCCTTGCTTACGCCTAACTTGATTCACTGCCTGATACATGTATATGTTGATACTTGCATCAGTTAGTAAAACTGACTGATTTATCCTCCTTTTTTTTCTTAAATGATAACAAGCATTTATAAAAAATGTATGTTGTTTCTCAAAATATTTTATTACCATTAGAAGAAAATTCTGACAATAACAACACCAGAATAAATTGTTTACTGCATGTATGTCCAACAACATCTATACAGACAACTGCATATACATTTTGAAAAATAAATGAATTTATATATGTTTCTTGGTTATAACATTATATAAATATTATATACAATCTTTACTGTAGTTAGACCATGTGACCTACCTTTAACTTGCCAATATCTTCATCTGTTATTGGAACATATGGTGGTGAAGAGGGTACAACAATGATGACAAGCTGAAATCATCAATACAACAAGAACAACATTAACAGAGTTTAGTAAAGTTAATTGATCCAAAAACTAATTTTTCCAACTGGAACAGTAATCATACTGCTTTTTCTCTATTTGATTGCCCTCATATGCTGGAACAGTAATCATACTGCTTTTCCTCTATATACTGGAACAGTAATCATACTGCTTTTTCTCTATATACTGGAACAGTAATCATACTGCTTTTTCTCTATTTGATTGCCCTCATATGCTGGAACAGTAATCATACTGCTTTTTCTCTATATACTGTAACTGTAATCATACTGCTTTTTTCTCTATATACTGGAACAGTAATTATACTGCTTTTTCTCTATATACTGGAACAGTAATCATACTGCTTTTTCTCTATTTGATTGCACTCATATACTGGAACAGTAATCATACTGTTTTTTCTTTATATACTGGAACAGTAATCATACTGCTTTTTCTCTGTTTGATTGAAATCATATACTGGAACAGTAATCATACTGCTTTTTCTCTATTTGATTGCCCTCATATGCTGGAACAGTAATCATACTGCTTTTTCTCTATATACTGTAACTGTAATCATACTGCTTATCCTCTATATACTGGAACAGTAATCATACTGCTTTTTCTCTATATACTGGAACAGTAATTATACTGCTTTTTCTCTATATACTGGAACAGTAATCATACTGCTTTTTCTCTATTTGATTGCACTCATATACTGGAACAGTAATCATACTGCTTTTTCTCTATATACTGGAACAGTAATCATACTGCTTTTTCTGTTTGATTGCACTCATATACTGGAACAGTAATCATACTGCTTTTTCTCTATTTGATTGCCCTCATATGCTGGAACAGTAATCATACTGCTTTTCCTCTATATACTATAACTGTAATCATACTGCTTTTCCTCTATATACTGGAACAGTAATCATACTGCTTTTTCTCTATTTGATTGCCCTCATATGCTGGAACAGTAATCATACTGCTTTTCCTCTATATACTATAACTGTAATCATACTGCTTTTCCTCTATATACTGGAACAGTAATCATACTGCTTTTTCTCTATTTGATTGCCCTCATATGCTGGAACAGTAATCATACTGCTTTTTCTCTATATACTGTAACTGTAATCATACTGCTTTTTTCTCTATATACTGGAACAGTAATTATACTGCTTTTTCTCTATATACTGTAACTGTAATCATACTGCTTTTTTCTCTATATACTGGAACAGTAATTATACTGCTTTTTCTCTATATACTGGAACAGTAATCATACTGCTTTTTCTCTATTTGATTGCACTCATATACAGGAACAGTAATCATACTGCTTTTTCTCTATATACTGGAACAGTAATCATACTGCTTTTTTTTCTGTTTGATTGCACTCATATACTGGAACAGTAATCATACTGCTTTTTCTCTATTTGATTGTCCTCATATTGTAATCTAAAACATCCATAAATTATCTTGCTTGTAAATGAGAGTCTCAAATACAATGCAAAACAAAACTGTTGACACTGGATTTGCTTAGGCATTTCCCCTATCAACTGAACAAAGTACATCACTGTTCTAACAGTTACACAAATGGATGAACAGTGTGAAACTGAACTACATGTTTCCCATTTGTTTTTTCATTTTATCCATGTCTTGCAATGTTATTACTGAAATAGAGTAAGCAGTTTTTACATTTCACAGACAGTAATCACAGGTTCCGTCTAGTTTAAAATAAATTTATCAGTTATGCTGATCATTAATGAATTATTATTGAAGAAAGGAATAATCAGTATAATGTTATTTTGTGATAACAGAAAAAAACCTTGAAACAAAGTTCATTAATTATTTTCTACTCTTCTTTGTATAGCTGTCACTGCATCTTTTTTAGCTTACATAATATTAAAAAGTGTTTGTGTATGGTCAAATACAAGAACTGACATATATGAGCATCATCAAAAACATCAACAAAAGCACCATCAATGTTTGAACATGGTCAAATGAATGTTTGGGCATGGTAATAAAGTGACATTTAGTAACACGATTAAATAAAGAAAGTGACATGTTTGAGACTGGTCAAATACATGAAATGTCATGATAAAATAAATACAATGGCATGTTTGAGATTGGTCTAATACATAAAATGACATGATAAAAAATAGTGACATGTTTGAGATTGGTCAAATACATGTAATGACATTCCATTTATGTGTTCAGAAGGGCTAAAATATAAATATGTCAGGTGCTGAGATGCAATTTGGCAAGATTCTGTATGATACAACTTTGCTGACTTTATCTTTTACTGTTAATTACTGTCTTTGAGTGAGAAGATTGTGAAGCCAAGAAAACAAGAAACCTAAGACCATATATCTTACACTGTGACAAAAACATGCTTACAACACAAAACATGAGTGAGCACCGTATATGATACATTAAGTAAATGCTCACTGTTTAATAGTTCTCTGTGTAGGCAACAGAAGTGCATGGTTGACTGGAGATCATCAACCAATAGCTCATGATTTTCAAGATGGCAACAACAGTTATACTGGATGTCAACAAAGGACCAATTTCACTTAGGAATAGCCAGACATCATATGAATTCTTTAACTGAAAACCCCATGTTGATATGGAAATCAATGCAGCAGCAGCAGAGATAAAATTCTGAAAATGACGACTGTGGTGACAATATAGGATTGCCATGTGGCACCATTTTCTTTTATGACCAACGAGGCCTTGGGATGAATATATATGAAAATTTTGATTGCAGTCATTCACATAGCTAAGGAGGAATACTTATCAGAAACTAGAGCTGACTGGATGATATACTGATAATGGCTGACACACAATGCACATATTTTGAACAGCAGATACTATAAATTGTTACAATGATCAGAAAATCTATTCATGTCGTACAAGTGATATTGCATAATCATGAAAGTTTTTGTCACAATAAATCAAAGTCTCAAAACTTCATAAAATGTAAAAAGCTAAAAATATGACTATAACTGCCTGAAAAATCTACCCAGGTTGCCTATATATTAATGCAGATATGCATAAATTTTTTTTGCCTAATTTAAATAATTATTGTTTAAATGTACTTACAATTTTTAATTGTATAAAGTTTAAATCATAGCAGTTCTAAAGTTCTAAAGTGTGAAAAATAATTGTAAATTGTAAAAAAGGTCATTCATCTGAAGTTATAGAGGTCATGGGACCATTCAAGCATCTAAACATTAAATTTCATCTGGTTTTCCTCAAATGTTTTTCAGCACATAACCTACAGGTTCACCACAGGTTAAGGTATAACATGATAGTCACAATTACAAATATTTTAAACATACACACGTGCCAATGCATATAACTCATTTAAATGTTGGCACACTGACTCATAAAACTTAACCAGAAGCTTAATGCAAGTTTTATACAATTGTGGCATTGATCCCCAAGAAAAAGTGGTGAGCAAGCACATCAGAGAAAAAAACTGTTAAAACTTTATAATGATAATCAAAAAGTGTAGGAAATTTATGCAACTGGAAAACCTTAAACAAAACTGTAACAAACTACTAATAGCACTATCTTTCACCTCCCATAATACAGGCTATACAATAAAATGTCCAGGTGAGAAAAATGGGGACTGAAGGACTCTTAAAAACCTTGACAAATTTTAATTGGATTGTATTGTCATTGAACAAGCTATGATTAAAACAGTCCTTTTTTACCCATCCCACAGCCTATTAAAGCAAAGAATTTTACCCTTATAATAATTCTTTAAGCTTTGAGTAGTTATTATATGAGCTGAGCATTCATATTTATTCTGTTCTAATTCTAATTCTGTTCTATTTAACAACATCCCCACTTTTCAATCAGTGAGTTAGATACATACCTTATACCCATTTGGCAAGGTGATTTTGCGACTAAGCGCATTTAAGGCATCAGCACACTTTTTATCATGAACATAAAAGACTGCCTTCATTTGTTCAAAGTGGAACTGGAATAAATAATTATACAAAGCTAACTGAATGTATTTTAACAAGAAATCTTAAACCTCTTAAAAAACATAGAAAGTAAAAGTAAACAACTAGAATCAAAAGCCTACTCAAAGAACAAACTTTTATTAGTTCTTTAAGACAAAAATTGGGCTAGTTAAAAGTTTACTGACTTAACAATAAACTTTAATTTAGCTATTCAGACAAGTTGGGAAACAGAACTGTACTATTGACTTTTTTTTGTAATCAACTCGTTTGAAAGAATTAATAAGCTACAAGAAATAATGCAAACTGCACAATGTCCCTTATGAAGACATTTTTATCTGCTAAAGAAAATTTTTAAATAGATACTTGAATATGTCTTTTTATTTTATTCCTAAATCTTAATGGTTTTAATTATTTTATGCTGAACTGTAAATCAGGGTTTTTATTTTATTCTTGACTGAATTGGAGAGTTCTTTTTAAGAAAAAAAATTAATATTTCACTGAGTAAAAAAAAAGTTCATCCATCATTTGGTCCATTACTTGATAGAGTTATCAGCATCCTGAAATGTCATGCAAGAGATCCATGTTTAAATCCCACCATGAACTTACTGTTACATTGATTTCTTGTTTCCCTCAAAGTTAGCTTTTCTTGCCTTAAATTATGAAAGATAACCATGTCGCTACTCATATTTTCTGTGTAAATGTACACAGCAAATAATACAATTTAAATGGCAACAGTTGACCTAACCATAAGAAATCTACTACTTACATTTATCTGCTATATGCTTTTGACAGCCAACTTAACAGTAACATTAATTTCCTCATTCACTGTTAATAACAGATATATTTCATCTCATGCATAGAAAACTTGAGTATTTTCACTCACTCAATGATTTATATTATTCCCTTGAATACCAGCAAATATTCACAATTTGATAATTTTCCCTATATGTATTTTGACTATAATGAAAGTTTAGAATGATGGAGCTGAACAGATCTCAATTTGCCACATGAGAATGTCCTTTAAAGTTATGAAAACTGTAAGATCAATGAACATAAATGACAAGTATGACACTGAAATATATGTGCACAAAGATCTTTTTGGCCTTTTCTTGCTAAGTTGGCTAGGAATTTTATATTTTCCCACCTATGGGTAAGGTTTTCAATACTGATATAAGAACCGACTTTCAATCATACATTTTTAAACATTATAATCTGAGGTCATGTTCATTTCTAATGATGACTAAGACTTGCTTGGCGTCAATCAATGGACTATTTTAACACATTCTATCTGCCACAGATTGTCCACCTATCCAGGGTTTACAGAGACTAAAGTACAGTAATTATATCATTCAAGGTTTCTTCCAACTTATCAAAGTGGCAGTACAGTGCCTACAATGGGAACAAGTACAGACTAAAATAAAACTGAACTTCACTGTTCTTAACTTTTTGATAAAGTAGTTTATAATGGATTTCCCTATTGAAGACATTACACAATAATGCCACAGAATTCTATAAATCTATGTGTGTTAAACTTACATCAACTGGGCTGAATGGCACATCCAAACAACTCTGGAATATTTTAGAAAGACAAGCTTTGCCTGTCTTTTTGCCATATGGTATCTGCAATGAAAGTGCAAGCTGATCAGGCAAGCATAAAGAAAATACATACCTCCAAGTCTCTGAGAAGCTCAGTCTCTTCCACTCTATGATACCAATGCTATTAATAGCAACAACATGATTATTAACCATTCCAGCTAAATATTCTGTAGAAGCTTAAAACCCACTTTTGTGTTTGATATAACATGAATTTACATAAAAGATAAGTGTGTGTATGTGTGTGTGTTGGATTTTCAAAAAAGCTTTAAAAAAATTTCAGCCATATTGCTATCATGTCTTGCAGTGAGACAGTTTAGTGATGTCTAGCAGTGAGGCATCATGCTGCAGATATGTAGCATCATGTTCCACCCAGTCACATTATCCTGACACCATGCCAAACAGTCATAACACTAATCTCTTAATGCAGACCATCAAGCACGGCAGCTTCTAGTACCATTTTTATAGTCTTTGGTAGGATTCGGCCAGGGTTCAAACCTGTGATCTGAGGGTGCTCTAACCACTAATCTATGTTAGCAGTCAAGAAAAGATATGAATAATCAAACAAAAAAAGAAAACAATACCACATATTCTTTTTAATTGCTGAGTGTTTAAACCAGTTCCAAAAAACCCTTTGGGGCTGAATGGTCTAAAGCACTCACTGTTACGGATCACTGTTATCTCACCTCTGCATGGGTTTGAGTCTCCAGTTCAGTTGATGTGGGTATGTGAGAAAGATTGCCAGCAGCTTCTCATGGGCTGGTGGTTCTTTCTAGGGTTTTACTGGGTTCTTCCTCAACTATTTATATTGGCTGCCATGTAAAGCCTATCTTGTGTTGAAAAATGGCGCCTATCTTGTGTTGAAAAATGGCATTAAACCCTACAACAACAAAACTTGTTCCAATATTCTTAATGTATAACAAACTTTGCATATCATCCACTGCATAAGCCATTCCAGATGTAAGATGAGCATCATTTTCATTTAGGATCAAACATACTGCAAAAGAAGTCTTTTGGTAAAACTCCATGTCAATATGACCACCCATTTTGGAGGAATATTTTGAAGCAAAATTTTCAAAATGGCCATCATGGTGGTCGTATTGGAAGACAGATCTGCACTATTTTCATTTAGCACCAACTCAACATCCTACCAGTTCTTCTAGAGAAAAGCATGTCAATATGTTTTCTTTTGGAGTAGCCACAAGAAGAGTTTCAAGATGGCTACCCTGTTGGTCATACTGGAAATCAGATGAGCACCATTTTCATAAATCTTTTAGTGAAATCACGATGTCAATATGGACATTCATTGTGGAGGAGTAGTGATAGAATAATTAAGATGGCTTGTATTGTGGCCATATTGGAGGTCAGATCATTTTCTTTTAAAACCAACCACATCAAAAGCAGTCTTCAAGTGAAAACTCCAATGTCAACATGACTTTTCCTTTAAAAGAAATAAGGTATTCAAGATGGTTGCCATATTGGCAATATTGGACATCCAATTATCAACATTTTCACTTAGAATCGGCTAAACTTCATACAAGGTCTTTCAGTGAAAAGCTCCTTTTAATATGATTATTCACTTAAGATGGGTAGCAATAAAAAAAGATTTTTAAAATGCCACTGCAGAGGCTATATATACTGGATGCAGTGTCTGAGTGGGACACTTTCTATTTAGGACCCATTAAGCATCAAAGGTCTTCAAAATTCATGTCAATATGATTTTAAGGAAGATTAGTGATCAAAATATTTTAAAGATGGCTGCCTTGATAGCCACTTTGGACCTTGAATCAGCCCCATTTTCTATGTACATTTGAAAGATGGTCAGGTTTAAGCTGTGTGCATTTACAACAAGCACAATGGAGAGAATATTGGTATATACCTAATATACTTTCAAGTACTGTAACTGAAATTTGTTTATGTGGTATTTGGGAAACAGCTGATTGAAATGGCTGTTCCTGTATGCTTTCTTGCAATTTCCCATGCACACATAACACAGACAAAGTTTACTGCATTTATGCACATAACAGTGGTATATCTAAGGTATTCAAGAGGGCTGCCATCTATTCATTAGCACATAACAGTGGTATATCTAAGGTATTCAAGAGGGCTGCCATCTATTCATTACTTCAACATCTATGCTGAACAAATTCAACACATAACATGCACACATGGGCCAAATATTAGACCAATAACTGAACATGTGCAACATGTACACGAGGATAACTTGAACTGGAAACTCATGGACTGTTGTTCTTGGGGTTTATTGCCATGTTCCAGCACACAATAAGCTATACAAGGCATGCAATATAATGGGTAGATGAACACCTGTGGAAAGCCTAATATGAACCAATTGCCCATAGGAAGTTACTGGCAAGCTTTCTCAAAAAACCTATATAAACTTGAATAATCATGGAATCTTTAAGTAAGAAGCAATGTCCTATATCAATTTTAATTTCAACGAATTCTTTAGGGGCCAAAGTAATTTCAACTGGATCAATACCTACCATAATCCTGAACCATGTAGAGTCTGTATCAGTGTTGACTGGTAAACCCAAGCGTTGAAAAAAACCAATTCTTTCATCTGAGGAGAAATAGTCAAAGGTAGTCATTTTATGTATGTACATTAGCAAAATACAAATGGCTCAACCTGTCATTGTGGTTAAATTACAAGGATACAAAATTGCTTCAATTGGCTAGACATTAAAAGATACTAAAAATAAATCTCTTGGAATGACCAAAACTTTTTTTGCTTTATCCATAATACATTCCAGCCATATTATAATGCATATATACACTTCGACAGATATATCAATTAACTTTTCAAGAACTGTACATTCAATGTTTGTACTTAACCATATTGTTTCAGGGTCTTATTCCACATCTTTCAGTTTCCAAAATACATCTCAGCCTATGCAAACACCATACAACACAAACAATTTGCCTAGCACTTCAAAAATAAACTCACAATGCCATTACATTTAAAGCCAGAATTGTATGACCCTAAAATTTGTCCATTATGGACATAGGTGCTTTATGCAGAGGTTATATATGGGATTCTTAAGTGAAGTTCTTTATCAGAATGTGTCATTACGCACATTAAAAAGGAGAATATGCTATGAAAGTAACAAGAAATTTTTTTCCAGCACAGACAGAAACCCAACTGTTTTGAGCATAGAAAGAGACACGACTGTTTTCAGCATTTATATATACACGACCATTTAGAATTTTTTTTATCCAAAACACCTAAATCTGGCACTATCATGTCAATAATTTATTGGATTCAATGCATCACCATTGTATCCTGGCTGAAAATATCCATATTTCATAAAGGAATAAACACTATTTGTTATATCCCAGGGTTGAATAAGAGGCCCAAGTAGGTCACAGATCACTTGTCTTGCAGAAATCTATGCAACTGACAGCAAGAAGCCAAAGTTGGGAACAGATCACTTGTCTGGGCAGAAATCTGTGTAATAGCCAGAAAAAGCAGAGGTCTCACTAGGAACTTAAAGGAAGAAGTCCCAGGACACTATTTTGTTAAAAATAGAAGTGCCACCAGCAAAGGTTGCAGTCCCCTCTCATAAGCAAAGTGAGCATACCTGAACTGGCTAAATGTCCAATCAAAAAGAACCAGTAGTTGTCACTGAGTTTAATTTACCATAGGCTCCACACAATATTAACATACACTTCTTGTTTTTCCATCAGATTGAGACTGAATTTTGTCAATTCATTGAAAGACCTTATTCCAAATACTAAGCCATTACATGGCTTTGTCATTTTGCCATTTAATCCCAAAACTACTAATCGAAATTTGCAAATGGCATTTTGCCTGTGTCTCAACATGTCTTAATTCTGAGGTCACATGCACTACTTATCTGGCTACACTAGGAAACACAATAATGAAAGCTAAAGTTGTTCATTTGAAGTACTCTTATAATAACCACATGTAAATCTCTATGTCTTTCTACCTTTGAATTTGGTCATTGTAAATATCAACACATTTTACCACTACTCAGCATGTCAAAGTCTTTGAACTTGCTGCCCAGCTATTGTGTTATGTTCTTTTCATGCACTCTTATAAAGACATGTACATATGGGGGTTTTCAACCAGTGAGTTTAGTGATTGTAAATATCAGCATAGCTAAAATGATCAATTGATCAACATTTATATATATATATATATATATATATATATATATATGCCATTTGCAAGAGGCCCAAACAGAGAAGATATCACCTGCCTTGTAGAAATCTATGTAACAACCATATGCAAAAGGCCCAATAAGGCCAAAGATCACCTGCCTTGTAGAAATCTATGTAACAACCATATGCAAAAGGCCCAATAAGGCCAAAGATCACTTGCCTGGCAGAAATCTATGTAACAACCATATGCAAAAGGCCCAATAAGGCCAAAGATCACTTGCCTGGCAGAAATCTATGTAACAACCATATGCAAAAGGCCCAATAAGGCCAAAGATCACCTGCCTTGTAGAAATCTATGTAACAACCATATGCAAAAGGCCCAATAAGGCCAAAGATCACTTGCCTGGCAGAAATCTATGTAACTGCCATATGCAAGAGCAGCTGACAAAGAAAATGTGGCTTGCGGAATAAAACAACTTAATTATGTAATACTTAAATGCTATTACTGCATTGTTATCTCTTTTACTGTTGCTAGTTCCCAGACTTGTAAAAGTAATTCAGACAGGTAAAGCACAAAATCAACATCATCCCAGTCTAATGTTTGTTATTTCCAGATAGCCTTGGACAAGGCCTGAGAATGAAAGGATATCCAAGTAGAAGCAGAGGAGAAAATTCAGGCCACAATAGCAAGTAAACATTACTTAATTAAAATTAGTTTCATCTCCAACAGTAAAGCAGTATTTTATCACATATTATTTCACTGCTGACTTTACCAGTCTAAAGAGAATCTGAAGGGCTAAAATAAGCTGTCATAGCTAACTTGTCACCTGATGGGTGTTTTACTGAAGACTGGAAGATGGCTTTACAACATGATTTACTGATGTAATTACGTCCAACATGTAAATGCCTTCTCTACTGCATAACAGTGAATGAAGGTAGAACAAAGAGAGGGTGGAGAGTACCAGAAGATCATTTGCATTACATTTCCAAAAGAAATTAGCTCTCCTCCCTTCTAATATATCCTAACATTAGGGCCCTAATCAAACAAAGGAGACTAACTTAATCATGTCCAGCACAGATGAGACTGAGACTACAGATAACAAACTGGTTCAATGGCTACAGAAGATACTGCTATTTCTTGGCTAGAAAACCTGGTAGTCAAAAAGGTAAACCCAAATAATACTCACCTTGCCCACTGATAAAGCATGAATTTAACTCCTTGCTGATGCTAAAAGAAAGGCTGTTTTAAGCATAATGTTTTCCAAGGAAGCTTCACTGAATCATTCATAATGAGGCTTACATAGTTACCTAAGAAAAACATAAAAGGTTTTAAAAAGGCATTAAAGACCAAGAAACTAGTTTCTGAAGCTCAAAGTATTTTATCAATTCCAAAAGATGGAATTACAACCAAAAAGTGGAGCCCATACATAATGCTTGGTAATTTAGTATTCAGTATGGTCAAAAAGTAAACCACTGAAAAAAGCACTACTATATATGTCTAGGAATAAAAGAATTCAATGAATTGATGAATTATAAAAGCTTTACCAGAAGAAGAAGGGCGATTTTGGTCAAAACGTCTGTCCATCCTTCCTCGTCTGTTTGGTCTGGTATATGGTGAACTGTTGTATAAACATAAAAGTATCTTCAGAAAGAATGGCATTAAACACATTTATAATATCTACAGCAATGTTGATGAATCCTACCCTTCACAAGGTTTACATCTGTAAGTGATCATAAAGTCTGAAATCACAATGAGGCCATAGGTTTCTAATCTTCATAATTAAATCAGGAAGCATTACAGGAAAAATGCATATTGGAGTAATGTTTATTTTGCATTGAAAGCTATCTATACAAAATATAAATTTCAAACAATTTCTTAAAAATGGCACTAAGTATATAACATGCAATACAATAATACAGATATGATACAAAAAAGCAACATTTTAACTTGGTAAAAATAACAACAAACTCTATATGAAATATAGCAAACCTGCTCCCAAATACTAAAGAACTTGCACTGACTAACATGGCATGTCCTTTACTCCAACTGTAATAGATAAGCTACTTGGGTTGTGCCATAAAACACCCATCAAATCTTTAGTACAACTTTATGCTATCCCACATTTGTAGATTGTCTCTGACAATAAAAAAATGAGGTTATCTTGCTTGACTAAGATTGCAACCACTCTACAGTCCATAGTTCGGATCCAATTTTGATCAAGCTTAGAATATATGTCAAATTTGACAAGTGAGATCTAATCATTTTAATGAGGTTCTCTTTAAACTGACTGCCATTTTAATATAGCCATTCAGTCCAAATTATTTGTATCCTATTTTGATCAAACTTGAAATATTTGCAAAGTGGTGGCCATCTTTAATGTACAAGCGACACCATTTTCATTTTGGACAAATGTGACCGATGGCAGAATGTGTTTGTAAGGCTTTATGACAATCCTCCATGTAGTTTAAGAGGGGAGTAGTGACAACATGCTTGTGATAATGTGCAAATGGACAACAGAAAACAGTTCATTCCATATGCTCTTCTGATTTAAAATGTCAAGCATTATGGATCTTAACAGAATTCATTACATTAAAATTACAAATTGTAAGTATAAACCTACTTAGGACATATTCAACTAGATCATAGTAATTGTATTTTACACTGTCCATCCATCAAACCTTTTTGGCTTGTATATTTGTATAGAAAATACACTCAGACTTATAGAAGGGTCAAAGAGAAATTTTTGAAGCCTTAGACAAACAAAAAATTGAGTGAGGAGGGCTTACAGTCAAGTTAACCTATAATTGAGTATATATGGTATAAGGTTCCCATTACAGCTATCCAAGAGTAAGCTACAACCCCCAGCTACTACCAGTCTAATATGATAATTACAAGCTATATATGACCCCTTAATGTAGCATGTCTAACATGATAATCCAGTCAGTTACGACCCCCTGCTACAGCCTGTCTAATATTATAACACAGATTGAGCTATGGCCCCATACTATAGCATGTCTAATACAGATTAAGCTATGGCCCCATACTATAGCATGTCTAATATTATACCACAAATTTAGCTATGGCCCCCTGCTACAGCCTGTCTAATATTATAACAAAGATTAAGCTATGGCCCCATACTATAGCATGTCTAATACAGATTAAGCTATGGCCCCATACTATAGCATGTCTAATATTATACCACAAATTTAGCTATGGCCCCCTGCTACAGCCTGTCTAATATTATAACACAGATTTAGCTATGCCCCATACTATATCATGTCTAATATAACACAGATTGAGCTATGACCACATACTATAGCATGTCTAATATTATAACACAGATTAAGCTATGGCCACATACTATAGCATGTCTAATAGTATACAAATTTAGCTATGGGCCCTGCTACAGCCTGTCTAATATTATAACAGATTAAGCTATGGCCTTATACTATAGCATGTCTAAAATTATACCACAAATTTAGCTATGGTCCCCTGCTACAGCCTGTCTAATATTAAAACACTGATTAAGCTATGGCCCCATACTATAGCATGTCTAATATTATACCACAAATTTAGCTATGGCTCTATGCTACAGCTGGTCCATTATAACCCAGATTAAGTTATGGCACCATTCTACAGCTATTATAACCCGAATTAACTTATAGTCGTATGCTGTAGCATGTCCAATATAATGCAGATTAAGATATGGCCCAATGCTACAGAGTGCCTAATATAATCCAGAGTAAACTATGGTCCCCTGATATAAGGGAAAAGTGTCATTATCATCCTATATATACCAAAATCCCTTTTTCCATGATACTACTTACAATCTGTTCTGGGCACCTTGCTGTTCCTTTCCATCCATTGATGTGTCCCCATCTTCGTCCTGGTTAGAACGGGGCCCAGGTCCCTGGAAACCACCACGAAAATTTCCCCTGCCTCTTCCCCTGGCTTTACCCCTGCCATAGAAACCTGCATGGTAAATCAAAGATCTAATATGTAACACAAACTGACTACAAATACTGAATAAGCACATTTTTTGCTCATTGGTTTTAATGACTCTTAATTGTTTCCTAAGTAATATCTGCATGATGGCTTTTCTGTCAGTATTTCTTTCATACTAAAATATGATAGCCAATGTTGCAGGTCGATGTAAAATGTATGTATACAATAAAATATTTTTTGCAAATTTTCCATGTTCTGGAAGCATAACACTTTGCATAACTTTATGGCAATGTTAGCAGGGGTCACACTACAAGGCGAAGTGGGCGAAAAAGTCACCTGAGAAGCATGAACATCGCCTTCTTATGTTAGGAAACAAAATTGACTTCGCCCTCTAATTTTTCGGAAGTAAAATAACTGTAGATTACACCTTTAAGATTTCCTTCTCTCTGAAGCCAATAAGTTGTAACCCACCCAAATTTTATTTGCATGGTGTTGATACCAATCAGAGTATGGTGACAAAGAAATTCTTGCACTTTTACATGCAAGTTTTAATAGCTAACTGACCATTAACCCTTTTCAGAAGCAAGATATCACTGCACCTCAATATGCAAATAGTAATTTGCTTTAAAAAAATACGATCAGTGAAGGAAGCTAATTTATTTTCATTTTCAATAAATGGAGATTATAACGGCCATATTTGCTTATTTTCTGTATAAAAACAGTTTGAAACCGTAAATGAAATTTTATTGGCAGATATCACTGTGTAACTGATATACAACTTCATTAAACCGTGAAAATACGAAAAATATATATAGAAATGAAGCAAATCATAACTGAGCAATGCATTTTGTTACTACCAGTAGGTACACAAATTATAAATATGCAGAACATTTAACAGATTTTTGTACAGATGAAAGAAAGTGTGTAGTTCGAGAAAAGTTCTCATATAAAAAATAGATGCACTCGCTCTGTGCAGGACAAATTCTTGGATTTTCAGTTGGGGGCAAAAAGGGTCCAGTTTAGTTATATATTGACTTTAGTTCTTCAGTGTGTTGTCTATGAATAGTTACAGTAATGCTTTATCGGGGAACAATGAAATCAGGATGAACAGTATGGTCATTTGACCATACAACCCTATGTACATGTATTAGGGGCTTTTTCAGAGAATGCTAAAAATCTTTTTGTCTTCAATAGTACACAAAACTTATGAAAACAAAATAATTAAGTAGTAGTTTATTAAACATTTTACCAACTTTCAGTTACAAGACTCTAGTCGTTTTACTGCTATCAGTGAAAATTAATTACAATGTATAGCTTCAGATATGCATTTTAAGTTGTACAGGCAAAATATACTGAATATACTTAATTTAAAATACACATATACTAAGTATGAAGAGATTGGGTATGAATATAAATTTTTTTATATGCATACAAAATATATTCATACTCACAAATAACATATTTTTCAATTTGAAAAAAGACATTGCTTACAACTAAAAAGCATACCAAGAAATAGAGCACATCATTAAAATAAGATAATGCAGGTGACTTGCTCCCACTTCTCCCTGTTCTGACCAAAAGAAGTCCCTTCTCCCTAAAATTTAAGTCCAGCTTGACACCTGGTTAGTGTATCTAAACTGTGTTATTTCATATTCTGATATTCTGGCAATGGTACTAGTGGGCAATGCACCTAAAGCTGCATTAAACCAAAAGAAAAATAATTCATGGACATGATGGTGATGTAGCTTCTCTATGGATTATGGGGTTTTTAACATTTCATTGTATTCTCAAAATCATGGTCATGCAAATAAAAAGATGTCAAAATGACAGATTCAGAAAAAATTAAAAGTAGCAACCACTGGTGGGTCTTCTTTATTCCATTTAACTATCAAGTTGATTTTAAATATAAATTTATTTATAATTTGGCACAATCTGTTTGTTTTTTTTATAAATAGGAGCTAGGTGTGTGCTCTTCAACCATCTTTCAAAACAATCAATGATAAATCCAGTTTCTGAGTTCAGAAAGTGAGACAAAATAACGAGTACAGTTTGAGGCTCATGTCATGTGACACTGATCCATTGCAGACCTCTGTCTACTTACAGGGTTCCTGCAGACTTTACAAAAACAAATTCCATGACTTTTCCAAAACTTTTCCAGGGCCATGTCATAAAACTCAAGGACCGAATTATCTTGCATTGTCAAGTAAATAAACATATAGAATGCCATCTTTCAACCTAAAAAATGAAATAAGTTAACCACAAATATTTTAATATGTACATTTTAAATTTACCTGGACTAACACACTTTGACTCCATGTAGTAATTCATGTCATAATCCAATGATCAATGTAATTTGTATTCAAAAGAAAAAAGGAAACAATTCTATGTAGTCTTTGTATGTGTTCCTATTTACAATATTAACAAAACACATTACTTTCCAGTTGCTTTCTTTTATTTAGTGAAATACACCGGAAATCACATGATACTTCCATTAGGGGAACTTACTCTCATTATATGAATTGAAACCCATTTATCGATTGTAATCTTATCTTTTTATTTAATCGGTTCTCGGTGCTCTATGAAATTTGAAGTAATCAATTTCTTTAACTCCATTGTCACAAATTCCATGACTTTTCCAAAACTTTGCAAGGTTTTGACAAATTCCATAACTTTTCAAGGCCTTTGAAATTTATTTTTTAAATTCCAAAACTTTTCCAGGACTCCATGACCTGCAGGAACCCTGTATGTATCTTCATACTGTCAACATGTGTGACCATTTAGCTATGTACTCAAACTGTTTCTTAATTTCTATTTATAGTAACTATATATGATATGTTTCTTGAATGTGAAACCGTGCATCACAGACACATATTACAAAGAGTTTGATATACACTTGTGTAAGTGGACCAGTCTATATTAGGAAAACATTTGCCAAATATCAAGTGAAATGGGCTTTATTACTGTGACATGTGAATGTTATATAACTGTAAAATGTTCACGGTGAGAGATTTTGTTAACAAGAAAAAATACTGCATTAGGAAAAGGATAAATCAATAAGACTTTACAAATTTTGAAAGAGGAATTCTACAATGATATAAAACAGCATTCATAATTTGTAGACTTGACTTTGAGCTACAGTTGATCAATGGATGTAGTCTAATTAAAGTGTGTAAATAATTATCATTTTGTTTTGTGTCTGTAATCTTGGACTAATCCACATGGATTTAATCGGCTTTGGACAAGAATTTTAACTGCAGATCCAGGTATGTAGCAGAAATAAAAGTACATTTTTCACATGGTTTTCTGTAGTTTTTATGGCAGGTAATGTATATTACTATTTTTATGCTTAGATTGCACTTTTTTGCCACTTATATTATTAATAATTTTGCTTATACCTTTCAGGGGATTGGCATGTACAAATTTACAAGAAAGTAGTTCAGGTTCAAATTTAACATAATTTCCTTTGATTGGGTACCCAGCTGACTTTCTGAAATTTTGATGATGGACGGTGAACAACAAGGCATCATGTAAGTTCTTTTTATCTATGATTAGTAGAGATACAAAAGAATCATCCCTTGAAGATACTGTTACTCCAATGTCTGATAATTGTTTCCAGGAATTCAAGATATGACCATTTCATCTTGTTAACTGATGAGTGCTGAAACTATGATAATTTTAGGTAACCTTGTCAAATTAGCTGCTGTAGCAGCCATATTGGATGCAATATCAGCACCATTTTTATTTAAAACAAACTAGACACCAATTAAGGAATATTAAACAAGAAATGTAAGTGGTATGACAAGAAGAAAAAGACTGAAGACACAAGATTATGTAACAAGGAAAACAAATATCACAATACAACAATTGATGGGAAACAAAGTGAACAAGTGAGAAAGCTCTGATATCTGGGATCTTTTATTACAAAAAGATTAAAGGTGTGAAAAAGAGGTGAAAACAAGAATTGGAATGGAAAGGATGTATTTGACAAGAAAAAAGAAGATTGTCAAAACTGGTATGAAGTGTAGCATAATATGGATCACAAACTTGGATTCTTTGGAAGGAAGGTAAGTCAGAAGCTTTTTAGATGTGGATTTGAAGACACATAGAAGTCAGGTGGAGTGATAGGGAAACAAATGAAGAGGTATGATATTTAGTAGGTAGGAAGATATGATTGCTGCAAGTAATTTTGGAGGGGAAGAAAAGATGGACAGGACATATCTTCAGAGGTGAAAACCTATTAAGTGAAGTAACAGAGTAAATGAATGGAAAGTGAACATGAGGAAAACCAAAAATTGGGCATCTGGATGGCCTCAAAGATGAACAGTCATATGAAGTGCTAAAGTGCGGAGCAATGTCAAGAGAAGAATGGTAAAGATGGATGCCTCAAACCTACAACATAAAAGAAAACAGATGAACAAATCAGATACCATTAAAAGACTTGGTAAAAATTACTTGGTAAAAATTCCATCTATTCAGGAGATTCAGTTTAAAGACTCAATATTTTCATTGTGGCACTCTCATACTGGATTATGCTGGGCAATATTAAGATCCAATGAGGTAACATATCAAATCTGTCACTGAAAACCCTATGTCAGTAAAACCATCAATTCTGCAAAATAGAATAATCAAAAAGGTGGTCATATTAGACATTATATCAGCATCAATTTCATTCGGGCCCAACAAGAAACCTCAAGAAAACTTGTATGTCATCTGGAAAAAATAATGATCAGGTTTACAAGTGGTGGCCATTTAACAAACCAGACAGGTGTAAATCTTTACAATTAACTAGTCATTAGGTTAAGTCTTCTGTTGGAAATCAAATGATAACTTTTAATTCAGAAGCAATAAGAAAACTTTCAAGAATGCTGCTTTGTTAATCATACTGTATATCCAATGAGTCTGACTCATTTAGTATCAACTATACATAATAATAAGCTTTATACTGTATATTGATACGACCATTAATTCAGGCAGAGAAATGTTAGAAACATTAATTTAAAAAAAAATAGTGTTTGGCTACATTTCATATTAAGATATTTTATGACCTCTCTGGTGGATATATGAAAACTGACAATGAAAATGTTTCTTAAGATGAGTAATAATAATAAAATTCTAAATTGTGTCAATATACAAAGAAATCTCTAAAGAAAAGCATCATGAAATTTCATTCATTAAATTTTTTTTTATGAAAGTCTGTTTATAAAGCTAAAGCAGCAAGGTACTAAAAATCTTGTATTTTTGATTTATGTGTAAAACTACAATGTCTTCCAATATAAAAATTTATTCCTCAATATCTTAAAAGTACTGCCTACACAATGCATCAGTGTTTAACAAGTCGTATCATGAAGGATACATTAAAAGCCAACTGTCTATGATATTCCCAGGGGTCAAGCTAGACTTAAATTGAAGGGAGAAGTGACTTCTCCTTTTTGGTCAGAACAGGAAGAAGTGGGAGCTAAACAGGGAGAAGTGAAATTTAAACCAGGAGAAGTGAGACCGAAGCATGAAATGCGAAATATATATATATAAGATATAATATATAATAATGCATGCATATATATATATATATATATGCATTATTTTATTTATGTGCTCCATCTCTCAGTATGCTTTTAACAGTTTTAAACAATACCTTATTTTCAAATTTAAAAATATGTCATGCTTATTATCAACCCATTTTGTACATGTATACAAATTATTATATTCATACCCAGTCTATTTGTCATACTTGTAGTATATGTGTTTGATTGTGATACAGGCAAATTGGAGACATGATTTAAAAGGCACGGCAGAAGCTATACATTGTAATTATTGTAACTGAAATCAGTAACAAGATTAGAGTCTTGTAATTTCGAGTTGGTAAAAATGCTTAATAAACTACCATTTAATTATTTTATTTTATTTTGTACAAGTTTTGTGTAAAATTGCAGTCAAAAATGATTTGTAGCATATTTTTTAGCATTCTTTGAAACAACCCCTAATCATATACATAGGTTTAAATGCACTAGTTACTTCAAAACATACTCTTCATCCTAATTTTCTTGTTCCCAATAAAATATTACTGTAACTATTCATAGCAACACACAGAAGCACTAAAAGTAAATAGATAACTAAACTGGACCCTCTCCCCTAAACCAAAACATTCAAAAACATGTATTGCACCAAGTAAGGGCATCTATTTTTAGAAATAGGGTATTTCTAAAATATAGATATTCACTTTCTTGCTTTGTTACAACAAATTCATTAATAGAACTGCATATTTATGTCTGAATTATTCATCTACCTACTGGTATTAACCATAAAAATTGGTTAAATAGTATTTACTTATCTATATATCTCTTCTGTAATTTCGTGAAAATTAATTTCAGGTCAGGAAACAAACTTGACCTTGCAGCATTGTTTTGAATTCCACAAGAGATTGTCACATGTTTTTGACCCACATTATTAAATATTTAGGCTAAATCTACTGTGGCATAATATTTAAACTTTGTTTTCATTATATATTTTCTTGAATTTGTTTGCCCAATTATTACGATCGGTCAGTTTAAGCACAGGAGTCTGCAGTTTTATCAATAAAGCAGGACAAAATTTCTGACTACATGAACTCACCTTAATGGTATTATAAAAAAAATATTTTATAATACTGTTAAGCTGATTTATTTAAAGTTATTTAGTTGGGTACTAAAACGATAAAGAAGAACACTGCCCCAGACTGAAAAGTCAGTCCATAGTGCTTACGGACTTCCCCTGGACTGATTTTTTCGGCCCGTAGTGATGAAAGGGTTAATGAACTTGTAATGGCGGACATCGTTACGTATACGATATACCACATTATTAAACCACAGGAGTCTGCAGTTTTATCAATAAAGCACGACAAAATTTCTGACTACATGAACTCACCTTAATGGTGAGAAAAATCGAATCGAACGGAGGGTTGTGGTCACCGTTGCATTTCTTGTGTTAATTTATGATACTGTTAATCTGATTTCATGTAGTCAGAAATTTTGCCGTGTTTTATTGATAAAACTTTGAAGAAATTTCAGAGGAGAGTTATCGGAGGATTTGAATAATTTTGACATGGTAAATTTGGATGAATATGAGAGAAGATGTCTGGAGATACAATGGATGGAATGCACTTGTGGGTGACAGTGATGACGAAGAGTACTTTGAAGGTTTTGAACCAGAGGAATTGTACGCCTCACGTGATTTTGATTTTGCTTGGATGAAGCTGGAAAACCAAAGAGATTTGTTTCAGTTTTCTGAAGGAGTTGGCCCCACCCAAGTGTTAGATGGCTCCAAGATAGCTTCAGAATATTTTCAAATATTCTATTCAGATGAAGTTTTTGGAAACATTGTCTGTTTAACGAACTTGAATGTGATGATCAAACATGGCAGAGGCGTTATAGGTGTGAGGACAGATCTCACCTGGAAGATCATTTTGGTTCATTTTATAGAATTTGAATTATTATGGACACCATAAAAGAAAGACTTGTGTTGCTACTGTGATTATTCACTAGTACATCTAGGGTCAATTGAAAAAGTTTTGAGAACTTTTTAAGTTTTCTAAGAGGTATTAAGATAATTACTTGTATTTTACCTGTTGTGTTACCTGTTTGCACCTGTATTTTAACAGTTGTAATAGATATGTACATTTTAATGAATTAGTCATAAAATTTGATTTTTAACCTTGATTTTGACACCTAATCCAGCCAGATATCTTTAACATTGGCAAAGTTATGTTGTTTCAAAGTCTACAAGTCATTTTGCTTTACAACTCCAAAGTTAGTGTTGAGGACTCTATGCCTACAAAGTTACTTAGTGATGAAAGGGTTAATGGTTTCAAACTGATTTTATCAAGAAAATACGCAAATGTGGCCATTAAAATCTCCATTTATAAAAACAAATACATTAGAAAACACTCTTCACTGATCACATTTTTTAAAAGCAAATTACTATTTTTTATAGATGCATTTCACCGAGGGGGCATCTCAAAAGATATAATATGCAGCCATTTATGTCTGAAAAATCGAGGGCAAAGTCATTTTCGCTTTCATAACAAAAGAAGGTGAAGATTACAGTTCTCAGGTGACTTTTTCACCCACTTTGCCTGGTAGCGTGACCCCTGTATTCCTCTATGCAGATAAATGAAATTTCATTCCGAAACCAGGTTTCTTTCAGAAACAGTGACTTTGACCTTTGTTCATTTGAATTCCAAGCCAATAAGGTGATTCTTTATCCCATGTGCAAAGCGATCCACAAATTTCAATAAATGTAGATGGTACAGAACTCTAGCTATTGTGCGCTGTTCTTTTTCATCCTCTAACCAGAATCAATTGGGTTCTTCCTTATCCCCAGTACAAGCTATCCACAATTTTTGTAACCACAGATGATGGAGGAAACTGGAGTTGTTTCACAAAAATCATTAACCCTGACATTTGAAGCTTTTCTGTACATACCAACCCACAGAAAATGAAAAGTGGAATTTTTGCTAATATTAGTGGTTAAAAAACATAATCTGAGCATAATTAGTGTAATCCATATATTACATGCCATAATTACAGTACACTGTATGAAAAATGTTTTTGGTTTTGCTGTTAAACTTTTCAGCTCATTAAATTTCTTGGCAAAAGTGGGCAACTTCCATGTGAAATTGAACCAAAATACAAACTTACTCACCAACTATTTATATTCAACCTCACTTGTACAGAAATAAATTTGGTAATAGATGGTCAGATAGTCCAAACATGGCATAACACAAAACATTCCGCCTTATAGTAAGCTCTAAACTTAGGAAATTTTGCACATTTTCATTTAAATCAAGTCTCATGGAATGGATCAATTTCAATTTGAGTATATACTTGAAATGAAAAATTTTAAATGGGCTTTTCACTGGGATACAACAACTAAATACCTTTATTAAATTTCCCAAAGTTGTTTCTGCTCCTCCATCCTCCTCTCTCAAATGACCTGCCACCGCCTCTCACCCATCGGTCATTATGCTCTGATGCTGTAAAAAAGGGAGATTTTATTTAGAATTCCTATATTGTAATATCACTGTTGGAAATGAGAAAACATCCAGACCCTTCACTGTTCTTAGACTGCTGACAAAAAAAGAATGTGTGTTGTTTGCCATATATGAAAAAAGGAATTCCCGATGTTCAAAAATATGCATGTATATCATGCTGGAATACGTTGTGCTTATTACAACAGTGCCTCGGCCCTCGGTAACTGAGAACATATCACAAATATGTCACTAGATAGCAATTGCTCATTCATTGTGACATAGTATCATAATAAATGAATGAAAATTCAAGGCAGCTGATATCCATGATAATTGTGATTATGTTAGATTCTCACCGACTACCTTGTCATTACTTAAATTTTGTGTGCAACCAGAAGGAATCAAGCAAGAGATTACACTTTCTTTTCGATAGTAATTTAATTAGCTCAATTCCATTCCAAAGCAATACATTTTCCAATACACTGGAAAAAGGAGTAAATGACCATATTCCATTCACTTTTTTTCAGCTCTAAATAAAACACCATATTGCATTCGCTTATTTCTAACACAAACTTCAACAAATTGTACAGAGCAGGTGTTTGATCTAAATCCTTTAGTTATGACCTTCCTCCTTCACTATCATCAATTTTTGTTAAAGTTTGTTTTAAATGTCCATGGTCCTTTGTCTTGAAAAAATTATGTTGAACTTTGCAGATTTATGTTCCTTGTGTTGCCACTGCAGTATTTCTTTCATGGCTGCAACACCATGTGCATAAAACTATAACATTCCACTGTTTTGTAATTTTTTTCTCTTTGGAATGTCCTGTTCCATGATACATGTCCATGGACTACCTTATTCCATGATAAATGTCTTTGGAATGTCCTATTCCAATATATATTTAATGAATCTCTCAGTCTCTTCAACATTTTATTTTCTTTTAACAAAACTAGATGTACAGTATTTGCTAACTTCGGTGTGCTAATCTCATTAGCTTGCAAACAGAGGACTCAACTTTTGGAATTTTTGCAAATGAAAAGTATGCATACTTTTACATGTACTTAGGTGTCCCAGAAAATCATACATAAAGTTCTCCATAGGATTCTGAAAACAGCAGCCAGACTCCAATCCTGGAAAAAGTTGCAGTTACAATCCTTACACTATAATACTTTATTCCCATTCAATGATTCAGAATATCATGTGTGTTACTGTGTATTATTGTGTCACAAATATTTAGTATATATAATAAACTGAAGAAAAATTAAAGCTGTTGAAAATTGTGATAACGAGGAGTGTTTTTGATGTTATAACAATTTTCATGCCTTTACAGTAGGTTGCCATTCATTAAATTTGTGTGCAGCTAGAAGGACTAGAGGAAGAAATTAAACTTTCATTTCTGTTCTAATTTATATAATTACCAGTATATTAATTTCATTTCAAATCAATACAATTTCTATGGAATTGCAAGATGAAACTGTTGATTGTATATCACTAGGGGGGTGCACATTTTTCATTTCATTTTCACTTTGTTCACTCTTTTCTTAAACAAACTGAGGCATATTTCTCGAAAGCAGCTAATAAAAATCCTAAAGTTCTGCACCTGGCGTTCCCTGTATTCTCTTTGAATATTTCTCCCTGCTGACACAACACCATGTACATAAAGTTAATCATGTTTTATCCTTTTTCAGCCCATGGTAATGTCATAATATTCTATGATACATTCTATGTATCTCTCAGTCTCTTTGCTGTTGTTTTTTTTTTTATCAAAATCTTATTCATCTACTGATTTCTCTTGTTCAGTCTTGCAAGAATCATGCTTGCCTGCAGCCATATGCTTTGCATCAAGGAAGTTGTGTAAAGTTGCCACCAGAAAAGTACACATATGCTGATCACTCATAAACAACTGTACAGGACACCCAAAACCAACTGTACATAAACAACTGTACAGGACACCCCAAACCATTGGATTAGGATGATGAATAATGAGGACTAACATGACATCACATTACTCTGACAAGCAAAATAAGTATAAAAAAACCTCTTGGCACTATTTTTCTAAATACAGTATATGATAAAATGCAAGTGTTCCAAACATTGCATAAGGATTTTTGATATGATGGATTTAAATGGTGAGTAATGCTTATCAAAGACAAGTGTCAAAGCACACATGCATATAATTAGTGCTTTGTTCAGAGTGATTTTTAAGAGTTGACAACTGATTAACACGTGTATTAATCTGAGATCAGACTTACTGCTTTATCTTAATCCCATAACAATAAAAAAAATGGTACATTGTAGAAATAGATCAAATATAAGAGAATTTTGCATGCAGAGGACTGAGTAGGGCTGTCACCAGGTACCTGGGTACCCGACCATACAGAAAAATCCGGGTATTGAAACGTAAACTCGGGTACCCATAAAAATAAAAAAAAAATAAAAAACACAGTTGCCAACCACTTCAAATAGGTGTTACAGCTATGGCTTCAATCAGAAACCAGATCCCTGATTAATATAAATAAACAATACATCAGAGTATCTGTTTGGATTAATAAAATTCATTGGCATTGTGCAACAGGACAAACTGTTATCCGGGAGGCATTATATACCAAGGTTAAAACATAGCATTGTTCTACAGATAATAAACCTTTTTGTAGACCATAACTATTGAATGCAGTTGCTAAATGCTCAGTACATTGTGTGCTCTTTTAAATTAATGAAATCTAGATGTATACCTTTGATTTCCGAACACACTTGTCAAAAAAATCCCACAATTTATATCATAATTATCACCTAGACACCTTGAAATCTTTGTAATGCCTCAAAGTAATCTTTGAGCAGCTCGTTGTTTTTCTAGTCGACTAGCTCTGCTAATTTTGAATGTAACATACATATACTGATAATTTCAAAATAATAAAACTTCGGTGATGGAGTGGTCACGTAGTATAACTGGGGCGTGCTTTACATGCATGAGTAATTCAAATCTGTGGCCAAAAGCTGTGTTTATTTGTTTGTCGTATATATGTTTTGTATTTGCCTTTGAAAAAGACTCATTAAGAGTTGAAAGCGCTTAGGCTACTTAGTTACTAGTTTTGTACTGTTTGTCGTCAGTTTATTGCATCTATATATATATATATATATATATATATCGTGTTTATTGTTTCGTTCTCACTTCTCCTTAACTCCCACTTCTCCCTGTTTAGCTCCCACTTCTCCCTGTTCTGACCAAAAGGAGAAGTCACTTCTCCCTAAAATTTAAGTCTAGCTTGACCCCTGTTACCATTAACTCGATTCAATGTTATGAATCCTGTTCCATGGAAAAATTAGACATTTTCTTATTCACACATACATCCCATGTAAGTGAAACTCTAGTTTCAAAACATGTATACTATGCGGCACAAATGTAAAGAACGAAATATGACTGGCTCAAAAGAAGGTTATACCTGAGGGCAGATGTGTCCACTCTGACAAAATTTGTACATTAAGTAGCCCATAAACTTCAGTTTGGTGCAACATAGAATAGTAATCAATGGCTTGATGGATAGAAAAATATCTCAGGAGTAAAACAAGCCATAGAACATGATCGTACACCGTTAGAGACGAAAATAGCAAAAGGACATCTAGGGTCATGGGTGGAACGAAGTGTTCCGAAGTTACAACCCTGGTCTCTTATATAGTATGACAAAGTGGGTCCAATGTCAGAACGGGTCATGGGGTAATCTAATGTATTTTTGTCACTCTATGATTTTTTTCCTTAATATTATTGTTTTGTTGTGGGGGGTAGCATCCAGCTTGCGTCGACTACCTGTGCATATGTGTAGTATTTCAATCTTTGTGGTTCTGAAGTGATAAAAGACGTGTCAAAAGTCAAATCGAGCGGACAATTGCGGTCACACTTGCACTCATTGTGTTCATTTATGATACCGATAAGATGATTTCACGTTGTCAGATATTTCGTCGTACTTTATTGATAAAACATCAGACTTGTGGAAGATCGTGAAACAGATTTTAAATTAAGTACTCTGAACGGAATGTCGTATTTTTCTCACCAAATCTTCTCGATCCATCCCGTCCCAATGTCACGCCAAAAGTGTCTGAACTCATATTGACTACGAACTTAATGCAGGTTCAAGCACAAACCAAGTTATTCCTTATATCTCAAACTTCCATATTATTACTGTGTAATTTGTTGCATGGCGGCGTCTTTGAATGCCGGAAATATCCGAATGTGACAGAAATAGCCGAGGTATCTCCAATTGCCTTCGTTTCAGAGTCTGGTACAAAATCTTGTTTTTTGTCCTTACCTGCATTTTGGTTTTACTACCTTGACTATCCATTTTAACAACCCATTTTTCCTAACATCACTGGAAAATTCAAACGTCGGATGGGATATATTGACGATTTGGCAACAAGTTTAGCTTAGTTCAGATCTCTCCTCTTTAGCAATAATATTTATTTTATGAGTCTTATAAGAGCAATGAAGGCATTTGCTTACTATATATATATATATATATATATATATATATATATATATATATATATATATATATATATATATATATATATATATATATATACACACACACACACACACACACAAGCCAGGGGTGTTTTGCTTGACAGAGCGGTGTCACAACCCTGGCTAGAATCCCGCTAGAAGTCATAAGTTTACAACATATTTCCAAAGACTTCAGTTGTAAGTTGGAAAGCCCGACGTGTCCATTCTATACATAAATTTTACAATAATCAATGCAAAACCACATTATATAGAACTTAGAAATTAGTCATCAACCGCACATCCTCACAGTCTCTCTACATTAATTTTCTGTTCCGCTAGTAATTCCCACCGTAGAAAATGTACAACTATCCCTAACACGGGGGATTACTTTAACTGACCACCTGAGGCCAGTCGATCTACCGTTTCTAGGCATATCACACCAGTAAACCTACATCACATTTGCCACTATGGCAACATAAACGGTATCTTCCGAGTCCTTTCTCATTTATCCCATTGTGTAATTTACCGGTTTCCTACCATAAATACTGCCGCTGCAGTCACAACACGGATGTACACCATTAGTTTTTATAAAGTGCTATATCACAACACGGATGTACACCATTAGTTTTTATAAAGTGCTATATCACAACACCGATGTACACCATTAGTTTTTATAAAGTGCTATATCACAACACCGATGTACACCATTAGTTTTTTAAAGTGCTATATCACAACACCGATGTACACCATTAGTTTTTATAAAGTGCTATATCACAACACCGATGTACACCATTAGTTTTTATAAAGTGCTATATCACAACACCGATGTACACCATTAGTTTTTATAAAGTGCTATATCACAACACCGATGTACACCATTAGTTTTTATAAAGTGCTATATCATGACAGGGACAGTCGTGGGGATTGGATCTGAGTTCGCTACTCATTGGTCATAACATCTCAGAAACTCACTAACACTTTCTCTCCGTGACGTTTGCTCCTAATAATTGATTAATTATTTCGTGCTCAGGAATATTTCCAACTGCACCGAATTCTAATAATCAAAAATGTAATCACACAAACCTACAAATTGCTTAAACTAAATGCGCATCTCCTTAATTTTATTATAATATAATATATGAACGTACTTAACTGAACACGAAAAAAAATAAACCCTTATAAAATTCTTGTTAGATATTAAATTATCAGTGATCAACTAATAAGGACTTAAATGCATTATTGCAGTACTCGACGATATCAGTCGCAGGAATGAAAAAGTTGGAAATGATCTTTCAAGGGAAAAATCAACGAGACAATATTGCATGTGATCTGAACGACATCGAATTTCAACGAACGCTAAAGTATTTTCTTGACTGTTTTAGTGTTTTTATTGGTGTAGGCCTTGGAATACTTGATCACATATTGCCTACATATTTATCTGTTGATAAGGAATAAAGAAAAACTCGTTCACGTTTTTTTTTTTTCATCCGGCGATTTCTAACAAGACAATTTACGGATAGGGCTCCGATTTGCCGAGAGGTCTAAATCTCTCACCATTACGCATCACTGCCATCTCATCTCTATCTGCGTGGGTTCGAGTCTCGGGTTCGGCCTATGTGAGTCTGTGAGAAAGCTTCTCGATAGCTTCTCGTGGGTCGGTTTTTCTTTCCAGGGTTTTGCAGGCTTCTTCCACCATCATTTAATGCTGGCCGCCATGTATAGCTGAAAAAGGCGTCGATCCCTATAACAACAACAACTACAACAACAACAATTTACAGATATAGAAACTCACCCGATATCGACAAGATGTATAAGAAGAAAGTCATGGCTCGGTCATAAAGCAAAGTCCATTGCAGAACATCTAGCAGCTGAGGGTGTGATTACTACAGTGAAATAATTGTATATTTCGCCCGTATAACCTTTATTATGGAATAATTATCCATTTTTGTTGTTGTTGAAATAATTCTTTTTAGAGACATCTATCTGTAAATAGAAAAATCTTGGCGATCTCTACGCGACAAAGAAGAGCTAATTAGGTACAAGACATTTATTTTGAGCTTACTGGAGTACTATTTATATAGCCACGATATAATAAGCAACTCAGTTATCTCTGCAGCACTTGATATGAATCTCATGGATCAGGAAGTTTTTAAATATTACAATCAAGAAGAAATACAACAGCTATCGCCAGTTCAACCTAACAGCTCAGCTGTTCACTTCAGTCTAGATAAAAAGGTATCACATGTTGTATCTCACAAACTCACAAAGAATCTTCGACGATTCCCATGCTTATTCGCGATGCCAAGGATGAGTTTTCTGTTGAATGGGTGTTTTCTCGACATGGTATTTCGAGCTATAACAAACACTGATTTATAATGGTAAAATAAAGGATGATCGTGCAGCAGCTACCTTAACGTTTCTCCTTCCAAAATTATGTTATTTTTATTATGGTCAATAAATCTTTTGAATGGTTTGTCCAAGATAAGATGGATTCGGTATGTGAGGAAAGTAGAGAGAAAAGGTTTCATCGATCATTATAATACATTTAAGACATGGCCGAATTATTTACTGGCATTGACAATGTTTATTATCCGGCAACTGTTTTTACATATGGCATCTATAAGATCAACGAGCCAGTAAAAGTGTCATTGTCGCCCATGAGAACAGCAAGACCATCAGTTGCTTGGCTGATCCCGTCATGGAGCATTTCACAAACGTGGTACAGGTGTCGAGCTTAACAGCCAGAAGATCTGAGATTATGTCAGAATGGGGAAAGAAAGTAAGAGAGCCTAGCATAGCTTCCCTAGAAGATGCCGCTGTCTGTCCATTCAACACACGAACTTAACACGAATTTCAATAAATGGTCTACTAGCAGTTCGTTTTGATTTCCCTTGGTTTTGCCTCATTAATCGATTTGAATTCCACGTTCACCCTGTTATTCCAACTTGGTTCGGAAAACATTTCTGCTATGATAAATGGAATCCGATAGTTCTCTTGAGGTTTATGCTGGACAAGAATATACTTATTGAGTTAAGAGTGATGTGTTTGTTAGTGGGGTGGCAGTGAGGATTATATTCCATCGGTGATAACCCAAAACCTTCTAACATTTTGCCTTAATTTACACTGACCTCCATCTCCTTGAAGCCCATTATCGCATCAAATATTTGATATTATTACACATTTTCTCAGAAAGTAATTACCACTTTCAGAAATACAAGATTACTTTTTTTTAAAAAAAAAGCAACAAAGAAACCCCATCATCATTTATTTGTTCTGCCGTGGCCCAGATTGGATTCCAGCATTTTTTAAAAATCCTTTTATAGAGTTACCTTTGTTCATTGCCCTGCCACTAGTTAAATAGTCACTATATATCGAGCAGTAATATGGGGTTAAGTATAGCTTTGCCAGATATAATTCTTTGTCTTATTTGAGGTATGCTAATAGTGGCATTCCAATTTAATCTTCAAAAATGTTTTTTTTTCAAATCATTTTTATGTTTATTGTCATATTTTCATAACACTAGAATGTTGACCTAACTGTAACGTTATCAGAGCAGGTTACCTTGTGTAGATGTTTTGGGGCTAAGGGTATGAAACGGGTTTCAGCATTTGTTTCACTGTCGTGCTGCTATGTTATCCTCGTCAAATCTGAAGTAAACAATGGGGAAGTTTTCCATATCTATATATTAATATGAACATGTTCAATGTGATTATCAATAGTTAGTTTCATCAAACTAGTTAGAGAACTAGCTCTGATCAAGTATTTAGATGATGTCATCTGATTATGAGGCTATAGATCCTAGACATAAATACGGTTGACGTGTACAGCAAGAATATCCTCGTATGCCTTAGAAGAAAATTGTATTCGACGTGCATTAGAAAGAGACAAGGTTGTTCTCAGTATATTTACGAAGACAGTCAAATACATAACAAAAGAGAATGCCATAAAGGTACTATTTTCACTTACAAACATTTTATAGATTTGGAAAAGAACAAAACATGTCCTGTAAATTTTGCCTGCTTTATGTCAAAGTAAATCATATACACTATCATTACCACTCGCCCTAGCCGCACTTTTTGTACAGAATGAAATAATGCGCGAGATAAAATTAAATGCTGCTGCTATTCCCCCATAGATGTGTACTTCATCCATATATTTGCAGAACAAAGCAATTTGAAACGAAGTGAAATATGCCGAACACATTATAAATAATTTTTACATTCGTCTTGGTGTGTTCATCTATAATTCATCATATGAGGAATTTATTCAACATCCCATGTTTAGTAAATTTCCCGGCAGTATTGGTTTAGCCAGAAATATTAAGAAATTATAAAGCATCTGCTTTAGTATTCTCCGAGTCAGTAATTCATTATTCTTTTCTTCCTAACAATATCGATTTTCACATTATCAAGGCCTGGAAGACATTTTATGTTTTAAAATTCACAGTCATCTGAATTTCCTTAATATATTTGACTATATCTATCTATCTATCTATCTATGTATCTATGTATGTATGTCTCTCTCTCTCTCTCTCTCTCTCTCTCTCTCTCTCTCTCTCTCTCTCTCTATATATATATATATATATATATATATATATATATATATATATATATATATATATATATATATATATTTGTAATGTAACAAATTAAAAATTATATGTAAAATAATTTTGTGTTGAAGGATTGTGCACGAGTGCGGCATATATTAAATACGTATTTTTGTTGCTTCAAATGCGAATTCCCAAAACGAATATGCGCTTCTAAGAAATTCATCTCATGTAGACCTACGCTAAATTGTTTGTAACTAATGAAATATTATTTTCTTTTTCCTTGCTTAAATAGTTTAGCACTGAAAAAAGAAAATGCTGATTGATGAGGAGGAAGAGCAAATCAAGACACAATTTTAAAAACATACATGAATCATGATTATACAAAATAATCGATGTTTCTGATGTGTGTTGCGATACATTTTCTACAAAAGACAGACATTTTTAAAAACACACATGAATCAGGATTATACAAAATAATCGATGTTTCTGATGTGTGTTGCGATACATTTTCCCCAAAAGACAGACATTTTTTAAAAACACACATGAATCAGGATTATACAAAATAATCGATGTTTCCGATGTGTGTTGCGATTCATTTTCCACAAAAGGCAAACAATTTTTAAAAACACACATGAATCAGGATTATACAAAATAATCGATGTTTCTGATGTGTGTTGCGATACATTTTCCCCAAAAGACAAACCATTTTAAAAACACACATGAATCAGGATTATACAAAAAAATCGATGTTTCTGATGTGTGTTGCGATACATTTTCCCCAAAAGACAAACAATTTTTACAAACACACATGAATCAGGATTATACAAAATAATCGATGTTTCTGATGTATGTTGCGATACATTTTCCCCAAAAGACAGACATTTTTTAAAAACACACATGAATCAGGATTATACAAAATAATCGATGTTTCTGATGTGTGTTGCGATACATTTTCCCCAAAAGACAAACAATTTGTAAAAACACACATTAATCAGGATTATACAAAATAATAGATGTTTCGGATGTGTGTTGCGATACATTTTCCCCAAAAGATAGAAATTTGTCAAGTTTATGAAATCCTTTGCATTTTAAAGACCTGGAATAAGAATAAACCAAGCAACACCACACAAAGATTAGTTTTGCAAATCAGCTTCAGTATAAAGATTTTGTGGCGTTAAATACTGACGGAAAATTTGATTCAATCATAAATAATACAACCACAAGTAGTTTTTATACAAATATAGATGACTACTATTTTAAACTTGACATACTTTTGTTAGATATTATAATCAATACATAGGTAAGACATTGGCTTGTTCATGCATCCGGTACATATAAATTCTAGAACTGACGTTAAGTGAAGTCATGAAAATACTGATTACTTGCATGACTGCAATAAACGTATTTTACCTTTCTTGTTTTCAGTGCTAAGAAAACATTCATTGAAAACGATATTCTGGAATGCCGTTATATGTTTCCGCAGGATGTTGACTGTATCTGATTATCATGATTGCTTATATGCCATGGTTATAAATAACCATGCTAAGATTATCTTGTTTTGAACTAATGTAACCATCTGCAAGAATGGAATGTTTATATGGATGTGACAGATCTAAGAAACAGAGGACTTACTTGGACGACAGTAGACGATCTGTAACTGCGGTAGATGATTGCCAGGAGTTGCTTCCGAATTTGACGGCAGATCAAAAATGTATTCTTGAAGAAACATGGGGAATCGTTCAAAGTGATATATCAAAAGTTGGAGTGGTATTATTTATGAGGTTAGTATGAGCCATCTTGGAGTACTTGGGATTTAATGCTATCGATTGATATGGGAAAGTGGTAAGTTTTGTCTTCACTTTTATAAACTACAGCGCACATATTTCTCTGCGAACAACCTTAGTTGAAAATCTGAGTGTTATATATATATATATATATATATATATATATATATATATATATATATATATATATATATATATATATATATAATGAATAACACAAGTGTACCAATGCAATCTTAAACACGCAAAGATCACTTTTCGATTCCATTAAATAACAGCTTGCAGGTAATGATTATAGAGCCGGCAGAAAAAAGCCATACAACGTTAAATGGAACTGATTTAGGACAAAAGTGATTTTCGATCTGACGAGGATTTGACCGCCATTGACTGCCTTGATTGCCTGTAATGTAGTTTACAGTTTCATACCTTGTTTTAAACCAATGGTGTTTCTCTGTATGCAACTATTCTTTGATATATATATATATATATATATATATATATATATATATATATATATATATATATATATATATATATATATATATATATATATATATATATATATATATATGTGTGTGTGTGTGTATGTGTGTGTGTGTGTGTGTGTGTTTGAGTGGCAGTTTATAGTGATGTATAACACTGGAGCATCATCCCGCAGACGTGTTGCATGATGTCCCATGCAGTCACATTCTGACACCAAGCCGACTAGTCCTAACACTTACCTCTAAATGGTGAGCGCCTAGCGAGGCAGCTGTTAGTACCATTATTTTTTTTAAAAAAATATAAATCTTTGGTATGACTCGGCCAGTGTTACCCGCGACCTCCCGCATGCGAGGTGGACTTTATAATTGCTTACAAATGATTAACATATGTGGAAGAGATTGCATATTATTCAGAATATTTATACCGTTGTCTATATGCATTTTCTAACGATATAGAAGATCCTAAAATTTACAGACAATTTTTGTTTGTTTGCCTTTTGCAGATATAATATTTTTGTCCATAGTTTAAATGCCATATATGTGGTAACATCATCGCTAGTTCCAGTGCAGAAAACCACTCCTGTTGAAAGAAACAACCACTCGGTTTTGTTTCAACGGAATTCATACATTACAATTATTTGTTGCTTGATGGCTTTATATGTTGCTTGATGGACGGATTCTGTATTTGGAGAGGCATTATAACGAGTAATGTGTCAAGAAAAAAAGAAGAAAAATATTCATGGCATAATATCAAAGATAAAAGTCTTTTATATAACACACCCTTCATATTCACCCTAATTTCAAAAACAGATTTTGGTTTGACAGCAAGACTGTTACGCGACTTAAAAATTTACTTACATTACCAGTTGAATTTTAAATGAATCAATTAATCATAAAAAGTGTTACTTAAATGGCGTTTCTTGAAAGTTCTATTTCGTGGGCGTTTTGTTGAAGAGTTCAAATTGAGAACTTTATTCTGAATAAATTTATTTCGAGGCATTTGCATCATAAAATCACATATTTATCAAATCTTGCTGCAAACTTCAAATATGGAATTCTCCTACTGAATTGAATTCATGTCTAATGTTTAAAATAACTATTTCACAGATTGTCATACACATTTTACAACGGACAGGTATCAGTCGCCAACAATTGCATCTAATATCCGAGAATTATTCTCCATGTTCCAATTTCTTTAAATGTATTTAAATAATCCTCAGAAGTGTAATAAGAAATGGGTAAACTATATTCGACCAATTACATGTACACCAACACACACATAACTTATTATCTATGTATGTACGTTCATGTACAAATCATGCTGTTATTTTATTTTCCGTGGACAAGTTCTCAATAAGCATGCGTGATAGAGTAGATGGCAATATTTATTGTTATTTCTTGATCAACTCAAAGACAGTTTCATTTGTTGTATTACTTTTGGCGCAAGTTGTTTTCCGGACTGTTCATAAGTTTTAGACAAAGTAAACAACAGCTAATGAACTAATTATTCATGAAAATTTGAAAGTAGCTAAAAGTGCTTGATATTAATACCTACTTTTTCATATAAATCCTAATGGAGCATATATAACATTGCCTCGCATAATTACTAGCATTAATCAAGCATTGTGAAGTATATCATATTTCAAACGAGCTTGAACAGAGAGTGACCAACAAAGATCGATTTAGATTGAGTACGACACTGATAACCTTTTTCTTAAGAGTGTTTAAATTGGACTTGATATGGTTGTGTTACTGGCATTATTCAATAATCACAATAATCCATTAATATGTTCATACGTATATACAAATTTATAAATGTGCATGCAGGCTTATATACAGGCACACATGCCTTATGTGTGGTCGCGTGCGCATGTGTGTGTGTGTGAGAGAGAGAGAGAGAGAGAGAGAGAGAGAGAGAGAGAGAGAGAGAGAGAGAGAGAGAGAGAGAGAGAGAGAGAGAGAGAGAGAGAGAGAGAGAGAGAGAGAGAGAGAGAGAGAGAAGTGCTTATAATGATATACCTCATGGAAATCAGTGTACGGATCCTCCACATAGGGGACCTCACAAATGTCGGCAGAATTCTGGTCATATCAAAATAAAATTATTCTGAAAAAATACAAAATACACATTCAACAAATCACAAAGAAAGGATAGAAAAGCGAAAAATGATTCATAATCTTATTTAGAAATGCTTACATCTTCTTCTTATCTTGCATTGGAGCTTTGAAACCCATTCTGCATTGACAAATCCATGGGTTCTTAATGTATTTCGGCAAAGATCTATATATACCTGGTAGAAAAAGCATCAAAGTTCTTCCAAAAATAGTAGCAACCACATAACATGCAACAGTTTCAGAACTACACACATTTATTTCTTGCTCCATCCATTATGTATGTGTGTTTATGTTGTTGACAACTGTAAAGGCAAGCATGCCATGAAATTAGATCTAATGTTTGGCGTCATGCTAGCAATAAATGTTCTCTTTACTCAATTCATTACCTTTTTATAAGAGGACTGAATGCAATCTTCGTTGGCATTCAGTGTGTTGGTCAGGATTAGTCTGGAATATTTACTACTTAAGACGCAATTACGATTATTACTTTTTTTCTTCTCAGCATTCTAAAAAACTCATTGACGAGAAAATCATAATAAAACGCAATTGGTAATCGATTTGAAAATTTCTACGAAAAGAATTATTTTCAATTTTTTAGTGTAACATATATTAAATACCCATTAAATCTATTATTATTATTATTATTATTATTATTATTATTATTATTATTATTATTATTATTGACAGCTCAGTCTTGGGAGACATTTTGAGTATCTCCCTTGGAGTGTTGTCTGCCTCTGGGGTTTTGGTATATTCTGTTGTATTTTTGCAGGCCGATGCGCGAGTGACAATCCGTATTGCAGTTGGAGCAGTCGTATTATTATTATTATTATTATTATTATTATTATTATTATTATTATTATTATTATTATTATTATTATTATTATTATTATTATTATTATTATCACAAACTTCACGCTGGGTTGTTCATTTTCGTATATGTTCCTAATAAATATATTGGCACAATGAATGGGTCCTTAAGACGATAATTATATTGCTAATCGGAAAAAGAGCTTTATATTTTGTTTCTTTGGTATCATGAATTTGTAGACAAAGTGCTATTGTCAAACGCCTTGGCTTATACACTATTTCTAATTGCAATTAACGGAATTTTAAAGAAAATAAAACCAATCTGGATTATTGCTAACGTCATATTAACGAAACGTTCTTCAGAGTTCCCTCGATGCACCTCGAAACATACTACGCTCTCTTAACAGAATCAGGTCACATACGCAAAATCAAACTAAAGATATTCTGTACAATTTACAACTATGAATAAAACATACAAACATTTTATAAAAATCATGTACCAGTGTACCAGTAGATAGATAGATAGATAGATAGATGGATGGATAGATAGATAGATAGATAGATAGATAGATAGATAGATAGATAGATAGATAGATAGATAGATAGATAGATAGATAGATAGATAGATATACAAAGCATTTAACTTCTCATGACATTTGTTCTGGCAGTCAATTTATTTAGACTTTGTTTAATTTATAATATGTTTCACACTTCATATCAGTATCTGAGCTAAATTCTTTGCAAAACAAATAAATAAATAAATAAATACGTGTCATACATGGGGAAGACAATCATCATTTAAGTAGAATGTCTCTAACATATTTTCTGGATAAAGTGTTATTAAAAAGGTACACCAAACATTGAAATAGTCATGCTGGCTCTGTTAACGGATCAATCCAAAAAGGCAGGCTTCATTATTTGGCAAAAGTTCAAGCATCATGCCATTCTTACAGTTATCCATGTTTAATTTGGGTTGTTACGGCGTTACAAGACAAGAAGGTTATGGACACCTCATGGACGTCAATCTGGCTTGATATCATGTGATACTATTATATTTCACACGTCTACTATATTGACTGAAAAACCCTCCAACTAATGAAAATGATGGACAATAACCGCTTATTACTGTTGCGTACCGATGTGCACAAATGATTCACAATATTATTTATTTAAATGTATATTTAATTTGTATTGTGCAATTGAGGGTGTTGATTTATTATCAGGGAATTACCTGAATATTGAAGATAAGGTTGAGATGAATCCACTTCTGACTAATAAAACTTCTTAGGATCAGAAAGTTGATACTGTTGAGATTGAAATCCGTGATTTATATCAAACGTGTGCAATTAATGTAGCTATGGCAAAAAGCTCTTGAAAATGCACTTGATCAGGAAACCATTCCTTTAGCTGATACATTTAATGATTAGTCTATTGATGAGGTCACTATGCTAATGGGTTTATCAGTCAAAAGGTATTGATCACGGTCATCCCTTATTTACTAGTTAATCTATCAATTCCATTTATGGAACAGAAGACAATCATACACTGGCAAACAGAAACTATATAATGAGACTTCCTTGTTTTCCTCACAGGGCTATTAGGGACACTAAAGATACACATGTACCTGTCTGTTAGTTTGTGAAAATGGCGTCCTTACAAAAAAATGAATACAGCCTGAGGTACCCGCTGGTGACGATTGATCAGTAAGCTATCGCATTTTTGTTCCTAAGTCGTATTGACAGGAAAAGTCTGTCTAACCCTTAAACTTTCTTGGTTGGTTATTTAGTAGTCTGCAAGACTTATTAAAGATTCTGAATCAATGTTATTTGCCAAAAATTAATACTATTGATTCAAAATACTGTAGATCTTGTCACACCTGGCAGATGGTAGGACAAAACAATTCGATGATACCTATTCATGCATCTGACTAACCATTTAGTAGAATAATGGTAGACTGTGTCACTTAAGACCAAGGCAGGAATTTACTGCTTGTTGACCTTTGAGCAAAATAATGAAAAAAGTTTTGACACTGTTATGGCTTCCAAAATCTGTTGAATCTTATCCGGGTCAAATTTTATGTCTGGAATTTTCCACTAAGATAGAACCATTTCCATCTGCAGCTACGAGAAAAGTGAATTAAAATAACTGTTAGGCTAATATGGACACTTTTTTCAAATAAAACATACCATGAGATTGAAAGTGTAATGTGTATTCTATACATGTGAACATAAATGTGTGGTAAAATAAAATTATTTTTTGCTGGAAATTAATTTTATACAAAAAGTAAATGTAGCCGGAGTTCACCATGTATTTTTGTGCCGATACTAGATAATACTTTCCGCATGTGTACTAACTATCGACGATACATAGACTGACCACTTGAAAACTATTCAGAAATTCTTCGATCGAATGAGTGAAGCAAATTTGTGTTACATTTTTACAATATTGTGATGCATGGTCAAGTTAAACGGATAGAAGTTAAGGTCAAGGTTGTATCAAAATTCCCATTGAATATTAGTAAAAAGTAACTATGCAATGATTTTGGTATGGCTGTTTATTATCGGAAATTTTCCTATTTTGATATGATAAAATGCTTTATAACTTGATGATGAAAGTGTATTTGTTCATTGAAATGAACTATAAGCATCACGTACAAATTATGCTCAGTAGAACGGTATGTACATAGTCAAAATCATCAAAGTATGTTCTGATGTCTAATTGAGAGATCTAAAAGCAATTTATTGCATATTTACACTTGTTAAAATCGGTCGTAAAAGATTATATGTAATGGACACTAGTTTCTATAGGACATACTATGAGTATTTTATATTCTAAAAAATCTTTTAAACATGAAATAATTTTCTGCTTTTGCTGCTCACTGTCGATGCACTGTTATTCTTGTTCTTATTTCGAAAGCTTCATACTTTAACAGTAAATATGTATAAATCCCATTCACATATTTGAAATCTATTTCCCTTTTAACTCTATATATCCTACAATCATTAAAATTAATTAGAAACATAATAGTGAAATTGCTTTCTGCATCTCTATGTGAAAGAAGTTTTTTTAACCCCTTCATTTATCCACGGCAGAATGTCGAAAAACTAGTTCAAAATCCTAAAGATCAATAAATTTATTCCCTCACAATTTTACCCACTTATATTTTTGAAAAAAGAGAACTAGTTTACATGATGATAGACAGATGTGAATTGCTGAAAATCCCAGACATATTATCTATGAACACATTTTACATCAACTGGTACCTCAGTAGGTTATCATGACCTGTGATTGAGTAAAGTTAGATGTAGAACTGTTTTAATTTGATTTGTTGGTCTGTGGCAAATAAAGTTTTCTCATGCTTTCACAACAATAGCTGTTCTCATCATGTAATAATTACCATGATGCAGATAGCCTTTGTTGGACGTCATCTTGATTTATGAGTCACAAATAGTGCTATTGGTGTATGCAGTATTAGCCTCGTGTTTTACTTTTCGTAAAAGAAACATGAATAAAGCATATGGAACCAATATCCATCTTGTCATGGGTCCAAACCCACTCCTTTCTGTTCACAAATATTAAATCTATACCATTAGATCACATGTCCTAACCCACACACTTCTTGTCGTGTGTCCAGGCCAACACTCTTCTAGTCAAGAGGCCAAACAAGTACTCTTGTACTTGGTCGCGTGTGTTAACTCTCATTATTCTGGTCATGAATTCAAATCCTACTTTTCAGGTCATTATTTCAAACATGCACATTTCTTGACACGTGTGTAAACTCGTGCCATTCTGGTCAAAAGACCAAACCCGCACTCTACAGGTCACGTATCCAAATCCGCACTCTTCTGGTCATGAGTCAGATCCCGCTCTTTTCATGATATTTTCAAACCTGGTACTATTCCGGCTACGATTACAAACACGCTCTTTTCAAGTCTGAGTATAAATCCTTACTCTACAGGGCACGTATCCAAACCCGCAACATTTTTGGTCCTTACGCTCCGGATCTTAAGGACAACGACCTCAACCATGGAGCCATTGCGGCTTCGTTAGATATGCTTGTACAAGTCTAATATTCGACGCAAAGAACGTCTCAAAATTAGGACTGATGAGGAAAGTGACCGAAGTTTTACTTCAGGCTTCTCATGTGATATATATATATATATATATATATATATATATATATATATATATATATATATATATATATATATATATATATATATATATATATATAAAACAACACATTGTCAAATTAGTTAATAGTTTCTAATACACAATTAAGACTGATTTAAAATATGATAAAAGGAAACGCATCAGCTAATATACCTCAACAGTTTTTAAGTCGTTTTTCCTGTAGTGTTGTTTTTGATAACGTTTAAAGATTAATAAATGAACAATGAAAGATAAAACATAACCAAAACGATAATTTATATAGTAATAAACTAGATCAATACTATCTGCAGAACAAATTAATTGCGAATTTTGTGGGTCAGGTCTTAAATCCCGAACGGCAGAGGCAAACATGATGAATGCCAGGCGTTCTAGATAATCTGTGATTGGCATATCACATGAATCTATGTTATCTGTATGCTCCAGTTTCCATTCTGAGATTACGGGCTTTGTCAACGCTGATCGATGGTCATAATTACACAAAAACTTGAAACAATATTTTGAAGCCGTTGCTAATTTTCATAAGTTTATATCGATATAACTTGTTTGCATTTTGTAATTTATTATTCCAATCTGACAAATAAGTATCTGTAAACCCTTGTGGCTGTAAATGGGAATGTTTCTGGTCCAAAGTATTCACCATTTCTCACTTACATCAAATTCACTCCAGTCCTGTTTCAACCCATGTTAAATCTCACTGGGTTGGGCAGGTACAATTAAACTGACTGCGTGATTAACTATTTATGTCAGCATGCTGATTTAACATATATTATTTTGTTTTCACTTTCAATAAGAATTAATGACATACTCTAAACAACTCACTATCGATTCAGTTGTATAAGGACCGTACTGCATAACATAAAGAGGAACTGAGGTGATGGAAAGAGAGCCAGATTTCTATCACCAGGATCAAAAGTCATTTCCTTTGTATTTATTGTCATCCATGTACCTTAATTTCATATATTTTCTTTTCAACTTTACACATCTTAGCATCCTTTAATTACTACTATAGGAATAAAATATCCGGATTATAATTATATATCCGGGATATAATTTGCGTTACGTAAATGTACACAAAGTAATAGATGTCGCTAAGGCTCATAGATTTCCGATTAACTACACATATTTTTCAGTATCCGTAACAAGTTTATATAGGCTGATTAAAGGCATAATGCATATATTGGCTTAATTCATGTAGAAACAGCCACGTAGGGATTTACCAACACAAAGTTTTCTATGTTTTTTTTGTTTGGTTTGTTATTGTTTTGTATACGCCTTTGAAAAAGACTCATTAAGAGTCGAAAGCTCTGAGGCTTGTTAAACACTAGTTTTGCACTGTTTGTCGTTAGTTTATTGCATCCATCTCGATCAATCCCTGACACACGCGATACCTTGATGGGTCCAGTGCGCTTGAAAGGGCTGTTATTCGCCATATGATTTGTATTCTTTATTGTATTTGTATTTCATTGCATGAAACATTAGAATTAGTTTTATTTCTTATTTCTAAAAGTAATGATTAAAACAATAAATGATCATGTATCAAAAGTTTTAATGACGTGAAATTTCAAGAGGTTTTCAACATCTTGTTCTACAACATCATATAAAGTTGAATTAGTTGCGTAAGGTGGACTATTGTAGTCTGCAACATTCATAGACTAAATGAACATTCTGCATTGATTGGTGTTGTACAGGTTCGTATGTTACAATGGGTTCGACTTTCACAGAAAATATGTGCACCCATTTTCGTCACCGGTTGTATCTTAGGTATTGTTGAAAGAACGTTTAATTCCTTTTCCTTTGGGCTATAGAATAGACAGTATGGCCTTCAGACGTGAGCCTATTAAAAAGTGTTAGCTCCATTTGGTCATTATGACTTCTGCATTTTTATATTTAGTGATTCAGTCATTGAATATTTAGAAGCTGGTATTGTCTCTTTTGTCAAAATTCGTTTTCGTTATTTGAAATCACTGTTAAAGACAGTATTTTTGTAGACTAATTCAGGTTGATTTTTCTCGAGTATGTATGAGCAGTCATTTTGGTTAACGGGTGTGATCAGGTGGCGCTCACCAGTTATTATGTACTTTTGAGAGAGATATGTTTGTAAGGTGAAGTTGTTTGCATTTTAAACATACATAGTGGAGAGAATGTTTGCATACCTATATACTATTTTCATGTAATGTGGCTGAAATTTCTTTGGATATTGTTCTTTTGGAAATTTAAAATGAACTTAGGACATGGCTAACTAAAATGACTGCTCTCTTGTGCTCCAAAAATCAACCTAAATTTGTCTAAATGTACACTATTCTTGGCAGCTATTAAAATATGGATAATGAATTTTGCCAAACTAGACAATACCAGCTTCTAAACGTGCAATGAATGAATTACCAAATACATAAAATGTAAAAAAAGTTATCGGCTATGTTTTTTTTTACAATTTACCTCTGAAGTTCGAGAAGTGAAAAATGAGCAAGTAGAGCTAGCACTTTCTTGAAAGGTGTACATCTGTATACTCTCTAACCCATATTACACCCATACACCATATATCAAAATAAAGGGAATTCAAGGTTCTTTGAACAATACTTATGATATACAAAGTCTCTTTTAAATAGCCAGTATAACTAGTGAGGAAACCCCGGGAAACTCTTTTTCTTTAAAATTCTAACCCTCTATGCAAAATACGAAACTGTAGAGCGCCACCTTAGACCATGAACAGTTTTCACAAGTACAATGTTCAAAGTAATTTCAGGCACTGTCTATGCAAGCAACACGGAGGTATTCCAACATTCTCTCAAATGTGCATGTTGCAAATGAAAACAAGTCCATCTTACACCTGTCTCTATCTTAGATTTTTCTAATATATGTCAAGACCCCCCCTTTGGTTTCTAGAATGTGAGAAATTGATAACTTCGTGCTTTCGGCCGTGAAATTTTTGTTAACAAGCGCTTTGACTGATACGTCAGTCGAGTTTAGAAACAGACGTTATTAGTCTCTACGCCTATAGATCTCGCTTTTTGTTAGCACTAGCAAGACGATAACATCAGCGAGCTTCATTCACATCAAAACGCATACAGTTTTGTCCATTCTTCCTTCCAAATTGAGACGATGAATAGAAGTTATTATTCACAATTTATGGGTCTAAGTTAGGCAAGTTTCCACCCTTAGAATAGCTGGGCTTTATTCAGTCGTCGATAAATAGAATGGCCCGTGAATCACAGCAGTGACTGACAAATTGAACCTGACACAATTGCAAGAGAAACTGGTAATTATATGGCAAGCAAACTCCATCCTCCTAACAAAGAATGTAAACAGTAATAAATCACAGGGGAGCACTAGTAAAATTGTAAAATCAAAACATATTAGGCCCGAAATATTAATTTTATACGATAACTGTATGGACATTATTCAAATACAACCTTATCAATATTATTTTCCCCAGAACCCCATATGACCATCACAGAGACCATCAGTAGACCGATTATGATCGTAATACGGCTCTAGGCTCATGCACAAAGTAACAGAAAGAAATGTAACCTATCAGTTTAGGTTGTCTCCATAAAATAATAAGAATACCATAGGAATTTGCATTGTGTTTATATGTGTCCATGGAATCCATTCATTTACCATTATGATCTTTTCATTGTGTGTGTATGTGTGTGTGTGTGTGTGTGTTGCAGTCAGAATACATTTGTATACCATTGTGATTTCTTATTGTATGTGTCAGTTGGAATATATTCGTATGCCTTATTGATTTTTCATTCTATGTTTGCAAGTGGAATAGATTCATATACCATATTTTTCATTGTGTGCGTTTCGTGGAATACATTCGTATACTATAAGATATTTCATATCGTGAGTCCGTCAAATACATTTGTATGCTTTTATGATTTTTCAGTTGTCTGTGAGTCAGTTGAGATACATTAGTATAACATTTTGATTTTTTATATCGTGCTTGTCCCAGAAATAATACGCAATTATGAGTTTTCATTGTGAGTCAGTTGGGATATATTTGTATACCTTTATGATTTTTACTGTCTGTTTATAATATATATTCAGACATGTTCGAATTATGTGAAAAATGATTCAAGTTATCTTAATTTTGGGAGTTTTTGTATTATGCTGCTACGTTGGTGTTCTTTGTAATGGGAAATCTTTGAACTTTAATGCATTTAATATCTATACATGTTATACAAATAATAGAGCCTATTTAATCAGTATAAGGTTACATAAATATTACATCTTAAAATTGAAATAACTTGTATTAGTTATGTGAATGAAGTGATGTAAAGACATTCTCTTGTACCGAATATTTTGAAACTCTGCCATAATTGAGCAATTACTACAAATAAAGCTGATGACCTGATCTTCGAGCCAAAAATACTTAGTGATGCACGGCTTTGGCTTCTACTGAACAGTTCTGTCACATGGAAACAATCTACAACTTTAATTAATTATTTTATGTGCTACTGACGTTAAACATTTCCTGAAGAAAGATATTTGTATGGCACAGCGAAACGTATATATACTTTTCATGCTCGCAAAGAAGAAACCAAAGAAATGTTGTATATTCAGACATCTCTTTACCTCTATTCTGAAAAGAGTTATTTATGGATTAGATTCACTTACTGGAATTAGGTTTAGAACATCTTAAGAACACAACTTTGATTTTAGCTCAGAAGAAATTTTATCTCGTGTACGTAATTCAAATGAATATTCAGAAAAAAGATCCTCAGTGTTAATTGTATTGTGCAAGAAATTAGAAAAATCCAAGTATTACTATTAAAATACTATTACTATTAAAACAATTAGTGTCATATAGCATATATATTGTATTGAAATAGTTTAATTCATGCTGTTTTCATCTGCTTTTCCCGTATAAACTATGTGATTACACAACGACACTAAAGCATAGCAACTGCTCATTTTCCTTTTTGAGTCTTAACTTACCTTTTAAGACATTAAAATAAATTTATACACATAATACTTTTTAAATTTTGATTGTACAGTTCCTTTCATTGTGTCACGTAAATGCCGCAAACCCTAAATCAAATGACGTAATGTGCATTGCCTACTTTTGTGTCGCTCATTCACAAAGTCATTAGTTTGTGCTGATTAAAACATCCATTATCGCATTCTTTTTCTTAGATGTAATTAATCGAGATGTACTCCTCAAATTAAGACAATCTACTTTGAGAACTATGTTTTTGTTTCATGAAGAAATCATATGTACGTTTGCAGCATAATGCATGATGGAAACCATATCATAATATATTGAAACAGGAGTCGCTGACTCTGTCGTTATCTGACTCATCGATTAATAAAAGCTGATCTCCTATACTTTCACTTTTTATGGACACATTTTCCTTCTTCATGTTTGCTATAAGGAAACTTAAAGAAACTGCTGTTTATGGAAAGGGACAGGTACTTTATGAAGATCACCGATGTGAAAAATTAGTTTCCTTTCTTGCTGCTTGGAATATTTTCGCACGTCATTTTTCTACCCAGAAATGAATATCAATCATCTATTATAATAAACCATTTAAGTTTAGGTTTGTTTGCTCGAAGAAACAAAAAGGACGAAGACAACAGTAAATCAGCATAAACATGTTTCAAGTAGACATAGTACGTTTTACTCAAAAGGAGCAGATGTTGTACGCAAACTAGATATTTTCGTTTTGTTATAGATTCATTTACGTACTCCACAGAATGATTATTTTAACTGCTGTAATTGGATAACACATGAATGCAAAAACTCACATTTTACACTCAGCCAATAAATTTGATGATTACAAAGAAAATATTAGATCTAGAATGCAAAGGATTCCATGCACGATTATTGTATCATAATGGATAATGAACATTATTATGAATATGGGTTAAATAAAATTGCTTATTTTTAATCGAAGAATGTAAAGCATTCTAATTGATTTCCCAAATGAGAGATACAAACTACATTAAAATGTATCTTAGTAATTTAAACGAACATCTTATGATCTAATGTAAAATAAAATTTTTAAAACAACGGTTTTCTTATGCTGGTCAACTCATTGCTGTTGCTGCTGCCGGTGATAATGTCTTGCTCCTATTAACTTCATAATTCAAATAATTTTATTAGATTTAAGAATTATATATATATATATATATATATATATATATATATATATATATATATATATATATATGTGTGTGTGTGTGTGTGTGTTTGTGTGTGTGTGTGTATTCATACAATTGTCCTCAAAGTATTTTCTTCTTTGCATAAATAAATTTTTATTTACTCATAGACTCCTGGAAATTCTTCTCATTTTCACCTAATATTGGAGGAGGAAACTCATTTTTGGTGTTACATTTAAATGGATTCAAACTCATCGGTTTCCCAGAATTTTTAACCGGATGCTAAGGTGTAAAACGACGATTTCGATTGGCTATTTTGACTTTACATGAGCACAACGATGAATATTCAATTTCAGTCTTTCATTGCGTATTGGATACTCCTGATCCCATTTTTTAAATTCAAAATCTCATTGTACTATGTGCGAAGGTTCATCTGTCCATGTGCAGTTCAGAGCGGTGTGAGTTTGATCTAAGGCAAAATTGATAAATTCTGGAAACTAACACCGGTCTCAAAACCGGCAAATTTAGACTTAGAAAAATATCGGTTCTAGCAAAACAATTTTTCGATGTATATCCTAAGGCAAGTGGAAAGGTTTTATTATTTGATATCATTATATAATTATGTATTTTATCCTTTCGGTTATATCGACCCCTTTGGTGTATCATACGTGCTGTTGACTTTCCAAAGCTTGAAAGTAGAATAGTGTTTCACGTTACATACGGGGTAAATGAGTTAAGGAAATTTAGGTCTATTGTTTATTCTAAGCTTTTAGCACTTTAACTCTTATTATAACTAATTCTTATCTTAGGTTTGTTGGTCATAAAAGGCTAAACCCAACTTTATCGTTACTTTTTAGAACTAGAAAAAGCTTGGAAACTCATTTTCGTACTGGCTCTGAATTCAGTTATCTCCTTCAATATTCACTGACCTTTATAAAGCTTTCTTGAAAGTTAGCATCTCGAAAGGAGGTATAAAAATTATGGCATGTTCATTATTCCCTAGGTCTATCAATAACTCTGAGGCAGAAGAAATTTACCATTATTATACGGTATCCAAAGAAAACTTAGTTTCTTAGAGAAGTTCTTGTTAACAGAAATATCTCATTATTCACCATGAAGTAATTTTTTTTCCTCGCTGCAAAATATTTATGGATTATAGCATTCTGGTCTATTACCAGCAATGTTGTCATTCTGAAAAGAAACAGGAGTTTAATTATTACGTTTTCTGATTTTCTTCAAACACTATATCTGAAAATGTTACAGGTAAGAAAATGTCTTATTTGAGGGATATTGAAGGTTCATAACTTTTTACAATGATAATCAAATGAGAAATAAATTAGGTGGGCAGAATAACTCGGTTTTAAATATCAATTTAATATGATACAGATTGCATTTAGGAAGTAGATTCTGGAACATTGAAAAATTTAATTGTCTAGTTTAGGTACCAACTCCTCTCTGCAAAGAAAATAAAACCAGGCGAGAATGATCTGCTAGATTTAACCTATGATTTTGTGTACAAAAATAATTGTAATAATGCTGATACGTAGATGGATACAAAAAGGCAACATCTTCGCCAAGTGGCAACGGCACAGTGAAGTAATGCTTGGATGAGTAAGAATTTAGGCCAATACAAATCTGCCTGCTATTCGGTGGTTAGCCTTGTTCTCGACAGATGATAATGGAATTATTAGCTCGATAACTTCTTCAATATCCATTGCTGGTGGTGGACAAATTCTAAACTACAATATCGTCTTCTTACGCATGATCTAGGCAAAATAAAAGGAAGAGATTAAAGTTGTCTAGTACATCTGGTGATAATATTTTCCCTATGATTTGCCAACCTTTTGTCTACTATTTATCAAAATAACCGTTTCATCATTTATCCATGTATACCCGATTTTAGATTTGATTGTACAGTGTTAACAGCTTATTTTGGTTCATTTGCTATTACTATGTACAAAGGTTTACAAATTATTAGCTATCTGTGTTTGATGGCAGACCGATTGACATTTTAAGCAAGGTCTTTGAAACATGTTATATGTACATGTGAAAGCATGATTTAAGTGTTGCATAATAAACTTTGTTAAATATATTTTATTTAGCTCAGCGTTATTCTGTAGGTCAATACAGTTATATTTATTACCAGCAAAGTTAAAACATTTATGGTTTGGGGATGTATGTTGATCCAGTATCGGAATCGTGTGCTTTGGTTGATTGTATACTGTTAATTTCAACCTTCTATTCACAAACTCAGTTTTACATTTATGTCCAGTGTTTCGTGTTGAAGACTGGATGAGGAACAATATATTCAAAACAGCTACTCAATCTGCTAACAAATAACATACTTTGTAATCCTTGAAAAGAAACCCATTACACTATCAAATTTATATTAAAGCTTTCCTGTGAAAGTCAAATTGAAATAACATATCTAAATTGCAAATAATTTACAAAATCCTTTCCTCCAACAGAAATCCTAAAGTCAATAGCTCTCTTTGGAATATCTCTTTCGACTCTACAAATCCATTTATTCGCTTATTATCTGTAAATGACACACAAGAATACCCCCCCGCCCAGGAATGCTTACAAGCACAGAAAACAAGAACTACGTCACTAGGTTTAGATGGCTTGCGGCTAAGTTCTGTACATTTTTATGGAATTACCTAGGAGAGTTTTCGGTTACAGCCCTAAATTACACATTGTAAGCAATAGTCATTTACACGAAAGCAAAGAGTTATCCCACTTATTCCCAAAGAAGTAAAATCAAAATTATATATAAATCATTGTCGACCAATCTGGCTCCTTAATGTTGATCAAAGCTGTATCATCATCTATTGCTCACAGAATAAAGATGCCATTACCACATATAATAAGTAAAGCATAGTCAGGTTTAGAATTGTCGATATATCAGCGATTTTACATGTCTTGCATTTGATTTAATTGAATCTTGATTGGTTTAATTGAATAAGTTTAGAAGACGATGACATACAATCACGATGACATACAATCACATTTAGTTCTTGTTGATTTCAATAAAGCTTGTATATACAATAATAATATTCCTTGACTGAATAGTCTATACTTTTTCTGTTTTTGGTACATATTCCTTGATGTGGTTTCAAACCCTCAACACTGCTTTGAATATTCTAGATAGCTTATCCTGCTGCTCTGAATTAACCTTGACACAACCCAGGTCTTATAACTTGGTGCACTATGGGATGTTTCAAACAATGCGCTGTTTAAGTTATATCACTTCTATGTAGTAAGTTATCACAATGGGTTGATCTTGCGACTTGTCCTCTTTATTTAAACATTCGGCATGGATATTTTCTAGTAATGTTTACTAACAATGTCTCACAGGTTTAGCTTGTATAGAATTGTCATACCTTTGTAAAGTTACGTTCCTTGGTGATTTTTCAACCTAGATTATACTTGCGTTTTGGCTTCGCTTGATTTCTCTTTATTAATACCGATATTTAGAAAGTTTACTAAATAATTACTTCAAGAAAAAATATAACAGAATGAAAAATAATTTGAAAAGTGGATATTTAAATTAAGCAGTTGGATTTAATGATATTTCATATTGGTACAAACTTTAAGAACCAAATTCAAACATAATTAAAAAAGGCAACAAAATGTGAAAATGTTAGGGACCTCCATTGCCACCTTCTGCAAAGCCTCCCGCTGCGGGCCATTACACTGTTGACAAATTAAAATTGACTTGAAACATTTAGTTAATAGTTTAGTTTGGTTTAGCAAAATATAAAGCAGCAGCTGCATTTCCTTGAATTACTGGTGTAACTCTAAAGTGGACATTTAGAAGTGATTGCCAAATAGCACTTGTTTCGGCATTATTTTTTTTGTTACTTTTATATTTTACCAAGCGTATAAACATAAAAACCTAGCATAATCAGAGGTTTAAAATATTCTATTATAGCTAAAAACGATCGTAATAATCATCACCTACAGCATACTCCAATTTTACACTTGAATTACCATATAGCAGAAACACGTTCAACCAGTATGTTCCTTCTTGTCAGCCATAAGTTTCATTTCTTAATTAAGGCGACAATGTTCTCCAATATGTAAGAACACCTCATGAAAGATTCCAATGGCGTTCTCATAAGTTTACACAACAAGTAGTGTAGAATCAACAAATATTTATTGTACAGTTTTATAGTTTTAGGATCCATTCTCGATTTTATATATATATATATATATATATATATATATATATATATATATATATATATATATATATATATATATATATATATAAACACAGACTCACTATTGTTAGTTTATTTCAGTGCATGATGATGAGGGAAATTGCTTTAGTCAAAGAGTAGTTTTCTCATCTGGATAAAATAATTAATTTGTGTATAAACTTTACCGAATTTGGTAACATTTTTTCTTTCAAAGTGGTTAACAAAATTAAAGAACTAAATTATTAATACGAAAAAAGCATTTATTATGTAAATGCACTGAACCTCTATTTTCTGTCTTGCATTCATATATAATTCTCTGTCCATTTGTTTTAAACCTTTTGTAATACCACCTTTGTAATTTCAGCAAGCTCAGTTTCTTTCATAGAATCTTTGCATCCATAATACGTTGTATGTCTTTTTCTCCATTTCGTATCAGTATATGTCACTATAGTGTTGAATTTGGTAGCTTATTTTTTAAACTAACGGTGGTACGAGGCACACTAGAATTCGGCTGGTGTACCATTTATTCAATACTACACTATTCATTGCATAAAACATTAAAGAAGCTTGACTGTCCTAATGATCGCATTAGCGAAAAATAATTATCTTTTTCTTGTTCAGTATGAATTAGACCAATTTGTAGTCGATTACTTCCCACTTGTTTTTCGAGTTTTGTTTCTTCACTTATTATATGACGTCATTTATTATTCAGCTATGTAAACTTATTATATGATGTCATTTATTATTCAGCCATGTACACTGTAATCAACTTAACAAGTTTATCATATCTGCCTATTGTATCCAGATGTTAGAACATTTGGATTTTCTAGCATTATTCCTCTCTGGTTTTGTGATTAACACCAATCCGCATCGCGCGTCAACTGCAGAGAACAGGAGTTATTTTGGAACATTATTTGCTTAATGACGTGCTTTTTTTTATCTGATTCTCTATTCAGCGATTCATCATCATCATCTGTTTAGTATCCCAAAATGTAGAGTTTGCCATTATTTACAATCTATTAAGTTTCAAATTATTGTGTGTTCGCTGTTCTTGAGCTTCGCTAAATAGTTACACTATATATATATATATATATATATATATATATATATATATATATATATATATATAGATGCAATAAACTGACGACGAACAGTACGAAACTAGTAACTAACTAGCCTGAGTGCTTTCGACTCTTAATGAGTCTTTTTCAAAGGCAAATACAAAACATATATACGACAAACAAATAAACACAAAAACGTTGTGTTTGTAAACCTCTACATGGCTGTCTCCACATGGGTTAAAACTATAAATACAACCAGCTTGTATACACCAGATGCGGTTACTGAAAACGGTGTATAATTTCCTAAAAGTCTACAAGCCAAAGCGACATCTATTTTTACTTTTTGTACATTTATGTAACGCAGATTATATCCCGGATATTTGATTCTATACCGGTTATTCTTATAGTAAAATTTGAAGGATACTAAGAAGATTTAGAAAATGTTAAATTCTACTAGTGCATAGTTTTCATTTTCTAGTCTTCTTGGTTTAGACCGCTTGGTTTCAATGTTCTAGGCGGCGTATCCAGTATGATTCCTTTTCCTTCCTGGTTTCGGAACTCCAGCTGTGGTTGTTAGCAATAGCGATAAGTATTATATCACTGAAAGTGTGGCCAGGGGAGGAGAAGTGTTCTGCGACCGGGCTTCTGTACAGCCTTTTCTGATTTTACATATCAACCTTCAACATTTGTTCTCTAAGAAAGAGATAATCACTTTAGTCAAAATGCCTATGTGTGCCAATCAACCAAATTATCAGAATCCATATCGTCATCATCATCATCTTTCTCTAATATAAGCAAGACTTTTTATGAAAACGGATTATTACTGTATTCGACATCGACTCGTCAAAATGTCCATATACACTGCCACAGCTTGCCTTTTATAGCAAACCAAAGCTACATCAGAAGTGCACAACATTCTTGCGTTACAGAATATTGTGCTCTCATTTATTGTAGCAAACTACATTGTTATGTACACTGTACTATTTCATTTTAATTCATTGAGTTATATGCTCTAGCGCACACTAAAATGCACTACATGGTGTGAAATTATTGTTAAAACTAAGGGTGTTCTAATTTACCTTCTGTATGCAAAGATATCTTTGTATCAGTGAAATACTAAAATTAGATCTTTGCTAAAAAAATTAATGTGTATGTATGAACCTTGAAAATCATATAAAATTAATGAAATGAGACTGTAAATAAATTATAAAGAAATCGTTCTTTTTTTTAAAAGCATTTTGAAATTAGTAAAGCCTACTTGCAAAGGCAGCATTGTTGGACAACCATTTCTTATTTTGAAGGAAGTCGATATTTTGAGTTAGCAGCAACAAGTCATAGCAAATGATTTATTTTTCTTTTGTGAGGAAGATTTGTGATATTCTTTTAAAATACAGTTTAGAAAGCTTGACAGTTAGATCGATGATATTGGCTTGTTCGACCCAGAGTTTATTGACGCACACATGAGCCATAATTGTGCCGTCTGTACACGGTTCAATTTGTAACTCTGAATAATGATGCAAAGACTTGTATAAAGCCACATTACACAGCCCAGTAACTCAGTCTATCCAATCCAGTAATAACAATGTTTCGACTATAGAAACTAATAATCCTCGACTAATTTCACCAATGGAAAAGCTAATTGGTAATTTGTTGACTCTAGTTTATTCATCACAAAAACATGATCAATAAGAATCGAAGAGTTATAAGATGATAAATACATACTTGGAATCTTTGGCAGGTTAGAGTGAAATGAGAATAAAAAAGTTTGGTAACCACAATTACTTACTTACTTGCAACTACTACAACTACTAAACAAAAAAAAAAATAACAACAAATTCTGCCACAGTTTTAAGCAAACAGATTCGACTTAAAAGGCATTCCAAACACGTTAATAACCTTAAACTACTTATGGCATAAACACGTACGAATTTGCACGATTTATATATTTTCGTGTCTTCTGGATTTATTAAAAATACAATGGATCAATTTTGAATGTTATGGTTATTAACAATACCATCAGACTTGTACATCAACGAGTGATCTTAAGACATATCAAGTATAGAAAGGGAGCATGCATATTTTACATCGTACATATTTTGTATCAATTTCAGTAGTAGTAGTAGTAGTAGTGGTGGTTGTGGTGGTGGCGGTGGTGGTAGTAGTTGTAGTAGTAGCATTGATAGATGTAGTTGTGGTGGTGGCGGTGGTGGTAGTAGTTGTAGTAGTAGTAGTGATAGTAGTGGTTGTGGTGGTGGCGGTGGTGGTAGTAGTTGTAGTAGTAGTAGTAGTGATAGTAGTGGTTGTGGTGGTGGCGGTGATGGTAGTAGTTGTAGTAGTAGTAGTAATTGGAATAAATAGCTTGAAAGTAATAGGGATCGTAAATGACCTTACTCACCAACCATAATAACACAAAGGTTATAAAAATATTCTGGCTCAAAAAGCACTATCCACAACCATTTATTAACATGTTTTTGACTTTCATGATCGAACAATTCTTCAAAATATTTTGTTTAGAAATAATCCTGATTTGCCATGCACTATCCACAATCTTTTTCGAAGCATTCTAGTCAGCACGACCTTACTTTCCACCAAAATGTTAGCTTTTACGACATCACACAAAACATTAAGTTTACAAACCATGACCTTATTATCCACCGAACTGTTTGTTTGCAGATTGTAAAGTTAGGAGGTCACTATTCGAATTTTGCTATTTATTGAAAAGTCTACAACACATAATAAAAAGTCACACACGGTAATCAAGTCCCACTGCTGAAACAATGAAACATTTTAAAAAGCAACAACACACAATAAAACGATAAACATGATAATCCAGTCACATTCCAACATAAATTCTTTCATTTCAAAAATGAAAAAGCATAATATAACATAATTATCAAAAGCTAGGGTCATGTCTCACCACATAATAGTTTTTTTGACACAAAGAGTTATGCTAACTATTTTATAGTTTCGAATTATTTATTTAAATATGAGAATTTTTATTAGTTTCGAATTCATTTATTTAAATATGAGAAACAAATTTAACCACCCCACCCATGCAGGACCAACCAAATCAAAGCAAAGAAAAAAATTATAGTATTGATCAGTAACATTATAATATTGATCAGTAACATTATAGTATTGATCAGTAACATTATAGTATTGATCAGTAACATTAAATATGAAAGTTTTAAAATAAAGATGCCAAAACTCTACATACTTTGAGTGAAAACAGTGTAAAACAGCTACACACCTTTGTGGCACATTATTTTATATTTACTTTCTTGAAACCGATACAAAATAATGTCAAGCCTAAAAATATATTTTGCAGGTATCTATAAATTTAAATAATTGCAGTTTGTGTATCGTGGTAAGTACAGAGTAAAAAATTTCTATTAATGTTTTAGTATGACTGAATAGCTCTAATATATTCAAGTATTCCAAAATGCGTATCGTAACACAGGAATTTGCCAAAACCACCAATATGCATTTTGTATATGTGCCTGTAATGACGAATAACATTTAGTATAAAATCACGTTTAGACGTATTATAAATTATAAATGCGGTAATCAAGTAATAATAAATAATGACAATAATATATATTATTCCTGAAAGATCAGGTTGAGTTTTTTTTTGTTTGAAGCCTAATATTATCCCTCAGATTTTCTTAACGGACAAATTCTAAATTTAGGGCTTTAAACATGGAAGCCGATCTTAATATTAAAGCTACTGATGTCGCCTTTATTCTAACTGATTTTACATTTGATTTGTGATCACTGTCTCTCTAAAAACACGTTCACAAGCCAGGCCTTACAGAAAGAAAACATTTTTATGTTACTTGAGGCGCCTGCACACACTCGTCAATACTCTCTAAGTATGGTACAATCTAAAATGGGATCCAATTAAATCTTATGCACTTTAGTATCTAAGTCGATAGTTTACTGTCACTATAGCTCTCCTTTCGCCCGGGGCTACTGGGATTAAATTTAGGGTAATAACATTACGGTACTCATCTTGCATTCCATCTGCATGTGGTCGGAGATTTAAATGCTAAACAAATTGTGTCCTTGATGAAGGTCACTATAATCATAACTGACAAATAAGAGCGACCAGATGGCCGTGTTCAAAATTTTAATTTTAGGTCTTAAGGTCATCGAATGGCTTGGAAGAATACAATATAATTAATCAATGGTATCAATGCCACCCTCCCCAGCAATGAATAGAAATACATTTTAACAGTGCTACTTGTCTTTCCAAAAACACAAAATGGCTTAGAAGGTGAAAATATAATAATAGGAAGATGACATTACTCTCAGAGTTATATGAAGTTTTTTTTATGAAAAGTGAAAACTTTCTCGGTTTTCAAGTTTTAGAGATTTTTTTTTTTATTAAATGCTAAGAAGTTTAAAATGTTCACAATTTTGTTTCGTAAAAAGTAGTCTTTGAAATAATATGATTATGTATTTTGAAGAATATTTTCTCTGTGGTATTCCACCCAAATGGTATTCGTGAGTACCGCGCCTTGTTTAAATTCTAGTGGAGTGGGAAACAGGAGCCTTCCTTAAACGCTTTGCTGCAAAAATTTCACGTATATCTCAAACGATACATTGGAGATAGAAATTTGGAATCATCTTAGAACATATGTGTATAAGAATAGCCTCATTAATGCACGATCAATTAAAATGGACAGTTGTATGTAGTTTTACATCACCTTTTAAGTAATGCAGTAAGTTTGTGTGTGTGTGTATATATATATATATATATATATATATATATATATATATATATATATATATATATATATATATATATATATATATATATATATATATATATAGTGTGTGTAATATAACGCTTTCTTTCTTGCTTTGTTTTTCATGAATCACATTTATGTGTAGTAATGAGTATTGATTTCCAACGTTATTTGTCGAAGCATTATTTGCATTAGACGCTGGGATCAAAGGCCAAACAATCCGATACTGTACGTGTATCACACGTGGCCAATGATGAATGCCAAAATTAAGTCAGGAATGACCGGCGGCAAGTTTTATCTTTGATGTTTTGTTTAATATGATATTTCCAAATGATAAAAAGGAACAATTATTTTCGGATATTTTGTTACTAATGATACAATGAATGTGATCTAGATCTTTGTAAAGGAGATGATGTCGAAATCACAAAACAATGAAACTAGGTCATCTTCATCAGGATTATGGAAAATGTCATTAGGAGACTAACATCAGTTCTGGTTCCCCAAAAGCAACGACTTTTTTGTGTGGTTAGTGCCAGCGTGAAAATAAATAAAACAGATAATTGACTGATTAATTTAAATCGTATAACTGTCAAGTACATCTGTGTTAGCACATAAATACTGAATGCCAACGATTTTTAGATATATTTTATAAATAGCAATGTTTTGGAGCTAAATCAAAAACGTATTTGTTGACATCGTTGCAGAATTTGGTGATCACACTGATTTGTATGTGTGGTAGAACCATACAAATATAGCTGTTTCAACCAGAAAGCAAATAATGCATAAAAAATTTATTGGACTCTTCCAGTTCATTAAAGGAAAGCCTGGAGGGTCTAGTCCCTGATTGTGACGCACCCAGCCCAGCAACCCCCACCTCATAAAACGTCGATCCCTGTCGAGCCCTCCTTCCCCAACATACTTCCTCCTGAATTTGCAGACTGGATAAAGAAATACAGTTGGGATTTTTCTAAACGTTTTGGCATTTAGCTAAACCGAAGTGAAGTAAATTACTAATTGGTATTTAGTTAGAAAAAAAAATGTTGAAGATTTTTGTTCTGCTTGCAAAGTTATACCCCCCCCCTCCAAAGAATACGCACTCCTTTAATAATATCAAAAGTCGTAAACAATTGATATGTTTGAATAAGCAAACTTTAAGACAATCGTTTTAGGATTCTTCAAAAGAAAAGCTAACAATTAAGGCATTTATAATATTTGCAGTGTCCTAATATTTACAGTGTCATTGAACTATATGCAAGAAAGGGATTAATTTCTGAACTTCGCCAAGTTGGGTATGAACATAAATCAACATAGATGAGTAGAACGATGTAAATTATCGTTTATTTGTCGTTTTACATACCTATTAAGACAGAAAGTGAAACTATGAGTTGAATCTCTGATAGAATTGATTTTTTGACATTGGACTTAGAAAGATATAAGTCTATAGAAAGAATCTCGTACACTAATTTACTAAATCAATGAGAAATATAATATCTTTTATCAAGGCAAAGAGTAGAAAGAATTGATGTTTAAACCTTAAAACGAAAAGAAAACTCTAACTGCATCAAGAGTGTCTAGATTTTTCTCTATTTCAAAATATCTGTAATTTAATTGAAATTTCTCTAGTATTATATTATTGCCTTTACTACAACATATAGCCAAAACAGAGTTCTCTCCCTGAAAAATTTGTTCTTTGTTTAAAGATGTATGCTACTTAAATCTAGTCACATATGTTTTCGCTCCATCTAGATGATTACAGTCATCAGTAACATACGGTAACGGGTTAATGGACCAGTCACTCTACATGTCAAAGTTACATACGGTAAAGGGTTATTGTACTAGTAACTCTACGTGTCCAAGTTACATTCGGTAATGGGTTATTTGACAAGTAACTCTACGTGTCCAAGTTACAAACGGTAATGGTTTATTGGACCAGTAACTCTACGTGTCCAATTTATATAAGGTAATGGGTTATTGGACCAGTAACTCTATGTGTCCAAGTTACAAACGGTAATGGGTTATTGGACCAGTAACTCTACGTGTTCAAGTTACATATGGTAATGGGGTATTGGACCACTAACTCTACATGTCTCAGTTACATGCGGTATTGGGTTTTTAGACCACTAACTCTACGTTTACAAGTTACATGCGGTAATGGGTTATTGGACCAGTAACTCTACATGTCAAAGTTATATACGGTAATGGGTTATTGGACCAGTAACTCTACGCGTCCAAGTTACATACGGTAATGGGTTATTGAACCATTAACTCTACGTGTCCAAGTTACATACGGTAATGAGTTATTTGACAAGTAACTCTACGTGTCCAAGTTACATACGGTAATGGGTTATTGAACTAGTAACTCTACATGTCAAAGTTATATACGGTAATGGGGTATTTGACCAGTAACTCTACGTGTCCAAGTTACATACGGTAATGGGTTATTGTACTAGTAACTCCACGTGTCCAAGTTACATACGGTAATGGGTTATTTGACAAATAACTCTACGTGTCCAAGTTACATACGGTAATGGGTTATTGGACCAGTAACTCTACGTGTCCAAGTTACATATGGTAATGGGTTATTTGACCAGTAACTCTACGTGTCCAATTTACATACGGTAATGGGTTATTGAACCAGTAACTCTACATGTCAAAGTTATATACGGTAATGGGTTATTTGACCAGTAACTCTACGTGTCCAAGTTACATACGGTAATGGGTTATTGTACTGGTAACTCCACGTGTCCAAGTTACATACGGTAATGGGTTATTGGACCAGCAACTCTACGGGTCCAAGTTACATACGGTAATGGGTTATTGGACCAGTAACTCTACGTGTCCAAGTTACATATGGTAATGTGTTATTGTACTGGTAACTCCACGTGTCCAAGTTACATACGGTAATGGGTTATTTGACAAGTAACTCTACGTGTCCAAGTTACATACGGTAATGGGTTATTGGACCAGCAACTCTACGTGTCCAAGTTACATACGGTAATGGGTTATTGTACTGGTAACTCCACGTGTCCAAGTTACATACGGTAATGGGTTATTGAACTAGTAACTCTACATGTCAAAGTTATATACGGTAATGGGTTATTTGACCAGTAACTCTACGTGTCCAAGTTACATACGGTAATAGGTTATTAGACCAGTAACTCTACGTGTCCAAGTTACATACGGTAATGGGTTATTTGACAAGTAACTCTACGTGTCCAAGTTACATACGGTAATGGGTTATTGGACCAGAAACTCTACGTGTCCAAGTTACATATGGTAATGGGTTATTGGACCAGTAACTCTATGTGTCCAAGTTATCTTCTGGATCTGTTAAGTTCACCTATTATTGTTTGCCATCCACAGAAGGCTAGACGTATAATTAAGGTCAATGGAAACAATGTTTATATTCAAAATACCTTTAGCAAAGCTGGTTAACAATTGTTGTAGCACAGTTACTTCATAAAACTGATAATTTATTGTCCAATAATCGAAGCGTGATTTAGTATAGTTAAATACATCAATGTTTACTAATGACCAAGGTACAGTTTAAACCTTAAACTCTCAATAATCATTTTATAAATTCTCTGTGGTCCATAGGTTTAATATTAATATATTAATTAAATCGCCTTGGTTCAATATTAATTAAATCGTTTGTTCCAAACTATACCTCAGTGCCATGCTGTTTTGTCTCTGTATATATATATATATATATATATATATATATATATATATATATATATATATATATATATATATATATATATATATATATATCAAGGCGTTAATTTAATATTTTCCTCAAACTCTTTTAAATTCTTTTTATTGATTTAGTAACTACAGTTCATCCATTCTGTTCTCCAAAACAATGACCAATGTGGTCCTGAATATACGTACGTTTGCCTTTATTTCTGTGTTAATTCTTTCAATTGGGCCACTTGATGCAAGTATATTTTTATTTATTTCTGTCTTAATTATTTTAATGGTGCCACTTGATGCAAGTATATTTTTATCTGTCTTAATTCTTTTATTGCTACCACTTAATGCAGGTATATTTTTATTTATTTCTGTGTTAATTTTTTTTTTGGTACTACTTGATGCAAGTAATTTTTTTTATTTATTTCTGTGTTAATTCTTTTAATGGTACCACTTGATGTAATTATATTTTTTATTTATTTCTGTGTTAATTCCTTTAATGGTACCACTTGATTCAAGTATATTTTTTATTTTTTTCTGTGTTAATTCTTTAAATGGTAATTGTTCCACTTTGAAACAAGGATATTTTTTGTTTGTTTCAGTTCTTAATGCAACTTCAATTGCAACAAATTCCCTTTTCATCCACTTTAGTTTTTAATGCATCTGCAACTGTTGCAAGAGTTTTCTAAATCAATAAAATGGTTCTTTAATTTCTTCATCAACATCTTTATTTTGTCAGGCTATATTGTACAACACCTTTTTTACTAACTATTTCTCTATCAATGTACATTTTTGTATCCGTCTTCGATTGTTCAAGCTCATGATGTAATTAATTGTAAAACAAATGAAGCATAATTTTGTTTTGTGCATCTGGCAACGTATTGGTGTAAGCCATAAAAGCGTCATTTAAGCTAGGAATATGTGTGTTTGGGTATATCCTGCAAATCTGTTACATTGTCATCTGCATAAATGATGCTTATTTTCAGTCTGTTAATTGTATTGTTCCGTAATTGTTTTAATTGCCAGAAACATTGTACAAAAGTAAAATCTCCATCAAGCATAGCATGTTAGTGGTAAAGAATCAAGTTGACACGACTTCTAGCTATTGTTTTTTTTTAATCACTGCAACACTAATTGATTATGTCAAACTTTGTCAGATAAAATTAATTGTCTATTAAAACGTCATCTGTGAATAAATACTATGGAATGGTTAGCTTTAAGATTTTTTCAATATCCGTTGTTTATATTGAACCAATTGAAAATTTCAATAGATTCATTACGATCATGTTGCATGCAACTGTAGACTGTATTTAGGATGGTTTCTATCGACAGATCGTATTTATTAAAAGAACGTTTTTTTTTGGTTAACATACAGAATATTCTGTCACCAGCTAAGAAATTCACTGTAGCGAGTTTTGAACTAAGTAGATAGGATAATAAGCGTTCAAATTTATTTTGATGTCCATTTTTGGTGGTGGTGGTGGTGGTAATTGTGAGCATAAGTAACTTCATTACCAGTATAATGTATGCAATTATGAGAGCATGCTAAAGTGCTCATTTATGTGTTTTCTTTAGATAAACAATTTGTTAGTTACTACCTATGTTAAATGAACCAGCAGTAGAAGAGGTTACAAAACATTGCTTCTGTTTGATTTATTCAAAGTGATGATTTTAGTTAGTTTCTATCTCAATTGATCGTTGTCGTGTTTCTGCCAGGTTTAACCACCGTTTAAGTCTTGAGCAATATTGTCCTTTTGATCAAAATGAACAAGATTCCAAAAAGCTCATTCACCAAGTGTCAAAAAAATAAATTATCTAAAGGTAGTTTTAATTATTTTGTTTTGTGTTTTTCAGATAGTTGCAGCATCTTGCTCCTTCTTAAACGGTTTAGCTTTCGTTTGGTACAGTACATGTGAAGGGTACTTAGGCTTCCTACCATGTTAAACTCTACGTCTTCGTTCTTTCTAACGTTTGTTTTAATCTTGCTTTTGTCTCGTTAACTTTCCATTTCTCTAGCCATTAGTGTGGAAGATGGATGAACACGATTGTAATATGAAAACAAAGCTAATTGCAGGATGATTTACAGTCAACGCAATACGAGTTAATACGTTGTTATCTAATTGAGGATGATATAACAGATAAAGTTTCAATAATGCACATCTTGTGACAAAGAAAGGCAGATACGAGCTTTACAGTGCGATTAGATATTGAAATCCATGCAAGAGCACTAGTGAAATTACTAAGTTACTAAGTAGCGAGATGCTAACCGAGAGATTAAAAAGAATGCCTCAAAATACACAGGTAATACGTTTGAAATGCTATGGTTATATATATATATATATATATATATATATATATATATATATATATATATATATATATATATATATATATATATATATATATATATATATATGCACCCACATATATACACACATATAGGTAATGCCCACTAAACCTTCTGTGGCATATACACAGGCAAAGTCTATGGTACCTTCTACTAGCATATGCAGTCGTATAGTTTCCGTGATTGTACAGACCATAAGCAAAAGTTTTATGATTGTTTGACCTAATTTCATACCACCTAACTCATTCTTAAATATATTTGACCCACAAGAATTTAACTGAATAATTTTGTTATAATACGTACATTATCTGGTCAGTGCCATTAGTTTCTAAAGTGACTTATTATATATTTAATTTGACCGGACTATCTATGCCATGGCTCAATGTCTTACACCAAGCTACAGTGTTAATGTGAACTCTAAGCCACATTACACATTTAGATGTTGAAAGCAATTAATCAAGTATTACATTTGCAAATTGAAAGATCACTGAACTTTTTGTATTCAATTGATTCCAGCAACAGCCATCAAAAATATAATTAAAACCTAAAAAAAATGCATTTCATTTATTGGTTCTCTTAGAGGTTAGTACACTATTTAAAGACCAAAAATGAAGGTAATGGCATTAAGGAAACAACAATATTATAATCATACGAACTTGTTGAGTTTAAATTTTACAAAAATATAAATAAAAATAAAGCCACATTTAATGACAGGGCGTGCAAGAAATTATATCCAGGAAAATACACGCTCCATTGGCAATGTCACCTCAACAGGAAGCTACTGGCACTTCCTGTTGATATGAAAATTTACTTTCCATTCATGAATAATTGTATCATCTCTTAGTGGTGAATACATTTAATTGTATCAAGTACTACGATATCTTCAGACTCCACCATATAGATACTAATCTCCTTTTCATCCTTCGTATTAATATTGTTAATATGGTTTTTGATATTTGTCTTCTTCGTCTTTTTCTTCCTAATAATAATAATAATAATAATAATAATAATAATAATAATAATAATAATCATCTATCTCTACCTACCTACCTACCTACCTACCTACCTACCTACCTACCTACCTACCTACCTACCTATCTACCTATCTATCTATCTATCTATCTATCTATCTATCTATCTATCTATCTATCTATCTATCTATCTATCTATCTATCTATCTATCTATCTATCTATCTATCTATCTATCTATCTATCTATCTATCTATCTATCTATCTATCTATCTATCTATCTATCTATCTATCTATCTATCTATCTATCTATCTATCTATCTATCTATCTATCTATCTATCTATCTATCTATCTATCTATCTATCTATCTATCTATCTATCTATCTATCTATCTATCTATCTATCTATCTATCTATCTATCTATCTATCTATCTATCTATCTATCTATCTATCTATCTATCTATCTATCTATCTATCTATCTATCTATCTATCTATCTATCTATCTATCTATCTATCTATCTATCTATCTATCTATCTATCTATCTATCTATCTATCTATCTATCTATCTATCTATCTATCTATCTATCTATCTATCTATCTATCTATCTATCTATCTATCTATCTATCTATCTATCTATCTATCTATCTATCTATCTATCTATCTATCTATCTATCTATCTATCTATCTATCTATCTATCTATCTATCTATCTATCTATCTATCTATCTATCTATCTATCTATCTATCTATCTATCTATCATTTCCTTAAATAAAAACCATATTATTCTACGTTTGTGTCTGTTGTCTTCCAGTAAACATCTTATTTACATATGATGTTATGAGTTGTTATGAGTTTAAAATGCCTGTCATATTGTGTGGCCACAGTAAAATGCTTGACAAACAATATTTTCCCCATACCATCGTAGGGCATATCAATCTTTTAAGTTTGTTTTATTTGTAATTTGCTACAAGTAGTCATTTTGTTCTGCGAAATTGCTTTCATGTATGGTTTCTAATATCTGAAATCTCTGTAATGAGTAATTTCCATAACAATCATTGTTTTTCTTCGAAAACACATGTGACATAGACCGCTCTCGCTGCTAGACTGGACAAAACGTTATATCCAGGCTTTCTCATATGCTAAATCTAATTTACCAGCATTCGTGTTATGATCCTTGATATCAATTCTATATTAAAATTAAGTTTGCTGGCATTCGTGTTATGCTCCACGCCAACGATTTTATATTCAAAATTAAATTTGCCAGCAATCGTGTCATTTTTCATGACATTGATTTGATATTAGTCATTGATATTAGACTTATAGTAATTTCATGCAGGGCCGACAAGAGTGAAGGGGGTAGCAATCGGGAATACATTCCCTGGGCTCGGGCCCTTAAGGGGTCACGGAATAACTTTAGTTACACCGTATTTACCTTTGCCAAAAGTTCTATTGGACCTGCAGATTGGTGAGAAAGAATCTTATCGACTTTAGGATCAGAAGATCAAAGTTTGTGTTTGCTTGATTCGATTTTCCTCATACTTTTAACTATATATTTGACATTTCGTTTGGGGTGCCAGGTTTTATCACATTATCTGTCAAAAGACTCCAATTCTACATCATTTAGCGCCGTCCTACCTGTTCTACCATCAAACCCAACATCCCAATATTTTGGTACTAAAGTGTTTTTAAGTACTGACTAAAATTCTAGAGAACTAAAGGACCTATAAATTTTAACATATTTGTTCAGAGTACAACACAAAACCTGATACATCACGCAGAGATCACACATCTAAGTGGTAGTCACGAAATACCAACACAAATCGAGTGTAAGAAATAAGTATTTTGAGTTTAAATTAAAAAGGTCCAAAGTCAAAGCCATTATAATCAAAGGAAGAAATTTTGTTTCTAGACAAAACCATTAGTTTCATTTTGAGGTAGGGAAAGGTGTGTATATTTCGGTGTCAAAGGTAAATATCATTTTATCATTGATTTTTAGTGGAGTTTGTGGACGCCTTGCAAGTAGGTCACGCTCTGTGGTAAGTCAATTAAGAAAATATTAGTTTATACATAGTAATGTTAGTTCAAGAAGGTAAACCTGGACGAAAGGTCTAGATTACTGAAATATTTTAGTCCATCAAGCTCTACTAGTTCGTACAGAGAAGAGTACTAAACACTAGTGATACGTACACCAAGCTCTACTAGTTCGTACAGAGAGGAATACTAAACACTAGTGCTACGTACACCAAGCTCTACTAGTTATTACAGAGAGGAGTACTGAACACTAATCATACCTATACTGTGACCTTCACTGTACACATGTTCTGATCCATTTTATGGCATACAAGGAAAGTGAATTTGCAGTGATCAATTTATAACAAAAAATTTCATTAAGGCCAAAATAACTTTTGATAAATAATGAACTGACCAAGTTTTATCCCCGATTTGTGAATCAAACATCTCATGAGAAGGCAAAGAATAAAACTTTTACTAATTTACATTAACACAGTTTCTTATTACTCATTGTTACCATTTTATACTGCTATATAACAAACAGTATCAATGAAACAAAAAACATAGGTACAGCATCATAACTGATGCATTCGTATGAATGCATCAAATGTCCGATTGCTAAGAATTCTGACCATGACTAGGTTAAGTATTGCTAAGAATTCTGACCATGACTAGGTTGAGTAAATAATTTGAAGCATGAGATTCTACACCACATTTACAAAACATTATCCGTATACTAAGAAGGGAGCCAAATAACAATTCCAAATCTAGCAATTAGCCACAAATTAGATTAAGCTATTTTATTCAATCATTATTCAATCATATTCGATACATTCAATTTCATTGTGGGGCTTCGAGTTCAACAAGAGATGCTCAAAGGAGATTCGCATGAATTCACTAGATATTTGATATTTTATCGTAATTGTTAATGACAATCTTAATAATATGTTACAAAAGTTAGAGGAATTATGAATAATTTTATTTCTTTAAATCATCTTAATGCATACCATTTACTATTGTGTACACCGATGTAATCAAGTTTTAAGTTTTAATCAATATGTTAAAAATATTTAGGTTATATCCTAAAAGATACTGTCTTGGTATTTAGAATTAGCAAACATTAATTATAGAAGATAGAAACAAAGATAAAAAGAATATATACGTTTTTAACAGCTGAATTGTCACAATAAAAGTCGGTCTCATTTGAATCATCTCTGCACTGAAATATTTTCTTTTATAACCACATCTTTATACATTTTATTCTGAATTTGGGAGACAAATATAATTAATTTGTTTTACTCGAAGTATAGATTGTTCATTATTGAGCTTCTGCGTAGCATTTACTTACGATTTATGTATCGTTTATGTTTACACTGCGTGTTGGATAATTGAAGTCATTTGCAAAGAGCTGCAAGATCGCATCTTGCATTCTTTAATAAATATTTGGCGAAACTCAAAGTTTTACTATAGTTTCTTGACAAGTGTTCAGTGAACTAGAATATGTTGAAATACAACCGTGGTCGCATTTTTGTGAAAAAGAAAATGTAAATTATTGTGAAAAACAACAACAACAAAATCTGTTTGTGTGGAAACAAATTTAAAGCTGGCGTATGTTAATATATAGAAGACATTGGTAACTGAGAGATGCACGTCTATGGATTGCAAAATCTGTCAAGTAACTATATTTTCTATTTGATAATTTTATAAAGGAAATTGAAAACAAATTCTCAGAGGAGTTATTCTAATGCTAGGAGTCAATTTGTGGCTGACTTAGAGAGTTGTGACCTATATATAATATATTTATCTGTCAAACTTGCAAACTTTTAAATACCAGGATATTAAATTAAGCTGCAAGCTCATCACTCTTAACCTAAATCTACTCAGAAATATTAAACTGTTGTACATCGTCAATAGCACCTCAATCATGCACTGAAACCAGGCCACTCGATTTCCACAGCAAAATTACAAATAGGAGACAACTCTGTTGCACTTCTCTTCCGAACTTTTATCGTGAACTTTCAGTTATTTTCACTTAAAAAATAATTGATTGATATTGAATATATATATATATATATATATATATATATATATATATATATATATATATATATATATATATATATATATATATATATATATATATATATATATATATATATATATATATAACACCGATTCGGTCGCATCGTTGTTTGGCGATGCTTGCTTAGTCGTAAAGGAATGTGGTTTGGTGCGTGCAGACATGGCGATGGGTTCCATTTACCCGCGGACCTGGGTTCGAATTTTCATAGAGTATGAATTAAAAATTCTCTAACCTGTATGACAGTATTATCTGAATTAAATATTAATTCTGCTTACTATTATCAAGCATTCTACTATACAATCCAAGATAGGTTCTGAATGGTGTATATTTATAATTCTCTATAATCAATCATATACACCTTGATTACTTTCAATGGAATTCGGAACGACGTCGTATATAGATGATAATTAATTATTGGGTCGTCCTTAGCGTGCGTTTGATACGCACGAGTGCATATAACACGGACTCAGTGGCAACATATTTTGATTATGCTTAGTAGTGAAGGAGTACGAGTGTATATAGGTAAGCCGATGGGTTCCATTTACCCTCGTACCTGGGTTCTTATTTACTTGGAGTACGAATTAAACATTCTCTAACCTGTAGACCTGTCTGGTGTATACTAAAAATTCTCTGTCTGTCTGTCTGTCTGTCTGTCTGTCTGTCTGTCTGTCTGTCTGTCTGTCTGTCTGTCTCTCTCTCTATCATATATACACACACACACACACACATATATATATATATATATATATATATATATATATATATATATATATATATATATATATATATATATATATATATATATATATATATATATATACACACACACAGAATCATATTTATGTTGCCGTTATTCAAATAGCTTAATTTGCACATTTCGATATTTTACTGCTATTAAGCTGTTTTATATCCTTGGTTAATGCACTTTTTGTTTGGAATTCTTTCTTTCAAATAGGTTGCAGATTATATGACATGAAACCTCTGCAAATACAGCTGGGTTTAAATGCACAACATTATCATTTAAAACAATTAATTTGAGCTCCGTTCGATGGAAAACTGACTGACAATCAAACCAACTATAGCGACTGACCACATACAGGGACCACCTGTTTATATATTCCGTATTCAATAGGTTCCATTGCATAAAAATTAGTATATATTTATTTGTGTATAAAAACAACCCCAAACCACACTTAACCTTAGCGATAGTGTTGAATAGACTGAATTATATACATCCCTGGATTTGCTTATATTTCTTCGTTAATGTCAACACGAACATAGTTCCGAATTCTTGTGCAGATTCGCTAACAATTTGCTCGATAAGGTGCAGAACAAAGAAGAATAAATCAATTTTCCGAAAAGAAAATGACAAACTGGATAAACATTTTGCAGCATAACTTAATAAAAAACAGATTTTTGTGTGACAGGCTATCCGTGTATTAACTTTTCTAATCGTCATTTATACTTTATTTTAGTTATATAAATAAACTTATCTGAATATAAATGTAGACATATAATCGCTTTTGGGGGTGCATGTAATACAGGTCTGGTATTGTTCTTTGCTCTAGCAATTATGTGTAATGAGTTCCACCCCTCTAATATTTGCCGTGTCTGTGAGACATTCATTTTGTAAGACGTGTATAAAATGAGAAATTGTCATTTGGAGTACAACTTTCTATTACCCACTTTTGCCTAAATCTATCTTTTGAATCTCTAATCAGTTGACGTATACTTAGAAATGATATAGTTTAGCTGCCGTGTGCGTAGAAACGATATAGTTTAGTTGCCGTTTGCGTAGAAATTATATAGTTTAGTTGCCGTTTGCGTAGAAATGATATAATTTAGTTGCCTTTTGCGTATAAATGATATAGTTTAGTTGATGCATACGTAGAAATGATATAGCTTAGGTGCCGTTTACGTAGAAATGATATAGTTTAGTTGCCGTTTGAGTAGAAATGATATAGTTTATTTAACGTATACTTAGAAATGATAAAATTTAGTTGCCGTTGCGTAGAAATGATATAGTTTAGTTACTGTTTGCGTATAAATGATATAGTTTATTTGACGGTATAGTTTAGTTGACGTATACGTAGAAATGATGCAGTTTAGTTGCCGTATACGTAGAAATTATACAGTTTAGTGAGTATATAATAAAAGGTTATTGCATTTGTATGGGAAAATATGAACTCCTTTTGTCGGATTGATATATTGCACTCCCAAGGTCATGCAGTATTTCCATTCGAAAAAACTCGTTTGTGTTTTCCCATACAAATGCAGTAGCCTATAAGTATGTGACGTTGTGCCAATAAATAAAAACGAAATCGTCTCCGACACAAATCGTATAACAATGCTTTTTCATGAACGAATACCTAATTCACGTGCTTGTGTGTGTGTGTGTGTGTGTGTGTGTGCTTGTTCTTTTGTAATTGGCTGACGTCGAATATATAGCTGATTTAGATTTGATGATTTCCATTATCATATAAGAACATAGTGACAGCATGAAATAAAGAAGATAAAATTATATAGTTACATTAAATATGAAGACCAAACAGTGGGAAACCCCAACAGTAAGCCTAGTCAAGAAATATATGGTGCCATCGAAATGTATATGAAGACTTCAATAAAAACAAAATGAAGCGACAGGTCGGAACTAAAATGTCTAACTTTTTGAGTTTCAGAGGCACTAATGCAGAAGTCTCTACTTCCAGAGTCAAAATGAATATTTCTTTCACGCTGAATGAGACTGGTTTGAGAGGATGACACTTTTCTCAAAATAAATAAACAAATAAAAATAAGAACAAAATCTGAAGTCTGTGGCCAGAAACGTTTTTGTTTAATAAATATCTCTATTAGCATTTGTAATTTGGTGACTGTACAAACAAAACATTATGCACTGCATACTGTATGCACGATTTAATTTAGATTGGGCATTCTGAGACACGCCCACTTTCTGGAAAAGATTACAAGATATATATATATATATATATATATATATATATATATATATATATATATATATATATATATATATATATATATATATATATATATATATATAAAAAAACAAAAGGGAATTTTAAAAAAATCACACCAATTTGTTAGTGTTTAAGATAGTGTCACTTCAAAAAATTGTCTTTTAAAATAAGTTCCCAGTCATTTTTTAGATTCATTTCAAAACAGTTTATTTAAAATATTCTATACCTTGCCATGGAATTTGCTGAATGTAGTATGTAAACAACTGCGCACCATTAAAATGTTTAAAAATAGAATCCTTTTGTCTGAGTGGAAAAAGAAATGATGCTCGTAACAAAACAAGAAAAACACACATTCGATCGAATGCACTGCTATGATTGATTGCATATTTTTTAATCTTTGGAGAACACTTTCTGTCCCGTTTGAGAAGAATAATTTCCGATGATACGATGTGTCATGTATTTATGTTACTTAATTTTAACATATCTTTGTCCAAATAATACGACTAAGTTAAACAGTTCCTCATTTCTGTCTTCAAATTCCCTGCTAAGTTCGTTCCCTTTCTTAAGAGTTTGCAAACCTTAACGCAATAATTTCAAGATATATAGAAAAAAGTAAGCAATAAAATTTAGAAAAAAACTTACTTTTTGTTGGTAAACTAGTATTAATTCCAAAAGTATAGAAGACTTTTGACATAAAAAGAAAAGGTATTATCAAAACTTGTTTTAAAAGATACAGCTATAAGAAACTTGTACTTAAAATCACAACTGTCACATACCATTCTGTCGACATAGATCAAAGTAAATAACTAGAAGTGGTTACATAATACAATACAAAGCACAAACACTTTCCAAAGGCATGCTACTTAACTCGTTATGAAATGACACGAGATACTGTGGTATAGCTCCATGAATAGATTACAAGTAATTGACTTTTGGTGATATTATTTAAAAAATGTACAATAGATATCAAATAAAGGACATGCTGAATTGATCTATATCAAAGTAAGGTAAAGTCTGTAGCCATGAATCATTTAAAATTCCAATTTAAAATAAAATGAAGATAATCTGACAGAGTTCTGCATCCTGCATATGAATAACTTTCTTTTAATAATAATAAACATAAATAACAAATCAGAAGAACAATAACATAATTATTATATGTTGTTCAATAATTACTTGCGTTTAATGCTAAAAAGAAGTATATAGGTTAGAATCTGCGTGACAGTCATCTTCTATTTGCAGACTATTCGAGAAATGTCCTAACGTGCAGGATCTGTTCGTGCCTCTCAGAGGGCTAAGTAGCGAGGAGCTTAGGAATAGCGACCGACTGCGCGAGCACGGGATGCGCGTAATGGGCATCATAGAAAAGTGCGTTGCCAGACTCCATCGTCCGGATCAGCTAGAAAAATTGCTGCTAGACTTGGGACAAAAACACGTGTACTACAATGTAAAGCCTGACTATATTGATGTAAGTGGATTAATTGATTTTTCTTGAGAATATATATATATATATATATATATATATATATATATATATATATATATATATATATATATATATATATATATATATATATATATATATATTTGTGTGTGTGTGCGTACGTGGTGTGTGTGTGCGTGTGTGTGCGTGTGTTTTTGAGCGCGCAAAGAAAGTAACAACAGTGCTGGTACATAATGAGTTGTGTAATTACAAAAGTAGATCGCACCTTTCTTCGCATTAAGGATTTTAAAACCAAACTCTCTGAATTGACCAGATCATGACTTTTCGATTTGTAAGAGAGACCTGTTCACTAACATGGCATTTCAAGCCACGTCACCCCACCCCACCTGTCTTAATATTTATATTAAAAAAATGCTCATAATGATCAGTTGATGAGATTTTAACATTTTTGAGTTTGTATATACCATTATTTTAAGCACAGTTACTCGTATTCATAATATTATGATGATCTTTGTCCTACTGACTCGATGACGATCATGACTTCAGATCTGAGATAGTCTGTGAGTGTGCAGATGGATGGTGAGGCCAATCTGCACTTTGGGGAATCTAGGGCAAAGAGGACAGGGAATTGCCAGGGGCTGAATGGACTAAGGGTGGGCGCTGGCCTTGCTCTTTTTCCTCTGTTGGCGTTTGTGCTTGGCCTCATTGATCCTGTGCTCTTCGAATGCAGCTCCACCTTAGTTGATCTGGTGACACCATGCAGCGCGGTCTTCGGCAAGATGTTTCCAGCTCTCTTGGTAAATGCCACAGGACTTCATGGAGGCGTAGAGCGTGTCCTTAACTGTTTCTTTTGGCCTCCTCGGGAACTCTTGCCTTCAGCGAGTTACCCATATAACAGTTTCTTTTTGAGGCATACGGCAGACATGACCAACCCAGCTTAGTTGTAACCACCTGAGCATTGTTTGACGCTTGTCATCTCTGCTCTCTCGAGGACTTATGTGTCAGGAGTCTTGTCCTGCAATTTGAGGTGGAACAATTTTCAGAGACAGCACATGTGGAAGAAGTACAGCTGTTTTGCATGGCAACGGTACACCGTCCATGTCTTACACGTTTACAAGATGGAGGGCATTACTACTAAGTTTTACGTCTTGAGTTTGGTTTATAGGCTAAATCCTATTCTGCTCCACACAGTATTGTGAAGTCTGCCAAAGGCCGCTTTTGCACGAGCAATCCTGAGAATGACCTCTTCATCGAAGGAGACTGCGCGACAAGGTACTGACAATGTAGATGAACTAGTTAGCAATAACGAGTTAATTGGCCATCGACGGTAATGCTGAGTTCGTTGTAGATGACTGAAGGTGCAAGCTACTTGATTTCTGTCTTCTTCGTATTTATTGCGAGTCCGAAGTCTGTGCAGGCTTTGGAGAATCGATCCATACTTTTTTACAAGTCAGACTGAGCACAAGCATTTAAAGCGCAGTCATCAGCAAAGAAAGTCGCGGATGGTGTCTTTCTGGACTTTGGTCTTAGCCTGCAGTCTTCTCAGCCCTGAACCGGATGTCGATGCCAATGTCACCCTCACAGAAAGCGTCGATCAACATCGCAGTGAACATCATGCTGGACAGGGTCGAGGCAAGAACGAATCACTACTTGACAACGTTTTTCAATGGAAAAAGCATGGAGAACACTCCATCCTCTTGAACTCTGGTTAGTATGCCATAGTGGAACAATCTGACCATTCTCAGGGCATCCAAACTTTTTCATGATCCTCCACAAACCTTCATAACTCACAGTGTAAAAACGTTAGGGAGGTCCACAAAGGTGTTGTAGAGGCTGACGTTATGCTCTTGGCATTTCCTCTGGACTTGCCTGGCTGTGAGTCACTCTGATGCCCCGCCTGTCTTTCTATCGCACTATGATGTAGTAAAGCTAATGCCAGTACTTGGAGCGTAGGTGCATTCATGATGTCGTGTTGCGAAGTGGTAGGCGGGACAGTGATGAGCAGTTCATGTGTTTCAGCAGTAGGAGGCAATTGCTGTCATAGCAGCCAAATCCATTTTCACAGCATTCCTTACCATGGGGTGTAATCTGCACCAACCTGGGAGTTAAAATATTCAAGTGTGATGAGTTTATCTGTTCGGGGCACGGCAGCAATAGTGGATAGTGGATCTCAGTCATAGTAGAACTTGTCCTTGATCTCATCAGGATTTGTCAGTGTTGGGGAGTAGACGAGTGTGGCATATCGCTTTCTTGGGAGTGGCAGTCGAACGGTCATCAGACGATGGTTGATGCCTTTAGGTGGGCCGACTGTCTTATTTACCAGGTTAGACTTTATGGACACCAAACCTTTTTCCCCTCAACGTCCTTCTTCGCTCCGTCTAATCCAAAAGAAGGTGTAGCCTGCATTAACCTCTGACCTTTGACCTTCGTCGGCAAATCGGGTATCACTGAGTTCTACAATCTGGACTTTGTACCTGTTTAGCTCTCTGGCAATCAAAGCAATCCGTCTTTCAGGCTTTTCTTTATCTTCACGATCGAGTGTGTGCACGTTTCTTTTGGTCCTTACCACTGATGTAGGATCTCCGCAAACCGTTGGAAGCTGGCCAGGGTAAGATGAAGTAGATAATGTTTAGGTTACCTTTTCTAGTCCATTCCTCTTGCTGTGGAGGCGAGCAGTGTAGTCCTGAAGAGGGCTTGGAATCTCAGGTGGCTGCCGAACTTTCATGTTCGGTCACAAAAAGATACCTCTATGACCTAATCCGCCAGCCTCTTCGCCACTTCCCCGTCGCCGCAGAACTTGCATGATAATGAAATGGGACGGTGATCTGGTGAAGTCATAACATACGCGTGAGATTTGGATTTCAGTGAGGAAGAGGTGAGCACTCGTCGAGCACTCTCTCGTCCCCGCCTGTCTGGGTCTAGTGGAAAGACAGTTGAGATGGCTGAAGATAGTGGATGGGCAGCAGTGTCTAAGATGTCTCACTGTGCCCTAGTAGCGTTCCACGTCGCTAGCCATAATCGCCTTTCTGCCCGTTGACTAAATGGTGGTTCCTCCGCGCAGTCCGCCGGGTCTAGTCTTTACATGCCTAGATAGACAAACCTAGATCACCGAGGGTTTGAGACCCGACGGCTACCCTCAACCTGGTTTAGCAGAACAGTCTAAGCCGTTGCCAGTGGTGTGACCCCTAAGCATGCTACAGTTTCAAGGAGACACAGTTAAGAGTTGAGTGATAGGTGGGGACCAAAGGTAGATTAGCTACCCCATAGGAGTACGTCTGCTACCCTGACAGAGGTGTTACCTCTCCCTGAACACCCCATGCACAATTGATAGTATAGGTTCGCAGTGACGTCACATGTTGGTGCGGAATTTACCTAATGACATCAACAGAGATGATGACACCAACATGACTGTCTGTAAAATGTTTGAATTTTTGTGCAGGAAAGAGGTCCATGGGTGGGGGTAATGACGCCACTGTAGGCTGGTTACGTCCTAAGATCGAACACGCCCATCCTATGTCTGTTCTAAATAGCTACCGTTATCTGAAATATAGCTTTAATTTTCTGTACGTTTAGCCAGATAGTAATGACATAGATTCCATAACGTGAAAAAGAGCTGTAACTACTTTTTGAACTCTTTTCTTAAAACTGAATTATCATACCTCTTTGGTGATATATATATTGTTGAAATAGTTATTAATGTATCAAGTTCTTGTGAAAACAGTAAATATCCATTGGAACACAGCATTAATTTTGGTACATCTTTCATAATCACTTGACTTTGTGATGATCTTTGGTATTTGTTTCGCTGCACTACTACCTCCTGAACCCATCACCTTGACTCAGCTTTCCTTGCTGTTTTATTTACACAGACTACAGGATTAATACAAATCTTTACTCCAATTTTCCTAATACATTTTAGGAAGAAAAATATACCTAGCGGCATTAAAATTGACAAATTCAATCTGTGAAAATTTTAAATAATTATATTTGCCTTTGTGATGTTGCATACATTAATTTTTTTCAGTTCAGGAAGGTCAAAATATGGTTTAAATGCTGACTTTGATAAGAGTTTTGTTCAATTTAATGATATATGACTTACTAATCTTTCATAAAGTGATAATATTTTTCTTTCCAGCTTTTTGGTCCTCAACTGCAGCTGGCTATTAAGCCTGCTATTGGCGATCGTTGGACAAGTGAGGTCGAGGAGGCGTGGTCGGCCTTTCTGAACTTCATTTCTCACATTATTAAAAACGCCATGACGTTCTAGTTATGCTGCTTATACTACTACTCGATGTCTTTATATAATATACAGAAGAGAGAGAGAGAAAGAGAGAGAGAGAGAGAGAGAGAGAGAGAGAGAGAGAGAGAGAGAGAGAGAGAGAGAGAGAGCTTGTGTAAAATAAAATACACACGAGTAGCTCAGTATTTGTAAATTTTGGCTCATGTATTGAAGTTTTATAAATTAAGTTTGATTTTGTCATTCGTGACAACAAAGTGACTAAATCGTTTTTCTTTCCCATAAAATTTTATTTTCAGAGCTATATTTCTGACATTTTTAGCGATTTGTTTGAAGAAAGGCACAAAACTCATTGTTCTTACCTTTTCTTTTTATTTAGTTTAAATCTTATTTGTCTTAAATTTCTTCGATTATTCTGGTAAGAAATTAAAATATTATTAACTGGAAATGTTTCTGAAACTGTATTTATACTTAAATACGTAATAATTTGAATCTAATATTCAAATATAAAATTTGAGAACCTATATTTCACGTAATGTATTCTTCAATTAAAATTCCAATTATTTAGAGACTCAAATGCATAACTTTTAAGTCTATAAATTTAATGATATCAAATCAAGCCTATCAGAATAAATAAATTGAACACTAAATCTTTTTGTCACTTTCACGATCCTTTAACAAAGAATTTATTGTTAAGTTGGGTCATTACTAGAGCATTGCTCTAAAATCAAAGTCTCGGTTCATCATATCTAATTTACTAAAGAATAATGTTTAATTTATTTATGAAATCTCTCGTTAAAAGGTATGAGAGGTATCTTGAAAAATATTTCTTTTATTTAAATGACAGTTTAAACGTAAACACAAAATCAGAAGAAAAGAAAGAAAGTTTTAGAGATGTTAGAAATCTATATTTTCTAAGATATATAAAGTTAAAATGTTCAATATTTGCACTCCAGAGATAGCGTGGTTACATTGGCGTTACAATTATGATATTTGGTATCATTATTGAAGATTAATACATATTTTTGTTTGTTTAAATTAATGACGGGGAATTTAGTTAAGTTCATCAGAGATTAATAGAAAAGTAGATAATGCTATTATTATTATAGGGATGAAAATTTTGTACTGTTCGATCTAAAACAATTACAGGAATTATTCAAAATCGAAGAACATATTCAAATATAGACAGAAAATATGAGCAAATAGCGATTTGGTGTAACTTTAAAGTTAGAGAATTTCTTGCTGGAGTAGGATCGGTAGTTTCACTAAAAAAAAAACCAGAAACCAACATCTGTGTAAGAGTTGAAGTTGGACATACAAACTAATTGTTGCCAAACTAGATAGTTAATATATTATTATACAACGGTAATTATGTTGGCGTTACTAATGCACCTAGATTACTGAAGAAGGAGAATATTCCAATCAGGGTTTTGGAGATCCACAGTGAATCTAATAAGTTATATTGTTGTAAGTATATGAAGCTCATTAGATCATGCTACAAAGTTAGTTTCCATTGGGTAATGGTTAATTTTAGAAAATGCTAATTTATGACATGTGGTCAAAGAGAGAACTATATTATCTTTTGACTGAGGATTTTGCCAGTCATGCTTTAACATCCAGCAAATTTAAGATGCATAATGTTGTGACCAGTTTGAGCAGATTTTTATTTTCTTGAAATTATTGAATTTAAGTAATTATTTTCTCTAATAATACAAAAGTGCTCTGGCGAAATTCTTGGAAAAAGAAATTCATTGGAATTAATGCTGAATCATAAATCGGGTACCATCCTTCCAGTTTGTGCTTCTTATTGGGACTGTTTTGTGCTATCGTGTAACGTCACTGAACATTTAATAAACGTGTATCCGTAACGCTTTTTTGTGTCTGTTGTGACAAACAATAAACAAAAACCAAGATTTCTAAAAACACAAATAAGTGCCAATGTACATCATTTACAACTATAGAAGTATACATATACCCTAAAAACAAAATAACAAAAACATGTTTACAGATTTACCAAAATCCACTACACGTTGATGAAATTTAAATGTTCCTGTAAGGTGGAAAAGACGACCACTTTTTCCACTTCATTAATACAAATGTAACGTAGCTGCTCATTATTACAAAACAGAGGGCTTAAAATTAGGTTCCACGCGATTAGTATTGCATAATACTTTTACTGGAACTAAATTGCTTTCACTGATTCGCACTTGCTAATGTCTCAGAATACACAATGCAGAAGTACAACAGCAAGCCATTTTCATGAGTCATATTTCAGCCATTTGTAGTCATTTTCCCAATTTTTGCTTTGTACTTTCACGGTCTCTCCTCTAAATCCTATTTATGATATCGATCGTTAGTATCATTATTAAATGTTTGACGTTTGGGGGTGACAGTACACCTTGCAAGAACTTTCATATATTCTCCTTTGTAGCTTCACAATCCCGAAAACGTATATCATCAATAATCTAGATGTAATTTATGTACATTGCATGTTAAATCGGCAAACACGATCTTTCTATTTGGCAGTGTTCTGGCACTACATTATGTATCTATACTTGGATCCAAGTAACCTGTGGAAGAAATGTGTCATTACCGAATATGGCGCAAGTTCCATACCCAACATATTGTATATCCCCACTATCATTTAATAGTCTTACATCGAACCAGTGTCAAATTTATAATGGTTTAACTCTCGCTGTGTCTAAACAGTCGGCATCAGTATATACTTGAGACGTTTGAAAAAACACAGGTTTTATGTCATTGGGTATTAGTTGTACCACGTCATCTAAAAATGTTACTCAATAAACGCTAATAAGTGGACAATTGACCTCCAAAAGGAATGCGACCCCAGTTTTAATTAGACATAGGATCAGTTGTTAACTCATTATAAAAACGGCAGAGATTATATCCAACATATTTGTGATAGCTGGGATTTTATGATCTGTGTGTAAGTATACAAATCACGATCATATGTTTGGGATTACTTTAAATCTCTCTGAGATTCATTTAGAATATTTTTCTTGTAAAATGTGACAAAACTGCAAAGTTCTATCGTTACTCGTATCACCAATAGACGCACGATCATGTAATGTCAAGATTGGAACTAGCGGATATTTGTAATTGTTGATGCTTTTGTTGTTTTTATTTAGAAAATATTTCTCGTATAGGATATATTGCATTTGAATCTAATACCATAATTACAAAGATCTCCAGTCAAAATCTCATTTGAGTATTCGCAGTGCATTGTCTTAACAGTTAATTAGCGCATTAACCTATATGTTTTATCAGATACGTACGACCTAAACCACTTATTAGTCCTTACCGGCGTCAAGTTGTACTGATGGAAATGGCTTTGTGATAACTGGAGATTTATTGATCAGTCAGAAATTTTACTTCTCTCAAATTAGTGGAGTAACATTACTGTTAATCTCTGCGAGAAGGCTATGGAATTTTCTTGCGAAAAATGGCAATGCCGCATATTTTTGGACATTTGTTACTGTCGAAGTCTGAGAGGAGCTTAAAGTGTTTTTCTTGTCAAACGTGACAATACTGCAAAGTTCTATCGTTAGTATTATTTCCAATATTCACATGATTAGATAATGCCCAGACTGAAAGAGATTTTCCATTGTTGCTATTATTGTCTTTGAAATAACTGTCATTTCGAGGTATAATCTTCCATATTCCAAACAATAACGTTGATATAAAATGGCAGCCTGCTACAACAGCAACGATACGAACAACGTCCAGAAAGTTGTCATTCGGGTGTTCACATCCATTCGTTAACAGCTTCCAACGAATAATGAATCTGACAACGATATATGTCAGGCAGGATAAACCTGTCAAAAAATGAAAAATAGTTTATTATGACGACCAGAATAAAACAAAACAAAACAAAACATTAAACTTATCCCGGTAGACGGTAATGTGAATTTTAGATATAGGTCAATGGATTGAAAGAATATCAATTTAATATTTCGGTTCTCACCGAGATGGAACATTTTATTTGCCAATTCAGCAATGCTATGTCAATCTGCTTTCAGGAAACATAAGATGTAGGTAAACAAAATAAACACAAAAATTTCAATGAACAATGCAAACACCGTATCTTCCAACTCTACTAGCACCACAGAAAGGTAAACAAGGGCAATGAATAATGATTGCAAAGAACATTTTATGCTGAAAAACAAATTAAAAAAGTTTAACTGCCTTTTTGATAGTGGCAAAAAAAGTAATATACGTGTCTACCAAGGACTATATTAAAGATTGTTTGTTATTTAGACGCTAAAGAAACAACAGTGATAAGAAAAGAAACTAACAACGCTGTAACGTCATTCGAGTTTCTATTTCTTGCCTGTTGCATCTCTGAAGTTTCGACCCTTTATGACAAACTCACGACTATGCATACAATGCAATGTAGTAAAAAGACAAAAAGAAGAAAGAACTTTTCGCAACCAAACTTTCTGCATAGCTCTTGATAACTGTTAAAAAAGTTAAATATATAACCTTTGCTGATTAACTCGTTTTGCAACGAAATTTTATTGAAGAAATAGAACTGAAATAGCGGAAAGTAAAACTACTAATAACACCGCTTTTAAAACTTTTGCAGTCGTAAAACCAATGAGTTCTCGTCACTATTCGTGGAGCTCTATGCTTTACCTTGTTATTTCATTACCATTGTGTTCATATAGCTCTGTGATTTTCTCATTTTTGTCATTGTCACTCTGTTGATGTAGCTCTGTTATTTTTCTGGCTATTTCATTGTTATTCTGTTCAAAAGATGTTTTAATTTGTTTTCAACTTGATACTTCTACTTCTTGTGTCTTTCAAATTGGTTTTACAAAATGTATTTGGTGAAGACCTATTTTCAGGGAAATGTGTTCAGCGCCAGTTACAAAAGTAACATAAAATTTTCTTTAGTATCTATTACGATGCCTAATTCAAATTTAAATTCACATTTTTAGAAACATATCATTACCATGATAATATTAATGACAGGATAAGGAAACACGCATATATTTTTGCATGTCACAATAGTGTAATTTTCTGCACAATAACTATTAAAAACACTATACTATAACATCCACCAAAAAAGTTCGCACGAAACTATAATTTGCAATACTAATAGATCAAAAACGCGGTTTACTCCAGTTCTGATAAAAAAAAAAAACGTCATTATAAGGTTTGGAGATAATCCAAAGCGAGTCCGTACACAAGTTATATGTGTTTCGGTTTGCTCGTACACGACTTCTATTACATACAGCCTTTACAAAAAATTAGGTTTTATCAAATCAATTGTTGAAAGGTTTTAATAATGTCCATACTGCTTTCGGGTAGACACATAGTATGTTCCATTTTTAGAAAACTATTGGCATTGATCCAAAGGAAATTCCATATTTACACTGCGCCTTTAATGTGACGAACTGTTCGTCCATGTAATGAACTGGGTGTTATATTACGCGCGTCCTTTTTAACCTTCAAGACTTATCCTTTTATTAATAAAATAAAATATATCCAACCATGTAGGTCACATTTTGAATCGTGCGAGTGATCAAGCTTTACTCTGCACTTAGCCACGTGTTGTTTAGAATACGGGTGAAGTCTATTGGATAAATCCATCTGTCCGTTGCAAATATTTAATGAATATATATATATATATATATATATATATATATATATATATATATATATATATATATATATATATATATATATATATATATATATATATATATATATATATATATGTATGTTATTCTTCATCATTCTTACTTGTAATAGTTTTAAGCGCTTTACTGTATGTATGTATGTATGTATGTATGTATGTATGTATGTATGTATGTATGTATGTATGTATGTATGTATGTATGTATGTATGTATGTATGTATGTATGCATGCATGCATGCATGCATGCATGCATGCACGTACGTACGTACGTACTTACGTACGTACGTACGTACGTACGTACGTACTTACGTACGTACGTACGTACGTACGTACTTACGTACGTACGTACGTACGTACGTACGTATGTATGTATGTATGTATGTATGTATGTATGTATGTATGTATGTATGTATGTATGTATGTATGTATGTATGTATGTATGTATGTATGTATGTATGTATGTATGTATGTATGTTTGTTTGTTTGTTTGTTTGTTTGTGACTTAGTATAACTACCTACCTGCTATAAATGTGCCTATTCCGATCCCAGATGTTACGACTATATCAGAGTGTCCATTCTTTCTGAATATTGACTGGATGGTAAGGACTATGGTAACCATACTACTGACTTGGCTTATACAGACCAACAAATACGTCATTCCGTCAATGAAAACACCTGCCAATATATATATATATATATATATATATATATATATATATATATATATATATATATATATATATATATATATATATATATATATATATATAAAATCATGAAATGGTGGCATTTTTATTTATTATTCGGACCAGCACATACGTATATGTTTGAAATTGTACAAAATAGTAAGTTTGTTTTCAGAATATTAACACGTTTCTGGATAACTGAGTACGATAACATCATACAGTATTTGTATTAAAACGCGATAAGACATAAAATCGGATCAATGTTGATTATTTTCCAAATATGTGAACCCTAATCTAATACTTATTATGTGGAGGAAAAAATGAAAACCAAGAGACTGAATCATTCCGCATAAGTAGCCAGAATGTATAATCTTGAACACAGAGTTTAAAGTTTATAGTGGTCGAAATAATCACTTCAAAATCATACCTAAGGTACATGCAGTGCTGGGAAGAAAACTCTTTGTTGACTCTGGCGGACCAATGAACGGAGGAAAATACAGGACGGGGATTCCGAATGAAATACACTGCAGAAGGATCGTGAGAGCTCGAAACAACACATCTATTTTATTAGCCATGTTCTCGAATAGTATTTGCTACATAAATAAAAGAAAATATGCCATTATGATTGCACGTTTTGAAAGATCTAGCGTAAAATATGTTTTCATTAGCATTTAAGGACAGTTTGAAAGAAAGGAAGAAACATTAAAAGTTGGAACGCACAGTATAGAAAATGAACTAATCTCAATGCATGAAATAGCATGGGTGCCACAAATGGCACATGATTCCCCAACTAGCGACCTTTGTCATACTAAGGTCTCACTGGATAGTTTCGTATTTTGACACCTCCCTAAATTTTAAGGTAGAAGGCATGAGCCTAATTATCCCAACCGTAGCATTTACAAATTCACACACAATCTAAATCTGGTTTACATTTGCATTGAGTTAGGCTTGAAAATGGGTTGGCTTGTTGGTGACTGAATAAGGCAACTGGGGAAAACTTATGATTGAATACGCAAGACCAGCCAAGCCATCATGTATAACAGACTAAAATTTGACTTTACTTGTTCAGAAGTTATGTCCGTACATAGACACAGATCCATATTTTATCTTGTGTTTGAGACGGGGGGGGGCATTAATATTGTAGTCATAATATGTAACTAGTTCAAATTTCGGTGGTTCAAAAGTTGTAGTCATGCAAATGCATAATTCATAATTCAACCCTACTTCAGGGTTGGTGGTGGTGGTGGTGGGGAGGGAGACGGTTGAGGTTGTTGACCGGGTATAAAGGCAACTATGATATGCGAAACACCGCATAATGCATAATATGCAATTGGCCAGAGCAACATTATAATATCTGCAGCAGCTCATAAGTTATTGCTCTGGACAAGGATATAAGCCAAATGATGTCATGGTTACGGTGTACACCTTCTAGTCATGGAATGTTAACGGACGTAAGAACAATGTAGAAACATAATACACGCAATTTATGACAGGCACATACAAAACGCATAATGCGAATGAACTAATTCAAATTTCGTCAAAATGTTTATATATCTTTGTAAATATAATCTAGAGTATGAAAGTAAATACTTACATAAGGCAGGTTTATACACTATGAAATCTTCTAGCGCATTGATCAATATATATATATATATATATATATATATATATATATATATATATATATATATATATATATATATATATATATATATATATATATATATATATATATATATATATATATATATAAATAGACACGTGTACTTTGTTATTCTGGAGTTTCACAGTTTGTGAATCAGATAATATTTATAGAAAAAAATTATATAAATAGCACTGCCAAAAAACCAAGAGACCTTTACTTATAATAAGCTTTGTTGCTGTCTGAATTGCAAAAGTGTTTTGTTTACAGAAACTAAGACACCAATAAAAATCAAACAAACGATAAACAGTCGCTATCTGAGATCATATGCTTGCTTTTATCTCATGCAACCAAACTATAGTTGTTTGATGATGACTTGTAAATATTATCAAAAGTGATGACAACCGTCCTTTCTTACTCGCACTAACGCTAGAATTTGTATATTGTGTATCATTGTCCTTTCTGACTAGCATTAACACTAGCGTTTGTATATTGTGCATCATTGTCCTTTCTTACTAGCATCAACGCTAGCGTTTGTGTATTGTGTATCATTGTCCTTTCTTACCAACATTAACACTAGCGTTTGTATATTGTGTATCATTGTCCTTTCTTACTAGCATTAACACTAGCGTTTGTATATTGTGTATCATTGTCCTTTCTTACTAGCATTAACATTAGCGTTTGTATATTGTGTATCATTGTCCTTTCTTACTAGCATTAACGCTAGCGTTTGTATATTGTGCATCATTGTCCTTTCTTACTAGCATTAACACTAGCGTTTGTATTTTGTGTATCAGATTCAGCATTAATAATAGGATGCTGATGGTTTGGCACATGTATGAAATGGTTTGAATCGTTCGAACTGAGGTTAAAGGTGGGACAGGAAGTAGGTGTGTGGAATCAGTTAATATCAGGAAAGGATACATACATGGATTTATCCTAATTATGTGTGCATACCAGGAGGCCATGGACTGTATTGTGTGTAAAATAAATATTATTTTAAATAAACATGTGTTTTTCTGATCCAGATACAAATGCAGTTTTCATCTGATCTGTTTTTCATTATTAATCTCATTTTTGTTAATTTCTCATGTCACTCAAACATGGAAATTTTCAGGTTTTTCTGGGGATTTCCAGGCCATTGCACTTCGTGTTTATTTCTTTCATAAAACATTTATTCCTAGGGCGAAGAACTGTTTACCTGCAAAAATAAAGAAATTGGTTGTTTGTGTTACTTAACTTGTCTTTGTCCCTATTAAAACTCTGTGTGTGTGTTCTTAAAATATTTGCTGCAAATACTGTATCCGACCATATCCATATATTGAACATTGTCACTAGCACAAATGCCCAGCCATATATAGTTTATCATATTGTTACATGCATTTGATCAAACTCAAATTACCACATACAAATTATAAAAGTAAAATTTATTTGCAGCAGCTCAATGATTCTTTTTTGTCTTTTGCATCTTTGCAATAAAAAGGAAATAGGCCAGATTTATTATAGGTTATACGTTTTGTTCAATATATTAAGCTTAGTTCAACAAGGAGTAGGTACAAAAATCAGCTTTGCAAATTTTTATCTCATTCCAGTGTAGGTTGATGGGGGGGGGGCGGCGATTGGGTGGGTGTAAACTTAAACAGCCATTACAGATAAGCATTAGCACGATGATTCGTTTCCCATGCTACGTTTTACTGACCCTGTTGTGGATTTCAATAGTCGGAGTCCTTGACCATGTTTACATTATATCTTTTTTCTTGCATGTTGTGATGAATAAATATTTTCATAAAGTGTATAAAACGGGACCTACACAACAATGTTTCTTCGTAATGTGAATTTCAATAATGTGCCTAATTGTTACTTATGACGAAGATGAGTTCATTATTTCTTTTACAAAAACACGAACTTTTACGATAATTTCGACAGTTTCGATTTTATTTCAAGGACAGCACTTACCATGTAGAGGCATTCAGATACGCCATCACGCAACTATTTATAGTGCATGTGATATATTACGTCAGTTTACGCTTAACACTTGGGACTTGTATATATGCTGGCGACAGATTAGGATAAGTTCGCATTTCCTGCGAGCAACCACTATATAACCATTGTTTAAAGTGTTCGTTATAGAAATGTTTGCACGCCGTATTGATGGATATATCACGTCAGTTTATTGGATAACATTTGACAAATGTTTAACCAATATTGTGTGTATCGCAATGTTGTATGAACAAAGGTCTCAGTAGAGACTTTCAGGTTATGTATGAGACGGATCATAAAGCAATGGACAAATTAAAGTCTGAGTGAAATGACAGATTAGAGTCAGACAAGGTATTTTATTTTCTCACGAGCATGGCACTAATACAATACCCTAACAACTGTAAGCTCCCAACATACGTGACAAGCAAGGGCTATTGTGGCGTTATTGTCTTGTCAACGCTAAACATATACAAACGTTATTTAGCATGCAATGCAAGTATTATAGGAGTTAGAAAGTTTCAATATCGTGTTCCATAGTATGGGAATAAATTGTGCTAAGAATAAGAAGGAGGCATCATGATGCCATGATGTCATTTAAATAAGATCACCTCCAAACGTTCAGAAAGAAACGATAACATAGAAAAATCTTTCATCAATATCTCTATCAAAAAAATTATTAACACAAAGATAACATGAAGAGAACAATATGGTTATGATTTTTGAGGTCATGATGTGACAACGGACCCTTTCTGCAAGTTGCAACTGCAAAATTAGGTGAAAAGCAGATGCACTTGTAGCAATGAAAGCCTCGTTGAAACTTGCAACCACATTTGATTACTAAAAACTTGATCTGTGTGGGGAGAGATAAAGCTTGCTTTACTGTCCCATTAATCAACTTCATTCTGTCATTCTATACCTTTTGCTGATATCTGAATGCAGTTATTGTACCAAAGTTTCATTTACCGAACCGTAATCACAATAGAGTGTTATATCTAGGGGCTTAAACCTATGTAAGAAGACCTGATAAAGCAAAACAAGCTTTGGATTTAAAAAAATTAATTAATTTAACTAAATCATATAATGAAACAGTGAAAGCATTTAAAATAGCTTATAGTGTATGAATTACTAGAATATTATCTTTAAGTTACTCTTAATTTCTCACTAATTTGGAAACTCCTAACGTATTCCGAAAGAAGGTTGCAATGTGTTTATGTACTATCGTTTTAACACCACTGAACATCAAAGTTCTGAATCTTAATGTTTTTAAGTGCAAGAAATCCCGTGAACGTAGAATATCACTGAAGTCATTGAGGGTTTCTACTTATCTGATAATTCTTTAAATATTCAAGTCCTTGAAAGATTCACATAATAATAAACCATTTGTGCTTAGTGATTTTGCCAGTCTTATCGCTATTAATATTTTATGGACACAGGAGATTCTCATAGTCTTTTATTATAATGTAATTTGCTTTTTTCTGAAAAGTCTTCTGCTAATTACAGTGTACTTATTCAGTGAGTAATGTGTTGCTTTGTTAATATGAAAATGTCACAGAGACCATGACAGTAGGCAATAGTGTTGAAAAAATCCCTGAAGAAATCCCTGATTTATAACCAGCCTGTGCAGCAACTAGAGTTATGGCAACGAAATCTCTTAAAAATGATGTTGATCAGGAAATTATTACCTTAGCTAACATATGTATCGGTCAAGGCGTTGATGAGGTCACTTATGCTCCTAGTCTGGATCAATTAAATGGTATTGATAAAGGTGATAATTTTTACAATAGTCGTTCTCTTTATTCTCATGAGGATGACAAACACAAAATCACTTGTTGTTGAACGGGGATAAGGTCCTGAGATGTCTTGTTTTTTTTTAGATGGATCTGTTTGTTATTTCGTTAAAAGTGGAGACCACTTGATGTACCTGCTGGTGAAAAGTAATCGGTGAACTATCAAATTGTAGTTCCAAAGTCGTATAAATAAGAAATTCTTAGTTTAGTCCATGAAACCCTTTTGGATGATCATTTAATGATTAATCCGAATTACCACAAAGTCTACTATCAGTTCTATTGGCCAAAAATTAAAAGTGATGTTTATAAATACTGTAGATGTAGTCATACTTGTCAAATGTAGGAAAACAAACCAGTAAATACCTAACTATCATCTACAACCTTCTCCTGCATTTTTGACGATCCATTTAGAATAATGATGGTAGACTGTGTTAAGCAAACAATGCTTTTTGACCATAATGGTCTACAGCATTTCAAGAGGCAATTACTTCGAGGAATATTAAAACTAAAACAATAGCAAAAGCTTTGATAAGTTCCTTCCTCCACCCACCACAGTTTGGCCTGCCGAAATCTGTCCTATCCGATTAATGGTAAAATTTTATGTCTGGAAATTTTCCAATGAATTATGAATTATGAATGAATTTGGCTTACGCATGCATGAATTGGGCTTATGTCAATTCAAAGGAAACATTAAACAATGGAATGAAAGAACTACGATGGAGAAAACTTTTCAGCGTGACAATAGAGATCTGTTTATCGTGCCCATTCTTTAAAATTTTCTTCAGATTATCTAATCTATTATGATCCTTACCAAGTTAGAAAACGAGAATGATTACAATATTAGTTATAAAGGGGTGTTGACATAAATAGCCATGTTGAACATGCAATTAATTTAGTTGTACCAGACCTACACAGTGAAGATTTACGCGACTGAATAAAATCGGACTGTACTGACAGTAGTAACCAATCTTCGGAATTCAGAAATTATGTATAATATAGACAAGAAACTTTCGAAATTGCAGCCACAAGAAAACGATGAACTAAAACAGATCTAATCTACCATGATGATGAAATTATAGATTGATTGAAACAGCACCCGCATAAGATGTACCCTCTGAAATAGGAATGTTTGGAGAACAAAATTAAGTACTTACTTGGGAATGATTTCATATAACCGAGTAAAAGTGACTGGAGTTAACCATTTATGCGTATACCGAAACCATTTAATATTATTCGCATATGCACAGATAATACAAGAGCAGAACAGTGTGAACAGAATTGATTAATTTCCATTGCCGAAATTCGATGACCACCTTGGCAAAATTAGAAACGCAAAATGTGACACTAAATTTGACATTTTAAAACTATTGTGGCTAATTCTAAATTCCGAACTCGTTTCTCCAGATGGACCTTATCAATATAAGTTGATGCCGTTTGGGGACGGAAGGTTTGCATTGTACTTTTCAATAAATAATGAACACTGTTACATCTTGTCGTGATAATCGTGATGCTTACATCTTTGGTCTGAAAACTGTCAGTAAACCTTTGATAAGTTGAAGACCATACTTACGAGTGCATCAGTTCTTTCAGCTCCAAATTTCAAACAATCATTTAAAATTTCTTTTGATGCAAGAGATGATGGATTGTTAAGGTGTTGATTGAAGAAGACAAAAATGGTATAGATCATCCAGCATGCTATTTTTCTAAGAAATTCAAGAAGAACAATAAAAAGTATTTAAAAATCGAGAAAACATATTTGGCTTTGATACTAGCTTTTTGCAACATTTTGAATTATATGTTAGACTAGATCATTTTCTGACTATTGTGTTTAGTATACACAACCAAATTTCTTTCACTGGCAAGATGGTAAACAAAAATCAAATGTATTAAGTGGAGTTTGATGTTGTAGGAATACGCCGACAGCAGGCGCATCAAGGGAAGTACAATTTAGTAGCAGATGAACTTTCACATATATAGAAATATGATATTGTTTCATGAATAAATTGTGTCATTCATAAGATTTCATTTTATGTAACAAAATATTCACATATATATTTAATTGATAGTTAAAACAGCGCTTTATTGCATACGTCGTTCTTTTTCTTTATGATCCGATTATATGTATATTCAATTTGAATTGTTTATTAGCTAGTTTGTGTTAGTTTATTAAATGATACGGAAAATTGTAAGTTGGACTGGACCTTATCTAATATCAAGTTCATTGTCAAGTTGTCATGAACCATTGACTTTTTTCTGTGAATAATAAAACATGACATATGTAAACTATTAAGATTATTATATTGGCCTTAGTCAAGGACCTTTAGTGTCTACCACATTTTATATTCTATTTGTTACATGTATGTAATTAAATTACTTGTGGGTTATGGCTTAGTTTAATTTTATTTTATTAATTTTATTTTATTTCAATGCAAATTATTATAATGATAACTCTTCACTGGATTATATATTTTTTGGAGAAAATCCAGTTCAGTTCTAGTAAATAACCGTGTTGAAACATTGCATATTTAGCTGACCTAGTTTCTGACCTTGGTTCAGAATTCATAAATACAGTGAAACACATTGGTCATAATCAATGTCATTGGTTTGTGTTAGCTCTGTTGTAAGCAACGCTTTAAAAAAGCAACAAATCAGTATTAACATTTTTAGTAAGATTCGTTCGGTACGATCAAATTTGTCCATGTCGTACGTGCCAATTTTCTTATGTGCTTTCTACGATATCCGAATTAAGTGACTACTTGACCGCCTCAAGTGATCTAAAGCTATATATAACTAACGCTTTTAGTGGTTGAATTCAGTCGTATTTCATACCTTTTTGGAGCTCAAATGTATTTTGTGTTGTGACCAAGTGAGTTGAAATTGTTATTTCAAATGATTTATATTTCCTGGAAATATAAGTGCTCTTCATCAATTTTCTTGAACAAAGACATTTATTGGAAATTATTCGGACTTCTAAAGCCGGAATATTATTTTTTTTCTTCATAAAATTCAATGAGGAACTATTGACACATCAGTACAATACTGCATTCATCTGACGCCAAATTGGAACTTCATCGGGATTTAAACCTTGATTCAATTAGAACATTTTTGTGATAGGACTTATATTTTTAAATTCTAGGATTAAGTTTTGGATTATATTCACAAGCCGTAAGTCCTTTGTCATATTTTATCTTGTTTTCTAAGGAATTAAATTAAATTAATTAAATTTTACAAAGCTTGTTGGCTTCACTCTTTTTCGTTGATTTTGAACAAGTCTAAACACGTAACATAATTATAAATACGATTTTATCTTAAAAACATTAGGATCGATCTAGAAGGTATTTTTCCATTTGGTTATAGTTTTTTTTTCTTCCAAAATGCTAATTTTAATCTAAAGTCAAGTAGTGACCCATATAATCTTGTTTTTTCTAGAAATTAATCATTCTTTCTTTAAGATCAGAGCAGAATCAGTTGTATCATTGTTGGTCCATTATTTCATTTGGGCTGGAATATTTTTTGTTCAAATTATTTGTTCACTTGAAGTACAAACTGCTTACAAAAATAACATCTTTGGAAATGGAGATTTGAATTTATAGTGATTGTATTATTATGATACAACAAAAGACTGTTACAACATCATCAATGCACGGGCCACAACAGGTTTATCAATACTTCCAGCTCTGGATTTATTTTATTTCCACTCACATTTATTCAGAACATTAATTATTGGTAATTGTGTCTGTAATTCTAGATTCATTTTGGATTTAATTCGCAATAAAGTAAGTTCTTTGTTTTACATTCTCACTTTGTATTCTAAGGAAAAATTATTTAATGAATTTAACAGCTTGTCGCATCGCACAAGTTTCTATTGTTTTAAGATCACGGACACGTAATAAAATATATCTCTGACAGAACATGTTTCATAAAGAAAATGCCTGAAGTGATTTTCTCTCAACTAGTACGATTTTGGGAGATTTTAGTTGTTTTATCATTTTACTTTATCCGGACATCATGGTATGCATGTGAGAGATTGACAACTATGTTATTGCTAAAATAGTTCGAACATTTTTATTCGCTTTGGTATCGAAACAGACAGCCATAAAAAAGTGAAATGAATGAAAATTTAAATTTGGCTGATTTAAACAAATGTGACATATTCGCAAAAATATAAACATATACTGGCAAAAAGTGAATTGACAAATTCGTAGTAAATATATTCTTTTCTTTTATAAATGCATCTTAAAAGTATTAATAGCAGAACAAAGTAAACGAATACACATTTACGAATCTTCATCATTTTGATCTAACAATGCATTTCAACGCTATCTTCACAAGTCAATGCTGGAGATTTAACATCTATCCAATGGATATAGAACTAATACCAGAGAAAATATACATTGATATGACACTAATTTTGTTGTTACCTAAACGAGTATAATTTTGTATCATATAAAGGTTATTAATTAATTAATTAATTAATTAATTTTATATTTCTTTTGTCAAAGAAAACCAACTAGCTTCAAAATTTCGCCAAACGTACGAACCTTCTTTCTTGTTTACCTATATGTATACATGGAAATATGTGCTTGTAATGTAAGTGTTGTATATTCCATCGATTTGAGTTTATTTCCTGTCCATTTATTTGATGGTTATTTCGTCAGGAATAACGTGTCAAACGCGGGAACATCCAATGTTGCATGGGTGATGCGAATTTTGATTTCTCTGTGTTTACAAGGCTACCCGTGACACGTAATTTGTATATAAACGGAGCATCCAGTACAAATATGTGAAGCAGCGACATTGAGAAACCATTAATCCCGAATTCCACAGTTTTTCTATTGCTCCAGTCTACGCCTATACACAGCACACTATACACGCTTCAATAAACAGCCTTTAAAAAACCTTGATATGGTGAGCAAAGTTTTGTACTTGTGGGCATAGTTTAATAACGACACAAATACCACATTGAATACAATCAAAATTTAGCTAATTCATCAGGATTAAGTTTCACTTGAAATGTTAATCTTTTTGGATACATGCGATTATTCAATTACTAATATACCCTATAGTATCAATGACACATTTTATTGTGACTGGCGAAAGATTTTTTAAAGAAACGGTGACGGTTTAATATAAGAGCAATAAGTTTTATTTCAAAATCCAACGTTTATATTACGCAATTTTTATACTTACAAATGTTTGAAATGAATATAATTTAACTAAAAGAAAGGTACACATATATTCACACATTTGTTTTTGGTGGAAGAAAGATATGTAGAGCATAGAGTACTGTTCTAAAGATTTTTAAGTAATTGAGAAAAGAAAATCAATATAAATGTTGAAAAATGTATTAAGTCTTCCAAAACAATAAATAAACTTTAATATACTAAAACATTTGAAATATAAAAATAGCAAGTGAAATATTGAAACTTCTCTATTGTTAATGTTATACTCATAAGAAACAAATTGTATGGGAAATGTTTATTAATATATTGTCGCATAAACATACTTTTAATATCTGTAACGTTTTCTTTACCTATGTGCACTTTCATATGATTTCTGATAAGTCGGAAATGAATTGCCTATACAAATGTAAAAGCCCACAGTGAATGAAACGCGATAAAAAAGTCTTCCAAAATAAAAAATAAATTAGAGTATAACCAAGCCTTCTACATGTACAAAAATGTTTGTAGTAAAGATTAACAATAGGATTGATATGCACATTTTTCATGTCAACAATATTTTTGAATATATATATATATATATATATATATATATATATATATATATATATATATATATATATATATATATATATATCTGTGTGTGTGTGTGTGTGTAACATTATGTGATTCTGTCATTTTCAATATATGTAAAATATTTAAAAATATTTCCGTCTTTTGTGCCCACCAAGCCAAATTCCATTCATAAATCATGATATTTAGACCTCGTGTAAATAATCTGAACTTATTATAATTTTCTATTTGCGTATCCTTTAGTGGCTGAAATTCACTACATTTGTTTAGTGGTTGACGTGACAAATAGCTATATGCAAGCACCATGAAGCTTATATAGAAGTACAAGTGTACTTCATTTACAAACAATATGACCATACATACACCCTAAGCCAAGATGAGTATAGTACATTCATGTACGCAACGTTTAGTAAAACGTTATTCAAAATAAAATGCGGATATGATCATTTATGTACATGGAAGGGAAGCTTATAGATGGTGCAATAATGGAGAAGACAACCACTATTAAAGATTAGCATTATTAGGTAGTTTACTAATCCTGCCTAAACCGCACTAGTCGGAGCACTTCTGTATTTATTCCGATTAACAGTATGCATAGTGCACATCATCACGTCCTTGTTTGAGTCATATTTCAGCCATTTGTATTCATTTTCCAGGATTTCTGGTACTTTCTCACTCGTCTATCTATTCGTATTCATGTTCGCGATATTTGTTTTCAGCATTAAAATTGGATGGTGATAAGACACATTGCAAGAACATTCAAATTTTGCAACTTTCAACGCAATGTTTCTAAACAATAAGTTAAATGTCACCTCATTATTCGTTCAAACACTCAAAACGACCTTTTTGATTGACCAAGTTGTGTCTCTTTATCGACAGTTTAATTAGACTGCGCCAGCCCGATTCCCAATATTATTTTATATCTTTAGTATTTAAATTAATGCAGTGGGACGGGGGTATCAGTCTAGATCAATATGCTTATTTGACGTTCATCACCCTTGTGTTCTGGAAGTACGTGTGGATATTTCCGTCATTGTACCTCGTGAAGCACATAGTTTTAACAGCTATTTAGCTCAATAACAGGTCGCATGAGACATAATTCGTGGTTTCATTAGATGCGGGCAACGTAAGACCACTTGTTTAGTCGTGATAGCAACAAGCAGAAATTTGAAATGATCCAAAGGATTTGTAATGGTTGGAAATCTAGTGATCATTGTGCAAAGTTATTTCTCTCGGATTAGCAGACTGGCGTTGTTTATTTAAGTCTGCTTAAGGATTACGGTATATTTCTCGTTAAATGTGGCAATATACCGCGGATTACTGAATCGTTTTACTTTCGAACTAAGTAATTTAAAGTATTTCCAATATTCTCATAATTAGATACTGTCCATACTGAAATTAAAAGAGATTTTCCATTGTTGTAACCTCTACTTTTGCTGTGTAAGAAAGAACTGTTTCTCCGGTTTATGATTCTCCAGACTGCAAACAATAACGTTGATATTATATGACAGACTGTTCCAACAGCAACGATAAAAAGAACGTCCAGAAAGTTGTCATTCGGGTGTTCACATCCATTCATGGACAGCTTCCAACGAATTATGGACCGGAGACAGATGTACGCGAAGCAGGATAAACCTGACAAAGAATAAAAGAGTTTATTATGAAAAACAAATCATATCAATACAAAACAAAAATCAGTACGTGTTCTAGGTAGATGGTATGTTAAATTTTCATACTAATCAACGTAATGATTAAATAATCATTTCATATTTTGTTTGGAGCAGAAGTGGAACATCGTATTGCCGATTTAGATCTGCTGCATGCGATTACACGCCTATGAAACACTATGTCAGTGAAAACAAACTAAACATTCAATGAATAATGCAGACAGTTTCCTTCCCATATCAAAATTTTCAACGTTTTAGGCTTGAGCTTCAAATATCGAACGCATCAAATAGAAAAGTCACATAAAAAACTGAGCTGATTAATTATTGCAAAGATAATTTTATGCTGAAAATCAAGCAACAAACGTATGCTAAAGTCTAAAGATCATGGAGGTAAGCAATGCACGAAAAAAAAAGAAAACACAAATAACTGTTCAACCTCCCCAAAGAAAAAAAACCTTATAACCCTATTCGAGCTCCTAGTTTTTGGCTGTCGCTTTTCGAGAGTTTCCACCGCGTAAATGAACCTTAGAACTATACATAAAATAATTTTTAAAAATATAAATGGCATGTTACATAGAAGTGTAATGAAAGGACGACACCGAATATAAATTTATGCAATCTGACTTGGAGCATATCATGGCATCTTATAATTGTTGGAGAAGTCAAATATATAACTTTTGCACATTTTTTATTTTACTAAAGTTTGATGTCTAATAAAAATTGAAATAACGGAAACAAAAACTACTTAACAAATCAAATTACCGTTTGCAAGGCTTGAGAAGAAGTAAATTGCCGAATCTCTGCCTTGAGCTTTGAAACCCACTTCGTGTTCATTGCATTCTGTTCATGCAGCTTTACAATTTCCCACATTATTCCATTGCCATTCTATTCCATATTTTGATTTTTTAAAAAATAATTCATTGTCAACTTGATCCTTCTAAGTCTTGCTGTCGCTTAAATTGTTCTCACAAGATGCATTTAGCATCTGGGTATTAATTATTCTAAACACGAATAGTACAGGGTTCGTTACAAAACAATAGGAAACCAGTTATGACTTTCATGTTTGTTTAGGATCTCACGCAGTGGCAAATTTAAAGTTAAATTTACACTTTAGATAAAAGTTCTTAAAAAGATAATATTAGTTTCAGGATATGAAATACCCGTTAATAAAACAAAAGTGCTTATGATTATATTTTTCGTGGTACAGTTGTGTAATGTGTAGCACAACAATTATTATAAGCTGATTACAGTAACCAGTTTCACCATAGTCCGTACCAAAGCAGAATACTCAAAACGAATATTTCAAACACTTGTTTGTTTGAGTTAATTGTTCTGATAAAATCTTCATTATGTGTGAATAAAAACTGTTGTGATAGATACTATTTGTAGGTAATATGAATCGAGTCCGTAAATTATGTTTTCTCTGTTGTTTTTTGTTAATCCCATACCGCACCTAATGCATACTCTTTGAAATCTATGTTTTTCCAGATCTTTTGATGAAAAGTTTTAATGAAATCTGTACAACATTCGGTATATTAAAAGGATGTTGTATATTAAAAGGATGTTCCGTTTTCGGAAAACGATTGGCATTGATTCAACGGAAATTCCATTCTTACGCTTGTTTTAACAGTGTCCTACTCGTGCGTGACGAATCAAAGTTCTGCAATGTAATGAATTGGGTGTGATAACCGCCATTAAACAGCATAAAACTACGTTTGTATTTGAACGGTATTAAACATAAAGAAGTATCAACAAAATCCGCTTATAAAACAAAGATCTAATCTGCCAATCAAGTTAAATTGTTTAATATTACTCGTAACCGCGCCACTTCTAGCCTTCAAGCTTTGTACTTTTAATAGTGAAATAATAATATATCGAAACCTGTTGGCCATATTTTCTCTCTTACCTGCAAACTTTTATCCTGCGCGTGGCTATGCGCTTTTTAGAATATAAGTGAAGTTTATTGCATAAAGCCAACTGTTCTTTTCAAATACATAATGAATATTGCAATAAATGCATAGCATAGTACGACCATATTTGTTTCCTTCCTTTTCTTGATCACGAAAATTCAGTTTTAATGAGATTTTTTTTCTTTATCTTAATTTTAATATTAGTTTTATGTATGTATGTATGTATGTATGTATGTATGTATGTATGTATGTATGTATGTATGTATGTATGTATGTATGTATGTATGCATGTATGCATGTATGTATGTATGTATGTATGTATGTATGTATGTATGTATGTATGTATGTGCGTGCGTGCGTTTGTGCGTGCGTGCTTGCATGTGTGTATGTAAGTATGTATGTGAATTATGTAGTATAACTACCTACCTGCTAGAAATGTGCTTATTCCAATCCAGGATGTTGCGACTTTAGTAGAGTAGCCTTCCTTTCTGTACAATGACTGGACGGTAAGGAGTATGGCAACCACATTACAGAGGGGGCTTATACAGACCATGTGATACACTCGTCGGTCAATACACGAGCCTGTCAATATATATTTACCATACCATCATGTTAGCTTCTTTTATCTGACCGCCACATGCATAATTTTCTCTATTCTACTTTCAGTTTTAGGAAAATTATATAATCAAGTGTTTTAACAATGTTGCATGCTTTTGTAACGCCCAATACGATAAAACCATAAAACCTGCGGATAAAATAGCTATTAAACTTATAACGATGTCAATATTAGTTATTTACAAAATGTATGAATCCTTATAAGAATAATTAAAATATGAAATGCAATGGTAAACAAGAGATTGAAACATTTCAGACATGGCTCCAGAGCTTGTAACCAGAGTTTAACGTTTATAGTGGTCGAAAGAATCACCCTTAAGCACTAATCATACCTGTACATGCAGTGTTTGGGAGGAAAATCTTAGCACACTCTGGTGGATCAAGTAACTGATGAAAGCGCAGTGCGAACATTACGAATGAAAGACACTGCAGAATAACTATGAAAGTTCCAAACAGCATATCTCCTTTATTAGCCATGTTGTCGAATAGTAGTAGCTGTAAAAATAAAAAAAAAAATAAACCACCTCGTTTGCATTCTAAAAAAGATAAAGCGTTAAAATATGATTGCATATACATAAAAAGGCTGTTGGGAAGGAATGAAAGAATATTATAAGTTGAATACATAGTTGATAAAATCTACAAATTTACAAATGCATGTAATAATAACAGCGCGACAGGAACTGCACATGATGCGCCCGACACTTGACCTTTGTCCTATTAATGACCTTGACTTGTGAGCTAGAAATGTGACATTTGCTTAGTAAGATGTGGACGTGGGTAAAATTTGATCAAAATATTGATATGGGTTAAATAGGGAAACCATGGGTCGGGAAACATGCACTAAGTTACATAGATAAGAATCACAGATCCATATTTTATCCTGTCTTTTAGGCAGGGAGCGTGAATATGGTATTTGTGTGTAACTGGTAAAATTTATATAATTTCAGAAGTTATAGTGAGGCAAATATATTACCTCACTGTGACTTCCATGCAGGTTGATGGTAGTTAAAAAAAGTGTTGGGGTGGCCAATGTTTCATTATAATATCTTTAGTCGTTCATATGTTATGATCAGGACAAGGAAGCAAGCCAAAGAATTGCATGCTTACAGTGAACGCCTTCTGAACATGAAATGTTAACGGACGTAAGGACAACGCCATAACATAATAGGCCCAACTTATGACAGTTGCCCGTACACCACATCCTGCAATTGAAATTTCGTTGCAAAATATTTATGCATCCATATTAAATACAGTATAATCCCTGAAGGATAAAAGTAAATACTTACAGACAGCAGGTTTCGTACAATATCAATCTTCTTGCAAAATAAGCATTGTGCTATAGCAGCTTATTTATGTGCAATACATATGTATTTTATTGGACACGTGTACCTTTTATTTTGGAGTTTCCACATTGTGACTCATGTCATATTTATAAAGTTCTATAAATCTATAAATAGCAGAGATAAAAACCAACAGAGCTTTATGCATCAGTGGCTGTGTTTCTATATGGATTGCACAACACTGTTTTTTTTTATGCAAAACTCAAGACAACGTAAAATCAATAAACAGTCGCTATATAATACATTAGGTTGTTTTTTTTTTATTGTTGCTAACACAGATAAACAAGCGTTGTTTTATAATATCTTCTGTCTAACTTGTAAATATTGTGAAGTGTGACCGTCCTTTCTCATCTCCATTATTGCTCGACTTGCCTAGCATGCATGGAATTCAATATTTGGATGCGAGGAGTTTGACGTTTGTAGAGCTGTCTGAAAATATAATCTACATGAGGGGCTGTACAGGGAGTAGGTGGGTGGAATCGTTTATGCCATAAATGATAAAGACATGTTGTCTTTGATGAATTTTTCTATTGTTTATGCATTAAGGGACACACGCGTTTTTATTTTGTGTGTAAAGTACATATACCTTTCAATAAACATGTACTTTTCTGATCCAAATGCAAATACAGCTTTCGTCTGATTATTTTTCTCGCCTTTAGATTTATTCTATCATTCAGACATCAAATATTTCAGGTTTTCTCCTGGCTATTTCACTACTTGTTTCTTGCTTTTTCTAAAATTACTCAACGGATTTACAAATACATTTGTATTTTATACAAACGGTATAGCACACGTTATACATTACGTAGTAATTTGTTAACATGTGATACATTTATTTATGCTGTGAATGGCTTTGTTTAAATGCACATTTCTATGAACATTCCTTGTTACAGTAGAAGATGTTAATTTATGTAAAATATTTTTGCAAAAGGAAGCGCATGGATATCTATTCTCTTTCTATCTCCTTTTTTGTTGTAAATGGATACAATAATTATTTATGTACTGTGTTACACAAAAATATGGTACATGCCATCTTAGAAAAGCCAAATACCATAAAGGAAGTTATCATCCTGTCAGTCCCATGCCAACGAGATAGATCAGTATGGTATGTTGAAAATACATAAAGTTTCCCCATGAGTGATTCTTTCACATGCCAAATTCCATAGATAAACTTTCAGTTTCCATCTTTACAGTTTCTGTTTCTTATTGCGACCACGTGTAGCTGAAATACATAAATGTAGATCCACAAAAAAGTTCCTTTGTGGCTGTCATGACACTCATGGATATACATGTAGTGTCAAATTAATACAACTAGCAAGAAAATAAACTCATTTAAGACCATATTGAAGTTAATAAACATTTATGACTCTTTATGTATTTTAATGCCCGAAAGCACTTTGCCTGAGCAATAATAGAAAGACGAGCAGGTATTTTTCTTTCTTCAATTAGTCAAAAATTCAGCATACATTTATAAGTCTGCATAATCATAGCAAATAATCAATTTGAAATTAGGATCCACGTGATCTGCATAATAAAGATGTTTTCTGACCCCTACCTGCATTTCACTGGCCTCAGCACTTTCGAATTATCCGAATACGCAAGGTGAAGAAAGTGCAAAAGAACATATCCTTTTCTGAGTCATATTTCGCTCATTCGTAATTATTTTCCAGGAATTCTTGTACTTTTTCACTCTCTTTTCTAAATCATATAAGATCGCGATTTTCCTTTCCATCATATATTTTAAATTGTCGCCTAACAAGTCCCTGTTTATCAGTAACAATCTAACAGTAAACTCTATTATTCCATACAAGCCTCCACTATTCTTTCAATCACCTAACACTACCTATTTTACATTAGACAAGTTCTGGTACTAGCCTATCCTAATCCCGTTTCTTTAGGCTTGACTGTGGCTTTATTGAAATGAGATACCCTACTTTCACATCGTCGGTATTGAATAAGTCAAATAATGTACCAGGCCAGATGTGTGTGCTGTTTAACAATCATTTTGAAGAACAGAGGGTCGTTTATGTCATGGGCACTCATTTTACCTAATCAAGTGCATAAACTTAAGAGATACTTATCACAATAACAGCTCAGTTGGCCACGACAAGGAATGCGATCACATGTGTTATATAGCTGACACAATAAGCCACTTGACTAGTCGTTATAATGATCAGTGAAAATTTGTATTGATCCAATGGATCTGTAATGGCTGGAGTTTAGTGATCATTTGGCATATTTGCTGATCATAAATTAGCAGATTTGAATTACTTTCGAACTCTGAGAGTAGCTTAAAGTATTTTTCCTATCAAATATAACAATACTTAAAATTCTAACGTTACTAGTCTATTTACAACAGTCACGCGATTATATACTGTCCAAATCGAAACAGAAAGAGATTTTCCATTGTTGTTGTTGTTGTTTTTTATGAAGGAACTATATTTCAGGGATATAAATCTCCAAATTCCAAACAGTAACTCTGATACAATATAACAAGAAGACTGACATTTGGATGTTCACAGCCAATCGTGTACAGCTTCGATCAAATAATAAACCGAGTATATATATATATATATATATATATATATATATATATATATATATATATATATATATATATATATATATATATATATATATATATATATATATATATAAAGAATACAAATCATATGGCGAATAACAACCCTCTCAAGCGTACTGGATCCGCCAAGGGATCACGTTTGTCAGGGATTAATTAAAATAGATGCAATAAACTGACGACGAACAGTACGAAACTAGTAACTAACTAGCCTAAGCGCTTTCGACTCTTAATGAGTCTTTTTCAAAGGCAAATACAAAACATAGTTACGACAAACAAATAAACACAAAAACGTTGTGTTTGTAAACCTCTACATTTCTATCTTCACATGTGCTAAAACTATAAATACAACCAGCTTGTATAGACTAGTTGCGGAAACTGCAAACGTATAATTCCCTAAAAGTCTACAAGCCAAAGCGACATCCATCCTCACTCTGTGTACACATGCAACGCAGACTACATCCCGGACACCTGATTCCATACCGGCCACTCCTACAGCAAAAACCGAAGGATAATAAGAAGATTTAGAAAACGTTAAATTCTACTAGTGCATAGTTTTCATTTTCTAGTCTTCTTGGTTTAGACCGCTTGGCCTCAATGTTCTAAGGCGGCGTATCCAGTATGACTCCTTTTCCTTCCCGGCCCCGGAACTCCAGCCGCGGTTGTCAGCAACAGCGATAAGTATTATATCACTGAAAGTGTGGCCAGGGGAGGAGAAGTGTTCTGCGACCGGGCTTCTGTACAGCTTTTTTGTCATCCAATAAGATCTATGAAGGTTTATCCTTATGTGTAGCTTTTCAGCTTCTCCCACGTACTGAAGGCCACAGATCTTACATGTGATGAGATAAATCACATTCTCTGTTTTGCACGTTTTGTTTGGACCACGTATGTTTAGTTTTTCTTTAGTCACTGTGCTAGTGAATGTCTTGGTCTCTATCATATGTTGACAGGTTTTGCATCTTTTATCGTCACAGGGTCCAGATTGACTAGGTTGGTTTTGACTAGCGATTGTTGTTAGCTTGGCCCTGACTAGGATGTCCTTTAGGTTTTTTGGTCTCCGGTAAGCTACTACAGGTTTGTTCGGAAGTATTAGGTTTAGTATGTCTGACGATTGCACGGTTGGCCAGTGGTTTGCGATGATTTTACCTACTTTGGGATTGTCTGGGTGATAGGTCAGAATAAATGGTATCCTATCAACCTTTTCTTTCTGTCCATATCTGAGTAGGTCATCACGCTTTGTTTGTTTGGCCCTTTGGATTGCCTCCGCAATCAGGTCTTTGTCGTAGCCTCGGTAAATTAAATGTTTAGCCAGCTCTTCAGACCTTTCTAGGAATCTTTCATCGTCGGAGCAAATTCTGCGTATCCTCAGTGCCTGGCTATATGGAATGTTCTTAATGCAGTGTTTTGGATGACAGCTGGTTGGGAGAAGATACTGGTGTTTGTCGGTTGGTTTCGAGTAGATGTCTGTGTGTAATTTGTTTTCCACCAGTCTGGTTGTTGTGTCCAGGAAAACATGGTTTGAGTTGGAAATTTCTGCCGTGAATTTTATTGAAGGATGGAAGTTGTTTGCCTTTGATATGAAGTCATCCAGACTTTCTCTTCCATACTGCCACTTCATTTCTATATCATCGATAAAGCGTACCCACTGGTATGGTGTACGCTCAACCGATGCTAAGAGCTTTCCCTCAAGTTTCCCATGAAAATGTTAGCATACGAAGGGGCCATTTTAGTACCCATTGCAGTTCCATTGATTTGTAGGTAGTGTTCTTCATTAAATTCAAAGTTGTTGAGTTTTAGGACAAGCTCCAGGAGTTGGATTAAGAAGTGTGTGGGTGGATTGTTTACAGTTCTTGTTTCCCATGCTTCGCAACATGCCTGTAACCCTTCGTTGTGCGGTATGTTGGTGTACAAAGATGTGACGTCTAAGGAAGCAAGTAATGTATCTGGCAGTAATGGTTCACTAGCTTTGCTTTTTATGAGATAATCTGTCGTGTCTTGAAGATATGATGGTAATTTGTGGACATGTGGTCTCATAAAATGATCTAAATATTCTGATATCCTTTCTGTGGGGTGCCCGTTACCTGAGATTATAGGTCTGCCAGGGTTTCCTTGTTTGTGGATTTTGGGTAGAAGATAAAATCTACCTGCTCTTGGGTTTTCTGGGCTTAAGTAGTTTTTGGTTTGCTGGTCTATGTGTCCGCTTTGGTACGCCTCGTCAATAACATTAGTGATGATTTTTGCATATTCCAGCGTTGGATCATGGTCCAGTTTTTGGTAGAACCTAGCGTCACTTAGTTGTCTACAAACACTAATACAACTGTTACTAACACAGTAGTCAACATCTCCAATTTAGAACTTGCTGATGGAGAAATAAAACATTTATCGAAAGGTTTGAATTTCTGTCCCCGTCCTAAAACATACGACAGAGGGAAGCTTAAGAATGACACCGAAGAATTCATCCGACGACTAAGACTCAAAGCCCATTTTGCCTTGCAACCACCAAACAAATCAAAGGAAAATATAAGCTGTGACCAACCCACATTTAGAAAGAAAAGTAACTGGACCCCACCAAAAAGTTCAATTCCGAATCTGGAAGCCTTTATCAACTCGGTTGTAAACGATACTTCCAGACATGTCAACTATACTAACAAATATTCTAATTTGACAAAAGAAGAAACAGATGCCCTGCACTCACTGAAAAGCAGAACAGACATAATAATTAAGCCTGCAGATAAGGGTTCCGCTGTTGTAGTTATGAATAGGGAAGACTACATTAGTGAAGCAAGTAGACAACTAAATGACGCTAGGTTCTACCAAAAACTGGACCATGATCCAACGCTGGAATATGCAAAAATCATCACTAATGTTATTGACGAGGCGTACCAAAGCGGACACATAGACCAGCAAACCAAAAACTACTTAAGCCCAGAAAACCCAAGAGCAGGTAGATCTTATCTTCTACCCAAAATCCACAAACAAGGAAACCCTGGCAGACCTATAATCTCAGGTAACGGGCACCCCACAGAAAGGATATCAGAATATTTAGATCATTTTATGAGACCACATGTCCACAAATTACCATCATATCTTCAAGACACGACAGATTATCTCATAAAAAGCAAAGCTAGTGAACCATTACTGCCAGATACATTACTTGCTTCCTTAGACGTCACATCTTTGTACACCAACATACCGCACAACGAACGGTTACAGGCATGTTGCGAAGCATGGGAAACAAGAACTGTAAACAATCCACCCACACACTTCTTAATCCAACTCCTGGAGCTTGTCCTAAAACTCAACAACTTTGAATTTAATGAAGAACACTACCTACAAATCAATGGAACTGCAATGGGTACTAAAATGGCCCCTTCGTATGCTAACATTTTCATGGGAAAACTTGAGGGAAAGCTCTTAGCATCGGTTGAGCGTACACCATACCAGTGGGTACGCTTTATCGATGATATAGAAATGAAGTGGCAGTATGGAAGAGAAAGTCTGGATGACTTCATATCAAAGGCAAACAACTTCCATCCTTCAATAAAATTCACGGCAGAAATTTCCAACTCAAACCATGTTTTCCTGGACACAACAACCAGACTGGTGGAAAACAAATTACACACAGACATCTACTCGAAACCAACCGACAAACACCAGTATCTTCTCCCAACCAGCTGTCATCCAAAACACTGCATTAAGAACATTCCATATAGCCAGGCACTGAGGATACGCAGAATTTGCTCCGACGATGAAAGATTCCTAGAAAGGTCTGAAGAGCTGGCTAAACATTTAATTTACCGAGTCTACGACAAAGACCTGATTGCGGAGGCAATCCAAAGGGCCAAACAAACAAAGCGTGATGACCTACTCAGATATGGACAGAAAGAAAAGGTTGATAGGATACCATTTATTCTGACCTATCACCCAGACAATCCCAAAGTAGGTAAAATCATCGCAAACCACTGGCCAACCGTGCAATCGTCAGACATACTAAACCTAATACTCCCGAACAAACCTGTAGTAGCTTACCGGAGACCAAAAAACCTAAAGGACATCCTAGTCAGGGCCAAGCTAACAACAATCGCTAGTCAAAACCAACCTAGTCAATCTGGACCCTGTGACGATAAAAGATGCAAAACCTGTCAACATAAGATAGAGACCAAGACATTCACTAGCACAGTGACTAATGAAAAACTAAACATACATGGTCCAAACAAAACGTGCAAAACAGAGAATGTGATTTATCTCATCACATGTAAGATCTGTGGCCTTCAGTACGTGGGAGAAGCTGAAAAGCTACACATAAGGATAAACCTTCATAGATCTGATTGGATGACAAAAAAGCTGTACAGAAGCCCGGTCGCAGAACACTTCTCCTCCCCTGGCCACACTTTCAGTGATATAATACTTATCGCTGTTGCTGACAACCGCGGCTGGAGTTCCGGGGCCGGGAAGGAAAAGGAGTCATACTGGATACGCCGCCTTAGAACATTGAGGCCAAGCGGTCTAAACCAAGAAGACTAGAAAATGAAAACTATGCACTAGTAGAATTTAACGTTTTCTAAATCTTCTTATTATCCTTCGGTTTTTGCTGTAGGAGTGGCCGGTATGGAATCAGGTGTCCGGGATGTAGTCTGCGTTGCATGTGTACACAGAGTGAGGATGGATGTCGCTTTGGCTTGTAGACTTTTAGGGAATTATACAACGTTTGCAGTTTCCGCAACTAGTCTATACAAGCTGGTTGTATTTATAGTTTTAGCACATGTGAAGATAGAAATGTAGAGGTTTACAAACACAACTTTTTTGTGTTTATTTGTTTGTCGTAACTATGTTTTGTATTTGCCTTTGAAAAAGACTCATTAAGAGTCGAAAGCGCTTAGGCTAGTTAGTTACAAGTTTCGTACTGTTCGTCGTCAGTTTATTGCATCTATATCTATATCTATATATATATATATATATATATATATATATATATATATATATATATATATATATATATATTATACTGAACACAGCTGAAAAAGAATTGAATCAATTAATTTTTTGTTATTAAAACAATATAATATAATATCAAAAATGAATCTGTCCAGGACAGTCTATTTATTTCTGTGCCAGATTTTTAAAAGTTTTGTTTATCTGGGACACAACATCAAATCGCTCCGTCCATCTTTTCCTTTAAGTGAAGGAGACTAGTTTTAGTGTGAGATTGACACCCAGGAATAAAGGTATATTTCCTTTAAGTTCTGTCCATTGCAATTTGAGCATATATATATATATATATATATATATATATATATATATATATATATATATATATATATATATATATATATATATTGCATGTCGATACAGGGTAGCATTCATTGCGTATTCCAGTTGTTATAAAGGTGATGTGCTCGGATTGCAGCAAAAATAGGAAAGGACCCAGAAAATTCAGTACAACCAAACTTCGTGCAAATAATGGTGTTGTTCGTGACCTATATTTAAATGTTATATAAATAGAACCACTAAATATAAAAAGAATAATAGGTGTAGTCAGCTTTATCGTTTTATGAATTGCAGTGGTATCAACTGTAAGAAACCAAGACAGCGATAAAATCAACAAACTACAGCGATTCAAATCCATGTGTTAATTTTGTTAAGTCTCTATAGAATAAAAAATCCGGGATATAATCTGCGTTGCATAAATATATAAAAAGTAAAAATAGATGTCGCTTTGGCTTGTAGACTTTTAGGGAATTATACACAACGTTTTGTGTTTATTTATTTGTCTTATATATGATTTGTATTTGCCATTGAAAAAGATTCATTAAGAGTCGAAAGCTCTTAGGCTAGCGCACTGTTCGTCATCTGTTTTTTGCATCTGTTCTAATAAATCCCTGACACACGTGATCCCTAGGTGGATCCAGTGCGCTTGAAAGGGTTGTTATTCGCCATATGATTTGTATTCTTTATATATATATATATATATATATATATATATATATATATATATATATATATATATATATATATAAACAAATTTGCTATTTTAAAGCCGCGTATTTAACGTTTACATGCCTTTTTCTGCGCAGTGGCCATGTTGTTTAGTGAGCTAAAACATCTGAAAAATAAGTATCTACAATCCAAAGTTACCATCCAGTTCCCGGGAAAATAAACGCTGGATGATAAAGCAAAGTTTTTTTTTTCCTCCAGGTTGACATCAAATCATTGGACGCATCAGACTGTGTAACAACAGCATTTCGACGGTCCTTTGCTAACTATCAGGGACAAAAACGAGCCTCACATGTCGTTGAGATAAATTCTGAAAGAAGCGGCATTAGAGATGATGATGACGATGATGCTGACAGACCGCAAGCTGTTGAAACTTGAACAGTTTTAACCAAAGAGTTCCAATTTGAAGAGAGGGTTGTGGAAAGGGATGATATCTTGCAGCTGATGACTATCACAGATGCTAGAGAAATTGGTTTCGGAACTATCTTGTGGAAAGAACTTGTAGAAGTTATAGAAATGTTATGAGGTAAAATTTAAGTGTAAATAAGAACATTAGAAGCCTCTCTAAAATGTATTTAACTAACTCTTCTTTGGACTCATTTTCATTAAATTATATTGGGAATAATTTTCATTAAAATACATGTAGATTAAATTTATTTAATTGAGCTATATTCATTTTGAAATTGTTCTATTACAATTAGTGCAGTTTATATCTGTCTCTATAACCAGTACAAATTTGCCGTACTATACATTTATAAACCACTAAGCTTACACTCAGTAGCAAAAATTCTTGACATATTCTCCAAATGAATATGTTGGCTTGGAGATTAAATCCAAAGGTCAGAAATAAAAATGCAAAACATACATACTTCTATGGGATAAAACCAGTTCTAGCTAGTTGGGAGCAAGCATGAAGTATGAACGTGTGCTAGCCTTCTCGCCTAAAAAAGATGCTACTATAAAAGGTTACGAGGTGTCGTGATCTAGTATAAATAAGCCCGGGAGAGGCTGGCAAATCAGTTTGGCTTCTTCCTCCAAACTACAAGATTGTACTTATTTCAGGTAAGACCTTTTCTTTATGTCCTAAAATTTCTTAGAAATGAAGTACCTTTGGAAGTTAAAGTTTTATGCTTCTAACCTTCTTAGTTACAATGTAATTGTGAATTCTTTTTTATTCTAAATATTATAATATAATGGATTGTTCTATTATTTTAAGAATTGATATTTATTGTATTGTTGCTAATGATTTAAAGATTAAAATGCTTACCGACTTCATGTTTAGATTTAATTTGGAAATTTAAATAATCTTTCATGAATAAAGAATGTTTTGTAATCTATTCTAAATTAGAACTTTAAATTAAGTAAAATATATTTCTTTAAAATGATTGTTGCATTCATCGCAACTATTTTATAATCTTTAATTAAGTCAAGATTTATTATTTGTAACACTTTCTAAAATGCGAAAGCTACAACATATGAAGTTGGTAAACTTAGAAGAAAAACCATTGTAGTGCATTCTGCGTATTTTTCAATATAAATGTTTTGTGAAGTGTATCTTTGGAATGTAGTATTATATATCTTCTATATCAATTATATGAATAAAACAGTTCGGCTTCTTGCTCCAACTACAAGATTGTACTTATTTCAGATCCCGTACACTCGCTAGCCAAGTTCCCCAAAGGAATGTAGCTGTGCCTACATTATCTGTCACACCCTCTTTCTACTTCTTTCTATCTCTCTGATGATGGATTGAGCCAATCATAAGAGATGCGTAATTCCTTCTCATAGCAGGAAATGAGAAGAAGATTATGAAAAAATTCGTATCATAATAGAAATGTCACTAGAGAAAGAATCTGCAGAAATTTAGGATAAGCCACCAGATAATTCGGACGGTGACCCAGATCAATTACAGTTGAGGAGTACATGGAATGTTTAAAGGACAATCACAGTGACCATTCCAGAGCAATGTCAAATCAAACATAAAACTTGGGTATACCAAGTCTATCAAAGAAAGAAAGATATGATATGCACATCTGAATGTTTGCGGTCTTAAGCTCCTTTATCCTAATTCCTGCGAATGTATCAAAGTATATGATATTTGTGCGTTTCTTAAACAAAGGTAGACAATTTTGATAATACCGAAATGAGTGGATACACGTTTTGATCTAAAAATCGAAAGCAAAGATATGTACGGCAATTGCATCTTTTCGATAATACTATATTACTCGATTTTACCATAGGAACATGAAATTCGGGGATTAAAAAATATCACAATTATTGAAAATTTGCATATTGAATATTTAAGAAACATCATAAAACCGAGGTAAAGCACTCCTATCTATGAATTATTCAGAACTAGGAAGGAAACCTATTTATATAATTGTCAGATCACGGATGATGGGATTCTGGACGTCCATTATTAATGTAAAAATAGACCAAAATCTCTAGATTCCTTTATCAAATACTTTTGAACGAGCTCAAGGCTAACGCTAATACTTATAAATAGATGAAGATCATAAAGAAAACATAACTGTTGGGAGACCTAACCTCTTACATAATTAATGCATTAATAATCCGAAAGAAACAAATTGTGTTATAACAGAAATATTTAAAGACCTTTTATATACAGGAATCTTCGGCAATCTTACATTTAATGGGAAATCAAACCATTGTTTAAAAAAGACCTGAAGATGGAAAATTACTTATTATTGTTAGCTAAGAATCGGAATTTGCTACTGTTAAAGTTCAGGAGTTGCAATCACAGATTTCTGTTGAAATCTGTTGTTGGGACAAGACACCGTTTGAGGAAAGAAAATGTAGTCATTGGGATACAAATGACATCGGGGACGAATACCATTTTTTGTTTGTGTCCCAAAATTCACAAAGAAAGGGGAATGCTTTTAAAACAGTTCTATTACTGCAAACCATCCTTGGAAAGTTATAAATCACCCAATTCATCAATGTGTCAAAAGTCTTGCCTCTGCTATTAAATGATGAGTGACGTTTTAGTATGTGGCAAATGAGCAAAGAAAATTGAGTAAAAACATTTTTTGTTCTTTATTAAAATATGAGCACTCAGAAATAGATCATATTTAAGAAACCCTGATGTAAACAATCACAAATTCTGAATATACAGAATTATCAATAAATATCACAAACTGTAACATTAATAGGTAATTTGTAAATGCAACAAAATTATGTTTATTGTCTCATCGTTATGGTTGCAATGCTTACAAAATTTTCTCAGATGGTACACAATAACAAAAACAATGCCATTTAATCAAACTAAATCAAACTCAACCCTATCCTTTCTCGCAATATTCATGTTTGACTTGTAGTTGAAAGATATTATATGAAACCCATTGACTATGTGCATGCCATACATCAATGAACATTTGTTTCTCTCATTTCCTTTGTGCATTTTACCTCTAACTGAGACAGAGTCCAGTTTGTAAGACATACCTTTGTTGAATATATCTCACACTTTAGGTAAAACATTTCTGAATTGTCGCAGTATTAATAAAACTGCTACATGATGGGGAATTAAGAAAATATGAATCAACAATCTAACCTGCTCTGCTGCCTGGACATGCACATATGATGATTTTCTTTTAGGATCTACCCTGACAAAGAAACTGAGGAGTGGCTTATACATTTGCAAAGGTGTTTCAGTAAAAAAAAAAACCAAGATACTTATCAATGGTTTTGTTAACAAATTTCTTTTCCAAAGGTAAATAACATAGTTTAAAGAATTTTTCATCACCAGGATATAATTAACCTTGTGTGTAATGTTGTGTTACTTTTTCTCAACAATGACAGACTGATGCAAAAATCATGAATACTTTAAGAAAAGAACAGAAAAATCCAATTAAATAATCCAATTGTTATGTAGATATGTGAAAAACAGAATTAAGCATTTCATATTTCCCTGATAGTCATGTGTCATTACAAAGTCCCTGATTTTCTGTTTACAGGAAGTAAATAAAAGCAAGTCTTTGACAGGTGTAAACATTGTAGCCTTTTCAGAGCAATACACAAGTTTTTTACACATTATTTCACATAAGAAATATTTCTAGGAAAACATACATAACAGAAAATATACATGTTATAATACAGTGCATAGACAATGTTATACTCCTGACTAAAAAAACCTAATTCATGTGTGCAGACTTGAGCAAACTAAGACTGAAGTATTTCTTTAACAATAAAGCTAGAAGTCACTCCATTGATATATAATTAAAAGAAATGAAGTAGAGCATATTGTGAGGAATAAGCCACACTGAATATGACAACCATTAAATAAATAATATCATCAAAAATTCAAGATAAAATGCCATGATATTAAAATATAAAATACTAAGAAAACATTTTGTGCTCTTTTTAACAAAAATGTTAATTTATAATGAAGCTTAATTAATTACTATTTTCTCATTAAACGTACACACCAGTTAAAAGGAACCTTGAATAAAATTTAATTCTGTAACAAAAAGATTTATCTCATAACATATTTTGACCATCTTTTTATATAAAATATCCTAAAAATTCTCTCATAATATTACATTTTCAAATAAAAGGAGATATAAATATATATCACAGGTATTTATATTATGAAAACTGTATAATACATTTTAATTAAAAGGAAAATGATAATCCCCTTTTTCTATAGCAGTTGTAGAATGAAAACCTATTTAAAAGTAATATTTATCATAACATTCAATATATCACAGAAAGATTTTTAGGTCTGTAGTAACATCTATTACTCAAGATGATAAGTAAAGTTTTTAGATGATGAGGTCAGCACCATTTGTAAAAAAATGTACTTAACATTTCAAGTACTAAATGTTCCTCAAGACTAAAAAAGTATTCAACAGTTTGAGTAGTTACTGTTACTATAGACCAACTGTGGGCAAAATATGGTTCATGGGCCAGATTTGGCCTATGCCCTGGAAGATGTTACCTATGCCCTGTACCTATGCCCTGGAAGATGTTACCTATACCCTGTTACCTATACCCTGGAGGATGTTACCTATACCCTGTACCTATGCCCTGGAGGATGTTATCTATGCCCTGGAGGTTGCTACCTATACCCTGGAAGATGTTACCTATACCCTGTACCTATGCCCTGGTAGATCTTATTTATACCCTGAAGGATGTTACCTATACCCTGTACCTATGCCCTGGAGGTTGTTACCTATGCCCTGGAAGATGTTACCTATTCCCTGGAGGATGTTACCTATGCCCTGGAGGATGTTACCTGTGCCCTGGATGATGTTACCTATACCCTATAAGATGTTACCTATGTCATGGAGGATGTTACCTATGCCCTGGAAGATGTTACCATTGCCCTGGAGGATGTTATCTATGCCAAAGAGGATGTTACCTATGCTCTATAAGATGTTACCTATGCCATGGAGGATGTTACCTATGCCCTGGAAGATGTTACCATTGCCCTGGAAGATGTTACTGTTGCCCTGGAAGATGTTACCTATGCAATAGAAGATTTTACGTATATCCTAGAAGATGTTACCTATACCCTGGAAGATGTTACCTATACCCTGTACCTCTGCCCTGGAAGATGTTACCTATGCCCTGGAAGATGTTACCTATACCCTGGAAGATGTTTCCTATACTCTGGAAGTTGTTACCTATACCTTGCCTATACCCTGGAAGATGTTGCCTATACCCTAGAAAATGTTACCTATATCCTGGAAGACATTACCTATACCCTGTATCTATGCCCTGGAGGGTGTTACCTATGACCTGGAAGATGTTACCTATACCCTGGAAGATGTTACCTTTACCCTGGAAGGTGTTATCTATGCCCTGGAAGATGTTACCTATGACCTTGGGGATGTTACCTATGCCCTGGAGGATGTTACCTCTTTAACTTAGTGATGTTACCTATGCCCTGGAATATGTCACCTATGCCCTGGAAGATGTTACCTTTGCACTAGATGATGTTACCTATATGCTGGAATATGTTACCTATGTCCTGGAAGATGTTATCTATGACCTTGGGGATGTTACCTATGCCCTGGAGGATGTTACCTCTTTAACTTGGTGATGTTACCTATGCCCTGGAAGATGTCACCTATGCCCTGGAAGATGTTACCTTTGCACTAGATGATGTTACCTATATGCTGGAAGATGTTACCTATGCCCTGGAAGATGTTACCTTTGCACTAGATGATGTTACCTATATGCTGGAAGATGTTACCTATGCCCTGGAAGATGTTACCTTTGCACTAGATGATGTTACCTATATGCTGGAAGATGTTACCTATGCCCTGGAAGGAGTTATCTATGCCTGCTCTTGATTAAAAACTAGACTCAACAATTTGAGCACTAAATGTAGCTCTAGACTAGGAAATCTTATTCAATACTGATCAAAGCAGCTTTTTAATTATTCAGAATATTGTGATAAAGGGGCTAATAATCGATACAAAATCAGTAAAAGTCTAAAACATGCCAATACTAGCAGACAGCGGAAAAACACTGTGGTTGGCAAGGTGTGAGGTACGTTTCAGACATTATTCTGATATACAGTCAAATTTTGTTTGAGATATCATGCCTGACATTTACAAAACTTTCACCAAGTTAAAGATGTAACATTTACCAAACATTCTTCATGTTTAAAGTTTACAATAAATGAAACAATTCTGTTTAATAAAAATAATTACAAACTTGACCTTTCATACTATCAACCCACTAGTCTTAATGAACATCTGACTTCTATTATATTGTGCATTCTGCATCTATCTCAACTTGGAATTGTTTCATTTGTGTCTTTTATCACTTATTTTGACATAATTCCATTTACAACATATGCCTCTGTTGAATATATTTGTTAATTATGGCACAACCTTTGTATCCTTGTGATATTGTTTCCTTAGCTGATTACTAGAGATACAAAATAAAAAAGGTAAAAAAATGAATATTTGTGTAGGCATGTCGTAGGTTCAACATTGATTACAAAACTATTCAGTGCTTCCTAATTTGACAAGACATTTCTTTAAAAATAAATGTAGCTAATCAAAGATTCTGTTAACAACCATGTTTTTTAAAATATAAATCACCAAACTGAGATATGTTTAGTAGCATTGTCAGTAAATCAACCTAACTTGCAATGCTGTGTAATGTATTTTACAGCCAATTATTATCTATTTTAGCTTTTCTAAGGCGATGCCACTTTCAATATATAAATCATACAAACCTTATGAAAAGATTTAATGGAAATACCATATTATACATTCCTCTAAACAGAGAAATGTGGAAATAAATAATTTATATGGAGTAGGTAGTCACATGCCTCTTTGTTTACATGTTTATAAATTCTGTAAATGTTTACAGACAGTAAACTAAGTCATTAACACATGTAAACTTAGGTTTCTCACCCATGCAACAGAGAAATCTGACTTGTTAGCCTTTCTTTTCATATCTCAGTCTGGTTGTTTCAGACTGGTTGTCTTATTCATGGACTTCATGTACTAGGAACTACTTTTTAAGGGAAGAAACCCTTGTTGTCTTTTGATTTGACAGAGTGAGTTGTTTTAAAATCCAACAACCATAACAATAAAAATATAACAAAAAACTAGGGTTCTCCAACTCTGATAACACAAAACATTGTGTGAGAGAAAGACAGATACACAAGTGATTGTAATGGAGCTATTTGACAGCTCTGAAATGAAAGTGTATAATTTAAAACTGCTAAGGTCATCAGTGCTGACTATTATGAATAAACTGTCTGAATACTCATTGATAGGTCCTAACACTCCATCAACTTTATTAAGCACTTTATGGTTCAACAATGTGTTGCACTTTGGGGAACAGGAAGGGGTGAAGAACACAGAAGCATTAAGTGGAGAAAATATTTCAGCTTACCCTTATAGCCAGTCAAATTGCAGTTGACACATGCTGGTTTATATTCCACAGTACAGTTAAACTGGTAAGTCTCTCTTGTCAGGCTACATCAAGACCAGGAATTATTGCTCTATGTTTTGCAATGATAAAAAACTCCACTGTTCTTATTTTAGTAACAAACAGGAACCACTGACCAATCTTTAGTATTGATAAACAACTACATCAGTTTCAGTCAATGGAGATTTATATTTGATACAAGCTGAAGATTTGTACAATTTTGCAATATAACTGTTATAGGATATAAATATTTATAGATTTAAAGTTCATACAAAGTCTGTATGCACAAAATTGAACTGATGAAAAAGCCAATGATGAGATGAGCATGTTTATTAGTGATAAAAGTTTGAATAATTATTTTTGTTATTTCAAATTATATGTTCATATCATAAACATAGGTACCTGTAGGTGAGACATCACAGCTTAGTTGGTGGAGCATCAGATTCATAATTTGTGGGTTGTGAGTTCAATACCTGCCTCAGTGTTTCCTTGAGAACAGCACTGGATTTCAACTGACTTGGCAAGATATAGACAATAATGAGTTCAAAGTGATGTTAACCAACCAACCAATCAATTTACATGAAATAAAACCAAGTTGTTTAAACACACACATGCAGAGTAGATTTCAACAGAAACATGAGCATTCTGTGGAATACAGAATTACATGGTATATTTACTTTTATAAATCAGATATAACTGACCATTTCAAATTCTTTGGTGTATATAATGAACCTAAATAAAACAAAAAAAAATCCATCAAATTTGACATTTTAATTTGGTCCTGAGAATATTGGTCTTTCACCATACAAATTCAAAATGTTTCCAATTTCATATTTTCCAATAATTTTCCAATACTTTTTTCAGTCAGTATTTATCTGACCTTATATAAGAGGAAAGAGTTGAATATAACAAAGTAGATTTAACTTAACATACTCTACTAATTACAAGGCATGGGTTACTGTGATTTTATGAATACTTACTTTCCTGGATCTGTATATTTGGAAAAGATAAAGATAAGAGTCAGAACTGACCAATCCGTGTGTTTCCTGGATGGAAAAGTTGTGACTGACTTCAACATATGTTGCTTTAACTAATTGACAATATCTATGTTAGGCAAAAAGATGTGTCAAATTCATTATATCAGGTTGGTAAAACATCTTCAACACTGTGGGTTACATGGACCAAAAGTGTAAATGTCATGAAAATTTCTATCTTTTACCATACTGTTATTTTATTACTGACTTTTGTATGAGCGTACAAAATGACTGGAGGCCAAAATAAAAAGATCTATGGGTAACAAGAAAACAACCCAGGGGGCTTGTAGTTGGAACAGTGTATTAGATCATACAATGAAAATATTTCATTAGCTCAATATCTATTTTATAACTAATTGATATCAACTGGCAGAGAAAGAAAACTTATCAATCTCCTTAGATCATACATTCATGTGACCATGTTGAACATTATGTTTACTTATAAATGCTATTTCAATTAAAAACTATGAAGACAGAGTCAAGAAAAGCTATTAATATCAGGCACAAAAGTCTAAATTAAAAACATCAAGGGCAGTAACCCTGACAAGAAAAAAGATAATCAAAAGACACTGAAAGGAGATATATGTGTAGGGTTCCAATTAGGGCTGTCTAGAAGAACTGGAGCAATTTAAAACTTTGTTGTGGAAGCAAAATATGGTGTCATTTACACCCTAAGTCTGTATTAAAAAGGCTACAAAGAAAAAATAACTGAATCTTTCCTCACAAATCTTCATTCTAAAAAATGAGAAAATACATAGATTTGTGATTCTCTCTCATGTGCTATCTCACTGAAGGAACTAGCAAGTGTATAATTGACATTTCAGATCAGGTTTCTTTATAGTTCTCATCATGCATGTACATCAGTAGTCATGACTGTACCCATCAGGCATGTACATTAGTACTTATGACAATACTCATCAGGCATGTACATTCAGTACTTATGACAATACTCATCAGGCATGTACATTCAGTACTTATGACAATACTCATCAGGCATGTACATTCAGTACTTATGACCATACTCATCAGGCATGTACATTCAGTACTTATGACAATACTCATCAGGCATGTACATTCAGTACTTATGACAATACTCATCAGGCATGTACATTGAGTACTTATGACAATACTCATCAGGCATGTACATTGAGTACTTATGACAATACTCATCAGGCATGTACATCAGTACTTATGACAATACTCATCAGGCATGTACATTGAGTACTTATGACAATACTCATCAGGCATGTACATTCAGTACTTATGACAATACTCATCAGGCATGTACATTGAGTACTTATGACAATACTCATCAGGCATGTACATTCAGTACTTATGACAATACTCATCAGGCATGTACATTGAGTACTTATGACAATACTCATCAGGCATGTACATCAGTACTTATGACAATACTCATCAGGCATGTACATCAGTACTTATGACAATACTCATTAGGCATGTACATTCAGTACTTATGACCATACTCATCAGGCATGTACATTCAGTACTTATGACAATACTCATCAGGCATGTACATTCAGTACTTATGACAATACTCATCAGGCATGTACATTGAGTACTTATGACAATACTCATCAGGCATGTACATTGAGTACTTATGACAATACTCATCAGGCATGTACATCAGTACTTATGACAATACTCATCAGGCATGTACATTGAGTACTTATGACAATATTCATCAGGCATGTACATTGAGTACTTATGACAATACTCATCAGGCATGTACATTAGTATTTATGACAATACTTATCAGGCATGTACATTCAGTACTTATGACAATACTCATCAGGCATGTACATTAGTACTTATGACAATACTCATCAGGCATGTACATTCAGTACTTATGACAATACTCATCAGGCATGTACATTCAGTACTTATGACAATACTCATCAGGCATGTACATTCAGTACTTATCACAATAACCATCAGGCATGTACATTCAGTACTTATGACCATACTCATCAGGCATGTACATCCGTACTTATGACAATACTCATCAGGTATGTACATCAGTACTTATGACAATACTCATCAGGCATGTACATCAGTACTTATGACAATACTCATCAGGCATGTACATCCGTACTTATGACAATACTCATCAGGTATGTACATCAGTACTTATGACAATACTCATCAGGCATGTACATTAGTACTTATGACAATAATCATCAGGCATGTACATTCAGTACTTATGACAATACTCATCAGGCATGTACATCAGTACTTATGACAATACTCATCAGGCATGTACATCCGTACTTATGACAATACTCATCAGGTATGTACATCAGTACTTATGACAATACTCATCAGGCATGTACATTAGTACTTATGACAATAATCATCAGGCATGTACATTCAGTACTTATGACAATACTCATCAGGCATGTACATTCAGTACTTATGACAATACTCATCAGGCATGTACATTCAGTACTTATCACAATAACCATCAGGCATGTACATTCAGTACTTATGACAATACTCATCAGGCATGTACATTCAGTACTTATGACCATACTCATCAGGCATGTACATTGAGTACTTATGACAATACTCATCAGGCATGTACATTGAGTACTTATGACAATACTCATCAGGCATGTACATTCAGTACTTATGACAATACCCATCAGGCATGTACATTCAGTACTTATGACAATACTTATCAGGCATGTACATTCAGTACTTATGACAATACTCATCAGGCATGTACATTCAGTACTTATGACAATACTCATCTGGCATGTACATCAGTACTTATGACAATACTCATCAGGCATGTACATTCAGTACTTATGACAATACTCATCTGGCATGTACATCAGTACTTATGGCAATACTCATCAGGCATGTACATTAGTACTTATGACAATACTCATTAGGCATTCACATCAGTACTTATGACAATGCTCATCAGGCATGTACATCAGTACACATGACAATACTCATCAGGCATGTACATCAGTACTTATGACAATACTCATCAGGCATGTACATCACTACTTATGACAATACTCATCAGGCATGTACATTCAGTACTTATGACAATACCCATCAGGCATGTACATTCAGTACTTATGACAATACTCATCAGGCATGTACATTAGTACTTATGACAATACTCATCAGGCATGTACATTCAGTACTTATGACAATACTCATCAGGCATGTACATTAGTACATATGACAATACCCATCAGGCATGTACATTAGTACTTATGACAATACTCATCAGGCATGTACATTAGTACTTATGACAATACTCATCAGGCATGTACATTAGTACTTATGACAATACTCATCAGGCATGTACATTAGTACTTATGACAATACTCATCAGGCATGTACATTCAGTACTTATGACAATACTCATCAGGCATGTACATTAGTACTTATGACAATACTCATCAGGCATGTACATTCAGTACTTATGACAATACTCATCAGGCATGTACATCAGTACTTATGACATTACTCATCAGGCATGTACATTAAGTACTTATGACAATACTCATCAGGCATGTACATTCAGTACTTATGACAATACTCATCAGGCATGTACATTCAGTACTTATGACAATACTCATCAGGCATGTACATTCAGTACTTATGACAATACTCATCAGGCATGTACATTAGTACTTATGACAATACTCATCAGGCATGTACATTCAGTACTTATGACAATACTCATCAGGCATGTACATTCAGTACTTATGACAATACTCATCAGGCATGTACATTCAGTACTTATGACAATACCCATCAGGCATGTACATTCAGTACTTATGACCATACTCATCAGGCATGTACATTCAGTACTTATGACAATACTCATCAGGCATGTACATCAGTACTTATGACAATACTCATCAGGCATGTAAATCAGTACTTATGACAATACCCATCAGGCATGTACATTAGTACTTATGACAATAATCATCAGGCATGTACATTCAGTACTTATGACAATACTCATCAGGCATGTACATCAGTAGTCATAACTGTACCCATCAGGCATGTACATTCAGTACTTATGACAATAATCATCAGGCATGTACATTCAGTATTTATGACAATACTCATCAGGCATGTACATTCACTACTTATGACAATACTCATCAGGCATGTACATTCAGTACTTATGACAATACTCATCAGGCATGTACATTCAGTACTTATGACAATACCCATCAGACATGTACATTCAGTACTTATGACCATACTCATCAGGCATGTACATTCAGTACTTATGACAATACTCATCAGGCATGTACATTCAGTACTTATGACAATACTCATCAGGCATGTACATTCAGTACTTATGACAATACTCATCAGGCATGTACATCAGTACTTATGACAATACTCATCAGGCATGTACATTCAGTACTTATGACAATACTCATCAGGCATGTACATTCAGTACTTATGACAATACTCATCAGGCATGTACATTCAGTACTTATGACAATACTCATCAGGCATGTACATTCAGTACTTATGACAATACTCATCAGGCATGTACATTCAGTACTTATGACAATACTCAACAAGGATGTACATCAGTAAATATGACAATACTCATCAGGCATTTACATTAGTACCTATGAGAATACTCAACAGGCATGTACATTCAGTACTAATTACAGTACTCATCTGAAGTGTACATCATGCACAATTATAAGATCTCAAAACAACAGATAGCTGCAAATATGAAAATGGATTTTTAACTATCAAAATTTTTATTATAGTGGACGGAATGTTTTTGCATCAAACAATAATGAGAACAAATAAACTGCACAAATATGTTTTAAAATGGCATGTTAACAGATATCTTCTAATTTTTGCTGAATGTTTTTGCTTCATCAGAATTAAGAACCATCATAAACTCTGTTTTAAACTCTTCAAAACTTCTGTAGGACACAGGTATATCAAGTCTGTATGCACAGGTACTTGCAACTGGGCATCTTGTAATCCCCTGAGTGTCACTGAAGCCAATAGTGATGAAAGTAGAAGGGATTTTTCTATCTGCAGTGACAAACTGGACAAAGGACAACAAGGTCTCCTCCTCAAGGTCTTGTATAAGGTCACTGGAATGGCATAAAGAAACAAAAGCTTTAAGAACAAATAAAACTGTAAAGTGTGCTCTTGAAATTAATTTCTAAAATATGCACATACTGTTTATTAAGATATTGTAACAATATTAAATGTATGCCTAAAAAGATTAGCAAATCATATTTATAAGTTCAGTCAATCTATCATTTTCTGAGTAACAATCCTTAGTGACTGGTGGTTTGCAACATACACATGTGCTATATATATATATATATATATATATATATATATATATATATATATATATATATATATATATATATATAGATATATATATAATTATAAATATATACCATCAGAACAGACTGTGCTATCCCTGGATTCTATAGTAGAATCTTGATAATAGTGGGCAGAAATAATAGTTTAATACAAACAATACTATCATACAGGTTAGAGAAATTAAATTCATACTCTAGGGAGTTTTGAACCCAGGTCCACGAGTAAATGGCACCCATCACCTTGCTTGCATGCACCAACCCATATACCGTCGTGACTAAGCACGCATCACCAAAAAATGATGGCACTGAATCGTTGTTATATAAGCTCATGCATAGCAGACACACTCGCATGACGACCTAGTAATTAATTCTCATATATATACACAGTCGTTCCAGATTCCTATGAAAGAAATCAAGGTATATAGGATTTTTGTTTTATAAATAATTATAAATATATACCAGACAGTATATATGTTTTGTATTTGCCTTTGAAAAAGACTTATTAAGAGTCGAAAGCGCTTAGGCTAGTTAGTTACTAGTCATGTACTGTTCGTCGTCAGTTTATTGCATCTATTTAAATTAATCCCAGACACACGTGATCCCTTGGTGGATCCAGTATACTTGAAAGGGTTGTTATTCCCATATGATTTGTATTATATATATATATATATATATATATATATATATATATATATATATATATATATATATATATATATATATAAGTGTAGACATGTCATATAGATGATTCTGTAGGTTCGACATTGATTACAAAACTATTTAGTGCTTCCTAACCTGACAAGACATTTCTTTAAATAAATGTAGCTAATCAAAGTTTCTGTTAACAACCATGTTTTTTAAAATGTAAATCACCAAACTGAGATATGTTTAGTAGCATTGTCAGTAAATCAACCTAATTTTTAATTCTGTGTAATGTATTTTACAGCCAATTATTGTCTATTTGAGCTATTCTAAGGTGATGCCACTTTCAATGAATAAATCATACAAATCTTATGAAAAGATTTAATGGAAATACCATATTATACATTCCTCTAAACAGAGAGATGTGGAAATAAATAATTTATATGGAGTAGGTAGTCACATGCCTTTTTGTTTACATGTTTATAAATTCTGTAAATGTTTACAGACAGTAAACTAAGTCATCAACACATAAACTTACATTAGGTTTCTCACCCATGCAACAGAGAAATCTGACTTGTTAGCCTTTCTTTTCATATCTTTTATATATATATATATATATATATATATATATATATATATATATATATATATATATATATATATATCCTCTTGTAGGAGTGGGTTTAACAAATGTTTGATTTCTTGATGACTTTGCAAAAAATCCCCTAGCTAGCTATTTTTTAATTACCATAATGAATTACTGTTTGCAAACATACATACTTGGTATTACATATTTCAAATGTACACTCGAATCAGCTTTATAGGTTCATTTTCACAATCATAAAATGCAATAACAAGACTGAAATGGAGATCAATTTTGCAGTATATAAGCATATGGAGGATACCTGAGATAGCCATAGACACGTATTTCATTCAGATTTCGTAGTGGCCAGGTCTCACATCGGATCTTTGGCCAGATATTTTCTGCACTTATGAGAAAAGCTTCATAGAGATGACCCAAGTGTTCCAATGTCATCTGCATCCAAAAGATTGTCATATGCTTTTGAGGAATTCCCTTCCGCATGTTTTCACAGAAAAACTTGGGTTTGATGCAGAGTTCATTTTGAGCAAGGTTGATCACATGTTGTCTTAGAGTTTTGGCTCTAGGAATGATTCCCATCCCAAATTTTATGAAAAATTCCTGCAGTTTGTCTTTGTCCTCTTCTCCCATGTTGTCAAAGCTGTTCAGAGAGGACTTCAGAAGTTCTCTATCCTCATAGTCAAGAAATAAGAGGAAATCTTCGAGTAATGTGTCTGGATTTACATCACATGTATCATATATAATGACCATAAGAGTGCTTCTGCAAATCTGGATAGGAATGGATTGCAATGTTGCCGTGCTAAGAGAAAATATTCTGCCCAAAGTGACAAAGTCTTTCTTCTCTGAAAGTCTCTCAGGACGAAGATGGGGCACAAATGCCTCATTTCCATGGAAATACCTTTCTTTTACCTCATTCCAAAAAACTGTAAGCATTTCCCTTGTCACTCCTCCCCCATCAACTCCATCCTCATCTGGAACCATAAAAATTAACTAGAAACAGTGTTGTAATGTTCTTTGTAAAGTGTTCTGCAAACAAAAGTTTTTAAAAACTTTATAAAAATTTCATAACTTTATGAAATTCTAATCAGCTCATAAAAGTATCCATAAACATTTACATATCAAATTTTTATTGTCAACTCATGTAACTATGAAAAAGGAAAACACACTTCCAGATGATAATAACTTTAAAGTAAATATAACCATGAAGAAGGGCAACACATTTTTGGATGATAAAAACTTCAAAGTAAATGTAACCATGAAAAAAGGACAACATACTTCTGTATGATAACAACTTCAAAGTAAATGTAACCATGAAGAAGGGCAACACATTTCTGAATGACAACAAAGTCAAAGTAAATGTAATCATAAAGAAGAGCAACACACTTCTGGATGATAACAACTTCAAAGTAAATGTAACCATGAAGAAGGGCAACACACATCTGGATGATAACAACCTCAAAGTAAATGTAACCATGATGAAGGGCAACACACTTCTGTATGATAACAACTTCAAAGTAAATGTAACCATGAAGAAGGGCAACACACTTCTGGATGATAACAACTTCAAAGTAAATGTAACCATGAAGAAGGGCAACACACTTCTGGATGATAACAACCTCAAAGTAAATGTAACCATGATGAAGGGCAACACACTTCTGTATGATAACAACTTCAAAGTAAATGTAACCATGAAGAAGGGCAACACACTTCTGGAGGATAACAACCTCAAAGTAAATATAACCATGATGAAGGGCAACACAGTTCTGTATGATAACAACTTCAAAGTAAATGTAACCATAAAGAAGGGCAACACACTTCTGGATGATAACAACTTCAAAGTAAATATAACCATGATGAAGGGCAACAAACTTCTGTATGATAACAACTTCAAAGTAAATATAACCATGAAGAAGGGCAACACACTTCTGGATGATAACAACTTCAAAGTAAATGTAACGATCAAGAAGGGCAACACACTTCTGTATGATAACAACTTCAAAGTAAATATAACCATGATGAAGGGCAACACACTTCTGGATGATAACAACTTGAAATTAAATGTAACCATGAAGAAGGGCAACACACTTCTGGATGATAACAACTTCACAGTAAATATAACCATGAAGAAGGGCAACACACTTCTGGATGATAACAACTTCAAAGTAAATGTAACCATGATGAAGGGCAACACACTTCTGGATGATAAGAACTTCAAAGTAAATGTAACCATGATGAAGGGCAACACACTTCTGTATGATAACAACTTCAAAGTAAATGTAACCATGAAGAAGGGCAACACACTTCTGGATGATAACAACTTCAAAGTAAATATAACCATGAAGAAGGGCAACACACTTCTGTATGATAACGACTTCAAAGGAAATGTTACCATGAAGAAGGGCAACACACTTCTGGATGATAACAACTTCAAAGTAAATGTAACCATGATAAAGGACAACACACTTTTGTATGATAACAACTTCAAAGTAAATGTAACCATGAAGAAGGGCAACACACTTCTGGATGATAACAACTTCAAAGTAAATGTAACCATGATGAAGGGCAACATACATCTGTATGATAACAACTTCAAAGTAAATATAACCATGAAGAAGGGCAACACACTTCTGGATGATAACAACTTCAAAGTAAATGTAACCATGATGAAGGGCAACACACTTCTGTATGATAACAACTTCAAAGTAAATGTAACCATGAAGAAGGGCAACACACTTCTGGATGATAACAACTTCAAAGTAAACGTAACCATGATGAAGGACAACACACTTCTGTATGATAACAACTTCAAAGTAAATGTAACCATGAAGAAGAGCAACACACTTCTGGATGATAACAACTTCAAAGTAAATGTAACCATGATGAAGGGCAACACACTTCTGTATGATAACAACTTCAAAGTAAATGTAACTTGATGAAGGGCAACAAATGTCTGGATGATAACAACTTCAAAGTAAATGTAACCATGATGAAGGGCAACACACGTCTGGATGATAAGAACTTCAAAGTAAATATAACCATGAAGAAGGGCAATACACTTCTGGATGATAACAACTTCAAAGTAAATGTAACCATGAAGAAGGGCAATACACTTCTGGATGATAACAACTTCAAAGTAAATGTAACCATGATGAAGGGCAACACATTTCTGTATGATAACAACTTCAAAGTAAATGTAACCATGAAGAAGGGCAATACACTTCTGGATGATAACAACTTCAAAGTAAATATAACCATGAAGAAGGGCAACACACTTCTGTATGATAACAACTTCAAAGTAAATGTAACTATGAAGAAGGGCAACACACATCTGGATTATAACAACTTCAAAGTAAATGTAACCATGAAGAAGGGCAACACACTTCTGGATGATAACAACTTCAAAGTAAATATAACCATGAAGAAGGGCAGCACACTTCTGTATGATAACAACTTCAAAGTAAATATAACCATGAAGAAGGGCAGCACACTTCTGTATGATAACACCTTCAAAGTAAATGTAACCATGAAGAAGGGCAACACTCTTCAGGATGATAACAACCTCAAAGTAAATGTAACCACAAAGAAGGGCAACACACTTCTGGATGATAACAACTTCAAAGTAAATATAACCATGAAGAAGGGCAACACACTTCTGGATGATAAAAACTTTAAATTAAATGAAACCATGAAGAAAGGCAACACACTTCTGGATGATAACAACTTCAAAGTAAATGTAACCACAAAGAAGGGCAATACACTTCTGTATGATAACAACTTCAAAGTAAATATAACCATGAAGAAGGGCAACACACTTCTAGATGATAAAAACTTTAAATTAAATGAAACCATGAAGAAGGGCAACACACTTCTGGATGATAACAACTTCAAAGTAAATGTAACCACAAAGAAGGGCAACACACTTCTGTATGATAACAACTTCAAAGTAAATATAACCATGAAGAAGGGCAACACACTTCTGGATGATAACAACCTCAAAGTAAATGTAACCACAAAGAAGGGCAACACACTTCTGGATGATAACAACTTTAAAGTAAATGTAACCATGATGAAGGGCAACACACTTTTGGATGATAACAACTTCAAAGTAAATGTAACCATGAAGAAGGGCAACACACTTCTGGATGATAACAACTTCAAAGTAAATGTAACCATGAAGAAGGGCAACACACTTCTGTATGATAACAACTTCAAAGTAAATGTAACCATGAAGAAGGGCAACACACTTCAGGATGATAACAACCTCAAAGTAAATGTAACCATGAAGAAGGGCAACACACTTCAGGATGATAACATCCTCAAAGTAAATGTAACCACAAAGAAGGGCAACATACTTCTGGATGATAACAACTTTAAAGTAAATGTAACCATGATGAAGGGCAACACACTTTTGGATGATAACAACTTCAAAGTAAATGTAACCATGAAGAAGGGCAACACACTTCTGGATGATAACAACTTCAAAGTAAATATAACCATGAAAAAGGGCAACAAATTATTGGATGATAACAACTTTTAATTAAATGTAACCATGAAGAAGAACAACACACTTTTGAATGACAACAACTTTAATGTAAATATAACCATGAAGAAGGGCAACAAATTACTGGATGATAATGCCTTCCAAATAAATGTAAACACAATGATTACAAAACGAAAGATAGATGTCTAAATTCTCTAAAATGTATATAAAATCAAAGATAATAGTAAAAATTGCAAATCCTAAAAATATATCTTCATATTTGTTATATCAACTGCATTCTTTCCAGAAGTCTAAAACCATATTACATTAATTGCCCTGAAGCATCACATGGAACCAAAACAGCATGTGCTTCATATATTAATTGCCTTTAAGTTTAATACTGCAACCAAAACAAAAAAATGTGTCACATCCGTATGTTAATTGCCTTGGAAGTATGATATGGCAAACAAAACAGTAACATGTGTCTCATCCATATATTAATTGCCTTTAAATTTGATCTGGCAACCAAATCAATACAATGTATTTCATCCCTATATTAATTGCAATGAAGCATACTATTGTAACCAAACAAGAAAATGTGTCCGATTAAAATGTGAATCAGCTTTACCGTTATACTTCTCGGTAATCTTGATGTCATTTTAATGTCAAGAAAGCTCCCTTTTCATCATGCTCTCATGAATACTGGAGAACTTAAGAGACAGCAAATGTCAATTATTTCAATATTTAGTCTGGTCTGTCTAATTAAAATCAAAATTCTACTACTGCATTTGATTAACACTGACAGGAAGTCATATTCTTTTCACCTTGGAATTTCTAAACATGACAAAGGTCATTCAGTATATATTATCACTGAAAATACCTGTGTTCAACACAAAATTCAAAGTTAATTATACCAAAACAAGTAGACCAGAAATTCCAATGGTCGTTTGTATTGATATTTGATTTCATGATGTCAGATATCTCAGTTTTAATCTGACTGGTGTTGTGCTTGTCTAAAATCACCATTGCTTCTAATCAGACTAGTGTTATATCTGTGCCAGACCTCTGTTGATTCTAATCAGGCTGATGTTATGTTTGTTCCAGAAAACTGCTGATTCTAATGAGACTGGTGTTATGTTTGTCCCAGATCACTACTGATTCTAATGAGACTGGTGTTATGTTTGTCCCAGATCACTACTGATTCTAATGAGACTGGTGTTATGTTTGTCCAAGAAAACTGCTGATTGTAATTAGACTGGTGTTATGTTTGTCCCAGATCACTACTGATTCTAATGAGACTGGTGTTATGTTTGTCCAAGAAAACTGCTGATTCTAATGAGACTGGTGTTATGTTTGTCCCAGATCACTACTGATTCTAATGAGACTGGTGTTATGTTTGTCCAAGAAAACTGCTGATTGTAATCAGACTGGTGTTATGTTTGTCCCAGATCACTACTGATTCTAATGTGACTGGTGTTATGTTTGTCCCAGATCACTACTGATTCTAATGTGACTGGTGTTATGTTTGTCCCAGATCACTACTGATTCTAATGAGACTGGTGTTATGTTTGTCCAAGAAAACTGCTGATTGTAATCAGACTGGTGTTATGTTTGTCCCAGATCACTACTGATTCTAATGAGACTGGTGTTATGTTTGTCCAAGATTACTGGTATTTTTAAGAATGTCCAGCTTCATTAAATCATTGTCATATTGTGGCAAAGATGACAGTAGTACTTAGATGAGCATATAAAAATATTTATAACTTGCCTTTGGAGAAAGTGCAGCCATCTCAATATCCACCAATTTTAGTACAAAAAGAGCCATTTAGTCCAATCTCAATTTTAGAGAGTTATTCAACGGTGTCATATATGGGAAGATTGCTAATTAATTTTTTTAATCAATCAATTTTTGTCTTGGCATTATGTGCTTTATAGATTATCTGAAAACTGGTGGAAAAAAGACTTTTAACATTTTATTTTGATTGTAAGGTTGCAATAATTTTGTTTCAAAATGTAACTTCAGATCATACTTCTTCATATCATACCAATACAAAAATTCTGTCATTTTTTTCTTTGGCATGACAATATATTAATGAAGTTAAATCTTGAAATACCAGTGGCTTGGGACAAGTGTAACCTTGTCGAACTAGGCACAAAGTCACAGCACTCCAACATTCTCTGACTGATAAAGCAGTGTGTTAGCATGTTGGAAGGAAAATTTCTTCACCTCCAAATGATGATAAAATTCTGAAGTTTCATAACAATATATGTGAATACCATTAAGAAACTGATAGCTAGATATGAAACTGCAAAATGGTATGTTCATTATTTGTAACAATTTTTGTATCAAGCTTGCATTGGGTCCCTTTGATAAACAAATATGGTGGCATCGTAAGTAACATGTTAACTGACATAAAGTAAAGAAATTGGGAGAAAAAAATTGATAATGCATGCTAAATGTTAAGTGATTTTGAACTTTGTTTTTTTTAACCCTTTCCCTCAGCAAAGTTACCCAGTGAAGTCCGCTATGCATAAGACTGTTAAGCAGTGAAGTGTATGTTACATTGAACAACAATTTTAACCATTTTACGTTTTTGGTACACATATATTATGTATGGAAAGATTTAAGAGTAAAATATGGTTGTTATATCTGTATAATTATTTTTCACAAAATAATTTTGTATGTGCTTTAAAATCTTGAGATATCCTGTTCACTATCAAATCAGAGAAGTAACATGATCAACCGTAGCGCCAATTTCACATACTCGAAATTTACAAATTCATTGTCTGTGTCTATATCACTAAATCAGCTGAATTTGATAATTTGTAAAAACTAATGGCTTCCTACATCAGTCTGAGAGCCTTTACGTAAGTTAGTGGAGCTTTCATAGTTGTGATTCTACTCCAGCAAGTACTTATCAATATCAGAGATCGCCATTTTGTCAAATGGGGAATACAAAAGAGTTACAACCTACTTACTTTATATAGCAGATTTCAACCAGAGCATAAACAGTGACCATGTTATCTGACATAATGGTTATTTTCACTAATGAATGTAGTATCTAATAGAGGGTTTTACCCTAATTTTGCGCTACGAAAACCCACTCGAAATGGCTGCTGTTTACAGAGTTACCAAAAGGTACTTGTATGGGAATTCGGTAAAGTGCCGGCACCTGTATGTAACTGCAGTAGAGTGCTAAAAGGCACATGTATGAGGCAATGGGTTAAGGGTAGAAAATGCATTCAGATTTATTCTTAAAGTGCAAATCAACATCTGCTTGGTCCAGGGATGAGTAGATACTAAAGTTTTACTCATAGCAGACAATTCTGCTGAGTCAGGATTCTAGGATGACTGGTGTTCCTGAGCCCTGCAAATATTACCTTACCAACTCTAACCTTTTGCTAAATATAAGGGTTTCTTGCTATGTACAATGTACAATTTATTGCACAATGTACTATTTATTGTACAATGTACTATTTATTGCACAATGTACAATTTATTGCACAATGTACTATTTATTGCACAATGTACAATTTATTGCACAATGTACTATTTATTGCACAATGTACTATTTATTGCACAATGTACTGTTTATTGCACAATGTACAATTTATTGTACAATGTACCTATAGATAGAACTGTATGACACTAGTTCAAATCTCAGCTGGCAGAGGAAAAATCTATAAACAGATTTATGCATATTTTAAACTTTTAGAATTAGTTTTTAGTGCTTATTATTTCTTTCTTAAGCAAAAAAAGAAAGACAAACATTCTGACTTACATGTACATCAAATAGCAAGTTCCAGATTATTGTGTCATAATTAAATATTATTCAATGCTAAGATTCAATTTCTTTTAGGGTTTAATGCCATCTTTCAACAAATGTCACATGGTCACCAGTCAATTTGGTGGAGGGAAAACCTGGAAAGGTCCAAGGACTTATCCATGGCAGGGTATTGGAGAGCTTTCGCACATACAAATGTTGGCCAAGCCAAGACTTGAAATTGCAGAGGTAAGATGTGACTGATCGTAACTGGTACAGTGAAGGCCTTAAACCACAAGGCCAGCCATTTCCTCTAAGCTTCAAAGTCAGTAACAGTGACTACAAGACTACAGTGACTACAAGGCCAGCCAAGGCCTCAAAACTTCAAAATCAGTAATGGTGAAGGCCTTAGACCACAAGGCAGCCCAGGCCTCAAAACTTCAAAATCAGAAATGGTGAAGGCCTTAGACCACAAGGCCAGCCAAGGCCTCAAAACTTCAAAATCAGTAATGGTGAAGGCCTTAGACCACAAGGTCAGCCAAGGCCTAAAAACTTCAGAATCAGTTAATGTGAAGGCCTTAGACTACAAGGCCAGCCAAGGCCTCAAAACTTCAAAATCAGTAATGGTGAAGGCCTTAGACCATAAGGCCAACCAGAGCCTCCAAACTTAAAAATCAGCAATGATGTGCAGAACATTTTGGGCTAATTTTGTTTCTTTGCTTTGTAATTACTTTTTCATGATTAATGAGAAGGAGTAATTTGATGACTTGGATTTATGCTTCAACCTTCATAGAAAGCAGCAGTCATTTTACTTTTCAGTATTATATAACACATTTATAATTTCTTATGACATCATAGATATTTCAGGAAAGCTTGTTTTAATAGATGGAGCATTGCCATCAGGTATGCTATGAAATGAACATCTAAACACCAGTTGTTTGCATTGGGTACTTGTAATGTGGGTGACCAAACTTCTTTCCACTGAAATGTGGTACAGGCATCACAATTTGCACTGCAATGTGGTAGGGACATGCAGATGCACTTGTGTGTGGAAAAGGGTTATCTTTGTTTTGTAAGCAAAGATGTGTAGCAATACATTTCCAATACTAGAATTAGTTATTATTAGCCACTCTATTACAAAAACCTTGTTATGCCAAAAATTGGAAACATGGACCAGTGAATATTTTGCTTTTATGACATTCTGTGATAGATGTTTTGTCAATCAAATTTATCTAAACCCCCTCTTATTGTTAGCAGTGGTCTATGTTATTCTAACATGATTATACACCTTGCACTGGAATAAAACAATCACATTTAATGTACAAATCCACTGAATACTGTCTATCGATGGTGACTTACCAATGAACCTGGTGGAAATTAGTTGTGTTCCAGTGGAAGAGTCCTCAAATAAACCCAGTACATCTGTCACTATTTGACTCCTTCGTACTTTCAGCATCTGTGGTGGGTGTTTCAGCATGGAATGTAGTCTTTTCAGATCTATAAGTGGTAAAATGTTCCTTCTTAGAATTAAATAAAACAGTTCCCATTTTATTATACAAGGTCACTCCTTTTGTAACATAAGAGGTGGTCTTATAAAAGAGTTGCTTCACATCAAGTGGATAAATATCTATTCTCGTAAGGATGGTCTCTCTTGAGAGGAGCTCTTAAAAAAGACAAGAATTTTAATTTATTAAAGTTTATAAGATACCAAGCAAATTTTTGTGCAATGTGAACTTAATAAGATATTTTTGTAAATGTTACAGAATACAGGGCACCAAACTTGTTATTGTGTTTAGGCATTGAAATGTTATGCAAATAACAGGGCTTTACATATATAAATGGGAACAATTTTACAATGATAGGAAAGCTTGTCCGGTAAAGATGATACCATGTCTACAAACATGTTGTGTTACAATGTGTAATACCCAACCAGAACCAAGAACTAAATTTGTGTCTGGAATAGGAAAAAGTTATCATACATATATTCACATGTTGGTGTTTCTTTCATGATTTAATGTAAAATGCACTTGTTATGTAAACTGCAACAACAAGATATATCAATATATGGGAAGTACTAAGCAAGTAGCTACCAGAAATTCTATTGTTACTATAGTCCAACACTACATCCCTGTTTGTTTTATTGCAGTCACTTTTGTTAATGTCTTATTTCCCAAAAGTCCATGAATGGCACACAATATTGTTACATGCATTTATATTCTTCCATTATTTAAACTCCCTTAAAGCATTTCAGGCATTTCTCTAGAATTTATCATGTGTATATTATTATGATATTTGCATAACGACAATGACTGCTGGGGGTAGGGATGTCTGACTATGAAAGAGAGGCTTCTTTGCAATGGGACTTATTGTATATACAAAAGACACATAAAATATCTGTCTCCAATTATATTGGATCTTCTTTATTTTATAAACTGCATTAGCTATTATAATTAGTCTAATAAAACTAAACAGATGGTTTACATAATCTATCTACCAGTATATATCTGGAATAAATTCTTTAAATCAGTCTCTAAGCAGGTTTTGATAATACATCGTTTAACATTTAACATCAAAATATCTAGAGCAATTTACTCAAACAAGGAAAATTCGTGCAGAAGATCATACTTGGTTAACCTTTTATTTCTTTTTATTTCTGTAGATTTGTCAAAATGTAAACTGCACAAGAGAAAAAAATGAATGTCGATAATCTGATCACATCTTTGCAAACAACATGGTTCGGATTCAAAAAAGTGATCTATTTTATGAATTAGTTGACATTATTAACCAAGTCACTTACCCCTATCTAAAAAAAAAAACAAATCACAGAAAAGACCTTGACAATAAAGATACAATCCTGACCTTGATATAAGAAATACCATCAAACTGAAAAGTTTATCATGGTTTATCCCCATACCTCAAATGAGGCTTTAAAATGTAAAAAAGAAAGAAAAAAACTAAAAACTAACATGTGACCTTGACCTAGAGAAAATTATCTCAAAAAAATAGCTCAACACATCTTTTAAGAGCAACATATAAATATTCTATGCTTCATCCATTTATCTTAACCCTTTACCTCATACAGGCACCTTTTGGCATTTAATCCGATTCCAATATAAGCGCCTTTTGCAACTCTGTAAACAGCAGCCATTTTTATCAAGTTGTCGTAGCACCACCTTCGGGGAAAACCCCCTATTAGATACTAAATTCACTGGTGAAAATGACTATTACATCAGATCATGTGGTAACTGTTGATGCTCAGGTCGAAATCTGCTATTTAAAGTATGTAGGTCGTAAATAACTTAGGTAAAGGCTCTGAGACTGATTTGATGGTGAATGAGTTCTCTTAAGATTTTAAAGCACATACAAAATTCTTTTGTTAAAAATAATTATACAGCTATAACGACTATATTTTACTCTTAAATCTTTCCATACATAATATATATTCCAAAAACATAAAATGGTTAAAATTGCAGTTAAACGTTACATACAATTCACTGCATAACAGGGCTTTGTATAGTGTACTGCACTGGGTAACTTTGCTTCATGCGTATCTAAGGGCCAAAAAGCCTTGCACTATATGAGGGAAAGGGTTAAAAGTGTTAGAAAGGAAAATGGGAAATTTAACCACAACATAAATATTTGACCTGTGTGTTTGATTTGGATTTTTAACATAGCTTGAACAATTTTCCAGTCATATTGCTATGAGGTCTGCAGTATATGGCAGTTTATAGTAATGTATAACACTGGGGCTTCATCCCGCATATATGTAGCATCATGCCCCACCCAGTCACATTATCCTGAAACCAGACCAACAAGACCTAACACTAGCCTCTTAATGCTGAGTGCCAAGCAAGGCAGCTGTTAGTACCATTTTTATAAGTCTTTGGTGCGACTCAGCCAGGGTTCAAACCCAGGACCTTCTGCATCTGAGGCTGATGCAATAACAACTTATGCCACCATAGTGATCAAAGGGAAATTGTAATGGAAACATCAAACATAGAGTTATGACCATCATTTTGTAGGCAGGGCCCCCAACTGTGGTATATAACACACCTTCTAGTGATGATTATAAGTATACCAATGTTTATCCTTTAATCTCTAACAGGGTAATTGTGATGGACAGCATACAACACTGTTCCATGACTATAAACTTGATGGAGGCACCTCCAATGAGGTGTATGACATACATAAGCCAGCAGACAACTTTTAGCTTCCTTCAGCTAAAAGTAGTGTCTGGTAGGGCTGGATTTGGGAGGTAGAAGTTAAGAATGAAGGAGTGTTTTGTGTAACATTGTACATGTAATCTTGTAGCCATGTACTAATTTTGGGGTTTGTTATAACCAGTAGTTTGGGAGTGTAAAGATATTTTGTATGATATCTATGCCATCATTTCAGCATTTTACTATTTGAGTAAAACACATCATTCTCTTTGTCATGTGAAATTACCGTGAATCATTATCCTTGGTCGAACTGTACTGTGTATGGTCATTTACTTGATTTCACATTTATCTTACATTATTGGGTTCATGCAGATTGTGTTAATTTTTTGTCCAATATTTGGATCTTATACATGCATGTATTAATCATAATTCTTTCTTCATTTGAGTCATTTATCAAATAAACACTGTATTTGTATCCCCATCAAAGTGTTCTGTTATAAATACTAAATTCAACCTGGTTAGCTTGTTACAAATATTAATTATTATCTTCTTTTGACTTTCATCTCTTTTAATTCCCCCCAAAGACACTTACTGGACTTGGCTTCTGTCTGGTATTGATAAACATGCCTCTCAGACACAGATGATGAAGCTGCAACAACACCTGTGGTATCCACTCCAATACCATTTGCTGGCTGATTCAGAGCACCACCTATGGCACCATCATCAAGATTAACTGCTGGTTGATTCACAACACTTGCTATATGAATAAAAAAATTTCATGGTCAACATTCAGAACAGAATTGGATTCACAACATAAAATTATAGAAATGATCAAGTCCATCTAGTGAAAAAAGAAGAATTTCACCTATTTGCCAATTTCTGAACAGGCTTGTTTAACACGGTGTTATTGTCACTAATAGATCCTAACCTGCTTAGTCAGAAACAAAAAGAAAAGGAAAACATGTAAACAATAATAGTACTGAAAACAAAAGTAATTTTGTCTCTCAAGATTTTGGTGTAGAAATACATCCTGATAGCAGCTAGAACTAGGTAACAAGATCTCTCAACCTGGACTCCTGATAATGAACCAGAACTTTCAATAAGAAGCCACATAACATTATCTGTCTGTTTACTGACATGAGCCCAGTGTACTAGAGTAACTGCATAACAAGATCTCTCAGCCTGGACCCCTGATAATGAACCAGAACTTTCAATAAGAAGCCACATAATATTATCTGTCTGTTTACTGACACCAGCCCAGTGTACTAGAGTAACTGCATTACAAGATCTCTCAGCCTGGACCCCTGATATTGAACCAGAACTTTCAATAAGAAGCCACATAACATTATCTGTCTGTTTACTGACACGAGCCCAGTGTACTAGAGTAACTGCATAACAAGATCTCTCAGCCTGGACTCCTGGTAATGAACCAGAACTTTCAATAAGAAGCCACATAACATTATCTGTCTGTTTACTGACACCAGCCCAGTGTACTAGAGTAACTGCATAACAAGATCTCTCAGCCTGGACCCCTGATAATGAACCAGAACTTTCAATAAGAAGCCACATAACATTATCTGTCAGGCTGTTTCTTGACACCAGCCCAGTGTACTAGAGTAACTGCATAACAAGATCTCTCAGCCTGGACCCCTGATAATGAACCAGAACTTTCAATAAGAAGCCACATAACATTATCTCTCTGTTTACTGACATCAACCCAGTGTACTAGAGTAACTGCATAACAAGATCTCTCAGCCTGGACCCCTGATAATGAACCAGAACTTTCAATAAGAAGCCACATAACATAATCTCTCTGTTTACTGACACCAGTTCAGTGTACTAGAGTAACTGCATAACAAGATCTATCAGCCTGGACCCCTGATAATGAACCAGAACTTTCAATAAGAAGCCACATAACATTATCTGTCAGGCTGTTTACTGACACGAGCCCAGTGTACTAGAGTAAATGCATAACAAGATATCTCAGACTGGACCCCTGATAATGAACCAGAACTTTCAATAAGAAGCCACATAACATTATCTGTCAGGCCATTTACTGACACCAGCTCAGTGTACTAGAGTAACTGCAAAACAAGATATCTCAGCCGGGAGCCCTGATAATGAACCAGAACTTTCAAAAAGAAGCCACATAACATTATCTGTCTGTTTACTGACACCTGCCCATTGTACTAGAGTAACTGCATAACAAGATCTCTCAGCCTGGACTCCTGATAATGAACCAGAACTTTCAATAAGAAGCCACATAACATTATCTGTCTGTTTACTGACACGAGCCCAGTGTACTAGAGTAACTGCATAACAAGATCTCTCAATCTGGACCCCTGATAATGAACCAGAACTTTCAATAGGAACCACATAACATTATCTGTCAGGCTGTTTACTGACACCAGCCCAGTGTACTAGAGTAACTGCATAACAAGATATCTCAGCCTGGACCCCTGATAATGAACCAGAACTTTCAATAAGAAGCCACATAACATTTTCTCTCTGTTAACTGACACCAACCCAGTGTACTAGAGTAACTGCATAACAAGATCTCTCAGCCTGGACCCCTGATAATGAACCAGAACTTTCAATAAGAAGCCACATAACATTATCTGTCTGTTTACTGACACCAGCCTAGTGTACTAGAGTAACTGCATAACAAGATCTCTCAGTCTGGACCCCTGATAATGAACCAGAACTTTCAATAAGAAGCCACATAACATTATCTGTCAGGCTGTTTACTGACACCAGCCCAGTGTACTAGAGTAACTGCATAACAAGATATCTCAGGCTGACCACTGATATTGACCCAGTTCATTGGAGTAGCCTGAACATGCTATTTCAGGCTGACCACTGATACTGACCAGTGCATTAGAGTAGCCAGATAGCATCATCCATTTATCTTAAAATGTTAGAAAGAAAAATGGGAAATTTAACAACAACATAAATATTTTACCTGTGACCTTGACATTAAACATAAAATTCCAATGTGATAAACCACACACCTTTTGGTGATGATATACAGATACCAATTGTTATCCCTTTGTCTCAAGTGAATCTAACATTACTGAGTGCAAAGGAAAGTGTAACAAATAAATTCAATATTCAGATATGCTAGATAACACACCTACCAGAGATGAAAGTTTTCATAACACTAAGCTGCATCACCTAATTTCACACAGGTCTAAAGTTGTTGAGTGGAGAATAATGTGTAATGGGAAACACTAAACATAACATTGGTTTCATTCCTTAATCTTAAATGGCTTGAAGGATATAGAACAGATGGAAATGTGTTGGAAAATGTAAAATACTGAGAGCTTCAATGTGAAGACTGGACCCCATAGTGATATAAAACACATCTTCTTATAATGGAAAAAATATACCAAGTTTCATCTAATGCCATCAAAAGGCTTGATAGTTACAGAGTGGATAAAAACAAACTACTGAACTTTGTTCCTTGAAGATAGGACCCTAACTTAACACAAGACAACTTCTAGTGATGATGAACAAGTATTCTATTTCACATACATAATGCTAAAACAGCTTTGAACTTTAAAAGTGGAAATATGTGTGTGTGTGTATGTGTGTTTGATCTAGATTATTAGCATACCTTTAACAATTTTCCAGTCATATTGCTAAGAGGTCTGCAGTATATGGCAGTTTATAGTAATGTATAGCACTGGGGCTTCATCCCACATACATGTAGCATCATGCCCCACCTAATCACATTATCCTGAACCCAGGCCAACAAGACCTAACACTAACCTCTTAATGCTGAGTACCAAGCAAGACAGCTGTTTATACCATTTTTATAAGTCCCTGGTGTGACTCGGCCAGGGTTCAAACCTTGGACCTTCTGCATCTGAGGCAGATTCAAAAACAACTTAGGCCACCATAGTGATTGAAGGGAAATTGTGATGGAAACATCAAACATAAAGTTATGACCATCATTTTGTAGACAAGAACCCCAACTGTGGTGCATAACACACCTTCCAGTGATGATTTGTAAGTATACCAAGGTTTATCCTTTAGTCTTTAAAAGGGAAATTGCGATGGACAGCATACAATGCTGAACGATGACTATAAACTTGATGGAGGCACCTCCAATGAGGTGTATGACACACACAAGCCAGCAGACAACTTTTAGCTTCCTTCAGCTAAAAGTAGTGTCTGGTAGGGCTGGATTTGGGAGGTAGAAGTTAAGAATGATGGAGTGCTTTGTGAAACACTGTACATGTAATCTTTTAGCTGTGGGCTAATTTTGGGGTTTGCTTTACCCAGTGGTTTGGGAGTGTAAAGATATTTTGTATGATATATATGCCATCATTTCAGCATTTAACTATTTGAGAAAAGTACATCATTTTTGCACTATCTGAGAGAATACATCATTTTAGTATATCAGTAAAGTACATCATTTTTACTATTTTGAGTAAAGCAGATCATTCTCTTTGTCATGTGAAATTACCGTGAATCATTATCCTTGGTCAAACTGTACTGTGTAAGGTCATTTACTTGATTTCACATTTATCTTACATTGTTAGGTTCATGCAGATTGTGTTAACTTTTTGTCCAATATTTGGATTTTATGCATGCATGTATTAATCATAATTCTTTTTTCATTCTAGTCATTTATCAAATAAACATTGTATTTGTATCCCCTTCAAAGTGTTCTGTTATAAATACTAAATCCAATCTGGTTAGCTTGTTACAAATATTAATTATCTTCTTTTTGACTTCCATTTCTTTTAATTCCCCCCCAAAGACACTTACTGGACCTGGCTTCTGTCTGGTATTGATAAACATGCCTCTCAGACACAGATGATGAAGCTGCAACAACACCTGTGGTATCCACTCCAATACCATTTGCTGGCTGATTCAGAGCACCACCTATGGCACCATCATCAAGATCAACTGCTAGCTGATTCACAACACTTGCTATATGAATAAAAAATTTTCATGGTCAACATTCAGAACAGAATTGGATTCACAACATAAAATTATAGAAATGAGCAAGCCCTTCTAGTGAAAAAGAAAAAGAATTTCACCCATTTGCCAATTTCTGAACAGTCTTGTTTAACATAGTATTATTGTCACTAATTAGTCCTAACCTGCTTAGTCTGAAAGAAAAGGAAAAGGAAAACATGTAAACAATTATAGTAATGAAAACAATAGTAAATTTGTCTCTCAAGATTTGGGTGTAAAAATACATCCTGATCTTGACAAGCAGCTAAAGCCAGATAACAAGATTTGTCAGCCTGGACCCCTAATACTGACAAGCAGCTAGAGCCAGATAACAAGATCAGTCAGCCTGATCACTGATACTGACAAGCAGCTAGAGCCAGATAACAAGATCAGTCAGCCTGATCACTGATACTGACAAGCAGCTAGAGCCAGATAACAAGATCAGTCAGCCTGATCACTGATACTGACAAGCAGCTAGAGCCAGATAACAAGATCAGTCAGCCTGATCACTGATACTGACAAGCAGCTAGAGCCAGATAACAAGATCAGTCAGCCTGATCACTGATACTGACAAGCAGCTAGAGCCAGATAACAAGATCAGTCAGCCTTATCACTGATACTGACAAGCAGCTAGAGCCAGATAATAACATCTGTTAGCCAGAACCAGATCATTGGAGAAGCCACATAACAAGATCTGTCAGGTTGCTCACTGACACCAGCCCAGTGCACTAGAGTAGCCGTATAACAAGATATGTCAGGCTAACCTATGATACTGAATCATTTCATTAGAGTAACCAGATAACAACATTTGTCAGGCTGACCAATGATACAGATTCAGTGCATTGAAGTAAACAGATAACAACATTTGTCAGGCTAACCTAAGATACTGAATCGGTTCATTGGAGTAACCAGATAACAACATTTGTCAGGCTAACCTATGATACTGAATCAGTTCATTAGAGTAACCAGATAACAACATTTGTCAGGCTAACCTATGATACTGAATCAGTTCATTAGAGTAACCAGATAACAACATTTGTCAGGCTCACCAATAATACAGATTCAGTGCATTGGAGTAGCCAGATAGAAATATGTCAGGATAATCACTGATACTGACCCGGTTCATTGGAGTAGCCAGAACAGTGTTTTTCAGGCTGACCACTGACTAGTGCATTAGAGTAGACAGATAACAAGGTCTGTCAGGCTGCCCAATAATACAGACCCAATGCATTTGAGCAGACTAATGATACTGACCCAGTTCATAGGAGTAGCCAGATAATACAGATAATAAGATATTCCAGGCTGACCACTGATACTGACCAGTACATTAGTGTAACAATACAACAAGGTCTGTCAGGTTGCATGATGATACTGACTCAGTTCATGGGAGTAGCCAGATAATAAGATATTCCAGGCTGACCATTGATACTGCCCAGTAAATTAGAGTAACCATATCACAAGGTCTGTCAGGCTGCCCAATGATAATGACCTATTGCATTGGAGCTGTTAGATAACAAGAGCTGTCAGGCTACCCAATGATACTGACCCAGTTCATAGGAGTAGCAAGATAACAAGATATTCCAGGCTGACCACTGATACTGACCAGTGACCCCAGGTGTTGCAGCCAAATGGGTCCCAGCACTTCAATGTTATTAATTTAATAAGCAAAGGAATCCAGTTGTAAGTTTACTCCAAAAAGGCCCAAAAGTGAGTTTACTAATATATTCCAAGACTTTGTTTCAAAAAGAAATAAAAGTTCTCATTCCAATTTACAGTTATATACTTTGGTTTGAAATTCGATTTCATACTTCTTCAAATACGAACCTTCATTTTTCCCCAATGTTATGGACAGATAACTAATTTCTTTGAGAATAAATATACAGGTAATACAATGGAATCTCCCAAAACATTCATCTTCTCAAAAAACTATGTTTCATATCCACTCAGGTACTAATCTTCTTTAATAATATTTTGGGGATGATTTTATCTATTTTGTACAAATACAACCATTACACATAATAGGGTAGAGATGACTCCTTATATCTGTCAATGGTAAGTCTAATATCAGAAACTACAACTAAATGGAAACCTGCTAAATCTATTCAATGATACCTCTATAAATTAAATGGAATGACATGCTTTATACTATCAAATGTACTCCTAACTGTACAAATGAATGGACCTGACTTAAGTAGTTAAGGGAAATGAACATGCCTTTCAATCTGTCCAACTAAAAATGATGTCATTAACAAGTGAACATGTGGAATAACTGCTTAATTAGAATCAAATATCTACCTATATGTGTCAAAGTGGATACCATGCTTAATCATATTCAAAATGAATTCTGCACATGAAATCTTCAATAATGAACTCCAAATCTAGTCATAATGCAAGACATCTATATTATGAAAATAAAACTGACAATCAGTCAATAAACTGACTTATTTAGCAAGTGGACAACGTATACTAGTCAGTGGAAATTTTGTTATAATTTATCAAAAACTGCTTATAATCTATTCAAATTTGGAAACTACCATAATTAGCAATATGAATACATGACTTACAATGAAGGCTAGTCAAACATGTAATGATCTGCTTTATATCTATTCAAAGTGGGAATGACCTGCTTAAAATTGTAAATAGGAATGACACCATTGCCTTATAATTAGCAAAATGGGATACTGCATTTTAATCTATTCAAAGTGGAATGACTGCTTAAAATCTATCAAAGTTGATAACTGCTAAATTCTAATGTAATGACTGCCTTATATCTTCAAATGGGAATGACCTCTTTAAATTGTACTCATAAAAGTGGGAATGACCTGCTTCAAATTAGTCAAAATGAATACCTGGCTTATATCTATCAAAGGGAATACTGCTTTAAATGTAAAGTAATGAATGTTTAAAGTGGGAATAACCTTATTGACCTGCCTTATAATCTATTCAAAGTGGGAATGACCTGCCTTATAATCTAGTCAAAGTGGGAATGACCTGCCTTATAATCTAGTCAAAGTGGGAATGACCTGCCTTATAATCTAGTTCAAAGTGGGAATGACCTGCCTTATAATCTAGTTCAAAGTGGGAATGACCTGCCTTATAATCTAGTTCAAAGTGGGAATGACCTGCCCTATAATCTAGTCAAAATGGGAATGACCTGCCTTATAATCTATTCAAAGTGAGAATGACCATCCTTATAATCTAGTAAAATTGGGAATGACCTGCCTTATAATCTAGTCAGAGCGGGAATGACCTGCCTTATGATCTAGTAAAAGTAGGAATGACCTGCCTTATAAACTATTCAAAGTGGGAATGACCTGCCTTATAATGTAATCAAAGTGGGAAGGACCTGACTTATATTGTAGTTAAAGTGGGAATGACCTGCCATATAATCTAGTCAAAATGGGAATGACCTGCCTTATAATCTAGTCAAAGTGGGAATAACCTGGCTTATAATCTATTCAAAGTGGGAATGACCTGCTTTATAATCTAGTCAAAGTGGGAATGACTTGCTTTATATTCTAGTCAGTGGGAATGACCTGCCTTTTAATCTAGTCAAATTGGGAATGACCTGCCTTATAATGTAGTCGACCTGCCTTATAATCTATTCAAAGTGAGAATGACCATCCTTATAATTTGGTCAAATTGGGAATGACCTGGCTTATAATCTAGTCAGAGTGGGAATGACCTGCCTTATAATCTAGTCAAAGTAGGAATGACCTGCCTTATAATGTGGTCAAAGTAGGAATGACCTGCCTTATAATCTAGTTCAAAGTGGGAATGAACTGCCTTATAATCTAGTCAAAGTGGGAATGACCTGCCTTATAATCTAGTCAAAATGGGAATGACCTGCCTTTTAATCTATTCAAAGTGAAAATGACCATCCTTATAATCTAGTCAAAGTATGAATGATCTGCCTTATAATCTAGTAAAAGTGGTAATGACCTGGCTTATAATGTATTCAAAGTGGGAATGACCTGATTTATATTGTAGTTAAAGTGGGAATGACCTGCCTTATAATCTAGTCAAAATGGGAATGACCTGACTTATAATCTAGTTCAAAGTGGGAATGACCTGCCTTAAATTCTAGTCAAAGTGGGAATAACCTGGCTTATAAACTATTCAAAGTGGGAATGACCTGCCTTATAATCTAGTCAAAGTGGGAATGACCTGCCTTATAATCTATTCAAAGTGGGAATGACCTGCCTTATAATCTATTCAAAGTGGGAATGACCTGACTTATATTGTAGTGAAAGTGGAAATGACCTGCCTTATAATCTAGTCAAAATGGGAATGACCTGCCTTATAATCTAGTCAAAGTGGGAATGACCTGCTTTTAATTCTAGTCAAAGTGGGAATAACCTGGCTTATAAACTATTCAAAGTGGGAATGACCTGCCTTATAATCTAGTCAAAGTGGGAATGACCTGACTTATAATCTAGTTCAAAGTGGGAATGACCTGCCTTATAATGTATTCAAAGTGGGAATTTCCTGCCTTATAATCTAGTTCAAAGTGGGAATGACCTGCCTTATAATCTAGTTCAAAGTGGGAATGACCTGCCCTATAATCTAGTCAAAATGGGAATGACCTGCCTTATAATCTATTCAAAGTGAGAATGACCATCCTTATAATCTAGTAAAATTGGGAATTAACCTGCCTTATAATCTAGTCAGAGCGGGAATGACCTGCCTAATGATCTAGTAAAAGTAGGAATGACCTGCCTTATAAACTATTCAAAGTGGGAATGACCTGCCTTATAATGTAATCAAAGTGGGAAGGACCTGACTTATATTGTAGTTAAAGTGGGAATGACCTGCCATATAATCTAGTCAAAATGGGAATGACCTGCCTTATAATCTAGTCAAAGTGGGAATAACCTGGCTTATAATCTATTCAAAGTGGGAATGACCTGCTTTGTAATCTAGTCAAAGTGGGAATAACCTGGCTTATAATCTATTCAAAGTGGGAATGACCTGCCTTATAATCTAGTTCAAAGTGGGAATGACCTGCCTGAGAATCTAGTCAAAGTGGGAATGACCTGCCTTATAACCTAGTCAAAATGGGAATGACTTGCTTTATATTCTAGTCAGTGGGAATGACCTGCCTTATAATCTATTCAAAGTGGGAATGACCATCCTTATAATCTAGTCAAATTGGGATTGACCTGCCTTATAATCTAGTCAAAGTAGGAATGACCTGCCTTATAATATAGTCAGAGTGGGAATCACCTGCCTTATAATCTAGTTCAAAGTGGGAATGACCTGCCTTACAATCTTTTCAAAGTGGGAATGACCTGCCTTATAATCTAGTCAAAGTGGGAATGACCTGCCTTATAATTTAGTCAAAGTAGGAATAACCTGATATATAATCTAGTCAAATTGGGAAAGATCTTACTTATAATCTAGTCAAAGTGGGAATGACCTGCCTTATAATCTAGTCAAAGTGGGAAAGACCTGCCTTATAATCTAGGCAAAGTGGGAATGACCTGCCTTATAATCTAGTCAAAGTGGGAATGACCTGCCTTATAATCTAGTCAAAGTATGAATGACCTGCCTTATAATCTAGTCAAAGTGGTAATGACCTGGCTTATAATCTATTCAAAGTGGGAATGACTTGACTTATATTGTAGTTAAAGTGGGAATGACCTGCCTTATAATCTAGTCAAAATGGGAATGACCTGCCTTATAATCTATTCAAAGTGGGAATGACATGCTTTAAAATCTAGTCAAAGTGGGAATAACCTGGCTTAAATTCAAAGTGGGAATGACCTGCCTTATAATCTGTTCAAAGTGGGAATGACCTGACTTATATTGTAGTTAAAGTGGGAATGACCTGCCTTATAATCTAGTCAAAATGGGAATGACCTGCCTTATAATCTAGTCAAATTGGGATTGACCTGCCTTATAATCTAGTCAAAGTAGGAATGACCTGCCTTATAATGTAGTCAAAGTGGGAATCACCTGCCTTATAATCTAGTTCAAAGTGGGAATGACCTGCCTTACAATCTATTCAAAGTGGGAATGACCTGCCTTATAATCTAGTCAAAGTGGGAATGACCTGCCTTATAATTTAGTGAAAGTGGGAATAACCTGACTTATAATCTAGTCAAAGTGGGAAAGATCTGACTTATAATCTAGTCAAAGTGGGAATGACCTGCCTTATAATCTAGTCAAAGTGGGAATGACCTGCCTTATAATCTAGTCAAAGTGGGAATGACCTGCCTTATAATCTAGTCAAAGTGGGAATGACCTGCCATATAATATAGTCAAAGTATGAATGACCTGCCTTATAATCTAGTCAAAGTGGTAATGATCTGGCTTATAATCTATTCAAAGTGGGAATGACCTGACTTATATTGTAGTTAAAGTGGGAATGACCTGCCTTATAATCTAGTCAAAATGGGAATGACCTGCCTTATAATCTATTCAAAGTGGGAATGACCTGCTTTAAAATCTAGTCAAAGTGGGAATAACCTGGCTTAAATTCAAAGTGGGAATGACCTGCCTTATAATCTATTCAAAGTGGGAATGACCTGACTTATATTGTAGTTAAAGTGGGAATGACCTGCCTTATAATCTAGTCAAAATGGGAATGACCTGCCTTATAATCTAGTCAAAGTGGGAATGACCTGCTTTAAATTCTAGTCAAAGTGGGAAAAACCTGGCTTATAAACTATTCAAAGTGGAAATGACCTGCCTTATAATCTAGTCAAAGTGGGAATGACCTGGCTTATAATCTAGTTCAAAGTGGGAATGACCTGCCTTATAATCTAGTCAAAGTAGGAATGACCTATTATATAATCTAGTCAAAATGGGAATGACTTGCTTTATATTCTAGTCAGTGGGAATGACTTGCCTTGTAATCTAGTCAAATTGAGAATGACCTGCCTTATAATGTAGTCAAAGTGGGAATGACCTGCCTTATAATCTATTCAAAGTGGGAATGACCATCCTTATAATCTAGTCAAATTGGGAATGACCTGGCTTATAATCAAGTCAGAGTGGGAATGACCTGGCTTATAATCTAGTTCAAAGTGGGAATGACCTGCCTTATAATCTATTCAAAGTGGGAATGACCTGCCTTATAATCTATACAAAGTGGGAATGACCTGCCTTAAAATCTAATCAAAATGGGAATGACCTGCCCTATAATCTAGTCAAAGTGGGAATCACCTGCTCTAAATTCTAGTCAAAGTGGGAATAACCTGGCTTATAAACTATTCAAAGTGGGAATGACCTGCCTTATAATCTAGTCAAAGTGGGAATGACCTGCCTTAAAATCTAGTTCAAAGTGGGAATGACCTGCCTTAGAATCTATTCAAAGTGGGAATGACCATCCTTATAATCTAGTCAAATTGGGATTGACCTGCCTTATAATCTAGTCAAAATGGGAATGACCTGCCTTATAATCTATTCAAAGTGAGAATGACCATCCTTATAATCTAGTCAAATTGGGAATTAACGTGCCTTATAATTTGGTCAAAGTGGGAATGACCTGGCTTATAATCTAGTTCAAAGTGAGAATGACCTACCTGATAATCTAGTCAAAGTGGGAATGACCTGCCTTATAATCTAGTCAAAATGGGAATGACTTGCTTTATATTCTAGTCAGTGGGAATGACCTGCCTTATAATCTATTCAAAGTGGGAATGACCATCCTTATAATCTAGTCAAATTGGGATTGACCTACCTTATAATCTAGTCAGAGAGGGAATGACCTGCCTTATAATCTAGTCAAAGTAGGAATGAGCTGCCTTATAATGTAGTCAAAGTGGGAATCACCTGCCTTATAATCTAATTCAAAGTGGGAATGACCTGCCTTATAATCTATTTAAAGTGGGAATGACCTGCCTTATAATCTAGTCAAAGTGGGAATGACCTGCCTTATAATTTAGTCAAAGAGGGAATAACCTGACTTGTAATCTAGTCAAAGTGGGAAATATCTGCCTTATAATCTAGTTAAAGTGGGAATGACCTGCCTTATAATCTAGTCAAAGTGGGAATGACCTGCCTTATAATCTAGTCAAAGTGGGAATGACCTGCCTTATAATCTAGTCAAAGTGGGAATGACCTGCCTTATAATCTAGTCAAAGTATGAATGATCTGCCTTATAATCTAGTAAAAGTGGTAATGACCTGGCTTATAATGTATTCAAAGTGGGAATGACCTGACTTATATTGTAGTTAAAGTGGGAATGACCTGCCTTATAATCTAGTCAAAATGGGAATGACCTGACTTATAATCTAGTTCAAATTGGGAATGACATGCTTTAAATTCTAGTCAAAGTGGGAATAACCTGGCTTATAAACTATTCAAAGTGGGAATGACCTGCCTTATAATCTAGTCAAAGTGGGAATGACCTGCCTTATAATCTATTCAAAGTGGGAATGACCTGACTTATATTGTAGTGAAAGTGGAAATGACCTGCCTTATAATCTAGTCAAAATGGGAATGACCTGCCTTATAATCTAGTCAAAGTGGGAATGATCTGCTTTTAATTCTAGTCAAAGTGGGAATAACCTGGCTTATAAACTATTCAAAGTGGGAATGACCTGCCTTATAATCTAGTCAAAGTGGGAATGACCTGACTTATAATCTAGTTCAAAGTGGGAATGACCTGCCTTATAATGTATTCAAAGTGGGAATGACCTGCCTTATAATCTAGTTCAAAGTGGGAATGACCTGCCTTATAATCTAGTTCAAAGTGGGAATGACCTGCCCTATAATCTAGTCAAAATGGGAATGACCTGCCTTATAATCTATTCAAAGTGAGAATGACCATCCTTATAATCTAGTAAAATTGGGAATTAACCTGCCTTATAATCTAGTCAGAGCGGGAATGACCTGCCTTATGATCTAGTAAAAGTAGGAATGACCTGCCTTATAAACTATTCAAAGTGGGAATGACCTGCCTTATAATGTAATCAAAGTGGGAAGGACCTGACTTATATTGTAGTTAAAGTGGGAATGACCTGCCATATAATCTAGTCAAAATGGGAATGACCTGCCTTATAATCTAGTCAAAGTGGGAATAACCTGGCTTATAATCTATTCAAAGTGGGAATGACCTGCTTTATAATCTAGTCAAAGTGGGAATGACTTGCTTTATATTCTAGTCAGTGGGAATGACCTGCCTTTTAATCTAGTCAAATTGGGAATGACCTGCCTTATAATGTAGTCGACCTGCCTTATAATCTATTCAAAGTGAGAATGACCATCCTTATAATTTGGTCAAATTGGGAATGACCTGGCTTATAATCTAGTCAGAGTGGGAATGACCTGCCTTATAATCTAGTCAAAGTAGGAATGACCTGCCTTATAATGTGGTCAAAGTAGGAATGACCTGCCTTATAATCTAGTTCAAAGTGGGAATGAACTGCCTTATAATCTAGTCAAAGTGGGAATGACCTGCCTTATAATCTAGTCAAAATGGGAATGACCTGCCTTTTAATCTATTCAAAGTGAAAATGACCATCCTTATAATCTAGTCAAAGTATGAATGATCTGCCTTATAATCTAGTAAAAGTGGTAATGACCTGGCTTATAATGTATTCAAAGTGGGAATGACCTGATTTATATTGTAGTTAAAGTGGGAATGACCTGCCTTATAATCTAGTCAAAATGGGAATGACCTGACTTATAATCTAGTTCAAAGTGGGAATGACCTGCCTTAAATTCTAGTCAAAGTGGGAATAACCTGGCTTATAAACTATTCAAAGTGGGAATGACCTGCCTTATAATCTAGTCAAAGTGGGAATGACCTGCCTTATAATCTATTCAAAGTGGGAATGACCTGCCTTATAATCTATTCAAAGTGGGAATGACCTGACTTATATTGTAGTGAAAGTGGAAATGACCTGCCTTATAATCTAGTCAAAATGGGAATGACCTGCCTTATAATCTAGTCAAAGTGGGAATGACCTGCTTTTAATTCTAGTCAAAGTGGGAATAACCTGGCTTATAAACTATTCAAAGTGGGAATGACCTGCCTTATAATCTAGTCAAAGTGGGAATGACCTGACTTATAATCTAGTTCAAAGTGGGAATGACCTGCCTTATAAAGAATTCAAAGTGGGAATGACCTGCCTTATAATCTAGTTCAAAGTGGGAATGACCTGCCTTATAATCTAGTTCAAAGTGGGAATGACCTGCCCTATAATCTAGTCAAAATGGGAATGACCTGCCTTATAATCTATTCAAAGTGAGAATGACCATCCTTATAATCTAGTAAAATTGGGAATTAACCTGCCTTATAATCTAGTCAGAGCGGGAATGACCTGCCTAATGATCTAGTAAAAGTAGGAATGACCTGCCTTATAAACTATTCAAAGTGGGAATGACCTGCCTTATAATGTAATCAAAGTGGGAAGGACCTGACTTATATTGTAGTTAAAGTGGGAATGACCTGCCATATAATCTAGTCAAAATGGGAATGACCTGCCTTATAATCTAGTCAAAGTGGGAATAACCTGGCTTATAATCTATTCAAAGTGGGAATGACCTGCTTTATAATCTAGTCAAAGTGGGAATGACTTGCTTTATATTCTAGTCAGTGGGAATGACCTGCCTTTTAATCTAGTCAAATTGGGAATGACCTGCCTTATAATGTAGTCAAAGTGGGAAGGACCTGCCTTATAATCTATTCAAAGTGAGAATGACCATCCTTATAATTTAGTTAAATTGGGAATGACCTGGCTTATAATCTAGTCAGAGTGGGAATGACCTGCCTTATAATCTAGTCAAAGTAGGAATGACCTGCCTTATAATGTGGTCAAAGTAGGAATGACCTGCCTTATAATCTAGTTCAAAGTGGGAATGAACTGCCTTATAATCTAGTCAAAGTGGGAATGACCTGCCTTATAATGTAGTCAAAATGGGAATGACCTGCCTTTTAATCTATTCCAAGTGAAAATGACCATCCTTATAATCTAGTCAAGTTGGGAATTAACCTGCCTTATAATCTAATCACAGTGGGAATGACCTGCCTTAAAATCTAGTCAAAGTAGGAATGACCTGCCTTATAAACTATTCAAAGTGGGATTGACCTGCCTTATAATCTAGTCAAAGTGGGAATGACCTGCCTTATAATCTATTCAAAGTGGGAATGACCTGCCTTATAATGTAGTCAAAGTGGGAATGACCTGCCTTATATTCTAGTCAAAGTAGGAATGACCTGCCTTATAATATAGTCAAAGTGGAAATGACCTGCCTTATAATCTAGTTCAAAGTGGGAATGACCTGCCTTATAATCTATTCAAAGTGGGAATGACCTGCCTTATATTCCAGTCAAAGTAGGAATGACCTGCCTTATAATGTAGTCAAAGTGGGAATGACCTGCCTGATAATCTAGTTCAAAGTGGGAATGTCCTGCCTTATAATCTAGTCAAAGTGTGAATGACCTGCCTTATAATCTAGTTGAATTGGGAATGACCTGTCTTATAATCAAGTTATTGGGAATGATCTGCCTTATAATCTAGCTAAATGTGGGAATTAACCTGTCTTATAATCTAGTCAAAGTGGGAATGACTTGCCTGATAATCTAGTCAGTGGGAATGACCTGCCTTATAATCTATTCAAAGTGGGAATGACCTGCTTTATAATGTAATCAAAGTGGGAATGACCTGACTTATAATCTAGTCAAAGTGGGAATGACCTGCCTTATAATCTATTCAAAGTGGGAATGACCATCCTTATAATCTAGTCAAATTGGGATTGACCTACCTTATAATCTAGTCAGAGAGGGAATGACCTGCCTTATAATCTAGTCAAAGTAGGAATGAGCTGCCTTATAATGTAGTCAAAGTGGGAATCACCTGCCTTATAATCTAATTCAAAGTGGGAATGACCTGCCTTATAATCTATTTAAAGTGGGAATGACCTGCCTTATAATCTAGTCAAAGTGGGAATGACCTGCCTTATAATTTAGTCAAAGAGGGAATAACCTGACTTGTAATCTAGTCAAAGTGGGAAATATCTGCCTTATAATCTAGTTAAAGTGGGAATGACCTGCCTTATAATCTAGTCAAAGTGGGAATGACCTGCCTTATAATCTAGTCAAAGTGGGAATGACCTGCCTTATAATCTAGTCAAAGTGGGAATGACCTGCCTTATAATCTAGTCAAAGTATGAATGATCTGCCTTATAATCTAGTAAAAGTGGTAATGACCTGGCTTATAATGTATTCAAAGTGGGAATGACCTGACTTATATTGTAGTTAAAGTGGGAATGACCTGCCTTATAATCTAGTCAAAATGGGAATGACCTGACTTATAATCTAGTTCAAATTGGGAATGACATGCTTTAAATTCTAGTCAAAGTGGGAATAACCTGGCTTATAAACTATTCAAAGTGGGAATGACCTGCCTTATAATCTAGTCAAAGTGGGAATGACCTGCCTTATAATCTATTCAAAGTGGGAATGACCTGACTTATATTGTAGTGAAAGTGGAAATGACCTGCCTTATAATCTAGTCAAAATGGGAATGACCTGCCTTATAATCTAGTCAAAGTGGGAATGATCTGCTTTTAATTCTAGTCAAAGTGGGAATAACCTGGCTTATAAACTATTCAAAGTGGGAATGACCTGCCTTATAATCTAGTCAAAGTGGGAATGACCTGACTTATAATCTAGTTCAAAGTGGGAATGACCTGCCTTATAATGTATTCAAAGTGGGAATGACCTGCCTTATAATCTAGTTCAAAGTGGGAATGACCTGCCTTATAATCTAGTTCAAAGTGGGAATGACCTGCCCTATAATCTAGTCAAAATGGGAATGACCTGCCTTATAATCTATTCAAAGTGAGAATGACCATCCTTATAATCTAGTAAAATTGGGAATTAACCTGCCTTATAATCTAGTCAGAGCGGGAATGACCTGCCTTATGATCTAGTAAAAGTAGGAATGACCTGCCTTATAAACTATTCAAAGTGGGAATGACCTGCCTTATAATGTAATCAAAGTGGGAAGGACCTGACTTATATTGTAGTTAAAGTGGGAATGACCTGCCATATAATCTAGTCAAAATGGGAATGACCTGCCTTATAATCTAGTCAAAGTGGGAATAACCTGGCTTATAATCTATTCAAAGTGGGAATGACCTGCTTTATAATCTAGTCAAAGTGGGAATGACTTGCTTTATATTCTAGTCAGTGGGAATGACCTGCCTTTTAATCTAGTCAAATTGGGAATGACCTGCCTTATAATGTAGTCGACCTGCCTTATAATCTATTCAAAGTGAGAATGACCATCCTTATAATTTGGTCAAATTGGGAATGACCTGGCTTATAATCTAGTCAGAGTGGGAATGACCTGCCTTATAATCTAGTCAAAGTAGGAATGACCTGCCTTATAATGTGGTCAAAGTAGGAATGACCTGCCTTATAATCTAGTTCAAAGTGGGAATGAACTGCCTTATAATCTAGTCAAAGTGGGAATGACCTGCCTTATAATCTAGTCAAAATGGGAATGACCTGCCTTTTAATCTATTCAAAGTGAAAATGACCATCCTTATAATCTAGTCAAAGTATGAATGATCTGCCTTATAATCTAGTAAAAGTGGTAATGACCTGGCTTATAATGTATTCAAAGTGGGAATGACCTGATTTATATTGTAGTTAAAGTGGGAATGACCTGCCTTATAATCTAGTCAAAATGGGAATGACCTGACTTATAATCTAGTTCAAAGTGGGAATGACCTGCCTTAAATTCTAGTCAAAGTGGGAATAACCTGGCTTATAAACTATTCAAAGTGGGAATGACCTGCCTTATAATCTAGTCAAAGTGGGAATGACCTGCCTTATAATCTATTCAAAGTGGGAATGACCTGCCTTATAATCTATTCAAAGTGGGAATGACCTGACTTATATTGTAGTGAAAGTGGAAATGACCTGCCTTATAATCTAGTCAAAATGGGAATGACCTGCCATATAATCTAGTCAAAGTGGGAATGACCTGCTTTTAATTCTAGTCAAAGTGGGAATAACCTGTCTTATAAACTATTCAAAGTGGGAATGACCTGCCTTATAATCTAGTCAAAGTGGGAATGACCTGACTTATAATCTAGTTCAAAGTGGGAATGACCTGCCTTATAATGAATTCAAAGTGGGAATGACCTGCCTTATAATCTAGTTCAAAGTGGGAATGACCTGCCTTATAATCTAGTTCAAAGTGGGAATGACCTGCCCTATAATCTAGTCAAAATGGGAATGACCTGCCTTATAATCTATTCAAAGTGAGAATGACCATCCTTATAATCTAGTAAAATTGGGAATTAACCTGCCTTATAATCTAGTCAGAGCGGGAATGACCTGCCTAATGATCTAGTAAAAGTAGGAATGACCTGCCTTATAAACTATTCAAAGTGGGAATGACCTGCCTTATAATGTAATCAAAGTGGGAAGGACCTGACTTATATTGTAGTTAAAGTGGGAATGACCTGCCATATAATCTAGTCAAAATGGGAATGACCTGCCTTATAATCTAGTCAAAGTGGGAATAACCTGGCTTATAATCTATTCAAAGTGGGAATGACCTGCTTTATAATCTAGTCAAAGTGGGAATGACTTGCTTTATATTCTAGTCAGTGGGAATGACCTGCCTTTTAATCTAGTCAAATTGGGAATGACCTGCCTTATAATGTAGTCAAAGTGGGAAGGACCTGCCTTATAATCTATTCAAAGTGAGAATGACCATCCTTATAATTTAGTTAAATTGGGAATGACCTGGCTTATAATCTAGTCAGAGTGGGAATGACCTGCCTTATAATCTAGTCAAAGTAGGAATGACCTGCCTTATAATGTGGTCAAAGTAGGAATGACCTGCCTTATAATCTAGTTCAAAGTGGGAATGAACTGCCTTATAATCTAGTCAAAGTGGGAATGACCTGCCTTATAATGTAGTCAAAATGGGAATGACCTGCCTTTTAATCTATTCCAAGTGAAAATGACCATCCTTATAATCTAGTCAAGTTGGGAATTAACCTGCCTTATAATCTAATCACAGTGGGAATGACCTGCCTTAAAATCTAGTCAAAGTAGGAATGACCTGCCTTATAAACTATTCAAAGTGGGATTGACCTGCCTTATAATCTAGTCAAAGTGGGAATGACCTGCCTTATAATCTATTCAAAGTGGGAATGACCTGCCTTATAATGTAGTCAAAGTGGGAATGACCTGCCTTATATTCTAGTCAAAGTAGGAATGACCTGCCTTATAATATAGTCAAAGTGGAAATGACCTGCCTTATAATCTAGTTCAAAGTGGGAATGACCTGCCTTATAATCTATTCAAAGTGGGAATGACCTGCCTTATATTCCAGTCAAAGTAGGAATGACCTGCCTTATAATGTAGTCAAAGTGGGAATGACCTGCCTGATAATCTAGTTCAAAGTGGGAATGTCCTGCCTTATAATCTAGTCAAAGTGTGAATGACCTGCCTTATAATCTAGTTGAATTGGGAATGACCTGTCTTATAATCAAGTTATTGGGAATGATCTGCCTTATAATCTAGCTAAATGTGGGAATTAACCTGTCTTATAATCTAGTCAAAGTGGGAATGACTTGCCTGATAATCTAGTCAGTGGGAATGACCTGCCTTATAATCTATTCAAAGTGGGAATGACCTGCTTTATAATGTAATCAAAGTGGGAATGACCTGACTTATAATCTAGTCAAAGTGGGAATGACCTGCATTATAATCTATTCAAAGTGGGAATGACCTGCCTTATATTTCAGTCAAAGTGGGAATGACCTGCCTTATAATCTAGTCAAAGTGGGAATAACCTGCCTTGTAATATAGTCAAAGTGAGAATGACCTGCCTTATAATCTAGTCAAAGTGGGAATAACCTGTGTTATGATTTAGTCAACATGAGAATGACCTGCCTTATAATCTATTCAAAATGGGAATGACCCGCCCTATAATCTATTCAAAGTGGGAATGACCTGCCTTGTAATCTATTCAAAGTGGGAATGATCTGCCTTATAATCTAGTCAAAGTGGAAATGTTGGACAATATTTTTGACAATGACCAAAACAAAGTAGCATGTCTCAGAAAATGAAATATACCAATGAAATCTAAAGACCATAGGCCAACTGCCATGTTTGGGGTCTGGGGTTGTAGTTCAAGCCTTTCTAGGATCCAAAATGGTAACAAAATTATGTCCTTCATAAAGAATTTCCTTTTCCACAACATAAATATTGATAATTTAGTGAAAGAATTATTTAAAAATAAACATTTTTGCACAAGATTTATCATAGTAGTTAATGTGGAAGAGAATATAAGAACTTCTGTAAACAACTTATTTCTGTCAAATTACTCCAAAGTGAGTTTGTATTTAGATGATTTAATTACTGAATCACCTAGCAATTGAGCTTGTCATTCATGAAAGACCATATTAATTGATTATGTTCTCTTTGTTGTTGGATATTTGCACTTAGCTGAGAGGGTATAGATGTTGGGGTGCATACAGGATAAATGAACTGTGCTATAACTTGTGGATCTGGGTTTGATTCCCTGGAGACAATGAATTATAAATTTAACCTATATTATAATATTTCTAATATTCTTTCTCTATGGAAAATAACTTCATATAACACTTCAAATGCTTTAACTGTTTTGAAATTTGAAGGTATATTTTGTGAACAACATGGGGACACCAACTGGTCCTAATGGCTAGAGTCTCAGTAGACAAGATGTTAATCCTTTCCCTTTAAATGCATCAAACGTCTTGCTGATGAAGTCTACTTTTCCCTTTAAAGGCATCAAACGTCTTGGTGATGAAGTCTACTTTTCCCTTTGAATGCATCAAACATCTTGGTTATGAAGTCTACTTTCCCCTTTGAATGCATCAAACATCTTGGTTATGAAGTCTACTTTTCCCTTTGAATGCATCAAACATCTTGGTTATGAAGTCTACTTTTCCCTTTGAATGCATCAAACATCTTGGTGATGAAGTCTACTTTTCCATTTGAATGCATCAAACTTCTTGGTGATGAAGTCTACTTTTCCCTTTGAATGCATCAAACTTCTTGGTGATGAAGTCTACTTTTCCCTTTGAATGCATCAAACATCTTGGTGATGAAGTCTACTTTTCCCTTTGAATGCATCAAACTACTTGGTGATGAAGTCTACTTTTCCCTTTGATTGCATCAAACATCTTGGTGATGAAGTCTACTTTTCCCTTTGAATGCATCAAACATCTTGGTGATGAAGTCTACTTTTCCATTTGAATGCATCAAACATCTTGGTGATGAAGTCTACTTTTCCCTTTGAATGCATCAAAAATCTTGGTGATGAAGTCTACTTTTCCCTTTGAATGCATCAAACATCTTGGTGATGAAGTCTACCTTTCCCTTTGAATGCATCAAAAATCTTGGTGATGAAGTCTACTTCTCCCTTTAAATGAATCAAATATCTTGGTGATGAACTCTACGTTTCCCTTTAAATGCATCAAACATCTTGGTAATGAAGTCTACTTTTCCCTTTGAATGCATCAAACTTCTTAGTGATGAAGTTTACTTTTCCCTTTAAATGCATCAAACGTCTTGGTGATGATGTCTACTTTTCCCTTTAAATGCATCAAAAGTCTTGGTGATGAAGTCTACTTTTCCCTTTAAAGGCATCAAACATCTTGGTGATGAAGTCTACTTTTCCCTTTAAATGCATCAAACATCTTGGTGATGAAGTCAACTTTTCCATTTGAATGCATCAAACTTCTTGGTGATGAAGTCTACTTTTCCCTTTGATTGCATCAAACTTCTAGGTGATGAAGTCTACTTTCCCCTTTGAATGCATCAAACTTCTTGGTGTTGAAGTCTACTTTCCCCTTTGAATGCATCAAACTTCTTGGTGATAAAGTCTACTTTTCCCTTTGAATGCATCAAACATCTTGGTGATAAAGTCTACTTTTCCCCTTGAATGCATCAAACATCTTGGTGATGAAGTCTACCTTTCACTTTGAATGCATCAAACATTTTGGTGATGAAGTCTACTATTCCCTTTGAATGCATCAAACTTCTTGGTGATGGAGTCTACTTTTCCCTTTGATTGCATCAAACATCTTGGTGATGAAGTCTACTTTTCCCTTTGAATGCATCAAACATCTTGGTGATGAAGTCTACTTTTCCCTTTGAATGCATCAAAAATCTTGGTGATGAAGTCTACTTTTCCATTTGAATGCATCAAACATCTTGGTGATGAAGTCTACCTTTCCCTTTGAATGCATCAAACATCTTGGTGATGAAGTCTACTTTTCCCTTTAAATGAATCAAATATCTTGGTGATGAACTCTACGTTTCCCTTTAAATGCATCAAATATCTTGGTAATGAAGTCTACTTTTCCCTTTGAATGCATCAAACTTCTTGGTGATGAAGTTTACTTTTCCCTTTAAATGCATCAAACGTCTTGGTGATGAAGTCTACTTTTCCCTTTAAATGCATCAAACGTCTTTGTGATGAAGTCTACTTTTCCCATTAAAGGCATCAACGATCTTGGTGATGAAGTCTACTTTTCCCTTTGAATGCATCAAACTTCTTGGTGATGAAGTCTACTTTTCCCTTTGAATGCATCAAACATCTTGGTGATGAAGTCTACTTTTCCATTTGAATGCATCAAACTTCTTGGTGATGAAGTCTACTTTTCCCTTTGAATGTATCAAACATCTTGGTGATGAAGTCTACTTTTCCCTTTGAATGCATCAAACTTATTGGTGATGAAGTCTACTTTTCCCTTTGAATGCATCAAAGTTCTTGGTGATGAAGTCTACTTTTCCCTTTGAATGCACCAAACATCTTGTTGATGAAGTCTACTTTTCCCTTTGAATGCATCAAACTTCTTGGTGATGAAGTCTACTTTTCCCTTTGAATGCATCAAACTTCTTGGTGATGAAGTCTACTTTTCCTTTTGAATGCTTCAAACATCTTGGTGATGAAGTCTACTTTTCCCTTTGAGTGCATCAAATTTCTTGGTGATGAAGTCTACTTTTCCGTTTGAATGCATCAAACATCTTGGTGATGAAGTCTTCTTTTCCCTTTGAATGCATCAAACATCTTGGTTATGAAGTCTACTTTTCCCTCTGATTGCATTAAACATCATGGTGATGAAGTATACTTTTCCCTTTGAATGCATCAAACTTCTTGGTGATGAAGTCTACTTTTCCTTTTGAATGCTTCAAACATCTTGGTGATGAAGTCTACTTTTCCCTTTGAGTGCATCAAATTTCTTGGTGTTGAAGTCTACTTTTCCCTTTGAGTGCATCAAGCATCTTGGTGATGACATCTACTGTTCTCTTTGAATGTATCAAACTTCTTGGTGATGAAGTCTACTTTCCATCTGAATGCATCAAACTTCTTGGTGATGAAGTCTACTTTCCATCTGAATGCAACAAACTTCTTGGTAATGAAATCTACTTTTCCATCTGAATGCATCAAACTTCTTGGTAATGAAATCTACTTTTCCCTTTTATGCATCAAACATCTTGGTGATGAAATCTACTATTCCCTTTGAGTGCATCAAACATCTAGGTGATGAAGTCTACCTTTCCCTTTGAATGCATCAAACATCTTGGTGATGAAGTCTACTTTTCCCTTTAAATGAATCAAATATCTTGGTGATGAACTCTACGTTTCCCTTTAAATGCATCAAACATCTTGGTAATGAAGTCTACTTTTCCCTTTGAATGCATCAAACTTCTTAGTGATGAAGTTTACTTTTCCCTTTAAATGCATCAAACGTCTTGGTGATGATGTCTACTTTTCCCTTTAAATGCATCAAACGTCTTGGTGATGAAGTCTACTTTTCCCTTTAAAGGCATCAAACATCTTGGTGATGAAGTCTACTTTTCCCTTTGAATGCATCAAACATCTTGGTGATGAAGTCTACTTTTCCATTTGAATGCATCAAACTTCTTGGTGATGAAGTCTACTTTTCCCTTTGAATGCATCAAACTTCTAGGTGATGAAGTCTACTTTCCCCTTTGAATGCATCAAACTTCTTGGTGTTGAAGTCTACTTTCCCCTTTGAATGCATCAAACTTCTTGGTGATAAAGTCTACTTTTCCCTTTGAATGCATCAAACATCTTGGTGATAAAGTCTACTTTTCCCCTTGAATGCATCAAACATCTTGGTGATGAAGTCTACCTTTCACTTTGAATGCATCAAACATTTTGGTGATGAAGTCTACTATTCCCTTTGAATGCATCAAACTTCTTGGTGATGGAGTCTACTTTTCCCTTTGAGTGCATCAAACTTCTTGGTGATGAAGTCTACTTTTCCCTTTGAATGCATCAAACTTCTTGGTGATGAAGTCTACTTTTCCCTTTGAATGCATCAAACATCTTGGTGATGAAGTCTACTTTTCCCTTTGAATGCATCAAACATCTTGGTGATGAAGTCTACTTTTCCCTTTGATTGCATCAAACATCTTGGTGATGAAGTCTACTTTTCCCTTTGAATGCATCAAACATCTTGGTGATGAAGTCTACTTTTCCCTTTGAATGCATCAAAAATCTTGGTGATGAAGTCTACTTTTCCATTTGAATGCATCAAACATCTTGGTGATGAAGTCTACCTTTCCCTTTGAATGCATCAAACATCTTGGTGATGAAGTCTACTTTTCCCTTTAAATGAATCAAATATCTTGGTGATGAACTCTACGTTTCCCTTTAAATGCATCAAATATCTTGGTAATAAAGTTTACTTTTCCCTTTAAATGCATCAAACTTCTTGGTGATGAAGTCTACTTTTCCCTTTAAATGCATCAAACGTCTTTGTGATGAAGTCTACTTTTCCCTTTAAAGGCATCAACGATCTTGGTGATGAAGTCTACTTTTCCCTTTGAATGCATCAAACTTCTTGGTGATGAAGTCTACTTTTCCCTTTGAATGCATCAAACATCTTGGTGATGAAGTCTACTTTTCCATTTGAATGCATCAAACTTCTTGGTGATGAAGTCAACTTTTCCCTTTGAATGCATCAAACATCTTGGTGATGAAGTCTACTTTTCCCTTTGAATGCATCAAACTTATTGGTGATGAAGTCTACTTTTCCCTTTGAATGCATCAAAGTTCTTGGTGATGAAGTCTACTTTTCCCTTTGAATGCACCAAACATCTTGTTGATGAAGTTTACTTTTCCCTTTGAATGCATCAAACTTCTTTGTGATGAAGTCTACTTTTCCCTTTGAATGCATCAAACTTCTTGGTGATGAAGTCTACTTTTCCTTTTGAATGCTTCAAACATCTTGGTGATGAAGTCTACTTTTCCCTTTGAGTGCATCAAATTTCTTGGTGATGAAGTCTACTTTTCCGTTTGAATGCATCAAACATCTTGGTGATGAAGTCTTCTTTTCCCTTTGAATGCATCAATCATCTTGGTTATGAAGTCTACTTTTCCCTCTGATTGCATTAAACATCATGGTGATGAAGTATACTTTTCCCTTTGAATGCATCAAACTTCTTGGTGATGAAGTCTACTTTTCCTTTTGAATGCTTCAAACATCTTGGTGATGAAGTCTACTTTTCCCTTTGAGTGCATCAAATTTCTTGGTGTTGAAGTCTACTTTTCCCTTTGAGTGCATCAAGCATCTTGGTGATGACATCTACTGTTCTCTTTGAATGCATCAAACTTCTTGGTGATGAAGTCTACTTTTCCCTTTGAATGCATCAAACATCTTGGTGATGAAGTCTACTTTTCCATTTGAATGCATCAAACTTCTTGGTGATGAAGTCAACTTTTCCCTTTGAATGCATCAAACATCTTGGTGATGAAGTCTACTTTTCCCTTTGAATGCATCAAACTTATTGGTGATGAAGTCTACTTTTCCCTTTGAATGCATCAAAGTTCTTGGTGATGAAGTCTACTTTTCCCTTTGAATGCACCAAACATCTTGTTGATGAAGTTTACTTTTCCCTTTGAATGCATCAAACTTCTTTGTGATGAAGTCTACTTTTCCCTTTGAATGCATCAAACTTCTTGGTGATGAAGTCTACTTTTCCTTTTGAATGCTTCAAACATCTTGGTGATGAAGTCTACTTTTCCCTTTGAGTGCATCAAATTTCTTGGTGATGAAGTCTACTTTTCTGTTTGAATGCATCAAACATCTTGGTGATGAAGTCTTCTTTTCCCTTTGAATGCATCAATCATCTTGGTTATGAAGTCTACTTTTCCCTCTGATTGCATTAAACATCATGGTGATGAAGTATACTTTTCCCTTTGAATGCATCAAACTTCTTGGTGATGAAGTCTACTTTTCCTTTTGAATGCTTCAAACATCTTGGTGATGAAGTCTACTTTTCCCTTTGAGTGCATCAAATTTCTTGGTGTTGAAGTCTACTTTTCCCTTTGAGTGCATCAAGCATCTTGGTGATGACATCTACTGTTCTCTTTGAATGCATCAAACTTCTTGGTGATGAAGTCTACTTTCCATCTGAATGCATCAAACTTCTTGGTGATGAAGTCTACTTTCCATCTGAATGCATCAAACTTCTTGGTAATGAAATCTACTTTTCCATCTGAATGCATCAAACTTCTTGGTAATGAAATCTACTTTTCCCTTTTATGCATCAAACATCTTGGTGATGAAGTCTACTATTCCCTTTGAGTGCATCAAACTTCTTAGTGATGAAATCTGCTTTTCCCTTTGAATGCATCAAACGTCTTGGTGATGAAGTCTACTTTTCCCTTTGAATGCATCAAACTTCTTGGTGATGAAGTCTACTTTTCCATCTGAATGCATCAAACTTCTTGGTAATGAAATCTACTTTTCCATCTGAATGCATCAAACTTCTTGGTAATGAAATCTACTTTTCCCTTTGAATGCATCAAACATCATGGTGATGAAGTATACTTTTCCCTTTGAGTGCATCAAACATCTTGGTGATGAAGTCTACTTTTCCCTTTGAATGCATCAAACATCTTGGTGATGAAGTCTACTTTTCCATCTGAATGCATCAAACATCTTGGTGATGAAGTCTACTTTTCCTTTTGAATGCTTCAAACATCTTGGTGATGAAGTCTACTTTTCCCTTTGAATGCATCAAACATCTTGGTGATGAAGTCTACTTTTCCCTTTGAATGCATCAAACTTCTTGGTGATGAAGTCTACTTTTCCATCTGAATGCATCAAACTTCTTGGTAATGAAATCTACTTTTCCATCTGAATGCATCAAACTTCTTGGTAATGAAATCTACTTTTCCATCTGAATGCATCAAACATCTTGGTGATGAAGTCTACTTTTCCTTTTGAATGCTTCAAACATCTTGGTGATGAAGTCTACTTTTCCCTTTGAATGCATCAAACATCTTGGTGATGAAATCTACTATTCCGTTTGAGTGCATCAAACTTCTTTGTGATGAAATGTAATTAATTATACAGTCAATCGCATGGCTTTATTTTTGCATGTTCTCACAGTGATTATGTAGTCTCATATAATTCAGCCATCTATATTAAAGAGGCAATTTATTAGGTCTAATTCAATTATCTATATCTAGGGGCAAGCATTCATGTGTGATTCAAATATCTGTACTTACAGGCAAGTGTTCATGTCTAATTTGATCATCTATCATGTCTCTTTAAATCATATATGTTGAGGAGCAAGAGTCCAAACCTAATTTAGTCAGGATGAATAACGTTGAATGTATTCTGCTGAGCTATGCTGGTTTATATACATAAGTTACAAAGTTATTTGTTACTGAATTATCAACATTGGAGAATGACCTTGTCGAAATGGAGAGGAAGAGATGAATGATCTAAAAGTACATCTTAATGTAGCAGACAATGTACACAACCAACTGCATAAAGGCTTTCAGGTCGTTTGGTTACAAACATATGTTATTGTTAAGATTTTAATTAACCCAGGAAAGGTTTTAACTCAACTACAAAATGATTGGCTAAAATCTTGAAAAAGCATATGTTCATTTATGCAGTAGTTTACTTAATAAATGATAATGATTAATGTCCAAGAGTTGTTATCTAATCAGATAACTATTCTGAACAGATGGGTGGGTGGTGATAATGGTGGTTGTAGTGTGTGGGTTGTGTGAAAACAGATGGGTGGGTGGTGATAATGGTGGTTGTAGTGTGTGGGTTGTGTGAAGATAGATGGGTGGGTGGTGATAATGGTGGTTGTAGTGTGTGGGTTGACCTCATTCCATACAAATTTATAGAACTTTAATGAAGACCTCATTCCATACAAATTTATAGAACTTTAATGAAGACCTCAAATCATACAAATTTATAAAACTTTAATGAAGACCTCATTCCATACAAATTTATAGAACTTTAATGAAGACCTCAAATCATACAAATTTATAGAACTGGCAAAAAAAAGGAAACTAAAACTAAATTGAAAAAGAAAATTTGTCTTATTTTTGGGTTCATGGTTACCAGGCAATGGTGAGTTGTTTTCCTCATTCTGATTTCTTTCTCTCCTCCGTAGGTGACAGTGCTGGATGAATGTCACAGTGGAGTGGAAACATCCTCTAATTGCTTGAAATCCTGTTGTAAATCTATTTCTTGTAGCCTGGCAACATCGTCTGTGGCATGAACACTCACACATGTATCTACAACTGACACAGCCCTGAGAAGATGATCTGTAAACAAGAGTTTAATATTGTAATGATTCTATTGTCAAAAACTAAGTAGCAGAACATATGCAAAACTAAAAAAATAATTCAATTATCAAACTTATAAATGAAAATGTGAGAAGAACTTACAGAATTATGAAGTGACTCCAAACTAATCCTTCTTAAAGGCTATGAAGTTTCTTGATGAATAAAATGTTCTTTACAAATTTCAAAACTGGAATTACTGGTCCTCCAAGAACCATAATGTTGTCTTGATAGCATTGTCCAGAATTCCTTTATAACAGTTACAGAATAATATCATAGTCCAAAATTATGAACACTTTCTATTTCTTCTGAACAGTCCACTATTTCCATTGAACAGTCAAACAAATGTTTTTCCTCTATAATATTATCTAAGTATAACATAAAACAGATCTGTAGACTTACAACAGGTAAACATTAGATATGTGAATGACTCTAAAATCAAAATGAAACCGATTGGCAGTTCTCTCTTTATATACACTGTGTACTGTGACTGTATTTCACAATAGACCCTGCATGACAGAATACACTACTCGTTTTGCATCAAACTTGCCTATTCATGTGGCCTAGCTCAACCAATGGGAAGTTATTGAATCCTTCTAGAAATGTCAAAATCTCATCAGCTACTGAGAACTTGAACCATAAGCAGCATTCAAATCTTATTATTAACATTTTTATCAATATTTGTCAACACATATGTAAGTATCTATTTATAGATCATATGTAATACTATGATTCTGGTCACATAGGCAAAACAAAACAAAACTAAAGATATTTTATAGTGTTTACAACCATGAATAAAGATTAAAAAAGGAGATAAAATCATGTACCAGGAGTTACAAAACATATAGATATACATATCAATATTAGATTTGTCAGTAAACATCAATATATTTGATTTTACTCAGAGAACTTCAGTCTTAAAAGCCACTTTAAGTAGTCTGCCCAATTATGTTTATCTGAAGAAGAATCAAGCATATAGTAAAATTATAATCTAAATTAAATCTGGGCCATACACACAATGTGTGCACAGAAATGTCAATACCTGTAATGTAACCCCACCAATCTAAAAAATAAATGCAATGTGCTTGCCCCCTCAAAAATAAAAAGTCACATATGGAACTCAAGTAATCTTATTGCCATTTGATTTTGTTATATTTTAGCCATTTCTATTTATTACATGTTACAACAGAACAGAACCTTGTTTGATTACAGGTGAAGTACAAGAAAATCTGTCTCATTTAGAGATAGGATGCAAGTTGTGCAGGCATATCAGCTTATGTCAAACTCAATCAAATTGAAGACAACAGCAAGCTGCTAAAGGAAAGGCTATGTAATTAACTGACTCAAATTCCAACCCAAAATTATAACATGATCTTGAAAGCACCAAAAAATGTGGATTCTTTATCCAATTAAGTTGCAAAGTCTTTAAACATTCCAAAAGTTTTGGCCAAAATGGCTTAGTGAATTCAAATGACATATCAATATGAAGGACACTGGTATATGATGGCAGATGATGAAATGGATCCCAGACAATCTGATCAGTAATTTGTCACTGGTTGTTATAATTATCAGAGAAACGTACCTGTATAACATCAAACATGTAAATACCACAAGAATGTGATCTACCCTATAGCTGGAAAATGGCACAAAAAGTAAATATAAAAATGGTCCAACTGTTTGCTTGCTTGTGTGCACAAATCTTCTGAGGTTGTTAAGCCAACAAAGAGACACTAATAATTGCATTTTAACTCCACCTGTGTACCTATATTAGTCACAACAAAGGTGATCTGAAACTAATTATGTAAACCTACACAAACTGGCCATACTTTGATGGTCCTAACAGTGACCTTTGTAGATGATCAAAAATCTGCAAAAATAAAATTCAATCTTGTATAACAAATTTTGAGAAAATTAATTTGTAAAGATCTTCAAAATTGTATCACACATTTGATAGAACTGCTTTATGCAAATTTTTGTTGATGCAATTGCCATCCATCAAGAATTAGATTTAGAACTGAAATGATTGTTCCAACTTCAGACTGAAAGCCAAAATCTAAATATGTTTTAAATTCTTTTCATAAATGTTGCTTTTATAAACAAGAATCAACATTTGAAAACTTGCTATTTAGGCAAAATAATTTAATCAGATTGTCCACATATGCATACCAACAAGCCTACTAGATTTTAAGTAGTTTTTGCTTCATAGATTTTCATAAAAAGGCCATATTAACAAAATAAAACTCATGTGAAATATTTAAAATTAGAATTTGATCATCCAGTGTGGCAATATAAAACTGAATATGCCTGAAAAATTTGACTTGTTTACATTGATTTATGTGCAAACATGCAAATGAGCTTCTAAGGATAGATGATGGGATGAATAGAGGAAAAAAGAGGGGGATCAGAGGATGGACAGATGATAGAATGGATGATATGGACAGATGATAGAATGGATGAGATGGACAGATGGTGGGATTGATGGTACGGACAGGTTATGAGATGGATGGTATAGACAGTTGATGGGATAGATGGAATGGACAGATGACAGGATAGATGATATGGATGGATGATGGGATGAATGGTATAGACAGTTGATGGGATGTATGTTATGGATGGATGATGGGATGGATGGCATAGACAGACTATGGGATGGATGGAAGGGACAGATTATGGGATGGATAGTATGGACAGATTATGGGATGGATGGTATAGACAAATGATGTGATGGATGGGATGAATGTTATGGATATATGATAGGATGGATGGTATAGACAGATGATGGGATGGATGGTATTGACAGATGATGGAATGGATGGCATAGACAGTTGATGGAATTGATGGTAAAGACAGATGATGGGATGAATGGTATAGACAGATGAGGGAATGAATGTAATGGACAGATGATGGATGATATAGACAGTTGATGGGATGGATGGTATAAACAGATGATGGGATGGATCATATATACAAATGATGGGATTGATGGTATTGACAGATGATGGGATGGATGGTAAGCCAGACTATGGGATGGATGGAATGGATAGATTATGGGATGGATGGAATCGATTGATGATGGGACGTATGGTATGGACAGATGATGGGATGGATGGTATGGACAGTTGATGGGATGTATGGTATGAACAGATGATGGGATGGATGGTATGGACAGATGATGAGATGAATGTTATGGACAGATGATGGGATGGATGGTATGGATTGATGATAGGATGGATGGTATGGACAGATGATGGGATTAATGCAAGCAGTGGAAACATACAATGTAAATGTCTGACCAGGTAATTTATTTTGAAGGAGAGCCTTCAAAGAAAGTGATGGATATGCTGGTAAATGGTGTTAACATTTTTGAGAAATCTGTAAAAATAAAATTTAACAGCAAATCTGCAAAAGCCATAAGAATTCAGTATCTTGGTAAAATAACTTTGAGTTTGTTTAGTCTCAATATTTATATATGCAAATATATTTCCAAGAATATCTTACCTATGAACACAGTATAACCAGATGAAAACACCCATGAAGATCAAAATTGTTGCTGAAAAAGACAAAAAATTGGTATCAAGTCTTTGAAGTATTTTACAAACTGTTCTTATAATATGATTATATTATCAAATTATTAACATGTTATACTTTTCTTGGTTATATTTTTACATATAGTTTTTGTTTCAGAAATCATTAGTGACAATCTCTAATGAGCATCATTTTATGTCATTTTATACTTATATTATTGAAAATTTGCTTAGTGTATTCTCAAGTGAACATTTTGTTTTCATTTTTTTCTGCAAGTGGAGGAATTCTGCATACCCCAATGCTGTGATTAAAAAATCATTGATGACACAGAAACCATTCAAATTTTTTAGCATAGAATGTTGCGAAGAGTGCACAAAGAATAAACTCTCAGAGTAAAACTAATTAAGGGGTTTGAGAAATTGGAAAGTATTAAATTAAAGTTAGCCCAAGTTCAGTCTCAAGAACATTCAGAATTCCACATACATTAGTAAAGGTTTCTGATATCAAACCAATATGCCTATATTTAGGACAACATAAAAACATGGCATAGATGTTTTTTGTATTGTTTTGAACAACATGCCATATCTGATAAATGGCCTAGAAATAACTGGGTTCCATTTTTTCCATTTCTTGTCATCTTGCTGACCAATTGAGCACTCTTCATCTTATCATAACTGGATGTAAAAATTGATATTGCTGATGATGATTTAAATGATGGGTTATTGCAATACCGTCACTTGCTCTGATGAGGCTTTCCACTAAAAACCATGACTGATGATACCTTTCAGGGTCTTGCTGCATGCTTTTGTCAATTTTTGGAAAGTCGGACCGAATTGTTGAAAACTGAATATATTCTTGAAGGTTTGACTGATTTGAATTTTACAAGTCTTTTTGACTTGGCTTTATTTACATGAAAAACAGTTTAACAATTTTCAAGACATGATAGTGACTGCTGAGTTATATCATGCGATATTACAGGGTTATTTATAGGTATTTCTGGTGGTATGATATTGATATAGATTTTAGAAGAGAAGATACATTTGTATAAAAATTTTCTTAATTCTCTTCACAAATTTAATAACTGGGTATCTTTGAAAGAAGAGTACTTCTTTATTTACTGTTAAATTTAGGGGCTGTGATTGTAGTTAAATATGGTGTTTTATTGTAGCCACTTAGGGGCAATGGTGTTATTGGCACAGTACTAACTGAGGCAATGTGAAACTAAGAATTCATAATAGTGATAGGTTGTGTTTATAAATAGACAATAAATGAATGATAGCAAATTCCCATTAATAATCAAACATTTAAATTAGTGACTAGTTGGGCAATTGGAATCTGTTTTAGTTGATATTAAGTGACTAAAATAGAGTTGGTAATTACAGTTTAATCTGGAATTAATTTGCTCATCATGATAAGTATACAAAATAGTTCCTACTTAATATAATATTTTTGGAATATATAATATACCAGTGGCAAAAAAAAGTGTGGAGAGTGGATAGATAGCTTTATTTGGATTATACAATTTATATTTTGTACATATTTTTATGTAGACTACATTTAGATAAAGGGTCTGTAACTAACATAATCATAAGTTTAGCTCTAGAAAGGGTCTTCAGGGATTGATGATCTCTCTGAACTCTGCTAGGATTGTTCATATATCAGGGATCAAACATGGTGCAGGAAGTCAGTATAAATCTGGAGGTCGAAGGGTTACATTAAATGAAGAAAAGAAAAATCCTCTTGCATGTGTCTAATTCCCTTTAGCAACGTTACATCAGAATAGGCACTACAACAAAACACTTGGCTAATGATTCAAAAGCTAAGAAATTTACTTTGTTTGCTGTCCAACACTGATCTAAATTAAGTAATAATTTTTTTGACCAAAGATGTTTTCCGAACTCCCATAGCTCAAATGTGCACTGGAAAAAGTAAAAGGAAATACTCCCAAAACATCTAGACTTACAGCACTTTACAGAAGAATAAAGCTGGCTCAGATAAGCTTCATTCCTAAAACATCTAGACTTACAGCACTTTTCAGTCCAATAAAACTGGCTGATAAGCCTCATTCCCAAAACGTCTAGAAATACAGCACTTTACAGTTCAATAAAGCTGGCTCAGATAAGCATCATTCCTAAAACATCTAGACTTACAGCACTTTACAGTACAATAAAGCTGGCTCAGATAAGCTTCATTCCTAAAACATCTAGACTTACAGCACTTTACAGTCCAATAAAGCTCGCTGATAAGCCTCATTCTCAAAACATCTAGACTTACAGCACTTTACAGTCCAATAAAGCTGGCTCAGATAAGCCTCATTCCCAAAACATCTAGACTTACAGCACTTTACAGTCCAATAAAGCTGGCTCAGATAAGCCTCATTCCCAAAACATCTAGACTTACAGCAATTTACAGTCCAATAAAGCTGGCTCAGATAAGCCTCATTCCCAAAACATCTAGACTTACAGCACTTTACAGTCCAATAAAGCTGGCTCAGATAAGCCTCATTATCAAAACATCTAGACTTACAGCACTTTACAGTCCAATAAAGCTGGCTGATAAGACTCATTCTCAAAACATCTAGACTTACAGCACTTTACAGTCCAATAAAGCTGGCTCAGATAAGCCTCATTCCCAAAACATCTAGACTTACAGCACTTTACAGTCCAATAAAGCTGGCTCAGATAAGCCTCATTCCCAAAACATCTAGACTTACAGCACTTACAGTCCAAAAAAGCTGGCTCAGATAAACCTCATTCCCAAAACATCTAGACTTACAGCACTTTACAGTCCAATAAAGGTGGCTCAGATAAGCCTCATTCCCAAAACATCTAGACTTACAGCACTTTACAGTCCAATAAAGCTCGCTGATAAGCCTCATTCTCAAAACATCTAGACTTACAGCACTTTACAGTCCAATAAAGCTGGCTCAGATAAGCCTCATTCCCAAAGCATCTAGACTTACAGCTTTTTACAATCCAATAAAGCTGGGTCAGATAAGCCTCATTCCCAAAACATCTAGGCTTACAGCACTTTACAGTCCAATAAAGCTGGCTCAGATAAGCTTCATTCCTAAAAAACATAGACTTACAGCTCTTTACAGTTCAATAAAGCTGGCTCAGATAAGCCTCATTCCCAAAACATCTAGACTTACAGCACTTACAGTCCAAAAAAGCTGGCTCAGATAAACCTCATTCCCAAAACATCTAGACTTACAGCACTTTACAGTCCAATAAAGCTCGCTGATAAGCCTCATTCTCAAAACATCTAGACTTACAGCACTTTACAGTCCAATAAAGCTGGCTCAGATAAGCCTCATTCCCAAAGCATCTAGACTTACAGCTTTTTACAGTCCAATAAAGCTGGCTCAGATAAGCCTCATTCCCAAAACATCTAGACTTACAGCAATTTACAGTCCAATAAAGCTGGCTCAGATAAGCCTCATTCCTAAAACATCTAGACTTACAGCACTTTATAGTCCAGTAAAGCTCGCTGATAAACCTCATTCCCAAAACATCTAGACTTACAGCACTTTACAGTCCAATAAAGCTGGCTCAGATAAGCTTCATTCCTAAAAAACATAGACTTACAGCTCTTTACAGTTCAATAAAGCTGGCTCAGATAAGCCTCATTCCCAAAACATCTAGACTTACAGCACTTTACAGTCCAATAAAGCTCGCTGATAAGCCTCATTCTCAAAACATCTAGACTTACAGCACTTTACAGTCCAATAAAGCTGACTCAGATAAGCCTCATTCCCAAAGCATCTAGACTTACAGCTTTTTACAGTCCAATAAAGCTGGCTCAGATAAGCCTCATTCCCAAACATCTAGACCTAGAGCAATTTACAGTCCAATAAAGCTGGCTCAGATAAGCCTCATTCCCAAAACATCTAGACTTACAGCACTTTACAGTCCAGTAAAGCTCGCTGATAAACCTCATTCCCAAAACATCTAGACTTACAGCTTTTTACAGTCCAATAAAAATGGCTGATAAGCATCATTTCGAAAACATCTAGACTTACAGCAATTTACAGTCCAATAAAGCTGGCTCAGATAAGCCTCATTCCCAAAACATCTAGACTTACAGCACTTTACAGTCCAATAGAGATGGCTAATAAGTCTCATTCCCAAAACATCTAGACTTACAGCACTTTACAGTCCAATAAAGCTGGCTCAGATAAGCCTCATTCTCAAAACATCTAGACTTACAGCACTTTACAGTCCAATAAAGCTGGCTGATAAGCCTCATTCCCAAAACATCTAGACTTACAGCACTTTACAGTCCAATAAAGCTGGCTCAGATAAGCTTTATTCTCAAAACATCTAGACTTACAGCACTTTACAGTCCAATAAAGCTGGCTCAGATAAGCCTCATTCCCAAAACATCTAGACTTACAGCACTTTACAGTCCAATAAAGCTGGCTCAGATAAGCCTCATTCCCAAAACATCTAGACTTACAGCACTTTACAGTCCAATAAAGCTGGCTCAGATAAGCCTCATTCCCAAAACATCTTGACTTACAGCACTTTACAGTCCAATAAAGCTCTCTGATAAGCCTCATTCCCAAAATATCTAGAATTACAGCACTTTACAGTCCAATAAAGCTGTCTCAGATAAGCCTCATTCCCAAAACATCTAGACTTACCGCACTTTACAGTCCAATAAAGATGGCTAATAAGTCTCATTCCCAAAACATCTTGACTTACAGCACTTTACAGTCCAATAAAGCTGGTTGATAAGCCTCATTCCCAAAACATCTAGACTTACAGTCCAATAAAGCTTGCTGATAAGCCTCATTCCCAAAACATCTAGACTTACAGAACTTTACAGTCCAATAAAGCTGTCTCAGATAAGCCTCATTCACAAAACATCTAGACTTACAGCACTTTGCAGTCCAATAAAGCTGGCTGATAAGCCTCATTCCCAAAACATCTAGACTTACAGCACTTTACAGTCCAATAAAGCTGGCTCAGATAAGCCTCATTCCCAAAACATCTATACTTACAGCAATTTACAGTCCAATAAAGCTGGCTCAGATAAGCCTCATTCCCAAAACATCTAGACTTACAGCACTTTACAGTCCAATAAAGATGGCTAATAAGTCTCATTCCCAAAACATCTAGACTTACAGCACTTTACAGTCCAATAAACCTGGCTCAGATAAGCGTCATTCCCAAAACATCTAGACTTACAGCACTTTACAGTCCAATAAAGCTCGCTGATAAGACTCATTCCCAAAACATCTAGACTTACAGCACTTTACAGTCCAATAAAGCTGGCTCAGATAAGCCTCATTCTCAAAACATCTGGACTTACAGCACTTTACAGTCCAATAAAGCTGGCTGATAAGCCTCATTCCCAAAACATCTAGACTTACAGCACTTTACAGTCCAATAAAGCTGGCTGATAAGCCTCATTCCCAAAGCATCTAGACTTACAGCACTTTACAGTCCAATAAAGCTGGCTGATAAGCCTCATTCCCAAAACATCTAGACTTACAGCACTTTACAGTTCAATAAAGCTCGCTGATAAGCCTCATTCCCAAAACATCTAGACTTACAGCACTTTACAGTCCAATAAAGCTGGCTGATAAGCCTCATTCCCAAAACATCTAGACTTACAGCACTTTACAGTCCAATAAAGCTGGCTGATAAGCGTCATTCCCAAAACATCTAGAATTACAGCACTTTACAGTTCAATAAAGCTCGCTGATAAGCCTCATTCCCAAAACATCTAGACTTACAGCACTTTACAGTCCAATAAAGCTGGCTGATAAGCCTCATTCCCAAAACATCTAGACTTACAGCACTTTATAGTACAATAAAGCTGGCTCAGATAAGCCTCATTCCCAAAACATCTAGACTTACAGAACTTTACAGTTCAATAAAGCTCGCTGATAAGCCTCATTCCCAAAACATCTAGACTTACAGCACTTTACAGTCCAATAAAGCTGGCTCAGATAAGCCTCATTCCCAAAACATCTAGACTTGCAGCACTTTATAGTACAATAAAGCTGGCTCAGATAAGCCTCATTCTCAAAACATCTAGACTTACAGCACTTACAGTCCAATAAAGCTGGCTGATAAGCCTCATTCCCAAAACATCTAGACTTACAGCACTTTACAGTCCAATAAAGCTGGCTGATAATCGTCATTCCAAAACATGTAGACTTACAGCACTTTACAGTCCAATAAAGCTGGCTCAGATAAGCCTCATTCCCAAAACATCTAGACTTACAGCACTTTACAGTCCAATAAAGATGGCTAATAAGTCTCATTCCCAAAACATCTAGACTTACAGCACTTTACAGTCCAATAAAGCTGGCTCAGATAAGCCTCATTCTCAAAACATCTAGACTTACAGCACTTTACAGTCCAATAAAGCTGGCTGATAAGCCTCATTCCCAAAACATCTAGACTTACAGCACTTTACAGTCCAATAAAGCTGGCTCAGATAAGCCACATTCCCAAAACATCTAGACTTACAGCACTTTACAGTCCAATAACGCTGGCTCAGATAAGCCTCATTCCCAAAACATCTAGACTTACAGCACTTTACAGTTCAATAAAGCTGGCTCAGATAAGCCTCATTCTCAAAACATCTTGACTTACAGCACTTTACAGTTCAATAAAGCTGTCTCAGAGAAGCCTCATTCCCAAAACATCTAGACTTACCGCACTTTACAGTCCAATAATGATGGCTAATAAGTCTCATTCCCAAAACATCTTGACTTACAGCACTTTACAGTCCAATAAATCTCGCTGATAAGCCTCATTCCCAAAACATCTAGACTTACAGTCCAATAAAGCTTGCTGATAACCCTCATTCCCAAAACATCTAGACTTACAGAACTTTACAGTCCAATAAAGCTGTCTCAGATAAGCCTCATTCACAAAACATCTAGACTTACAGCACTTTACAGTCCAATAAAGCTGGCTGATAAGCCTCATTCCCAAAACATCTAGACTTACAGCACTTTACAGTCCAATAAAGCTGGCTCAGATAAGCCTCATTCCCAAAACATCTAGACTTACAGCACTTTACAGTCCAATAAAGCTGGCTCAGATAAGCCTCATTCCCAAAACATCTAGACTTACAGCACTTTACAGTCCAATAAGGATGGCTAATAAGTCTCATTCCCAAAACATCTAGACTTACTGCACTTTACAGTCCAATAAAGCTGGCTGATAAGCCTCATTCCCAAAACATGTAGACTTACAGCACTTTACAGTTCAATAAAGCTGGCTGATAAGCCTCATTCCCAAAACATCTAGACTTACAGCACTTACAGTCCAATAAAGCTGGCTGATAAGCCTCATTCCCAAAACATCTAGACTTACAGCACTTTATAGTACAATAAAGCTGGCTTAGATAAGCCTCATTCTCAAAACATGTAGACTTACAGCACTTTACAGTTCAATAAAGCTCGCTGATAAGCCTCATTCCCAAAACATCTAGACTTACAGCACTTTATAGTACAATAAAGCTGGCTCAGATAAGCCTCATTCTCAAAACATCTAGACTTACAGCACTTTACAGTTCAATAAAGCTCGCTGATAAGCCTCATTCCCAAAACATCTAGACTTACAGCACTTTACAGTTCAATAAAGCTCGCTGATAAGCCTCATTCCCAAAACATCTAGACTTACAGCACTTTATAGTACAATAAAGCTGGCTCAGATAAGCCTCATTCTCAAAACATCTAGACTTACAGCTTTTTACAGTCCAATAAAGCTGGCTGATAAGCCTCATTCCCAAAACATCTAGACTTACAGCACTTTACAGTTCAATAAAGCTCGCTGATAAGCCTCATTCCCAAAACATGTAGACTTACAGCACTTTACAGTTCAATAAAGCTCGCTGATAAGCCTCATTCCCAAAACATCTAGACTTACAGCACTTTATAGTACAATAAAGCTGGCTCAGATAAGCCTCATTCTCAAAACATCTAGACTTACAGCACTTTACAGTCCAATAAAGCTCGCTGATAAGCCTCATTCCCAAAACATCTAGACTTACAGCACTTTACAGTCCAATAAAGCTCGCTGATAAGCCTCATTCCCAAAACATCTAGACTTACAGCACTTTACAGTCCAATAAAGCTGGCTCAGATAAGCCTCATTCCCAAAACATCTAGACTTACAGCACTTTACAGTCCAATAAAGCTGGCTGATAAGCCTCATTCCCAAAACATCTAGACTTACAGCACTTTACAGTCCAATAAAGCTCGCTGATAAGCCTCATTCCCAAAACATCTAGACTTACAGCACTTTACAGTCCAATAAAGATGGCTGATAACCCTCATTCTAATTTAAAGATGGAAGTGTAATCAGCCAGGACATTTTCCTAGGGACTGTGGGAAACAGGCTACACCTAACACTGGAATTAGGACAGGTTACTCTGGAGATGAGTATCATTTGACTGTTTCCATTGACTTCCCATACCTGTAGCCAAAAAATGTAAAGGTTTAACAGAGGTCTTGCTAGGATTTAAAACTAAGAGTCCAGGACTCCCTATTTGGTAAAAATAGGAGTCCCACCAGGAAATGTTGCAGTTCCCTCCCAGAACCTATGCAAATGAGAAGAGCTATTGGTTGCAATTGAGTATAATTTTGCATTCTTTATAACACTGACATAGCTCTTATTTGTCCATCATAGTGAGACTGAATTTTGTGACTCCAAGAAGGTTCTTATTCCAAGCACTAAGCTAGGCATCACAGACTTTTCTTACACTTGGCTACTGTCCCATCTGAACTTTCAGTTTTGGCAACTTTAGCTCTCTTCTGAGTCGCATTGCAATCTCTGTCAATTTGCTGTTTAACTCCAAAATACTATCCAAATTTGCAAATGGTATTTTGTCTAAGTCTCAACCTGCCTTGATTTTGAGGTCACATGCACTACTTATTCTGCTAAACTTGAAAATGAAAACAATTATAAAAGCTATTTTTTTGATGTACTCTTATAAATGACCACAAGTACATTTCTGGGTCTTTCTTCCTCTGAATTCAATCACTGTAAATATCAGTATATGTTCACACACAGTCACTAGTCAAAGCCTTTGAACTTGCTGCCTAACTATTGCATCATGTTCTTTTGATGTACTCTTATAATGCCAACATATAGATCAAGGGGTCTTTCAGCCAATAAATTCTGTTTTTGTAAATATCAGTACATTTCCCCACCCTGACACCAGTCAAAGTCGTTCAACTTTCTGCCCAGTTATTGTGTTATGTTCTTTTGATGTACTCTTATAATGACAACATGTACATCAAGTAGTCTTTCAGCCACTAAATTATGTCATTGTAAATATCAGCAAGGCTAAGTGATCAATACATTTTCTCACTAAGCAGGTGGCTGAAGCTGGACTGGCAAGTCTTTGAACTTTGTTGCCCAACTATTACATGTGTATGAAGGACTCTCACCTAAGTGATTTCTGCATCACAGATAAAAAGCTGGCATTCAAATATGCATGATTAATCATTTCTGAGACCTCTAGTTTAAGATCATTCCCTCTACCAAGGGAAGAGTAGGGACCCAGATTATCAGTGTTATAAGAGACACTTGGTGCAGATATGCAAATCATTAGCACAACCTAATGAATATATTGGAGATGCAGCCTTTCATGTCATTTTCTTAGAAACTGTTGAAAAATTCTTGATAGCAGAAATATCAGCAGAGTCTGACATGGTTAATCTCAAGTAATCATGTGCCTAAACAATAACTCCATTGTTGATTTTCTTTTAGGCAATATTAGGGATGTCATCAATAGAGTGCTTATTTCTGCAAATCAGGATGACAGGTAGCTAAAAAAGAAACACCATTCACTCTGACATATTCACATTTAGATGTCAATCCAAAGAGTTAGAGGAGCTCCAAATACAGACCCTTCATCAACATTGTTAACAGACAAAGCAAAAACAAGAAAGAGCAGGGAAACAAAGAAATGTGTAATAAGCTACCAGCTGAAGAAATGGTTGCTACACCGTCTTTTCACAAATAAGTAAAGGTAGTAGTGCATTTCATAATTAGTAGTACCTGCTAGTTTATATATGACCTATATCTACACTGTCCATGACTAAATTATGAGTGGACATTTAGGAAAAAAAAGAAGTCTTGCTAGGGTATTAGAGTTGTTGCAGATACTAAACACTATTGTGACATTTCCAAAAAGCAGTTGATATAGGGCACATTCGAGTAGCCCCACTAGAAAAATTGCAAGTGACTGATGCTCCTATGTAAAAGAGTGGCCATCAACCTAAATGGTCCAATTCACCTCATAAGTGAGAAGAGACACTGCTACATACTGACAATGTGGATTTCACAACTCAATATCTCAATTTGAAGTAACCATGCACCATAATGACTATGTGGATGTCATAACTTGATATGTCATTGGAGTAGCCCTACACCATACTGACAATGTGGATTTCACAACTCAATATCTGGTTGTAGTAGCCCTACACCATACTGACAATGTGGATTTAACAACTCAATATCTGGTTGCAGTAGCCTTTCACCATACTGACAATGTGGATTTCACAACTCAATATCTGGTTGCAGTAGCCCTACACCCATACTGACAATGTGGATTTCACAACTCAATATCTGGTTGCAGTAGCCCTTCACCATACTGACAATGTGGATTTCACAACTCAATATCTGGTTGCAGTAGCCCTTCACCATACTAACAATGTGGATTTCACAACTCAATATCTGGTTGCTATAGCCCTACACCATACTGACAATGTGAATTTTACTCTCATTTTTAGTGGGTTAAGTTATCATAAGTACTTTAGGTTTGTCTGTAACTTTCATGCTATTTTTCTTACATCAGGAATCTATTCTAAATATGGCTATCTGAAAGGGGAACTCCATATTTGATTTTAGTTATTGGAAATCTGACAGAGTCATGTCATATGTTGGCATATGAACTACAGTTGCCTTTATTCAGTGGTTGATCATTTATGACAAAAACAACAGAGGATTGGACCCAGGATTTGCCCCTGTGGTAATCTACAAATAACTGGTTATTCTTTGGAAAACATTTTTTTCACACAATATTTTCATGTTGCTAGATATGATGTAAACCAATCAAATACTGAATGATCATACTGAAATATATTTCATTAACTGATCAGCAAGGTCAGAAGCTTCTACTACATAGCTATATTTAAAATAGGGCATTCTTTATCATTAATGTAACATTTACATCAAACAAGCAATTCCAACAGTGGTAGACAATACAAGTGTTTGAACATTCCACAACATATACTTAATAATTTATCTAAATTGTGTTCTGAGTAGAAGCTCAATATGCAAATCAAAGGATCAGGACCTAGCAGCCAAAAACTGTATCCCATTCTGTTACCTCAGTGGATTCTTAGGTCAAACCTAATCTCTTCTAATCATTTTAATCAAAACAATTAATAAATATGTTGAGGACATTGTCAAAGCAACCATGTATCTCAATATTCAACTTCTGTGGGCTTGACCAAAAATGTCATGAAACTGGCATTACTTACATACTGAAGAGACTGTTGCACCAATAATAACTCCGATATTTGGAGCAGGAGTGCTGAAAGTTTCGTAAACATTGCCACCACTTTCACTCATCAAGCCTGAAAATGATTTATATAAATTTAACAGCCTTGAAAAACAGTATGTTACACTGTGACATAATATACTCTACAATAGTGGAATAAATAATAAAACAAAATGGATGCTATCAACACCATAGCAAGAACATAATGCACATATCACCTGAGACTCATTTTATTTGTGATAAAAACTGAACATGAACACTGTAACCAATCATGATCAGATGGTTCCCTTATATAAACAAGAAATGCCTCCCTTGTCCAAAGGTAGATTATTTTTTTTTCTGCTGCTAGTCTGGTGTACTTTTTAAAGTCAAACCCAGGATATCATCAATACACAGTCTGCACTGGCATAGGTGATGTTTTATGGTTTCTTTTGTTAATAAGAAGAAAAAAACAAGCTTTAAAGATCTGAAGAGAATCAAACAAAATTTATTGCCATTTCCGTATAAAATTTAGATGAATGGTTTTACAAAGAGTAATAAATTTTCAGCTATTAACATTAGATTGAAAATTCATTTAAATAAAAATATGGAATAAATATGGTCAAAGAATACAGACAACTCAATGATCATCCCTACTCTATACCAATTTATAGTTTGTACAAATGTCATTGTTTTGATACAAGTCACTCTTAGTGAAATTATCCAACTTAGAATCCATGTCATTCCTTATACTTTCTTAGAACTTATACTTTCTTTTAAATCTGCCCTTTTTTAAATTCATCTCTTATTCTTCTTGTTCCATTTTTTCTCTTTTCTTTCACTCTTTCTTTACTTTTTCTCTCTTAACATCACTTCTTTCCTTCTTTTCTCTTTGATTCATTTTCTGCTCAATCAGCTCTTCTTCCATTATCTTTTCTGTTCAGTTCTTTCATGCATCTCATGCCCATAAATAAATTTAGTCAACTTTTTTCATGAACCAATATTTTTATTTGTACAATTGTTTCATCACATGTTAGAGAAAATAGGAATGATATCATTTGGGTCTTAGTACGAGATTGGTGTGGGAAACTTAGCATCCCTGTATAAGCTTCAAGTTGAGACTTAATAACTGCTCTATACATTATTTTAGGCTGGGCTCCATTTGCTATATATAGTTAATAGCTGACAGCATATACTTACATGAGGGAGAAGATGCAGGAATGTCCTGATTGAGTAACAAACTTTTTGAGTTTTGTGTGGCTATCAATGGTGTCCTACTTACACATGAAGTTGAAAGATCATACAAAGCTTACTCAGACAGATGTATAAGAGGTGATTGTGGAACATTTATTAATTTTGTTAGTTTGAATTTTAGAAGACATTTGAATTGCTCTAAATTTAGTTTTAAAGGAATAGTTTTTGATATATCTTTGCCATAAGGTTTAAATAAAACATGCACAAGATTTATAAGCCTCTGTGGCATTTCGAATGCAACATGTTTATTTGCAGAGTTTAAAAACACCTGGGAAGATATACTTGTTAATTGTCTCTGTAATTTGTGCCAACTGCCATTGCTTCACCTGGATATTCCAGGCAACTTTCAATGGACTAAGCAAGCCAATGTCACAAGTTTGCAGTACATGAGTAGCATTTATTAACAAACAAAACATACAGTTAAGAAGCACAACTGTGCTCTTTCAGGAGACATGTGAGTATCGTGATACTAAAAGAATTTCTGGGCATGTTATGCATTTGTGTTTCACAAAAGAAATTCATTCTTGTTGAAAGTGATAAAACTGTTTTGAATCTAACCATCTCCTTGTCATTGTGACTGTAAATGGCTCCAGTAAACTCATTTTTACCAACAGTCTGAAAATGTTGGCTTCAATAAACAATCTGTGGTGTTATGTATTTACTGCTGGCATTCAGGCATGCCAAAACAATGATCTGAGCTGTATTAAACTGACATACAAGTCCATAAATGCTGGATTATTGTAGACACATTTAGAAACTCCATAATCATAATCACTGAAGATACATCTGAGGTCTTTAATCATTCCCAGGTCTGAATTTCGTTTTTAGGCTGTCAAAAACACCCTGGAACTAAGAATTTATCATCCCATCTGTTCTGTTGGTCCTCACCTCAACCAATGCCTTTAGCTTCCTTTCAGCCCAGACCTCAAAAGATCAGATAAGCCATATACCCATAGCCTCTCCAAATCTAGATCAGGCCCCACCCTTATTCAAACATATTGTTATCTTATTTGCATAACTGTAACATTAAGTACAATGATGCAATGTATCTTCATGCTAAGTTCTTGAAATAAATTATTAATATTCGGTCACCTACTATTTCTTTTCTTTGTATTTCATTGGTAACCAATAATTAGAACTCATTTGTCTTGCACAAACCCTAATGAGCTGTTCTTTTGTTCATGCTGACTTGGTAATACATCACATGTAACTATGCAATTGTATGAAAATCAGTCTAAGTTATGGGTTCTTACTAAGGCATCAGTGACTCCAATGTTATTATTTTCATATTAAAGTTACTGAGATAATTACATCTATATTTAATTCCATTTAATACAAAGAGATGGTAGTTACTGTTTCTTTTGATATGGAGTGTTTTCCTCCACAGTACTAAAATGAGAACTAATTATGTAACTCGAAGCAAATGTTTTTAATGATTTATATGAAAGTGACCAAGGCCTCTCATGCCTTAATGTATTCTGTCATATCATTTGTTGTGTTGCCATAACTGAATTTTGTCATACTGTATTTTGTCATATCATGCCATTTACTATATGCTGTCACATCATGACTTTTACTATATTATTTCATATCAAGCTTTTTACTGTATTGTTATATCATGCCTATTACTGCATTGCATCATATCATGCCTTCTACTGTATGCTGTCACATCATGCCTTTTACTGTATTGTGTCATTCATGCATTTTACTGTATTGTGTCATATCATGCCTTTTACTGTATTGTGTCACATCATGCCTTTTATTGTATTGTGTCATTCATGCATTTTACTGTATTGTGTCATATCATGCCTTTTACTGTATTGTGTCATATCATGCCTTTTACTGTATTGTGTCACATCATGCATTTTACTGTATTGTGTCATATCATGCCTTTTACTGTATTGTGTCATTCATGCATTTTACTGTATTGTGTCACATCATGCCTTTTACTGTATTGTGTCATTCATGCCTTTTACTGTATTGTGTCATATCATGCCTTTTACTGTATTGTGTCATATCATGCCATTTACTGTATTGTGTCATATCATGCCTTATACTATATTGTGTCATTCATGCATTTTACTGTATTGTGTCATTCATGCCTTTTACTGTATTGTGTCATTCATGCCTTTTACTGTATTGTGTCATATCATGCCTTTTACTGCATTGTTTCACATCATACCTTTTACTGTATCATACCTTTTATTGTATTGTGTCATTCATGCCTTTTACTGTATTGTGTCACATCATACCTTTTACTGTATTGTGTCACATCATGTCTTTTACTGTATTGTGTCATATCATATCTTTTACTGAATTGTGTCACATCATGCCTTTAACTGTATTGTGTCTCACATCATACCTTTTACTGAATTGTGTCATATCATGCCTTTTACTGCATTGTTTCACATCATACCTTTTACTGTATCATACCTTTTACTGTATTGTGTCATTCATGCCTTTTACTGTATTGTGTCATATCATGCCTTTTACTGTATTGCATTACATCATTCCTTTTATTGTATTGTGTCATATCATGCCTTTTACAGTATTGTGTCATATCATGCCTTTTATTGTATTGTGTCACATCATGCCTTTTATTGTATTGTGTCATATCATGCCTTTTACTGTATTGTGTCACATCATGCCTTTTATTGTATTGTGTCACATCATGCCTTTTACTGTATTGTGTCATTCATGCCTTTTACTGTATTGTGTCATTCATGCATTTTACTGTATTGTGTCATATCATGCCTTTTATTGTATTGTGTCATTCATGCCTTTTACTGTATTCTGTCACATCATGCCTTTTACTGTATTGTGTCATATCATGCCTTTTATTGTATTGTGTCATATCATGCCTTTTACTGTATTGTGTCATTCATGCCTTTTACTGTATTCTGTCACATCATGCCTTTTACTGTATTGTGTCATATCATGCCTTTTATTGTATTGTGTCACATCATGCCTTTTACTGTATTGTGTCATATCATGCCTTTTACTGTATTGTGTCACATCATGCCTTTTACTGTATTGTGTCATATCAAGCCTTTTACTGTATTGCGTCACATCATGCCTTTTACTGTATTGTGTCACATCATGCCTTTTACTGTATTGTGTCATATCATGCCTTTTACTGTATTGTGTCATTCATGCCTTTTACTGTATTGTGTCACATCATGCCTTTTACTGTATTGTGTCACATCATGCCTTTTACTGTATTGTGTCACATCATGCCTTTTACTGTATTGTGTCACATCATGCCTTTTACTGTATTGTGTCACATCATGCCTTTTACTGTATTGTGTCACATCATGCCTTTTACTGTATTGTGTCACATCATGCCTTTTATTGTATTGTGTCATATCATGCCTTTTATTGTATTGTGTCACATCATGCCTTTTACTGTATTGTCATATCATGCCTTTTACTTTATTGTGTCACATCATGCCTTTTACTGTATTGTGTCATATCAAGCCTTTTACTGTATTGCGTCACATCATGCCTTTTACTGTATTGTGTCACATCATGCCTTTTACTGTATTGTGTCATATCATGCCTTTTACTGTATTGTGTAATTCATGCCTTTTACTGTATTGTGTCACATCATGCCTTTTACTGTATTGTGTCACATCATGCCTTTTACTGTATTGTGTCATTCATGCCTTTTACTGTATTGTGTCACATCATGCCTTTTACTGTATTGTGTCACATCATGCCTTTTATTGTATTGTGTCATATCATGCCTTTTACAGTATTGTGTCATATCATGCCTTTTACTGTATTGTGTCACATCATGCCTTTTATTGTATTGTGTCATATCATGCCTTTTACTGTATTGTGTCACATCATGCCTTTTTTTGTATTGTGTCATATCATGACTTTTACTGTATTATCTCACATCATGCCTTTTACTGTATTGTGTCATATCATGCCTTTTACTGTATTGTGTCACATCATGCCTTTTACTGTATTGTGTCACATCATGCCTTTTATTGTATTGTGTCATATCATGCCTTTTACTGTATTGTGTCACATCATGCCTTTTTTTGTATTGTGTCATATCATGACTTTTACTGTATTATCTCACATCATGCCTTTTACTGTATTGTGTCATATCATGCCTTTTACTGTATTGTGTCACATCATGCATTTTACTGTATTGTGTCATATCATGCCTTTTACTGTATTCTCTCACATCATGCCTCTTACTGTATTGTGTCATATCATGCCTTTTACTGTATTGTGTCACATCATGCCTTTTACTGTATTGTGTCACATCATTATTTTACTGTATTGTGTCACATCATGCCTTTTACTGTATTGTGTCATTCATGCCTTTTACTGTATTGTGTCACATCATTATTTTACTGTATTGTGTCATATCATGCCTTTTACTGTATTCTCTCACATCATACCTCTTACTGTATTGTGTCATATCATGCCTTTTACTGTATTCTGTCACATCATGCCTTTTACTGTATTGTGTCATATCATGCCTTTTACTGTATTGTGTCACATCATGCCTTTTACTGTATTGTGTCATATCATGCCTTTTACTGTATTGTGTCATTCATGCCTTTTACTGTATTGTGTCACATCATGCCTTTTACTGTATTGTGTCATATCATGCCTTTTATTGTATTGTGTCATATCATGCCTTTTACTGAATTGTGTCACATCATGCCTTTTACTGTATTGTGTCATTCATGCCTTTTACTGTATTGTGTCATTCATGCCTTTTACTGTATTGTGTCACAGTATGCCTTTTATTGTATTGTGTCATATCATATCTTTTACTGAATTTTGTCACATCATGCCTTTTACTGAATTGTGTCACATCATGTCTTTTACTGTATTGTGTCATATCATGCCTTTTACTGTATTGTGTCGTTCATGCCTTTTACTGTATTGTGTCACATCATGCCTTTTACTGTATTGTGTCACATCATGCCTTTTACTGTATTGTGTCATTCATGCCATTTAATGTATTGTGTCACATCATGCCTTTTACTGTATTGTGTCATATCAAGCCTTTTACTGTATTGTTTCACATCATGTCTTTTACTGAATTGTGTCACATCATGTCTTTTACTGTGTTGTGTCACATCATGCATTTTATTGTATTGTGTCACATCATGCCTTTTACTGTATTGTGTCACATCATGCCTTTTACTGAATTGTGTCACATCATATCTTTTACTGTGTTGTGTCACATCATGCATTTTATTGCATTCTATTATATCATGCCTCTGTTATAACAGTATATGACAAAAATGTTACATACACAGACTTTGAGGTATGATCCAAGTAGTTTCCGATTCCAGTCCATACTGCTCAGCATTACAAGAAATTGGGTAGGATGTTACTTTGGTGCAATCGACATTCCAGACTATTACACCACTTCCATATAATCCAACATGAAGACCAGCTTGGCTAGTAAGTCCATTCCATCTGTACTTAATTCTCTGTTCATACATAATGGGCCCCTTGCTCTGAGATTCAGACCAACAATACAAAATGGCTGATGCCACCTTTAGAAATCCCTCATTGTGGAGGTTTCTATAAATGACTTTCGGCTGTGTGGGTTTTTCTGTAAAAGTGAGTTAATAGAATTTAATTTTCTAATTTCTTTTATTTGACATTTCTTCATTAATCCAAATGTATGCATTTAGATGCGTTTTACAGCATATCAGCACAATAGTGGCTTTATGACACCAATTATTCTGCATTGTCTTTCTTTTTAAAAGATATTTAATTTTTTTAGTTCTATTCATTGTTAAAATGTCCAAAAAAAACCAATTTCTAAAACTATTGCTTAATAACACGAACTCTATAGCAACACTAGAAAATCATACACAACACTTAACATACCTAAAAAAATTTGAGACAATAATGTTTCACTTACTTAGCAAGTTGTATGATACAAAAATATTTGTTTTATAAAGGCTCATATAAATGAGTCCTTAATTAAGACAGAAGTGGCACAGATAAACAGAATGAAACCAAAACAACTGTTTTAAGGGTAAACAAGAGTCCCTAGAAGGAACTAAAACTCTCCTATCATTTCAGGAATTTGAGATAACTGTATTTCAACTTTCTAACTGTCAAGTGTTGAAACCATCTCTGATATGCTTGAGTGATATGATTATCATATTAGCCACTATGGCAGCCATATTAGATGGAAGATCAGCACCATTTACATCTACATCTAACTAAACTCCATAAGAAGAACTTTAGTGACAACCCAATGCTGACATGGCTTCCGTTCTGAAGAATTAGTGACAAGATGTCTTCAATGGATTTATTGTGGCAGTATTATGTATCTGCTTGTTGAAAGTAAGAGAGGGAAAATAGTGAAGACAACCAGCTTTGTAAATTTTAACAAAAATAATTTATTTCTCAAGAAAACAGTGAAAAAGTAAAAAATATAAGACTTATGATTTACAAAGAAAGTCTAAACATTTGTCCTCAAATTGTGAAAAACAGATAAATCCTATCAAGAAACAGTTCTAACTGAAGCTAGTCTGAATCTCAATTCCGTTCCAAGATGGTGGATGATGACATCAAAGTTTTTACACAGATGTCCATATTTTTCACTTTGAATCACAATTTGAACTGTTCTGTTGCAATTTATAATTAATTCACCAAATTTCTTTGTCCAAAGCCAGTTGTGTGGTTTTCCATGAAAAATAATTATGATTTAACAAGTACAGCTTTCAACTATAACTATGTACACCTCACTTTACAGATGTACAAATGAAGAACTCTTTCTAGCACTAGGAAAGAATAACTTTCTTCAAAGTATATAAACAACTTTACTAGGAGTTAAAACATGACTGACTATTTCTTACAGGTAACTGAGTATTTAAACTGAATGTAAACATCATTTCACATACATACATGAGAAACAAGTGGTGATTTTGAAATCTCGCCATGTATTACAAAGTGTAAACAAGTATAATTAAAAATGACCTTGATCACAACCAATCATCTATCTGGCCTGTTTATCAGAAATCAGTCTAAAAAGATTGCTTTTGAAATCCTAAGAGTTATATTTATGTTCTATATAAACATGACATTTCACTCAAAATATTAGACCCTGTGAATAAAATCATTAGCATAATAAAATATAATATTTAATGATACAAAATAAAATACAGAGAATTTAAATTTTAATACATAAGTAATTAAACTGCATGGTTGTAACACTTTCCCCCATAAAGAAAAAAGATTCATATAATAAAACTTTCATTTTACCAGATGTAAACAAAACAAGGTAAAAAATTTACATAAGAAAACTCTTATGAATTATACAAAGGTGTATATAAAAATGGTATTTTAATTGGAAAGTGCATCTGCAATTATACTGTCTTTGTAATTTAGCTGCATTGTCGTAGCAGGCAGCCATATCAGATTGACACCAATAGTCTCCTGGTGAAAACTCCAGGTCAATATGACCTTATCTTTAGGAGAATTATCAATAACAACATTTTCAAGACGGATACCAAGGTAGCCATACTTATATTTATACCATTTTCATTTAGCACCAACTATGGCATTATAAGATGTTGCCCAGTGAAAACCCAATGTTTATATGACTTTCTATCTATTAGGAGTTTTAACGAGATTATCAAGATGGCCACTGTGGTAGCCATACTGGATATCAGTTCAGATCTTGGGGTTGTCATAATATTTTTCTTCTTTTTGCCACCAATGTGAAATCTAATCCTTTGTTGGATTTTTCACCTTCTTTTGATTTTCATCTCAGTTTTTGTGGGTTTTACCAACCTGTTCACTAGAGTCATTATATCAGCAGTAATTTGTATATCTTTCATCATTATATCATGTTGCTGGGATAAATAAATCTAGTATCAATCATTTCATATCGTTCATGATTAGAGTGTGCTACTGGGAAAAAGCAATCTATTACCAATACATTTTTTTTCTACCTCTTATCAAACTGAATCACTTTCTTTATGGTAGAGCAAAGGTAATATCAAGTGACTGGAATACCTGCTTACAAGGATGGCTACATGTCACATACCAGGTTTATTCTTATCTTTTCATACATAAATAGACAAAAAAAACCCCTTTAATATTGTAATACTAACCTTGGACCTGTAGATATAATGCTGCCCTAACTCCATTGCTTGCCTGGAAGACATACCTTCCAGCATCTGATCCTGATGTATTGTTTAGTCTGATTCCAGTTTTTCCAGTTGCATTGTTTCTGACAAATTCAACACGATCCGATTTGCTGTATAGAACATTACCTGATACATTGACCAGGACTTCATAAGATGGACTGATCACCACATAGTCCTGTAAGACATTCCATAGTAACTGGGCAGTCTGATTCACTTTTGTCTCCACTAGTCCATCATTCCTTGTAATAACTGAAAATATTTCTGTTTATTATACATCTATAACAAAGAAAAAAAAACTTAAATAATCTGAAAAATATGAATCCAAAACCAAAGAAAGATGATGATGATTTTTGGTTGATCAAAATAAAAATACTGCAAGTCGCAAACTTTACCATAACATTACCATTAATATATTCAAAGATTAGCCATTCTTCAAAAGCTCTGAGCCATTTTGTATCTAAATCAAAATGCAAACAAATCTAAGCATAAACCCTTGCTAAGTACCACAATTTTTGTTTCAAACATTCTGACAAATACTTATAAAGAATGTATTTGTCTGAGAATAAGTCCACCCAGAACTTTCTGATTTGTTTGAGAATAAGTCCACCCAGAACTTTCTGATTTGTCTGAGAATAAGTCCACCCAGGACTTTCTGATTTGTCTAAGAATAAGTCCATCCAGTCTTTCTGATTTGTCTGAGAATAAGTCCACCCAGGACTTCCTGATTTGTCTGAGAATAAGTTCACCCAGGACTTTCTGATCTGTCTGAGAATAAGTCTACCCAGGACTTTTTGATTTGTCTGAGAATAAGTCCATGAAGGACTTTCTGATTTGTCTGAGAATAAGTCCATCCAGTACTTTATTAGGCTGGAGCCTGACAAAGAGAGTCAGAGCTGTTTTAAGGCATAGGCATGTGCCTAGGGTTCCGTGCAGCAGGGGGCCCCATGGTGGCCCCAAAACAAAATTTCTGTGTCGGTTGTGCTAGCAGTTTAGTACTATATTAATAAGTTTAACAAAGTGACACACATGAACATGGAAATGCAATGCAATACTCTATATTTGAGACTGAGAAACTGAGGTGCAATTCTGGTTACTTTAAAAATTATAATTTGTGCCTAGGGCCCACAAAATTTTAACGGCTCTGAAAAGAGTGAAGACCCATTTACAAATTTAGTAGGCTGGTTGCTGGCAATGAGATTAAATGACCCATTCACCAATTTTCTAACAAAATTAACTTTGCTTACAGCAATAAGGTGTGTACTTATTTCATCCTAAATTCATGAAAAATGGATTCACAAACATTTGCAAAACTAAAATAGTTGAACTTGTAAAACTGTAAAATGTGGATAGCATATGTAACGAAATTAGTAAAGATTATACATTTTCTTTATATACAATTAATGACAGCAAAATGTGAAAATAAATATATAACAGCCCCGATGGATAATTACAACATTGATTCAATATCATGCCAAACAGTAATAACTACTCAATGAAAATATTAAAACAAAAGAAAACAATTTTTTGTAATAAAATATGTTCTTCCATTATACTTAACACTACCTGATTATAATACCAAATTAGTAGAACTTCTACTCTATCATAAATCCACTGCCTGAATCACCCTCAGAAACAAAAAGTATTTAGGTTAGATGCTAAATTTTAAGCTATTTCTCCTCATTGAAAGCAGTTATATAGAGTGATCCACCTTCACAATGGGATTGCCTCCAAATCCAATGAATACTTCAGTTATTACCTAAGTGGAGTGCATGTTCTGTATATAGATGTAACTGTATGGATGCTGAGAGGGTGTATATGCATTAGGTGGCACTCTACAGTTTTTATTTAGTATAGGGCTAAAATTTTAAAGAAAAAGAATTTCCCTGGGTTTCTTCACTAGTTATACTGGCTATTTAAACAAGACTTTGTATATCTTAGGTATTGTTCAAAGAACCTTTAATTCCCTTTATTTTGGTATATGATTAATGGGTGTAATATGGGTTATAGAGTATACAGCTTGGCCTTACTTCAGAGGTGCACCTTTCAAAAAAGTGCTAGCTCAACTTGCTCATTTTCACTACTTGAACTTCATAGGTAAATTGTAAAAAAAAAAGAGCTGATAACTTTTTTTTTACATTTTATGTATTTGGTAATTCATTCATTGCACTTTTAGAAGCTGTAATGTCTAGTTTGGAAAAATTAATTTTCCTTATTTTAATAGCTGCTAAGAATAGTGTACTTTAGACAAATTCAGGTTGATTTTTGGAGCACAAGGGAACAGTCATTTTAGTTAGAAGTGTGCTAAGATCATTTAAAATGTCCAACAGTACAATATCCAAAGAAATTTCAGCCACATTACATGAAAGTAGCATGTAGGTATGCCAACATTCTCTCCACTGTGCATGTTTAAAATGCAGACAACTTCACCTTACATACATCACTCTCTCAAAAGTACATAATAACTGGTGAGTGCCACCATATAATTAGATAAGTATTAATAACAAAGAAACATATTTTAATAGAAAAAATGGTTTCTTCTTCAAATATGTCACCTGATCATTAATAGGCAGAGGTGGAGTAAGTTAGATTCCCCTACCCCAGAGAAATCACTCGTCTAAGGGATGTAAATCAGCCTCCGGATAGAAAACATGGCTGAAGCATTGTCCCCTATGCTATGGGGCAAATTTGAAAGGAAAATTCAGTGGAGATCATGAAGCCAAATCCTTAAGAAGTGGCTGATCAACTTCAGACACTGTGATAGGCCCCACCAGGTATAGCTATACCTACTGGGATGCAAACTCGATTAGAGAAAGACTGGAGAAAGTTGACTCTGACCTCCATTCCACAACTTGTATATCAGTTAGTGAACAGTTTCACTTGAATGAATGGTATCCATTTATCCAGGATGAAAGTCATCATTTCTCTCTCTGACAGATAAAAAGAAATGGAATCTCCTTTGACACACCAATTCACCAATTTGGTTCTTTTCAGGTATCACTTCAGAGCTCTCGATGAACACAATTTTGAGATAAAGTGTCCAGAAAAGACAAATGTTTCACCACAAAAGCCTGTTATTGGCAATGAAACAAGGACTCATTCTGCCACAACTGCAAGTAATGCTGGTTAAGTGATAAAGACTATATTTTGCTGATTCTGTCTGCCATCACTGGTGTAAGTAGGAATTTTGTGTTGTATATGAGAGGTGAGTCAATGAAGTCCCCATGAGCAGTTCAAAGTGTGCATTATTCAGCCAGGTTAGCACATGTAATAGATTTCAATTTAGGCAATGAGCCAGCATCTTTCGATGGGTGAAATTAAAATATAACAGAAAATCAGAAAAGTCTTTGTTTTGTCCACCATCCTGTCCTTCCATAATGATGTAGCATATTGGAGTCCATGGAACTGTAGCCTTTAATCATGATTGATGCTAACTGTTTCTCATCAAAAAACCATTCTAAAAATCATGATAACTGATATCCATAAAAATAAATAAATGTACTGTATTCCAAACTTAAAATATAAATATAATTATATAAAAGGCTCTTGCTTTTTTCCCATTGTGTTGCAAGCATTTCTTACCTTTCCTTTGTAAGCATTTCATTCCTTTCCTTTGTAAGCATTTCCTACCTTCCCTTTGTAAGCATTTCCTACCTTCCCTTTGTAAGCATTTCCTACCTTCCCTTTGTAAGCATTTCCTACCTTCCCTTTGTAAGCATTTCCTACCTTCCCTTTGTAAGCATTTCATTCCTTTCCTTTGTAAGCATTTCATTCCTTTCCTTTGTAAGCATTTCATTCCTTCCCTTTGTAAGCATTTCATTCCTTCCCTTTGTAAGCATTTCCTACCTTCCCTTTGTAAGCATTTCATTCCTTCCCTTTGTAAGCATTTCATTCCTTTCCTTTGTAAGCATTTCATTCCTTCCCTTTGTAAGCATTTCATTCCTTTCCTTTGTAAGCATTTCATTCCTTCCCTTTGTAAGCATTTCATTCCTTCCCTTTGTAAGCATTTCCTACCTTCCCTTTGTAAGCATTTCCTACCTTCCCTTTGTAAGCATTTCCTACCTTCCCTTTGTAAGCATTTCCTACCTTCCCTTTGTAAGCATTTCCTACCTTCCCTTTGTAAGCATTTCCTACCTTCCCTTTGCAAGCATTTCATTCCTTTCCTTTGTAAGCATTTCATTCCTTTCCTTTGTAAGCATTTCATTCCTTCCCTTTGTAAGCATTTCATTCCTTCCCTTTGTAAGCATTTCCTACCTTCCCTTTGTAAGCATTTCATTCCTTCCCTTTGTAAGCATTTCATTCCTTTCCTTTGTAAGCATTTCATTCCTTCCCTTTGTAAGCATTTCATTCCTTTCCTTTGTAAGCATTTCATTCCTTCCCTTTGTAAGCATTTCATTCCTTCCCTTTGTAAGCATTTCCTACCTTCCCTTTGTAAGCATTTCCTACCTTCCCTTTGTAAGCATTTCCTACCTTCCCTTTGTAAGCATTTCCTACCTTCCCTTTGTAAGCATTTCCTACCTTCCCTTTGTAAGCATTTCCTACCTTCTTTTTGTAAGCATTTCCTACCTTCCCTTTGTAAGCATTTCATTCCTTTCCTTTGTAAGTATTTCTTACCTTCCCTTTGTAAGCATTTCATTCCTTCCCTTTGTAAGCATTTCTTACCTTCCCTCTGTAATCATTTCTTACCTTCCCTAGAAGACACTGTCAATTTGGCTGATCCCATGTAGGTCCCACAACTCCAGTCTCCTAGATGAAGATTTTGGTCAAAGGAGGGAAAGTTCACCAAGTACACAGACTCAAATTCAGTCCTTCTACATGAAAATGTGATATCTCCAATTGTCTCATTGCTACACATTAGGGACAAACTGTTGTTCAAGATGTAGCTGACTGGAAGATTATATGGCAGGAAGATTCCCTTTTTTGGACCATATAGTCCGACCAAAGCACCATCTAGAAAAGATGCCTTACAACAGATGGCAAATGACTTGCCATTAATCAGTGGACTACATGTTCCTATAGAAATAGATGGAACAATGGTGGCCACATCCACTGAAAAAGATAATAATAATAATAATAATAATAATAATAATAATAATAATAATAATAATAATAATAATAATAATAATAATAATAAGAACAATAACAATTGCAGTGGCTCCCTTCCAATAATATTGCATGGAAACCTACCTCATCAGCACATCTCAACCCTCATGACACTGACCAAGACAAAGAAATTCCAGTAAGGGGTTATATTATTTGTCCTCACAGAGGCTATGAAGTGTATAGGTCTAAAGTACATGTGCATGGATCTGTGTTTTCTGTCATAGTTCATTCCACACAGCATTGAGAATTTTATCCTATCTGTAGCACAGTCAATTTTCAGGTCAGCGTCCTTAATTTATTTCACATGAAGTATTTAAAAACTAGTTCGGTAGATGTAGCTACAGCTAATGATGTTGACCTGAAAATATACTGAGTTATGCCTGCATGTGTGTGTTTGTCTTGAAATGTTTTGTATGGTGTGTTCTCAAAGATTGACCTTAAGTTACTATGTTTTTGTTATATATTTATTGTTGTTATTGTTTGATTTTAGAACAACAAACTTAGGGTACAGCAGAAGACAATAATGGTTTCTTCTTTCAAAAGTAGTTCTGAATGTGTGGACTGCTTGACTGTGATGAAGGGTCTGAGATGGTCTCCTTCTTGACAGGCCTTCCAATGAGCAGAGGCCAAAATGGCCAGTACTGAAGTAGTGCATTTTATCATTCTTTACTCTTCAAGAGAGGCCCCATTTATAAAAGTCATTTACAAAAAGTCAGTTTTTCAGTGCAAATGTGTGGCATCATGAGACGGGTACCAGTGAATAATAACAATAATATAGATCTATTTTCTGTTAGAGAGATAATCCATAATTCTCATTGAATCATTCAGTATCTTGACATGCCAATAACTCAGCCGATTTAATTGGCTAATTAAAACATTAAAACATCAGTCAATATCCTTTTTATAAACATTTGTGGCCTCCATCCCTGTCACTTAATTGTAGCCAATTTTGACCATATGATATTTATCTGAACTCTTCAGTACACTGACTTTGCAACTATGAATAAAATAGAACACATTATATAAGATTCATTACAAAAATACAAAAATACAAAAACCCATTCACAAGATCTTAGAATTAGAAATGTCATTAACTAAATGACTCTTACAAAATTTTTTTTATGAATATTATGCATATATATATATATATATATATATATATATATATATATATATATATATATATATATATATATATATGTGTGTGTGTGTGTGTGTGTGTGTGGACATAAAAGGGTGATTCTATATGTATTGCCAATTATAAAACAGTAATCTTCTACCATGCTTTAGTATGGTAATTTATCATATTTAACCAAGTTTGACCTCCATAATACCTTATGGTCAAATATATTTAAAGTGCAAAATCTTTCAAAATTAATTATGTCAGGACATATTGTACACATGTAATATACTGTATAATTTATCAATTATATCTGCTAACTATGAAATCAATACTTTATGTTAGATTCATATTTGTTGACATTTTTTAAAATGTTTATATCTTCTGCATCTCTATCATATATTTGTCTAAGGCCATCATAAAAGGAATAAATCAGTGACAGGTTGTTTCCACAGGCAGTTGTGTATCATATCTACATTACTTATTTATTAAGAAACAAAATGCTGAAGATGATGGAATATGCAGGAAACTCAACAGTTAAGAAGTGATATGATAATTTTCAAAAATTACCATAAAAAGAAAAATATCTTTATAAAAATGAAGACATTTATGATATAAAGAAAAGCTGTTATGAAGACAATCAGTTCTAATCTCATCAGAATGTATTAGATATACAGTATCAAACAATATTATTATTTGCTATGTTGTTTTGTAGATCAAGTTTCAATGAGATTAATGCTAAAGGATGATCAACAATAGGTGACCAATTATTACATGCACATAGTACAAAATAGCAAAAGTCTACCTAGTGATTCACCATATCCAAACTTTGATGATAATGGAGAAAGCAGGAAAGCAATTGGAAGAAGTAGCTTTGTGGCCATCATATTGGATGGCATTCTGTACACAGGTCAGTGATAAGGCTGCATATCACCATCATAATTTCATACTTTGATGATTTTACGTTATTCTGTAAAATAGAAAATATATAAATATCAAAGTATCCATGATACTGATGTAGCTATCAAAACAGAGAAGAGCAGAAAGGATGGAAGGATGGTGATATATAATATTTTATACATATAAGAACATACCAAATAATGCTCCTAAGTCAAATTATATAAAGGAAATGATATGTACCCACTGAAATAAAACAAATACTAAAATGAACTCACTGAAATCAAAATCACTTAAATGCACTCACTGAAATAATACAAATCACTTAATGTACTCAATGAAATAAACAAGCCACTCACATGCAATCCTTGAAATTAAACAAATCACTCACATTTATGGACATAAAACAAATCATTCAAATGTACTTACTGTAATAATACAAATTATTCAAATGCATGCAGTGAAATAGAACATATTCAAATGCATGCAGTGAAATAGAACATATCATTCAAATGCATGCAGTGAAATAGAACATATCATTCAAATGTATGCAGTGAAATAGAACATATCATTCAAATGTATGCAGTGAAATAGAACATATTCAAATGTATGCAGTGAAATAGAACATATTCAAATGTATGCAGTGAAATAGAACATATCATTCAAATGCATGCAGTGAAATAGAACATATCATTCAAATGTATGCAGTGAAATAGAACATATCATTCAAATGTATGCAGTGAAATAGAACATATTCAAATGTATGTAGTGAAATAGAACATATTCAAATGCATGCAGTGAAATAGAACATATTCAAATGTATGCAGTGAAATAGAACATATCATTCAAATGCATGCAGTGAAATAGAACATATCATTCAAATGTATGCAGTGAAATAGAACATATCATTCATATGCATGCAGTGAAATAGAATATATTCAAATGTATGCAGTGAAATAGAACATATCATTCAAATGTATGTAGTGAAATAGAATATATTCAAATGTATGCAGTGAAATAGAACATATCATTCATATGCATGTAGTGAAATAGAACATATCATTCAAATGTATGCAGTGAAATAGAACATATCATTCAAATGTATGCAGTGAAATAGAACATATTCAAATGTATGCAGTGAAATAGAACATATTCAAATGTATGCAGTGAAATAGAACATATTCAAATGTATGTAGTGAAATAGAACATATCATTCATATGCATGCAGTGAAATAGAACATATCATTCATATGCATGCAGTGAAATAGAACATAACATTCAAATGCATGCAGTGAAATAGAACATATTCAAATGTATGCAGTGAAATAGAACGTATCATTCATATGCATGCAGTGAAATAGAACATATTCAAATGTATGTAGTGAAATAGAACATATCATTCATATGCATGCAGTGAAATAGAACATATCATTCATATGCATGCAGTGAAATAGAACATATCATTCATATGCATGCAGTGAAATAGAACATATTCAAATGCATGCAGTGAAATAGAACATATCATTCATATGCATGCAGTGAAATAGAACATAACATTCATATGCATGCAGTGAAATAGAACATATCATTCATATGCATGCAGTGAAATAGAACATATCATTCATATGCATGCAGTGAAATAGAACATATCATTCAAATGTATGCAGTGAAATAGAACATATCATTCAAATGTATGCAGTGAAATAGAACATATCATTCATATGCATGCAGTGAAATAGAACATATCATTCAAAATAAAATGATTTCAGTACTATAAGGGTCATCAATGAGAATTAATTCCATAGATGAGTTAATATGCTTCAATTTTAGCTATTTTAAGAAACACAAATATCACATATAAATTTATAATTTATTATTGTGAATAGAAAGATAAATGAACTTTAATCTCAAAATATGAAAATATTAAGAAATTTTATTAAGAAAAGTAAAATTATGTTGGCAGTTTTGATAAGAACCAGTAGAATGCCAGAATATGTACAGTCAATACAATACAGATTCTAAACAAACAACTTTATTTAAAACATGAAATTCTGGACACATTGACAAACATTTGGAATGATGGTGTCATACATACCACAAAGAATGAACAGTCTTTGTGACAATGGGACATAACTCTATCAGATATATATTACATAATAATAATGATAATAATAACATTAATAATAATATTTATAATAGTAATGGTCACTTTATTTACAGAGGGTAACACAGTTAGCTGAAGAACTACTCTACCTTGCAGCCCTCATACAAAGAAAATTTATTTTATTTAACTGCATCTCTGAAGCCACTGGATAAACTGGGTTTGAAAGAAAGAAATAGAGTGGGCATTTCTAATCTCAACAGGAATATTATTCCAGGCCAAGATTTCTGAGTATTGGAAACTTTTGGTGAATAATTCCTTATTTGGATTGGGAATTTTATACTGTTTGATAGACATTGATCGCAGGAGGGAAGTGTTAACAGGTAGCCTATAATGGAATAGTAATTGGCAATATTCAGGAGCACTATTATTGGATATCCTGTACATTAATTTGGCATTTCTGAACCAGATTTGGTCTTTATTAGGTAATATTTTTAACTAAATTTTCCTTGGTTTTTTTTCTGGATTGATATTAACCCAAAAATGCTATTTTGTAAGATCATCTAGTTTTGCTATGTTTCTATCATTTGAATTACCCCATACTGTATTACAGTAGACCAAATATGGTTGTATGTAACTGTTATAACATAGTTTTCTGTGCCTTTCAAAGAGCAAATGTCTTATCCTGCTGAGAAGCCACAAACGTTTACTGATATGTTTGATATGTTCAGTCCATGGTAGGTTATTATCTACCAAAACACCAAGTAGTCTATCATGACAGATTATTTGCAAATTTGTATCCTTCCATTCCTGCAAATCTTCATGTGCTTTACATAATGTTATGTTACCAATATTTCATGAAGAATATGCTTGTTGCAAATATTAGTAAGGATATACATGTATATATATATATATATATATATATATATATATATATATATATATATATATATATATATATATATATATATATATATATATATATATATATATATATATATATATATTTCACATAAAAGCTATATAAATAAGAGTAATGAACATAAATTGCAAGCTGAGCAAAGTATGGCATAGAGAGTAACAATGTGTTAGATGTAAATGTCTGACTATTCTACACCTAACATACAGAATCGCAAAAGATTGAGCTCTAGATCAGTTTGATTAAACTGCTATGTTTGAGTTATGTTATACTGTGTACACTTTTAAAAAGTTTGGCAAACATTGCAGTTATAACTGAAACTGAACGTGACTCTAAATATTTCCAAGTCCTGGTTTCTCTGATGTTCATAACTGTCCAAAGATTGTTGAGGATTGATATTTAGGTCAGAGGAAAATTGTCATATCTTCAAGTAACTATGCAAGGTGTTGATTGATTCATTTTTTGTTAGTTTGATTACAAACAACAATTCAACCTAAGCTTTTTATCTACATGACATAATATCAATGATATCAAATTCAAGTCATGGAATAAAATATTATTTTTAAGATATTCAAACACAGCACAATATATAAATATGAAACACATATAGGAAATCAAATCAAATTAGAAATACAATACTTAAAAGTGAATGTAGCATTTAGGTAAGAACAAAATGGTTATGATGACCTGAGTGTTGAACATAGGTAATGTTATCTAAAATTAGCGCTTAAAAATGAAAAGTTCAATTAAATTAAAAGCAATTGGACCAATTTTGTACTAAAAGTAACCCGAGACACAGAGTTTGCCTTACAACAGAAGTCTCGGGTTTTATCAATAAAAGTACGATGAATTCATAAATTTGATCCATACTGAGTGTGTTTCGTACCTGCCCGTATGCAAATTTACCCAGTTAAAAGGAAATCAATACAACAGTCGATGTCAACTGAAGGCTTACTAAAGCAGTAGATACTTGAAATAATACTTCTCTAAGCATATTATGAACACAAAAGTGAAATCTCAGATTTCACAATTGTATGTTTTTTTGTTTTTTTTTGTGGTTTTACGTTTATTAGAGTCATTAGCAAGCTTAAGGAATCCGAAAACTATTAATTCGCACCATACACTGCAGGATGCAAAAAAACCCCACCTAACACAACTAATTAATTATATCTCAAATTACTGATTATGTATACCCACCAATATGCTAACACCTTCCTATACAGTCAGGAAATGGTCTCTAGTCTGCTGTATATAATTGGCACCAATGAATACTTCTATTTCTCTAACTGGCTTAAAACAACACCAATGCATGCCATGAAGAGCTTTTAATCTTCAATAAGTAAGCTATAACCAATTAATTATAATAAAGAATGAATAATAAAAATGTATGTATAAATAATTGAATCGGGAATAAGTAACTGGTTACTTATTCAACCAGTTACTTATTCCTTATTCAATCGGGAATAAGGAATAAGTAACCAACTTGACGTCAATTGAAACCTCTGACAACAAGAAATCACCGAAATCAGTACTATTAATTAATACTGTTAATTTATAGTACTGATTGGGTGATTTCGTGTTGTCAAGAGATTTCATCGTACTTATTGGTAAAACATCAGACAAGCGAAGTGAAACAAAACGATGAAATATTCGCGCGTCACTATTAATTTCATTTAGGATACATTACCTTACGTTTGTTTAATATTTGAGTCGTTCAGCTTGAACTGGATAAAAATGTCATTAAAATATCTAAAACTTATGCAAAAAGTCTCAAGCTCCGTTTCCAATGTAAACTGTACGTCATTTGGATGTATCTTTTTTTCACGTAAAAGCTATAAACTGATACTGTTGTCTGTTGTTGTAATGCCTTTAATATTGAAAGCTAGCCGAATAATTGGGTTTTTCCAGCTGGATTCAGGTCACCGTATATATGTACTCGACCTGCCAGGATCGTTTCCTTAACGTGAATTGTAACTTATTTAGCCTAATATTGCTTGAAACTATTGAATTGCCATAGAAAGTGTTAAACTGTATCTGCCTAATTTAATCATACTTAAAAGCGTGTCGAAAAAGGTTTATTTTAGGCACAGGATTCTGCAGTTTTATCAATAAAGCACAACGGATTTTTTGACTACATGAAATTACCTTAACGGTATTATACAATATTTATTGTATAATACTGTTAAGGTAATTTCATGTAGTCAAAAATTTTGTCGTGCTTTATTGATAAAACTGCAGACTCCTGTGTTTTAGGATGTGCGACGATGGTCCGTGGCCTATAAACACCGAAGTGCACTGAAAACCCGATATACACATTTATTTACATGTTCTCATTGTATAAATCAGTGTACACACATACATTATCATTTTTTTTTTGTTTTAATAACAATATAAAGCAAAAAATACGATTTATGTGATTTTTATGATAAATTATTTACTTTATCCTATTTACAGCTAAAAATAATTTAATGACGTCATCAGTCGTACTTGATTCAATAATTACTATAAAACAAGTATGTCTTCGAAACTGATACAATTCTAACACTTTGTTCCAGGTACCAGGTTTGACTGGTAAAGATATAACATGTTTCACTTAATTCCAGAAAATAGTAAGATGTAGGAAAATGAAGTTAAAATGTGTTAGATATAGTGATATCAAAATAACATTCAGGTTGCAAACATGAGAAAAAAATAGTAAACTTGACAGAGTGACACTCAAAGATGTGAAGCAATGGGCATGTATTAAAGTGACAAATACATCCTAAAAATAGATGATGTTACTAGAAGCATATTTAACCATTTACAGGTTAAAAAAACTAATCAGGTAGAGTATGTATCATAAAGTTTAAGGCAATGTTGGAATGGTGAGGTTTGATCATTGGTGCAAACATTAGCACATACCAGTATACAGGAAAGTCAAATGACAATGTACCAAATTAAAATATATTACTATAAGCAATATTATTCATGACGAAAATAACAGTTTTAGATATTGTGAGTGAATACAGCCAAAGGTGGCCACACATATCAACTATAGGTACCAACAGATTCTATATCATCAATCAAATGTGAAATTCTGATCTCCAAAATTTGTAAACAAGGATGGACATGTGTGGGACATATACAATGTACTTGTTAAAATCACATGTGTAAACATAATTCAAATGATCTGTTTGAGTGTTTGTAGTGTACTTTTAAGAGTGTTGGTTACCAGTTATTAAGCTAAATGATTCAGTGGAATCAGATATCGGCTGATGCTACAATGCTGCGCTCTATCAAAGTACTAAATTGAAATATGTTACCATACATAGGCATTTTCATGATGGAAATAATATTTTGGGACATTCGAAGTGCTCACAGATAGAACTGAGACTTACAGATTCACTATAGGTACAATGTCAGCCTATATGATGTATTGAATGTCAACTTTTGAATCCCAAACATTTTAAAATATATGCATATTTGTTCATGTCAGATATTGTGACCATGCTAAGATCAGTTGTCCTAAGTTCAAATAATCTGTTTGAATATTTCTTACATAACCTTTAGTGTCAGTTAACAAATATTAATACTAATTAATAATGCATAAAGCAAAATGGATCATTAAAATTCCCATAATATCATCTAGGCCTCAATGCCACACTATATCAATCATAATCTTAATAAAATTGAAAAATAAAATGGAATGCATTTTTTTGTTTAACTTCATTTTGCTGGGGTTTTTTTACACGCAAATGCAAATATGCCTGGGGAAAGTATATTTTATCCCTTTGACCTGAATTTCATTCTGTGACAGCTTAAAATTATTTTGTAGAGATCTTGTCAAGCACGTTATAGTATAAAGTTTTCATCTCTGTCCTTCCACTAAATACCCTATAACTATGTTCATACACAATTACTGATAGCTATACAAGCAGATATATGTTACTCAGAAAGTCACCATGTCATAAAAATATAAATTAACTTTTCTTTCATGTAGTTTAAATGAAGGTCTCATTTTGACTTACTAAGATATTTTATCTACCACAATTTGACAAATATCCATCATTGGAGCTTGTATATGGTGTAGGAGTATATTCATGCTGATATTATTTAATATAATTCCCAATAAATATTATATATGTGCATTTGGGGGTATTTTTATTTTTTTATTTTTTTGAAAATTCCTTTAAAGTTTTAAAATAAAGTTAATTTTTAAAAAATATTTATTATATTTTTATTTTCAAAGTCAATATGCATAACATATTAAAAATTCATGTGACTTCTGGTGATGTCATTGCCAAAGGTTCACTGGCATTTGTTTGAAAGGCATTACTATCAGCAAACTCACGCGCGATGGAACGCAGATTTCACTTCTGGATTATCACCAAGACCTTATTACTCACTGTACACTGTCGCCGAAACAAACACAGACAACCACCACAGAAACTCACCAGAAATTGTACAATCCATCACTGATTGTTATTGAGAAGCCTTATCGTGATGTCGTTCTTGTCCACGTATTTCTTCGTAGTAAAGTCATTGTCTGATTCTGGTTCTCTCAAATTAGAAATTTCATTTCCGCCCATGGCGAGTTAATAAGTCATTCTATCGCCGGTTTTAGAGGCTTCCCATATGGCCCCCCGATTGATATGCTTGAGTCTTTGATTCTTTCGCCATCAGTAAATAATGCACCTGAAACTCGCAGGATAATATCGACCTACTTGATATCACACGTCTTTAGCCGTCCATGCTGATTCCGAAAAACAGAAACTTCAAACTTGTCAATCCAAGCGAGGTTCATAAGATTAGCTAACTCATCTTTTATTGCATTTTCTGACAAATCAACATCACTGATACAAGATTTATGAACCCTTCCGCTAGCGGTAGAAGATCTTCTGCATCTGAATCTACCTTGAGCATCAGTTTGAAGCGGCATATCCCAAGCTGAATTTTAGTTTAACGGGGATGTCTACATGGGCTACATCGATGATAGCGTTGTTGGCTTGGTTTCTTGGTCGTTCTATGTTATACTGTGTATCATTAGGATGGTCAGTAATATCCTTCGAGAACATCATTGATGGACCAGCAAACATTGAGAAATAATCGCAATATCTTGCGCGACCGAGTATCAATGTAGCAACAAATAAGTCATTGTGACATACTTCGATTTGTCTACATTCAATTATATACACAGTACTTTTAAATAAGGTCATAACACCATAATTATCTAATCCACATTTGTCATCTGCATCGTATGGATTATTTTATCCCTCAGAAATCTACACTGAACTTCAATAAATGCCTCAGCGGGCTGGAAATAACTAGATCTATCTTGGACTAGTAGTTCGATTAGCCCACGTTGGTTTCGTTCTAGCGCCTCATAAGATTAAATATTGATAATCCCGCACAGACTCATCCAGGAGTACTGGTACATCCATTTTAAATGCTGGATCAGATACACATTTAAACATTTTTATTATATTCGCTTCAGTCTAAAACGACGTTATAACACCAATCAATATCGCCGAAGATAACTGGCCAGACCACTACCCGCTATTAGGTTTGTGGTTATGTTTTTTTTCTATTTCTGTTGCGGTTTGTTTTGTCGGTGATGGCACTCCAGGTAAATCTTTCAATATCTCATCTGCAGCTTGATTTATTATTTTGCTGACCCTTGCTAGCATTACACCGGTGCTATACAATTTTACTGGAATGCTTACTTCGATGCTGGGCAGTTTTAATACAATTCTTGCTCTGGAATGCTTAACATTCTGCTGTGGTTTTCGTCGTACTTATCGTGAGAGTCTGTCTTTGACCGCAGACATTGCTTTACCAGCATCATCACCAATAATGCCCATACCCATCTCACGAACAACTTCGATGGCTTTCATACCTAATTGTTTTGCAATCGGGATAACTTTTGTGCTATCCTTCTAATAAAAACCCCTCAATAACATCGCCAAGTCCCTCTCCGTAGATCATTTTATTAACTGCTAATCATAAATTTATCGGGGCCCCGAGTGGCCTAGTGGTCTAAAGCGCTGTCCGTTACAGATCACTGCCATCTCACCACTGTCTGCGTGGGTTCGAGTCTAGGATTCGGCGAATGTGGATATGTGAGAAAGCATGCCAGTAGCTTCTCGTGGGTCGGTGGTTCTTTCCGGTGAAATCCTAGTTTCTTCCTCCACCATTAATACTGTCCGCCATGAATAGCCTATCGTGTGCTGAAAAATGGCGTTAAGCTCAACAAGAACAACATGAATTTATCACCCTAACGCTTTCGGGTCTACGTTGGGCATTGTGTATAATCATGATATTTTGTTATTATCGATCTAATTGATCACTCACTGTAGTAATTGTCAGTAATTTCATCGATCAACACCCGATAGCCGATAGTGTCCATCACGCCACCGGTAAATACACGCTCACAAAAAGCAGCTACTTCGTTGAAGATTTCATGTGAATTGTTGCCGGCTTGTCTTCTAGTCAGTCAACATCAGCGAGGATGTTCAAGGGAACAAGTTTTCCCTGAATCAGCGGCGAATTAGCGATCATATTACTACCTTATTACGACAATAAGTGCGAGTGGCAAGGCCATATCCAGTTGCTTATTTATCCTCTACACTATGCGGTCCAAATTGTGATCATTTGGGTAATAATATATTTTCAACTAAGTGAAGGTTTATATTTCCCTGCGATTCGACTTACCCACTAGCAGTTTCGAAACATCAAAGTAACCCAGTTTAATTCTGACACTGCTGCAGTTTATGGATCAATAAAGTTCATGACGAATTTGATATCATTCCGCATCAACAGCTTTAGGTTTCTTTTAAAGTGTTATGAAAACTCTTCCAGTAAATTCGGAATTTTTTAAAAAAAAAATAATCAGATTTTGATGCAACAAGATCCCTTATATAACCAATCTCATCCTAGGTTTGTTCTTTACGCGCTATTGCTTCCTCTGTGTTTTCCCGTAATTGTGATTGATCAGCAGCTATTTCAGCTGGAAGCTGTTTAAGATTCTCTTGGAGTTTTTTTAAAAATTCTTTTAGCTATTTTATCGGTTGATTTAGCTGTTTGTTCCAACGACGGAAGAAGATCATTGGTTGCTTTTGTGACTGGTTTAAATAACTGTTCCGTACCCTTTGTTAATTATACACGAGCATTCTGACGTTGCTGCATCAGCTGTTTTACAGACTCACGGACTGGATTATATTTCTTGATTGCATCTAATCGTTATCAAGCTAATTTTACTGTAGGAGATCCTATAGTAGTATAAGGAAACAAGATTCCCAGCTCACCCACTATTTTTACCCCTCCAAGCAAATACAAACTATGTCCTAAACTATACCCCCACCCCTTTTTTACAAAAGTATTAGTAAGGTTTTTAGCTCACCCCCTCTCTGTTATTACAGTGTTAGTGAATCCAGGTAGAGATAATGTCATGTACGGGATCGATATCCAGGTAAGTTAACACAAACTCTGTCCTTACACAACAACAGATGCAGGTGATGCCATGTGATCTATGAATCATCCAGGTAAGCTCGCGTCATGCAGAGGTTGTGGACCAATGAAATCTCATAATATTCACACGTGATCGCCCGTGTATAAAAGACCTGTAAATTCTTAATTACGCAGTAGAGCCGGCCTTCAACAGACAGAGAATCAAGCGGAAATTAGAACGTGGAGCTTAATCATAGTAGCGGACATTTACAGAGTGAGAAAGGTAAGTGATATTATTTTATACCTCATTACCAATGAATAATGTTTCAATTGTTGATATTAGAAATATTTCATTATCACGATTGTAGAGACTAAATTTTACTTTACTACTCACACAGCGACGGGACTCAAACAAATCTTTTGTGGTTTGTTCAGAGGATATTTTTTGTCGGTAGAATATATTTTTGACCGATCGAGATCAATTGTGAGTTTAGTATATTTTTGTTGGCTAATCGGACTGTGAAAGTTTTTAAATTCCGCTAGCAACTTTTGATACAATTGTTCGAGATAATTGAAATAGTCGCTGTTATCAGATCTGATGAGTGAAAGTTTTAGCTTGTCACGTATTCCATTAAAACATATACCTTATGTTTCATTATTAAATTCAACTGTCAATTGTTTGCCGTCCATCATTAGATATTTGATTTTGCTACTGAAGCTATTTGTCATTGTTAAATTTTCAAACATTATTTTATAAGTTTAGATAAAACTTTAGTAGGTCATCATCATGACATTACGCAAGGGCAAGTGTATCTACCCCATTTTCACAATAACGTTTGTCATCAAAATTACACAATCCACGTTTGATAATGACATCTGTTTCAAGCTTATGATGATTAGTCCGAATTGCCATAGCTCTCATAAAATTAACACCGCCATCAAGCGCGTACTTGTAGTCATCAAATTGCATAAACTTTTTAACAAAATCACGAGGCAGACCTTTTGCTTTTTTCGTTCTTTTATTATTGTCTAACAATACGGCATACATTTTGCTGCATAATCCGATAAAATATTTGATAGCGCTCGAGTTCATTTCATCTTTGATCTTACCAATAACCTTTTTATTTGTGTCGTCATGACATTTACTGTCACGTGGGTAATCAGAAAGATCAAACAGATGTTGATTATTGTACATGTCCTAAGAGATGTCCTCGCATTCGATTTCATATACGAGCGAATCGGTATCAATAAACAATAATCTACTGGCCGGACACTGAATTTTAGCAAAATTATAATGAAAATGGTACATCAGCCACTTTGATAAATCTAACACTGAAGCTCAAACGTAGATCGGCTTGTTTAGTTATAGATTTGTTTTTCTTCTTGTATCGCAACAAGATTCTCATTAAATATTTTCATAAAATAATCGTCTGACACAAGTTTGTTTGTGCGATTGATATCATTAACTAGTTCGATATTTACGCGTTTCCTAATATTCTCCATCGTCTTACCAAAATCGGAATTGTTCATCAGTTTCAAGACGTTTTTCTCAAAATCTGTTTTTGTTGCAGCCCTTCTTGAAGTGTTGAGTTAATGTAACCTCTCATCCAAGGTGACTGATTAAATTTTAGTACACGATGAACTTTTCTCAACACAAGACCAGCATCGACTGCTTGCTTTAAAACTTTGTAATGCAAAACATAATTATGTTTATTAAGCAAATTTGGTACTAGTTACTTGACCATGGAATTTGCCTTGGTGATGCTAATGCTTGTTGTTCTTTTGATAACAAACTATAATCTATAACCATCGATTCCGCGCAGAAAGGGTAATCGTTATGCAATATGTGTAGCCAAGTTGGATAATCAAGATCAACTTCAACGAAATATGAAACATCGTCAGGTATCTTTTTTTCTGTTTCAGATAGAAATCGATCAGCCGTGATCCAGTGAAATCCACCAAGAGGCATTGGTTCTATCATTGAACTACCGTACAAGTTGTTGCAATCTAGATAAATTTTATACTTCTAGGGAAGCTCAGGATTATACTCTTTCAAATATTTGTTGTTTGCTTCAGCATATTTTTTCGTTATCACGCTAATACCGCCTCTGATACCTTTTTCGATAAAATTGAACATATCGACGTCAGTCAGTAATTATAACCTTACCTTACTAAACTTTAGCAGAGCATCCCATGACAGCCCAGGGGCAGAATAATGCCAGCAAGGATCTAGTCCATAATTATTATAACACACTTCTCGAAAACTTTCAAAAACATCTGCTAATAATAACACGTCATTTTTCAAATACAAATCATGATAATCACCAAACGTCTCACAAACTCTTTCCATATATCTTGTGAATACTTGTACTTGTCATCGGTTATATTTTCATTTTTCAGTTGCGAGTAAAATTTGTCTTTGTCAGGTAAAGATGTTTCATCAAATTTACTCAATCGTTGAGATATTCGTACGGAAATAACCCTTTTTTAGCTAGTAGATTAAATTTATCTCCAAAACAGTCTCTTAGGTTATCAAATTTACTACAACCTTTTACTAACTCATCTAACGATGCTGCCATAAACTGCAGGCTGTCAGTGAAACGCAATTTACCTAGCGTAACTGACATGTACTTCTCACAATTATCTGGAATGCATTTGATGATGATATCGAGTTTCAGACGAGCTTTTATGTCAGGATCACCAAAAGCTTCTACTATAATGTGACTATCATATCCTCGAAAATTAAGAAGAATAATTGGAATAAAATCTGGAGCATGAAATTTTAAATTACACTGATCATGAGCCGCTCCACGGTACTGTCCGGTCAAATGGCAATGGTCATGTACTTTTTTGTCAGTGTCAAAAGCTTTTACACAAATATGACAAATTTCTGCTTGCTCGTGATCGGATTCTTGTTGATGTGTTAATTTAATCATTGGCGTTACTCTTTTCAAACGATAAGTAATATTATCAACTTCGTTAATCAACTGCTTGAGAAGCCAGACAGCTGGATTTTTACCACGATATAATTTGATTGGTTTAGATAATCTAGAATCAGTACAACAAACTACCTCATACGCTACTCCACACGGAACATGATTTTGAATTTTTCTTGTACTCGATTGATTAGGATTATTTTCTACGCCAAGTACAGGTTGAAGTAAGCATTCGAAATCAGCTTATATAACGAAAGGAATTTTTAGTTTGTGATTTTGATGGACAAACTGTAACACACTATCTTTTTTTAGATGGCATTGTTATTCTTTGTCCATCACTACAGTACTGCAAATGATTTTGTAATGTTTCATTGTTTGTACAGCCATGCAAGCAGCGGTAACAAAATAACTTTTTATTCTTATTCTTATTATACTGTTTACCAACTAGTCCGTTAAAGTTTTTAATCCAAACGTAATGATTTTTATAAAACAGTAAATTTATAGTCGATTATGAATCTTTTTCTGAAATATATCTCGGATATACATCCTCTTCTTCATTTAGTCCGAAAACGTTAATCGAAACATTTCAAATTTTGGTATCTGATTTTCTGCCACTGGAAAGTTAATATCTTTAAAATTTAATCTTAACACGTGACTGATATACTTTTCAACACGAGTACCGTTTTTTTTTCTGCTGGAAATAGCGCGGAAAGAACAGCCCATTGAAAACATTTGTTATCTACGTTTTATATGTTTACACATCTTTTATTTTTTATTTTTGGTGTCAGGTCGATGTACGAACTACCGCGTAATGCGTCATATTTCATCGTGTGAAACAAAATTTCTTTGATCATTTCAAACTTCCAACCGGAACCTAATTCGGTGAATTCCTCTATTTTTTCCCCAATTTCTTGGTGTATTTCATCAGATAGTGATAAAAGATCAGTCCCAAGCAAAACACGTCTTGATTTTTCGTTCATGTAAGGGTCTGCAATTTCCTTTTCAGTTGATTCTTTCGTTACAAGTAGCTTTGAAAATATAGCATGATATTGCACTAATAATCTTATACTTTTGTGTTTTTTGAGCTCACGTTTTACAGTTGTCTGTAGTAGGTGGTAGAGATTTGTTGCAGTAAAATTTACTAGCACGATTTGTTTATCAAATCGATAACTATTGTCAAAACCTGCAAAAGCAGTCGCTATTTTATCAGGTTCTCCCATAAGACTTCTCTTGGCTATATCACGCAATTTCGACATTGCTATACTATAGTTTAATATCTAATTGATAATTTACTTCACACTGCGCATGCGCTAAAAACAATTAGAGTTATACAGAATCACCTATAGTATAATGACAGCAAATCTGACAAGCGCACGTGAGCAAGAGGTATATCATGTTCACCCAAAGTACAACTTATACGCTGGAAATGCATTAGGTTCAGTCATTAACATCAAAACTGGAATATCTGTTGGCAAATTAACTTCAGCGGGTTATCATTTTAGTGTAAAGGGAGATAATACTGAGAGGATTACAATGCTTAGAAAAGATTTTATTTACACGTTGTTCTGCGATGATATTCCAAAGGGATAGCGTGTATATCATGTGAACGGTGCAGTCACTGATGACAGCATTGAAAACTTATCTTTACAAAACGAGTTTCAGCCGCGCCCAGTCTTTGATTTATACGAGGCTAACGATCACGGTATTATTAGAAGCAAAAAGACTAAAAAAGTTCTTGGTACTATAAGCAATATGGGATATATCATAGTAGGTGTTAGAAAAACATCGACAAATTAAGTTCGTTATTATGGTCATAGGTTTGTTTATGAGGTGTTTAACGGACCTATACCCAATGGTCTGGTTATTAATCACAGCAATAACGTAAAAACAAACAATCGATTGAAAAATGTAGAGCTAGTGACGCAACAGGAAAATGTTAAAAAGGACGAGGTGGCAACGGTAGTAATTTTAGACGTCCAGCAAAACCTGTTGTTTCGTTAAACCTCGAAACGGACGAGGAGATGAAATTCAAATCGATTACAGCTGCGGCGAAATATTATAAGATAAATCTCGCAGTCGTAAAATTTGCAGCTGATGGAGTAATAAAGTCAACTTTTTTCAAGCAAATACAATGCTAGGATTGTTTTTAGATATGATATTTTGTAATTCGGTTTTAGTCAAACAATGATGAGCAAATGCTATAACATCATTGCAATCAAATTTTAACGTCGTTACTGCACTTTCATTAATTTTTTTCTGCTTCTGTTAGCAATATTTTATGAGAATCACCTTGCATTACAACAACGTCAATAGAATATGCATAACCCGACAAACATTTTCTTACCGCTTCGGCTAGTTCGTTGTAATTTACTATAACTTTTTGGTGATATTTTATCTCGTCATTCATCTTATAATAACAAATTGGATAAAAATATATTATAATCATGGACTTGATGAAACGACTCGCTCAACTATATGAAGAAGATACTAGTGATGTCAGCGATAAGGTCACGCATAGTATTACATTTTCCAAAGATTTCATAGACAAATCCGTTGGTTATAGCGAAGATGATATTTTATATAACAACGAACCTGATGATGATGGTGAAATAGTCACTGTTGCTGACAGATCCAATTACAGCAGACCAACAACTGAACGATATAATGCCATGTATCACATTGCAAAAAAATAATGAAATTTAATTTTACCGTTGCCGAACAGCAAATATTTTGGCAGCTAATCAGACCTTTCCTAAACATCAATATTCCAGGCCGACAGAAAAATATCAAATTCGATTACATATTTGTCAAGATTTTTAATCTAATGATGATCTCTGACGATCGCAGACAATATCTAATATCGTTATGTAAACCAGTAAAATGTAAATCTGTCAAACAAAAGTATGAGGAAATTTATAATAGCATTATATCATAATTTGTTTGGTTGGGATCCAACTGTTAAATTTATCGCTATACACACGCCATTTGACTAAACTTTTATCTCCTTTTTTCCTAATCACCTTTTCAATAACGAAAACATCCTGCTCAGTTTTCTGTAGTTCTTGTTCGTAAAAACTACCTATAATAGGTTCCCCTGCCAGATATTTTAATGCGTATGTTACAGGTATTGTCAAAAAAACTTTATCAACCACAAATACTTCTTCGCTCCAGTTCGGAGTAAATCCTTTTGCAAATACCTTTTTTATCAAAGAAATTCTAACTTTATCACCAACCTTAAATTTATGTCTACGGTACATGTTTTCATTTGCTAATATTGATTTTTAATAGCATTATTGAGTGACATTTTGATGGTTCGGTGTTTCGTGTTATTATATTCGCCTACGATTTGAGAAAGGTCATCGATGTATCAGTTGGTGTTTTTAGCTGTCATATGTTTGTGTATTTTTTCGTTTAGCGTGCGATTAAATCTTTCAACTACAACGCTTTTACCTTCGTTCCCTGTAACGTATTTTTTTATATTATTTTGTTCTAGAAACTGCTCAAACTTTTTGTTAAAAAACTCGGCTCCGTGATGAGTCCAGATTTTATTTGGTTTTCTTTCTGTACTCGTTATTATTTGTTTTAGCGCATCAGTCATTGAAGTCTCTGTCTTATCCGAAACAGGTACTCTGAAAGCGTATTTACTTAAAACGTCTATAACGTTAAACAAATACCTTTTCGGAGCGCCATCATTGCCAACGTTAAACTGAGCCAGATTGGATACATCCACCAAATCTATTGCCCAGATATCATCTACAGCATTTGCGACAACTTTACGTCGTGGGAACTTTTTTTTAGGTCTATGTAGTTCGACTACAAGATCATCGTATACTTTTTTGCAAGTCCTAATTTATATTTTGCTCCAATCATTCCCTGATCAAATGCTCTATCAAAACGTTCTCGTAGATTTGTTGGCTCCATATCACGTACTTTGTCTAACATTACTTTATCACAATCTGCTTTCGAGATTTCATGATCACGATAACAGATATCATGACGCATCACTATTGCATCCACTTGATTGTAAGGCTCTTGTCCTGACAAAGGATTATCGTTTTCATCTAGTTGTTCATCTAGCGGATTGTAAGAACCAGTATACCGATGACCTGGCAAGGTTCAACCGCCTTTTGGTTTTGGTAATTTTCCAATAATTTTGTGTATATCTATACCTGTACCTATTATATATCTTTTGTTACAACATTGACAGTATGCGACAATTTTATTTTGCTCAAGACACAAATCTCTGTCAGAATCAAAGTTGCATATCATTCTATATTTTTAGTCGTCTACTAAAATAACCTCCCTGACGATATCAGAATAACCAGATCCTATCGACACTGTCTCTGGGGACGTTTTCTTTAAAAACATATTTTTTCTTTTTCCGCAGATTACACAAATACTCTTTAATACCATCCTGTTGTTTTTTTCTGTTGTTTCAATAATAGTTTCTGTTTTAGTTCTACACTTGATACAATATGTTGATATTATTATATTTGTAAGTTTAGATAAAATTAATTGCAATCTCATCATTAGCGTGAGAAGGTTGCTTGTCAAACTGTAAAATAAATTTTAAAAAATTGAGATTTCTGCTCATCTGTCGGATGAACATAATAAAATAATATCCGCAAGTAGACGTTACAACAGGTTGGAGTTGATTTAACGAATAATATACCTTTTTATATTTTTTGTTCATATACCTTTTTATTACATCGCTTGGAGGAAGTCCAAATGAGTCGAAATAACTATTATTATAAACTGCTACCCAATGTGTACCGGATCCGTCATTAAAATCTTGCAAATTTATCACACACGAACTTACAGCTGACGGTGATTTTATTGCTGTGAGTTCATCTTTAGAATAAACTCCATGAAATCCAAGAACTGCTTTTAACTTATCGATTATATCATAAGTACTCAGAGGGTGGTCGAGTTCCTGGTAATGTTAGGCCACGTCCGATTCCTAAAAGATTTGGCAGCAGACTTCCCGCTAGTCCCGCCAAAAGTGGAGCGAACGGAATAATTCCTCCTTGTTTTGTTTGATTGCATATGCATTTGCATTTTGGTGTTGGCGATTTTGTTGTTTTCTTTTTTTTGTTTTCTTTTTTCTGGCGATTTTGTTGTTGACGATTTTATTTCCCGTTGTGGCATTATAATATATCATTTACTTAAAATTTAAAATTTTTTATTCCACTTCCACGAATGATGCCATTACCCTCAACAGCATTCTTCGTGCGCCGGAGACTGCTCCTGACATTGCTGCTAGTCCTAATGTTCCCAACACCGGCAAAACTTCAGGTATTATTGTACTAGCTAATACTGATAATGCCGGACCAAGAAAACCACCTTTGACGACAATGTCGTTTGCCATCGCTGTCATTTGTGCAGCACTCAAATTTAAAATAAAAGTTTTTTTACGATCATGCTTCTTTACTTGATTTTTTGTTAGCATTAATTTTGTTAAAATACCATCAGAAATATTAGGATTGATTTTTAATGATACCTGTTCTCGCTTTGCAACAGCAGCTATTAATTTTTTAACTTAGCCGTCGGTCAAATATACTTCTTTTACAATATATTTTGCCATTTTATATAATAACTGTAGATTAAAATTGAACTGTCATTTTACCTCCAATAGAATCTACCGTGATAAATCTATCACTAATCACTAATGCAATATGTACAACGGCGCTAATGGAACCGCCCCAGGTGTATAGGTACTTTCAATATCCGCTGTACTGTCTACAATTCGCTCGTTATGTTTACTAACATCAAAATGAAATATAAGATAAAGTGTACGAAATTCCTCTGCTGATATCTGAGTTCCATTTTCAACATCTTGATATTTTTGCATTGCGTCAAGCAAATACATGTACCGTCGAGTAATATTTTTATTAGCGTCATCAGCAAAATTTTGCACTCTATAGCTCTATCTGGATAGTGTTTTGACTTTAATCTAGCGTATATTCGTCTGACATCAGCGTGGTCAAAGATTGCATTATTTTGTTGTTGGTTTCCTCATCGGGCGAGCTGTTGAAATACGACACATATGTGTCTCGGCAGTTGTTTGCTTGATGTTGTTGTGACCCGCCACGTGTAGTCGGTAGTATTTGGAACCGCTGTCTGATTTATTTTATGCTGCTGAAAATATATTCTGTTTGTATGCTTATCAAGTGTGCTATTTAATTCTGACATTTTAATGATTGATGGTGTTATACGTGGCATACACAGAGCAAGTTTGTTTATGATAAACTGTACATCAGCCTCTCCAGATCTAAATAAGATATCATTTTGTTCTGGCCGATCTAAAATAAACGTATGTTTTACCCCGCGAAATACTTTATCATGATCGCGACAAAAGCCGAAAATCATACTTAGCGGAAGCATCATTGTAATTTGACGTGATCCTGCTGCAAGTTCTCTTCGCCTAGCAAAACCTTCGTTATAACGTGGATTTTTTTACGTCAAGTGTGTTAAGAAGCAAATTTAACATTGCGGTACCGTTTGCGTCTGCAGCTGGTGGTGTTATATTAAGATTATTAAAAGCTGCCGTAAGGGAAACTCTTGTAGCGTCTGCATTAGCCAATGCAGCAGGTGCAGCAATATCTAGAGCAGCAGCATTAGCAATGAGAAAATTTCTAACAATTCCAGCATTTTCATCAGCATTAGCTCCGTTTTCTATAGCGCCTCTCTTTAAAAATTCTGTTGATTCAGCTATACCCCGTCCAGTATCTTTAAACCATATCATGTTGGTTGCAGTTGATCTCAAGTAATCATCTGAAAACGAAATAATATTTATAATTGTACTTACAACTTGTAGATGACCTGAAATATCTTATATAGTTTGATTGGCCAGTTGATATCTAGCACTTTTGAATAAACTCCAACCGTTATTTATAAGAGCTACTTCTGCTCCAATTGCAATTGCAGCAGGTGGATTGGCTACTGTCATAATCTGACCGTGTACTTCTAACATAGCCTTATGTGGCAGTAGAAATATGTCTTCGTCTCTGGTGTTAAAGGTTCTAATACCAGCTTTATTTGGTTCGTTAGAGTTTTCATCAAGATACTCAACATACTCAAATTTTGACACAGCGTTGTCGATAATGATATTCTGTTAACTCGAGATAATTTTTAGCAGACATTTTATTTATTAGATTATATAAAATTTTATTGCGGTACTGTTACTTTAGATATTAATTATTGTATGATTTGCTCGCCCTTTGGTGATAATAGTTATTTTGTTGTTGTTATCATAGCTCGTCGATTTTTATTTGTTGGAGCGATTTCTGAGATAGCTTGTTTTATTTCAGATGCAGTCGGTGTATCTCCTTTTATTTTATTAGCTATTTTTTGTCCCACTGCAGCCCCAGCGGCAGATGCAGCCTCCATTGCAAAAGCTTTACCCGCGTCAATAGCAATTGGTGCAACTTTACGCGCTATACCCGTAACATTTTCAATAACTTTAGTAAATATATTTCCAAAAAATTCTCCTATTATTTTTCTTCGATAATTTTTTTCTTTGTTTCATTATATTTGATGTTCATTAATTTTTACTTTTGCTCGCGTAGATGTAAATAATAAGTTAAAACTTCATTAACTAACATGTAACTGTTCTCCTGATTGATCTCCCAACTGCATTATTATACTTGATATTTGATCTTCAACGTTTAAAGGATAATAGATAATATGTCATGGAGTTATTTGCATGAGAGAACCTGACGGAACTTCTGGTGAAAAGCTGTAAATCGTTTGACCTTTGCTGCCTTTTGATGTATAAGAGCCAGAAGCAATAGAGCAATTTACTATTATTGTGTTTACTTCTGTTATATTTACTGGCAGTTCACTGTCATACGTAATAGCCTGATCAAGTGCATTGTACGTTTTTCAGTAAATACAAACAGTTGTGCAATACTTCTTTCTCTAGGTTCAAGAGCGATTAACATACTTTTCAAAGTTATCCTAGCTCGCAATGTGTTATAATTCGCTGACAACTCAAAATTATCAGTCACACCGCCAGCTTTTGTTATGTAATCTTTGATTGTCCTGTTTAGATCAGAAATATTATAAGAACCTTGTGGAATTTTTTTTGGTTGTAGATATTGAAGAACTTGTAAACGTAGTAAATCACATTTCATCGTTAACATCAGTTTTCACGTTAGGCATAGCATTCCAGCAAGTACAAGAGATTAATCCAATCTCATATTGTTTTGCAGGATCTAGTTGTATAGGCGGAATATAATTTACTGGAAAATTTGCGCTATCTATCGCAGATTCACTATAGTTTAGAAATAATGTTGTTTGCATTCCTTTTATATTAGATCAATTTATAAAATTAAGTCGCGGTGTAAAGTTTCATATTGGTCAGATGTTAATAATTTGCTCGATTAAGTTATTATCAAGTTTAACACTATCATTCCCAGCTTCTTTTGATGATATTAATAATCATTAATCTACCTGTCATTTCAGTAGTTGATGTAAATATTTTTACACCAGTTACTGTTTTTACTTCTCTACTTTTTTCTACACGAGTTTTATCGAGTGTATCAAATTTTCTTTTAAAAGTCCACCATTTACCAAAAGGTTTTGCTCTATTTTCTGCTGACTTTTTAAAACATGAAAGCAATAATACTATGTCTAATCCTATTATAAAATGTATTCATATCATCAATTTCTGTAATCGTGTTTAATTCATCTTTATCAGCAGCTCCGTCTCTTAATATTTCATCTAATCTATCGAGTAATGCTTGATATTCTGCATCAGTCCACTTACTTATATTATCAATATCTTTTATATTTTCTTTCTCTAAAAAATCATCATACTCTTTAGGATTTATCGTATTATTTGCTCTTCTTTTAAAATGAAGTCTTCGCTCTCCAACTTCCATAAACTTTACAGTAAGATCACCAACTCTTTGTTGCTCTTCTTTGATATCTTTTATTTCTCCTGATAAATTTGTTATAATAGTTTTTATTCCTAGTGTTGTTAACTCGGCTAATCTTCGCTCAAGTTCCAGCGGATTGTTTATCAAACGATCTGTTTCAGCTTGTCTAGCAGCGGGATCAGCTATATTTGCTGTAAGTTCTTCAGTTAGTTTTCTTTTTTCTTCATCAGATCTAGTAACAATTTTTTGCAGCAGCTGCTTCTTGTTGTTCTTTAACAATTCCAACCAACCCTTTTTCTTGCAGTTGTTTAAGTTCTTCTGATAGTGGTTTAGTTTCAGGTTGTTTACCTAATAGTGCTTCAGTAACTGGTTTGAAAATTGTAGCTGTTGCTTCTGTAGCAGTTACTTGTCCACGTCGTGCTTGTTGTACTTTTTGCCTAAGTAATGCCTGAAATTGAGCAAGTTTTTTAGATCTTCTATATTTTTTCTGTAGCTTGCTCGTTTGTCCATTACTATTAATATAATTTTTATAAAATTGAAACCCCTTACTGTAAGTAAGTGTTAATACAACAGCGAAACATTTTAATTGGATCATGTTTAAGTTTTTCAAATAAGAGAAAGTTGTATTAATCTTTTGTAGCATTACGATAAAGTTCAATAAATGTGTCTTTTGTCACGTCACCGCATTGCTCGCTTGCAATATTTCTAACGTCAAGATTGTCCAGTCCTGGAAATAATATAAAACAACCCGTATTTCGCCGAATAAATCTGTCAACATTATAAAAACCTTGAGCGAGATAAACAGAGTTACATTGTTTGTTACGTGACAGTGAGAAATACGATCTTATTTTAGTCATCTCCATGTTATTTAGCAGAATATCGTCAAAACTACTATCTTGTGTTCATCTGCATCAAGTTGATTAATTTGAATAAGATTTTCTGGCTGCCTAATTATAAAAAAATCTTCACCAGTTTTAAGATCATCACGAAGCTTGTTATTATATTCGCTTAATAACTCATACTTATCTTGCTGTGGATTGATTGTGTAAATATAAACTCTGTCATAGTTAAAATTATTACCAAGAAGCAAGTTCATAAGCAAATTTGTTTTTCCTGATCCAGTTCGCCCAACAATAAGATAATGACAATCAGGAAGTTCATTGTTATGTTTGTGCATCACCAGTCTCTCTGTATCAAAGTTTAATATTGACGATTTTGCCCTTTGTATAATATTAAACTAGTGTTGATAATTTTATGTAGGACAGTAAATAATGAGTTACTATACAAAATTTGGAACACTATCAGGAGATTTATCCACAGAAGGTTATCAAGGTGATTTATCCAAGTATGCAACTCTTGATCAGCTCAAAAATGAAATCAATAATTTACTAAATGTTACCAGTGTAGATCAAAATGAAGTAGTCATTTTCCAGGACAAAGAAGGACGATTAAAGACGAGTAATGTACAACTGTCAGATTTACTTGTACGAAATCCTGCTGTGGTTGCTAATAATATCGTTACTTTTAACAATCGAGGTAAGATACAAGATTCTGGTAGGTCAGTTAATGATTTTGTTAAAAAAGCTGGCGATTTATTTAGTGGGAATATTGTTATGAACCAAAACAAGATTACAGATCTTGGATATCCAACTGAGGACGGTGACGCTGCCACTAAGAAATACGTCGATTGTCAGGACGTTCCAATCAGTAATGAAATAACAGCGCTCAAAAATGAATTTCTTGGTCACATGAATACGTTTATAAATTTTCCAAAAATCATAAACAGAAATAATAACAAATTTTTTGGAAATTCACCAAATGTTCATATTAAACTT